>OX336378.1:17730101-19115387 GCA_946902895.1 Fragum fragum
CGGTTTTGGAATGCATAAGGTCTTCTGATTAAAGAATCTTAGATTTGAAATACTCCTTTCAGTTAAAAGTTGAGACATGTAGCAAGGTGATAGATTATTAATTGGTTTATACATAACAATAGCTTTTTTATACAGGATTCTTTCTTCAAATTTCATCCATTTTAATTCATAAAACATTTCTTCGCTAGAAGCTTCTATATTTCTGTCAAGGATTACCCGGGCTGCTCTTTTTTGAAATTTATATACACAAGTTTAAAAGATTTCATTACAATTACCCCATATGGTAGAACAGTAGTCAATGTATGGAAGAATATAAGCATTTAAGAACAGTTTTCTAGAGTGAATATCCAAGAATGGTTTTATTCTAAGAAGTCTTAAGTGGATTGGGGAGCATTGATTTTCTTGTGCATCAACTTTCAATAATATTTAGACTGTCTTGGAGTGATATAGCTACCTCATGCAAACTACTGCCAAAAGACTTTATTGTATCATCAGCAAACAAATCTGTTGATACTTTAAGATGTAAAGGCAGATCATTGATGTACAGCAAAAATAATATAGGGCCTAGTACAGAGCCTTGAGGTACCCCAGTCTTAACATCTACAGGGGAAGACAACTTGCCAGCAACAGATACTTTCTGACTTCTGTCTACTAAATAAGATTCAAACCATTTATAAGCCTCATTTTTGATATTGTACTCATACATTTTCTTTAAGAGTATGGAATGGTTAATTAAATCAAATGCTTCTGTTAGATCTTAAAACACTGTTCCAACTATCTTTTTGTTGTTTATTGCATTTATCCAAGAATCAACAATGCTTGTCAAAGCAGTTTCACAGGAATGGTTATTTTGAAAGCAAGTAGATTGATTTCAACCAAATTTCACAGAAATAATCCTTGGATGACCCTCTATCAGATTCGTTCAAAAAATTTGATAGCATGAAAAACATGGCTTTAATTATTATTATTTCCATATATGGTAAAAGCTTTGAAAATCTTCTTCTCAGAAACCTGTTGATGGATTTCAACCAAATTTCACAGACGTGATATTTGGGTGGAACCTTTATGAGATTCCTTCATATAATTTTGATAGGACAAAAAACATGGCTTTGATGGACGGGGCTTATTTCTATATATGGTAAAAGCTTTGAAAATCTTCTTCCTAGAATTTAGGGGATGGATTTCAACCAAATTTCACAGAAATGATACTTGGGTGAACCTTTATCAGATTCTTTCCTAGAATTATAACTGGATGGAAAACATGACCTTAATGGGTGGGGCTAATTTTCTATATGGTGAAAGCTTTGAAAATCTTCTTCTCTGAAACCAATAGATAGATTACAACCATTTTCACAGAAATGATCTTTCCGTGACCCTCTATCAGATTCCTTCAAAGAATTTTGATCGGATGAAAAACATGGCTTTAATTGGCAGGGATTTTTTCACATATGGTAAAAACTTCTTCCCAGAAACCATTGGATAGATTTCAACCAAATTTGAAAGGATCAATCCATGAGTGACCTTTTATATGATTCCTTCAAAGAATTTTGATCAGATGAAAAATACGGCCTTAATAGACAGGGCTAATTTCCATATATGGTATATACTCAAAACTTTATAAATTTCTCAGAAACCTGTTTTCAACCAAATTTCATCGGAATGATAACCAGATGACTGTTTGTCAGACTCCTTCATACAATTTTGATTGGTTGAAAAACATGGCTATTAGGGTGATGGATTATGTCCATATATGGTATTTGTAAAAACAACGAAAAGTTTGAAATGGTTCTCTAGAAGTATTTCAAAGATTTCAATGATTTAGATTTATTTTCATTATATTCAGTTTATTTTAAATTAATGAAAAAATTGCTTAACCAGTACATTTATGCCTGTGGAGTTATACAGGCGTTCAAGCGCCTCTAGTTTTACACAATGTTTTCAAAAGTGTTTTTCTTGCGGGGCATCCAAAAGGGTCACTATGTGGGAATGGGTTAAAGGGTTAATAATAATGAAGAATTGGAAAACTACTGATTTGAGAATTATTATTTCATTTAAAATAATTTGAACGAATACGAATTTAATCATTGAAAACTATTGTTAAGGAAGGTTGTCAGAATTTTATTGCTCAGCCTGGAATGAAGCCCTGTTACAATCCTTCTGTTCTATGCAATCATTTAAATTGCATGATCTAGTACCAGCAAGTTAGGATTGGGTAAGGATGGGGGTGGGGCTACAGATGAAATTTCAAAATATCAAATTCAAAAGTGCCCTTTCTATGTATAGGCCTTCAAAGTTCTTCAACCTTATAATAAATTATGTATGGTTACTCAGGTGAATTCTATGTACAACTGGTTATAGCTATAAATGGGAACAAACATTCCAAATTCCCACAGTTCCATTAAATAATGAAATATTAAAATAACAATTATGATTGTCAATCAGCGGAAATTGCTTGATCATTGTATGCTTATGAATCTGTTAGTGTTTCATACTGCTGACGTTGTGACCCATTTTCTCCCTTTACTCCTTTCACTCCTCCAGAACTATGTAAAAGTGACAGATGTTGGCTGCTCTACGTCTTTTTAAAGTTTTTAATTATATCCCTAACAACATAGTGGAGGGGGGAGTTAGTGGAATCAACATGGCTGTCTGTCCATTGACACAGTTTGGCTAGAGTTTTTTTTCCTTTAAATTTACAAGTAATGATCTGAAATCTATATACAGTGTCTGTGTACACATGAAGTTGTGCAAGATTAATTTGAATTTTGAAATCATAATTTGTTGTGGTGTTAAATTCCCATAAATGTAGATTTTTTGTTGTCCGGAGAAGGAATCCTGCAGTATTGCCCTACCATCTTCATGATCTACCATCACCTGTTCACGTATTGTCTCTGCTTGAACTTGTAATTAGTACTGAATTATTGTTGCCCCACAAGGACTCAGAATCTTTACTCAAGTGTTGCTAATGATCCGTGGACCAGACTTATATTATAATTATATCGACTGTTTTGTGATTTAGAAAAACAGACTGTTTTGAGACAAGGTTCTGATGGGGAATGTAATCCTGTTTAATGATAGCTCTAGTTGTACCTGGGTAATGTAGGAAAGAATCATATCCCATTGAGACAAGGAGGAGGCTGAAAATTACTTATTAGGGACTTCTTTAGGATTTATCTCATAGAAATCTTTACTTTCTCTTGGGATGTGAACTTAAAACTTCCCTTAGACAGTGTCACAATTAAAATTATACATCCTAGTATCAGATTCAAATATATACACTTCTCTTTGAAATTTTCCAGGTGAAGAATCCAGATTATCCCCGTCTTCCGATGACCAGAGGGCGCTAGAAATAGAGTTAGAAATGATAAGACAAGCCCTAGATGGAAAGATCGGAGAAGACAAGGAAGAGAAAGACAGATTTGTGAGGGAGTTCTGCAAACTAAGAGCAAAACATGTAGAAATATTGAATCGTAATATCCAGGCTCGACGGTCTTTAAAACAGGTATTTTGAGTCTTTTGTTAGAACTGTGTCTTGCTTGTCTGACCTGGCCAACTCCCTTTCCAACATCCAATGAAGAAGCATCAATCATTGTTTCTTTCCAATCTGCAATAGGTTAGTAAATAAAAGGTTAATTAAATGAAGCTTTAGATATAAGATTATAGTCTATCTCCCGGATGATTTAAACATTTGGACTTTTTAAGTCAAAATCAGTAAGTTATAAGTCACCTGTTTGCAGCAGTCGCCTTAGGGCAGCCAAATGCATATTGGCTTTTAACCCTTAAACGTTCCCGTTTGCACACAAGGGTTGATAGGAGCAAAGATGACTGAATCCTTTTACCTCACAATCCTTTTTTTTTTTTACCCCAGATAGGTGTTTTAAGAAAATATTGTGAAAGTAATTTCTCTTTTTATTGTTATGCCTTTTGTCTTTACAGAATTATTTTTGAGTTGACACTCACATTAAAATGTTGTCATGCCACTGTCATAGCGCTGTCCGTAGCTTGTCAGACTCCTAATCTTCAATCCTGGGATGTCATGGGTTCGATCCTTGGCGGCGACACATATTCTTTCTGACATTTGTCTCTCATAAATGGGTGGATAATCGTAAACCTAAGTGAGATAGCAGCTGGAGGCTAGGTAAAGGATGTAGTGGTAATACTGATGTGAGAAATACCAGGAATCCATTGTTAGGTGCTCCAGCCGCCGCAATATGACTGAAATACCATTAAAAGTGGCGTTAAACCCCATTCAATTATAAATGTCCTCTGCAAACTCTTTCATTTTGACTAGTCTATGATTTTGTCATCGGGTAATGGTTTCTTCTTTGATAAAAAACTCCCCCAAAACACACACATCAAGAGCAGCATACAGTGTTGCAAATTTTACAAGCAAGATGGACAAATCTTATTCATGAACAACATTTGACCTTTAGGATAGAAAACATTGTGAATAATGAAAAAATTCCTTGTAGCAAGCAATTTCTAAATTTTTCACAATGTTTTCCAAAGCTTTTTTTTTTTGGGGGGGGGGGAGATCATAAAAAAGAGGGATTGTGTGGGAATGGGGTAAAATACAGTATGATTAAACAGAAATCTATAAAAAAAAACCAAGCAATATATTTGAATCAATGTAAAAGGGAGAGAAAGGGACAGGGGCTATCAAAATTTGTTTTAATGCAGTCTTGAAATTACTGTATCAGTCCTCTATTGAAACAATATGTTCTCTATCTTCAGGAATTAGCCAATGCAAAAGCAACCACAAAGGAAAAGCTACAGCAATCAGCAGACAGAACTATTGGAATGGAAAAAGAGCTGAATAAATTACGTCGGGAGTCTGAGACTCGGTTACAGGAAGTGCAAGGCGATAAAGAAAAATTGATAAAAGAAGTGAAAGCTCTTCAGGAGCGTGAGGATTTGGAGGTAAGAATGATGTTAATTGAACCTACTACCACTGGGGAAAAAAAGAAACTACTTGCTTCTAACAATTTCTTCCTTTCTAACAACTTTTTACTAAAAGGCATTTGGTGATTACAAAACCAAAATGATGTCTTAAACAACCCCACCCCAGGTTCCGAAGATACAGACAAGGTCAAAATTTGACCATCAGACCAGGAGCCTGAATTAATAAGGTATGCTTGCTATCATCATGATGTACAAGTGAGTAACATAATGTGAGAATTAAACCTCAGGATCAAGCAATGTAGTCACCTTTGACCTGCTGTGACCTTGATCTTTGGAATCTGAATCAAATGCATCAACTTTACTCTCATCATGATGCACAAAAGTCGCAATTAATTACCCACCTAGACATATAAAAGCTTTTAAACTAATGCCGATTAAATTGCTATTGTCCTAACAATGGCTAACAATCTAATACTAGCTGAATCATCTGGGGAAGAAGAAATTACTCTTGCCAAAATATTTTTCGAAAGAAGATTACTGTTAAGAATAAGCACTTTGTCTTATCAAACCTCTATGTGATCAGTCAAACATTAATTTTGTTTTATATGGACTGGGTTTATCTTCCAGACTTCGCAAGTGTTGCATACAGTCTAAAGGATAATTATTATTTTGATTGGAGACATAGTTGAGGCAAGTTGCCAAACAGTTTAGTTTTAAGTTAGGATAAATATCCATATAAATAGTGAGATAATTTGACATTGATTGCTAGATTGAATCTCTCTTTATGTAAATGAAATGTCTCATTGAAACTATATTCCAGACTTTTCTTTGGCTGATGTTACCTCATTTTTGTCACCTTAATGAAGTATCCCTCTGATTTAAGCTACTTTGGATCAAGCAGTGGGGCTATTGTCATTACTTTGCTACTGTTGTTACTGTTTTAAGCTCCTTTTGCTGAAAGCCATGGGACTATCGTCATGACATTGTGTCCATTATCTGTCCACCCATAAACTTTTTCTTTAACCCATTCCCAAACAGTGACCCTTTTGGACGCCCCTCAAGAAAATAAATTGAGAAAACATTGTGGAAAATGAAGAAAATGCTTGTAACAAGCAATTTCTTCATTTTACACAATTTTTTCTACCAAGAAAGTTGAAAATATCTAAAATTTCATAAACTTTATACTGTCCCCTGCAACTTCTTTCAATCTGGACCAGTCTAAAATTCTCTTGTGTGGTAATGGGTTAAAAACCTTCTTCTCAAAAAGTACAGAATAGAAGTCTACAAAATTTATCAGTAATGATCCTTGGGTGACACTTTGTCAGATTCCTTCAAAGAATTTTTATACGCCGCCGGAGGCGGTCGTATATTGGCATCTTCTTCTCCGTCTGTCCGTCCGTCCATCAATCCATCCATCCGTCGGTACGTACTTATGTCCACTTTTCTCTTGAGCTTAACTCCTCCTAAGTTTCTGGTTGGATCTTTTTGAAACTTGGCCATCTGGTAATGGGTTAAAGAATCAGCATTATCTTAAAATTAACCCTTTTCTTTACAATCCTTGAATAAAATAGGAATAAAGAAGGAAATCTTTGAAAATCTTTTTCTCCAAACAATAATTTCGAAAGCTTTAATACTTGGTATTTATCAATACCTAACTTTAAACCCATTCCAACACAGCAAAATTTTAGACTGGTCCAAATTGAAAGAAGCTGCAGACGACAATTTCAAGTTGATGGAATTTTGAATTTTTTCATCTTTTTGGATAGAAAACATTGTGGATAATGAAGAAATTGCTTGATACAAGCAATTTCTTCATTTTCCACAATGTTTTCCAAAGCTTTTTTCTCGAGAGGCGTAAAAAGGAGGGATTGAGTTGGAATGGGTTAATATTTAATACAAATTAATACCTAATATTTAAAGAATTACCGTACTCTGACAATTTGCACTTTGCTGTGCGATCCCCAATTTTATTTAGGAATAAAGAGGAAAATCTTCTCCAAAACAGTATGGCAGACAGCCTTAAAATTTCTTATGTATCACCACCTAATGACTCTCTACCAAATTACCTCAAAGAATGACTCTACTCTGAAATTAGCCATATGTTGTGCGATCTCAGATTTATGTCAGCGAAAATAAATGCAAGTTATTGAAATGTTGCATGTGTGGACAGAAGAAAGTAAGAAGTATTTATGCTAACGAGGGGTCGTCAACTGGCTTCAATCAAGCAGTTTTAAACGTCAATTTCTTCAATAATGGTTTTATCTTTAGTCAAAGTTTAAACTTTGAAAAAATAAATGACTGAAAATTCTCAGTGCAGATACTTCATTTTAGCGAGGATTTTTACTTGTAATGAAAAATTTTCTATGTTTCATTGGAGATAGTCTAAGCTGTCATTATGAGCTCGATTATATGAGGATTCAAGAATTTTTATAGTATCTCTTCAGGCATTAGTATGTAATGGCTAATTAAATACAGTCAATTCTTGTTATTTTTGACAGTTCACAAAATTTGCCATAGTCACTCTTGTCACCACCTCTATTAATTATTATTCTGGTTCAATTAAATCTTGATTACAGAATATTTTACAATTATGTTTTTTATACTTGATCATACAAGTGGATCCCAATTTGTGTAAGTCCTTTTAGCTCAAATGCTGGTTAGAGCACTTGACTTTTACCTTCGAGGTTAAATATTTGATCTCCGTTAACAATAGGAATTCTATTTCTACATATGAATGCATCTAAAGATTTCACAGCTAAAATGTTTTAAGCAAATGGTCAAAATATCCAGTGGCAAACATTTTGGAGGAAAAGATAGAAGTCTTCAGATGTGATTTCATAATACAGAAAACTTCACAGTTAAATCGGAGAATGGATTCAATTATCATACTAATTGTTAATATACAGTCCTGGCTGCATTTCAGGCCGTTCAGGCCTATGATTTCTGTTTGATACTTCTTGGAGAGAAGAATCAAGAGAATAAAAAGCGAGATTAAACTTGAAAAAAAAGTTTCACTGTTTTAATCACTTGGACTCAAACCTTTTCCAAACAATCCTGATTCTTTTTACGCCCAATCAAGAAAGAAACTGATAAATATTGTGGACAAGGAAGAAATTGTTTGTTGCAGGCGATTTCTTCATTATCCAAAATGTTCTCCAACACTAAAGACAAAGTTTTTTCAAATTTCATCAACTTAACCCTTGTCATGCTGAACCCGGAATATTCCGGTTTTGGCAGGAGGTGTAGACTAAGATCAGACTGCACTTATGTGCAGGCTGATCTTAGTCTATACCTCCTGCTTGTACTTTTCCTGCATGAGTTGCTTATGAAGTTGATTTCTAAAAAAAAATTGTGAATTTTGAACAACAAGTTCCATCAGTGCTTTCAGCCCTTTGATTTGACAGCAATTCAGTAAGGTAATTTATACAGCATGACAAGGGTTAAATCGTCACTGGCAGCTTATTTCAATTAGGACTAGGCTTGAAAGAAATATTGTTTGGTAATCAGTTAAACTGTTTTGAAGTAAATAGTATTAGATATAATTTCAACCTTTGAACATTTAATTCAGCTTCAAAAACAAACACAGATTGTCAAAAGAGTGTCATTTCATAAAGGGATTGTGCTGAATTTCCTAGTTCAAGTCATACAAAATTGTCACTCATTGCACTTGTTTAATGTGAAAGAAATTCAAATTTACAGTCAAAGAATCATTTTGTACTCCTTTCTAATGAGAAAACTATTGTTCTTTTATTAAATTATGTTGAGTTCATTATGATATGAATAATCAACCCATGTAAATTCTAGGGGCTATTTAAAAAATCAGGTTGATTACCAATTACTGTATGTCTTGTTTAACCCTTGTCATGCTGAGCCCGGAATAGTTATCAAAATTATTAACCCAATTGGGTTTTTTTGTGCTTTCAGCCCTTTGTATTAAATGCAGTTTTGCAAAGAATTTTATTAAAATCTGTCTTTTTGGGTGGAAAACATTTGAGAAAATGATTAGCCACAAAGTATTCATTAAAAAAAATTAAAGGGGTTTAAGCAACAATTACTGACTGCTATCCAGATTTACTCTATTCCAACATGGCTTGACTGAGGTATCAAACAACAAATACATGGTGTGTGACTTAAAACTGTTTGATGGTGACTTAACCCATTCACAGACAACAAATTTTCAGACTGGTCCAACTTAAATTGAGTTGTAGACGACAATTCAAAGTTTATGAGATTTTAGATTTTTTCAACTTTCTGGATAGAAGCTTTTTTTCCTTGAAGCATCAAAAAGTGTCATTGTGTGGGAATGGGTCATTATCCATCTATCAAAACATGTGCTGTTAGGGCTTGTTAGAATTTTCATGAAGAAATGATTCAAACAAGTAACAACAATATACAGTTTTGAAAAGGAATTACATATTTAGATTGTCTGTTACCTGCAGCTCTGCTCAATAATTGCATGGTGTCAGGACTAGACTTGTAAGTCGTAGATTCAGACTTCTTTGCCACAGTTTGGAGTCCCATGCCAGTCAAGTGTTCGAGACGCATGCCAATCTCAGGCCAAGTTTTGTGACAGTGGTAGCATTTCAACCGTACCACTATCAACATTAGTTTATATATCCCTATATAGTACAAAGAATCTGGCAACCTTTTGATTAAGCAATGGCTTATCTATCCACAGTGAGACTGAAAAGATAAAAACTTTAAAAAAAGTAATAAATAAATACCTTTAAGTGAAAATGAAATTAAAACAGAAATCTGAAAAATAACAGTACATTTTACCTAATTACCATTGTTCTTTAGGGAATTAGGTTGAATTCTATAAATATAGAATCTTGACTGTAATTTAAACAAGTTATAAATCACTGAAAATGAGAGCAGTTTTGAAAGTTGAATTAAGATTTATTATATGTATAGGGCACTGCCTCATTTTAATGTAACCTTTTGTTAACCAGTTCCCAGACAAACTATATAGCTCACCTGAGAATAAGGTGCTGAAAGTGAGCTAATGTGATCGGTAATAGTCTGGCGTCCGTCTGTCTGTCCTTCTGTCTAACAGTCCATCTGTAAACAATTATTAAAAAATCTTCTCCTCCTACACCACAAGGCCTAGAGCTTTGATATTTGGTACATCATCATCACCTATTGACCCTCTACCAAAATGCTTCAAAGAATTACTGTACTCTTAAAATTAGCCCTTTTCTGTGCGATCCATCCCTGATTTTACAAAGGAAATCTTTGAAAATCTTCTCCTAAACCATATGACCTAGAGCTTTGATATTTGATATGTATTATCACCTTTTGACCCTCCACCAAAATACTTCAAAGAATGACCGTATTTTGAAAATTAGCCCTATCCTGTGCGATCCCTTATTTTTCAAAGGAATAAAGAAGGAAATCTTTGAAAATCTTCTTCTCCCAAGTGATAAGGCCTAGAACTTTGATATTTAGTACATATCATCAGCTATTGACCCTCTACCAAAATTCTTCAAAGAATTACTGTATTCTGGAAATTTGCCATTTTCTGTGCAATCCCTGATTTTACAAATTAATGAATTAAAGAATGAAATATTTGAAAATCTTTTTCTCCCAAAGATTAGGCCTAGAGATTTATATTTGATACATATCATCAGATATTAACCCTCTACCAAAATACTTCAAAGAACTATGATATTCTTAAAATTAGCACTTTTTTGTGCAATCCCTTATTTTAGATAGGAATAAAGAAGGATATCTTTGAAAATCTTCTCCTAAATTGTTAGGCCTAGAGCTTTGATATTTGTTTTGTATTGATGTCTATTGACCATATAACAAAATACTTCAAATGATTACCGTATTCAGGAATGTAGTGCTATATTGTAGGATCATCAATATACCTAGGATTAAATGAGAAAATCCTTAAACATCATCTCCAAAATAATTAGACAGAGGGCTTTGCTAAATTGTATGTATCATAAAGCCATGAACCATCATACTCAGGGGAGCGATTTAGGACCATCATGGTCCTCTTGTTTTAGAATGGTCCAAATTAAAGGGAATTGCAGACAACATTTAAATAATGGCTTAAAATCGAAATGTAAATGTAACCAAGGGAAGGAAATTTTGTGCAAAAGGGAGTTTACTTGTATTTTTTAGTTCTCCTGAGCACATCATGATCATTGTGAACTTTTGATCCTCAGTCATGTGTTGTCAACAATTCAGTGTTACCGCTCTACAGGTCACAATTTTGGCTCAATCTTCTTCAAGCTTGCTGAAAGTGTTTGTGTTGTCATGAGGAAGAACCCTAATGATAATGGTTACATTCTGACCAATATCATAGGAAAAGGGGCCTTATTTATAATTTCGTTGTTACCACTCTGGAGGTCACAATTTTGGCTCAATCCTTCTCAAACTTGCTGAAAATGGTTTTATAGTCATGAAGAAGATCCCTGTTGAATTTAGAGATATTCTGATGTATTCCAAGGGAAAAGGGGCCTTCTTCACAATTTCTGTGTTAACGCTCTATAGGTTAGAATTTTGGCTCTATCTTTCTCAAAATAACAGTAAACACTTGTATTGTCATGAAAGAAGAATCCATATTTTAAACCATTACTTCACTGTGCGGCCCCTCAAGAAAAAAATTGGGAAAACATTGTGTAAAATGAAGAAATGGCATGTAAAAAAAAATTTCTTCATTTTTGACATTTTCTTCTGAGAAATGGAAAATCTAAAGTTACATAGACTTTAATTTGTCGTCTGCAATTCCTTTGAATTAGGACCAGTCACATCTGTTTGATTTACATCCAATCGACATGGTAAAATATCTCATTGATTTCAAATTAGAGCTTGAGAAAGTGTATATAGATGAGCAATTCAGGGCAGTCTCAGCCCACTTGTTCTTTTTCAGGATTCTTTCCTTTAGGGGCTAAAAAGTTGGAATTGTGTTGTAATTAGTTAAGTCAGTGCTTACCTTACATTCAGGAAATGATTGATGTCAAAAAAAGTATTTTGCACTTGGTATCTGTCATCCCGCCAGCACTTTTACTGCTGGCATTAATGGTGTGACAAGCTTTAACCCTTGTCATGCTGAAACCTTGTATATTCCTGTTTTGGTTGGAGGTACAGATTCACATATGAGCAATATGATCTTGGTCTACTTCTCCTTTTAAACAAGATTTGTTAATAAAATAAGTGTTCAAATGATCTATTAACCCACAATGATTGCATCCAGTACGGTCTGCCCTTTGATTTTAATTCAATTTTGTGGAGGATTTAATTCAGCATGATTTAATTCAGGGTTGATATTGTCAATATCTCAGTTATTATAGAACACATTTCTTGATAATATTATATGATCACTATAACTATAACAAGTAAGGTAACACTGAATGCAATACTTACAGAAATTATTCCCCTTGCTTGTCTGCATTCATATTAAACAATCAAGAGCCCAGCGTTTGTACCTGCCTCTTCTTTTGATTATTCCTTATTAACCATGTTTCAAAATCTGTTATATGAAAATTTTCACAAAGAGACAAACCCTAAACAACCAATGTTCAAGAAAAGAGAACAAAAAGCTCAAAAGGTCACTCCAGTACTTATACCCCCCTAAACTTTGTTTGGGGGGGGGGTGTTCAAGGAGTCAGCTTGTGGGTTGGTCGGTGGGTCCGTCTGTCCGTCTGTCTGTAGCTTTGTTGTGCCCACTCAATTTCCGGTCAACCATTAGACGGATTTGATTCAAACTTCATTGATATAACCAGTATCAAGCAGAGATGTGCATATCCTATTTTGGTTAAGGTCCATTGATTTTTGAGGTAGTTATGGCCCTTTGGTGAAAAATCGTGTCCGTTCAATTTCTCAGCAACCATTGGACGGATTTGATCCAAATTTCACACAAACACTCTTTATAAGTCAGGCATGTGCATATTTTATTTTGGTTATGATCCATTTATTTTTGGCGGATTTGCCCTTTAACTAAAAAGTCAATTTTTTGTTATATGGCCCTTTGACGGATAGCACTTGTATATGGACAAGAGCTGTTGGGGGGTATTAGTCCGCTTTGTGACACTGTCTAGTTGTTTAAAATCTGTTGGCCTAGGAAAATGTAATGATCATAAAGAATAACATCAAAAGTACAAAATGGGGGGTTTGACCTGCAATAAAACTTTATGGAAAATTATTTCTTCTACACTAATGAAATGTTATGGGTTTACTCAGTGGAGATCTAGAGTTCTGAAAAGATGGCGATAATTTTGATTTTATTCATGAATAATTTTGCTCTTAAACCTATTGTCTGGATATTTATTTGAATAATCAAGATGAGACATTCAAATAATTGCCTGCAATTTAGTGTTTCAGTGGGGAAAAAATCAGGGTCCCCTACTTGAGATCCTATCTTTCAACTAGAGCCACTGATACGGGGCTAAATTTGATGATTTTCATCAATATTCTATATATTTAACATATGTTGTAAGAAGCGTCCACAATTGGTTATCACAAAATGGATTTTTATTGAGAACTACTATTTTTGGAACTTCTGTTCAACACAAGAATTTTACAAGGCCAGAGGTATGGCCAGACTGTGTTTTTGGAATCTTTCCTAATCCTACCAGAACATTATTTTGTTTCAGTCATATCATGGCGGCTAGAGGACCTAACATTGGATTCATGGTATATCTTGCACCAGTAATACCATTGCATCCTTCCCTAACCTCCAGCTGCTATCACACTTAGGTTTACGATTATCCACCCATTGGTGAGAGACAAATGTCGGAAAGTATATGTGTGGCAGCCAGGGATCAAATTACTAGATTGTCCCTTTTTCACATAATGGGTCACATATCCAAATCTCTCATGCACCACTGAAAAATTATCATGGACATGACACTCAAACAAAATGTTTTATGCAGTTTAGGTAGTGGTGGGTCTCAATTTAAAATATTGAATTCTTTCATGAATTGTAGGCTTACTGTGTAGAATTATTTAGATCTTATAATTTCAATCATCTTAATTTATTCATTTTCCATAATGTCTTCTACCCCCAAAATAAAAAAGAAATCCAATATTTCCTAATCTTTAAATTGTCGTCTGCAACTCCTTTCAATTTGGACCAGTCTGAAATTTTCCTGTCTTGTAACGGGTTTAAATGTGGATTCTTAAACAAACAAAAACACTGGTCAGCTATTTCATTGAACCAGTCTAACATTATTTGATGGTAGTGGCCCTAGTGGGTGAATTGCTGTAGAGTAAAAGTGACATTAAGATGTATTGCCTACTTGTTAATATTTGTTATGAAGTTAATACCTCATAAATTTGTAAATTTATTTTCATCTGGTGTACTGTTCACTAATATGTGAAATATTTTGTGGAGAGAATGTATGAGCCCATGCATGAAGTGACTGTAACAAGACGAGAAAATGAATTTACTGGACTCCTTACAGGGCAGGTGCTCTTTTAATTGATCTGGATAGTCTTCAAAATTATAGTTTAACAATGAAGGAAGTACATACATCACCAATAGTTTTGCCCTTAATCTTAGTTTAAGTTATATAGTGCTTACAATAGCTTTGGGCAAACCCATCAAGTAATGTAAAAGCATTAGTAAAGTTCCCTCCAATCCTAGTTTTATGGCTGTATGTTCCTCTCTCTGGCAGTGTGTGATTAGTTTGCTCAATAGTATCCTTTATCCTTACAAACTTGGAATAAAATATGTAAGAGATCCATTTTAACCATCTTCTACTCATGGATTTCAATGGCCTGGAGATGAAATATTGTTCATTGTTCAACTTATATTATTATATATTATAAACAAAAGATGAAAATATAAAGGGAACAATGAACCCCCAACTCCATAAGTATGAGGGAAATGATATACCTGCCAAATATGGCAGGGTCAGATTGCATGTGTAGGGGTCGTAAGATATTCAGGTTCATGTCACCGTTTGACGTTAAATAGTATCTTTTGTTCTGTGCCGGCTTAATTAGTCCCAATCTTCTAGGTATAGATTTACAAGTATTGATTACTTCAGACTGATTTCTTTTGGTCACTTTGTGCTGTTTAAACATGAATTGAAATGGAATTCGCCACATATTATGTTTGACAAGTCCATCACCAAGCCTGGGATACTCGAATTGATTATTATTAGGTTAATAGTTCTAGTCATAGGACTAGCTTTTGCTTGAAGAAGGAACTCTTGTAGTTGTTGAGCATTCTATTTGTAAATGAAAAGATCAGGTCTTTATGAAAAAGGAGGATTATATGGATTTATTGATTTTAAATCAAATTTCCAACAATGTTTAGATCAAGATCTAGTTGGTGACAGCCTACATCAGATAAGGAAATATTTACCCTTCTATGCACTGAACGACAGCTGCTTTCTAAAATTTAAGATGAATTCAGTTGTGATTTCACACAGACACCCCATCCCCCTCACCCCCCACCCTCTGTCTGCACTCATTTTAAATTATACCAGTCTAAAATATTGCTTCCGTCTGGTAATGGATTAACATAAAAACAATCTTACAGTGTATCACTTATTTATGTATTCCCTATTACCATTAGAACTAGGCTTATGCTGTTCTCTGTACTTTTCACAGACATACCCATGTGACAAACATCATGGCTGAATTCAAACCCATGACCTCAGCACCTTGAAGCATGAGTTACAAGCTGTAACTATAGAGCTACATAGGATCAGTATGCAACTAAGATTAAGAGTAAATTGAAAACAGAACAAAACAAAAAATACCGCGAACATTTTCTCCAAATCCAATAATGTATCCAACATATTCTAGGTCAGAATGCTGAAAACAAAGTGTAGTTTCAGAAAGTCCCCTTTCACTGTAACACGGTATTTTCTAGACACTTTCTTGCTGTTACATGGCAGAGGTCATTGCATACTGAATGGAGTCAGCAATTTCTCCCTTTCTCGCAATGATTTCAATCCTGTTTTTCTGTGTTTTGTAGCAAATAGGCTCTTGAAAAGTCCTTCAATATTTATGTTAAATTAGACAAGTCGTTTTGTTTTTTTACAGCTGCCTTTCCAATATTATTAGTAGCCATAGTTAAAAAGTTAAGGTGGAAAAAGGGTTTGGCTGTCGATAAATAGGTTTTATCTATACATGAGTAGTTTTGACACTTCAATGTATTAGATCTCATCTTTTTGCTATTTTCATGAACTTTTCTGATTGGTTTGATTTTGAAAGATAAGTTGTCGTGATTTTTGAAAAACAGAAAAAAAAAACCTCAAAAACATTTCGTTGTTTAGAAAGGGCTTTTACTGACTCGAGAGACATAGGTTCTTTGTTGTTCTTAAAGATATTCCTTCTGCAGGCTCTTGAAACCATGTAATTACACATTTAAATAAATGTAGTAAATTTCAAATTACCGGAAATGTGGATAATCTACTTGAAATATCATCAACAACAACAAAAATTGAAAATGTAGCTCACCACATATTAGAAAGGGGTTTTAATCAGTGTGGACAGATTTAGAAGGGAAAAGGGTTTTTAATCATCCTACAGAACAATTTATTATTTATTATGTTTTATTTTGCTGGCAGTCTCCAGTGCAGACAGGATGATTATCTCCTGACCCTTAACACAAAAATCAAACATTAGACTTCTTCAAATTGAAAGAGGTACCAGAGGGCTAGTTTGATTTGTTCAAATTAGCATAATTTTGTATCAGAAATACTAGTAAACACTGTCATTAAAAAAAAGTGAAATGATCAAACAACCTAGTATGTTACACATTCACCTTGTTGCTCACTTCTAAACTTGTGAAAATTGTGCCCCAGTTGGCTGTTTTAGATTTCGCTTGGTCTTGCCTTATTTCACATAGAAGCAACAAGGAAATCATTGAAATTCTCCTGACAAACCATGAAGCTGAACCATTTGATATTGTACATGTAGCATCACCTTCCTTAACCCTTTACCAGATGACTAGAATTTAGACTGGTCCAAATGCAAAGAAGTTGCAGATGACAATATCAAATTAATAGAAAGTTAATTGTAAATGTCCATCTGGGTAGAACAGTATGTGGTTGATAAAGAAATTGCTTGTAAAAAGAAATTTCTTTGTTTTCCTCATTAGTTTCTCAAGTCTATATGGTAGTAAAAAAGAGGGATTGGGTTGGAACGGGTTAAAAAATTTGTGTAATTTTTCCTTTGAGTCTATTATAGCTGTGCCCAGACTTGACATATATTCATTTGGCTAATTATGTCAATATTTTCTATTGTTATTCAAGTTAATGATTTAGGACCATCATAGTCCTCGTTTTCTATTTTACCTGACTTAGCATTGAAAATTGGACTTGCCTTAAATTGTGCAACATTCAATTGCTACGGTTTGGTATATGGTTATGTCCTCTAGTGTAAAATTAACATTTGAAGTTGGCTAATATTGGCATGAAATTTTTTATAAGCCATAAAGTTTGCACTTGTAATTTAGGTTATTTAAAATTTAATTACACTTTCATGTCACACCCAAGTATAAATAGCAAGTTCAGTGAATTTTAATTGTTGGCAATAATTATCAGCTTGACAAATGTTAATTGGTTTTAAAAAGTATAAAAATGTAATGCAAGTTGAACCTTTAACAAAAATAATTTAGTTTTGCTGACCTTGAAAGTCATGCTTTTTAGCTTGACTGTTTTGAAACAATACCCCATCATTCTAGGGCAGGTTTATACTGGTATTGTTTGTGTTTGGATATATTGGATGAGCTGCAGGGGGCTTGGAAAGGATATTGTGGTAGAACTGACAGTAATACTGGAATCGGAGGTTAGGTGCTCCAGCTGCCATGATATGACTGAAATACTGTCGCATTAAAACCCATTCAATCAATCATAACAAGTAGACTGCCAGGCATTGGATCATGGCTTCTACCCCAAAACAGCTCAGCCAACATTCCTCTAACTTATCTATTTCCTATTTTACAACTTGGTGTAGAGGTTCATCCAGGTGCCTACATAGTGCTTACTGAATTTAGGTCTGCAAGTTAATTACTTCCTATTTTATGACATTTTTTATATTAGGACATTGATGGTTTAGTGGTTTATTTTTGTCAGATTTTTCTCTGTAATTATTACTACCAAATTTAGATCTGCAAGTCAACCACTTCCTGTTTTATGACTTTGTTAATATACGGAAATTGATGGTATAGTGGTATTTTTTCGTCGCACTTTCCTCCGGAACAATGCCTAGCATCAACTTGAAACTTGGTGTGGAGGTTCATCTAGAGGTCCTACATGGGGATTACTGAATTAAGGTCCTCAAATTAACTATTTCTTGTTTTACTACTTCGTTTAAAATTAGACCTTTCCTGGTATAGTGGTATAAGTTTGTCGCATCTTTTGTAGCAACTATTTATAACACTTACCTTAAACTTGGTGTGCAGGTTCATCTTGGGTTTCTACATGGTGCTTATCAAATTTAGGTCGGAAAGTTTACTACTTCCTGTTTTACTCTTGAACATTGCCTGGTATAGTGGTATATTTTCGCGCACTTTTTTCAGCAACCATTCATAGCATTGACTTGAAACTTGATGTGGAGATTCATCTTTTGGCCCTCCATTTGGCTTATGAAATTAAGGTCCTGTTTTAGAAATTCAAATCACTCACAATTACAATTATCTTGAACTATCTGCCTTACTACAATGATTCTCCATGATGATTACTTGTGCTTGAGATCTTTAACATTTTGTCTTTCCAGTGATTAATGAATTGTCTCCCCATTTTTTAGGGAATTGCTTAATATTATCATGTTTTTTTTGCGCAGTATGACCAATAGTGCTGTTAATGCAAACAGAGTTTAATAGAGATGAATCTTAGTGTTGAAATAGTGCATATTTTTAGCTCACCTGAGCACAAAGTGCAAGGTGAGCTATTATGATCGGTCGTTGTCCATTGTCCGTCCGTCAGTCAATCCATCCATCCGTCTGTTCGTCTGTCAACAATTTCTTTAAAAGTATTCTCCATCTAAACCAGTAGCTGAAACTTTGCAGGGTTGTTCCTTGGATGAAGTTCTTCAAAAGTTGTTAAAAGAATTTAATTCCGTCAAAAACTCTGGTTGCCGCGGCATTTGAAAATGGGAATCTTTAGTAATTCTTTTAATATCTTTAAAAATCTTCTCCTCCTCAACCAGTAGACCAATCAAGCTGAAACTTTGCAGGGATGTTCCTTTGGTGAAGCTCTTCAAAATTTGTTAAAAGAATTTCATTCCATGAAAAACTGTTGTAACCGTGGCATATGAAAATGGGAAATTTTAGTAAATCTTTGTTGTTGTTTTTTTCATAGACTACAAGGCCAAAGACCTTTATGTTTTGTATAGAGCTTAATCATATGGTTCTCCACTAAGTTTTTAAATATTTAATCTCTGGGGTCAAAAATGGCCCAGCCCCTGAAGTCCGAAGTTTTGAAAAATACTTAATTAGAGCAATTTCAAAAGATTTCCCCTCTTAAACTATAAGCTCTAGGATATTCATATTGGGTATGTAGCATAACTAGATGGTTTTATACTATATCACTTAAAGTTGTCCTCCTAGGGTCAAAAACGGCCCTGCACTAGAGGTCCAAAAATTGGGAAAAACGCAAAATTTGAGTATGTTAAGAAAAAAAATAATTTCAATTTAAGGCGGAGAGCATTTATATTTTGAGTGTAGCATAGCCTGGCTGTTATCTATCAATTTTGATTAAATTATGCCTATAGGTTAAAAAACACCCCTTCCCTTGGTGCCCAAAGTTCGTTAAAATTCTCAATTACACCATGTTCAACAGTCTTCTCCTCCCAATCTACAAAGTCTAAGGCATTCATAATCTTAGCCCTGGGAAAAAACATGGTACTGCCCTATAGGTCTAAAATTTTGAAAACATCCAATTAGAGCAACTTCGAAAGTCTTCTTCTTCTGAAATAAAAGGTGAAGGGCATTCATATTTGGTATATAGCATGACTGAATAATTTTGTACTGTGGAAAATATGCTCTTAGGATAAAAAAGGTCTCTGCTCCTGGGGGTCGAAAATGCATAAATTGCATTGACAGAATTCTTAAATAGAAATGGAGAAATGGCTTGTCACTCATTTCTCACTATGCTTTTTTAAACCTATTTTCCCTGAGGGTGACAAATTCTGGGATAGTTTGGTAATGGATTAAACAATAAAGCCAAAGGCATTCATTTTTATTGTAAAGCATTACTTGATTGTTTTGTACAAAGCCCAAAATTTTATGTTTGTTTTATTTATTTTGCTCAAGTTGTGTCTTTTTTAAAAAAAGGTACTGTAATTTGCAGATGCTTCAGGTGAGCAATTTAGGACCATCATGGTCCTCTTGTCTTTGATGTTGGGATCATATTGCTCTTGTAAGACCAGTCACAATTGAATTCTTTGGGGGTACTGCCATTTTATTTATATAAAGTTTAATCTTATCTGTAACGGTCAGTTTTCAAGGTCAGTTTAATCACAAAATTTTATATTCCACTGACAAGCCCCTTCAGGTGTATATGCGCTGTTCTGCGAAGCTCTTGTTTTAATTTGCACATACTTTGAAAAGTAGTCTGCAACTTCTTTCAATTCTAATTTGTTATTACTCTACAAAATTTTGATTTAAAATATGTACAATTGTTGGACATAAAAAATGTCATTACTACAGCCTTATATACAAAGAGCCTTCTTAAAATACAATATAATTATCCAGTCATACATGCTTTGATAAACAAATGTTTTCCTTTATTCTGAAAGTAATGAATTTTAACTTTCATTAATCTTTCATAAATTGTTTTGCAAAACACAATAGCATTAAACATATATGTAAATGTATATATGTAAAAATCTGAAATTCATGTGTTAAACTTAATTGGCTCTCTAGATTAACATGATACAGTTATATTCCCCTGAAATTGATAATGTTACTCAGAAATTTCATTCATTCTCAATTTCAGATTCATTCTCAATAATTGTGAATAATAAAATCATAATCCGATCTTGATCATAGTGACATTATGTTCCTTTCATATTTTGACAATAAGAAGACTTTTGGCTTTAGTGAACAAATAAACAACAGACACTTTAACAGATTCGGGGGAGTTCAAAACTTATGATATACTTTTGGCAAAAAAAATGTATCAGCTTTTTCTCTTGATTGGATAAAACCTAAAGAAGTGGTGGAAGGATGCACTTCTGCACACTTATTAGGTAAAAACTGACTTTAGGATAGCAGTGGTTTCTGTCACTGTTGGGAATGTTACTAGTGCATCAGCTACTGTATTCTCTCTGATGTAACAGCTGTATACATACAAGGTTTAGAAATTTAAAAAAAGTAAAAACTTTCTTCCAATAAATCTTTCAAGTATTTCAGAGATAGAATCTCAGAAATTTGAAGAAATTTTATTACATAAATGTGTGCTGTGTTTCCATGGAAACAGTCAGTTTTTTTGTTTTTTGTTTGTCCAGAATTGAATGATGGAAGGTACTTTAAAATTAGATAATTGTGATTCATTTAGAGATTCTCTTGTATCTCTATTTTTATTTTTTGAGTGATTAGAGTGTTTTAGGGTTGGTTGTTTTACTCATTGTATTCCAATTCATCTTACAATTACTTATCTTAATTTTCCCAGAACTGAATTATTATGTTACAGCATTAGAGTTTACCTTCATGTTACACCATGTTACAGCAGTAGAGTATATCTTTCAGAGGGTGTCGTCAGTTACAGGTTCTGTATGAGATCCTTATAAGGAAATAACAAGTGTATCATCCAGAAACTCACTGTAACATAGTACGGAGTACTGATATATATGTAATATACATGTAGTTCTCAGTGTCTGTTTACATTTTAGCCCATTCCAACACAGTGACGCTTTTAAACGCCTCTCAGTATTAAAGCTTTGGAGAACATTGTGAATAATGAAGAAATTGCTTGTTAAAAGCAATTTCTTCATTATCCACAATGTTTTCTGAACCAAAAGACAAAGATTTTAAAGTTTTCATCAACTTGAAATTGTCGTCTGCAACTTCTCTGAATTTTGACCTGTCTAAAATTTTCTCGAGTGAGAATGGGTTAAAGGATGTAAACTATTGTTGTCAGCTGTATTTTGGAATGACAATCTGATTTTTAGCTCACCATAACATGTCATGCCCAATGAGAGCTACATCAATATCCTTAATTCCCTATTTTCATCCATCTTGCATCATTAAAAAATTAATGTCAACTTTCTAAAGGTCACAATTCTGGTTTGAAAAGAAAACAAACAGAAAAAGAAGAAAGAAACAAATTTGATAGTTTCAGACAGGGTGAAGTTATGAGAATATAGGGAGTACTAGTTGTAGGTTTATCTTTGAAAGCATTTGAAACATTTTCTCAGAAAAACTCAAAGTGCAATTTAACTGTGTGTTTTGTAGAGGTTTGAGGTAATATTCAGGGAAAACTATTGATTTAAATGTCAGTATGACTTTCCTAAATTTCATTAAACCTGTTTCATTGCAACCTCAGATCTGTACTCTTGAATCTTCTGTTTTTTGTGTGTGTGTGATTTTTCTTTTTGCAGTGTCACTTGATTATTTCTGAGATACCTTAAACCCTTTGCTAGACAATGACTTTTAATACTGTTTCAAATTGAAAGAAGTATCAGACAACATCTTAAAGCACGCTAAGATTAGATTGATTGATTGATTGAATGGGGTTAAACTATATTTTACAGTATTTCAGTCATATCATGGTGGCTGGAGCACCTAACAATGGATTCCTGGTATTTCTCACACCAGTACTACCACTACATCCTTTCCTAGCCTCCAGCTGCTGTCCCACATAGGTTTACGATTATCCACCCATTGATGAGAGACAAATGTTGGAAAAGGATAACTGCTGCTGCAGGGGATCGAACCCATGACATCCCATGATTGAAGATTAGGAGTCTGGCGCTCTACCGACTGCGCTATGATGGCGGCTGCTAAGATTGGAAAATAAGTGCCAAATAAAGTAGAAAATGTGAGAAAAGAAGAAAAAGGAAAAATCTTTCTTTTCCATACACTGTTATCCAAGGAAAATTATTCAGTGTGTAAATGTTTGGTATTGTTTTCTAATTTGTTAAGGGTGCATCCTGATTCACAAATTAAACCCCAATTGCTAATATGTTAATTTGTAATTTGCAATTTCAATTGTTGAATTGAATGTTTTAGAGCAAAGAAAACTGAGAAATATTCATCAACCTGAATTATGCTACCTTGTTCACGTTGGAATTGACTAATTTCAATTTTTCTATCACTCTACAAAAAAGACTCATTCTGTATAACTACATGTACAGCATGTAGTGAAGAATTTTGTTTTATCCCTTTCCTGTTTTGCAAAATTTTAGACCTGACCAAACTCAAAGGTTTTGCAGATGAAAATTTAAAGCAGATTTAATTTTGAAAATAACCATTCAGAAGGGTAGAAAATATTGTGGAAAAAGAAGAATTGCTTGTTACAAGCAATTTCTTTTTTATGCCCCCGTATCGATAGATCGAGGGGCAAATTGTTTTACCAGTGTCTATCTATCTGTCCATCTGTCTGTCTGCAAAAGTTAACCTGCCAATTTTCCTATAACTTCAACCCTAATTAAGTTACAATGCTATATTTGGTATGTAGATCTTAACAAGGCGCAACTGGGGAAGTTAATTTCTTCAAGGTAAAGGTCAAAATTTTAACCCTTTTCCCTAAAACGTTACTCAAAAACTCAACCTGCAAACTAAACATTTTTCTGTAACTTCATCCGTAATTAAGTTACAATGATAATATTTTGTATGTAGATAGGTCTCAACAAGGCACAACTGGGGGAGGTCATTTCATCAAGCCTGCCAACTCAACATTTTCCTATAACTTCATCCCTAATTAAGGTACAATGCTAATATTTGGTATGTAGATAGGTCTCAACAAGGCGCAACTGGGGAAGTTCATTTCTTCAGGGTCATGGTCAAAATTTTAACCCTTTTCCCTAAAACGTTACTCAAAAACTTAATCTTCCAACTAAACATTTCCTTTAACTTCATCCCTTATTAAGTTACAATGCTAATATTTTGTATGTAGATAGGTCTCAACAAGGGGCAACTTGGGAAAGGCATTTCATCAAGGTAAAGGTCAAAATTTTAACCATTTTCCCTAAAACTTTACTCAAAAACTTCACTTGCCAACTAAACATTTTCCTATTACTTCATCCCTAATTAAGTTACAATGCAAATATTTTGTATGTAGATAGGTCTCAACAAGGCACAACTGGGGAAGATCTTCTCATGATGGTCAAGGTAAAAATTTTAACCCTTTTCCCTAAAACGTTACTCAAAAACTTAACCTGCCAACTCAAAACATTTTCCTATTACTTCATCCCTAATGAATTTACAATGCTAATATTTGATATGTAGATAGGTCTCAACAAGGCACAACTGGGGAAGGTCATTTCATCAAGGTCAAGGCCAAGATTTTAACCCTTTTCCCTAAAACAAAGAAAAAAAAACCCAATAAAAATAACACGTTTCTAATGAATTCCTGTTTCGGGGGCATGGTGTTTCACAAACACATCTTGTTTCTATAATGCTTTCTCAGTTATGAATTGACAGGTATGTAAAATGAGGGATTGAACATGAAAGAGTTAAGTTAGCATATCCCAGCACCATCCTACATTTTTACACCCCTCAAGAAAAAAAGTTATGAATTACCCTTGTGATATTTCTTAATTCCCTACTAAGGTTTCTTCCTACGAAGGGAAAGATTATTAATTTCCACCATAAAGCTGGTGGGGAATTAAAGGTAAATTAAAGTGCTTTGTCAGATTTCAAAATATTTGATGAGACAGTGTGTTTAGTGCAAGATTCAGTAACCTACCTGTAAGGTCAAGGCTAATATTTAAGGTCAAATGATTAAATTCACCTTGTCTGGAGCATTATCTTAACATATTTATGGATGGATTTCAAAAAGAATTTGCACGCTTATGCATGGATAGATTTTAAAAAGAAATGGCACCCGTGCACAACTTGAAGCTGTGTGCAAAGTGGTTGATCTAGTGTCTCCCTTCAAGGTTAAGGTCACAGTTTAATGTCAAATGACCTTTTTATACGCCCGTCGAAGACGGGATGTATTATGGGATCACCCGTGTTGTCCGGGCGTCCGGTCGTCCGGGCGTCCGGTCGTCCGGGCGTCCGGTCGTCCGGGCGTCCGGTTGTCCGGCGGTGTCCACTTCTTTGTCCGGAGCATAACTCTGTCACCTTAAGTCCAATTGACTTTAAACTTGGCAGTTATATTCTTCTTATCAATACGGAGTGCAGTGCACAAGAACCATAACTCTACCTGGCCTATTTTTTGAGTTATTGCCCTTTGTTGTTTTTAATACTTGAATCTTGTCCGGAGTATATCTCTAAAAGTATTATAGCTAGGATCATGAAACTTCATGGGTGTATAGATCTCACCAAGGGGGAGTGCAGTGCACAAGAACCATAACTCTACCTGGCCTATTTTTTGAGTTATTGCCCTTTGTTGTTTTTCATACTTGAATCTTGTCCGGAGTATATCTCTAAAAGTATAATAGCTAGAATCATGAAACTTCATGGGTATATAGATCTCGCCAAGGGGGAGTGCAGTGCACAAGAACCATAACTCTACCTGGTCTATTTTTTGAGTTATTGCCCTTTGTTGTTTTTCATACTTGAATCTTGTCCGGAGTATATCTCTAAAAGTATAATAGCTAGGATCATGTAATTTCATGGATAGATAGAGCTCACCAAGTGGGAGTGCAGTGTACAAGAACGATAACTCTACCTAGCCTATTTTTTGAGTAATTGCCCTTTGTTGTTTTTCATACTTGAATCTTGTCCGGAATATATCTCTAAAAGTATTATAGCTAGGATCATGAAACTTCAAGGGTGTATAGATCTCACCAAGGGGGAGTGCAGTGCACAAGAACCATAACTCTACCCTGCCTATTTTTTTGAGTTATTGCCCTTTGTTGTTTTTCATACTTGAATCTTGTCTGGAGTATATCTCTAAAAGTATAATAGCTAGAATCATAAAATTACATGGATTGATACAGCTCACCAAGTGGGAGTGCAGTGTACAAGAACCATAATTCTACCTGGTCTATTTTTTGAGTTATTGCCCTTTGTTGTTTTTCATACTTGAATCTTGTCCGGAGTATATCTCTAAAAGTATTATAGCTAGGATCATGAAACTTCATGGGTGTATAGATCTCACCAAGGGGGAGTGCAGTGCACAAGAACCATAACTCTACCTTGCCTATTTTTTTGAGTTATTGCCCCTTGTTGTTTTTCATACTTGAATCTTGTCCGGAGTATATCTCTAAAATTAAAATAGCTAGAATCATGAAACTTCATGGATGGATAGAGCTCACCAAGTGGGAGTGCAGTGTACAAGAACCATAACTCTACCTAGTCTATTTTTTGAGTTATTGCCCTTTGTTGTTTTTCATACTTGAATCTTGTCCGGAGTATATTATTACAGCTAGGATCATGAAACTTCATGGGTGTATAGACCTCATCAAGGGGGAGTGCAGTGCACAAGAACCATAACTCTTCCTGGCCTATTTTTTGAATTATTGCCCTTTTTTGTTTTTCATACTTGAATCTTGTCCGGAGTATATCTCTAAAAGTATAATAGCTAGAATCATGAAATTTCATGGATGGATAGAGCTCACCAAGTGGGAGTGCAGTGTACAAGAACCATAACTCTACCTAGCCTTTTTTTTTGAGGTTTGCCCTTTGTTGTTTATATACTTGAATCTTGTCCGGGGTATATCTCTAAAAGTATAATAGCTAGAATCATGAAATTTCATGGGTGTATAGATCTCACCAAGGGGGAGTGCAGTGCACAAGAACCATAACTCTACCTGGTCTATTTTTTGAGTTATTGCCCTTTGTTGTTTTTCATACTTTGTTTGACAAAAAAAATTCATTCAAAATAACCTCAGTTCTATTCAAACCCCCAGTTAATATTAAGCAGTGTGACGGGCGTATCTTGTGACAGTTTGGCACCTTGTTCAACTTGTCCTTAGCTTAGCTTTAATGTTTATGGATGTATTTTAAAATAAGTTGACGTGTTTGTGCGACTTGATGACGTGTGTTGAGTGCAAAATTTGGTGACATGTCGGAGCATATCTTTAATATTTAAGAAAATAAATCCTCATGTGTGTGCAACTTTATAAGGGGGCTTGCAGAGTGCAAGATTCTGTGATTAACCGTCAAGGTCACAGTACAATGAGCAAATTTACCTTGTCAAGAGCACATCTTTCATATAATTGTGAAGCTTGAATGAGATCAAGTGCTGAGCAATGTTTTCAGTTATATTCTTTCAAGTTAACAGTTTTAAGTCAGATGAAAAAAAAACACCTAAAAATGTGGTAGGAGATCGTGCTGTATCTGACAGAATCTTGTTGAAATTTCATCAAATTGAAATTGGACCATTCTCAAATATTGTTGTCTGGTAAAAGGCTAAATAGAATCTTGTGGAAAATAATAAGAATGACTTTGTCTCTTTTCAGATTGGAAAATTATTACAAGTCAACCAAGAGTTACAAACAGGTCTTCAACACTACAAGATGGCATTTGAACAAGTCAGGGTGGAAAATATCATCATGCAGGAAAAACTATTGACACTCGGTGTGAATATTATAGACTTAATGAAAGCGAATTGTAACGGAAATGTGAAATTAATGAAGTCTCCCTCACGGTCTCCGCAACAACGGTCGCCAACAGACACACTTTCGCCAGTACATGGCCATGGTTACCCGGTTATGCCACCAGCGACGTTGCCATCTCATGCTGCAATTGAAATGTTTATGAAAAAGGAGAGGGAGGGTGGGACATGAGAATGACTGGCAGCTAGGGTAGCTTGTCCATGCCCTCTATTTACTGATAGGACAGCTCATTGGAGGAGAAATACTTAGGATTTTCAAATTGGAAATACATCCTTGAAGAGTTTACTATGTGAGCAAAGTCATGAAAATGGACTTTAAAGCACCCAAATTGTTTTGAAAGAGGACAAGTGGAATATATACACTATAAGCAATACAAAAGCTCCTCCCCCCTTCTGAGAACTGATTGACTCTTCAGAACACAGTACAAATAGTACAGATAGTTAACCGAATTAACTTTTACTTTCCATTTTCAAACACAAATAATGAATAAGGTTGCTAGAAAGTAATTTATAGAAAAACAATTGACAATTTTAAATCATTGTCACAAACCTGAAGTTTTTTTATCTCAAAATTGACTATCAGATAGTTGATGCATTAGCACAGCGTATTCACTTTTCATGAGTGAAATTCGGACAGTTGGTTTGGTGTTAAGTTACAGGTCATTTAGATAGGGTCATGATAGTGGGATGCCAATATTCCTGGATTGCCCATATTTCCAGGGTGATGTGTACCTTGTTTCAATGAGGAGTGTTTCTGAATTATACCTCTGTTTTTTCTGTTTAAAGCTTTCATAAAGAAGCTGTTACCTTTGTCAGTGCAACAGGTATTATACACACATTTTATATCTTGCCCAGTATTAGTTTCAAAAGAGCTGTTTCATACTGTCAGCATCAACAACAGTGTCTGGAAGGCATTTGGTCATAGTTTTTATATGCCGCCAGAGGCGGTCGTATATTGGCGTCATCTTCTCCATCTGTCCGTCTGTCCATCCATCCGTCCGTCTGTACGTACGTACTTCCACTTTTCTTGTGAGCACAACCCATCCTGGTTGAATCTATTTGAAACTTATGTTATCACCATAATTGGTAGATGTTCATAAAGTAAGGATTTTATGGTTCATTGATTTTTGCCTCAGTTATGCCCCCTTAAAACTTTGTCTCTTGGGCTGATTGAAATTGCAGCCTTGTGAATGCAACTGCTTCTAAGTTTCTTGCTGGATCTAAATGAAACTTGATTGATGTTATAACCTAAATTGGTAGATGTGCATGAAGTAAGGATTTTATGGTTCATCAATTTTTCCCTGAATTATGCCCCCTTAAAACTTAGTATCTGGGGCATATTGAAATTGCAATCTTGTGAACGCAACTCCTCCTAAAGTTTTGTCTTGATTTAAATGAAACTTGCAAATGTTTTGAATTTGATTCTGTCAAAATAAGTAGTGTCTACAATTATTTTCGTGAAACAGCAGCAAAGTGGCGGTGTATATTGTGACTATGGCAATCTTGTTATATCTCTCTTATAGCTAGTGCAGGGGGTGCCATTTTTCACCTATAGACTCTTTAGGTTGTTGGCTGTCATTTAAGACAATGACCTTGACCCTGTGACCTTTACCTATATCCTGTTATGAAAAAAATTAACTAAAACTTTTAACTTTTTCTATCTTCCTCATATTCCACTCATGCCTTCAGGAGAGGGACTCTCTTTTGGGACAATGAAATTGACCCTGTGACCTTTATCTTTAAACCGTTTTAAAAAACTTTAACCAAAATTCTATCTTGGTCATTTTTTTTTAACCTAGGGTATTCATATTTCACGCATACACTCACCAGGAGATTGACTTTAATTTGAGACAATGTCCTTCACCCTGAACATTTGACCTTTGAAGTAATTAAAAGCTTGAACCATTTATTAAAAACTTTAATTAAGAACTCTTCTATTTTGATCATTTTTCATCCTAGGGTACTGATATTTCACATATGCATTCTTTAGAAGAAAGCCTTTCATTTGAGACATTGAGCTTGAGCTTGTGACTGACCCTTTACCTTTCATGAAAAATCTTTAATCCAAAACTTTGTTTTTCTTGGTCATTTTTCATCGTGGTGACTCATATTCCTCATATGCATACATCAGTAGGCCAAGGCAATGACCTTGACTCTGTAACCATGTGCCTCTAACCCTGTTGTAAAAAGTACCCAGAAGGGCAACTATCATTATTGATGTAACATAGCAGGGGCACTAATATAGTTCTAGCAGAGTGCAGTATTTTTGGTAGGCAGTGCATAAGGCATTTAAATTAGATCAAACTCAAGTCATGCTCTAAGTCAGTTTTATCATTTGGTGCTAAATTGCACTTATTGGTTACATATTGTATAAACTTTTATACAGTTTCTCACTAAACTCTTGAATTATGACCGTAACCATCTTATCTTAGTAAGCAAAGTGTGTCTTCTTGTCCATTTTCTAGGGCTCTGCTCATTTTCACATTTTTTGTCAATTTTCAGAACTTATACCTGTGATTATTTTAAATTTTAGCAAAAATTACAATAGAAAGAGTCAGATTTCCAGATAAAAAGGAATAAAACCACCTGACAACAAAAAATGAGACTGCTCTGAATTGAAACAAAAAAGCAAAAAAGGGTTAATTGCGATACTGTTCACATTAAATTTGTAAGATGATAATATTTCTTCATCTTTATCAATTTTTAGGACTGCTAATGAAAAGTGACCATATAAAATTTGTTCCTATGAAATCCAGGGTTATTGCTGTTGTAGTCATTTTAAAAAGTACTAAGATTTTAGGCCATAACCACAGATAAAGGGAGTGATTTTGATTTCAAAATGTTAATTTCATTGTTTATCCTCCAAACCATATGTTGTGGTAACTGGTTCGAATTAATTTTAAGACAATTCCATTTAGTACCTACATTATAAGAATTGGAGGGAAAAACAGATATAATTTTTCATCGATCCTTATTCTCTTTGGCTCTGCAGAGTTCAGCAAGAGTATTTGTGATTCCTTTTTGTCTGGATGTCTGCATTCAAATAGTAGAGAGGATTATTTGTTGTTCTGTTACGTTATATTTATGATAATTGTTAAAAGTGGAGAGACCCACATGGCATAAGAGTGCAGCAAGCATTTGTTTTACAGGCTGATCAAGTTGATTTTGAAGTGTGTGAGTTTTTATTGCCTCCTGGATCTCACAACATTTTATAACTTAACTGGGTAACACACTTTCTTAGATTTTTACGTGCTAATAAAATATAGGTGTAGAAAAAACATTGAGAGTAGAAGAGGAGAAATTGCTTGTTACCAGCATTTTTTTTACTCAATTTGTTTTCTTCTCTTGGACCAATCTTTTAAATGGCATGTGTTTTGCTTTCAAATAACACCAGTCTAAATTTTTGGCATGTGATAAAGGATTATCCCAAGTTTATAACAACCATAAGAAATAATACAAGTTAATAAATTACTCATTAATAATATATAAGTCTTTCTTTTTAAACCAAGTTTCTCCAAATCCTGCATATTACATTTGAAGAAAAATGATAAGGGATATACACTGGCAAAAAAGAAATCGCTTGAAATAAGCAATGCCCTTTTTCCTCACAATTTTTCCTTACCGATATGGTACTTTTCTTTTATAAATCAAATTCATCCTGCGTCGTTATCAACTTCTGTCAATGATGTATTGAAAAGGGTTTGTTTTCACAAGCAAATATAGTGTAAAGAGGTTTCTCTAAATAAGACTTTTCCAAGTTTAAGTTAGCTTTTTCAAATTAACCAACATTTTTGTTTTTCAGTAAGGTGTTCAGTGCTAGAATAGAAGTATTCTTTTTTATTTAATGATGATTGAATTGAATGTACATAATAGGGCAGTTTCATTAGAACTTTTCCATTTTTTTCTTTCAACCTTTTCATGACCATTGACATGTTTACATCACTCTTATTTTTGAAAAATGTCATTTCAGTAAAATAAGCAAATACTTTGGGAAAATTAAACTGTTCCAAAATGATTTAGTATAGGAAGAATGTGACTGGAATGGGAACAGTGAATGGCAATATTTCATTCATCCATGACTTTGATATCTAGTCCTAGAAATGAAAGGCACCAAAATTAATCACTGTAACTGAGGGGTGAGTGCAAAGGTATTTCCAGAGATTATATTGTATGGCAAATTAGTACAGTCATACACCCACCCATGAATGCTATAACTCTATCTTTGTGGCGGCTTGGTTGAGCTGAACCAAGTAGATCATATTTTAATCCATTCCCACACAAAAAAATTTTAGACCAGTCCAAATTCAATGAAGTTGCAGACGAGAATTTTAAGTTAATGATGGATTTAAATTCAATATAAGTAGCTTATAGGGTAGAAAACATTGTGAAAAATAGAGAAAATGCTTGTTACAAGCAAGTTCTACTTTTCTCACAATGTTTTCCAAACTATTTTCCTTGGGAGCCTCAAAATGTGGAATGGTGTGGAGATAGATTAAACTTTGAAGCCTAGGGCATTTATACTTTGTAAGTAGTCAATATAAACAGAGCTACATTTTAGGATTATTTACTGTTTTTTAGGTACCCTATGGTATTGTCATGACAAACAAGTATCCAAAACATGGAGTTTGTTTAGAAGTTAAAAATGGTGTCAGCCCCTTTTAGCTAGATGTATAATAGAGTATGGAGGGATGAATGAAAGTCTGTCTTTACAATGTAGAGACATTTCTTAAGGCTTGCACTCACTCCTGTAAATTTGGAACTTGTTGGTTTTCCCATTGTATTTCACCACACATTCAGGCCAGTAAACTATATATGTTTGTAAGTGTTATTGTAATTCAGCAAAAAGATTTAACTCTTTTTTCAAATGACCGAAATATGTGCATTCAGAATGAGTAAGTTGTTAACAACAAAATACCTTGAGAACAGATTGAAAAATGTATCATTTTGCAAAGACTTTTGTATAGACTGGCAATGAACACATTTACCTACCTGGGATTTTTTCAGTCAATAGTTAAGATATCTGTAAAATTCCTTGAAGCTTGAACATTTTAGGTCACCTTACTGAAGGTCGTGGTGACCTATTGCAATAGTGTTTCATTTGTTGTCTGTTGTGTGTCATGCACCTTAAAAATTTAAAATATCTTTTTCTCCCAAAGAAAAAGGCCCAGAGCTTTGATATTTGGTTTGCAGCATCATCTGGTGGACTTTTATCTGTTTTTGTGCTCTTTGGACTCAGGTGACCAATATAGCCCTATGGGCCTCTTGTTTAGCATTGAATTTAGCCATTTTTAAATCGGTATCAAGTTCTAATAAAGACTGGAAATTGATCAAATCAGTATACAGAACATTATTTCTATAATTACCTTTCTCCTGTATCATGTTTTATCTTTTTTTTATTGAGAGGTTAATCAAAATATATTTCTCACAGAAATTTAATCAAGTGAAAAATGGACAAATTTTCAATGCTGAGTACATACTTAACTACAGTAAAAATACCAGGGTAAAAAGTTTCAAGATGCCTTATATCAGGGTTTCACAAACATTTCGCGAAAGGTTATCATCTACATTAATCAGGGCATGTTTGTGTCAACAGGAAAAGAAAAAAAGAATTTCCTTTTTGTGAACTAGAAGTGTCATATTTGTAGTCAATGACTTAGCTTATTACTAAAATAAGACTATTGGGTATAGTGTTCCTTGAATGTCTGTCATGCATTGTTTGGCATCAACAGTTCCACTGTTATCACTTGGAGGCCAAGAAATGGCCTCAATCCTTTCAAAACTTAGTAAAAAAAAATTTTTTTTTAAGTCATATGGATAAACAATTAAAAATGAGAAGGCTGTGAACCAAAATCTTTTCTATGCCAATTTCACTGTTTACCCTAAATGGCCAACAAGTTTAATCTCAATCTTATCAAAACAAGGTGAGAATGCTTACCTAGCTGGGATATTGTAGCCCTCTTTTCTAACATTCTGCTGGCAAGGGCTACGACACCTGCCCTCTTTGCACCTTGTTGCAGTACACAGATGTGATTCACTCCGGGCACTTTGAGGTCAATCATTGGAAGTTGTGTAAGTAGAACAAACACAAGTTTAATACCAGAACGTTTATTTATCCATCTCGATAAACAAAGTGACATAAAAATAGCCACATGACCAACAAATTGTTATGGCTGCCAAACTTAGGAATTTTTTAGAAACTAAAAAGAAACCATTATTTAAAGATTAATACAATTGATATTCTGATTATTTTGATAGAATTTATTGCTTATATTAACATTTGTATGAAATTGATCCTTTATAATGACATTTGAGCTCAATTGACTGCTTGAGGAGGTTTGACTGTAATTCAAATTATTAGTTGGATTAAAATTAGCCATATTCTTTGGATGATGGATTTTATAAAAAGGTTATAGAGGGCAACTAACTTTCTCATAAACTGTGAAGCCTCGAGTTATTTACACTCAGGTGAGCAATACAGGACCATCTTGATTGAAAAGTAATTAAAAAGAACCTCATGGTGATTTAAGGGGAAAAGAGTGACATGGTAAAAAAATTGACGAAAAAAAATTAATACCTCTCATAATCCATTCCGACACAATCCCTCCTTTTTATGCCCATTAAGAAAAAAGCTGTTGAAAACATTGTGGAAAATGAAGAAATTGCTTGTGTTAAGCAATTTCTTCATTATCCACAATGTTTTCTTTCCAAAGAGTCATAAGAATAGAATTGAAATTGTCATCAGCAACTGTTTTCAATTTGAACAAGTCTCAAGTTGTGTGGGAATGGGTTAAACCTTGTCACAAGGCTCTTGTGAGTGTTTTGTACCGCAAATACCTCAAGCCATATGGTTGTCATTAATGTTTTATATAACCTTTGTTTTCATGGAAATATGTTTATTTAAATATTTTTGTTGCTCTAAATTTTCTTTTAAAACTTCTCAATTATGATTGTTTTAATTTGTTTTTGATTAATATAAAGGTGCATCAAAGATCTTCTAATAGAAATAGAAACTTAAATAGAAGCTAAACTTCTTTGGTATCACTGTAGCACAGTAAACTTGTTTCTGTGCACAAGAATCTTACTTCATATCATTTCTATGTACAAGATAATAAATGATTCAATTCAAATGCACTGAGCTTATTCAGGATTCATTCATTTAAACTAAAAGGATACAATCTTAATGAGTTTGGTTGGCGTCGTCTCAATTTTTTAAAAATATTTTTAAATTTCTTTGTTTTGTACAGATTTGCTTATTTGATTTTCCGTTAACAATTGTTTTTGCATTGTAGAACTAGAATGTTCCCGGTAAAGCTTCTAAGTGTCATAGATTTTTTCTGTCTGAAGATACATGTATAGGGCAAATTTGTCAACTCAGAGTTTTAAAACATATGAGAATTCTAGATAAAAAGAAGTTACTCACAACCTAAAAGGTAGACAATGGGTATAGAGTATTCTTTAGAAAATGATATGTCAGAGCCTTAGATATCTAAATCTTTTTTTTGTGGCTTGCGATTAGCAAGACTGTTGTCACTATGACAAGTTGGTGTATGTTGGTAAGCGTGTCTGACGTTGTCCTAAAAATATCCTATATTTGTGGATGGATTACAAAATAACCAGACACAATTATTCTCCATCCAAAGTAGTTGTGCTATTTAAAACAATTTTGTGGATAGATCCCAGATCACAGTTCAAGATCAAACATTCAATAAATCCTACAAGGTCAAATATTGTGCAGGTTCTACATGTTTTACCTTGATGTCTTTCTAATAAACCACAACCCTTCAGAATATCTTGTTTCTCTTTGGTACCAAAAATAACATATTTGGACAAATAGTGAAATTTTATGCTTGGAAATAAAAACACTCCCTTTCTAAAATCTGAAATAAAAGTTCTCTATCTTTTTTAAAGCTCTGAAGTGTAAGTGATTTGCATTCTGGTATCTAGAGTTCTCAAATTAATACAGGAAATATTTTTGAATTTTGTTGAAGTTGTTTGTGAGGATACAACATTGTGTCCCTTGTAAATATATGTGTCTGACACTAAACCTCTTCTTTATAAACTTTATACTTGGGATAAACCTGAACATAGTTTCAACCAAATTTCACGGAAATGACCCTTTATCAGATTCTTTCGAGAAATTTGATCAATAATAGCTTTTATGGGTAGTGCTTATTTCCATATATGTATATAGCAAAAATTTTGGATATCCTGTCCTCAAACTCCTGGTTACATCATAACCAAATTCAACAGAAATGTCATCCCTGTGTGTCCCTTTATTGAATTCCTTGACAAGGATTTTAATGTGATAAACATGGCTTATACCTATGTCCAAATTGAAAGGTTGCAAATTCTCTCTTCAGGCTTGGAAGCATAGTGGACAATTAAAATCTCTTTGAATCTTATGATTTTTTTTTCCTTAAAGTTTTTTGCCCTGTAGAGTATCGTGAAAAAAGGAATTCTGAATTGATTAATCACTAAATTAAGGCCAGTGGAGTGATACAGGCACTTTAGTGCCTCTAATCTTCTTTACTTTTATAATTCAATGTAGGAAAATCTTTCAATCTTTAGTTGCTTTTTGTACCTCAGATTGATTTGGCCATGTATTGAAAAGAAAACATGCTAAGACAAGAAATTTATCATAGTTAGTCTTCCTGAATGTAGCAGTTTGCAATTTAAATTTCAATGTACAAAGTTTCATCTGAATCATTGTTGTTGTGTTTCTGATAGGTTTTTATCTTTGACATCATGAAAAGAAAAAAAGGGATAAAATTATCATTGCCATAGCTAGGTTTATTTTTCTTTTCTTTGCTTTTTTTTGTACCTTGCATTTTTAACTTTCCTGAACATGGAGTGCAAGGTGAGCTTTTATGATCCATTATTGTCTGTTAATCAATTCATCTATCAATCATCAATTTCTTCAAGAATAATCCCCTCGCAAACTATTTGGCCAAGCATGCTAAATTTTGGTAGAAATGTTCCTTGGGTAATGGTGGCAAGAAGATTAGAATTCATATAAAATCCGGGTTGTCATGGCAGAGGGAAAGCTTAAAATGAACAATCTTCAAAAGCATGAGGCCTAGAGGTTATATATTTTGCTTTTGGAATCATCTGATGTTCAACGATAAAATTTGTCCAAATAATGCTCTTTAGGTACCATTTAGGTTCCACTGATGCACACCCTACTCACAAAAAAAAAAAAAAAAAAATCTAAGTTAGAAATCCACAAAAATCTCTTGGGAGACAAAACCATGATGTCTTAAGATATGTGGTATCATATGTTACTTTCCACAAACACTATTGAAATATTGTCTTTTGTGGTCCAATTAACATAGAAAAAGACAGAATCTTGGTCAAATCATATGTTTAAGGGGGTCATGTTTTGCATGTGTCATCATCACCCTTTTCAGAAGATTAATGATACCACTTGGATCCAATAAATGTGTTCCACATAGGAACACATCTTAGGCATTGAAACATAAAAAAGAAACCATTTAAACATTTTGATAGAAACTTCAACTTACAGATATTTTTTCTCCAAAATATAGTGCACTAGTATGAAGTTCAAGTTGGGGGTCAGTCCCAAATACAAAAACCTAGAAGGAAATTTTACCAAGGTTTTGTCATAACTGTTGGACTCTTTTAGGAGTCACCTAATGAAAAAGGCTATTATTAGCATTAGCAAACTCAGGAGGAGCAATTTAGGACCACCATGGTCTCCTATTACACATTTTATCATATCTTTGTTGGTACATGTTATCTAATATCGCTGCTGTCACATGTTATTTAATTCTAACTCATCAGTGTAATTTTCATCTAGATCTAGAAATATTTTGTGTTTGATAAACACTGCGATCTCAACTCATCTGGAAATGAAAACAGACTCAAAATATTTTCCATTTTCATTTTAACTGAACTTTCTTAGTTGATAATAAATATTACAGTCAACCAACAATAATTTTGCACTAACCCTTTAAACAATCACAGAATCTTTAAATTATTCTCTGACACTGAAAACATGTGACAAACCTGTTTCAGTTTTGTGAAGTTTAAATTTTGTTGGTATTGTAATGAAGTTTTGATATGTAAATTAGTTTTCTGCTAAAATTATTGTTATGAAAAGTAGAAAATAAATAAAAATAAACAGTAAAGTAATGTCTTGTTAATAAAATGAATCACCATCAAACATACAAACATTAATTTTTCCCTTTTTGTTTTTATGAGGTGACAATGGAAATGACAGCAACATGCATGTGAAGCAAAAACTACCTTGCCCATATAAAACTACATGGAACTACAATAGTTTTGCACTAACCCTAAATTGTTTAGCTGCAGCTGATTGAATGTATCTTGAGCAGTAGGTGCAGGACTGTTGTAAAACAGGCATCTTATCTAGTTACACACTTCATTATAGATTGTAATCCAGTGTAGCTCAGTGGACAGGGTGAAAGACTGATGAGTTGTGAGGAATCACAGGTTAGGGGATGGAATCCTTAAACACTTTGAATACAGTTTGTAGGTTACCATTCTAATTAGAATTATAGATGAGATTAATTCTTTTGCACAGATACAATTCCTATGAAAATATTTGAACTTAGACCTAGATATAGCTCAATATTATTATTTCCATAGCATTTTTAAAACCACATAAAAACAAAAATAGCCGAGGAGTACTAATTATAATGAATGATTCAAGATGAAGTCAGGAAAAAAGGTCATGTGGCAATTAACTTTGAAATGTACTTTGTCAATGGCCACTAAAAATTTCTGAATATCCACCAGAGATTGTTTTGTTTTGTTCTCTTTTCATTGAAAATTTCAGATTATCAACAACTGTAATATATTAATCACCCCTTGTCAAGCAAGCCTTGCATGTATGCTTATGGAATATAATGTCAAAAAATGTAATATTTTCGAATATTCATGAGGAATTAAAGGTCACTTTTGAAGCAGTATGGAGTTTATGATTTCATTATAACAGCAAGGAAAATTCAGTCATCTGTATAAATGATGTTAAGGATAGATACTGAGCTTTGAAGAGATAAGTTACTCTATTTTACTACATGAAAGATGACGATTTGTGTATGTCTGAGATTTGATTAGTAAAATTACGTGAGAGTGTTCTAAATGCAACAAAAGGTTTTTAAAGAGTAATGATGACTGCAGATGATCACTCTTTCCCATGTGGAGCATTTTATCTTTATATGTTTACTCCTCAAAAATATTTATTATAACATTGATGTTTAAAGATGTATACTTAATGAAATTACTGGTGTGTATCATTTCTTCATTATAAATAATGCAATTTCTGCAATGAATGAATAGACAAGAAGAAAATGGCTATTTTGTTTCATTTTTATAATTAAACTTATTCTGTTATCTTTTTAACCCATTTCCACTCATATCCCTCTTTTACTAATGACCAAGAAAATATTGTGGAAATTGAGAAAACTGTTTTATTTGATTTCCCACATTATTTTCTAGAAAGACAAAGAAGTTAAAAAATTCCATCAACCTTAATTTATCTTCAAATTGATACAGCATAGAAACAATATTCACTTAGATGTCCTTATTTCATTTGTTGATTATATGAGACAATACATTTTATTAGCATCTAGAAAGGCATTTTATACTATTTGTCCCTCAAGTCCATTGAGATACTTGAGCCACTGCTTTACCACTTCAGTTATATACATCGTATCAGCCAACATTTTGTTAATAGTAATCACCTTTCATCAATATTTATTGTGAACTGTTTTAAGACATCAGTGTTTATAAATTGACAGATTCTAGCCTTCTCTAAAAAAAACAATAGGCAAATCAAATCATACATTTCGACCAGAAATGATACTCCGAACTTTGACATTGGTCAACTTTTATGTTGGTTTGGTGACTTTAATGTCATAAATACAGCTTATTTAGTGGTTACGATGTTCAGGTCACCAACTAATCAGTTTACATTTTGTTACATGTTATTGGCCATAAATTTTGCAGAATTTTGCGCTTCAATACTGAAATGGAACTTTGTATTTGTGCTCAGTGAGCATGGCCAGCGATATGTTAATTGATAATAAATATATCAAGTTGTTTTTTCTTCAAATCACATTTTCTCAAGATTGTAAATGTACAGTCATGTCATTTTCAGTCCTAACAACACAAATTTGTTAATTCCCACATCTAAATGTATGATATCTTGAGAGGAAGGTGATGTTATTTAAAGCTTACTGAAACAGTTGTCTTTTTAATGAATTAATTCATCACTATTCTTTGCTTTGAATGTTTCCATTTTGTTAACCCAAATTCTGTTTTGTTTTGTGACAAAAAGTAAAGAACTAATTAGGCAAAGGGAAAGAAATGGGGATTTCTTTCATGAATGAAATATGGAAATCTCCATTTAACTTGAAAAGTAGAATGAAAAGAAAGTGCAGAAAAAACCCTTGAATTTTAAAGGATTGAAAGGAAGATCAATGTCATCTAAATCCAGTGATACTTTGCCAGGTGTTAAAAAATACTTCTGTAATTTTCAAAATTATTGAAACCAGAATGTCTGCTTCTTTGACACTTTGATTTTCTTCAAAATTCTTTCAATTACACAATTTTGGATGTAAGCAAGGGGATAGTTTGTTGTTAAAGAAGTGTAGACTGAGATCAGACTGCTTAGATTTTGAGCTGTATGTTTCTATGTGATTTCAGATACATGTACTTCAGCAATACACTGGATTAGGGATCAGGATACAAGATACTTAGTTGAAGTATGATTTTCGTATTCATGTATTATAGACTTTCTTTGGTAAGGAATCATTCATTAGTATGAAATCCATTAACTGTGTAAGTTGACTAAGATTTGTTATTACAAGGGTGGTTTCTGAACAATACCCTCTATTAGAGCATGTTTAAAAGTATTCTCCTCCCAATGTATAAGGTTTCAGGCATTCATATTTGGTATATAGCATAACCAGATGGTTCTCTACTAAGTTTGCTAAAATTATGGCCCTTGTTGCCCTTCCCCAGAGGTCCAAGGTTTCAAAAAAGTCTCTATTAGAGCAATTTTAAAAGTTGTCTTCTGATGAAATGTAAGGTCTAGGACATTTAAATTTGGTATGTAGAATCACTAGATAGCTTTCTACTAGGTTACTTAAAATAAAGTCCTTAGGGTTAGAAATGGAATTGTCCCAGGGGTCCAACATTTGGGAAAATGGCTCAATTTGAGCAAGTTAGATAAAAATCTTCATAACTATAAGGCCTGGGCATTTCTATTTGGAATACCACAAAACCCTAAGCTATCTACAATATTTGTTAGAATTATTTCCCAAGGTATTATATCAGTCTTGCCCAAGGAGTTCAAACTTTGGAAAAACACCCAGTCAGAGCAGGTTGAAAAGTTCTTTCTAATTTATGAGTCCTTGGGCATCATATTTGTTAAGCAGCATAACCAGAAAGTTTTGTACTAAGTTTCTAAAATTTATGGCTATGGGGTCAAAATTGTTTAAAATCTTACTGTAAAAATTATTTGGCTCCAATTGCACCTTTTTATACCAAAAAGGACTTAAACCCTTTCCTGGTAAATCCCTGGTTTTTTAAGTCCAGGTGATTTTATAATTGAGAAAACATTATGGAAAAAGAAGATATTGCATGTAATAAGCAATTTCTTCTTTTTCCAAAATAATTTCTACCCAAGTAAATGGTTATTTTTCAAATAAAATCAACTTTAAATTTTCGTCTGCAAAACATTTGAATTTGGGTGGGTCTAAAATTTTGCAAAACAGGAAAGGGTTAACTAGAAAATGACTCCCCTATAACCAGGAATGGTTAATCCTGGTTGCTAAATGTTTAGCTCAGCTAATTTGAAGGAATTGCAATGGTCAGGTATGTGTCGTCCAAAAACTTCTGGGATTACAAAACACATTCTCATGTAACTCAGAATATACATGTATGGTCATTATCAAAAAAGTAATCTGTATTAATAGGGGATTTAAAGTGGGGTGTAACTCTTTATGCATCATTGAGTTAATTGGGACCCTTTTTGACTTAAAAGAACAATGTCATTTGGTAATATATCTGGTATTGCTGAACAAATTCACTTGAAACATGGAAAATGTGTTCACTATCAAAAGAGCAATCTTACAAGGGGGATAATTCTAACAGCATTTTTTAATGAATTATGCCCCTTTTTCAGCATAGAAGTTTTACCCCCTATCAAGCACCTAGAAGCTGAGCATTGGCATATCAATTTGAGATATGAAGGATTGACAGAGCTCGTTGGGAGAAATACTGGTCAGAAGCTGGCTTACTTAATTCTGTAGTTTTATCTGAGAAGTGTGAGAGAGCTGTTATTCTATCATTACCAGCATAGTGAGGAGCCTCTTGTCCATGTTAAAAGGCAGTTTTGGTAGGAGATGGTCATATGTGGCTCTTAAAACTGTTGTCCTGAAGATAATCCAATATCTTGTTATTGGCAGATTGTTTAGACAAAGATAAGCTTACATTTACATACAGTCTGCTCTTTGCCTGCACTACCTGTATATTAAATATCATATAAAAATGGGACATGGTGACAGTTCATCTGACAACAATTTTTACCTTTAAATTCATGAAACTTAATATAAATATGTGTACAGATCAGAATAACGCCTTGATCTAAAAGCTTTTCGAAATAAAATAGATATGAGAATGTGAACTTAGGTGAACAATAAAGGGATACCTAGGTCCTCTTGTTTGTTTGTCACTAATGTTGAATGCAATACAAGTTTGGCTAATGGTAATTTTGCAAGTCACAACAAAATGAAATGGTAATAATACATGGTCAGAAAAAGGAAAAAAACTTGTGTATTTAAAAACATTGTTTTTCTCTGTAACAGTTACTTGAATGATTAACTGGGACCTGGTGTTTTTATTTCCCATTGCTTGAAAGTTACAAGTGCCTATATAGTGTGTATGCTTTTGTCACCTTATAGCTCTGCAATATTGTTTTGGGAAGTCAAAGTTGAAATATCAAGACTATAGATGGACAGAGAGAAGACACCCCCTCTAGTATGGAATGACTGTTTTTATAACACACATGTCTGTTATGATTTTTTTCCGGTGACACTTTGCAATTTATCTTGTCTTTAGTTATGTAGTTATGTTTGTTTTATGTTTCTCTAGATTCTATGTTTCAAACACATGATTGAATAACTTCTTATAAAGACAATATAGTTGAAAGTATGTATACTGTCATAGTTTTGCCATCTTGAAAGATAAGTGAATTACTGCGGTAAGTGTGTAAGGAGGAATATGCACTCACAATAGTTTTACACTAACAAATTTAATTTGCTACAATTTTTTTTAAGTATTAGAAAAACTGAAAAAAAACCCATAAAAAAGCAGGATTCATAATTGTCAAGTCAAATAAATGATGAATTTATGTGTTCTTGAAATTAAATTCCTTTCATAAGTATTTAAGTTACTTGTTCCTGAAGAATTGAAAATCTTAGGGTTCTACATTTGTTAGTTAAAATGTTGAGAAAAATTCAAGGAAATTCAAAAGAAACTGCTTTTCTTCTTTTACCACAATGTTTTCTTCACAAAAGATAATTTTTTTCATTTTTTGTTGTAATTTACCAGTAAATAATTAAGACAGGATCTCCGTGGAATTATAGTTTGAATTACATTTAGAACAATGCAAATGATACATAGGTGCAAAAATGACCAGTTTGATAGGATGGGTGCAAATGTGATTTCCATAATTTTCACAGTACTTTAGCGTATAATCTTATGGAATATTCTAAGTACAGACTAAAATGGTGTATTTGATGTTTTAAAGTACACTTGCTTATAATGGCATTTTGTACAGCATAATTACTTGGTATCAAACAAAATGGTGTACTCATTACTATGTATTTCAAAGTACTCTTTGTTTGAAATGTCATTTTGTGATTTACTTTTTCAAATTACATTTATTAACCTAAGTTTTGAAATGGAAGTAGGTTTACACTTGAGTATAGATGTCATTTTGTGCATTATAAAAGTTAAGAAAGCTTCTTGTTTGATTGTGTATCTTGGGACACTTGGTTAAATCAGGCCCATTGTAGGCATTACAATGGGCTAACTTTGTATATTTTGATACTGAAGGAGTAGCTGTAATGTTTGCAAATCAGTACATAGAAAATATTTGGCTTTCAATTTATATCAAAATTACTTCTGCTTGTCAAAAGCAGGATGTATGTGGTAAGGGGTTAAACTTGTGGTATTTCTTCTGTTGAACTAAGTTTGTCATGGTATATATATATATGGTTGACCAAATAGACAAAGGTAAAGGCCGAGTTTGAGCATGTATTTTTGAAACGGGGAAAAAATTTATGATTTAAGAATGAATACAATAATTTCTTTGTATACATTAATATTGTTATCAGTCTGAGCCAATGGCCATAATCAAATGGTTTTGAGTTTAACCCATTACCACACAAATTTCAGACTGATCTAAACTGAAAGAACTTGCAGAAGACAGTTTAGATTTGACAGAATTTAGCCCCTTTCTGTGTGACCCTTGATTTTACAAAGGAATAAAGAAGGAAAACTTTGAAAATCTTCTTCTCCCTTTGCTTTAATGTTTGGAATAAATCATCATCTTTTGACTCTTTACATTTATACTTCATAGAATCATGGTACTCTGAAAATTAGCCCTTTTCTGTGCAATTCCTGATTTAAGATAGGAATAAAGAAGAATATCTTTGAAAATCTTCTCCTCCTAAACCATTAGGCCTAGAGCATTGATATTTGGTATGTATTTATGTCTATTGACCCACTAACAAAATACTTCAAAGAATTACCATATTAAGGAAATTAATGCTTTATGCTGGGATCATCAATATACCTGAGATTAAAAGAGAAAATCCTTAAACATCTTCTCCAAAAAAATTAGACCGAGAGCTTTGCTAAATTGTTTGTATCATAAAGCCATGAACCATCATAAAGGGCCTAAAGGGGTTACTGTGTTGGAATGGGTTAAGACCAAGGGGAGGTGGAACTATACTGGGCAGGGCTCTTTACAGAGACAAGTCTATTCAGCTGTATAAATGGGTAGCAGTGGTTAGAATCCATTGCCACTCTCTCTAGTGTCCATGTCAATATCTGGTATGAGTATGGACATCATAAAAATTCGAATTAACCTTTTTAATATGTTTTTATATCGTAAACCGAAGTAGGATGTGCAGCTGGAGGCTCAGAAAGGATGTTGTCATTTTACTGGTGTGAGAAATACCAGGAATCCATGGTTAGGTGCTCCAACCTCAATGATATGACTGGAAAACTGTTAAAAGTGGCATTAAATCCCATTCAGTCAATCAATTCTTTGAAAAGAAATTAAGATTACAGAACATGTTTAACCAATTACCACACAATCTTGTATTTTGACACACAGAAGAAAAAGGTATTTCTGCTTTTTTGACACTTTCTATCCTATTTTTATCTTCTTAATTTTAAAATGGTTTAAATTGTGGTCTGCAATTTCTTTCAATATGGACCAATCTAAATTTTGCTATCTAGGAACAAGTTAAATAAGTTCTTAGTTATATTCTACCCCAATACACCATACTTTTAATACTCATTTAACCATTACTTAACAACAGAAGTTGCAAACCATGTTAGCTTAAAGATCGTAGTCTTTCTTAGCACAAAATATTGAAGGATATTAAAAAATTGCTTGTTAGAAGCAATTTTTTCAATATGGTTTCCAAAGCCCTTTTCTTTACCCATTACCAGACAACAAAATTTTAGACCAGTCCAAATTCAAAGAGGTTGTGGACAATAATTTTAACTTGATGAAATATAAAAAAAACTTTGTCTTTTGGGGGTAAAAAGCATTTTGGATAATGTAGAGGATTATATGGGAATGGGTTTATAAAAATGGCTTTAGAAAGAAAAAAAATATATATTCTCTACACTTTTTGACACTCATTCTTAATGAATTTGCAACATTTTGTTGTTTGCAATTACTTTTTACTCTGATGGCTCTAAAATTTTGTCATCTAGTTGTTGGTTAAGAAAGTTCCTGCCCAGTTCTGTATGCAAGAAAATTTACAAATCTTCCATTGCCACTCCGAAAGTTACAAGCAACATTTTAATTGGCTAGTTAAAACAATAAATGTATGATCATTACATTTTTAACCATTACACATATTTCCCAATGATAATTGTGACAGGAGAAATCTTTTGTCACCCTTACTTGAGAAATATTGTTTCACATTAATTTTATATACAGTGTATTTTTCTACCCTACCTTCGTTATTTCATGTCATCTACAACTTCTATTAATCGAGATGCTTGCAAGTGTTTGTGTTGAGTTTGATATAGCCTGAATGTTTGGCCATGTTACCATCTTTGTTCAACATGTTCAAGTATTTGCTTTTTTTGTTAACAGCTTGTTATTATGACAAGTTTATTTTTTCTCTTTTATTACAAACTAGGAGTTTCAGTTAAGAACTGTAATAAATTTATGAATATTTCACTTTTGTTTGCGTGATATTTGTTAGCTCACCTGAACACGAAATGGTGAGCTATCGTAACCGGCTTGTGTTTGGAGTCTGTTGATGACTTTTACCTTGTCTGCACTCGAGAAGCTCCATTATTACCTCTATTAAATCCATGTTAAAGGGTCATAAACTAGGCCTAATCCAAGGTAAACTTTTGCGCTCAAGAGGCCATAATTTTGGCTTAAATGTGAAACATGGTCAGAATGTTTTTCTCTCTGAAATTGTTTTAAAGTTCAATATTGGGTTACATTGGGTAAAAACCTTGGCCACTAGGTCAAATTTTAAAAAAACTAGAGATACTTGAATGCCAAATTGGCTCCATTGGCCTGAAATTGCATATCACAAAGTCTTCATTGAAATAGGAAGCACATCATTTTTAGCTCTACTGGTCGAAGGCTTTCTCCTGTCCATCATCTGTCAGTCGTCAACTTTTCCTTGTTAACACTCTAGAATCTACAGTTTTTATCAGATACCCTTCAAACTTTCTCAGAATGATTGTACCATCATAAGAATCGTTCCTTTGGAAATTGGGTCAGAACCAGCAAGAAATATGGAAAAAGGGGCTAATTAAAATTTAATTAAAAAGCCGTTAACACTCTAGACCCCATAGTTTTCATCGGATTATCTTCAAACTTTCACTGAATGATTGTACCATCATAAGGACCATTCCTTTCGAAATTGGGTATGATCAGTCAAGAAACATGGTAAAAGGGACCTTATGAAAATTTAATTAAGAAATCCATTAAAAATCCTTGTAATTTGATTAAAAAATCTTCATAAACGCAATCGAGTCCACAGTTTTCAACAAAATCTCTTCAAACATTCACAGAATGATTATTACATTAAATGGATTGTTCCTTTTGAAAGTTGGTTTGATCCATCAAGTATTTAAAGTCCACAGATTGCATGGTGTTGTCTCCATACTCAAACAGAATAATTATATTGTTTTGTAAGTATAGTTCCCTTTGGAATTGGTTCAGATCCATCAAGTAACATGGAAAAGGGGCTTTATGAAATTTAAAATCTCTATTAACACAATGAAACCCACAGCTTTTATCAGATTTTGTTGAAACTTTCACAGAATGATTATTCATAACAATCATTCTTTTCATAACAGGGTTTGAACTGTCAAGAAAAACAGGAAAAGGGGGATTAGGAAAATTCATTTATAAATCCTTGTTACCAAGTCCAGAGCTTTCATTGAATTTTCTTCAAACATTCACAGAATAATTGTACAATAATAATGATTTCTGATGTTGACATTAGACCTTATCCTTCAAGTATCACAGAAAAAGGAGCATTATGAAATTTGATTTTAAAATCTTGTACCACAGTAATTAAGTCTACAGTTTTCATTGGATTCTGTTTAAACTTTCATGGATTATTGCATCATGAGGATTGTTTCTTTCAAATTAGGCGTGATCTTTCTAGTATCATGGGAAAAGGAGCCTTTTGAGAATTTCATCTATAATCCTTGTAACCAAGTCCAGAGCTTTCATTGGATTTTCATCAAACCTTCACAGAATCATTGTACAATAATCACAATATTTGATGCTGACATGAGACCTGATCCTTCAAGTATCACAGGAAAAGGAGCCTGAGAAAAATTATATTTTAAAATCTTTACACCTACATAAAGCCAACAGTTTTCATTGGATTCTGTTCAAACTTTCACAGAATGTTTGTACCATCATTAGGATTGTTTCTTTCTAAATTTGGCCTGATCTGTCTAGTATCATAGGAAAAGGGGCTGTATGAAAATAAGAATGTCCTCAGTCTTTATCAGAATCTCTTCAACCTTTAATAGAATGATTGTGCCATCATTTGGATTGTTGCTTTGTAAATAAGGTCTGATTTGTTAAGTAACACAAGAAAAGGGACCTTATAAAAATTTTATTACAAAACATCATTATTACAATAAAGTCCTCAGTCTTTATCATATTCTTGAAACTATCATTAGGATTGTTCCTTTGTACATTGGGTCTGATTTGTTAAATTTCACGGAAAAAGGGGCCCTATAAAAATTTTGTTACAAAAAATCTTGACACAATTCAGTCCACTGTTTTCATTGATTCTCTTCAAGTTTTAAAGAATGATTGTACCTTCATTAAAATTGTTCCTTTTGAAATTTGGTTTGTTCTGTAAAGTATCATGAGAAAAGGGGCCCTATGAAGATTTCACTATAAACTCATTATCACAATAAATTCCACAGACTGATTGTACCATCATGCAAATTGTTGATTTCGACAGTGAATCTGATTATGGTAAGTGTCACATAAAAAGGGGCCTTATGAAAAACTTTCTGAAATATTCTGGTTAACACAATGATGTCCCTGGATTCACTGCAAAATTTCACAGAATGATTGTACAATCACTTAAAGGGTTCTTTTCAGAACTGGGTACAATCCATCAAGTATCATGTAACAGGGGGCCATGTGATTTTTTTTTTTTAAATATTCTAGTAAACATAATGAAGTCCCAATATTTCATCGGATTCACTTTTAACTTTCACAGAATGATAAAACCAACAGTAAAATATCACTGGAAAAGGGGCCTTATAAGAACTTGATTTTAGTATCTTTGTTAACACAATAAAGTTGACAGTTTTATCGGATTCTCTTCAAGATGCATGGAATAATCGTGGCATTCAAAACACAGGAAAAAGGGGCCTTACAGATAATCATTTAAAACATTCTTGTGTATGTTATGAAGATCACAATCATTATCAAATTGTCTTTTAAATTCACAGGACAATTGTAGGGTTGTAAGGAAAGTTCCTTTTAGAATGAAATTGATCCATCAGAAAACACAGGAAAAGGAGCCTTATTTATTTTCATTCAAAACAATCCTGTATTGTCAGATTCTGATGAAAATTTCACAGAATGATTGTAGGGTCATAAGGTAACTTTCTTTCGGAAATGGAGTGGATCTGTCATGAGACACGGGAAAAGGGGCCTTGAGGATTGTTGTTTAAAATAATAAAGGGGATAAAGCCCTTTTTTAGCTCACCTGAGCACAAAGTGCGAGGTGAGCTATTGAGATCGGTCGTTGTCCGTCGTCCGTCCGTCCGTCCACAATTTCTTTAAAAATCTTCTCCTCCTAAACCACCAGGCCAATCAACCTGAAACTTTGCAGGGATGTTCCTTGGGTGAAGTTCTACAAAAGTTGTTAAAAGAATTTAATTCCGTCAAAAACTCTGGTTGCCGCGGCATTTGAAAAGGGGAATCTTCAGAAAATCTTTAAAAATCTTCTACTCCTAAAACCAGTTGGCCAATCAAGCTGAAACTTTGCAGGGATGTTCCTTGGGTGAAGTTCTACAAAAGTTGTTAAAAGAATTTAATTCCGTCAAAAACTCTGGTTGCCGCGGCATTTGAAGAGGGGAATCTTCAGAAAATCTTTAAAAATCTTCTTCTCCTAAACCAGTTGGCCAATCAAGCTGAAACTTTGCAGGGATGTTCCTTGGGTGAAGTTCTACAAAAGTTGTTAAAAGAATTTAATTCCGTCAAAAACTCTGGTTGCCGCGAAATTTGAAAAGGGGAATCTTCAGAAAATCTTTAAAAATCTTTAAAAATCTTCTACTCCTAAACCTGTTGGCCAATCAAGCAGGGATGTTCCTTGGGTGAAGTTCTACAAAAGTTGTTAAAAGAATTTCATTCCGTGAAAAACTCTTGTAACCGCGGCATATGAAAATGGGAAATTTTAGAAAATCTTTGTTGTCTTTTTTTTCACAGACTACAAGGCCAAAGGCATTTATATTTTACATAGAACTTAATCATATTGTTCTCCACCAAGTTTTTAAATATTTAATCTCTTAGGTCAAAGATGGCCCTGCCCCTGAGGTCCGAAGTTTGGAAAAATGCTTAATTAGAGCGATTTCAAAAGACTTCTCCTCTCAAACTATAAGGTCTAGGATATTCATATTTGGTATGTAGCATAACTAGATGACCCGGTTTGTACTCTATCACCAAAAGTTGTCTTCCTCGGGTCAAAAACGGCCCTGCACTAGGGGTCAAAATTTGGGAAAAACGCACAATTTGAGTATGTTAAAAAAAAAATCTTCATTTTATGGAGGAGGGCATTTACATTTTGAGTGTAGCATAGCCTGGCTGTTATCTATCAGTTTTGATTAAATTATGCCTGTAGGTTAATAAACACCCCTTCCCTGGGTGTCCAAAGTTTGTAAAAATGATCAATTAGACCATGTTCAATAGTCTTTTCCTCCCGATCTACAAAGTCTAAGGCATTCATATTTTGTATATAGCATATCTAGATGGTTCTCTACCATGTTAGCTAAAATCTTAGCCCTGGGATGAAACATGGCACTGCCCCAGAGGGCAAAAATTTTGGAAAACACCCAATTAGAGCAACATGAAAAGTCTTCTCCTTCTGAAATAAAAGGTGTCGGGCATACATATTTGGTATGTAGCATGACTAAATGATCTTGTACTACGTAACTGGAAAATATGCTCTTAGGATAAAAAATGTCTCTGCTCCTGAGGTCGATAATTGCGTAAATCGCATTGAAAGAATTCTTCTTCTTAAATATAGGATTTAGAGCATTTACATTATAAACATAGGATAACATTATTGTTACCTACCATGTTTATAGCCTTTGGACAAACATGGTCCTTCCCAAGGCATCCAAAGGTATGAAATATGCTCAATAAGAGCATGTTCAAATATCTTCCACTCCTAATGTATAAGTTGTAATGCATTCATATTTTGATTCATAGTACATCCAGATTGTTCTCTACCAAGGTTGCTAAAATTAGACTCATTGAAGTTGCAGACAGTAATAAGAGACTGATTGAAATCTAATTCAGGTAGAAAACGCTGTGAGAAATGGATAAATTGCTTGTCACTCCCATTCTCTCTATGTTTTTTTTTGATTTATAGTACATCCAGATTGTTCTCTACCAAGGTTGCTAAAATTACACCCATTGAAGTTGCAGACAGTAATTAGAGATTGATTGAAATCTAAATACAAAGAATTTCAGGTAGAAAATGCTGTGAGAAATGGATAAATTGCTTGTCACTCCCTTTCTCTCTATGTTTTTTTTCAAACTAGAGGGTGACAAATTCTTGGATAGTTTGGTAATGGATTAAACTATAAAGCCAAAGGAATTCATTCTTATTGTAAAGCATTACTGGATTGTTTTGTACAAAGCCCAAAATCTTATATTTGTTTTATTCATTTTGCTCAAGTTGTGTCTTTTTTATACTAAAAAGTACTGTAATTTGCAGATGCCTCAGGTGAGCGATTTAGGACCATCATGGTCCTCTTGTTGTTTCTTTATGCATTCTTCTTTGAGTAATTAACTTCCTTAAATATCAGATTTCTTTAACGGAAAACTTAATAACCAAAAGAGTGTCTCAGGCCCTCATGGGCCTCTTGTTAAAATAAGAAATATTTCTTTGCAATTCACTTCATTTAAGACAGCTTTCTTTCATTCAAAAATAAGCAGTATCATTTTCCTTCCATCACTTTGTGATCTCAACTTGAAATTTTTCAATCCTTCAAATCTTTATTATCAACCCAAATTAAACTTATGTTAATAGAAATCACCAAAGGATCACCAAAAGATCATTGCTGAGAAATTTGGTATAAAACCATCCTCCAGTTTCTAAGAACAAGATATTCAAACTGCTCTATATATGCAATATATGGACAAATGCCCATCCATAAATCCTGTGATTTTTGTAACCAAGTCATATTCTATGAAGGAATCTGAAAAAGAGTTGCCTAAGGATCATTTCCTCCGAAATTTGGTTAAAATCTATTGCTTGGAGTCTGAGATTATTTTCCAAGTCTTCTGCGTTTACAAAATATGGAAAGTACCCCCCCCCCCCAAAAAAAAAATCATTAAATCATTTTTTAGCTCCATTGTGGCTATTGTCATTGCATATTGTCTGTTGTATGTCTGTCCATCCCTTAGTAAACTTTGACTTAAAAGATTTTCTGTTCAGGAAGTACAGAACAGAATTCAATCAAATTCCACATAAAAGATCATTGGGTGGCCCTTTATCAGATTCCTGAAAAAAAATTGGTCAAAAGAAAAACATGACTTTAATAGGCTGAGCTAATTTTTATATATTTTGAAAGTTTTAACCATTGTTATGATGTATAAATTACCTCACTGATGATTGTAAAATCAAAGGGCTGAAAGCACTGATAGAACTTGTTGTTAAATATTCAATATTTCCTATAGAAATCATTTTCATAAATAACTCTGGCAGGAAGAGCAAAAGCAGGAGGTGTAGACCAAGATCAGACTGCACTTATGTGCAGGCTGATCTTTGTCTATACCTCCTGCCAAAACCAGAATATTCCGGGTTCAGCATGACAAGGGTTAATATCATCTTCTCAGAAACAAATTTAATGGATTTCAAAGAAATTTTATAGGAATTATCCTAGTGTTACACTTTATCAAATTCCTTCAAAGGATTTTAAATGGATCAAAAGCATGGTTTAATGGGCTCAGCAAATTTTACATATATGGTAAAATCATTGAAAATCTTTTTCTCAGAAACCGGTAGATTGGTTTCAATCAAATTTCACAGTATGAATAATGATCCTTTAGTGACTTTTTATCAGTCTATTTAAAAGAATTTTGATCGGTTGAAAAAACATGTACAAATTTTTTTTCTCAGAAATGAGTAAACAAATATCACAAGATTTATCTGAAACAAGTACAAAAATATTACAGAATTTATCTGCAACCAGTACACAAATATTACAGAATTTATCTGAAAGCAGTACACAAATATTACAGGATTTATCTGAAACCAGTTCACAAATATTACAGGATTTATCTGAAACTAGTACACAAATATCAAAGGATTTATCTGAAACCAGTACACAAATATCACAGGATTTATCTGTTGGAGAACCCTTATCAGATTTCTTCAATGAATTTGATTGGATGAAAAAAAATATATATATATTCCATACATGGGATATGTTCTGAAAAACTTTGACAATTTGAACCAAAATTCAGGTGACTCTTAGTCAGATTCCTTCATATATTTTTTGATCATTTGAAAAAAATGGCTTTTATTATCTTATGCCCATAACTAGTATACAGTGAAAAATTTGTGAATACCTTCTCATCTGACTTGGTAAATGAATTTTGTAAGACAGTGAAAAGTTTGAAATGCTTCTCAGGAACTATTTCAAAGATTTCAGACCAGACTTATTTGCTAGATATGGCAAAGATTATTCAGTTATTAATGAATTCCTGAAAACACCATTTGCTTTACCAGTCCATGCAGATCTTTAGTGTGATACAGATGCTCAATCGCCTCTGGTTAACTCATCTGAGCACAGAGTTCTCAAGGTGAGCTATTGTTATTGCTCAATGTTCAGCATCCTCGTCTGTTGACAATTTTTTTAAACATCTCCTAAACATATGGGATAATCTTGATGAAACTTGCCTGGAATTTCCTTGGAAAAAGCTTTTTAAAAATTGTCCAAGTAATTGAAATCAACCTCAACTCTGGTTGGAATGGCTACAAAAAGAGTGAAATTAATGTATTTCACATAAATCTTCTCTCTGAAACAAGAAGAAAGAGTGTTGGTATTGGGTGTGCAGCACCTCCTAGGGTATATCTTATCAAGATTGTTCAAATGATGCCCCTTTGATCATATTTTGGCCCTGCCAATGCGCACTCAATTTTACATCAAAACATATGATGGAAACTTTGAAAATCTTCTTCTCCCAAACCAGGCAGCCTAGAGCATTTATATTTAGTATGCTGCATCTCACTTCGGTCATATTTGGGCTTTGTCTGGGCATATCCTATTTTTAGCTCACCTGAGCACAAAGTGCTCTGGGTGAGCTATTGTGATAGGTCATTGTCCGTCTGTCCGTCCCTTCACAATTACAAAAAAATCTCCAAAACTAACCACAGAATTTCAACAAAACTTCATATAAATGATCATTAGGTCATGCTCATTCAAAATACTTCAAAGAATTGAAATCCATGAAGAACTCTGGTTGCCATGGCAACGGAGTGAAAAAACTTAAAAAAAACTTTAAAACTCTTCTTCTCCAATACCATAAGGCCTAGAGCTTTGATATTTTGCATAAATCATTAACTTTTAACCATCTACCAAAATACTTCATAGAATAAACTGTATTCTGAAAATTAGCCCTTTTCTGTGCGATCCCTGATTTTACATAGAAATAAAGAAGGAAATCTTTATAAGTCATCTCCCAAACCATAAGGCCAAGGTCTTGAATATTTAGTGTGTAATTATACCTATTGACCCTGTACTAAAATCCTCCATAGAAATAGCTGCAGTTGGTAGCGCGTCAGACTGTCAATGTAGAGGTCCCGGGTACGATACCCGGCGGCGGCACTCATCCTTTCCGACTATTTGTCTCTCACCAATAATCATAGACCTTTGTGGGATAGCAGCTGGAAAGGATGTAATGGTAGAAATGGTGTGAGAAATACCAGGATTCCATTGTTAGGTGCTCCAGCTGCTGCGATATAACTGAAAGATTGTTGAAAGCGGCGTAAAAACCCATTCAAATCATAGAAATACTGTATTCTGAAAAAAGGCGCTTTTTTGTGCAATCCCAGAAAGGAGAAATGAAGGATATCTTTAAAATTTTTCTCCTACTAAACCATTAGGCCTAGAGCTTTGATATTTGGTTGTATTAATGCCTATTGACCCTCTACATAAGTATGCTCAGTATGGTTGGATCTTCACCATACCTAGGATGAAAGGAGAAAATCTTTGAAAAAAATCTTCTTCTCCACAAGGATTAGGTGTAGGGCTTTGATATTTTGTATATTATCTCATAAAGCCTTGAGGTACACAGTACATCCAGATTGCCCTCAACCAAGGTTGCTAAAATTATACCCATTGGGTCAAAATTGTCCCGCTCCAGGGGCCCCAAGTTTGGTAAAATGCTCAATTAGAGCAATGTCAAATTCTTCTCCTATTTACACTAGTCCACATTAAAAGAAGTTGCAGATGGTAATTAACCCTTGTCATGCTGATCCTAGAATATTCCTGTTTTAACAGACAAAGACAAAGATCAGCCTGCACATAACTATAAAACCATAGGCATTCATATTTATTGTATAGCATTGCTGAATAGTTTTGTACCATACCAAAAATCTTATATGTATTTTATTTATTTGGCTCAAGCTGTGTCTTTTTTATACAAAAAGTACTGTACTTTGCAGATTCCTCAGGTGAGCAATTTAGGACCATCATGGTCCTCTTGTTTAGCTCTCTTGAGCACAAAGGCCGAAGTAAGCTATTTTGATTGGTCATTGGTGATAAGTCATTGTACGTTTTCTGTCCATCCACTATTTCTTTAAAAATCTTCTCCATAACCAGTAAGCTGGTCAAGCTGAGAATTGGCAGGAACTCTCACTTGTTCAAGTTCTACAAAAGTTGTTAAAAGAATTAAATTCCTTGAAAAACTGTGGCTGCCGTGGCATTTGAAAATGGCAAATTTCATTAAATCTTTTTTTTTCTTTCAAAAACTACAAGGCCTAGGGCATTCATATTTCATATACAGCATAACCACATGGATGTTTACCAAGTTTGCTAAAATTATACCTCTGCTGTCAAATACTAAACCCATTCCCACTCAATACAATTTTGGACCAGTCCAATTCAAAGAAGTGGTAGAAGACAATTTCAAATTGATGTAATCTTCAAAATCTTTGACTTTGGTCTGTATCATAATCGGATAATTATCTACAAATTTTTACGAAATTATGTCCATAGGGTTAAAAACAGCCCTTCACTAGGTGTCCAAAGATCAGAACAAGAGGCCTCTAGGGCCTTACCAGTCCAAAAAGCAGAAAGCTAAGGTAAGTACTAAATTCCCCACAAGTATATTGAGGACAGGGAATAAAAAGAGTGATGGACAACAGACAAAATACAATCTGATAACAGATCACCATAAGCAAAATTCAGCAGAACTGAAAATTTTGACTAAATAAGCCCTATGTAAAACAAGTGACCCCCGGTCTAGGGCCAATTTTGGCAGGGTATAAAAATGTAACATATAATGTGCTCTGTAAACTTTTATTAGCTACATGGTAAGCTATTGGAATACTGGTGTCATTGTTTTGCATCTTTCTTTAAACATCTTCACCTCCTGAACCAGAAAGCCAATGCTGATGAAACTTTGCAGGGATGTTCCTTGTGTGAAGCTCTTCATAATTTATTCAAACTATATGTATTTAGATCCACCCTTAGCCCATGGCAATTAAAAGGGGGAAAATAAGGAAATTTTTAAAAATCTTCTGAAACTGGAAGACAGAAAGCAGATATTTGGTATGCAGCACCTCCACTGGGACATCAGTCAAGTTTGTTTGAATGATGCTCCTTGGCTTGTATTTGGGCTCCACCTAGGCGCACCCCATTTTACATTAAAACAAAAAAGGAAAACTTTAAAATGTTCTTCTCTGAAACCAGATGACTGAGAACTTTGATATTTTGTATGCAGCCCTCTTAGAGAATATCTATCAAGTTTGTTCAAATGATTTCCTTTGGGTCGTATTTGGGCTCTGCCTGTTCATACCCAATTTTACAATGAAACAAGATTGAAATAAAATAGCTTAGAGCATTGATATTTGGTATGCAGCAACTCCTAAGGGACCTCTATCAAGGTCTCTATCAAGTTTGTTCATATGATGCCCCTTGGGTCATATTTGAGCTCCGCCTTGGCTTATCCTATTTTAACATAGAAACAAAGAACTTTCAAAGAAAATTTTAAAAATCTTCTTTTCTGAAACCTGAAGACTGAGTGTACAGATGTTGGTATCTAGAATCTCCAAGCAAACCTTTACAGAGTTTGTTCATGTGATACCCTTTTGGTCATATTTACGGTCACCCAGGCACAGCTATTTTAACATAGAAACACAGAAGGAAAACTTTAAAATCTTTTTCTCTGAAACCTGAAGACTTGAGTGTATAGATATTTGGTATTTAGAACTTTCAAGTGAACCTGTAAAGAATTTGTTCATGTGATACGCTTTAGGTCATGTTTGGGCTTGGCCCTGGGGGCATCCAATTTTACATTGAAACAAAGAAGTAAAACTTTGAATTCTTCCCCTCTAAATTAAGAAAGCCATAAGTATGAATATTTGATAAAGTGTCGCCCAAGGATCATTTCTGGGAAATTTGGTTGAATTCTGTTTAGTACTTTCTGAGGAGAAGATTTTTAAAGTAAAAGTTTACGAACGCGCTGACAGATGATCACACGAGGGACACAATACCATGACAATAGCTCGCCGACTCCAGCCAGTGGAGCTGAAAATTCAAAATTTTATGAATTCAAAATTGTTGTCTGCAACTCCTTCCAATTTGGACCAGTCAAAAATTTTGTCATCTAGTAATGGGTTAACCTAGAAACAACAACTATCGGTCACCTGAGTCCAAAGAGCACAAAAACTATTAAAAGTCCACCAGATTATGCTACATACTAAATATCAAAGCTCTAAGCCTTTTAGTTTGGGAGAAGAAGATTTTAAAAAAAAATTCACTAAACAAGCCTATATCAAACTTGAGACATCTTGGAACGGGCTTATTCTGACCCTGGGGCCATAATTTATACAATCTTGATGATGGTCCACTAGGTGATGCTACATAAAAAATATTAAAGATCTAGGACCTGCTGTTTGGGAAAAGAAGTATTTTAAATTTTCACTATATAAGCCCTATGCAAAATTCGTGATATCAGGGAATGGGCTAATTATGACCCTAGGGCCATAATTCAAACAATATTGATAGAGATCCACCAGATGATCCTACATACCAAATATCAAAGCTCTAGGCCTATCTGTTTGAGAGAAGAATATTTTCAAAGTTTTCACTATATAAGCCTGTGTTAAATTTGTGACATTCAAGAATGGGCTATTTTAATCATGAAGCAATAATTTGTTCAATCATGATAGAGGTCCACAAGAGGATGCTGTATACCTTATATTAGATCTCTAGGCCTATCTGTTTGAGGAAAGAAGATTTTTAAAGTTTTCACTATATAAGCCTGTGTTAGATTTGTGACATCCAGCAATGGGCTATTTTTAATCCAGAGGCAATAATTTGTACAATCTTGATAAAGGTATACAAGAGGAAGCTGTATACCAAATATCAAAGTTCTAGGCCCTCCTGTTTGGGAGAAGATTTTTATAAATTTCACTATACAAGCCCTTTGTAAAACTTGTGACTTCCGGGAATGGGCTATTTCTGTCTCTGGGGCCATGGTTTATACAATCTTGATAGAAATTCACCAGATGATGCTACAATATAAAAGCTCTAGGCCCTCTAGTTTGGGAGAAGATTTTTGAAATTTTGACTATATAAGCCCTATGCAAACTTGTGACGTCTAGGAACGGGCTAATTTTGACCCTGGGGTTATAATTTATAAAATATTGATAGAAGTCCACTAGATGATGCCACATACCAAATATCAGAGCTGTAGGTCTTTTGGTTTGGTAGAAAAAGATTTTCAAAGTTGTCACTATGTAAGCATATGTAAATTCCCCCCACACCTTTGCTAATCTGACGGCTGGTTCATGACAAGAAGATTTTTAAAGATATACCCTTTTTGGCCCCTTATGGAGCCCCAAGGGGAGATAACACCATGATGTGTACAAATCTGAAGCGCCTTCTCATAAGGATGCTTCCTGCCAGGTTTGGTTGAAATCCATCTAAGGGTTCTTAAGAAGAAGTCGAAAATGTAAAAAGTTAACGCAAGACGCACAACGACAGACAAAACACGATTGCAATAGGTCAACATGACCATCGGTCAGGTAACCTAAAAAAGGAAAATTTTGAAACTCTGATTTTCCAAAACTGGCAAGCCTAGAGTATATTTGGTATCTAGAATTTCCAAGTGAACCTGTTTGTGTATACGAAATATAGGTTATACTTTGGCACCGCCCAGACACACCCTGTTTTAACATAGAAACAACGAAGGAAACAAAATGTGTTTGTGAAACACAATCCCCCTGCAACAGGACTCAACGTTTGACCTTGGTATGTGACCTTTACCTTATCATATGACCTTGACAAGATGCGTATTATGGAGATGTATTATCATGCCAAATATGAGCATTGTATCTTAGATAGGCTGGTAGTAATTGGCAATGTTAAGTTTTTGGGTTAAGTTTTGTAGACAGACGGAAAGACTGAATGACGGACAGATAGACAGACAACAATAAAACAGTATGCCCCAGATCTTTCGATGCAGGGGCATAAAAATCTTCTCTGAAATGAGACAGATTATGCCCCCCAAATATCGCCCTATCACAAAAAGTATAAAATAGAAGAAGCGGCTATCAGCTAATCCAGACATGCAAAATTTTAATGTATGACCTTGAGCTGTGACCTTGAGCTTGGAGCCACCTGATTTTTCTCTAAAAATGGCACATCTACTAATAATAAAAGAACAATTGTGCTAAATAATATTGAAATTCATCAATAATTGGAGGAGCTATGCTCTGGATATGCTTGATTTTGCAGTTTCTTTTTCAAATAGCACATCTACTCATGAAAGAGACCAACTGTGCAGAGTTATTTTGAAATCCATCCATAATTCTAGGAGCTTTGCTTAATGCTTAATTTTAACGTCTGGCCTTGAGCTATGATCTTGACCTCGGACATATCAAATATTTTTTTCAAATGTTACTTCTACTCTTGATAGAGAACATTTATGCCAAGTTATTTTTGAGTTCCATCAATAATTCAAGGAGCTATGCTCAAGAAATGCATAATTTTAACGTTTGACCTTGATCTGTTTGATCTGTGACCTTGAAGCTATCTGAAGATAATTTTCAAATGATACATCTATCCATGATAGAGAACAATTGTGCCAAGTTATTTTGAGATCCATACATGATTGAAGGAGCCATGCTGTGAACAAGGTCAATTATAATGTTTGACCTTGAACTTTGAGCTTGGCATTAAAAGCTTTTCAAAAACCAGGAAATATATATCGGCCCATTATCATAAGAAATTCACATGTGACGTTTCATCAAATTTGGCCCAAGGGTTGTGAAGATATTGAGGTAGACTGAGGGATGGAGAGATTGACGGAAAGATGGATAGATAGACAGACAAAGTGCCGACTATATGCTCACCCTTGGGGGAGCATAATTATATGGCTAGATAGGGAAACCACCATTATCTTTGGTGATATGACATTCAGTATTGCCATATGAACAAAAGCTATCAAAATAGTAAGCTTACCATTTTCATAAATACACAAGTCAATTGCTGAAATCATCAAATCATAATTAACAAAGAAATGTCAATAATTCACAGAAAATAAAACAACAATAATGTATGAAAAATTTAATGAGATATTTACAATGCATAAATTTGTACTTGTACACATTACTCCCAGGGCACACATGTACAAACTACCATGATATTCAGAGGAAACAATAGTTTTCAACATAAACCCCTCAGTGTCTTAAAATATTGTTGTCTATGTCAATATTTACTAATTTCCTGAAAAATTCCTATCCATTAAAAAAAGAAAGGATAAAATTGATTGTTATATTTGAAAATCGGTGCCTGATAGTGCATCAACATTCTCCTAGAAACAATCTCAATAATTATCATCATACCCCCCTGGATGTGGAGGAGGGGGTCCAGGAGGTCCTCTCATACCAGGGGGTGGGGGCCTCATCCCCCTTGGAGGCATTGGCCCTCGCATAGGTCCTCTTGGCCCCATTCCTGGGGGAGGGGGTCGCATCCCTGGAGGAGGCATGGGTCCTCGCATTCCTGAAATTAGACATTTTTTTCTGATTAATAAACAGTACTAGTTTTCCAGAACTTAAACCAGGATTAAACTGAACAGATATATGAAAATACAGTGAAACCTGTCAATGTGGTCAACTGTATGAAGCAAACAATCTGCATTAACCACACACTCAGTCAGTTCCTAACAAAAACAAATTCATAGCAATTCACCTGAGTGAGCCCCTGTCTCAAGCAAACACTTTTTGATTGTCCTTTGCTTGTTGAATACAGGTTGGGATGTACATCAAAATCTACCTAAAAATCTCAGATATTTTTTAGTCAATTAAATGAAAGTTGAATTTTTTACCCTTTCAATTGATCTGACCTTGACCTTTATCCAGATGAAATCTTTTTTGCTTCATGCATAACTAGAGCTGGAGTGAATTTGTATCAAAAGCTACAAAATAGTTTCTTAAACCTTGATCCAACAAGCTAAAGTTGAAATCTGACCTTTGGCTTTGAACGGTAACCTTGAACTTTAAGTAAATGTAATCATTGTGGTGTCTATTATAATTTTTTGTAGAGATATTGTTCAGACAAGTAAGTGCCCATTTTGACCTTTAGCCTTGTCTTGTGACTTTTGTAACTTTGAGAATACCTGCAGTATTTATAAAGATATTACTTAATGTCAAGTTCTTGCACATCATTAATGTTAACGATAACAATAGTTCGAATTCTATAACAAGAGGCCGATGAGGCTATCAAGTTTTCTGTTAGAGAAATTAGATATTTAAGGAAGTTAATAGCTTAAAGAAGAATGCATAAAAAAATAATTGTACTTTACCCCCTTTATTATACTGAGCAACAATCCCCTAGGCCCCTTTTCCCATGTTTCATGACGGATCTACTCCATTTCCAAATGGAGGTTTACTTATGACCCTACAATCATCCTGTGAAATTTTTATCAGAATCCAATAATAATTGAAGACTATCATAAACAGGATCATTTTGAGTGAAAATCCATAAGGCCCCGTTTCCTGTGTTTTCTGATGGATCCACTTCATTTCTGAAAGGAATTTTCCTTACAATCATACAATCGTCCTGTGAAATTTTAAAGACAACCTGATAATAATTGTTAACTTCATCACATGGACAAGAATGTTTTTAAATGATAATCTGTAAGGCTCCTTTTCCTGTGTTTCCAATGCCACAATTATTCAATGCATTTTTGAAGAGAATCCAATAAAAACTGTGGACTTTATTGCGTTAACAAAGATTTTTCAGTCAAATTCTCATAAGACACCTTTTTCCATGATACTTTACTGTTGGTTTAATCATTCTGTGAAAGTATAAAGTGAATCCGATGAAATATTGGGTGATGGTCACTAGAATGATTAAAAAAAAATTCATATGGCCCCCTTTTTACATGATACTTCACAGATTGTAAAGCTTAAAATTATTGACATAACTTGACCTTTATGCAATGAATAAATTAACTATCAATAAATTTAATCTTGAGGAAAGTCATGCATTTATGAGTTATTTCATCCATACCCAGAGAAATACAATGTACATTTAATGTTAATCAACTCAATTATGCAACAGGAAAGTCTTCAAGAGGTGTAGTATGCACAGGCCTGAAGAAGTCAACAAGGGTTCGAAACTGCCAAGAAACCATATTTGATTTGTTTCAATGTTTTTTTTTCCTTATCAAATGCGTTTTACAGAAAGTGCATCTGCATGATTCCACATCACAGTGATAAAATCTGTCGGCGGATAAACAGTTACAAAAGTATCAATCAGGAACACCTGTTGATGTGAGATAATTCCCTGGTACTAACCCCCTCCCTGTTGCAATAAAGTGGCTCCAATTTGTATAGTGTAATGTGCAATAACCCCCAACCATATATTCTAAAGAAAGACAAACATCAACAATAAACAAGCTCAAAAATAAATGCATTGTTTCTAGCATATTACATGTATTTAGATACTGCAAGACTATTGACATATCTTCCAATAACAGTTGAAGCAAATTTGGAGAACAAAGGCACAGTATCAAGGATATGTGAAGAAACGAAAAAGAGGGCCAGAATGGCCATAAAATCGCTCACCTGACTAATTTAAATGCTTCTAGATGTGTAGATTGTCAATATCATGATAATGATAATCAATTTCAATGTCTATTTACCCAGAGTTCTCTTTTTCATTGAATTGAATTGGAGGCCATTTATTGTTTTCGTATCCAAATTCAATTCATATCTGGCTACTGGTACACTTAAGATGTTGCTTTGGATTTTCTCCCTAAATATTTGCTTTATGTACTCTAATCATATATATATATAGTAAAATTGGACACCTACCTTCATTCCTAGTAGAAAACTAAGTACCATGCTTGTATCTTTTTGTGAAACAAATACCAATTTCTCTTTATCCGCAGACATTGTGACGTGATAATGCATACCCATGTAATTTACACTGTGATAAAACCTACTGGCGAGGGGGATACTTGTCAACTGTTTGGAACATGTACTTTAATTGGGTCTTGCATCTTTCATCAAATTGATTTGTCTTTTTCCTAGTTTTTCCTTTTTTTTTTTTTTTAAAGATATCACAAAACCAAGACTTTTTCCCATTTTACTGGTAGCCTGGGAACCCAGGACACACCACGATTATAGATTGGGTGTCTGACGCATTTCTAACTGGCTATGGTGGCAGCCCTGAAGCACTCACAGAAATAACAGCATGGTAATAGCCCCATTGGCCATTGTCAGTGAGATTCATGCCCAGTTCAATTGAAATTGGCCCAACGGTTAGGGAGGAGAAGATTTTAAAGTAAAAAACAGACACGCCCATATTTGGGCTTCATTTAAAATTTAACAAACTAATATTGAAAAGGGTCACCCAAGGAACATTCATGCCAAGTCAAGTTCAAATTGGCGCGGTCATTACTGAGAAGAAGATTTTTCTATATTTCTAAGTAAAAAACTACCCCACCCTGCCATGCCCTTTTTTGAGTGTCACTCAAATTTTTTCCAACATCTTTTGAAAAGGGTCACCAAAGAAATATTCATTTCCAGTTTGGTTGAAATTGGCCCAATGTTTACTGAGGAAAAGATGTTTAAAGATTTCAAAGTCAAAAACTGCCCCACCCTTCCACGCCCATATTTGGGCATAAATCAAAATTCCGCAAATAATATCTAAAAGGGTCACCTAAGGTACATTCATGCCAAGTTTGGTTGAAATCCGCCCAATGGTTAGTGAGAAGAAGATGTTAAAAGATTTCAAAGTCAAAAACTGCCCCAACCCTGCAACGCCCATATTTGGGCATAAATCAAAATTCCGTGAACAACAATTAAAAAGGGTCACCAAAAATACATTCATGCCAAGTTTGGTTGAAATCCGCCCAATGGTTAGTGAGAAGAAGATGTTTAAAGATTTCTAAGTCAAAAACTGTCCCACCCTGCCTAGCCCATTTTTAGCCATAAATCAAAAATCTGCGATGAACTTTAAAAAGGGGTCACCCAAGGAACATTCATGCCAATTTTGTCTGAAATCCACCCAATGGTTACTGAGAAGATGTTTAAAGACTTCAAGTTCAAAAACTGCCCCCACCCTGCCATGCCCATAATTGGGCATAAGTCAAAATTCCGCCAAGAACTTTAAAAAGGGTACATTCATGCCAAGTTTGGTTGAAATCTGCCGAATGGTTACTGAGAAGAAGATGTTTAAAGACTTCAAAGTCAAAAACTGTCCCCACCCTTCCATGCCCATATTTGGGCATAAATCAAAATACCGCGAAGAACTTTTAAAAAGGGTCACCTAAGGTACATTCATGCCAAGTTTGGTTGAAATCCGCCCAATGGTTAGTGAGAAGAAGATGTTTAAAGATTTCAAAGTCAAAAACTGCCCCCACCCTGCCACGCCCATATTTGGGCATAAATCAAAAATCAGGGTACAACTTTTAAAAAGGGTCACCCAAGGAACATTCATGCCAAGTTTCGTTGAAATCCGCCCAATGGTTAGTGAGAAGAAGATGTTTAAATATTTCAAAGTAAAAAACTGCCACGCCCTGCCACACCCACATTTGGGCGTGAATCATAATTCCGCGAACCACTTTTGAAAAGGGTCATTTAAGAACATTCATACCAAGTTTGGTTGAAATCCGCCCAATGGTTACTGAGAAGAAGATGTTTAAAGATTTCATAGTCAAAACGTGCCACGCCCTTATTTGGGGGTCAATCAAAATTCAGCGAACAACTTTTGAGAAGGGTCACCCAAGGAACATTCCTACCAAGTTTAGTTGAAATCCGCCCAGTGGTTACTGAGGAGAAGATGTTTAAAGAATTGTTGACGCCTTCTGACGCACGACGGACAAAAGGTGATACCAAAAGCTCATCTCGAGCACGTTGTGCTCAGCTGAGCTAAAAAATGACAAAGCTGTTTTATGTCCAGTGACAAGTACTAATGAGCCTGTTATTATCTGACCTTTGGAAGTAAAACAAGAGCTTTGGCCCCCAGGACACAGATGCCCCCACCGGTAGCTTTGATAAAAACAAAGGGCAATAACTCCAAAATCATTCAAGCAAGAGTTGTGGTTCTTGTGCACTGCACTTCTCTTCAATGAGGTCTATCCACCTCTGAAGTTTTAAGTTGATAGCTATTTTACTTTCAGAGATATGCCCCGGACAAAATGTAAGTCTTTAAATAACAAAGGGCAATAACTCCAAAATTATGCAAGCAAGAGTTGTGCTTCTTTTGCACTGCACTTCTCCTCAATGAGGTCCATCCACCTGTGAAGTTTCAAGTTGATAGCTATTATACTTTCAGAGATATGACCCGGACAATTTCGGGAAGGACGGAGGTACGGACAAAGGCAAATCTATATCCCCCCCCCCCCCCCCCATGAAGTGGTGGGGGCATAATTAATAACAAGAGGCCCAGTGGGCCTTAACGGTCACCTGAGTAAAAGAGCATCAAGACAAGTGATTTAGGATTTATTAGAAGAAGATTTTTTAAGAAGTACAAAAATTTACCCCTTTCTGCCCCCGACTGGGGCCCCTTTTACCCTAAGCCCCCCCAACCTCTTTTCAAAAACTGGAATTGGCATCCCCATTTATGCTTCCGACCAAGTTTGGTTGAAATCCCCTCAGTAGTTCTTGAGAAGAAGATGAAAATGTTATAAAGTTACCAAAAATGACCCCCGTTTGGTCCCCATTTTAGGCCCCCCTGACCTCCAGCCTTTTAATTTTCACAAATCTGTATAATCAGTACCGAATGATGCTTTTCACCAAGTTTGTTTGAAATTGGCTTAGTACTTCATCAGATGAAGATGAAAATGTGAATTTTTAACATGATGAACTTTGACCTCTGGGTGTGGCCCCATACATGACCCCAGGGACATGAATTTCACTATTTATAATATACCTGTCCTAGTTGTCATGCACACAGAATATTTAAGCTCTAGCATTAACGGTTTATTAGAAGAAGATTTTTAAAGAAGTACCAAAAATTACCCCTTTTTGCCCCCTATTTGGGCCCCTTTGACCCCCAGAACCCCTTTTTTCACAAACTTGAATTGGCATCCCCAAATGATGTTTTCAACCAAGTTTGGTTGAAATCCCCCCAGTAGTTCTTGAGAAGAAGATGAAATATTTAAAAGTTACCAAAAATTACCCCCTTTTGGTCCCCATTTTAGGGCCCCATGACCCCCCAGCCTTTTAATTTTCACAAATCCAAATAACCATTACCAAATGATGCTTTTCACCAAGTTTGTTTGAAGTTGGCTTTGTACTTCATCAGAAGAAGATGAAAATGTGAATTTTTTAACATGATGAACTTTGACCTCTGGGTGTGGCCCCATACATGACCCCAGGGACATGAATTTCACAATTTATAATATACCTAACCTAGTTGTCATGCACACAAAATATTTAAGCTCTGGCATTAATGGTTTATTAGAAGAAGATTTTTAAAGAAGTACCAAAAATTACCCCTTTTTGCCCCCTATTTTGGCCCCTATGACCCCCAGAACCCCTATTTTCACAAACTTGAATTGGCATCCCCCAATGATGCTTTCTACCAAGTTTGGTTGAAATCCGCCCAGTAGTTCTTGAGAAGAAGATGAAAATGTTTAAAAGTTAACGGATGACGCACTACGACGGACAAACGATGATTGCAATAGGTCACCATGACCATTCGGTCAGGTAACCTAACAAGAGGGCCGTTGAGATAAAGGCTCTTTTTCTTTCAACAGTCTATTTTCATGTTAAGGTTAGGATTATGAAACAAGTGGGCCACAATTACATATAAACACTATGAACTTGGGGATCCAAGTCTAAATTACAAATTCCAAGGCTTTAGTGCTGATTTGAAAGAAGGAAAAAACTTTTTCCATGGGTTATAATTTAAGAAATAACAAAGAAGTCTGTGAACTGATGCTTCTTGCCTATACCCCCCCCCCCGGGCTCTGCCCCTGGGGACCCAAAGATCCTGATTTTAGCTATTTTGAAAGAGGTCAATATACTGATGCTTCATGCAAAATATCAAGGCTCTACGTCTTCTGGGTCAGGAGGAGAAGATTTTTAAAGATTATCTTAAATTTTACTTTTGTTGCCATGGCAACCAGAGTTTTTAATGGATTTCAATTCTTTTAGCTATTTTTGAAGGGGACCACCTAAGGAACATTTCTGCCAAATTTGGTTCAAATTGGCCCAGTGGTTTGGGAGGAGATGTCATTTAAAAAATCGTTCTTTATTTCTATATAAACCCCACCCCCCTGGGGCTCCGCCCCTGAGGACCCGAGGATCATGATTTTAGCTATTTTGAAAGAGGTCAATATACTGATGCTTCATGCAAAATATCAAGGCTCTACGCCTTCTGGGTCAGGAGGAGAAGATTTTTAAAGATTATTTTAAAATTTCACTTTTGTTGCCATGGCAACAAGAGTTTTTAACGAATTTCAATTCTTTTAGCTATTTTTGAAGGGGACCACCTAAGGAACATTTCTGCCAAATTTGGTTCAAATTGGCCCAATGGTTTGGGAGGAGATGTCATTTAAAAAATCGTTCTTTATTTCTATATAAACCCCACCCCCCTGGGGATCCGCCCCTGGGGACCCGAGGATCATGATTTTAGCTATTTTGAAAGAGGTCAATATACTGATGCTTCATGCAAAATATCAAGGCTCTACGCCTTCTGGGTCAGGAGAAGAAGATTTTTAAAGATTATTTTAAAATTTCACTTTTGTTGCCATGGCAACCAGAGTTTTTAACGGATTTCAATTCTTTTAGCTATTTTTGAAGGGGACCATCTAAGGAACATTTCTGCCAAATTTGGTTCAAATTGGCCCAGTGGTTTGGGAGGAGATGTCGTTTAAAGAAATTGTTGACGGACGACGCACGACGCACGCCGGACAAAAGGCGATCACAATAGCTCACTTGAGCACTACGTGCTCAGGTGAGCTAAAAAGTAGATGAATAAAATCAAGCTTGCCTCAATCTCCCGACTGTAGTGCAGTAGGACTTTGATTTATCACATTCGTAGACATTTCCTTTTATGAATTCATGCATTTAAACTTTATTATCAACTAGCGGAATAAAACAAGAAATATTGAAGACAATAAGTCAAGCATATAATTTTATAAATAGAGTTCATGGTCCGTTAGGTAAATAAATTCAGACTATACCTTATTAATAAAAGATTGATCGATTTATTGAATGGGGTTTAATGCCCCTTTTAACAGTATTTCAGTCATATCGCAGTGGCTGGAGCACCTAACAATGGATTCCTGGTAATTCTCACACCAGTACTAAGACTACATCTTTTCCTAGCCCCCAGCTGCTATCCCAATTAGATTATCAACCTAAAAGAACCATACTTGTGATCATACAGTGAATCCAGTGAAATCTAGTGACATTGTTGTGTTAACTAGAATATTCAAGAAAGTTTTTCATAAGGCCTCTTTTAATGTGATAATGCCATATCAGATCTGTTGTCAAATCAACAATTGTAATGATGGTACAATCAATCTGTATAATCTGTGGTATTTATTGTGTTGATGAGTTTATAGTGATATCATTAACTTAATCCCTCTTCTTGAGACAAAGTTAATTTTATAATAAATAATCACAAGCTTTCAGTGGCACAGCTGCCTTCCTCAGGTGTTGTCCTATGAATGACCATGTTTGTTTACGCAACGTCAAGGTAATGTTGACGTCACTTGAAAATCTTACAATGTCCTGGGGAACCTCATGATTATCCTGCCCTTCGGAGATTAAACCAATAGTAATATGCTACAGCCAGCCAAGAGTACGACGCTTCAGAATAAATGAACATAGTAGGAGGCTAAGAAATAGCTTGTAACAATCGAGTCCTCATGAAGCCACCATGATTTCATCAAATTTATAAATAAAAGGTACGACCAAATGGTACGACCAAAACCTCTCAATCACAGCCCATTTACCTATAGTTACGAAGTGGGGGGGTCCATCGATCGGTAAAATAAGCAATCACAGCTATCAATCAAGACATAGACCAACCAATTAAACCATTTGTTCAGCCCGGAACTGAGATTTCAACTCCGATACTGGCCACGGTGTTTGTTAACACGTTTAGAAAGTTTTGAGACTTAAACGTCACTGGTTCTGGACCTAAACATCCTAACTACTACAAGAGGGCCGTTGGCCCTGGGGCGCTCACCTGTGATGAAGGCTCTTTTTCTTTCAACAGTCTTATTTCATGTTAAGGTTAGGATTATGAAACAAGTGGGCCACAATTACATATAAAGACTATGAACCTGGGGATCCAAAAGTCTAAATTACAAATTCCAAGGCTTAAGTGCTGATTGATTTGAAAGAAGGAAAGAACTTTTTCCATGGGTTATAATTTCAGAAATAAGAAAGAAGTCTGTGAACTGATGCTTCATGCCAATACCCCCCCCCTTAGGCTCCGCCCCTGGGGACCTGAGGATCATGATTTTAGCTATTTTGAAAGAGGTCAATATACTGATGCTTCATGCAAAATATCAAGGCTCTACGCCTTCTGGGTCAGGAGGAGAAGATTTTTAAAGATTTTTTTAAAATTTCACTTTTGTTGCCATGGCAACCAGAGTTTTTAACGGATTTCAATTCTTTTAGCTATTTTTGAAGGGGACCAACTAAGGAACATTTCTGCCAAATTTGATTCAAATCAGCCCAATGGTTTGGGAGGAGATGTCATTTAAAAAATCGTTCTTTATTTCTATAAAAACCCCACCCCCCTGGGGCTCCACCCCTGGGGACCTGAGGATCATGATTTTAGCTATTTTGAAAGAGGTAAATATACTGATGCTTCATGCAAAATATCAAGGCTTTACGCCTCCTGGGTCAGGAGGAGAAGATTTTTAAAGATTTTTTAAAATTTCACTCTTGTTGCCATGGCAACCAGAGTTATTTAACGGATTTCAATTTTCAACTATTTTTGAAGGGGACCACCTAAGGAACATTTCTGCCAAATTTGGTCCAAATCAGCCCAGTGGTTTGGGAGGAGATGTCATTTAAAAAAAAAAACGTTCTTTATTTCTATATAAACCCCACCCCCCTTGGGCTCTGCCCCTGGGGACCCGAGGATCATGATTTTAGCTATTTTGAAAGAGGTCAATATACTGATGCTTCATGCAACATATCAAGGCTCTACGCCTTCTGGGTCAGGAGGAGAAGATTTTGAAAGATTATTTTAAAATTTCACTTTTGTTGCCATGGCAACCAGAGTTTTTAACGGATTTCAATTCTTTTAGCTATTTTTGAAGGGGACCACCTAAGGAACATTTCTGCCAAATTTGGTTCAAATTGGCCCAGTGGTTTGGGAGGAGATGTCGTTTAAAGAAATTGTAGACGGACGACACACGACGCACAACGCACGACGGACGGACGCAGGACAAAAGGGGATCACAATAGCTCACTTGAGCACTATGTGCTCAGGTGAGCTAAAAAGGGCCCACGTCAGAATACGGTAATTCTATGAAGTATTTAGGTCGATGGTCAATAGATGATGATTTATAAACAAGAGGACCATGATGGTCCTAAATCGCTCACCTGAGGCATCTGCAAATTATAGTACTTTTTTGTATAAAAAAAGACACAACTTGAGCAAAATAAATAAAACAAATAAGATTTTGGGCTTTGTACAAAACAATCCAGTAATGCTTAAAAATGAAAATGAATGCCTTTGGCTTCATAGGTTAATCGATTACCAAACTATCCCAGAATTTGTCACCCTCAGGGAAAAAGGTTTAAAAAAGCAAGCAATTTCTCCATTTCTATTTAAGAAGAATCCTTTCAATGCGATTTATGCAATTTTCAATCCCAGGAGCAGAGACATTTTTTATCCTAAGAGCATATTTTCTTGTAACATAGTACAAAATTATTTAGTCATGCTACATACCAAATATGAATGCCCTTCATCTATATTTCAGAAGGAGAAGACTTTTGAAGTTGCTCTAATTGGGTGTTTTCCAAAATTTGGGACCTCTGGGGCAGTGCCATGCTTTATCCCTGGGCCAAGATTTTAGCTAACACAGTAGAGAACCATCTGGTTATGCTATGAATCAAATATGAATACCTTAGACTTTGTAGATTAGGAGGAGAAAACTGTTGAACATGGTCTAATTGAGCATTTTTACGAACTTTGGACACCCAGGGAAGGGGTGTTTTTTAACCTACAGGCATAATTTAATCAAAATTGATAGATAACAGCCAGGCTATACTACACTCAAAATATAAATGCCCTCAGGCCTTAAAATGAAGAATTTTTTTCAACATACTCAAATTTTGCGTTTTTCCAAATTTTTGGACCCCTAGTCAGGGCTTTTTTGACTCTTGGTGAAAACTTTTTTGTGATATAGTACAAAACCATCTAGTTTTGTTACATACCAAATAAGAATATCCTAGACCTTATAGTTTAAGAGGAGAAGCCTTTTGAAATTGCTCTTATTAAGAATTTTTCCAAACTTCGGACCTCAGGGGCAGGGCCATTTTTGACCCCAGAGATTAAATATTTAAAAATTTGATAGAGAACCATATGATTAAGCTCTTTACAAAATATAAAGGCCTTTGGCCTTGTAGTCTATGAAAAAAACAACATCAAAGATTTACTAAAATTTCCAATTTTCAAATGCCGCAGCAACCAGAGTTTTTCAAGGAAAGAAATTCTTTAAACAACTTTTGAAGAGCTTCATCCAAGGAACATCCAGGCAAAGTTTCAGCTTGATTGGCCTACTGGTTTAGTGGAAAGAAAATTTTTAAAGATATTTTAAAGAATTACTAAAGATTCCCATTTTCAAATGCCGCGGCAGCCAGAGTTTTTAACGGAATTAAATTCTTTTAACAACTTTTGAAGAGCTTCATCCAATGAACAACCCTTCAAAGTTTCAGCTTGATTGGCCTACTGGTTTAGGAGGAGAAGATTTTTAAAGATATTTAAAGAATTACTAAAGATTCCCATTTTCAAATGCCGCGGCAACCAGAGTTTTTGACGGAATTAAATTCTTTTAACAACTTTTGAAGAGCTTCACCCAATGAACATCCCTGCAAAGTTTCAGCTTGTTTGGCCAACTGGTTTAGGAGAAGAAGATTTTTAAAGATATTTCAAGATTTACTAAAGATTCCCATTTTCATATGCCGCGGCAACCAGAGTTTTTGACGAAATTTAATTCTTTTAACAACTTTTGAAGAGCTTCACCCAATGAACATCCCTGCAAAGTTTCAGCTTGATTGGCCTACTGGTTTAGGAGGAGAAGATTTTTAAAGATATTTAAAGAATTACTAAAGATTCCCATTTTCAAATGCCCCGGCAACCACAGTTTTTGACGGAATTAAATTCTTTTAACAACTTTTGAAGAGCTTCACCCAATGAACATCCCTGCAAAGTTTCAGCTTGATTGGCCTACTGGTTAAGGAGGAGAAGATTTTTAAAGATATTTAAAGAATTACTAAAGATTCCCATTTTCAAATGCCCCGGCAACCAGAGTTTTTGACGGAATTAAATTCTTTTAACAACTTTTGAAGAGCTTCACCCAATGAACATCCCTGCAAAGTTTCAGCTTGATTGGCCTACTGGTTTAGGAAGAGAAGATTTTTAAAGAAATTGTGGACGGACGGACAGACGGACAGACGGACGGACGGACGACGGACAACGACCGATCACAATAGCTCACCTAGCACTTTGTGCTCAGGTGAGCTAAAAATACCACAGCTCTAGGTCTTATGGTTTGGGAGAAGAAGATTTTTGAAGATTTCCTTCTTATTTCCATGTATAATCAGGGATCAAACAGAAAAGGGCTAATTTACAGAGTACAATAATTCTTTGAAGTATTTTGGTAGAGGGTCAATAGATGATAATTTATACCAAATCTCAAAGCTCTTGGCCTTATAGTTTAGGATTGATTGATTGAATGGGGTTTTATGCCGCTTTTAACAGTATTTCAGTCATATCACGGTGGCTGGAGCACCTAACAATGGATTCCTTTAGTTTGGTAAGGAAAGATTTAAATGTTTTCCTTCTTTATTTCTATGTTAAATCAGGGATTGCCCAGAAAAGGGCTATTTTTCAGAATACAGTAATTATTTGAAGTATTTCTGTAGAGGGTTAACAGATGATAATATATACCAAATATCAAAGCTCTAGGCCTTATGGTTTGGGAGGAGAAGATTTTTAAAGTTTTTTCACTAGGTTGCCATGGCAATCAAAGTTCTTGACAGATTCATTTCTTTGAAGTATTTTGAATGAGCATGACCTAAGGATCATTTCTGTAAAGTTTGATTTAAATTCCATGGTTAGTTCAGGAGGAGAAGATTTTTTAGTAATTGTGAATAGATGGAGGGACTCAGGACGATGACCAATCTCAATAGCTCTCTTGAGCACTTCATGCTTAGGTGGGCTAAAAATGGTGGCTGATGTCAGAATTCAAAGCTTAGGTCCAGGCTGAATAAATGATTTGATTGGTCTGTTGATTCCTGGATTGACATCCAGTAATGGTCAATTTACTAATTGCTGGCCCTGCATATTGACTCCCTAACTTCCGCTTCGATCGTTATTGTCGTTATTTTGCAAACTTTATGGCCTGAGCATGTAACAGAAAAGTAAATTGGTTGGTTGGTGGCCTGGATGTTGTAACTGCAGCTTGAATAAGCCATGGTTACAAATCCTACTAAGCAGGTTAACAAACACTGCAGCCAGTATCAGAATTGAAATCTCAGGTCTGGGCTGAATAAATGGTTTGATTGGTTACTTTAGCCGCGATTGGTTAGTTTATTTCTTGATTGATAGCTGCGCTTGGTTAGTTTATTTCTTGATTGATAGCCGGGATTGGTTAGTTTACCCGCCACTGTGCTCTGATAGAAAGCATCACTCAGATATTAAGATGGAGTTATTTTGCAATATTAATGGCAAGTAACACATTAGTACAAAATAAAATGGTTGGTTGGTGGTCTAAGGGTCATGGCTACAGCTTAAGTAGGCTGTGACGTTTTGGTCACTATTTAAACAAAATTGTTTGGTGTAAATATTGGAATTTAAAGTTCACTTCGAGTCTAAATATATGACAATCTTGTCATGTTTTTTGTGATTGATGGACACGATGCATCAGTTGACAGGCTGCTGGTGGTAACCACAGAGCTGCGACGGGATGTTCAGCTCTATCATTAAAAAGCCTTAAAAGACAAAATTTATGGTCAGTAATATGCAATAAATGATAAAACTGGTTTATTGCCGATCTGAGCCTGTGGTTTCAATTAGTTTGCTTTCGTACCTTTTATATACATGTATAAATTCAATGAAATCATGGTGGCTTCCTGGGGACTCGCTTGTTTCAAATGATTTCTTAGCCTCCTACAATGTTCATTAATTCTGAAGCGTTGTACTCTTGGCTGCCTGTAGCGTATAACTATCGGTTTAATCTCCAAAGGGATAGATAATCATGACGTTATCCTGGGTTGATGTATCATTTTTAAATGACGTCAACATTACCTTGACAGTGCGTAAACAAACATGTTCATTCATAGGACTACACCTAAGGAAGGCAGCTGTGCCGCTGAAAAGTGAAAGTGAAATTTTCATAGGGCCCCTTTTCCAATGATACTTTACAGAACAAACCAAATTTCAGAAGGAACAATTCTAATTAAGGTATAATCATTCTGTTAAAGTTTAAAGAGAATCAATGAAAACATTGGACTGAATTGTGTCAAACAATTTTTGTAATGAAATTTTCATAAGGCTGCTTTTCTTGTGAAACTTTACAAATCAGACCCAATTTATTAATAAAAATTTGTCAATGGATTTTCTGTTTCTTAGTTGCCTTGTCTCCAAAAATAAGGGAATAACTGTAAAGTATGAATGGAGAGATAGGTAAACTGATCATTCTCTCCATTCAGAAAATCTGACATAATCTAGAATTGCCATGTTCAGCCAAATGTTGTCACAATCTCACAAAGGGTAAACACTATTTGACATTCCAAGATGGTCCCATTTAGTGTGATAAGTCACATCTGTTTTTACCAAGACTTACCAAATGGAGGTGGGGGTGGTCCCCGTGGTGGGGGACCTCTCCAACCAGGGGGAGGAGGCCGCATTCCAGGGTGTGGAGGTCCACCGGGAGGCATTGGTGGCATCCCAGGGGGAGGGCCTCCCGGGGGTCCCTGGTTTGGGAATCCTGATCCACCAGCAGATGATGATGTCTGTGGTCCAGAGGAGGGAGGTCCAGGAGGCATAGGCATTCCTGAAAGAAAAGATTTAAAAATGTTACTATAATTGACAAACTGATAACCATCCTCACTTAAGTAGATGGTTGTCCCAGAACAACTGCTGTCGAGACTGCAAAGTTTTGTAGGCATCATGCTCCGGACAATCACAATTTTAGAGTTTGACCTTGAGCTTTGACCTTGAACATGAAGCTATCCAAAAAATTCTTTCAAATGGCACATCTACTTATGATAGAGAATAATTGTGCCATGTTATTTTGAAGTCCATCCATAATTGTAGGAGAAATGCTCTTAACAATCACAATTTTAGTGTTTGACCTTGACATTAGAACTATCCCAAAAATTCTTTCAAATCAGCCCTCTGTCTAATTATTTTGGAGAAGATGTTTAAGGATTTCTCTTTAATCCTAAGTATATTGATGATCCAACCATATAGCACTAATTTCCTGAATATGGTAATGCTTTTTATATAGACATGAATACATACCAAATATAAAAGCTCTAGGCCTAATGGTTTAGGAGAAGAAGGTTTTCAAAGATATCATTATTTATTCCTAATTAAAATTAGGGATTACACAGAAAAGGGCTTTTTTTCTAAGTCATTTGGTAGAGGGTCAATGGCTGATGATATGTACCAAATATCAAAGCTCTAGGCTTTATGGTTTGGGAGAAGAAGATATTTTAAGGTTTCCTTCTTTATTCCTTTGTAAAATCAGGGATACCACAGAAAAGGCCTAATTCTCATAATACGGTAATTCTTTGAAGTATTTTGGTAGAGGGTCAATATACGATGATATGTACCAAATTTCAAAGCTCTTTGCCTTAAGGTTTGGGAAGGAAAGATTTTAATGTTTTCCTTCTTTTATTCTATGTAAAATCAGGGATTGTCTAGAAAAGGGCTAATTTTCAGAATATGGTAATTCTTTGAAGCATTTTGGTAGAGGGTCAATAGATGATGATTTGTACCAAATATCAAAGTTCTAGGTCTAGTGATTTGGGAGAAGATTTTTAAAGATTTCCTTCTTTATTTCTATGTAAAATCAGGGATTGCCCAGAAAGGGGCTAATTTTCAGAATACGGTAATTCTTTGAAGTATTTTGGTAGAGGGTTAATAAATGATGGTTTGTACCAAATATCTAAGCTCTAGGTCTTACTGCTTGGGAGGAGAAGATTTTTTAAGTTTTTTCACTCCTTTGCCATGGCAACCAGAGTTTTTCATGGATTTTAATTCTTTGAAGTATTTTGAAAGAGCATGACCTAAGGATCATTTCTGTGAAGTCTTGTTGAAATACCATGGTTAGTTAAGGAGGAGAAGATTTTTTTGTAATTGTGAAGGGACGGACGGACAGACGGATGGACGGACGATGACCGATCACAATAGCTCCCCCAGAGCACTTCGTGCTCAGGTGAGCTAAAAACCTGATCCTATGCACAAGACCATGTGACTCAAAAAATTCTGTAAATATTTCATGAATTTATCTGTAACACAGTCTTGATTGGCAAACCCAAAACAATATACGCAAGGTCAGGTGTCTAGGAACATTCTGTGAAAATTTGATTCAAATTCTCCCATTCATAAAGGAGGAGATGTGTTAACAAGATGTGGATATATGGACTGCTGGACATTGGAATGGAGATGATACCAATATACATCAACCTTTGACAGTGTATAACATGAGCTGTCAGAGGCTGTTGGATAGTAACAGCAATTCAATGTCAACAATAGGCATAATACTTTTAAAGTATGAGATAACAAGAGGATCATGATGGTCCTAAATCACTCCCCTGAGTATGATGGTTCATGGATTTATTATATATACAAAATAGCAAAGCCATCTGTCTAATTACTTTGGAGAAGATGTATAATGATTTTCTCTTTTAATCCAAGCACAGAAAAGGGCTAATTTTTGGAATACAGTAATTCTTTGAAGTATTTTGGTAGAGGGTCAATAAGTGATGATACATACCAAATATCAGAGCTCTAGGCCTTATGGTTTGGGAGAAGAAGATTTTCAAAGATTTCCTTCTTTACTCCTTTGTAAAATCAGGGATCGCACAGAAAAGGGCTAATTTTCCGAATACAGTAATTCTTTGAAGTATTTTGGTAGAGGGTCAATAGGTGATAATACATACCAAATATCAAAGCTCTTGGCCTTATGGTTTAGGATTGATTGATTGATTGAATGGGGTTTAATGCCGCTTTTAACGGTATTTCAGTCACGGCGGCTGGAGCACCTAACAATGGATTCCTGTTCTTTCTCAAACCAGTACTACCACTACATCCTTTCCTAGCCACGTAGGTTTACGATTATCAACCCATTGGTGAGAGACAATTGTCAGAAAGAATATTTGCCGCCGCCGGGGATCGAACCCATGACACCCATGATTGAAGATTAGGAGTCTGGCGCGCTACCGACTGCCCTATGGCGGCGGCCCCTATGGTTTAGGAGAAGATTTTTTAAGATTTCCTTTGTAAAATCTGGGATCACACAGAAAACGGTTAATTTTAAGAGTACAGTAATTCTTTGAAGTTTTTTGGTAGAGGGTCAATAGGTGATGATATGTACCAAATTTCAAAGCTCTAGGCCTTATGGTTCAGGAGGAGAAGATTTTATGATAATTGTTTACGGACGGACAGACGGACGCCAGCCAATTACCTATCACAATAGCTCACCTTGAGCACAAAGTGCTCAGGTGAACTAAAAAAAAAATCTTCAATAAAAATTTTAAGTCAAACAAGAATTACTAAGTCCAAAAAGGGTTAAAATACCACTATAATAAATGTAATTGTAATGAATATTTGCCTATAAGATGATATGATGATCACAAAAGAATGTGCAAAGCTTCAAAGTAATAGCACTTGTAGAAAGAGAGTCATTAAAAATATATGACAGTTGAATGTAAGGTTTTACCAAGATTTTTTTAAATCGAAAAAGAAATAAAATTCCACTAAAATGAAAGTCAGAGTAATGAATCTGTGCCTAGAAGATGATATGATGGTAACAAAAGCATGTGCAAAGTTAGAGAGCAATAGCATTAGTAGGTACTGAGATATGATACTTGAAGTTTTAACTCAACCAATACGCTGTCACCTGGGTGACCAGAATAGCCCCCCCCCCCTTTCCTCATTGATTGATTGAATTGGGTTTAACACGACTTTCAGTCAGTATTTCAGTCATATTGTGACGGCTGTGACACCTAGCAATGGATTCCAGGTATTTCTCACACTCTTACTACCACAACATCCTTTCCTAGCCTCCAGCTGCTATCCCACTTAAGTTTATGATTATCCACCCCCTTACTCAAATAGTCAAGCTAAAAACATGGTGTTATGTCCGTAACCTGGCTAGGATAGCTTTACCATATGGAATTTTTTTCCCCATAGATTTCCTTCTATATCTCACCAATAAATCTGGGATCCCAAAACATTGAGGCAATTAAAACCTAAGACTGATAAAGTAAACTATTTTTGTAGACCTCAATAAGAATAACTACAAGCAAAGTTTGTGAATTCAAAACAAGAGGGCTGTTGGCCCTGGGGCGCTCACCTGAGATAAAAGCTCTTTTTCTTTCAACAGTCTAATTTCATGTTAAGGTTAGGATTATGAAACAAGTGGGCCACACTTACATATAAAGACTATGAACCTCGGGATCCAAAAGTCTGAATTACAAATTCCAAGGCTTAAGTGCTGATTTGAAAGAAGGAAAAAACTTTTTCCTCCCTCTGGATCCATGGGTTATAATTTCAGAAATAAGAAAGAAGTCTGTGAACTGATGCTTCATGCCTATACAACCCCCCCCCCCTTCCGCCCCTGAAGACATGAGGATCATGATCTTAGCTATTTTGTAAGAGATCAATATACTGATGCTATATGCAAAATATTAAGGCTCTACGCCTTCTGGGTCAGGAGGTGAAGATTTTTAAAGAATATTTTGAAATTTCACTTTTGTTGCCATGGCAACCGGAGTTTTAAACAGATTTCAATTCTTTTAGCTATTTTAAAGGGGGACCACCTAAGGAACATTTCTGCCAAATTTGGTTCAAATTGGCCAAGTGGTTTGGGAGGAGATGTCATGTAAAAAAAGCTTTCTTTATTTCTATATAAAGCTGGACCCCCTGGGGCTCCGCCCCTGGGGACCCGATGATCATGATTTTAGCTATTTTGAAAGAGGTCAATATACTGATGCTTCATGTAAAATATCAAGGTTCTATGCCTTCTGGGTCAGGAGGAGAAGATTTTGAAAGATTATTTTAAAATTTCACTCTTGTTGCCATGGCAACCAGAGTTTTTAACGGATTTCAATTCTTATAGCTATTTTAAAGGGGGACCACCAAAGGAACATTTCTGCCAAATTTGGTTCAAATTGGCCCAGTGGTTTGGGAGGAGATGTCATTTAAAAAAGCTTTCTTTATTTCTATATTAACCCCACCCCCCTGGGGCTCCGCCCCTGGGGACCGGAGGATCATGATCTTAGCTATTTTGTAAGAGATCAATATACTGATGCTATATGCAAAATATTAAGGCTCTACGCCTTCTGGGTCAGGAGGTGAAGATTTTTAAAGAATATTTTGAAATTTCACTTTTGTTGCCATGGCAACCGGAGTTTTAAACAGATTTCAATTCTTTTAGCTATTTTAAAGGGGGACCACCTAAGGAACATTTCTGCCAAATTTGGTTCAAATTGGCCAAGTGGTTTGGGAGGAGATGTCATGTAAAAAAAGCTTTCTTTATTTCTATATAAAGCTGGACCCCCTGGGGCTCCGCCCCTGGGGACCCGATGATCATGATTTTAGCTATTTTGAAAGAGGTCAATATACTGATGCTTCATGTAAAATATCAAGGTTCTATGCCTTCTGGGTCAGGAGGAGAAGATTTTGAAAGATTATTTTAAAATTTCACTCTTGTTGCCATGGCAACCAGAGTTTTTAACAGATTTCAATTCTTATAGCTATTTTAAAGGGGGACCACCTAAGGAACATTTCTGCCAAATTTGGTTCAAATTGGCCCAGTGGTTTGGGAGGAGATGTCATTTAAAAAAGCTTTCTTTATTTCTATATTAACCCCACCCCCCTGGGGCTCCGCCCCTCGGGACCTGAGGATCATGATTTTAGCTATTTTGAAAGAGGTCAATATACTGATGCTATATGCAAAATATCAAGGTTCTATGTCTTCTGGGTCAGGAGGAGAAGATTTTTAAAGATTATTTTAAAATTTCACTTTTGTTGCAATGGCAACCAGAGTTTTTAACGGATTTCAATTCTTTTAGCTATTTTTGAAGGGGATCACCTAAGGAACATTTCTGCCAAATTTGGTTCAAATTGGCCCAGTGGTTTGGGAGGAGATGTCGTTTAAAGAAATTGTTGACGGACGACAGACAGACCATGGACGAAAGGTAATCACAATAGCTCACCTGAGCACTTCAGGCTCAGGTGAGCTTAAAATTATTAGCCTTTTCAGGTTGGTAAACTTTCACTCCTTTATTTCTTCATTACAAGAGGGCAATTGGCCCTGGCACCTGAGTCAATAACTCAAGAAATAAAAATTCCAATGAGAATAATTTTGCCAAAAAAGTGACCCTTAATCAAATCTTGTCTAAGAAACCAAGAACAAACATTCTTATAAAGTTTATAAGGTATTTATGCAAGAAAAGTAATGTGTCCATTGCAAAGCAGATTTCTTTAGATTAGACCTAGTGACCTAAGTTTTGACCCAATGTGACCAAATATCAATTTATTGATATTAAGTTTATTCAGAAATTCAGTCATATCACGGAGCACCTAACAATGGCTTCCTGGTATTTCTCACACAAGTACTACCACTACATCCTTTCCTAGCCTCCAGCTGCTATCCCACTTAGGTTTACAATTATCCACCCAATCGTGAGAGACAAATGTCGGAAAGAATATGTGCCTCAGTGGGGGATCGAACCCATGACACCCCATGACTGAAGATTATGAGTCTGACTCGCTCCCGACTTCGCTCTGACGGCGGCTTAAAATTGAAACAAACATTCTGACCTAATATCATGAAATTTGAGCCAAAATGAGGCATCCAGAGTGCAAACAAGATATTTCTATCATTTTACCCTGTAACCTAGTACTCGATCCCAATTTTGAACTTTGATGAGAGACTATCAAGACAATCATTCTGAACAAAATAGTAATTTATCTGGGCAACAAAAGTGCCATAATGTGCCATAATCACAACAAACAACGCCACTTTGCTGCTGTTTCACGAAAATAATTTTAGACAATACTTATTTTGACAGAACCAAATTCAAAACATATGCAGACTACCTTTTAAAATTGTCCAGTTCAAACTGTTTGTTATGATTGAGTGATTCAATGGGCTCAGAGACTAAGTGTCAAGGGGCATAACTCTTGCAATATAATGTACCATAAAATCCTTGATCCATGTACAGCTACAAATTATGGTGATGACATTGACCAAGCTTCATTTTAATCAAGAAAAAAAGTTAGGAGGAGTTGCATTCACAAGGCTGCAACTTCAATAAGCCCAGAGACTAAGTTTTAAGGGGGCATAACTGAGGCAAAAATCAATGAACCATAAAATCCTTACTTCATGCACATCTACCAAAAAAAGGTGATAACATCCACCAAGTTTCATTTAGATCCAGCCAGAAACTTCGGAGGAGTTGCGTTCACAAGGCTGCAATTTCAATAAGCCCCAGAGACTAAGTTTTAAGGGGGCATAACTGAGGCAAAAATCAATGAACCATAAAATCCTTACTTCATGCACATCTACCAATTAAGTTGATAACATTGACCAAGTTTCAAAAAGATCCATCCAGAAACTTAGGAGGAGTTACACTCGAACAAACATTCAAAACTTTAAGTTGAGTCAGGTATTGTCTTGGCGGTAATCTGATAGACCTAAAGTGGTGTTTTGTGGTTATATCTGAAAGGTTCAGCGGAATTCCAGGTTATTTTTAGATATCATGGAATTCAGCTGTCAACATCGAATGACCACATTTGCATATGACCCAAAGTCAACTGAAGGTAACAAATTTACAAGCAAAACAGCTAACGTTCTAAATTATGTCACATGAAAGGGTAAGTGCAAAACTACGGAAAGTATTTATTCCTAATAACAGTTACAACAGTTTTGGAATGATCTTTACAAAATTAAAGACTGGCTAGCGAACATAACTCCTGATAACTTAGGTTTGATGTAATGCGAGGCTTCAACTGTTACTCGCACCACGTGATTGACCCTATATTCTTTGCAACTGTCTCGGATTAATCTAAAAATAGATTAATAGCCTACATAGGCTATAAGGGAAATACCCTGCTTTTTTCTGATAAGCGACCTCAGATTTTCGCAAAACTACTTTTCAGAATATTGTATTCAAATAGTATATGAGAGGAAATAAAAATAATTAAGATCTGTGACATGAAAAAAATATCGATCCCTACCTTTAACATTCAATAGGCTGCAATCATGGCTCAGTTGTCATGAAACTTGAAGAGAATACTTGTTAGGTCATTAGGATTAACAATTTGGGGACATTTCATAGGAAAACATGGACAAAGGGGCCTTAATGATAGTTTCACTGTTTACACTCTAGAGGCCACAATCAGGCTCATTGATCATGAAATTTGGTCAGAATGTTTGTAAGTTCATAAGGATTGACCTTATTGAAAATTAGTATATTCTAATCAAAATCTTGGGAAAAGGGTCCTTGATAACAATTTCACTATTTATATCCCTGAGGCCACAAATTTTGGTTCAATCTTCTTGAAACTTGGGCAGAATGTTTGCAAGACCATGAGGATTAACCATATTTATATGAGACTATACCATACACACCCTAGAGCTCAAAGTTATGGCTAAATCTTCACCAAACTTGGTCAGATTGTTGAATAAGGTCATAAGGATGAACCCTTATTGACTTACTTAGGAGAACAAAAACAAGAGGACCATGATGGTCCTATATCGCTCACCTGATTATGGCACAAGGCTTTATGATATATATACAAACTATTAAAGCTCTACACCTAACGTTTTGGAGAAGTCTAACAAAGTACCGTACACTGCAGAACCAAAGGATGGAGCCTCTAGAGGGCCACAAGAGCCAGGGGAAGAGCGGCCTGAAAGGGTGCGGCTTGTCTCCGATGATGAAATGGCGGGTAATCCATTTCGTCAACTGTTTTGTATTGGGGAAGCAGATGCTTCGATTCCATTGTTGGAATCGGGTGCATCACCTCCAATCTCTGATTTTGCTTTGTCAGGGAATGCCTCTGTTTGTGCTGATGACGATCTGACCATGCATCTTTCAAAGGAAAATGTCAAAAAAATATGGGCAGGAGAGTACATTAATTTGGCTCTTCTACTCAAAAATACAAATGAAGTAGCATCCTCTTCATTAGTTGTTAATTTAGATGAATTTTCTGGACAATTGCTAGTGAAGCCGAAGCCTACACGAATAGTTCAAAACATTCGTAAATGGACTAATGCTGTTCATATTTTTTCATCAATTTACATTAAGAAGTATCCTGACAGGGCAGGGTCTCTATTTCAATACATGGCAATCATAAGAGAGGCAGAGTTAAGGGGAAAGGGATCTTTGGCATGGAGGCAGTATGATGAAGACTTCATTAGGAGGCAAGCAGTGCACCCACAATCCTGGGCTAGACTTAATACAGACCTTTGGCTTTTGTCGACGACTTTACCAGCTTTCAAAGCATACTTTGAACCCTTCTAATTCTAATAGACCCCGAATCAGGCCAAGCTTTGACTATAATGCTCCAAAAGGCTGTTCTTTCAGGCCTTGCAAATATGATCATGTGTGCACTGTTTGTAGAGGTCCCCATTCCCTCATAAAATATCCTCGTTCCCTGAACTCTAATTTCAAAGTCAACAGGGTAGTTTCAGCCATCCACAAAAAATTTGTATAATGGATTCAAATTTGGTTTTTCTTTGCACAATAAGGGTACTGTCAGGATTATGACAAATTTAAAATCAGCTTTAGACAATAGTCACATGGTCCTACAAAAAATAAATAAGGAGATTGAGGCTGGAAGAGTCGAAGGCCCTTTTGATACTCCATCTTTTGATACTTTTTGGGTGTTGCCACTTGGTCTGGTTCCGAAAAAAGAACCCTGTGAATTTCGAATGATACACCATCTGTCTTATCCGAGGGGTTATTCTGTCAATAGCTATATCAATCCTGATATTTGCTCTGTGCAATACATGAAATTTGATGCAGCAGTCAAAATGGTACAAAAATTGGGTCAGGGAGCTTTGTTGGCCAAAGCCGACATTAAGTCTGCATTTTGACTTCTACCGGTACCTAAAAGTGACTTTAAAATAATTGGATTTAAATTTCAGGGCAAATTGTTTTTCGACAAGGCTATGCCATTCAGTGTAGTATTTCATGTGCTACCTTTGAAAGTTTTGCTAATTTCCTTCAGTGGGTGGTGCAAGAGAATTGCACTTTGGGCGAGATAGAACATTACCTTGATGACTTTTTGTTTGGTGGCGAAAAGGAAACAGAACAATGTGCTTTATTGTTGCAAGCATTTTTTAAGTGTTGTATGGATTTGGGGGTTCCAATTGCAGAAGACAGAACTGAAAGTCCATCGACTGTGTTGGTGTTCCTCGGGTTGGAAATCGATACAATTTTGATGCAGATTCGTATTCTGTAAGAAAAAATTCAGTTATTGGTCAAATTAATTCAGGACATTTTGAAGCATAAGCGTAAGATAACTCTTAAGCAAATGCAATCATTGATTGGTTCCCTCAATTTCATGTGCCGGGCTATAGTTCCTGGCAGACCATTTAGCAGAACACTGATTAATGCAACATGTGGTATTAAGAACCCACATCATCATGTCACAATTGATAAGGAGATAAGAGAAGACCTTTTGATGTGGCTGAAATTCTTTAGCAACTTTAATGGTACCTCAATATTCAATGACAAGGCCTGGTGCTATAATGCTGATGTATGCTTGTTTACTGATAGTTTGGCGTCAAAAGCAAGGGTTTTGGTGTTTATTGGACATACACCCAATGGCCAAACTCTTGGATAGAGTAAAGCCTTTTTAAGGCAGCCTATATACTTGCATTTTTTGGATTGTTTCCAGTGGGAGAAATAGTTTATTCCTCTGATACTGATCAATTGAAACTTTCTGATATTCAAGGGTTGAAGCAACGGAAAGGGTTTAAGGTTTATTTAACCCTTTCCTGAATAAACCCTGGATTTTACATCACTGTGAATTTTATACATTGTGGAAAAAGGAGAAATTGCTTATAATAAGCAATTTCTCCTTTCCCCACAGTGTTTTATACAACATAGGCAGTGTTTTATTTACCCCTGCGTCTTGCGTCCTGGACGAAATAAATACTTTGGAGACGCAAAAAAAATAAATATGTCCGTCCCAGGGACGCAGCAAATACGCTGAGATCGGGTTTCATGTAAAAAAAAAAACAGCTAAAATTACCAGAAAGTGACTCTCACGAGCACTCAAATTGCGGGCCAATTCGATTATTTCCCGGTCTAATACGCTGGGGCATGAGGCGATCTAGCTGCGATATCGTAGCCCTTTTTCTGATAAACTGCTTGCGAGGGCTACGACTCCCCCCTTCTTTGCGCTTTGTTGCAAGTCCTTACATTGTAGGTTTTCTGATAAGGACTATTTACGGATCAATTTCATACATACGTTAATTTTAAGGATGAATTCTATCAAAATAGTAAGAATATCAATTGTAATAATCATTTAATTCCGGTTTCTTTTCAGTTTATAAAAAAGATTTCAAAGTTTGGCAGCCATGACATTTGGTTTGTCATTTGATCTATTATTACGACATGTTGTTTACCACTCTCATGCTGTCAAAACAGGTGCTCGTAATAAATCATAGTATCATGTTTTACCCATCATTGATAGAATTTTACCATCAAAGATACTGACTCGTCAATATTTTTTTCTGTCCAATTCACTTAACAATTGAATTACTTTCATACAACTTAGTTCTTATTTTTTATCAAAACTGTTCTCAAAAAATACTACGTCATCCAAATATGACAACCTTAATTTTCATTTGTTATCATTTTGGCGGGAAGTGTGAGAAATCTAAAGATCTCGCTGTCAAACAGCATATATGGCCGACATTTGATTGAAAATTGCCGAAAATTCATATTTCTGATGGTGCAGTAAATCGAGACTTAAATGAATGAAATATCCGACTTCTAGCAGATAAATATTTATGTTTATGGATATATAAATGGTTAAGGTCCATTCTGGTATTAAAATTGTGTTTGAATCATTTACACAACTTGCAATAATTGACCTCAAAGTGCACTCCGGGCACTGCAACAAAGAGCAAGGAAGGGGGGGCGTAACCATCGCCAGCAGATTACCAGAAAGAGGGCTACGATATCGCAGCTAGAGATGATCATTCCGAGATTCACTATCATGACATTTTTTTCTGAATATATTTTCCCACAAAAAGTTTTCATCCATGTGTAATAAAATTATTTATTGATAGTGATACTCGGTCTTTAGTCAATACAAAGTCTGAATTTTATGTCAAGTTATTCAAAATGCGTCGAAACTGTGTCTACTGAAATGACCATGATTCTCCGTTTGGAAATATCACAGTGCTTTGTCCACAATTTCTTTCGATACTATGATATACATACAAACTTTCTCAGTTTTAATACAAAATAAAAAGATCAGCTATTCAAACCAGTATTCTGTTACTTCTATTACAGAGATGGTGCCAGAACTAGGCTTTACTATTTCCCGTCAACGTCCTGCTATTGGCTTTAGGACTGAAATTCACACTGCTTATTTTCGATAAAATCGTACTGTAATTAATTGTACAATCGAGATGGATTTTTTTTTTCAAAGATGAAAAAAAAACTTTTTAATTAAGGCTCCGGATCTGTTTTCAAGAGACAGATATCTATAGATACCTCTCTGGCATATAAATCAAAACTGAATGATATCTACTTGTGGTCTCTATGTTTTGTGATCAATCCAAGAATTTACATTTAAACCTTTAACTGTCAAAACAAATTGTCACATGTTCAAAATGTTCCTACACATGCTAAGTTACTATGTACCTGGAATATTGAGTACTCAGTCCACTATCCTTTACTCCTCACAAAATGTCAATCAGTCTTAGATAACTATTTGGGGTATGTTAAAGTAAATTGCCTATTTTTTTCTCTTCCATTTCATTTCTTCATTTCTCCTGAGTCATATAGTTTTGTTGAGAAATAGAAAAAACATGATAAGATATTTAAAAAATCCTATGGTTTCTTCTGAGTCATATAGTTTTGTTGAGAAATTGTTACATGCAGAATCTTTCATTTAGCAGTCACTTTGATTTTAAACTATTTTGAAAGACAAGCTTGATGCTTTTCAGTTCAATGGGGTCTTGCTATGACTAAGTAAAGAACAAACAAAATAATATTTTATTCAGTATTTATCTCTCAAATCTAACTGAAATTGACAGTAGATGTTCCACACACACACACATTTTGGAGCAGGGGTAAAAATAGCCTCCTATATTCTTAAAATACAGTCTATATTGACAGCAACAAAACCTACACACTTTTATCTGCGATCGACTTTTGTTTGATCTGCTTCCCTCATAATTTGTAGGGTAATGGATAAATGAAATGACAAAGTAGACAACATGTACATTTCCAATATCATTTTTGAGTTTTTCTTAACCAAAAATGCCACAAATGTTTAATGTTTATATTAGCTTTACAGAGGATTGAAGATTGATTATAATTTGTTAATAGTGGGACTCATTTGTGTTTTATGCTGAATTGGTTGATTTTGTTTTGGGACTCATTGCAAGTTTCAGATATGTAAACCATTCGAATCTAGAATCTCAGATAGCAAAACTTAGATTATTTACCGCTTATATGAAGATAAATATCATTTATGCATATGCCCAGTCAACTGGCAAGATCTGTCCTAAATTTAGTCTTCTCTGGTAATAACCTTCTTAGCTTGAAGTAGATTTTATGGTAATAAAAATAAACACTGTAAATTATATGTGTTATTTTAATAAATTGTATTTATTTAATGTATACTGGCAATTAAGTTTGAAAAAAAGACTGTTTCACTTGGATGCAAAGAAATCTCAGGGGATGCAAGATTTTGCTACTTGATGGGTCCAGGGAAGCACAATACTCGAATTGTAGATTAAACACTGCATAGGGTGGTTTTATTTGGTATTGCATCCAATTTTCATTGTCATCTGCATCCTCTTTCAATTTGGACCAGTTTAAAATTTCAACAAGAGGACCATGATGGTCCTAAATCGCTCACCTGAGGCATCTGCATATTACAGTACTTTTTTGTATAAAAAAGACACAGCTTGAGCAAAATAAATAAAATAAATATAAGACTTTGGGCTTTGTACAAATCAATCAAGTAATGCTTTACAATAAATATGAATGCCTTTGGCTTTATAGTTTAATCGATAACCAAACTATCCCAGAATTTGTCACCCTCAGGGAAAAAGGTTTAAAAAGCATTGTGAGAGAGGGAGTGACAAGCAATTTCTCCATTTCTATTTAAGAATTCTTTCAATGCGATTTAAACAATTTTCAATCCAAGGAGCAGAGACATTTCTTATCCTAAGAGCATATTTTCCTGTAACATAGTACAAAATTATTTACATGCTACATACTAAATATGAATGCCCTTCACCCTATATTTCAGAAGAAGACTTTTGAAGTGCTCTAATTGGATGTTTTCCAAAATTTTGGACCTCTGGGGCAGTACCATGTTTTATCCCAGGGCTAAGATTTTAGTTAACGTAGTAGAGAACCATCTGGTTATGCCATATATCAAATATGAATGCCTTAGACTTTGTAGATTGTGAGGAGAAGACTGTTGAACATGGTCTAATTGAGCATTTTTACAAACTTTGGACACCCAGGGAAGGCGTGTTTTTTAACCTAGAGGCATAATTTAATCAAAATTGATAGAAAACAGCCAGGCTATGCTTCACTCAAAATATAAAAGCCCTCTGCCTTAAAATGAAGATTTTTTTTTAACATACTCAAATTTTGTGTTTTCCCATTTTTTTTACCCCTAGTGCAGGGCCGTTTTTGACCCATGGAGAACAACTTTTAGTGATATAGTACAAAACCATCTAGTTATGCTACATACCAAATATGAATATCCTAGACCTTATAGTTTAAGAGGAGAAGTCTTTTGAAATTGCTCCTATAGACCTTATAGTTTAAGAGGAGAAGTCTTTTGAAATTGCTCTTATTAAGCATTTTTCCAAACTTCAGACCTCAGGGGTGGGGACATTTTTGACACCAGAGATTAAATATTTAAAAACTTGGAAGAAAACCTTATGATTCAGCTCTATACTAAATATAAAGGCCTTTGGCCTTGTAGTCTATGAAAACAAGTGGGCCAGAATGGCCCTAAAATTGCTCACCTGACTAATGTAAGATGATTCAAAATTTAGCCAACACTTATGAAAAGGGTCACCCAAGGAATATTCATTTAAGTTTAGTTGAAATTGGCCCAATGGTTACTGAGGAGATGTTTAAAAAATTAAAGTAAAAAAACTGCCCCGCCCTGCCACGCCCATATTTGGGCGTCAATCAAAATTCTGTGAACACCTTTTGAATAGGGTCACCATAGGAACATTCATGCCAAGTTTGTTTGAAATTGGCCTAGTGATTACTGAGGAGAAGATATTTAAAGATTTCTAAATAAAAAACTGCCCCAACCTGCCATGCCCATATTTGGGCATCAATCAAATTTCATGAACAACATCTGAAATAGGTCACCAAAGGAACATTCATGCCAAGTTTGAATTTGGGCATAAATCAAAATTCTAGAACAACTTTTGAAAAGGGTCACCCAAAGAACATTCATACCAAATTTGGTTGAAATTGGCCCAATAGTAACTGAGGAGAAGATATTTAAAGATTTCAAAGTCAAAAACTGCCCCACCCTGCCTTGCCCATATTAGGGCCCCCGAAACAAAATTCTGCGAACAACTTTTGAAAAGACTCAACCAAGGAACATTCATGCCATGTTTAGTCGAAATTGGCCCAATGGTTACTAAGGAGAAGATGTTTAAAGATTTCAAAGTCAAAAACTGCCCCACCCTGCCTTGCCCATATTAGGGGTAAAAAACAAAATTCCACGAAAAACTTTTGAAAAGGGTCTCCCAAGGAACATTCATGCCAAGTTTGGTTGAAATTGGCCCAATGGTTACTGAGGAGAAGATGTTTAAAGGTTTTAAAGTCAAAAACTGCAACTCACATATTTGGGTGTCAATCAAAATTTCTCGAACAACTTTTGAAAAGGGTCACCCAAGAGACATTCATACCAAATTTGGTTGAAATCCCCCCAAAGGTTACTGAGGAGAAGATGTTTAAAGATTTCAAAATCAAAAAATGCAACTCCCTGCCACATCCATATTTGGGCGTCAATCAAATTTCGCAAACAACTTTTAAAAAGGGTCACCTAAGGAATATTCATGCCAAATTTGGTTGAAATAAGCCCAGTGGTTACTGAGGAAAAGATGTTTAAAGATTTTAAAGACAAAAACTGCAACGTCCTGCCACATCCATATTTGGGCATAAATCAAAATTTCACAAACAACTTTTAAAAAGGGTCACCTAAGGAATATTCATGCCAAATTTGGTTGAAATAAGCCCAGTGGTAACTGAGGAAAAGATGTTTAAAGATTTTAAAGTAAAAAACTGCCACGCCCTGCCATGCCCATATTTGGGCGTGAAACAAAATTCTGCAAACAACTTTTGGAAAGGGTCACCCAAGGAACATTCATGCCAAGTTTGATTGAAATTGGTCCAATGGTTCCTGAGGAGAAGATGTTTAAAGATTTCCAAGTCAAAAACTGCCCCACCCTGCCACGCCCATATTTGGGTGTCAATCAAAATTTCACGATCAACTTTTAAAAGGGTCACCCAAGGAACATTCATAACAAATTTGGTTGAAATTGGCCCAATGGTTACTGAGGAGAAGATGTTTAAAGAATTGTTGACGCCTTCCGACGCATGATGGACAAAAGGTGATACCAAAAGCTCACCTTTAGCATGTTTTGCTCAGGTGAGCTAAAAACAACAACAAAGATTTACTAAAATTTCCCATTTTCATATGCAGCAGTTACAAGACTTTTTCACGGAATGAAATTCTTTTAACAACTTTAAAAGAGCTTCACCCAATGAACATCCCTGCAAAGTTTCAGCTTGATTGGCCTACTGGTTTAGGAGGAGAAGATTTTTAAAGATATTTAAAGTTACTAAAGATTCCCATTTTCAAATGCCCCGGCAACCAGAGTTTTTGACGAATTAAATTCTTTTAACAACTTTTGAAGAGCTTCATCCAATGAACATCCCTGCAAAGTTTCAGCTTGATTGGCCTACTGGTTTAGGATGAGAAGATTTTTAAAGAAGTTGTTGACGGACGGACAGACAGACGGATGACGATCAATCACAATAGCTCACCTCGCACTTTGTGCTCAGGTGAGCTAAAAACCAGGAAAGGGTTAAGGCATTCAAAAAACAACCAATGTGGATCACCTCAAATTATAGATAGTGCTGCCTTGGATAGTGAACTTTGTCCTGTTAATGCTTTGTTGACATACTTGCACATTCGCTCATGGAATGCCACACTCAATCTCCTTTTTTGCCACCAGAATGGGGCACCATTAACACGCTATCAATTTGGTGCGGTATTAAATAAAATTGTTATCAAATTGAACTTAAACAAAGCTTGTTTCAAATCTCACTCCTTTAGGATCGGAGCAGCAACACGGCTTGCACATCAGGGCATTTCACATAATACTATAAAGAGAATGGGTCGCTGGACATCGGATTCATTTAAAAAAAAAATATTCGTTAAACAGGTCGACAAATTTAAATACTGGCATTGTATTGCTATTTTGATACTTGTCATTTTCTATTCCAGGAATTCAACTGACACTCAATATTAGACATTTGCATGGCATATGCTTATGCCATTCTCTAAGTCTATTTCAGATGCATGGTTTTTAGGAGATTCATATGTATATTGGGCACAATAGCGGGCTGAAACAAGACAAATTTCTAAGAACTTAGGTTTAGACCGTGTTTCAAAAATACACTGGAAAGGTATAAGGGGAATGCATTGGGACAGATTGATGCCTTAAGTACAGTATTTAAAACTTCACAATCCAGCACCATGGGCGATCGTCATACATCTTGGGTAGAATGATCTTTGTGAATTAAAAAAATGTAACATACTCATTTGTAGGGATGTTTTCGCAATTTCAAGTCTTTTTCCCAAAACAATCCTCTTGGTATCATCAATTTTGCCACAGTTAACATGGTCCATCAATTATCCTATTACCAAAATCGTAAAGAAGAGAAAATTGCTTAACAGGTTCTTAAGAAGACTAACTGTGTTCTTGGGTGGTAAAGTAATTCCGCATGAAGATATTGGTAGTGAGACACCTGGGTTATATTATAGGGATTGTGTACATCTGTCTGATGTTGGTTGTGATTTGTTTTTGCTATCTATCAAACACTATCTAGAACAAATGCTTGGTAAATAATTGCTGGAATTTCGGGGCGAACATGGTTCGTGTAGCAGAAAATTCCAGAGGGATATCAATTTTATTAGGAATATTCTATAAATTGCTAAATTTTCAAATATCCTAAATTTTTGGCGGAAGAAGGAATGGGCTAATGGCCAATCTATGTTATAAGATGGGTCTGTGATTTGATCTCTAACACTGGGCCAAGGGTTTGAGCTCAGTTAATTAATCCCTAACACTGGGCATTTTGGAAATGATTTACACAGTGATAGGACCCTGTGGGTTGGAATTTGAAAAGGAACTACCCGGCCAGTGATTTGATAGCTAACTCTTGGCCACCTCCATGTGAGGAGAGTAACATCCATGGAGGGTTGGGTGTATGGAATCTATAGGGGAGTCCTAGCCTAGTTCCAGGGTTTTCCATGACCCTCTCCTTCTTTGAACTTGGACCCCCATTTTTCAGAAATGACCCCAAAAATAGCTAGACAGCCTTCTTTATCTTACTTAATAGGGGTCATAATATGGCAAAATGACCCCCTGTTTTGAAAGTCAAGGGAAAACTCTGAGTTCCTAAACAATTTTTTTTTGTATCTCTCTGGGATTTTCTGCTACTGCATGGCCCATCACAGCCACACTAATTCATGTAATAATTATTCATTAAAGCTGTTTAAAAAGATATGATGCTTGTATCATTTTAGCTGTCATTTAACAACTTTTGAAGAGCTTCATCCAATGAACATCCCTGCAAAGTTTCAGCTTGATTGGCCTACTGGTTTAGGATGAGAAGATTTTTAAAGAAGTTGTTGACGGACGGACAGACGGACAGACAGACGGATGACGATCAATCACAATAGCTCACCTCGCACTTTGTGCTCAGGTGAGCTAAAAACCAGGAAAGGGTTAAGGCATTCAAAAAACAACCAATGTGGATCACCTCAAATTATAGATAGTGCTGCCTTGGATAGTGAACTTTGTCCTGTTAATGCTATGTTGACATACTTGCACATTCGCTCATGGAATGCCACACTCAATCTCCTTTTTTGCCACCAGAATGGGGCACCATTAACACGCTAGTCTATATCAGATGCATGGTTTTTAGGAGATTCATATGTATAATTAATCCCTAACACTGGGCTTGTATTATTTTAGCTGTCATGTAACAATAAGGGCTATAAATTTATAATAGGCCAATTTATTACTGCCTAAAATGCCCGGTTATTTGTTTAACCCTTTCCTATGTTGCAAAATTTTAGATCTGTCCAAATTCAAAGGTTTTGCAGACGAAAATTAAAAGTGGATTTAATTTGTAAAATAACATTCAGTAGGGTAGAAATTATTGTGGAAAAGAAGAAAATGCTTGTTACAAGCAATTCCTTCTTTTCCCACAATGTTTTCTCAAGTATAAAAAAACAGGGATGTAAAAACCAGGGATTGAACAGGAAAGGGTTAATAAAAAGCAGTGTAAGAGTCACTAGCCAGTAGATGTAGTTGTAGTTGTATTATTTTTGCAGTCATGTTGACTTTATTGTGTTAACAAAGATATTAAATCAAGTTCTCATTAGGCCCCTTTTCCCGTGATATTTTACTGTTGGTTTTATCATTCTGTGAAAGTTAAAAAGTGAATCTGATGAAATATTGGGACTTCATTATGTTTACTAGAATATTTAAAAAATAAATCATATGGCCCCTTTTTACAAGATACTGGATGGATTGTACCCTGTTCTGAAAAGAACCATTTAAGTGATTGTACAATCATTCTGTGAAATTTTGAAGTGAATCCGGTGAAATCAAGGGACATATTTCTGTTAACCAGAATATTTCAAAAAGTTTTTCATAAGGCCCCTTTTTATGTGACACTTGCCATAATCAGACCCACTGTCAAAATCAACAATAGGAATGATGGTACAATCAATCTGTGTAATCTGTGGAATTTATTGTGTTAATGAGTTTATAGTGAAATCTTCATAGGGCCCCTTTTCTCATGATACTTTACAGAACAAACTAATTTTCAAAAGGAACAATTCTAATGAAGGTACAATAATTCTTTAAAAGTTAAAGAGAATCAATGAAAACAGTGGACTGAAGATTTTTTGTAACAAAATTTTCATAAGGCCCCTTTTTCCGTGAAACTTAACAAATCAGACCCAAGGTACAAAGGAACAATCCTAATGATAGTTTGAAGAAAATGATAAAGACTGAGGACTTTATCGTGATAATGATGTTTTGTAATAAATTTTTTATAAGGTCCCTTTTCTTGTGTCACTTAACCAATCAGACCTTATTTACAAAGGAACAATCCAAATGATGGTACAATCATTCTATTAAAGTTTGAAGAGATTCTGTTAAAGACTGAGGACATTGTTGTGTTTATGAGGATTTGGTAATAATTTTTCATACAGCCCCTTTTCCTATGATACTAGACAGATCAGGCCCAATTTGGAAAGAAACAATCCTAATGATGGTACAAACATTCTGTGAAAGTTTGAACAGAATCTGATGAAAACTGCAGACTTTATCTTGGTGTTAAGATTTTAAAAATAAAATGTTCATAAGGCTCCTTCTCCTGTGATACTTGAAGGATCAGGTCTCATGTCAGCATCAACAATCGTGATTATCATACAATGATTCTGTGAAGGTTTGAAGAAAATCCAATGAAAGCTCTGCACTTGGTTACAAGGATTATAGATGAAATTCTCAAAAGGCCCCTTTTACCATGATAATAGACAGATCAGGCCTGATTTGAAAAGAAAGAATCCTCATGATGGAACAATCATTCTGTGAAAGTTTAAACAGAATCTAATGAAAACTGTTGACTTTATTGTGGTACAAGGATTTTAAAATTAAATTCCAAATAATGCTTCTTTTTCTCTGATACTTGACAGATTAGATCTAATGGCAACATCAAAAATTATTTTTATTGTACAATTATTCTGTGAATATTTGAAGAAAATCCAATGAAACCTCTGGACTTTGTAACAAGGATTTATAAATGAAATTTTCATAAGGCCCCTTTTCCTGTGTTCTTGACAGTTCAAACCCAGTTATGAAAAGAATGATCGTTATAACCTTCCAATCATTCTGTGAAAGTTTCAACAAAATCTGATCCAAGCCTATTGGCTTCAATGTGTTAACAGGGTTTTATTAATTGAATTCTCATATAGGCGCCCATGTTACTTGATGGATCTGAACCAATTCCAAAGGGAACTATACTTACAAAAGTATATTCATTCTGTTTGAGTATAAACATTGATTGAATGGAGTTTAACGCCGCTTTTAACAGTATTTCAGTCATATCGCTGCGGCTGGAGCACCTAACAATGGATTCCTGGTATTTCTCACACCAGTACTACCACCACATCCTTTCCTAGCCTCCAGCTGCTATCCCACTTAGGTTTACGATTATCCACCCATTGGTAAGAGACAATGTCGGAAAGAATATTTGCTGCCGCCGGGAATCAAACCCATGACACCCATGATTGAAAATTAGGAGTCTGGCGCGTTACCGACTGCGCTATGACGGCTGCTTTGAATATATATTGAAGATATTTTTATTAAATTTTCATAGGGCCCCTTTCCCCTTGGTGGATCAAACCCAGTTCCGAAAGGAACAATGCATTTAATGTAATAAACATTCTGTGAATGCTTGAAGAGAATTTGTTGAAAACTGTGGATTCTATTGTGTTTACAAGGATTGTTTTAATCAAATTTTCATAAGGCCCCCTTTTCCCGTGGTCCTTGACTGATCATACTCAATTCTGAAAGTAACAATCCTTATGATGGTCCAATCATTCTGTGAAAGTTTGAAGAGAATCCAATGAAAACTCTAGACTCTAGAGTGTTAATAAGGATTTTTCAATTAAATTTTAATTAGGCCCCTTTACCCATGTTTCTAGACATATCCTACCCAATTTTGAAGGAATGATCCTTATGGTTGTGCAATCATTCTGTGAAAGTTTGAAGAGAATCCATGAAAACTGTTGACTCTAGATTATTAATTAGGATTTTCTATTATATTTTCCAAGTCCCCTTTCCCTGTGTTTCTTGACTGATCATACCAATTTTTGAAAGGAACAATCCTTGTGATAGTACAATCATTCTGTGAAAGTCTGAATCTGATGAAAACTGTGGAGTCTAGAGTGTTAACAAGGATTTCTTAATAGATTTTTCGATTAAATTTTAAAAAAGGCCCCTTTTCCCATGTTTCTTGACGGATCATATCTGATTCCCAAAGGAACAATCCTTATGATGGTACAATCATTCTGTGAAAGTTTGGAGAGAATCCAATGAAAACTGTGTTAACGAGGATTTTTAATGGAATTTTTATTAAATTTTCATAAGGCCCCTTTTCCCATGTTTCTTCATGGATCATACCTAATTTCGAAAGGAACTATCCTTATGTTGGTACAATCATTCTGTGAAAGTTTGAATTGAATCTGATGAAAACTGTGGACTAGAGTGTTAACGATGATAGTTAAAAAATACAGCCTGAGTTTTCGAGAGGAGATATGAAAAGAAGGCCCTATCAATAGCTTTTTGCTTTCTCATGACAGCTAGCAGTTAAGGATCAATAGACGTACAGAAGTTAAAAAATATGTCCTGATTTTTCAAGAGGAGATATAAAAAGAAAGGAACTATCAATAGCTTTTTCCTTTCTCATCTGTAGAATGAGGGCCTTCTTCAGTCTGTAGTACCTACTGCTAAAATGGTTGTTGATAAATACAAAAGTAATCAATGTGTTATATTTAACAATAATATCTTTATTGTGTCAAAAAGCATACTCAGTGCAGCTTGAAAACCACAGTTACCTGGCTATTGGTAGTTCTGGGAAGAAATAGGGATTTTACCTGATAGTTTACTGATTTTATTATATCTATTTGTGAGAAAAAAAAGAAAAGAGTGTGGGAATGGGGAGGGAGGGGGGAGAGAGAAGGGAAAAGAGAGAGGTTGTTAAGAGAGTGTGTGCTGGAGAGAGAGAGAGAATGGGGAGGAGAGAAAAGGTGTTAAAATAAAATTTATTAAATTCTTTTTTTCCACTATAATTTTAGCTGCTTTAATTTTATGCATTAGAGAAGTAGTTAAATTCTGCATCAGACCGCAACTGGATCTCCTCATTCTAATTTATAACTAACATGATGCACTGGTTTTTATGCAATTCTCCGTCTGCTAAACATCCAAACTCTCACACCTGTTCCATTGTTATGCACACTAAAGTAGATAATCCAATCAAAGCGTTCTTTGTATATAGCTTATACAGGTTTTCCAAAACTCTAGACCACCCATTTTCCTAAACGTTGGAAGATTCTTACCTTGTTATTCTCCTAATTAAAAGTAACTTTAAAGAAAACTAGTGGTGTAAAAGTATTATGACATGCTCTGAAAAAGATCCAGACTCAACATCCAAATAAATTAAGATACCCTTTTAACAGCAGCCATTCAAACTGCTTATTACCCAGAACGTTCAGAATCCAACAGCTCACAATTAAATGTTGTATTACAAAAGTGTTAGAGAAAATCTACAGGTTCTCTAGATGACATGAGAGCCAGAAGGTATGTTCTCTATTAAAAGGTTCTGAAATTTCCTCTTTTCCCACAATATTTTCTATCAAATGGTTACTTTCTGCACTGAACTTTTTATAATGCCATCTGCTAGCCTTTAAAATTTGGACGAGTCTTTAGTTTTGAAAAACAGTAAAGGGTTAATGTTCTTGCATTGTAATAGAAAAACATTGAAAATATCATATCTTGGAAAGAAAACAAGTTTATTTTGTTAGACACTAATGCCCCTGCAAACTGTTGTTTTTTCAAAAATACAGCCTTTTCATTTGACCTTAGTCGATTTTCTCAAACTGAGTACAAACAGAAAGGTTTCGCTAGAATAAGATTCATATGTATATTGTGGAAGCACTATGGTTCTGAAATCTATTGTGTAGGACTGAAAGATATCCATACTTCTTACCTGGTCTTGGTGGCCCAGGGGGCATATTTGGCATCCCACCAGGGGGAGGCATACCAGGGGGAGGAGGTCTTGCCATTCCAGGGGGCATAAATGGTGGAGGGGCCATTTGACCTGAAACAGATGGAATGAATATCCAAAATAAAGTTAATAAATGGCCAAGGGGCAGTCTAAGCAGGTAATGAGGTCTAGCAATTTGGGCAAATGGGAATAAAATGATAAAAATGAAAGTTGAATTATCATAAAACCAAATGACAGACTTATAATCCTATTTTATTGTTGATTATCAAAGAAACATAAAAAACAAGAGCTGTCAGAAACAGCAGCCCTTCACCATTCTTAATACAGTAAAACCCCTCTAATATGACCACTTGCAGTACTTTTTAAAAGTGGTCTTAATAGCAGAGTGGTTGTAATACTGAGGTTTGATCGTTTGTTTGACTTGTCAAATAATTCATGTTTATTTTATCTTCATTATTTAGATATAGTTACACTATACATACAAAACATAAAACTATAAAAACATGTATTACATGGAATCCTATGTCCTTTTCAATTTTACAATCTTTGACATGTTCTATTTTCTCTCTTCTCCATTTTTATCCGATTCAGAAGTATGACCTAGGATTTTTTATATGTTAGTACAAGTTCAAAGCGTTAAACTGTTGATATCATATCTTCCATAATGCGAATAGCAAACATCAATTTATTACTCGATTCAAAACCCTTGACATATGCAATTAACAATTAAACATTAACCAAGCTTTAATTTCTAAAAGTGATCTATCTCTTTAATCTTTTTAACAAAAATAAGGCCTGTCATAAGGGTTTGATATCACATTATCACAAATCCAATATTGTAATGACAATGTATTTGAATTTGTACCTAATTAGTCTCGTTCTTATCATGTGTCAAATTCAGTTGGTCGGTCTCAAGGTGTGAAGTTACTGGTTGTTTTAGGGGGTACAAAATAGTGTATCAGCTATAGTTGGCACTGAATTTAGTGGTCGTAATTCGGAATAGCAGGGTGCCTGTTTTAGAGTGGTTTGCGACCATTGAAATAAAGAACAAAAAATTCCAGTCTGTCAAAATTCAGTCTTAATAGCGGGATGCCTGTATTTCCGGGGTTGTCGTAAGGAGGGTTTTTACTGTACTGTATAGTAAAAGCAACTAAATATTATCAAAGGGCAATATTCTACTAAATGATAGAGTAATGAATACTTTATTTTCCTAGAGTTGTGAATAATAACATGGAATACATGTGCAAAGTTTCAAACCATTACCTTGTTTAGTAAAGGTGATATAACATCTTGAATATAAAACTTAAACCCTTTCCTCTTCAATCCCTGGTTTCTATATGCTTGTGGTTTTATACTCGAGAAAACATTGTGGAAAAAGAAGAAATTACTTGAAACAAGCAATTTCTTCTTGTTTCATAATGTTTTCTACCCTACTCAATGATTATTTTTCAAATAGAATTGACTTTAAACTGTCGTCTGCAAAACCTTTTAATTTGGACAGGTCTAAAATTGTGTGAAACAGGAAATGGTTAAGGAAGAATTTCTAACACAACTAGAGTATCACTGAATGTAATTAATACCACCCAAAGGTTCCTTGTCACAGAAAATACATTTTGACACTAGAATGAAGCCTTTCTTCCACAAAGGGCCAAACCTTCAAGAAAACTAAACCATAATAGCAAGTTCATATCTTTTCTTGATACTGCTTGTATAAAATTTGATTCATATCCAACAAGAAGTTAAGTACCAAACTACTCGTAACTGAGAAATTGAGTGGACAAGATTTTCTCATCAAAGGGCCATAAATCTTTACAAAGTAAATGGAATGTAACTAAAATGGGATGTGCGTACCTCTGCTTAATACTGTGAATTTAAATCAAATCCATTAAATAATTTTGGAGAAAATGGATGGACAAGGTTTTTCTTTTGATGGCCGTAACTCTGCAAAATATTACTGGACCATGACCAAAATAGGATATGCACAACTGTGCTCAATACTAAGTGTACCTGAGAAAATAGAATCAAATCCAATGAGAAGTTAAAGAGACAAGAGGCCCATGAGGGCCTGAGACGCTCTACTGTCTATCAGGCTTTCTGTTAAAGTAACCTGATATTTAAGAAAGTTAATTGCTTAGAGAAGCATGAAAATAACAAATTGTAATGTTTTGCCTTTATTATTTTGAGCATAAATTCTTAAGGTCCCTTTTCTAGTTTCATGATGGATCCACTCCATTTCCAAAGAGAACTTTCCTTATGACCCTAAATTCAACCTGTGAAATTTTCAACACAATCCGATAATAAATGTGGATGTTAAAAGGATTGTTTTGAGTGAAAATCCATAAGTACCCCAGCTAGTTTGAAAGAGGTAAATATACCAATGATACATTCAAAATGTCAACGCTCTAGGCCCTCTGGGTAAGGAGAGGAAGATTATTAAAGATTTTCTATAAGTTTCATTTTTATTGCCATGGCAACTGGAGTTTTCAACAGGTTTCATTTCTTTTAGCTTTGTTTCAAAGGGGTCACATTAGAAACATTTCTCCGAAATTTGATTCGGAGAAGATGTTGTATAAAGAAATTGTTGACTGATGTCTGACAGACAACAGATGGAGGGAGATCACTATAGCTTACTTGAGCAATTTGTGCTCATGTGAGCTGAAAATAAACATGTCATGGCAGAACTTTCTAGCCTATTGATGTTGAGGGATCTAAAGAGTCAAATAGTTGGTTGGTAGAATTTTATGGATTATTTTGTTTTCACAGACCAGGAGGCTCAGTGTAGAACTTACTCACTCTGATTATGCTGAATTCTGTCAGATTTTCTGATAAAACCTCTTAACTACACATCTTTTTAAATTAATTTATTTCAATTTCTGATTTAAAACGTCTGTAAAATTCCTTAGGCTAATTGAACTTATTACTTTTTACATAATCTGGGAGCATTATCTAAATTATCAGTTGTCTGGTTCCTTTCTTTTTAGTCGCCACGAGTCAGGGGCATTATAGTGTTTTAGCATAATATCCCCACTTCTTCTGAGGTTTCATATCTTGGACCTCTGTTACAGCATTATAACAGGTTGCAGTGTATTCAACATTTCCCCCAAAATTATAATGAAATTTTGACATCAGTTCCGGAGAAATAATCTGTCAACCATTTTGATTTTTTTCCATCTCATTGAAATAATCAATGGGTAATCCTGCACATATCCACCAAATGTCATGAAACTCTGTCTAAAAGTGGCAGAGGTCTTGACCTCATGGTAACCATGTTTTAAATCTTAAGACTATTTCACACACCTACATAATTTCCTCTTATCATCAATAGAGAAAACCCTGTTCAATATTCTAGATTAACAATAAAGAATAAAGATGAAACAGTAAATACAACATGTTCCCAAACTTTGCTGGGGAAGCATAATAATGAAAGAGAAGATATGCTTTTTCACACTAATATCAATATAGGGGCCAAATGTCCAATGAAACTTTCAGGAAAGTTTTCCTCATAAACATGATACCTTCTATATACATACCTGATGATGGAGGGCCACTGAATGGTGGTATCCCTGTAGGAGGGACTGGAGGGGGCATCATGGGAGGAGCTCCAGATGATGGAGGTGGGGGCATTGGGGCTCCCATAGGGGGAGGCACAGGAGGAGGTAACGCTGATGTTGTCGTGGCAGCAGCTGTGGGTGGAGGAAGTCCTGCTGTTTAAATTATAGAAAAGAAACATTGTCAGTATCATTCCAGAGAAGAAACAACATCAGAATCAAATAAAAGAGAAGAAACAATGTCAGTATAATTTCAAACAACTCTAAAAAATAAAAGGACCACAGGCAGGTGAGAATCTAAAATGTTTTCCTCTCTATCAATAAATCCAGGATCCAACAACATAGGACTAAATTTTTATCTAAGAGTAATCAGGGTTCTGTAGACTCTCATAATTTGAGGAGGGACTTCTCCCAAGTCCGAGAATTGAGAGACATTTTTCGAAATAGGCATAAGGGGTGAGCTTCCAGAAGTTGGAATGACTTGAAAAACAAGTTTTGCATGTGTTTTTTTTGTTCAAAGGAAAATAAAAATTGCTGTACAACCAATTAGTTGCATTTTCATTTTATATATTATGCACTAAAATTTTTAACATGAAAAGTATATCCTTTGAGACCTTTTCACAGAACTCTTACCCCTGTGAACAAATATCTTCTCTCTGTTTTTGCCTCCTTTTTTATTGTAATGGTTGAGAATCACAGAATACGATTCAGAATTTATTTTTTAAAAAATTTTCAAAAGATCATTCTTGAGAAATTTGGTAAAAACCATCTTCCAGTTTCTAAGAACAGTATTTTCAATTTTTTTGCTACATACCATATATGGACATACATCCCGCTAATAATAGCCATATTTTTTTCTTCTGAGTGTTCCTGTGAAGTTTGAATAAAATTCATCCAGAAAATTATGGGAAATAGAGCAAACAAAAAGCTAATGACCCACTGCAGGCTGACTCCAACATATCCCTCCAAGAGTCTTTTGGGGTATAATTATTTTGTATAACTAAAATTAAGTTGGTAATGCCCACAAGCCTACAATAGGGTGGTACCAATACCCCTTAAAATTTGCAGATAGCATTTTCTTGATTTTTTTTGCATTTATTTTCCCCTGGTGTCATAAAACAAGAATATTAGGTAATAGGCTAAAGCAAACTTGTTAGAATTTTCTTGAATCAATAATACAGAATGCCAAGGAGAAAATGCAGTTTTTTTCCCGAGTATCAAAATCCAAAAGTTACTCTTGGATCTGTTTAGGTTCTTTTATTACTTGTTTTATTTATAGCTGTTCTTGCAGCTCTGCTATCTATGGCAACATATTCCCTGCTTATTTCAATTTTTTCTGACCTATGTGGTACTTGTTACAGACACCTTCAAATATCCATTGGATTTTTCTCAATTTGTACCAGCCTTAAATTTCGCTGTCCGATAAGGTGCCAATATATGTACATGTACTTACCAGGACTGGGAGTTGGTGCCGGACCTTGGTTCATCTGTGCTGGAGGAGGGGGTGGAGGGACAGTTCCAGCCCCTACAGGGGGACCTGGAGGCTGCTGAGGGGGCGGGGCATCTGCAAACAGCTGATGGGGCCTGTCTGTCAAGGAAAGAGGATTCTTTGCAGCCATCATTCTCTCTGAAACAAATATCAGATGAACACTGAGAAACCTATATGGGGCTTCCCCTGGGTGAAAAATTTCACAACACGAATGTCAGAACAATGATTAATTCTTAAATAATGACTCGGATCATATGTCTAAAAGTTTCAAACTATAACCAAAATGGAGATATGGAGAATGGAGATAAAAAGTCTTGCATTTAAAATTAAAAGACAAAATAGGTTAAAATTCCACTAAAAAGAATATCAGAGAAATAAATATTTGCTGAGGGGTTGATATTTTGATAACCGAGGAATGTGCATCGTTTCGTTGCAATGGCAATAGTAGGAATAGAGATAAGACAGTTGCAAGAATCAAGTTAAAAAAGGGTCAATTTACACTAAAATGAATGTCAGAGAAATTTATCTTTTCCTAAGGGTTGATATCAAGGTCAAAAAGCATATATGCAAAGTTTCAAGTCAATAGCACATGTAGAAACAGAGATATAACAGAAATAAGACCATTGCACATAAAAATTTGACCAAGAATATTTTAGTTGAAACACAGTCAAAATACCACTGAAGCTAGAGGTGCTTGAGCTCCTGTATCCCTCTACATGCCTGAATGTACTCATTAAAGATTAAGCAAATGGTATTTTCAGGAATTCAATATAAACTGAATTGTCCTTGCCATACCTGACAATAAATCTGGTCACTAAAATCTTTGAATAGTTCTGGAGAAGCATTTCAAAGTTTTCACTGTTTAACAACAGTCAAATAAGATTATGTAAAATTCATTTACTAATTTAGCTGAAAAGGTATTTACAAAATGTTAGCTACTAACCAAATATTGACATAAGCCAGGACAATAAAAGCCATGTTTTTCAACCAATCAAATTTATATGAAGGAATCTGACAAAGAGTCACCTGAGGATCATTCCTGCTATATTTGGTCGAAATCCCTCAACAGGTTTCTCATTAAAAGATTTTCAAAATTCTCAGAACATATTCCATATATGGATATTAGTTCTCCCCCTCCTAAAAACCATGATTTTCATCATATCAATTTCATTGAAGAAATCCATTAAAGGGTCCATAAAGCATAATTCAAGTGAAACTTGATTGAAATCAATCAAATGATTTCTGAGAAAAAAGAACTTTAAAGTTATCACTTTGTACAATTTATGGAAATTAGCCAACATATATGGAAATTAGCCCCACCCACTAAAGCCATGTTTTTCATCTGAACATATTCTTTGACGGAATCTGATAAAGGATCACCAAAAGATATCAAAATTTTGTTGATAAACAAACCAATGGTTTGTGAGAAGATTTTGAAAGGTTTCACCATACATGGAAATACCCTGCCCATTAAAGTCATGGTTTTTTTTTTATAAAGGGTAAGCATAGGAACATTCCAGTAAAGTTTGGTTGAAATCCATGAAATGGTTTGTTAGAAGATTTTCAAAGCTTTCACCATATATTGAAATTAACCCATCCATTTAACCATTTCCTGGTTAATCTCTGTTTTTTAAGTCTCTGTGTTTTATAATTGAGAAAACATTGTGGAAAAGGAAGAAATTGCTTGTAACAATTTTCTACCTTAATAAATGGTTATTTTTCAAATAAAATCGCCTTCAAACTTTCGTCTGCAAAACCATTCAATTTTGACGGGTATAAAATTTCCAAAAGCAGGAAAGCGTTAAGCCATGTTTTCAATCTGCTCAAAATTATTTGAAGGAATCTGACAAAGGGTCACCCAAGGATCATTTCTGAGAAATTTGATTGAATTCTTTTCAGCACTTTCCGAGAAAAAAATTCATAAAGTAGAATTTCAGTGACATATGGAAGACAGCATAACAGACAGGCAATAACAGTAGCCAAATGTCTTGTCGTAAAAAGAGTGAGAGATGTGGTATTTTTTTCATCAAAACTTTAACCATATTGCTTTGGTTTAAGTTTGATAAAAAAAAACCCACATCTCTCACTCCTTTTACGACATAGACATTTGGCTACTGTTATGGCCAACAGCTGACACCAACACGCCGGTGGCTGAAATAGCTCCCCTTTTCTTCAAATAGTCAAGCTAAAATTGTAACAATTTTTCTTTTTCAAGAATCTTAACTTTTGGACATGCTTTTTCATTAAAGTTTATTTCAATTGAAATTTATTGAACCAGAATATGTTTCACAGACAAGGATGCACCTGCATAATTGCTGTTCACAAGACCTTCAGTTATGACCTTTACCATGGAAGAATCCAACAAAACTTTATGTGTGACACTTGTACTTTTCAAAAGGATCAAATGTGCCCAATCATTGTGAAATCCATTGATTTTTGTAGAAGATATGATCCAGATAAGAATTGGACAAACCTGCACCTTGGACAGAGATAGCTCTATTGGCCCATCACCATTACATGGTAGGGAAATAAACAAGTAAAGGTTGGCATTGTTGAGCTGCGCTGGAAAAGTCCAATTTACAGTCTATGTTAATCCCACCCTGACTGCCTCAATGGCCAAGTGGTAAAGGTGCTTGACTTATAATCTGAAGGTTAGGTTCAAGCCTAGCATTACAGGCCACACTTAATGGCCAGCCTACTTGTACTCAGCTGTAAAATATGCTAGCAATGGTTTAAAGCTACCTTCCCTCTTTAAGGGAAGTGAAAAGATTGGGTTGTGAGTATAGGAGAGTGACTCTATTTGCTTGAAGCTTTCATCGCAATCAAATTAAAATAAGAGGGACAGTGGCCCTAGCGCTCACCTGAGATATGGCTCTTTTCCTTCAAGGCTTAATACTAATTTGGTCTGGAGAAGACCTCCTTTAGAATTCAAATAAAATCAACTTATGTTGCCATGGCAACCAATCATTTCAACAGGTTTCAAATCTTTTAGTAATTTTTAAAGGGGGGAACCTAAGGGAGATGTCTGCCATTTTTATTTAAATTGGCCATATAGTTTAGGAAGAGTTGCCTTCTTTTTTCTCTATATGCCCCATCACCCTGGGGGTTCTGATATTTTAGCAATTTTGAAAGAAGCCAATGTACTGAAGCTTCATGAAAAATATCACAATTTTATGCCTTTTGGGTCAGGAAGAGATCATTCTTAACCAATTCCCACTCAATCCCTCCTTTTTACGCCCCTCAACAAAAAAACTTTTGAAAACATTGTGGACAATGAAGAAATTGCTTGGATCAAGCAATTTCTTCATTATCCACAATGTTTTCTATCCAAAGACACGAAAAAAATTAAAATTCCATCAACTTGAAATTGTCGTCTGCAGCTCCTTTCAATTTGGACCGGTCTAAAATTCCACTGTGTTGGAATGGGTTTAACAAGATGTGTTTGTGAAACACAATGCATGAGCAACAGGATTTAACTTTGAAAAGTCTTGTTGACTTGTACATGAGTTTTAAAACAGTATTTTAGTGAAAGGAAATTTTTTTGTGTTTGACCTTGGTATGTGACCTTGACCTTATCACATGATCTTGACATGAGAAGATGCATATTAAGGAGATGTATCATCAAGCCAAATATGAGCATTGTATCTTGAATAGGCTGGTAGTAATTGGCAATGTTAAGTTTTTTAGTTAAGTTTTGCAGACAGTCAGACATGGCCATCCCCCGCCGTAAAAGCTTGAAAGTAAACTGAATCCAGTTAGATTTAGGCTTCTTGTGCACTGCATTTCTTCTCAATGAGTTCCATAATAGCTATTAAACTTTCAGAGATAAGCTCTGGACAAAATCTAAATCTTTAAAACAACAAAGGGCAATAACTCCAAAATTATGCAAGCAAGAGTTGTGGTTCTTGTGCACTGCACTTCTCCTGAATGAGATCTATCTACCTATGAAGTTTCAAGTTAATAGCTATTATACTTTCAGAGATATGCCCTGGACAAAATCTTAGTGTTTAAAACAACAAAGGGTAATAACTCCTAAATTATGCAAGCAAGAGTTGCAGTTCTAAGGCACTGCACTTCTCCTTGACGAGATCTATCCACCTATGAAGTTTCAAGTTAATAGCTATTGTACTTTCAGAGATATGCTCCGGACAAAATCTTACTCTTTAAAACAACAAAGGGCAATAACTCCAAAATTATGCAAGCAAGAGTTGTGGTTCTTGTGCACTGCACTTCTCCTCAATGAGATCTATCGCCCTATGAAGTTTCAAGTTGATAGCATTTATACTATCAGAGATATGCTCTGGACAAATTTAGTGACGGAAGAAAGGAATGACAGTGACGGAAGGACGGACAGAGACCATTACTATATCTCCTTCGCCGAAACGGCGGGGGATAATAAGCCCCATCCCCACTTGGGCTTTGCCCCTTGGGACCTGAGGGTAATGATTTTAGCAATTTTGAAAGAGGTCAATATACTGATGCTTTATGCAATATATCAAGGATCTACGCCTTCTGGGCCAGAGATTTTTTTTTAAGATTCTTTTGAAAAATTTTACTTTTGTTGCCATGACAACAAGAGTTACAACTGATTTCAATCATTTAGCAATTTCTGAAGTGCACCACCTAAGCAACATTTCTACCAATTTTGATTGAAATTAGCTAGGTGGTTTTGGAGGAGATGTCATTTAAAGAAATCCTTCTTTATTTCTATATAAGCCCAACCCATCCCTTGTGATCCGCCCCTGGGGACCTAAGTTAAATGATTTTAGCAATTCTTAAAGCGGTTAATGTACTGTTGCTTCAAGCAAAATATCAAGGCACCATGCCTTCTGGGTGAGGAAGAGATAATTTCTAAGGTTTTTTTTTTAAATTTTCATTTTTGTTGCCTTGGCAACCAGAGTTTTCAACAGATTTTAATTGTTTTATCAATTTTTGAAGTAAAGGAATATTTCTGCCAAATTTGGTTGAAATTGGCTCAGTGGTTTGGGAGGAGATGTTGTTTTTAAATTGTTGACACATGACAGACAACGCATGACACACTTTACAGAGGTTGATCAAATGCCTCCCCATGAGCTAAAAACATAGTATAAACTAACCCCTCCCACTTACATAAGCATTCGTTATATATTTGATATCATATCATATCAGTGAGTCTAAAGTTATTCTTTAAGTAATGTACAATACCAGTGACCTTATACTGGGGTCAATAACTAGAGGTGCTTGAGTGCTCCACTGATTAACCCTTTCCCGTTTTTGGAAATTTTAGACTAGTCCAAATTGAAAGAGGTTGCAGACGACAATGAAAACTGGATGCCATTTGAAATGAAACCAACCTATGTGGTAGAAAATATTGTGGAAAAAGGAGAAATTACTTGTGACAAGCAATTTCTTCTTTTTCCACAATGTTTTCTTGAGTATGAAATCACAGAAACGTAAAATCCCGTATTTAAACGGGAAAGGGTTAAGTAAATGGTGTTTTCAGGAATTCAATATAAAACCAATCATATTCACCATGTGTGGCAAATAAATCTTGTTAATGAAATCTTTTACTGTTTCAAATGTTTCATTGTTTTACAATAGCCAATTCATTTACTGAGTCAGATGAAAAAAATATAAACATTTTTTTTTTAAAAATCACTGTTTACCATTAATGCACATAAGCAATGACCATAAAAGCTATTTTGCCCTAAATCAAAAATTAATTGATGGAATCCGAAAAAGAGACACAAGTGGATCACTCAACTGAAACTTGGTTGAAATCCATCAACTGGTTTCGAGAAAAAGATTTTCAATAATTTCACCATTTAAACCATGGTTTTCATCAGATCAAAATTCTTTGAAGGAATCAGATACAGGGTCATCTGAGGATCATTCCAAAGAAACTTGGTTGAAATCCATTTGCTGGTTTCTGGAAAGAAGATTTTCAAAGCTTTCACCATATATGGAAATAAGCTGTGCCCATTTAAGCCATGTTTATCATCCAATCCAAATTCTTTGGAGGAATCTAATCAAGGGTCACCCAATGATCGTTCTTGTGAAATTTGGTTGAAATCCATCTACTGGTTTCTGGGAAGAAGATTTATAAAACTTTCTACATAAATGGAAATTAGCCACCCCCATTAAAGCCATGTTTATCAACTGTTCTAAATTCTTTGAAGGAATCATTTCAGTTCAGTACTTTCTAGGGAGAAGGTTTTTAAAATAAAAGCTTATGGACGGAGGCACATATGCACAACAGACACAACACCATGTCAATAGCTCACTGGCTTTAAGCCTGTGGAGCTAAAAACTTTAAAAGGAGCAATTCATCTGGTAACTATCTGTCAATCAAGGTTGAAAAGTAAGGTGTTGATTTGTGAAAGGGATCAATCCAAGATTCAGACCCTTTTATTCAACTTGATTTCTTTTTTCAAAAACAGTGACTTGAATGAAAGTGTATCCCAGAACACTTACTATGTGCATATTTTTTTCAACTCTTCCAAAAAATAAACAGAAATAATTCAAAGTTACATCTCATTTATATTGCATATCCATATAATTTACATACACATTCACAGACGACAAAATTCGAGACTGGTCTAAATTGAACTTTCTGGATAGAAAACATTTTCTTAAGTGGCCTCAAAACGCTTCTCTGTGTGGGAATGGGTTAAAATGCTTTGTAAAAAATGAAGTAATAAAATTTCATTTCAAAAGCAGTCATTTCATTGGTCCTAACAATATTCATTAAGTATGTACTGTGGTGTAGTTTAGATAAAAGAAACATATATCGCTCACCTGAGTATGATGGATCAAGGCTTTATAATGTATACAAAATCACCTAATGATTTTGGAGAAGATTTTAAAAGATTTTCTCCTTTAATCCTAGGTATATCCAAGATCCCACAATATAGGGCTTATTTTCAGAGTACTTTCATAATTCTTTGGAGTGTTTTTGTAGAGGGACAATAGGGACCAAATATGGAATCTCTAGGCCTTATGATTTGAGAGACAAAGATTCCCTTTTTATTCCTATCTCAAATCAGGGATCCAACAGAAAAGGGTTATTTTTAAGAGTACAGTTATTCTTTGAATTATTTTGGTTGAGGGTCAATAGAAATTGAAAGTAAATAGGCATTGATACATACCAAACATCAAAGGCTTAGGCCTTATAGTTTGGGAAAAGAAAATTTTCAAAGATTTCCTTCTTTATTTCCATGTAAAATAAGGGATTGCACAAAAAGGGCTAATTTTCAGAGTACTGAAGTCAATAGATGATGATATATACCAAATATTTAATCTCTATGCCTTGTGGTTTTGGAGGAGAATATTTTTTCACTCAGTTGCAACCAAATTTTTTCATGGATTTCAATTCTTTGAAGTATTTTGAAAGAGCATGACATATGGATAATATCTGTGAAGTTTTGTTGAAATTCCATGTTTAGTTTAGGAGGAGGAGGTTTTCTTGTAATTGTGAGTGGATGGACATATGAACAGACAGATGACAGACAATGACCAACCCTAACAGCTCACCCAGAGTACTTTGTGCTCAGATAAGCCAACAAGAAGACCTTATATTTCAGAAAACTTTTCAACTTGCTATGATTGAGTGTTTTTCAAAACTTAGGATCTCAAGGATGTGGTAGTTCTGACCCCAGGGGCATAATTCTTAATGACCTACTATAAATCCATCTACCTATCTTACATACCAGATATGAATACCAAATCCAATAATAGTATAGGAGGAGAAGACTTTTGAACTTGCTATAATTCACCCTTGTCATGCTGAATTATAAATCCACAACAGAATTGCATTAAAATCAAAGGGCTGAAAGCACTGGAAGCACTCACTATGGATTTTTTTTTTTTTTTTTTTGAAAATTCATGTTATAACCAATTGTGCTTAAAAGGGACAAGCAGGTGGTATAGACCAAGATCAGAATGCACATATGTGTAGGCTGGTCTTTGTCTATACCTCCTACCAAAGCAGGAATATTCCCAGTTCAGCATGACAAGGGTTAAGCCTTTTTCCAAACCGTGGAACTCTGTGGCAAGGCTATTTTGACTCCAAGGGTATAATCTTTGAAAACTTGGTACAGAATCTTGTCACTATGCTATAAATGAAATATAATTGTATTACATATTAAACATTGGGAGAAGCATATATGTAAATATGCTCTCATTAAGTAATTTTCCAAACTTTTGACCCCTGGGGTAGGGCTATTTTTGAACTCAGGGGCATAATACCTTCAAACATGCTAGATAAGTATTGGGCTATGCTACATTCAAAATATGAATGCTAAAGGCCTTATAGTTAAGCAGATTTTTTAATTTGCTCATTTTGAACAATACACCCAGCTTTGGACCCCTGTTGCAGAACCATTTCAACCCAAGGGGCATCATTTTTCAAACCATACTACAAAACCATCTAGCTTGATTAGCCTACTGCTACTGGAGAAGAGTTTTAAAGAAATTGTGGACACATGGACAAAATAACAGATGGACAATGACCGATTACAATAGCTCACCTGGCATTTTGTGCTCAGGTGAGCTAAAAATATAGCTGGCACATAAAATAGTAAGAGGGCCATGATGGCCCTGGATCACTCACCTGAGATACTGCAAAATTCCATGTAATGGCAATGTTTTAACTTTTTGAAAAATTTGCTTTCTTTTTATTCAACTTGATTTTCTTCTGTATTAAATGATCTCTTAACAGAAAAGGGCATGGTGGACAACAAACATTCTTATTATTATGTCAATATCAGCAAGTTTTTCTTGAAAACCTAAAAGGTGCTCACAGCAATTTTGAAAGCTTTAGACCTTATGGTTTCAGAAAGAATTTCTTTATATTCATAAGAAATTCCCTTTGGTTGCCATATCAACAAGAGTTATCTATGGATTCCAATTGTCTCAATGTTTTTTTTTAAGAACATAATCCGAGAATCATTTTTGTAAAGTTCAAAAGAAATCCGGTGATTAGGTAAGGTGATGATTTTTATAAGAATTTGTTTCAATTTAAATGCCAAGTACCCTCAACATAGGACTTCGATAAATCGCGTAACCATAACCTGAAGAATTTTGGTAGAGGACCGTGAAATGACATACATAATTTGAAAGCTCTAGGCCTTACAGTTTCCTTAGAATTACTTTCCACTTGCCATAGCAACCAGAGTTATCAAAAAATTATGATTCCTTGAAGTTTTTTGGAAGACAATCACCCAAGGATAACCTCTGTAAAATTTCATTGAAATCAGGTAGCATGTGTAGGAGGACATGATTTTTAAAGAATTGATTCTTTATTTCTTTGTTAATTCAAAGTACCCAAAGTATAGGGCTTATATAAATCACAACATCACAACCTAACAAATTTTGGTAGAGGACCATGAGGAAATGCAATACGCAGAATTTGAAAGCTGTAGCTTTGTGCTCAGGTGAGCTTTAAAGGTTAAAATTATTTTGAAACAAAATCTTTCACAAGGGTACCAAATGCAGATGTTTATAAGCGGCTCTTTAAGTGCTTGATATTTAATAAAACTTCTTACTGGAAAAAGGGGCATAATTCATTCAAAAATCCATTTCAAATTATCCCTACTTGTTGGCAAAGAATGCTGTTTTGAACATATATACCAAGTTTCAAGTGAATGCGTTCAGTTATACCAGTGATACTACATACACTGCAGCTCCACTATAACGCTGTTGGTGGGGTCCAAGAAATGAAACAGTGGAAGAAGTGGAGTTATTATGCTAGAACACTGCCCCTCCCCCCCGCCGTAACTGAAATTTTAAACCGTCAGAATCGGAACAAAACACCCGATAATTTGTGTTAAAATTACTGTAACAAGTTTAATTCTATACAAGTTACTAGTCGGGAAATGAAAAACAACAACTGTAGTTACGAGATTTTAGCAGAAACCGACGAAATTCAGCGTGTAAAGAATTAAATTCTAACCTTACCTTCCCTGTCTATCAAGATTCAATAATCCAAAAATTTCTACAGGCCTATAAATTGTGGTTCTCTTTCTCCCAATATAAAGAAGCTAGAACTTTTACCCAAAACATGTTTTATTATTATGATAGTCGTCGGCATTAATCTAATTGAATTTATTTTTACTCGGACGTAAATATTTCCATCCTTAGACAAAAGGGATAAAATCTAAGTATCTCGCATAGCGACGTCACCTGTTGAACACCTGGGGTTACTGAAGCGTTGAGAAAATGTAGTGTGGATCGACCTTCGAACCTCTTTTGCGGTAATGGACTTGGTCTAATTTTTTTACCATTGTTAAAAATACTGTAACAATAAATCGACAAAGAACTCTATCTGAATCTAGTCATTTACGAATCGGGAATTTAAACCGACCAGTTTCACGTATACATGTAGCGGCTAACTTTTAATCGTAAAAATGAAGGTCATAATAATCGAAAAATATCAATACGGTGGAATGTCTGGTTTCATTACGACAAGAGTAAAAAATTCGGTCAGCAAGTATTATCACGGGTACGCGTCTGGCACGTGTCAACTCCTTAAACTCTCCCATAAATAGCTGAACATCTGGCGGCAGCGCCTTTGATCACATTACTTTAAGAACATGTCCTACCGGGGACTGAAGAAAATTAAGAACGCCGACAGTGAAACAGTGTGATATTTTAATCGCACCACCTTGAAGGTTTGTAACTGAAGGATACCGAGGAGCGTGCGTATTCACTATTGTTCAAACCCCGTTATAACGACATACTTTGTCCCCACAAAATTCCTGTCGGTAACTCAGTCAGTCGTTGTAATGGAGCAGGAGATTTTGGGTACCGGGAGATTTTCGGGATGTCGACGAAAAATGACGGACTAGACAGGAAGTGAAAGTTGTAAACAGGAACAGGCTAAAAGCTGGGAAGTTTACGTATAACGTTACGGATTGGGACAATGATAATAAAAATTACGAAGAAAATTGTTTCTCGCATTTATTAAGGACACTTCTCAAAATTCTCAGATTTCTCAAACTTCTCAAATTGCTCAAACATCTCAAATAAAGACAACCGAGTTCAATAAAACATACAACACCGGTAATTTAAGTGTGAAAACTTGCCAAAGGCATTTTATTTACATTAAACACTATTAATCAGAAGGTGTAAAAAATCGATAATCGAGTGTATTGTGTAACCTATATTGTTTACGACAACTGCGGATAAAGGATTTTACGACAACCTTTTCGGCATATCAACAACCGTAAAACATGGGCTGAGAAAATTCCGATAAACTGAAGCAAAATTCATTAAATTTCAAATATTTGTTCCGATAAATGTCCGTCGGTGTCGGTACTTGAATATGCCGTTCAAACGGGTCAAAATAACTTTAGGTGAGGTTTGTTCCCAGTGTTTTTTTGTCGTTAACTGAGTTTGCCGATATACTGATGGTCGGTGTATTGCGGCCTGACTGTAATTAAAAAACTTATAATATACACAGTCAGAGATAATATTTGATTCAGGCAAAATTGAAAGATAGATTGAAAACAGGAAGTCCCTCCTTAGCCTTCTTGCTTCTCAAATTATACAAATAATACATTGCTTCAAAAATGTCCAATTATACAATATCTTGCTAGGTTCTTTTCATTCAATAACTCCTAAAAAAGAATCATACCTGCAGCTGAGCCATGTCTCTCTCCTTTAGCATCTTTTCTAAATGCAAAGGAAATTGTAATCGGACGATTGCATAAGTACTGTCCATTCATTGCCTCGATTGAAACATCTGCTGCCTCAAAACTGGCAAAGTTGATGAAAGCATAACCTTTAGAGTTGCCAGTATCAGGGTCTCGCATGATCTATAGAAGAAAAAGAACCTTTTGGTATGTGCAAAAAGTATCAATCTTACTCAGACCAAAATCTCCGTTTTGTCACATTTCCTGCGACAAGTTATGGGCATAAATTCATTTAAAAGCTTTATAACAGTAACACTTTCAACAAATACCTTGTTTTATCACTTAATCTTAAGCTATTTCAAACAGTATGGGAAAGAAGTAAGAAAGTTATGTTATTCTTGAATAGGTGCATTTTCTTTCTTCTTGGTGGATATCTTTATTACCTTTTCCTCCCCATCAAGCATATTGCACTTGCTAATATCAAGATGTAAAAGTTTGTAAAGTATTTTGAGAATTAAACCATGGAATCAAGAGATTAGGAAATGTCAAAATTTGACCTTTGACCTACCAAATAGAAGCCTAAATCAAGAACAGTACTCTTGTTCTCATGTGCAAGTTTGTAAATTATTGTGAGAGTCAGACCAAAGAATAAAGAGATTAAGGACTGTTGATATCATACCTTTGGGTGTGACCTTGACTTTGAGAGAGGAAGCCTGATTCAACCCATTTAACCCTTTCCTGTACAAACGGGATTTTATGTTGCTGCATTTTAATACTTTAGAAAACACGGTCACCTGAGATAAAGGCTCTTTTTCTTTCAACAGTCTAATTTCATGTTAAGCTTAGGATTATGATACAAGTGGGCCATACTTATTACATATATAAGCTCTGTATCTAGGGATCCAAAAGTCTAAGTAACCAATTCCAAGGCTTTAGGGCACATTTGAAAGGAGAAAATTTTTTCCTCCCTCTGGATCCATTGGTTATAATTTCAGAAACTAGAACTGTCGCCTGTAAGGGCTGATGAATACCCCCCACTGCCGCCTCTTTTTAAATTGTAACCATTGAAATGTTGACCATTCATGACTTATAAAGTGGACAATTCTCTTTTTACAAATTTTAAGTCAATGAGGGGCAATGACTGTGTAAAAAATGGAAATTATGGATTTTATGGAAATTTTGGCGTTTATGTTCTGGAATAAACATGTGAACCATTTTTACTTTTTTAATCTGTCAACCTGTTCTGGAGTTATGATTTATTCTCTAAATAAATCAAAGAGGCATAACTCCTGAAACAGTTGGTTAATCATTATGAAAATTGCAGGTTCACAAGTTCCCATTATGGTAAAGTTTCAGTAAAATTGGTCTGGAATTGTTGAAGGAGATGAGAACACAAAATTATGTCCATGGACGGACAGACAGACAGAAAGACGGACAACCCGATTCCAGTATACTCCACATAACTTCGTTGGGGGGGGGGGGGGTATAATAAGAAAGAAGTCAGTGAACTGATGCTTCATGTATACGCCCCATGGCTCTGCCCATAGGGACCAGATGGTCACAATCTTATCAATTTTGAAAAAATACTGATGCTCCATGCAATATATCAAGGATCTACACTTCTGTGTCAGAAGGAGAAGATTTTTAAACATTATTTTAAAATTTCACTTTTGTTGCCATGGCAATAAGAGTTTTTCACGGATTTCAATGCTTTTAAGTATTTTAAGGGGATTGCCTAGGGAACTTTTCTTCCATATTTGGTTCAAATTGGCCCTGTGGTTTGGGAGGAGATGTTGTTTAAAAAACATTTTTTATTTCTATATAAATCCAACCCCTGTGGGGCTCTGCCCCAGGGGTGCCGAGGATCAAAATTTTAGCTTTTTCAAAAGAGGTTGACAAAAATCAAAGGATTATTATGACACAGATTGTTGAGTCCTCGAGACCCCATTTTATTGAAGTTTAACTAAATCCCTGAACTCTGTCCAGAAAACTACAAAAATAATTGATAAATTTGATTGCTTCTAGACGTGTATATTGTCAATATCATGTTAATAATAATTGATTTCACTTTTTCATTGAACTGAATTGGAGGCAATTTATTACTTTCGTATCCAAATTCAATTCATATTTGGTTACAGGTACACTTACGATGTTGCTTTGGATTATCTCCTAAATATTTGTTTTATGTATTCTAATCCTATATTAAGTAAAATTTGACACCTAACTCCATTCCTAGCAGAAAATTAAGTACCATGCTTGTATTTTTGGTGAAAGAAATACCAATTACTCTTTCTCGGCAGACATGGTGACGTGATAACGGTGTCTGCGCATGTCATATTCTCAGAAGATTGACCTGTCTTCGGGACAGTATCACTTATCCAGATTGGGATAAATATTACTACGTTGTACGCATAACTCCATATATCACCAAAAAGTAACAAGTGGATAACTGCAGTAAAAACTACAATTTTGGAGAAATCAAACTTAATCGATGCATCAAACTAATTAGAAAAATAATCATTTTAAATGGCGAAGCATAAATGCTTGTGCTAAAAGAAAAAGCATAAAAAATATAAAGCGTGCGTTTCATGGGCGCTGACATTTTGAATGTAGTTCGACAGAATGCTCAAAATAGATAGGTCAGTATTTCAAAAATGCCTCCTATCGGAAGATAACAGACGTGATAATGTATCCCCATGTAATTTACACTGTGATAAAACCTACTGGCGGGGGGATACTTGTAAACTGTTTGGAACATATACTTTAATTGGGTCTTGCATCTTTCATCAAATTGATTTGTCTTATTCCTAGTTTTTCCTGGTCTTTTAAAGATATCACAAAAGCTAGACTTTTTCCGATAGCCTGGGAACCCTTGACACACCATGATTATAGATTGGGTCTCTGAAGCATTCCTAACTGCCTATGGTGGCAGCCCTGATATACTCACAGGCATAACAGCATAGTAATAGCCCCATTGGCCATTGCTAGTAAGATTCATGCCAAGTTTGATTGAAATTGGCCCACTGGTTTGGGAGGAGAAGATTTTAAAGTAAACAAGAGGGACTATATCGTTCCACTGGCTTTTAACATCTCCTGATGGGTCTGACCAGAATTCTACCAACAAGGTGCCAAATTGTCACAAGATACGCCCATCACACTGCTTAATATTAACTGGGGGTTTGAATAGAACTGAGGTTATTTTGAATGAATATTTTTTGTCAAACAAAGTATGAAAAACAACAAAGGACAATAACTCAAAATATACGCTAGGTAGAGTTATGGTTCTTGTACACTGCACTCCCACTTGGTGAGCTCTATCCATCCATGAAGTTTCATGATTCTAGCTATCATACTTTTAGAGATATACTCCGGACAAGATTCAAGTATGAAAAACAACAAGGGGCAATAACTCAAAAAATAGGCTAGGTAGAGTTATGGTTTTTGTGCACTGCACCCCCCCTTGGTGAGATCTATACACCCATGAAGTTTCATGATCCTAGCTATAATACTTTTAGATATATACTCCGGACAAGATTCAAGTATAAAAAACAACAAAGGGCAATAACTCAAAAAATAGGCCAGGTAGAGTTATGGTTATTGAGCACTGCACTCCGTATTGATGAGAAGAATATAACTGCCAAGTTTAAAGTCAATCGGACTTACAATGTCAGAGTTATGCTCAGGACAAAGAAGTGGACACCGCCCGGACAACCGGACGCCACGAGTGATCCCATAATACGTCCTGTCTTTGACGGGCGAATAAAAATACTTAATTACCCCTAACCTGCATACCCTTTACCAACAATACCAACATTTAGGTGATTGCAAGAACTAAAGTATTCTAAACACATTTTCTGGAACAATTTAAGTAAAGGGTCATCTTGACATTCATACCAAGATTCATTGAAATTAGTCCAATCAATAGGGAGGAGAAGATTTTATAAGTTTTCAAAGTGAAAATTGGCCATACCTTGCCACTCCCATTATTTATGGGCCCATCAAAATTTCATGAACAATTTGAGTAAAGGGTCACCTAAAGAATATTGATACCAAGTTTTATTGAAATTTGGTAAAATTAGTTGGAAGAATTTTTTAGAGTAAAAAAAGGCCCCGCCCTGCAATGCCTAAATTAAGGGTGCAATCAGAATTTCGTGAACAATTCAAGTAAAGGGTCACCCAAGGAACATTCATGCCAAGTAATGTTGCGATTGGTCAAATGGTGTGGGAGGCAAAGATTTTTAAAGATTTTAAATTGAAAACAAGATGTGTTTGTGAACACCATGCCCCCAAAACTGGAATTATTTAGAAACTGGCGATTTATATTGTTTTTTTTCCTTTGTTTTAGGGAAAAGGGTTATAATTTTGACCTTGACCTTGATGACATGACCTTCCCCAGTTGTGCCTTGTTGAGACCTATCTACTTACCAAATATAAGCATTGTAACTTAATTAGAGATGAAGTTATAGGAAAATGTTTAGTTGGCAGGTTAAGATTTTGAGAAACGTTTTAGGGAAAGGGTTAAAATTTTGACCTTGACCTTGATGAAATGACCTTCCCAAGTTGCCCCTTGTTGAGACCTATCTACTCACCAAATATTAGCATTGCAACTTAATTAGGGATGAAGTTATTGGAAAATATTCAGTTGGCAGGTTAAGTTTTTGAGTAACGATTTAGGGAAAAGGGTTAAAATTTTTACCTTACCCTGATGAAATGACCTTTTCCAGTTGCACCTTGTTGAGACCTATCTACTTACCAAATATTAGCATTGTAACTTAATTAAGGATGAAGTTATAGGAAAATGTTAAGGTGGCAGGTAAAGATTTTGAGAAACTTTTGGGGAAAAGGGTTAAAATTTTGACCTTGACCTTGATGAAATGACCTTCCCTAGTTGCGCCTTGTTGAGACCTATCTACATACCAAATATTAGCATTGTAACTTAATCAGGGTTGAATAGGAAAATGTTTAGTTGGCAGGTTAAGTTTTGCAGACAGACAGACTGACATACAGACAGACGGACAGGATAAAACAATATGCCCGATCTTATCGATGTGGGGGCAAAAAAAGAAGGAACTGCTTGTTACAAGCAATTTCTTCTTTATCTACAATGTTTTCTCAATCATGAAATAACAGGGACATAAAAACCAGGGATTGGACAGGAAAGGGTTAAGCTGCCCAACAGTGACACCTTTCCAACAATACCTAGGTCAAAGATACAGCTCCATTACATTTTGACTTGCCCTGAAAACAATCATAGTAGATCTACTGTGAATGAGATTTGACACAAATCTTACCTTGGGTGTCTGTAAAATTACTCCAAAGGCACTGAAAGTATCATACAACAGTTTTTCATCTACCTCCGGGTCTAAATTACCAATAAATATGTTTGCACCAACATCTAGATTTCTCTGATTAGCTGAAGCCTGGAAAAAAGGATCAACAGGAGAGCATTTGCTTGATTGCTTCTTATACATATAACAAGATGGTTGTCCCAGGACAACTGCTATCGAGCCTGCAAAGTTTTGTAGACATCATGCTCCGGACAAGCACAATTTTAGTGTTTGACCTTGAGCTTTGACCTTGAACTTGAAGCTTATCAAAAATTTCTTTCAAATGGCACATCTACCATCCATAATTGTAGGAGAAATGCTCTTGACAATAACAATTTTAGTGTTTGACCTTGAGCTGTGACCTGGACATTAGAACTATCTAAAATTTCTTTCAAATGGCTCATCTACTCATGATGGAGAATAATTGTGCCAAGTTATTTTGAAATCCATCCTTAAATGTAGGAGTTATTGTCTGCAAAACTTCAGACAGACCAACAGACTAATGCACTAACACACATACACCACAAACTATGTCTCGCTCAGCGCAAGCGGGCTCGACATAAAAGTATTATAAATCTGGCATTTTTCATAAACCCAAATGATGTGTGTATTCACCCTTTCATAAAGGTTTGATGGGCATATAATGCATATTCTCATTCTTAAACCCACACTACCTCTTAGTATAATCTATCTTAACCTCAGTCATTATCTCACATAAGATATTTGAGATTAAACAACCTGAGGAAATCATTCAAATTATGTTTTGAAACTGGCATCATTTGGTTTGTTTATATGACTTTCACCAGTAATAAGCAAACTGTAGTGCAGGTAGAACCCAATCCTTCTACAAGTGAGACCTCTCAAGTCTGATGCCTTTACCCCTTCCGACACCTTAACGCTTTTTACGCCCTTCAAGAAAAATATTTTGAAAATTATTGTAGAAAATGAAGAAATTGCTTGTTAAAAGCAATTTATTTATTATCCACAATAAATTCTACCCAAGAAAACAAAGAACTTTAGAATTTGAACAACTTGAAATTGTCGTCTGCAAAATCTTTGAATTTGGAGCAGTCTAAAATGTTGTCATGTGGGTTAACTCTTGTTATGCTAAAACCCAGAAAATTCATGTTTTGGCAGGAGATTAAGATAAAGATAAGCCTTCACTTATGTTCAATCTGATTTTAATTTATATCACCTGTTTTAGCAAATCCATCCAGAATTGTTTATGAAATCTATTTCTAAAAGAAATACTGACACACAACTACTGTTTTCAGTCTGATTTTAAACCTTACCTGTTCAAACCTGGATTTTTAATTGCTGTGATATTACACTTGAAAACAAGAGGACCATGAGGGCCTGAGATGCTCTACTGGTTATCAAGTTTTACGTTTAAGAAATCAGATATTTAAGGAAGTTAATTGCTTAAAGAAGAATGCATAAAATGAAAATAACAAATTGAACTTTATCCCCTTTTTTATTTTGAGTAACAATCCTTAAGGCCCTTTTCTCATGTTTCATGATGGTTCCACTCCATTTCCAAAAGGAAGTTTCCTTTTGACCTTACATCATCCTATGAAATTTTCAATAGAATCTGATAATAATCATGGACTTTATCACATAAACAGGGTTGTTTTGAGTGAAAATCCATAAGGCCCTTTTTCCTGTGTTTTCTTATGGATCCATTTCATTTCTGGTAGGAACTTTCTTTACAACCATACAATAGTTCTGTGAAATTTCAATGATAATCTGATAATAACATTATAACTGTTAACTTCATTACATCAACAAGACTGTTTTAAATGATAATCTGTAAGGCTCCTTTCCCTTTATTTCAAATGCCACAATTGTTCCTTGCATCTTTGATTGATTTAATTGATTGAATGGGGTTTAAAGCCTCTTTTAAATATACTTCAGTCATATCACAGCGGATGGAGCGCCTAAATATGGATTCCTGGTATTTCTCACATCAGTACTACCACTATATCCTTTCCTAGCCTCCAGCTGCTATCCCACTTAGGTTTACGATTATCCACCTATTGGTGAGAGACAAATGTCAGAAAGGATAAGTGCTGCCGCCGGGGATCGAACCTATGACATCCCATTATTGAAGATTAGGAGTCTGATGTACTACCAACTGCGCTATGACAGCGGCTTTGCATCTTTGAAGAGAATCCAATAACAAGAGTTCTGTTAAAGAAATCTGAAATTTAAGGAAGTTAATTGCTTAAAGAAACAAGAGGACCATGATGGTCCTAGATATCTCACCTGAACTGTCTGCTGTTAAAAAAATGCAACTAGAGACAAATAACTATAATCAGTTTCATTAAGAATGAGGCAAAACTGTGACTTCTATAATGTAAACAAAGAAATTGTCAATAAGGCCCCTTTTCCTGTGATTTCAAATAGAACCCTCCCATAATCAATAGGGTTCATCCTCATGACCTAACCATTATTCTGACAAAGTTTCATGAAGATTGGGCCAAAACAGTGGCCTCTAGAGTGTTAACACTTCAATTGTTGACGCCACACCGCACAATGGACGAAGGACATTCAACAATCACAAAAGCTCACCATGAGCACTTTGTGCTCAGGTGAGCTAAAAATGCATACAGAAAAAAAATGAGCTTTATCCCCTTTATTATTTTGAGCAAAAATCCTCTAGGCTCCTTTTCCCGTGTTTCATGACAGATTCACTCCATTTCCAAAAGGAAGTTTCCATATGACCCTACAATTATCCTGTTGAATTTTCATCAGAATCTGACAATAATTGTGGACTTACATAAACAGGATTGTTTTGAATGAAAATCCATTAGGTCCCTTTCCTGTGTATTCTGATGGATCCATTTCCAGGGCTCTGCAGACTCTCAGAATTTGGGGAGAAGTGACTTCTCCCTAGTCTGAGAATTGGGAGAAGTTTTCCAAAATAGGGAGAAGTGGTGAGACTTTCAGGAGAAGTGGAACATGTTAAAAAGTAATTTTTTGCCAGTATGCCTTATTTCTATAGGAAAATAAAAACAGGAGGACCATGATGGTCCTAAATCGCTCACCTGAGTATGATGGTTCATGGCTTTATGATATAAACAAAATAGAAAAGCCCTCTGTCTAATTAATTTGGAGAAGATGTTTCAGGATTTCTCTTTTAATCCTAGGTATATTGATGATCCCATCATATAGCAATAATTTCCTGAATATGGTAATGCTTTGAAGAATAGACATCAATACATACCAAGTATAAAAGCTCTAGGCCTATTGGTTTAGGAGAAGAAGGTTTTCAAAGATATCATTATTTATTCCTAACTTAAATAAGGGATTGCAGAGAAAAGGGCAAATTTTTTAAGTAATTTGGTGGAGGCTCAATGGCTGATGATATGTACCAAATATCAAAGCCTTAGGCTTTATGGTTTGGGAGAAGGAGATTTTCAAAGATTTCCTTCTTTATTCCTTTGTAAAATCAGGGATCCCACAGAAAAGGGCTAATTTTCAGAGTATGATAATTCTTTGAAGTATTTTGGTAGAGGGTCAATATATGATATGTACCAAATATCAAAGCTCTTGGCCTTAAGGTTTGGGAGCAGAAGATTTTTAAAGTTTTCCTTCTTTTATTCTATGTAAAATCAGGGATTGCCCAGAAAAGGGCTATTTTTCAGAATACAGTAATTCTTTGAAGTATTTTGGTAGAGGGTCAATAGATGATGATTTTTTAAGATTTCCTTCTTTATTTTTAAGATAAATCAGGGATCAAAAAGGAAAGGGCTAATTTTCAGAATACAGTAATACTATGAACTATTTTGGTAGAGAGTCAATAGATGATGATTTGTACCAAATGTCAATATTCTAGGCTTAATGATTTGGGAGAAGAAGATAATTTAACCCTTTCCTGGTTAATTCCTGGTTTTAACGTCCCAGTGATTTTTTAATTAAGAAAATATTGTGGAAAAAGAAGAAATTGCTTGTTACAAGTAATTTCTTCTTTTTTCACAATATTTTCTACACTTCTAAATAGTTATTTTCCAAATAAAATCCACTTTAAACTTTCGTCTGCAAAACCCTTGAATTTTGACAGGTCTAAAATTTTGCAAAACAGGAAAGGGTTAAGATTTCCTTATTTTATTCTATGTAAAATCAGGGATTGCACAAAAAAGGGCTAATTTTCAGAATACGGTAATTCTTTGAACTATTTTGGTAGAGGGTCAATAGATGATGATATGTACCAAATATCAATATTCTAGGCCAAATGGTTTGGAGAAGAAGATTTTCAAAGATTTCCTTCTTAATTCCTTTGTAAAATCAGGGATCACACAGAAAAGGGCTAATTTTCAGAGTATGATAATTCTTTGAAGTATTTTGGTAGAGGGGAATATATGATTTGTACTAAATATCAAAGCTCTTGGCCTTATGGTTTGGGAACAGAAGATTTTTAAAGTTTTCCTTCTTTTATTCTATGTAAAATCAGGGATTGCCCAGAAAAGGGCTATTTTTCAGAATACAAAGATTTCCTTCTTAATTCCTTTGGAAAATCAGGGATCACACAGAAAAGGGCTAATTTTCAGAGTATGATAATTCTTTGAAGTATTTTGGTAGAGGGGAATATATGATTTGTACTAAATATCAAAGCTCTTGGCCTTATGGTTTGGGAACAGAAGATTTTTTTAAGATTTCCTTTTTTTATTCTATGTAAAATCAGGGATTGCCCAGAAAAGGGCTATTTTTCAGAATACAGTAATTCTTTGAAGTATTTTGGTAATAGGTCAAATGATGATGATTTGTACCAAATATTAAAGTTCTAGGCCTAATGATTTGGTAGAAGAAGATGATGATTTTTTAAGATTTCCTTCTTTATTTTTAAGATAAATCAGGGATCAAAAAGGAAAGGGCTAATTTTCAGAATACAGTAATACTTTGAACTATTTTGGTAGAGAGTCAATAGATGATGATTTGTACCAAATATCAATATTCTGGGCTTAATGATTTGGGAGCAGAAGATTTTTTAAGATTTCCTTTTTTTATTCTATGTAAAATCAGGGATAACAAAGAAAAGGGCTAATTTTCAGAATACAGTAATTCTTTGGACTATTTTTGTAGAGGGTCAATATATGATGATTTGTACCAAATGTCAATATTCTAGGCCTAAGGATTTGGGAGAAGAAGATTTTTTAAGATTTCCTTATTTTATTCTATGTAAAATCAGGGATTGCACAGAAAAGGGCTAATTTTCAGAATACGGTAATTCTTTGAACTATTTTGGTAGAGGGTCAATAGATGATGATTTGTACCAAATATCAATATTCTAGGCCAAATGGTTTGGGACAAGAAAATTTTAAAGATTTCCTTCTATTATTCTATGTAAAATCAGGGATTGCACAGAAAAGGGAAAATTTTCATAATACGGTAATTCATTTAAGTATTTAGTAAAGGGTCAATAGATAATGATGTATACCAAATATCAAAGCTCTAGGCCTTATGATTTTGGACAAGTTTTAGATTTTTTAAGATTTCCTTCTTTATTCCATGTAAAGTCAGGGATTGCCCAGAGGGCCAGTAGATGATGATTTGTACCAACTATCAAAGCTCTAGGCCTAATGGTTTGGGACAAGAAGATATTTAAAGATTTCATTCTTTATTTCTTTGTAAAATCAGGGATCACAAAGAAAAGGGCTATTTTTCATAAAACGGTAATTCTTTGAAGTATTTTGGTAGAGGGTCAATAGATGATATGTACCAAATATCAAAGCTCTAAGTTTATGGTTTTGGAACAGAAGATTTTTTAAGATTTCCTTCTTAATTTCTATATAAAATCAGGGATTGCCCAGAAGAGGGCTAATTTTCATAATACGGTAATTCTTTGAAGCAGTTTGGTAGAGGGTCAATAGATGATGATTTGTAATAAATATCAAAGCTCTAGGCCTTATGGTTTGGGACAAGAAGTTTTTTTTAAGATTTCCTTCTTAATTCTATGTAAAAATCAGGGATCACAAAGAAAAGGGCTAATTTCATAATAAGGTAATTCTTTGAAGTATCTTAGTAGAGGGTCAATAGATGATGATATATACCAAATATCAAAGCTCTAGGCCTAACCGCTTGGGAGGAGAAGATTTTTTAAGATTTTTCACTCTGTTGCCATGGCAACCAGAGTTCTTCATGGATTTCAATTCTTTGAAGTATATTTCTGTGAAGTTTTGTTGAAATTCCCTGGTTAGTTTAGGAGAAGATTTTTTTGTAATTGTGAACGGACGGACGGACAAAGGGACGGATAGATGGATGATCACATAGCTACCCCAGAGCACTTCGTGCTCAGGTGAGCTAAAAAGCTTTACAAGTAGCTGCATATTTTGTTTTATATACTATGCACTTAATACTAAAGTATTTCTTATCCTTTTTTTAAGTCCTTATTACAGAGATCTTATTCCTGTGATCAAAATTTTTTGTCTTCTTTCTTCAGTTCCAGAATATAGGAATATGATTCTGAAATTATTTTCTTGAATATCTTATATATAGATGGTATTATAATCTCATGTTAACACAGAACCATTTGTTCTAGTGTTTTGGTTTATATGTCATTGAATGGATTAATTACAAAAAAAAGATAAGTGAAGTTTAATTTCTGGATAAAATCTTAACAATGTTGCATATGAAAAGATCGTAGAAGCCATAGATTGTTTGTCTTAGTTTTTCTATATTTGTTAAATCAAAGTAGATAATTAGAGTCCAAGGATTTCATTGAATTTTTTTTCTGTTTAGTTTTACTGACAAATCAGTTTTTGTCACCAAGATTTTATTCCTTTTATCAATGAATTTTAAAATACGGCAAATGACATGAAGTTCGTGATAAGATCCTCCATTATTCTCGCTGCTTGAAAGTACAAAACAAATCTCGTATATTGGTAAGATAAACATAATGTGCCACTAAAATAATTGAATCTTCAGAAGAGAAAAGGTTTGATATCAAAAAGTTTCTAATTTTGGCAGTTCATAAGGGCTTGCTACCATCGAATCAGCCGAGGTGCAAATAAAACGAGCATGTTGTCTATCCATACACGCTTGATTTACGATCAAAGGGCTTCCAACCAGCAGTTGTATAATTGATTTACTGTCCCCTATTTTGATACCCTCTAGGCAAAATGCGATGATCGCCTTTTATAACAAGGCAACTTCCTGTATTTTCCAGGCAACTTCGACTTCGCTTTGATCAGCAACTCGGGCGAAGTTTTATGAAACCAGGCGACTTCTTCGCCTGAGTCGCCCACTCTGCAGAGGCCCTGATTTCATTTCAAAAAGGAACTTTCCTTACGACCCTACAATCGTCCTGTGAATTTTTAAAGACAATCTGATAATGATTGTGAACTTCATGACATACACAAGAATGTTTTGAATGATAATCTGTAAGGCCCCTTTTCCTGTATTTCAAATGCCATGATTATTCCATGCATCTTTGAAGAGAATCCAATAAAACTGTTGACTTTATTGTGTTGACAAAGATATTACATTCAAGTTCTCATAAGGCCCCTTTTCCCATGATATTTTACTGTTGGTTTTATCATTCTGTGAAAGTTAAAAGTGAATCCGATGAAATATTGGGAATTCATTATGTTTACTAGAATATTTTAAAAAAAATCATATGGCCCCTTTTTACATGATACTTGAATCTTCATAGGGCCAATTTTCTCATGATACTTTACAGAAAAAAACAAAATTCAAAAGGAAAATTTCTGATGAAGGTTCAATCATTCTTTAAAAGTTAAAGAGAATCAATGAAAACAGTGGACTGAATTGTGTCAAGAATTTTTGTAACAAAATTTTCATAAGGTGCCTTTTTCCGTGATCTGTAATAATCTGTAAGACCCCTTTTCCTGTGTTTCCAATGCCACACATAATTTCATGCATCAAACTGTTGACTTTATTGTGTTAACAAAGATATCAAATTCAAGTTCTCATATGGCCCCTTTCCAGTGATACTTTACTGTTGGTTTAATCATTCTGTGAAAGTTTAAAGTGAATCTGATGAAATATTGTGGTACAAGGCTTTTCAGATTAAATTTTATAAGGCTCCTTTTCCTGTGATACTTGACAGATCAGGTCTAATGTCAAAATCAACAATTGTAATTATTGTACAATCATTCTGTGAAAGTTTGAAGAAAATCTGATGAAAGCTGTAGACTTGGTAACAAGGATTTTTAAATGAAATTTTCATAAGGCCCCTTTTCCCATGATACCAGACAGATCAGGCCCAATTTGAAAAGAAACAATCCTAATGATGGTCCAAACATTCTGTGAAAGTTTGAACTGAATCAAATGAAAGCTGTGGACTTAATTGTGGTACAAGGATTTAAAATTGAGTTTCATAAGGCTCCTTTTCCTGTGATACTTGACGGATCAGGTCTAATGTCAACATCAACAATCATTATTATTGTACAACCATTCTGTGAATGTTTGAAAACACTGGACTTGGTAGCAAGGCGTTCTAAATGAAATTTAAATAAGTCCCCTTTTCCAGTGTTTCTTTACAGTTCAAACCCTTTTACGAAAAAAATGATTGTTGTGGCCTTATAATCATTCTGTGAAAGTTTAAACAAAATCTGATCAAAGCTTGAGCTTCATTGCGTTAATAGGGATTTTTAATCAAATTTTCATACAGCCCCTTTTCCCATGTTACTTGATGGATCTGAACATATTCCAAAGGGAACTTTACTTACAAAAGTATAGTTGTTCTGTTTTAGCTAATGTTATCTATAGATTTTAAAGCATTTATTAAGATTTTTCTAATTAAATTTTCATAAGGCCCCTTTTCTTGTGATTTTTGATGATCATATCCAATTTCGAAAGGAACAATCCTTATGATAGTACAATCATTCTGTAAAAGTTTGAAGATCTGATGAAAACTGTGGACTCTAGTGTATTAAAGAGGACTTTTAATAGATTTTTTAATATAATTTTCATAAAGCCCCTTTTCAAGTATTTCCATATCCAAATTCAAAGGAACGAGCCTTATGATGATACAATCATTCTGTGAAAAAGTTTGAAGAGAATCCGATGATAACTGTGGATTCTAGCGTGTCAACAAGGATCTTTTAATTGAATTTTAATTAGGCCCCTTTTCCCATGTTTCTTGACAGATCTGACCCAATTTCAAAAGGAATGATTTTTAAGTTGACACAATCATTCATGAAAGTTTGAAGAGAATCAGATGAAAACTATGGACTCTAGAATGTTAAAGAGGATTTCAATGGATTTTTAATTAAATTTTCATGAGGCCCCTTTTCCAGTGTTTCTTGATGGATAATACCCAATTTTGAAAAGAATCATCCTTATGATGGTACAATCATTTTGTGAAAGTTTGAAGAGAATCCAATGAAAACTGTTGACTCTACAGTGTTAAAGAGGATCTTTTAATTACATTTTAATTAGGCCTCTGTTCCCATGTTTCTTCACAGATCAAACCCAATTTCAAAAGAAATGATCTTTATGATGGTACAATCATTCTGAGAAAATTTGAAGAGAATCCAATGATAATTTAGAGTGTTAACAAGGATATTTAATGTTGTTTTTTTAAATCAAATTTTCATAAGGCCCCTTTTCCTGAGTTTCTTGACAGATCATACCCAATTTCGAAAGGAACAATCCTTATCATTGTAAAATCAGTCTGTGTAAGTTTGAAGAGAATCCAATGAAAACTGTGGACTCTAGAGTGTTAACGAGGATTTTTTAATTAAATTTTGACAGACTTGACCCAATTGAAAGGAACAATCCTTATGATAGTACAACCATTCTGAGAAAGTTTGAAGGGAATCAGATGAAAACTGTGGACTCTAGAGTGTTAACAAGGAAAAGATAACAGACGGACTCTAGAGTGCAGGGGTTTTCCTACCTTTTTAAAACAGGGACCTGGGACCCATGATTTTGGGAAAAATAGCGCATAAATCGGCAAAATTGGGAAATGTCTAAACTCTAAACATGTTGTCTCAGGTGGATTTTAAGTACCATATAACACATCTCAAGGTCAGTGAGGTTACCCAAACTGGGTTTCAATAATAAGTATTTTAAGGTTGTATTACAGCCTTAAAATACTTATCATTTAACCCATTACCACACAGTAACGATTTTTTAAGCCCTCAAATAAACAAATTTGAGAAAACCTTGTTAAGAATGGAGAAATTGCTTTTAAAAAAGCTATTTCTTCATTCTACACAATGATTTCTACTGAGAAAGTGAAAAAAATCAAATTTTTCTTCAACTTTGAATTGTCGTCTTCAACTTCCTTGAATTTGGACCGGTCCAAAATTTCGGGAAATGGGAATGGGTTAAACCCAGTTTGGTAATAAGGGGTATCATAAAATTTGACCATGAATATTTGATCGGACAATTTAGCTAATTCCCAAACAATGATGCTTTTTGACACCCCTCAAGAGAAAGGTGTGAGAAATCATTGTAAAGATGGGTGAATAGCTTGTGACAATTAATTTCTTTATTTTCTACAATGTTTCCTAAGACCTTTACAAAAAGATAAAGATTTTTAAAATGTCTAAAACAAGAAATTGTTGTCTGCAACTTCTTTGAATTTGGATCAGTCTATCATTCCGTCGTAGACCGGGTTATACATGTAGGTTAAACCAGGGTTAAACAAGTGAAAGTGTATAACAATGTAATCTACGGTTGAAGGGAAAAAACCAATCAAAATGCACTCACGAAATTTTGGTCCATGCATTTTTCTTTAAAATTGGTAATTGAATCATTTTGATAAGGAAAGGTTGTAACTGAAAAGTCGTTTCTATCATTCTCTATATCTTTTTGACCACGAGAACAGTAGATGATCGAAATCGTAGGTGTCAACATGAATGCATTTTGCCAATCTCGATCGATGTCTGCTGTTACTAGTATTTGTTACAAAAAAATCAAAAGTAAAAAGAAGGTTAATATTTTTCGTTCAATAAAAGAAATACCCTGAAAATTTTCCGAAGATTGTGGTTTGCTGCAAATTTAAAGTTCGGCCGTTCATAAACGAAAATACAGTATCGTAGAAGGTCGGAATCAAAATAAATTGAATTTATAACATTATAATATTTGATTATATCCTTTATTCAGTTTTATAAGATTGACCAGTACACGCGAGGAAAGTGTGTCACTGTGAGAACACAACGCGGTCGCCTAGACAGTCGGCCCCTTTGAAGTGGGTTGAACCTCGGAGAAATTTACAGAGTGACGTCACATTGAAAACAAGTTAGGCAAGGAATTATGCGATTTTTTTAGCATAAATAATATTATATATTATCTCGGATATGATTTGATATTAAAAGTAAGTAATTAAAGCTAATTTTCTCGGAAGCTTTGAATTTTAATCCTTTAAATTTCATCTGGCTTTGTTTATAATATACGCGCGCTTACAATAGCCTAATCCAATTAGCGCACGCGCGATTGACACGATGTCGTCGTCTGATAGATAAACAGTGGTCAATAAACAGTATCTGTGTTCTTTTTTTCTTTTTTCTTTTTTTTTTTTTAAGAGTTTTGGAGAAATCGGCGAGCGTAACCAATATTATACAAACTCAAATGATGGCCCTCCATTTTACCAGTTTTCGGCAGCCGAAATTGGGGGAATTTCACTCATAATTTTGGGAATTTTTACCTGAAAATTGGGAAATTTTATACGTTTTTGCGATTGGGAAAGGGTCCGGTATTCGGCCCCAAAATCGGCGTAGGAAAATCCCTGGAGTGTTAACAAGGAAAAGATAACAGACGGACCACGAATGGACAGACGCACAGATGGAAAAAAAAGCCAAGGAAATAGCTCTAGTGGCCTTTGGCCAGTAGAGTTAACAAGAGCCTGCCCACGTTGCAATGCTTGGCTGCAGGTGCTGGATAATGCGAAAATTTTAAGCTGTAAAAGAGACATAACTTTACAATACGCTTTAAGAGTTATCCCCCTTGATAGTCTAGATAGCTCTTGTGATGGTCAATACACATGCCAAGTTTCATGAGAACATCTTCAATAACAACAGAGATATGACCAAGGTTAAAGTTTGTCACACCAATGCCTATGCACAAAACGCCAAGGTGATGACAATACTTCAGGTTTTTCAGGCAATTTCTTCATTATCAACAATGATTTCTACAACAAAAGACAAAAAAATTCAAATTTCAAAAAAAATATTGTCGTCTGAAACTTCTTTGAATTTGGACCAGTCTCAAACCTTTCTGTCTGGTAATGAGTTAACCACTGAATCTAAATGGAAGGATCCTTCACAACATAGCAAAAGGAGAGTCCACTAGAACTCTATGATGAAGTGATGACAATCTACATCCCTTATTTGTCCTCAAAATCCTATGTTGTGGATAATAATTGGAATTGTCTTTAAGATAATATTCAAATGAGTGCCAACAGAGAAGGATATGATGAATGAATAAAGAAAATGTACACTTTCAATCAAAATCACTGCCTACAGTAAGAGCTCTGGTCACTGCTATACAGTAATATTTAGATATAACACAGTAATATTTAGATATATCACAGAAATATTTCATCATATTTTATCAGGCAGGTGTAAATAGACCACCTTAAAAGTGGTAAAGTATCACCCCTGGTCAAGCTTTGCAGTCTGCGAAAGCTGGTGAGGGTTGAAACTTTTTAGGTTTTCAACATTTTCTAGAGCTATAATGGTATTTCTACAAAAAAGGTTAAAATATTCTTTTTGAAATAACATCTCTGATGTACCCCTGCCGGTTTCCATTTCTGTTCTAACAAGAGCACAACATGTTGATACCACACTGGGCAGTTCAGGTGATTAATAGTAGGTAAAAGTAAACAAGAGGGCCGTTGACCCTGGGGTGCTCACCTGAGATAAAGGCTTTTTTTCATTTTCTAATTTTATGTTAAGGTTAGGACTATTATACAAGTGGGACTGACCATACTGTTCACATATATAGGCTCTGCACCTGGGGATTCCTAAGTCTTAATGACAAATGCAAAGGTTTTAGAACTAATATGAAAGGAGAATATTTTTCCCCCCTCTGGATTTGTGGGTAATCATTTTAGAAATATGATTGAAGTCAAGGAGCTGAAGTCTCATGCTAAATATCAAGGCTAATGACCAACTGGGTCAGGCCTGGAGAAGATTCTTAAAGATTTAACTTCCATTGCCTTGGCAAACAGAGTTTGTCTACTAGATTTCTATCATTTCAGTTTCAGTGAAAGAGGGCTATATAAGGAACATTTCAGCCAAATTTGGTTCAAATTGGCCAACTGATTAGGGAGGAGATGTTGTTTAAAAATTCTTCTTTATTTATATATAAATCCCAATCCCGGGAGACCCGAGGGTAATGACTTAAGCAATTTTGACAGAGGTCATTATACTGATGTTTCATGCAAAATATCAAGGCTTTACACTTTCTTGGTCAGGAGGAAAAGATTTTTTAAGATTATATTAAAATTTCACTTTTTTTGCTATGATGACCAGAGTTTTCAACGAATTTCAATTCTTTTAGCAATTTTCATACAGATCCACCTAAGGAAAATTTTTGGCAAATTTGGTTGAAATTTGCCAAATTGTTTGGGAGGAGACATTATTAAACCCTTTCCTGTACAATCCCTTGTTTTCACGTCCCTGTGAATTTATACTTGAGAAAACATTGAGGGAAAAGAAGAAATTGCTTGTCACAAGCAATTTCTTCTTTACCCACAATATTTTCTAACCTGTAGGTTTGTTACTTTTCAAATTGCACCCACATTTGATTGTTGCCTGCAACTTCTTTCAAAGTGGACTGGTCTAAAATTTTGAAAAACAGGAAAGGCTTAAAAATCCTTCTTTCTATATAAACCCCAACCCCCTGGGGCTCTGCCCATAGGGACCCCATGGTCATGATTTTTGCTACTTTGAAAGAGGTCAATATACTGATGTTTCATGCAAAATATCAAGGCTCTACTTCTTCTAGGTCAGATGAAGAAGATTTTTCAAGATTATTTTAAAAATTTCACTTTTGTTGCCAGGGTTACCAGAGTTTTCAATAGACTTCAATTCTTTTAGCTATTTTCAAACAGAGCCACCTAAGATACCTTTTGCCAAATTTGATTGAAATTGGCCAAGTTGTTTGGGAGGAGATGTTGTTTAAAAATCCTTCACTTTTGTTGCCAGGGTAACCAGAGTTTTCAACAGATTTTTATTCTTTTATATATTATCACACAGAGCCACCTAAGGAACCTTTTTGTCAAATTTGGTTGGAAATTTGGCCCAATTGTTTGGGAGGAGATGTTGTTTAAAAATCCTTCTTTATTTCTATATAAACCCATCCCCCCCGGGGCTCTGCCCTTCGAGACCCCAGGGTCATGTTTTTAGATATTTTGAAAGAGGTCAGTATACTGATGTTTCATGCAAAATATCAAGGCTCTACCTCTTCTGGGTCAGGAAAAGAAGATTTTTAAGATTATTTTAAAATTTCACTTTTGTTGTCATGGTAACTAGAGTTTTCAACAGACTTCAATTCTTTGAACTATTTTTAAATGGGAACCATCTAAGGAACATTTCTGCCAAATTTGGTTGAAATTGGCCAAGTGGTTTGGGAGGAGATGTCGTTTGAAGAAATTGTTGACAGATTACCGACTTCGGCAGACGCACGATACACGACGGACTGATGGACGCCCGACAAAAGGTGATCACAATAACTCACCTGAACACTTCGTGCTCAGTTGTGCTTAAAAAGGGCATAATTCATTTAAAAATGCATTTAGAATTATCCCCCTTCTTTGTATAGACTGCTCTTTTGACAGTGATCATATATCCGAGTTTCAAGTGAATATGGTCAGTAATACCAGAGATGTTACAAAATGAACGTTTTTGGAGGATGACAAAGTAGGTGTCCACCTGGCAATACCTTGGGGTTTCTCCAAAAACAGCCAAGATAAAAATTTGTTTCATGCTATTTGAAGATGGTTCTTTTCATTGATGGGTCATAGTATATTTTCACAGTTAAACTCATTGTTGCACCAGAGGTCTTCATAGGAGCTGCATATGCTATTCTTTTAAATAATCTTTTATATACAAAACAATTTTTTGTGGTTGCTCAATGGATTTGTCTTGTAGCATTGTTGAAATATTTGAAATTTTATTGGAAAATTACCCTATCCACTGAAGCTCTGTATTTTGATGTTCCTAAAGATAAGAATGATAATTAAAACATAATAGAACAAGATGTGTTTGTGAAACACCATGCCCCCGAAACAGGAATTCATTAGAAACGGGTGATTTTTATTGTTTTTGAGTAAGGTGTTAGGGAAAAGGGTTAAATTTTGACCTTGACCTTGATGAAATGACTTTCCCCGGTTGCACCTTGTTAAGACCTATCTACATACCAAATATTAGCATTGTAACTTAATTGGGGATGAAGTTATAGGAAAATGTTTAGTTGGCAGGTTAAGTTTTTGAGAAATGTTTTAGGGAAAAGGGTTAAATTTTGACCTTGACCTTAATGAAATGACCTTCCCCAGTTGCGCATTGTTGAGACCTATCTACTTACCAAATATTAGCATTGTAACTTAATTAGGGATGAAGTTATAGCAAAAAATGTTTAGTTAGCAGGTTAAGTTTTTTAGTAAGGTTTTAGGGAAAAGGGTTAAAATTTTGACCTTGACCTTGGAGAAAAGAACTTCACAAGTTGCCCCTTGTTGAGACCTATCTACATACCAAATATTAGCATTGTAACTTAATTAGGGCTGAAGTTATAGGAAAATGTTTTGTTGGCAGGTTAAGTTTTTGAGTAACGTTTTAGGAAAAGTGTTAAAATTTTGACCTTGACCTTGATGAAATGACCTTCCCAAGTTGAGCCTTGTTGAGACCTATCTACATACTAAATATCAGCATTGTAACTTTATTAGGGATGTAGTTATAGTAAAATGTTTAGTTGGCAGGTTAAGTTTTCGAGTAATGTTTTAGGGAAAAGGGTTAAAATTTTGACCTTGACCTTGAAAAAAATGAACTTTCCCAGTTGTGCCTTGTTGAGACCTATCTACATAACAATTGTTGGCATTGTAACTTAATCAGGGTTGAAGTTATAGGAAAATTGGCAGGTTAACTTTTGCAGACAGACAGACAGATGGACAGACAGACAGACGGACACGGTAAAACAATATGCCCCCGATCTATCGATGCAGGGCATAAAAAAGATATGAAACTTCTATAGAAAAAGTATATTCTTCTTTATGCACAATGTTTTCTATTTTATGGGTTACTTTTTTTTTAAATTTTGAAACTTGAGCCTGCTACTGCCTTCAAGTGAGACAAGACAACACAAATTTTCTTATCTATTAAAGGAATGGATAACCTACAATTATTTAGTCAAATCTTCTAAATACCTTGTTTACTCTAATTGGTTTTCCATACATTTTAATCATGTTCATAATTTTAATGGCATAGTCTGCATCATCTTCTCCCATAAACTCCACAAAGCCATAACCTTGATGTGTCTGCGTCACTCTGTCCTTTGGCATGTGTACATTCACTGAAAATTTAGAATAACCGATTACCACACACTCCCACTATTTTAAGCTTTTTATAACAAGCAATTTCTTGAGGTATGAAAACAAGAGGACCATGATGGTCCAAAATTGCTCACCTGAGTATGATGGTTCATGGCTTTATGATATACAAAATAGCAAAGCCCTCTGCCTATTTATTTTGGCGAAATGTTTAAGGATTATCTCTTTTAATCCTAGGTATATTGATGATCCCAACATATAGTTATAATTTCCTGAATATTGTAATGCTTTTAAGTATAGATATCAATACATAACAAATATCAAAATTCTAGGTTTAGGAGCAGAAGGTTTTCAAAGATATCATTCTCTATTCCTATCTAAAATAAGGGATTGCACATAAAGGGCTAATTTTCAGAATATGGTAATTCTTTGAGGAAATTTTGGCAGAGGGTCAATAGATGATGAGATTTACCTAATGCAAATACTCTAGGCCTTATTGTTAAGGGAGATTCAAGAAGACTTTAAAAGATACTCTTCTCTATTCCATTGTTAAATCAGGGATCATACAGAAAAGGGGTAATTTTCAGAATGCGGTAATTCTTTGAAGTATTTTGGTAGATGGTCAATATATGATACATGTACCAAATATCAAAGCTCTAGGCCTTAAGGTTTTGGAGAAGAAGATTTTCAAAGATTTCCTTCTTTATTCCTTTGTAAAGTCAGGGTTCACATAGAAAAGGACTACTTTTCAGAATACGGTAATTCTTTGAAGTAATTTGGTAGAGGGTCAATAGGTGATATTATGTACCAAATATCAAAGCTCTAGGCCTAATGGTTTGGGAGAAGAAGATTTTCAAAGATTTCCTTCTTTATTCCCTTGAAAAAATCAGGGATTGCACAGAAAAGGGCTAATTTTAAAGATAAAGTAATTCTTTGAAATATATCGGTAGAGGGTCAATAGGTTATGATATGTAGCAAATATCAAAGCTCTTTGCCTTATGGTTTAGGAGAAGATTTTCCAAAATTTCCTTTGAAAAATCTTGGATAGCACAGAAAAGGATTAATTTTAAGAGTACAGTAATTCTTTGAAGTATTTTGGTAGAGGGTCAATAGGTCTGAGAATTGGGAGAAGTTTTCCAAAATAGGGAGAAGTGGCGAGACTTTCAGGAGAAGTGGATCACGTAAAAAAGTAATTTTTTGCATGTATGCCTCATTTCTATAGGAAAATAAAAACAAACGGACTACGATGGTCCTAAATCGCTCACCTTCGTATAATGTTTCATGGCTTTATAACATAAACAAAATAGCAAAGCCCTCTGTCTAATTATTTTGGAGAAGATGTTTAAGGATTTCTCTTTTAATCCTAGGTATATTGATGATCCCATCATATAACAATAATTTCCTGAATATGGTAATGCTTTGAAGTATAGACATCAATACAAGTATAAAAGCTCTAGGCCTAATGGTTAAGAGAAGAAAGTTTTCAAAGATATCATTATTTATTCCCGACTAAAATTAGGGATAGCACAGAAAAGGGCTAATTTTCAGAATAGGGTAATTCTTAGAAGTATTTTGGTAGAGGGTCAATATATGATGATATGTACCGAATATCATAGTTCTAGGCCTTATGGTTTGGAAGAAGAAGATTTTGAAAGATTTCCTTTTATTCCTTTGTAAAATCAGAGAATGCACAGAAAAGGGCTTATTTTCAAGATACAGTAATTCTTTGAAATATTTTGGTAGAGGGTCAATAGATGATCATACATACCAAATATCATAGCTCTAGACCTAATGGTTTGGGAGAAGAAAATTTTCAAAGATTCCTTCTTTATTCCTTTGTAAAATCAGGGATTGCACAGAAAAGGGCTATTTTTGATAGTATGTTATAAATAATAAGTATTTTGGTAGAGGGTCAATAGGGGATGATATGTACTAAATATCAAAGCTCTTGGCCTTATGGTTTAGGAGGAGAAGATTTTTAAAGATTTCCTTTGTAAAATCAGGAATCGCACTGAAATGGGTTAATTTTAAGAGTACAGTAATTCTTTGAAGTATTTTTGTAGTTGGTCAAAAGGTGATGATATGTACCAAATAACAATGCTCTAGGCCTTATGGTTTTAGAGGAGAATAATTGTTTAAGGACGAACAGACGGACGCCGGACAATTACCAATCACAATAGCCCATTCCGAAAATACGTTGAAAGAGTTATTGTGCTTGAATACTCTCCAACGTGGTGAAACTACAAAACGGTCCCAATTCTACTTCAAGGTAGCAAATTTAGATAAAAGAAATGGCAGATAATAAGGCATTAATTAAATCGACTCAGAAAAAAAGAGTTTATTGTTCCGTATACTTTAATTATTGACGGAAAAAAGTTGATTGCCAATCTATCATAACAGACAATGGACACGGCACCATCACTACAGCTCGCCGCTAAAAGAAAAGCGAGTTTCAAACTCTAGTTCGGATAAGAGTAACCACTGTTTATAGGGACAAAGATAATATATAATGAATAAAATATGTACAAAAAGATCTCCTCTTAGAGTGACTTGTCTCTGAAAAGGATTTTAAAGTAAATAAGGCCTTAGTAATGATTGGTCCCATGTCTTTAACCTATTACCGAATAACACAATTTTATACTGGTCAAAACATATTAATGTTACAGACAACATTTTCAGATATAACATAGGTGAACTTCAAAAATGGTCCTAGGAAATACTTTCCTTTATATTGCATATAAATCTGCGTTTGAAGTTCACATTTCATTTGTGTACACCATATCTGTTTTGAATAACAAATCTTTTGCTTTCTTTGAAAAATATAGAAATATAGTAATTTATGTGTTTGAAAATGCTTTGAAATGCGCATGTTAGTAAAAAAGTCAAAATGTTTCCTCAGATCAAACACATTTTATTAGAGGTAAGATGCAATCACACTCAGAGGTGATCGAACCTTTGTAAGATATCAAATAAGAGCTGTTAGTAAACAGCAAAACTAGATTCAACTCCAATGATTGCCTGGGTAATAAATCCTTGCTTTCCCTTGACAAAACAATATAACTGGTCCAAATTGAAAGAAGTTACAAATAACAACTTTAAGTTGATAGAATTTAAATATCTCATGTATAGGGTAAGAAACATTGTTGAAAATGAAAAAAATTGCTTGTTTCAAGCAATTTCTCCATTTTCTACAATGTTTTCCAAAGTTGTTTCCTTTAGGGGCGTAAATAAGTGGAAGCTAGTTAACACATTCCCACATAACAAAAACAGGATGGTGAGGGAATGGGTTAACCCATTCTCAGACAACAGAATATTGATACGCTGGTCCCAATTCAAAGGAGATGCAGATGACAAGTTTAAGCTGATTAAATTAAATAATTCTTCTTTTATGGCAGAAAACATTATGGACAATGAAGGAATTGCTTCAACCTTGTAACAATTTCTTCATTATCCAAAATGTCTCAAAATCGCTTTTCCTGGAGGGTGTCAAAAGGCAGCAATTGTGTGGGAATTGGTTTACCCATTACCTCCTTATCTCTTTTTTTCTACACACTAGAGAACATAAACTGTCGAAAACATAATGAGAAAAGGAGAATTTACTTGTAGCAAGGAATTCCTTTTCATCTCCAAAATTAATCGCCTTCTGCAACTTTCATTTAAGACCAGTATAAGATTTTGCCTGGTAAGGGATTAAAAGGTTGACTTACATTGTAAGGCCCATTATAAATGAGCGAATGTTCGAAAAAAATCTTAAGTCATTGCAGAGATGTAGAAATTATTGCACATTAAACTTGAACAAAATGTTGTCAAAGTCTAATGATGTAAGTTATCTTCGATAAAAGAGAAAAAATGTATAAATACAGATTTGATGGAAATATTTTTGAAAAGAATGAACTTCTCATTCAAGTTTCCAAAATAAGTCAAACGAAACTGAAACAAGAAAATATTAAAGGGTTTGCAAGGATTATTTACCAAGAAAACTTAAATACAGCAGATGTGACAAAGAGATGACTTCTTATGATCAAAGTAAAGTACACACATGACATGCTGATAGGACACACGACAATGCTTCACAATGATATATATTGGTTTTAATTTGCAACCCCTTAACAATTTCCTGTTCAATCCCTGGTTTTTACGTCCCTGTGTTTTTACGTTCTTCCTTTCTTCCTTTTCCACAATATTTTCTATCCTACTGAATGATTAATTTTAAGATAAAATTGAATTGGCGTCTGCAAGGCCTTTGATTTTTAGACAGGTCTAAAATTTGGCAAAACAGTAACATATTTATAGGTTAATCTATTTCAAGTACGTGTATTTGATGATGCTGGACATATTTTTACATGTTAATATAATGATAATGATCCTGTTTCAGACAGGAGAGTTTTTTGGGGGGGTTTTTCTACAGTATAATTCTTTACCCATTCCTTTTTCTATGTTATAGATAAATATTACTTATGTTGAGGAAAAGATCTTGAGGAAAATGGCTGGTAAAAAAATAAATAATCTTTCCACATCTAATAAAACTTTGACATAATATGCATCTGTCAAGGTTATTTTTAATGCAATATTGGTTGAAACACATAATTTGATATTAAGCTGTAGGTCTAAAAACACCTTAGTTTTCAGTTTTCTTTTTGAATTACTGGCACGCAAGTATTTCTTCAAATAGCAGGTGAACTAAAAAAGCAATTACTTTACAAATTTTGATACCATTTTGATGGAACTATTTTGTGTGCAAGCAAACAAAATAGCTATGTGCTCAAAATTTTGTTGATTGAGCTAATAATAATCTTTGGGCCAATCAAAACACACGATTTTGATAGTCAACTCTAGAAATAAAATTATTTTAGCCTATCAAGATATTTGTAAATGAATATGCACCTTAAGCACCTGTGTGGCTCCAAAGGCCTGAATATACTGATTACCCAGTTCTAAATCAATCCTGCTATATTATGGTTGAGGAAAAAAAACTTTGAAAAAAGATTATAGAAAATAAAGAAACAAGTATTATTCTTATTTGTCCTAATATTTCCTAAACTAAAAGACAAAGATTTTGTAATTTTAAAAACTTAAAAATGTTGTTAGCCACTTTTTTCAATTTGGAGAATTCTAAAATTGTGTCATCTGGTAAAGGGCTTAAGGAGAATGATAAGACAAGTGCTTCTCAAAAGGAAAGGAGACAAGGGGACCATGACAGTTCTAAATCGCTCCCCTGTCAGTATGATGGTTCATGGCTTTATGATATATACAAATAGCAGAGCCCTCTGTCTAACTATTTTGGAGATGATGTTTTAAGATTTTCTCTTTTAATCCTAGATATATTGATGATCCAACCATGTAGCACTATATCCTGAATATAGTTATTCTTTGAAGTATTTTGTTAGAGGGTCAACAGACATCAATACATATGATGGGCTCTAGGCCTTATCGTTTAGGAGAAGAAATTTTTCAAAGATATCCTTCCTTATTCCTGTCTCAAATTAGGAATCACACAGAAAAGGGCTAATTTTCAGAGAAATTTTGGGTGAAGAAGATTTTCAAAAATATACTTCTCTATTCCTTTGTAAAATCAGGGATAGCATAGAAAAAGGCTAATTTTCAGAATACGGAAATTCTTTAAAGTATTTCGGTAGAGGGTCAATAGCTGATGATATATATAAATATCAAAGCTCTACGCTTAAGGGTTTTGGAGAATAAGATTTTAAATGATTTCCTTCTTTATTCCCTTTTAAATCAGGGATCGCACAGAAAAAGGCTAATTTAAAGAGTACAATAATTCTTTGAAGTATTTTGGTAGAGGGTCATTAGTTGATGCTATGTACTAAATATTAAAGCTCAAGGCCTTATGGTTTAGGAGGAGAAGATTTTCAAAGATTTCCTTTGTAAATCCGGGATCGCATGGAAAAGGGCCAAATTTTAAGAGTACAGTAATTTTTTGGAGTATCATGGTAGAGGGTCAATAAATGATTATATGTACCAAATATCAAAGCTTAAGGCCCTATGGTTTAGGAAGAGAAGATTTTTTTTAATAATTGTTCACAGAGGGACTGATAGACAGAAAGATGCCTGACAATAGACCTTTTCACGCAAAGCGCCAGATGACTAAAAAGTCTGTATCCACTAGACGCTTTCAAAGAAAAACAACAACAACAAATTTCAACTGCAGAGAGGATTTTCTTCCGGTTTTGTTTTTCAAAAGCCGTATAATTGCGTCTCGTCTTTTTAACTTCATTTTTCGATGTTTTACAATGAAAGCAAAGGCTAAATAATGAAGGCAATATTGTTGGAAATGTACCATCTGTTTGTTACAATATTTCTTTCTCCGTTGTTCAAGAAATGTTTCTTCAGAAGCATTAAAAGTACTCTATATGATCGGCCTAAAGGAATAAATGACGGGAGTTTTGTTTCATGATCTATGTTCACCATATGCAACAAGAGGGCCGTTGGCCCTGGGGCGCTCACCTGAGATAAAGGCTCTTTTTCTTTCAACAGTCTAATTTCATGTTAAGGTTAGGATTATGAAACAAGTGGGCCACAATTACATATAAAGACTATGAACCTGGGAATCCAAAAGTCCAAATTACAAATTCCAAGGCTTTAGTGCCGATTTGAAAGAAGGAAAAAACTTTTTCCATGGGTTATAATTGCAGAAATAAGAAAGAAGACTGTGAACTGATGCTTCATGCCTATACCCCCCCCCCCCGGGTCTGCCCCTGGAGACCCGAGGATCATGATTTTAGCTATTTTGTAAGAGGTCAATATACTGATGCTTCATGCAAAATATCAAGGCTGTACGCCTTCTGGGTCAGGAGGAGAAGATTCTTAAAGATTATTTTGAAATTTCACTTTTGTTGCCATGGTAACCAGAGTTTTTAACCGATTTCAATTCTTTTAGCTATTTTTGAAGGGGACCACCTAAGCAACATTTCTGCAAAATTTGGTTCAAATTGGCCCTGTGAATTGGGAGGAGATGTCATTTAAAAAATCGTTCTTTATTTCTATATAAACCCCCACCCCCCTAGGGCTCCGCCCCGGGGGACCCGAGGATCATGATTTTAGCTATTTTGAAAGAGGTCAATATACTGATGCGTTATGCAAAATATCAAGGCTCTATGCCTTCTGGGTCAGGAGGAGAAGATTTTTAAAGATTATTCTAAAAATTCACTTTTGTTGCCATGGCAACCAGAGTTTTTAACGGATTTCAATTCTTTTAGCTATTTTCGAAGGGGACCACCTAAGCAACATCTCTGCCAAATTTGGTTCAAATCGGCCCATTGGTTTGAGAGTAGATGTCATTTAAAAAATCGTTCTTTATTTCTTTATAAACCCCACACCCCTGGGGCTCCGCCCCTGGGGACCCGAGGATCATGATTTTAGCTATTTTGAAAGAGGTCAATATACTAATGCTTCATGCAAAATATCAAGGCTCTACGCCTTCTGGGTCAGGAGGAGAAGATTTTTAAAGATTATTTTAAAATTTCACTTTTGTTTCCATTGCAACCAGAGTTTTTAACGGATTTCAATTCTTTTAGCAATTTTTGAAGGGGACCACCTAAGGAACATTTCTGCCAAATTTGGTTCAAATTGGCCCAGTGGTTTAGGAGGAGATGTCGTTCAAAGAAATTGTTGACGGACGACGCACGACGGACGGACGCCGGACAAAAGGCGATCACAATAGCTCACTTGAGCACTACATGCTCAGGTGAGCTAATAAAATGTATCATAACCCGGTATATAGTATATGTTGACACAAACGCTTGTAATGAATGAAGAAGTCATTAACCTATTTTGTCCCCTGACAAACATGAGCATCACCAAAACTCATGTTCTTTGCCTCCGGAAATATTAAATTATGATAGTTTGTGTGAGAAAAGGTGAAATTAAAGCTTAATATAGTTAAGGCATTATATCCTTGGGTTGGCGACCAAAATTTTGAAACCACGTTTTATCTCAAATTGTATTTACAACCTTTAGCTAGCCCATTGATGATATTCTGGTTGTAATATGCACAATGGCCCCTTGATCTGCTAGTAAAGCTAGATATTTAAATAATAAAGCTAGATTCTTTTTAAATGAAAGCCTACCTCGTAATATTTCCTGCATCGAATTTTTTTTTTAAATCCATTCAATGAAAATAAGCGTAATCACTTCATTTGAAATTGGAAAAAAAATACAGAAAAGATAAACACCATGTTATGAAACTACCATGCCGATTGAAACCATGCCCGTTCGCATTCTTTGATCAATCGACAATAAATCAGTATTTTGCGGCATATCTGTTGAAATATAAAAGATCAAGTTTGTCTCATCAAGTCATAAATTTTACTTATTAAATGTTAAAGTGTTTATCTGCTTCATTGTGATATGTTGCCTGTTACATAATAACCCCACATGTATCGTGATTTACTGAAGGGAACCCTTAATATCAAGGCTGTTAACAGACCATTCTTTTGATCTTCTCTATCTAATCATTATCATTACTTTAATAGATTCATTTTTTTGTTGTTTTCTTTGCACTATAATATCGTCATCATCAATACAGTTAAGGTCCTTCATTCTTGCCGAAATAATCCTCCCTGTTCTCGCATTACAATATATTCTTTAATACATTTCATGGTATTTCTTTTACGAAACGATGATTATTTTTATCAAGAAAGTGCTTTGTCCTTTTCTTCGACATTTCTATTGTTACAATGATGTGAATATTTAAACAAGAGGCCCATGAGGGCCTGAAACGCTCTACTGGTTATCAAGTTTTCCGTTAAAGAAATCTGATATTTAAGGAAGTTAATTGCTCAAAGAAGAAGGCATAAAGAAAAAAGGGCTTTATCCCCTTTATCATTTTAAGCAACAGTCCTCAAGGCCCCTTTTCCCATGTTTCATGACGGGTCCACTCCATTTCCAAAAGAAAGTTACCTTATGACCCTACAGTCATTCTGTGAATATTTCATCAGAATCTGACCATAATTGTGGACTTTATCACATAAACAGGATTGTTTTGAATGAAAATCAATAAGGCCCCTTTTCCTGTGTTTTCTGATGGATCAATTACATTCCAAAGGGAACTTTCCTTACAACCCGACAATTGTCCTGTGAAATTTAAAAGACAATTTGATAATGATTGTGATCTTCATCACATACACAAGAATGTTTTGAATGATAATCTGTAAGGCCCCTTTTCCTGTGTTTCGAATGCCACAATTATTCCATGCATCTTTGAAGAGAATCCAATAAAACTGTTGACTTTATTGTGTTAACAAAGATATTAAATTCAAGTTCTCATAAGGGCCCTTTTCCCATGATATTTTACTGTTGGTTTTATCATTCTGTGAAAGTTTACAGTGAATCCGATGAAATAATGGGAATTCATTGTGTTTACTAGAATATTTAAAAAAAATCGTATGGCCCCTTCTACATGATACTTGATGGATTGTACCCAGTTCTGAAAAGAATCATTTAACCCTTTCCTGGTTAATCCCTGGTTTTTACGTCCATGTGATTTTATGATTGAGAAAAATTGTGGAAAAAGGAGAAATTGCTTGTAACAAGCAATTTCTCCTTTTCCCACAATATTTTCTACCACATAGGATGGTCAGATTTCAAATTGCATGCATATTTCATTGTCGTCTGCAACCTCTTTCAAATTGGACCAGTCTAAAATTTCATAAAACAGGAAAGGGTTAAGTGATTGTACAATCATTCTGTGAAATTTTGAATTGAATCCGGTGAAATCAAGGGACATCATTGTGTTAACCAGAATATTTAAGAAAGTTTTTCATAAGGCCCCTTTTTATGTGACACTTGCCATAATCAGATCCACTATCAAAATCAACAATTGGATTGATGGTACAATCAATCTGTGTAATCTGTGGAATTTATTGTGTTAATGAGTTTATACTGAAATCTTCATAGGGCCCCTTTTCTCATGATACTTTACAGAAAAAACAAATTTCAAAAGGAACAATTCTAATGAAGGTAGGATCATTCTTTAAAAGTTAAAGAGAATCAATAAAAACAGTGGACTGAATTGTGTCAAGAATTTTTGTAACAAAATTTTCATAAGGCCCCTTTTTCCGTGAAACATAACAAATCAGACCCAATGTACAAAGGAACAATCCTAATGATAGTTTGAAGAAAATGATAAAGACTGAGGACTTTATTGTAATAATGATGTTTTGTAATAAAATTTTTATAAGGTCACTTTTCTTGTGTCACTTAACCAATCAGACCTAATTTACAAAGGAACAATCCAAATGATGGTACAATCATTCTATTAAAGTTTGAAGAGATTCTGATAAAGACTGAGGGCATTGTTGTGTTTATGAGGATTTGGTAATAATTTTTCATACAGCCCCTTTTCCTATGATACTAGACATATCAAGCCCAATTTGGAAAGAAACAATCCTAATGATGGTACAAACATTCTGTGAAAGTTTGAACAGAATCTGATGAAAACTGCAGACTTTATCTTGGTGTCAAATTTTTAAAATAAAATTTTCATAAGGCTACTTTTCCTGTGATACTTGAAGGATCAGGTCTCATGTCAGCATCAACAATCGTGATTATTGTACGATTGTATGATTCTGTGAAGGTTTGAATAAAATCCAATGAAAGCTCAGGACTTGGTTACAAGGATTATAGATAAAATTCTCTAAAGGCCCCTTTTCCCATGATACTAGACAGATCACGCCTAATTTGGAAAGAAAGAATCCTCATGATGGAATAATCATTCTGTGAAAGTTTTAACAGAATCTGATGAAAACTGTTGACTTTATAGTGGTACAATGATTTTAAAATTAAATTTCATAATGCTCCTTTTCCTGTGATACTTGATCAGGTCTAATGCAAACATCAACAATCATTATTATTGTACAATTATTCTGTGAATGTTTGAAGAAATTCCGATGAAAGCTCTGGACTTAGTAACAAGGATTTATAAATGAAATTTTCATAAGGCCCCTTTTCCTGTGCTTCTTGACAGTTCAAACCCTGTTATGAAAAGAATGATAGTTATGACCTTCCAATCATTCTGTGAAAGTTTCACAAAATCTGATCAAAGCTGTGGGCTTTATTGTGTTAACAGGGTTTTATTAATTGAATTCTCATATAGCCCCTTTTCCCATGTTACTTGATGGATCTGAACCAATTCCAAAGGGAACTCTTCTTACAAAAGTATAATTATTCAGTTTGAGTATAAAGACAACCCCATCTCATCAGTGGACTTACAAGCATTAATTAAGATTTTTTTAATTGAATTTTCCTAAGGCCCCTTTTCCTATGTTTCTCAATGGATCAGACCCAATTTGAAAGGAACAATCCTTATGATGTTACAATCATTATGTGAAAGTTTGAAGTCAATCAGGTGCAATCTAGGGCCATTACGTGTTAACCAGGGCTCTGCAGAGTGGGCGACTCAGGCGAAAAAGTCGCCTGGTTTCATAAAACTTCGCCTGATTTGCTGATCAAAGCGAAGTCGAAGTCGCCTGGAATTTTCAGGAAGTCGCCTGGATACGATAGGTGATAACCTAATCTGGCCCAGTGGCTATAAAGGGAGGTGACAGTGTGCAGATCGGAAGCCCTTTGATCGTTATTCAAGCGTGTATCGATAGTCGCGAGGCCAGCAGATTATCAGAAAGGGGGTATGTTCCGGCAGCTAATAGTCAACATGCTTGCTTCATTCACACCTACGCTGATTGGTTTCGGCAATGCTTTGTATTCTATCGGCACCAGAAATCTTTATTTAAAACCCTTTCCCTTCTTAAGTTTTAATTATTTCTGTAAATTAGGTTATCATCAGTCTACGAGATTTGTTGCTTACTTTCACGTAATGAGAATAATGGCCGACATTTACGGACGCCGCGTCATTTACCAGAAGTCAAAATTTTGTTAAAAATTTGAAATCTTGATGAAAAATAATTCTGCCGCAAAATCTACGTAGACTGAAATCATTTTTCATTTGAATCCTTCAGTTTGAGTTATCTGCTTTAATTGTAACAAGTGAAGAAAATTATGGCAAACAATTTAAAGGCTGCTACGATCTTTTCCTAAGATTCTTGTTATGATACATTCTATCCAAAAACTAAATTTCACTTACTTGTGTTGGTAATAATTCCTTCAAATAACATGTAATCCTATAAAATGGAGCAAATTATCCTGTGTTAACTTTAAACCACTGCATGTACAGAGTCTGGTTTTGTGTACTCAGCAGTAACCCTTACCCTTTACATACTATAACTGACTTAATCACAGAGGACCATTTTTGACCCAATAATGACAACTTTTATCCATTTATATGTTATCAGGTAAAGTGGACAGACTTTAACTCATTACCACACAATCCCCCATTTTGACATCTTGAAATAGTTTTATGGGAAACTGTGGAAAAAGGAGGAAATGATTGCAGCAAGCATTTTATCCTTTCCCCACATGTTTCTACCCTCTTTGGCACCTTCTTTCTTATTTAAGCTCACTGTGAAATGTCTTATTTAGCTTTTTTCAATTTGTACCAGTCTAACTTTTTTTTTCTAGTTATGGTTTGATTAAATACATGTTGTTACAATAAAATCTTTTCTCATTTTCTGCTTCAAATAGGAACACTACTCATTTCATTCAGACCGCCTATACACTATTTGCATTTTTTTTATTAGTTGACTTTTTTTTATCATATATGAATCTATTATGAAGTATTAAAAATTAAATAAATTCAGAATCAAACTCTTGAATTCTCAAACCTAAAAAAAAGAAAAATACAAAGATATTTGTTCACAGGAATAAGATCTTTTTTGAGGACTGAAAGGATAAGCAGTATTTTCTATGTTCATTGCATAATACATAATAAAAAAAGGAAACTACTTGGTTGTAAAGCTATTTCATTTTTTGATAGAAATGAGGAATATGCGCAAAAACTTAATTTCAAAGCATTCCACTTCTCCTGAAAGTCTCACCACTTCTCCCTATTTTGAAAAACTTCTCCCAATTCTCAGACTAGTGAGAAGTGACTTCTCCCCAAATTCTGAGAGTCTGCAGAGCCCTGGTTAACTAAGATTTTTTTTATCAAATTTTCATAGGGCCCCTTTTCCCATGAAACTTGCTGGATCAAACCTACTACCGAAAGGAAAAATCCATTTAATGTAATAATCATTCTGGGAATGTTTGAAGAGAATTTGTTGAAAACTATGGACTCTATTGTGTTTATGTGGACTTTTTCAATCCAGTTTTTATCGGGCCCCTTTTTCCCGTGGTCCTTGACTGATCATACCAAAAAGTTTGAAGTCAATCAGATGAAAACTGTGGACCCTAGAGTGTTAACAAAGATATTTGAATTAAATTTTAATAAGGCCCCTTTTCCTATGTTTCTTGATGAATCATATCCATTTCCAAAAGGAACAATCCTTATGATGGTACAATCATTCTGTGAAAGTTGGAAGAGAATCCGTTGAAAATTGTTGGCTCTAGATTATTAATGAGAATTTTTTATCAAACATTTCATAAGGCCCCTTTTTCCTGTGTTTCTTGAAGGATCATACCAAATTTCGAGAGGAATAATCCTTATGATAGTACAATCATTCTGTGAAAGTTTGAAGGGAATCCGATGAAAACTATTGACTCCAGAGTGTTAAAGAGTTTTTCTTAAAAGATTTTTCGATTAGATTTTCATAAGGCCCCTTTTCCTGTGTTTCCTGATGTATCTGACCAAATTCCAAAAGGAACAATCCTTATGATGGTACAATCATTCTGTGAAAGTTTAAATACAATCTGATGAAAACTGTGGACTCTAGAGTGTTAATGAGAATTTTTTAATTAAATTTTCATAAGGCCCCTTTTCCCCTGTATAATGACAGATCGGACCAATTTTCGGAAGGAACAATCCTTATGATTGTACAATCATTCTGTGAAAGTTTGAAGAGAATTCGATGAAAACTGTGGACTCTATCGTGTAAACGAGGATTTTTAATTGAATTTTTAATGAATTTTCATAAGGCCCCTTTTCCCATGTTTCTTGACGGATCATACCCATTTTCGAAAGGAATGATCCTTATGATGGTACAATCATTCTGTGAAAGTTTGAAGAGAATCTGATGAGAACTGTGGACTCTATGGCGTAAACAAGGATTTTTTAACTAAATTTTCATAAGGCCCCTTTTCCCGTGTTTCTTGACGGTTCATACTCATTTTCCAAAGGAAAGATCCTTATGATGGTACAATCATTCTGAGAAAGTTTGAAGAGATTCCGATGAAAACTGTGGACTCTATTGCGTAAACAAGGATTTTTAATAGAATTTTTAATTAAATTTTCATTAGGCCCCTTTTCCCATGTTTCTTAACGGATCATACCCATTTTCAAAAGGAACGATCCTTATGATGGCCAAATCATTCTGTGAAAGTTTGAAGGGAATCCGATGAAAACTGTGGACTTTATTGCGTAAACAAGGAAAATTTAACGGACGGACGACATACAAGCGCACTCACGGAAAAAGCCATTGCTATAGCTCTAGTAGCCTTTGGCCAGTTGAGCTTAAAACATGTATGTATTAACAAACCTGGGGGTTTTTTGGTTGTTTTTTTTGACACAAGAATTCAATTTTTTTTTACATTTGCTGACAATGGAGACCAACACCGAAAATGCTGTAATTGGTTAGAGGCTAAAAGATAACTTGCCAACGAGATGTAATTTATAATTAAGTGTTTTCTTTTTCAAAATTAGATAATTCTTTGAAGGGAAGAGGTGGACATGGCACAATTTGACTGAGATTTTAATTTTGATTCCGAAAGCGTCAATGACACTGGGTTTTAAAATGACATACCAACAGGTCCTGCTTGAAGGAACAATTCCCATAGAATTGCTTCAGACACCTTTTCATCCAAGCCCCCAACATAAACTGTTGCATCTGAAAGAAAAGAGGAAATATATAGAAATACAGAATACAACCCCTCTAAAACGGGCACCCCGCTATTCCGAATTACGACCACTAAATTCAGTACCAACTATAGCTGATACACTATTTTAAACCCCACTAAAATGACCAGTTACTTCACACATTGAGATCAACCACCCGAATTTCACACTTGACAAGAGGGACCCTAATTGGGTATGAATGCATTGTCAATACAATATCGGATTTTTTATTATGTGATATCAAACCCTTATTATGATAGGTGTTATTTCTATTGAAAGGATTAAAGTGGCCGATCACTTTTAGAAATTTTAGCTTGTATTATTCTTAATGGTTATTTGAATGTGTCATGGGTTTTCACTCAAGTAATAAAGTCAAAATTGAAAAAGTATCCGAGAAGTTATGGTTTGTTTGTTTACGGCGTTCCGAACAGTTAATTAGCAATTGAATTTTTATTTCAACTTAATTGATGTTTGGTATTTGCATTATAGAATATATGATACCAAAAGTTTGACACTTTGAATAATCTGAGGCCGGACTTCTGAATCATATCAATATGGAGATGAGAGAAAGTAGAACTTGTCAAAAATTGTACATTTGAAAATGACATAAGATTTTGCTGTAATACATGATTTTATAGGTTTTTTTTATATATTAATATATTCAAATAACGAAGATAAAATAAACATGAGTTACTTGACACCAAACAACCAGACCTCAGTATTACAACCAACCCGCTATTACGACCACTTTTAGAAAGTACCGCAAGGAGTTTTATTGTATTTGGAAATAATTTTTCATTCAAACAACAAAACAATCTTAAAAATATATGACAAAAAATTTCATGTCATTTTCAAATTTACTATTTACCACATATCTACCTGATAAGTATCAGCCCGATTAGCTCAGTTGGTAGAGCACTTGACTACAAACCTCAAGATCACGGGTTCGAGCCCTGGGCTGACCATATCAACTAACTAACTAATTATCTTTCGGATGAGACATTACACCAAGGCCCCGTGTGACGGTGCTATCCATCGAGCACGTTAAAGAACAAGGCAGAGCTCTCAGTAGTTTTGTCCTGTATCCTTGCACTATCCTCCATAACAACTAACTGCGTTCTGGGGGCGTCACTCATATGGGCATGTGCTACAGTAGCAAAAAAATAAACAGAAATACAAACAAACCTGACAAGTTCTACTTTTTCTTAAAAACTCTGGTCTTTTCTCTATTCCTTCTCCATTTTGATATGTTTCAGAAACCCGACCTCGGATTATGTATACATCAACACATGTTCATAGTGTTAAATTTTTGATATGATATCTTCTTTAATGCGAATAGCTAATTACGTTGAAACCATATTTTAATCAGCTAAGACCAACTCAGATCAGCGTAAACAAATCATTCACAACAGCTCAGACATTTCCAATTTGGGTTAAAATACTCAAGTGAAAACCATGACAAATACAAATAACAATTAAACATTATACAAACAGTAATTTCTCAGACCGATCTTATAATTTAAATGTTTAATCAAAATAACACCAGACATAATAAGGGTTCAATATCACCTAATAAACAAAAGGGCTGTTGGTCCTGGGGCACTCACCTGAGATAAAGGCACTTTTTCTTTGAACAGTCTAATTTCATGTTACGGTTTGAATTATGATACAAGTTGGCCATACTTACATAATGTAGACTATGTACCTGGGGATCCCAAAGTCTAAATTACGAATTCCAGGGCTTTAGGGCGAAATTTGAAAGAAGGAATTAACTTTTTCCTCCCTCTTGACTTTTTAAATTAAAGTCTAAATGAAAGTCTGAAAGTCTTACCACTTCTCCCTATTTTGAAAAACTTCTTCCAATTCTCAGATTAGGGAGAAGTCACTACTGAGTCTGCGGAACCCTGTGAAGGTTTCACCATAATTATATGGAAACAAGCCCCTCCCATTAAAGCCATGTTTTTCATCCAATCAAAGTTCTTTGAAGGAATCTGATAAAGGGTCACCAAAGGAATCATTTCTGTGAAAGGGGGGGGGGGTCTCATTTGTGCCCATGCATGGATTTTCTTGATACTTTGCAAGCAAATTGCCTTTGGCCTATGAACTGCAAAAATGTATTTATCTACTTCAAATAAGACAAGCAGGTCTCAGGAGGGCACCTTGGGGTACTCCTAGTTTTGGCTGGTACCTGCCTTGAAAAAACTAAGTACAAAGTTATCGAAATTCATTATTTTCCTAATACTTTAACATGAATAGTAAAGGTACACCTTATAGAGAAATTAGATACAAATTGTGCTATTATAGGTATTGACTAGACTGTTTTTTTAAAAACTTAAATGTAAAAAGTATGGATAAAATTGACACTGAAATTTTCCAAACACAAAGTTCAACAAAACATTTATGGTAGTTCTAGTCTTTGTCAACCTATGAAATTGCTAGGAAAGTAGGCCCTGTAAGTCTTCATAATACACACAAAATTTTATAAAATTTGAAAACCGGTAACAATCTCATATTATGCATGATATTAGCAAGGGTAGTGTTTTGGACAAAAATCTTAAGTCCATCTAAAATGTGCTATGGTTACCAAAACACTTTCTAATGCAATAATACCAATATTTTTGCATAACTAACTATGATAAGTGAAAGATTCACATACAGAAACAGACTTCTGTAAAGGTATAGCAGTAATTATACAGATATTTTCCTTTGAAAGTAGCATGTATGAAAATTAAAAAAAAAAAAAAACCCACCAATTCACAAATTATTTTTATTTAGTAACTATTCCTTTCATCCCAAAATATTTTCTACAATTCTAATTTTCAATAGGACAATCATCTGTAGAAAGTGGCTTATCATTAAAAGGGTATTAGACAGGGTGGCAACTTTTAGCATTGATATATGCATGTCTTAACAAAGACATTCAGATGACAACCAGTCAATCAAATATTGTCAACACCATCTAGATGCAACACGTGCATACATTAATGGTCTGGCAGTACCTGGCAATTAGTAAGGTTACCTATATCAAAAACTTTCAAGTTTGAATTAAAAAACTGTCAGCAAAACATACTTGTGTCTGAAAACAAATTTGATTTTTTTTACATATTTGAACATCCTTAATGATGATTTTCTTTATACATATAAATGGTTTTATTAATGGTTTTAACAAGAGTCATCGTGATATCAACAAATTGCTTTTTCATGAGGTTGATACTTGCTACAAAGACTAAAATTGATTATCAATTACATTCACTTTCCACTAAACAGAAAAGAACAAGAAAACACTTCTACATTATTATACAATACTCCTATATTTGTTAACGGTTTTCTGCAGTCATACACAATTCATTTCTTTCAACAAAGTTTGACTGTATAGCTTTTCAAAAAGTACATGTACTCATACTGGTATTTTATTGAAACTGCTTTCTTCTGTAACTCCAAAAGTCACATTTTAAAATGCTAGTGTAACACTCATACCTAAACTACTTTCTAATTGAAACATTTCATTCTGCCTTGTTGCACTTACATAGATATAAAGAAGGAAATCTTAAAAAATCTTCTTCTCCCAAACGGTAAGGCCTAGAGCTTTGATATTTTGTATATATCATCATCTATTGACCCTCTACCAAAATACTTCAAAGAATTACTGAATTCTGAAAATTAGCCCTTTACTGGGCGATCCCTGATTTTACATAGAAATAAGGAAGGAAATCTTTTAAAATCTTCTTCTCCAAACCATAAGGCCTAGAGCTTTGATATTTGGCACAAATCATCATCTATTGACCCTCTACCAAAATACTTCAAAGAATTACTGAATTCTGAATCTAAGCCCTTTTCTTTGTGATCCCTGATTTTACATAGAAATAAAGAAGGAAATCTTTGAAAATCTTCTTCTCCCAAACCATAAGGCCTAGAGCTTTGATATTTGGTAAAAATCATCATCTATTGACCCTCTACCAAAGTACTTCAAAGAATTACAGTATTCTGAAAATTAGCAGTTTTCTGGGTGACCCCTTATTTTACATAGAAATAAAGAAGGAAATCTTTAAAAATCTTCTTCTCCCAAACCATAAGGCCTAGAGCTTTGATATTTTGTACATATCATAAGATATTGACCGTCTACCAAAATACATCAAAGAATTATCATACTCTGAAAATTAGCCCTTTTCTGTGCGATTCCTGATTTTACAAAGGAATAAAGAAGGAAATCTTTGAAAATCTTCTTCTCCCAAACCATAAAGCCTAGAGCTTTGATATTTGGTACATATCATCAGCCATTGACCCTCTACCAAAGTACTTAAAAAAATAGCCCTTTTCTGTGCAATCCCTAATTTTAGTTAGGAATAAATGATGATATCTTTGAAAACCTTCTTCTCCTAAACCATTAGGCTTACAGCTTTTATACTTGGTATATATTGATGTCTATACTTCAAAGCATTACCATATTCAGAATATTAGTGCTATATGGTGGGATCATCAATATACCTAGGATTAAAAGAGAAATCTGTAAACATCTTCTCCAAAATAATTAGACAGAGGGCTTTGCCATTTTGTTTATATCATTAAGCCAAGAACCATCATACTCAGGGGAGCGATTTAGGACCATCATGGTCCTCTTGTTTTTTCTTGATATTTTAGGATAAGAACCAGCATATTTGTGGTCAAATTCAATGCCAATTTCATAGGTTGACAAGAACTGTAACATGGTGAAAAAACTAATTCAATTTGTTCAAAATATTTTACAAATGTGAAATTTGGGGGTCACTTCAGTCAAAAATTGAGACTCCTAATCTTCAATCATAGGTGTCATGGGTTCGATCCCCGGCGGCAGCAAATATTCTTTCCGACAATTGTCTTTCACCAATTGGTTGATAATCGTAAACCTAAGTGGGATAGCAGCTGGAGGATATGGTGAATTTTGTTCAATATAACAATATAAACTAAAGGTTCATACATGATTGGAGATTAATAAGCATTATTTTAGAAACAAATTTGGTCAGCAAATCAAAAATCAGAAGGTTTGTGGATACCTTTAACTGAGGCACACCCATTTTTTATCAAAAATTCTAAAAAATTCAAAAAATCAAAAACTTTGGTAGAAGGAAGAAATTTCTTTTTAGTAATGTAATCCTCATGTATTACACTACCCTCACACAAATTTTCATAAAATTCTAGGCATGGGCAGGTTCCTATGGAAATTTCATATAGGGTGAGACCCCCCCTTTGGTTGAATTCTGTTCGATATTTTCTGAGGAGAAGATTTTTAAAGTAAAAGTTTACGAACAGACAAACAAGGCCATGATAATAGCTCACTGGCTTTTTGAAATGCAAATGTATTAAAACTTCTGGTAACATTAGGCTATATTTTTAATATAAATGCTTTAGGACCTATATTTAAGAAGAAGAATTCTTTCAAATTTATGCAATTTTCGCCCCTAGAGCAGAGACGTTTTTGATCCTAAGGGCATATTTTCCTGTACAAAAAAATTATTTAGTTATGCTGCATACCAAAAATGAATGCCCTTAATCTTATATTACGGATGAAGAAGACTTTTGGAGTTGCTCTTATTGGGCGTTTCCCCAATTTTGGACTCTGGGGCAGGGCCAGGGCATACTCTGGACTGAAATTTCTTTTAGCCAACCTTTTAGCCAATCTGAAAATTCTTTAGCCAATTTGGCTAAACTGTCAAATTTTCAAAATTTTCTATTAAAATATTTTCTTAAGTTAATAATTTCTTTTATTTTTTTTACTTTTTTTAATAACATGTAAATTAATTCAACACATTCCCACACAATCCTGATTTTGAGCTCCTCTTAGAGAAAAAAAAGTAGAGAACATTGTGGACAATGAAGAAATTGCTTGTGACACAACATGTTTTGTACCATTCTAAAATACAACCAACTTAAAATTGTTGTATGCAAATTCTATTGATTTGGATCAGTCTTGAATTTTGTCAGGTAATGGGTTTATTATAATTTCTTAAGTATGTTGGAAAAAATAAAAATTGATTTTGAAATAGTCCAATATAGGCAGGGGCATTTGGTATCTTTTACAGTAAGCCATTCTCACGATTCCAGATCTATTTTTAGTAACAAATAAACTAGATTTCCCTTTCCATTTTCTTACTCGTCAGTAGGTTGAATAAAAGAATTAAATGGGGAAATCATATTTTGAGGTTCATATTCAACACTAGTGGCCTGATTATGGGATGCATGACACAATATCAGCAAAGCAGACATGCATTGGGTGACGATCTTTTACCTGTCAATCAAGGTAATAAACAAAGGTGTTGATGCGTGAAAGGGCCAATCCGATAATTACATTACCCATCAGTCCCTTATCTTATACTTAGTTATTTATAGTTTTATTATCTTATAACACTTTCCCTCCCTTTAGCCAGCATTTTCTCCAATTCATAATTTTTTTAGCCATTTTCTCAAAATTTTAGCCATTGGCGAAAATGGCGATCGCCAGCATGGAGGTACGGACAAAAACCCCATGTCATCTTCTCATCAAAAGATCAAAGAATGTTCCTGTATACTGTTTTCAATTATGATCTATAATGTTAAAAATAATTAAAATTGTCAAAAAATATACATTGAAACTTTCATAAAACACAAATAAATGAATAATTAAGTACATAAATAAACAAATAAAAATACACATAAAAAAGTTAATAAATAAAAAATCACGTAATGCAAAAATATTATATACTTTCTAACCCCCCATAAGTGATGGCTTTATATCTTTTTCATACCATGGGGGTTTTGTCCACTTTTCTCATAAACGCATGGGGGTTTTGTCCATGGGGGTTTTATCATAGGGGGGTTTTGTCCTAGGGGGTTTTTGTCCGTACCTCACACTTCATTCAAGCATAACAATTACCTAGATCTCAAGTTCTTTATCTTTAAAAACATAGAAATGAAATCGGTCTGTAAGCGAGCTGTGACAGTGAGAATTTTTATTTTCGCTGCTTTGAAATTAACATATCACTACGCGTAAGAATTAGACTGGGAGGCATTACTTTATCAGTGGTAATTTCCGCCCGTCGGTCTTCTCGGCCTGTATTGAAAACGATCACGGGAAATATATGATCAATATGCCATAGCTTTCAATATACTTATAAGGTTTGAGCAAAATTTATATTTTCCATTTTATTGACGCATTACAAAACCCAATCCACCAATTTAAATTGTTTTTAGAACAATTTAAAGGTATACAGTCATTTCGTACCATAACCATTTCATTCCATAATTTCTATGGTTATTTAGTTCTATACAATGGTAATTTTGTACCATGCGTTGGTCATTTCGTAGCAAAGAATAATTCATTTCATACCATCTCATATCACAAATAAACAACTCCATCAATTTCAGATAATTTGATAAATAGATTGTTTGGCATTGTTTGATCGTGTTAGATAAGATTAGTTAAGATCTAATTTTTATACACCCCATAAAGAAAATTACTGAGGAAACCATTGCTGGTGGCAAGCAATTTCTTCATTATCACAATGTTTTCTTCTCCAAAAGACAAATATATTAAAAATGCCGTCCACATGAAATTGTGGTTTGCAAATTTTTTAAATTTGGAACTGTCTTGAATCTTGTTGTGTGGCAATTCGTTCATGGTTACTTTGTCACATTATTCTGTAAACCATGATACAAATTTGACATAAATACCGTTCTAATTATCTACTAATTTTCTTCTAATGAACACAAAAAGTAATGTGTCGATACAGTAACGTCAACTATCTGTTTGCCTGAATGTACTGTCTTAATTGATTTTCATTTGTTTAATGATCAGTAAATTAGATAAAGCAAATACATAATATAATATTTTCTTGTTTATTAATTTTGAATGCATTATTTTACTATTCAAATAATATATATATTTTCTTTAAACATGGTACGAAATGTTCGACGTATGGTGAGAAATGACTACATTATGGTACGAAATAGTCACAGCATGGAACGAAACAACCAATACCATGGTACGAAATTACCAATACTATGGTACAAAATGACTGGTACGAAATGGTTATGGTATGAAACGTCCGTAATTAGTTCATAATTGATTTCAGTATAGTTTCATAATTTTAACAAAGCTTCCAATTAACAGCCAAGTTTACTTTATCTTTTTGATTTGCATCTTGGATATTACCAGTACAAGAATAGGTCGCCAAACGGCCTGGAGCAAGGCACTTAGGAGCCACAGCCAAGTAGCTGCGATATCGTAGCCCTCTTTCTGATAATCTGTACCAAGGATTCAAAGATAACACATGAACTAGTGAACTTTTCTGTAATATAACAGAGCAGCCTTAAATTCAATTGAAATGTGGAAAAAAGGCTGGACATAAGATGCTCATATGTTGGTAAAAGTGACATAGAAAAATATTAAATAGGTATAAAAATGCCAAAAGTATACAAAAGCAAAGAAGGAATTAACTCATAAATACTCTCTTTTGTTAATTTTTTGGCACATGAGTAATACAGAAGAATGTGTTGCATTTGAAATATTCATTTCCTATCATTCATTTAATTTTCTCTTGCAGAGGATAAATTATGTTATAAATTAGCAAACTGAAACCTAAAAAGAACCAGAATGACACATAAAACAAACAGTAAAAAAAATTTTGACTCTTGAAAATTATCAGCCATATGTCAAGGGTCATCATAAGTGTGCCAAAATTATTGGAAAATGGTTAAATGATTGTGAAAATATACACCCCATCAAGGATAACACCAAGCTTGATTGGCAATTTACACTTCCAAGTGATGAACATGCATCGGCGATCATCATTGACAGGTACTTGACACCTGTGAAATTAATGATGAAACCCATTTTCAGAGTTCTAATCCTACTGGAATTTACTTATTTGCTATTTCTTTAATAAAAAACTCACAGAATATAATCAAGAAGTAAAGTGAAACCAAAGAAAATGTTGCCCAAGAAATGTCATTGGTTTTCGTGCATAAAATCGGCACTTCATTTTATAAGAAATTGAAATAATTTGATCCTCTTAGTGCTCTTGAGATTTTCTAAAACTGATTCAAACTAATAATATGTATAAATACTAAACTTTCCCTAAAATTTAACTTATATTGAAAATAGAATATTGTCAGATTGGAGAAATGTTTCAATCTGAGACAGAGTTTATTCTAAGGCACCTTTGCTAAAGAACATTGCTAAAAAAAAAACAACAAAAAAACATACAATCACTTTTAAGGCACCATTGCTAGAAAAGTTATAAGCTTTTTTTTCTAAATTGCTCGGGGGGGGGGGGGGGGGATATATCGCATTTTGACTCTTGAGATTTCAATTTTGACTCTTGGAAATTTTGGCCCGAGGGTCAATGACTCTTGACTTTTGGGTACTAATGAAAACCCTGAATAATATCAATGCAATTTAATCAATTGTAGGGCCAATTGCCTCCTGAACAAAATCAACCAGAAAAAAAGAAAACCAACTCTCCCGCACTAAATTCTACCTCTTTAAAGTATACGATTAAATGGTATGTTCATATTTAATCTAAATACAAGGAAGTTGCAGTTCTGAAAAAAGTTACAATACAATTACAATATATAAATATCATGATATAATACACACACATTTCCGCACATATGATATTTAATATATTAAATTTTTCAATAATGAATTAATATAACAAGATATAAAAGAGCATTGTGAGTAAGGACAAAATGGCTTGTGATAAGATATTAATTTCCGACAATATTTTTGGTGATGCATTGTATTTGCCGTTATATATTTCTGTTTATTCAAAAGATTGAAAGGGGTTAAAAAGTGCCATTGTCCTTTGAAGTCGAAATTGGAGTTATCAAAACTTAATTAAAACTCTGCCATCCAATGACTAAATTTGTCAGGTAAACCTTTAAATCATGATATACAATGTAGTGAATGTAGAGTACACTCAGTATCTTGAATACAGCTGCTATACAACACATTTTGTCTTTGCAAACCAGTCTTTCTATTCCGAAATTTAGTTAGCATTGGTGATCTCTTCTATTTTTGAAATATGCAAGTTTCCCCAAATTACCTACCGTAATTTGTCCATATATTCGGACACAATTAAATAATTATTTTTTTTCATGTCCGAATACATAGATAATTACTCAAGCCATTGTCCGAATTTATAGATAAATCGTCATGCGGCCGGGAACAACCATTGCCGATTTTCATGAGTCACTAACTGTTTTGCTCAGACACTGAATTCATTTCAACAGTAAATAAACTTGATATGTGTTACGCATTACGTTCGAAAATTTATTCATTATTATTTTATTTTTTTCAGATTGTTTCAAGATACCGGCGAAGACGACGTGAATTTAATGATCATTCACTGATTAAAAAACTTAATAAACGATTTATTTTTTTAAACTGTTGTTTTTCTTCGTTTTAACGATTGATAGAATCCCACATATCACCCAAAGAATACGACAAGATCGTAACTGCAGCATGTTCAGGCAAAAATTGTTACGAAGTTTCGGTAGTCAAAGTCCGATTTTGAGAGGATGGTAAATTCTTTTTCTGTCATTTATATACAATCATCGTCTGTTGAATTGAGAAAAAAGGGATATTAATATGGAGAGCTAAACAAAATCTTCGCATTTTAATTGTTCATGTATTAAAGTCACCAAGAGATAAGAAGTAATTTGTCAGAATAAAATCACGGTCAATTACGACAGTTTTTCTCTGGTCTGCTTCACATAAATCATCGCGTAATATTGCCCGCAAATTTAAAGTAAATGTGGTGGTCTACCTGTGAGAAAAAATCCTTTTTTTAAAATTATATCCGTAATGTTTTAAGAGTATTCAGACAATCGATTAAACCATGTAAACTTTCGGCATAATGATAAGGGTAAAAATTCGGTCACCAAGAATTCTCTCGGGGTACGCGTCTGGCACGTGCCAACTCCGGAAACTCTCCCAAATATAGCTGAACATCTGGCGGCGGCGCCTTTGATCACCTTTCCTCCCTCGTAGTAAAATAAACTGTACCCGAAAACCTTTACTTGTTACGTGTGTTTTATTGAACAGTATGAGATTAAATTTCAGATTATTAACCCATTCCAACACAGCAAAATTTTAGACTGGTCCAAATTGAAAGAAGTTGCAGACGACAATTTCAAGTTGATGGAATTTTGAACTTTTTTGTCATTTTGGATAGAAAACATTGTGGATAATGAAGAAATTGTTTGATACAAGCAATTTCTTCATTCTCCACAATGTTTTCAAAGGCTATTTTCTTGAGGGGCGTAAAAAGGAGGGATTGAGTTGGAATGGGTTAAGAGAAGCGGGGATAAAAAAAAAGGTAATTTATTTCAATCTACCAATATTATATATCGGATGAGAAGTTAATGATTTTGTGATAAATTAACAAGCAAAATTCTCGCATTTTCCGTACTTAGGGAAAACGTCGTAGTTACGACTGATTCTTCTCAAAGTATATCATTGCATTTTTTTTTCTTGACTTGATTAGGCCCATGACAATTCCCTCGATGAGCTCCGGATACGAGGAAAGTGTAGTAAAATCGAAAGTAGGTTCAGGTCAATTTGACTAATTTCATAGGGTCGCACATGTTAATCGTAGCCATCCTTTCAGATCAGGTCCTGTCGGGGATAGAAAATTAGGAAATCAGAGAGAGAAACCAAGCGTGATATTTTAATTGCATCACCTTCACGGTTCGTAGCTTAAGCATATTGAGGTGCGTGCCTATTCTCGGTCACTGTTATAAACAATATACACCTGTTGACACTTAACCTAGACAGTTTAGAGATACCGATCGCCAAGATTCCAAATTACCGATAATGGATGCGGTATTTGTTAACCTGATATTTCATGTTCGTAAATTCGGTGTCCGATTTTATAGATAAATTCCAGACACCATTTGTCCGAAATTAGAGGCACAAAATTAATTATTTCATGAAATAATTAATGGTGTCCGAATTCTTGGAGTGTCCGAATATATGGACAAATTACGGTAAATACCGTAAAAGTTTTGCAACAACATGTTCACATTCCATTTAACTGATGACTGCAAACTTATTATTTTTCGTAATTATAGTGTAATAGATGTAGTTTCTTATTTTTACATTATAGCAACTAAGAGTATAAGGTAATTAAATTGTAAATTGCATTTGGGGGGACCCCAAAAATTGTTTTCGTTGCTTTTGAGTTTTATCACTTTGAATTTAATATAACATAGATATTTTAATTGTATTTAGCGTACTAAACGACGGCTGTTGATGAGTCATTCATTCACTCTCCTTCAAGTATTGATAATAAATCGCAAAACTATTATTTCATTTGATATAACAGTAGAAAAAAAAAACCTTTTAAAAGCTTGATGTCTATACAGCAATAACTTACAGCATAAATTCTTAAATAAGCTGCTAATGCGGCTTAGCATGGTGTAAAGTCGCTTGAATCTTTTGGATAACTTCAATTTAGCCCATTAATTTGAGCGTTGTAAAAAAAAACTATTGTGCACTAAGAACGACCATTGAAATCATCATGCAATGATCTAAATTGTAAGATGTTTAACAAGACGCCCAAGTAACAGAAAAGGCCACCCATAAATAGTCTGTCGGGTAAACTTTGATGGACATAACAGTATAGTAAACTATAATGACTTTTATTTCTTCATTTTTTATGATCTCTTTGACCCCGTTTTATTCACCTCAATTTTTCTAGAGATCAGGACAATTTGTTTCCGGATCGTTCGATCGTGAGGGCAAATGGAATATCGGGAGAATAAGATGAAATCGGGAGATATCACATTATTTTAATGACTTCCTGTTAAGGACGATGTTTAACCGAAGTCAATTAATATAGAGAAAAGGACTGTCAAAAAGATATTGAATTGAATTATTAAATAAATGTTCTTTAGATTATTAATTGATATCGACCTACATTAATCATAGTGAACACATTTTTGGGTGTTCTAAGGCACTCCCGGAAGTTCCGAGAACCAACTAAAAGCAGAAAAAAATCTACATGTAAAGACAGATCAAGGTATTTCTAGTTGAATATTAGTCTGTATTGGTAAAATTAATACATTTCAACCAGATAATTTTGTACAATTGAAATTAAACCAGGACATTATGGTCAAAAGATACCATACCCTTTTTTCCTGAAGTTTCTAACCATTTTAGGTATTTTATTTGAAATAACGTGAGAAGAATTGATTGTTGAGCATGGAGTATTTCATATTTTTCCTCATTTATAAAATGCTATGAGAAATTCAAAACTATTTGTTTTCTATTCGAGAAAGCCTGGGCCACCATACCTTATAGTCCGTTCTATTTTCAATTCATCAATGAAACATTGTTTTGGCTGGGAATAGTAGATGTAAACAAACATTTTGTCTGCCATTTGCAATTCATTGGTCAGTTTCAAATTGAGAATGTGTATTGTATGATATGTGTTCGCTAAATTCAAGGCTCCTATATCGTTCTTTGGGTCTTCCTCTACATATATGAGTAATTTTATTTTCTCGCGGTGCAACGGTAACTTCAGTTGAACACAAATAGAGAAAGGTGTTTGTAAGTCACTTTTTATTGCTTTAAATGCTGTTTTAATAAATTTTATTCAACTTTCCTTATTTATTTGTATTATTCGAACTAGTTTAAACCTAGAATATCAGTTATGGTCCTGAACTGTTGTTTATTTGCTTTACTTTTTTTAATGTCACTGACCCCATTTTTATGGAATTCAATTTCCTATCAACCCTTAAACTTTGTAGATTGGGAGGAGAAGACTGTTGAGCATGGTCTAATTGAGCATTTTTATGAGCCTGCGACAAAAATGACTGAATTCCATTTCGGTAAACGGTTCGTCTTACTCCACCCATATCCGTATATCAGATATTTAAGCGGGTGTACTTCTTTGGAAAGGCTGAAAATTTCTTTCACACTCACGGTTTTGAAGTGAAAAAAAAAGGTTTAGTTGGTAAAAATACCTTGATTTCTCTCTGCAATTGGACCGGCTGCCATTATGACGCCATGCGTGCGTATTGTCCGGTGTATGGAAATACCGAAATACGCATAAATTCAGAAATACACCAAAATACACCGAAATACACCGATGTATACCGAAATACCACCAAATTCACCAAATATCGAAAACTTTGAGGTAGATCTAAAGTAATCTTATGCTGAGACCAATTTTGGGTGTCCTGCATATAATAAATACAGAAAATCAGTTTTGAAAGTTTCTTTCAAAATTCGTGGAAACATACCTATCTAATACAAGATCAAACCAATTTATAGAAACACGCATAAAAATAATTTGTGAAGTGTATTTCTTCATTTACCGAAATACAGTAAAGAATTACATAAACGTGCTTTTGGACGCGAATTTTGGTATTTGTTAAAGAATACCTAGTTTACATACAGGGTAAAAGAGCAATCAAGTTTATACTCAGAAGAATTTGTTTTGTAACCGATTTTTTGTATTTTAAAAACGTACATAGACCGTACGCATTCAAGATGAATTGGCCTAAATATATTTTCAAAACATTTTTGAAAGTTCATTTCGCTATTTACTGAAACAACCCTTTCATAATTAGAAGGTAAAACATATATAATACCGAAATTACCGAAATACGCTATTATTAATTTCGAAAGTGTATTTCGGCATTCGTAGATTGATACCAATCATATTTAGAGAGAGAGACCAAGCCGAAATACACTTTATGGATATTATTGGAATTTTATATACCTAAATATGCCAAAATACACCAACATTCCTAGCTTGTATAGAGAAGTCAAGATCATGCCGATTTTACCGAAATACAAAACAAGAAAGGATCGTTAAAGTGTATTTCGGTATAAATCTATCTTAGAGAGTATAAGATCAAGTCGAATTTACCGAATTACTCTATACATATAAAATAGTTTCGGAAGTATATTTCGTTTTTTTGTGCAAAATATCAATCATGCATGTTGAGTACAAGAGGGAATCGTATTTACTGAAATACCATAAACGTAGGAACAAGGTAACAAAGGAGAAAGGTTTTGCTATTAAACTACGCTATTTGTATCACCTTCCTTGCTTAGGTAGCGAGTTCAAAATCAAGCCGAATTTGCCGTAACACAATATGAAAGTTGTATCAAAAGTGTATTACGGTATTTTTTAAGAAAGATTGATTTTACGTAGTAAAAGAACCAGCCGAGTTTCTACATTTACAATATAAAACTGTACTGTGAATGTGTATTTCGGTATATGTTGAAACTTATCTATCTACCAAAGACGGTAAAGGTCAAGTCGAAATAAATAACAAAGAATAGTGTTTGAAAGTCTTTAAACGAAATTCACTGAAATAGACTATGGAATTAGCTTTTTAATCACATTTCGGCATTTATCGAATCTTATTGCTATTGCATTTGGAATACAAGATTAAGTTGAATTTACCGAGATGGACAATAACATAGCTTCAGAAGCGTATTCCCGTTTCATAATAAGAAGAAAAGTACCTGTACTTGGTATTGAATGCAACATTTTTTTCATTTTTTTTTTTTTTTTTTTGGGGGGGGGGGTAGTTAAATGACACAATAATAAACTATACTGGAGGAAAGAAATTTAGAAAGTTATAAGGTTATAAGAAAGTTGGCGTATTGGACACCCGCTGATAAGTTAATTGTCTGAACTCTAAATCACTCCAGGAGATAAAGCATCTTGTATATTCCAATAGATGACCATGATCAATATTGGTCAATATTATGCAATATCTGTAGCTTTCATGCTGATACGAATGTGATAGACAATCCGGAAAAGTTTATTTTATATTGTCTTTCACACTGTTACTTTTAAAAAATCAATAATTTTGAAACATTTCAAATAGATTTGTATATGTAATATTTGCGCGTTCCCAATGACGGTTTTACATTGCTATTAAATATTCCTGAATTACTAGATTATCGGAAGAAATACTGTTAATAGGGCATCGACATTTACCATTTCCCATAAAGACAATTTTTTCTACGCAGATCATGTTGACGAAATAAGTTATGGAACTGACCCATTATGCATAGGAGATGTAACATGACAGAAAAAAAAACATAAAGGAAACGGGTCTACGGTTTTGACTCATTTGAATATAAAACTTGAAAACGAACAATGAATTTGACAGTTTTAATTCCTGAGGGGAAAGGGAAATATTTAACTCGCATTGTGTTATTTATGGGAAATAACCAGGTAAATGTACAAAATATTATAAAGTGTCATGACAATATGCGGTGTAAATGTTTCTTTCGAATGCTATGGTAGTCCTTAAAAGGACTGTTTTTTCTTCTGGCTGCCTTTTTCACTCAGGCACTACAGAGGATTAGTCGTATCCGGAAGAAGTACGCCCTCATATCGCACGTTGATTTGGCCTTTGTTGGATATGAAAGATGAACAAGGTCTTGTCGTAGTCGTGCGGACATCGAATGTCTGTCACATTAAGTTTCTAGGATAGGGTTAATGTCATAGTTAAGGCGAGAATACGCCCTTTTGTATATGCCGTGGGGTTTAAATTGGCTGCTTTAACACATTTTCTGGTGACTAGTAGCTTTAATTGTACATTATGTATTTAGAGTACTTAGGTTAAGCGTGCTTGTTGGGTGAGTTTTCTTCGTAGGGTTTTTTATAAAAACCCTGCGAAGAAATGACTCGTTTGGTAGACGGTTTTTGGAATTGTAGCTGGAAAGTGAAGTTGAGATTTGTTTGTGAGAGTTGGATTCTTCTTGGGGTAAATACTTTTTAATTTACATTGATTTTATTGTGTGAATGTTCTTTATGTCTTTAGAATTTCGTGGCTTAAATGAGCAGCTTTTTGGTATATTGAATTATCGCAAACAACGCTGGAAAATGTCAAATGGCTGTTTAGTTAATTGCTCATTTTCCTGCATTGTTCTGGAATGTCGGATGGCTAGGATTGGATTTCGGAGAGCTGTAACGTTGAATGGTAGTCGGATTATCTTTAAGCCGTGGTTGGATAAGCTATTTTTTTTTGTAACTATTTTCAAAGAAACAAACATTGTGATAATTTGTATTTAATAGTCTGTTTAGCAGTTCATGTTTTGCAAATGCTAATGTTGTATTGCTCAAATGATATTTGGATAATGTCAAATGCTGTATAATTATATCTTAATACAGTTCAGTATTTTGAATTGTTGTTTTGAGAAAACATTGTGAGAAAAGATGTAAAGTATTTTATTGGTCAATGTTCTGTAAATAGCTTGAGTTTGAGAAAACATTGTGGGAAAAGACGTTAGCATATTGTTTTGGTCTATGTTTTGTAAGAGATTGGGTTTGAGGAAACATTGTGGGAAAAGATGCTAGCATATTATATTGTCTATGAGATGTTTGTAAAACATTGTGGGAAGTAGAGCCATTAGAGCTCTTATTAGGTAGTTGCTATAATAGTTGTTGTACTTTCAATAGGTTGCTTGATTGTTTATAACAACCTACATGACAAACTGATGACATATAGGCGCGTGTGATGCGATGACTTGAGACCTGACCAATTCCATGTGTGAGAATATAACGTGTTGTCCAGACCGGGAGACTTGGGTAGTACTTCGTGCCGGCGTCAGCGTCATAGGGGAAGGACGTTTTGGTTGTGACGACCGGGGAACAACATATACAATAAACGGCTGGACAGACATATTATCCTAGTGAAGAAGGCGCGGTCAGGCAAAAGTTTAATTTAGAAATTTGTGTCAATGATGGGTTTGGTAGTAATTTAACATTTTGCGGTTGTCTTATTTTATAAATCTTGCGAAGTGACGTAGACATTTTGGGACATTAGACCTCATCAAATAACGTGTAGTGCTTGTGGACTATGGCAATTCTTTAGAGACTTTATAGTTTTGAACATTTTGGTTTAACTTGTTCACATTTGGATTGATTGGTATCTGTTTATTTGTTTATGTAAATAAAATTTGGAAATGCACATCCTGACTCTTTATTGACCCGTATCCAAGCCAACCGCTCAGCCGTTTTGTGAAAATGTCATTAAATTTTACAACATTGCCGCCGAATTTCTGAATAAGTAGTTTGTTGATTGTCTTTCGGTCTCTGTCAAATTTAGATTTTGTAAGCCCGGGTGGCTTGCTCTTGGAGAAGTCGGCTCAGGGCAAAATTTCTACAATGAATACTCGGTGAACCCCAGACTCCGCAAATTCGGCCACAAGGGTGCAGATTCTGTGAAAAACATCTTCGGGGACGGAGAAAGGACTTATGCCATTCCCTCCAATAGACAGAAAGAGAATTTCTGTTTCAGCTTGTTTCAATTCGTTCTTGAGATCGTCTTTGAGAGTGTCAAGTCGTAATCCACTTCGGTGGACAAAAACGGTTGACCCGGGAACGTGAAGGTCACCATTGCAGAACTTGTCTAGCCTTTTTATGTACGAATCACCAAATAGACCAAATCTAGCCATATTGCTTTGGCGTAGGACCTAAATGCAATGATATGCGCGAGGTTACTGGTTTTATGGATGTAATATATATAAAAAAAACAATTAGATTAATTACAAAATTGGTGTTATTTTGGGCGACGTAATTAATGCCCTAACAGTCAAATTTCAAAAACCCAGATACGATAATTACATAATAGCTGTATTTATCTTCGACAAAAATGTTGCGGTGCTTCTCATTTAAAGCATTTGTAATACCAATTCGGACTTAATCAAACAATAAAGGGTTAAAATAATGGTGAAATCGGTTCTATATCGAATATAGAAATAAATATTAATCATTTCAATAATGAGAAGATGACTTCGGAAAACAAAGTTAAAACTGTTTTAGAAGTATAGTTCGGCAAGTTCGGCTTGATGTTGTTCTCTCCATGTAAGAAAGATGTGTTTCTACAAATACCGAAATACACTTCTAAACTAATTCTTTATATCCAATGTCTCTCTATCTAAGCTAGGTATGTTTCTGCGAATACCGATATATCATTTAGACTCGATTATTTCTGGAGTTGATCAGCAAATTCATTACCAATTTACTCTGTATAAAAAGGTTTATTCCGACGAATTCTGACCCCCCTCCCAAGCTATTGTTTTAATTGCGTATTTCGGTAAAATGACCAGTTCTTGTACTTAATAATATAGGTATGTATATTTAGCTAATTACCAAAATACACTTACATAACTAATTCATGTCCTGTTTTTGTTTCCGAAACAATTTTGGCTTGATGTTTAACCCTCTTCATATGAAAGGTTTGTCACAGCAAATACCGAAATACACATTCAAGTTTTTCAAGTATAACTCGGCGGAATACACTTCCGAAAAAAATCAAAGCGTATTTCGGTAAATTGGTCTTGATGTTTAACCCTCTTTGTATCCAAGGTATGTTTCAGCAAATACCGAAATACGTACGCTTAAAAATCAAGCATATTTCGGTAAATTAGCTTGATCTTGTACTCTCCATGTAAAACTGATACGTTCCTACAAATACCGAAATACACATCTATAAAATATGTATCATCACTTCCAATAATATGTATTAAATATGTAACGGCTTGGTCTCTCTACATATAAGATTGGTATCTTTCTACAAATACTGAAATACTCTTCCGAAACAAATCATAGCAAATAACGTTAAATTTGGCTTGATGTTTAACCCTCTTCGTATGAAAGGTTTGTCACAGCAAATACCGAAATACACATTCAAGTTTTTCAAGTATAACTCGGCGAATTCAGCTGGAATGTGTACTAACTATGTAAGATATGTATGGTTTTAATCAAAAACTAATTCTTTAAAGTGTATTATGGTAAATTCGAATGATTATGTACCATCTATGTGAGATCGGTATGTTTTTAGACATATACTAAAATTCGCGTCCGAAACTACGTTTATGTAATTTTTTACTATACAGTGTATTTCCGTGATTTCGATTTGTTCTTGTACTATCTTGTGATTTGATAGTTTCAAATACAGAAAAACACTTCTCAAACTATTTTTACGCGTATTTCTATAAATTGGTTTGATCTTGTATATTCTATATTAGATAGGTATGTTTCCACGAATTTTGAAAGAAACTTTCAAAACTAATTTTCTGTATTTATTATATGCAGAAAACCCAAAATTGGTCTCAGCATAAGATTAGTTTACATCTACCCGAAAATTGTCGAAATTAGGTGGATTTGGTGGGATTTGGGTATATTTCGGCATATTTCGGTGTATTTCGGTATTCGTGCGTATTTCGGTATTTCCACGCACCCCGTATTGTCTGCTAAAGATCGGTAACATTCGGTATGATAAATAAATACGCAAAGAAATGCCATGGTTTTGTTTGTTTGTTTGTTTGAATGGGGTTTACGCCGCTTTCAACAATCTTTCAGTTATATCGCGGCGGCTGGAGCACCTAACAATGGAATCCTGGTATTTCTCACACCAGTGCTACCATCACATCCTTTCCTAGCTTTCAGCTGCTATTCCACATAGGTCTACGATTATTGACCCATTGGTGAGAGACAAATAGTCGGAAAGGATGAGTGCCGCCGTCGGGCAACGATGGTGATAATATTGATATAAATAGAAACGATAATAATGAAAATGGTGATAATGATTAATGCCAGGTTTAACGGGAAAAGACGGGAAAATGTCTTAGAGGACGTTAAACTGGTAGTTTAACAGTACACAACAAAATGAGACACAACAAAATGAGACTCTTCAAATTGGTATTATACCTGTTATACATGTAGTCACATCCCGTGATTGCGACAAATTAGGGTAAAAAAGGCCCAGTGTCAAAAACGCCCGGTCCAAAAAGGCCCTCTTTCAAAACTGACCAGAAAGGCCCAGTCCAAAAAGGCCCACATGTAATACATGCAAAAGAAAAGTAGTTAATAGTACATTAATAGTACACTTTATTTTATCATCTAGTCTCACCAAGGACGGTGAACATTCTACTTTTCCAATTATATTTGAGAAAAAGATTGTCTCGACATCCTTCACTCGAACGGGTGATATTCATGGAATTGCTCAGTAAATAATCCTTTCCTAGACAGCAATTACATGTACAATACAACCTATACGGGATTATTATCATTCAATTAACAAGACCATGCCTTCCAAAAAAGGTTGCTATAATGACAGGAATCCATTTTTGAAAAAAGAGTTTTTCAGAAGCAACCACACTTTATATTTATTATCCATGCCTACACCTTTCAATACACGTCCTTAATAAACAGATAAACGTAAAATTTTCCTTCTGAAATTGATGTCTGAAAAGTGTTTTATTCCACACTGATCAATTTTAGAGCAGGTAAACATTAATCGAAAGAAATACATGTTGTCATAGACAAAATAGTGAAAAATGTTTAAGATAGATTAATAGGCCTTTTTGGTTAGACTAAGTAGTGGGCCTTTCTGGTCCGGGCCTTTTTTTGACTGGGCCTTTCTGACACTTGGTCTTTTTGACCCGCCATCAGTGCGACAGAGGGGCTAAGCGACTTTAGTCATTGGAACGCCACGAACTTCTCCCATGTATAAATCCAGGACCGACATTCTTGAATCGGTATAAAATTTGTTCGGCCAGTAATTACAATGTCTGGTACTTTATTCCACGCATTGGTATTTTTTTACTGAAGAAGTTCTGTCTGATATTTAGTGTTGGTCGTGGCTTATTAAATTTTAATGAGTTTATTCCAGTAATAACATGTACATGGAGTAAAAAGAGTTTCAACAGAAATTCTTTTCTTGCCCTTTAGAATTTTGTATATTTCAATAAAATCTATTCTGTGTCCTCTAAGGTCGAGTTTCTGCCATGATGGGTAAATGTAAAAAAAAAAAAGAACAACTGGTATTAATTTAGTGGCTCTACGGTGTACTCGTCTAGTACTTATGGATTCCACGACTGTATGCACTACTCAAGTTTTGGTCTTACAAAACCTTTATTAGTGTAACTATAGTATTTTTGTCCAGAGATAAATTGTGTCTCTTAATTATTCAGAGTGTTACGTTAGCTTTGTGTTTGCAATAGCAATAGCACATTGTTTAAATGTTTTTAGATATTTTGAAATCATGATACCTACGTCGGTTTCCTATGCGACATTCTGCAGTTGTTCTTAATTCGTGGTATAAGAATGATTCGTATCATGGTCAATGTGTAAGGTTTTACACTTGTTTACATTTAACACAGTTTGCCAGTCTTTCGACCCAATGCACGGATTGTCCACATCGTTTTGTAGTATTTCAATGTCACTATTAGATTGTATTGAACAATATAATTTACGATTATCAGCAAACTTCTGTAAATGACTACTTATAACATTATCGCTATCATTCACGAAAGTAAAAAAAAATGTCGGACCGAGCAGAACACCAGAGAGGACTGCTTAAAGACAGAAAAGTTCGCCATTTAAAAGAACTCGCTACCGTCGACCCATCAGCCACTCTGCGACCATTCTAATATGCTGCCTAATATTCAATGGGCTATTGTTTTACAGATAAGTCTTTGATAAGCTCGAATGCTTTACTAAAGTCAAGATAAAACATCTATTGGCTTCCAAAATCAATAGACCTTGTAACACCTTCAAAAAAGGTAACGGATGAGCTCAGATCAAGGTAGGCCATATGTTGTGCACACATGGAAAAATAAAGTTACTTGAAATCTTCAACTCGCGCATTTTCATTCCAGATTTCATTTATATTGCATTGCAGGCTAAAAAGTTATCTCAGTGTCTATATCACTGGTATTGAAGTCTACGGACTATACACAATGTGTAATAACAAGTCAATAAATAGTTATACTTTATTGATTTGAACTTGTGAACAGCTTTGAAACCATAGAACAATATGTGGCAACCTTGAAATAAATTGTTTTCGTGAAAATAATACTCTTTTTAAAATTTTAAAGCAATTAATTCATTTACTAAATGTACACCATAACATATACATTTATAGATGAAACTACACCAACAGTTGAACAACTAGTACTTTAGTAATATCACAAGTGTCCATACAGAAGGAATAATATGGTTTCTTTTGTATATAAAACCTTGTGTTTAAAGCAACAGTTTAAGTTCTCGAAAGTTTACAGATACCATGATTAGATTTAACATCATCAAACAATGAACTTGAAGAATTGATGATGAGTTTACTATGACTTTTAATATTTGTCAGGGTTTAAATCTTAAATCATGCTTCTATACTCATATTTCAGATGGTCTTGGCTCACTTGTGGAATAATTAGGAAAAAAATTATTTATGTCAAATCCTTTTTTATGATAAAAATAGTAAACCAAATGACGACTTGCATAATAAAGACTCGCATGTATCAAATCAAACAGGTCAACAAAAATAATTCTAATTGTCAACAATAATAAGTCTAATTGTGTTCTCAGTAAATGGTTAAAGAGATATAAATAGGCTAAAAACCTCATTTGTTTGGTAGACTGTACAGGAATGGGTTTTTTTCTTATTTCTGGTGAGATGGAACCTATATAGCGTTATTTTTAAAGGGAAATAAATATTTTTAAAAAAGATGTTAATCTTAATTGATGTTATTAGTACACTTTTGTTTTTAGTATTTTAATTCAATTAGCATACCATACATAAGAAATGTTAAATTAAGTATAATAGAAAATAGCGGTCATACTTTTGAAACTTGAAAATTTAGGTGTAAGTTAATGAAAAAAGTGTGCAACTAATATCTCTTAAGCTTAAGCTTATATAAAAAATCTATTTCAAAGAGCCATGATAGTAAGCTATGCAGTGTAATCATAATTGCTTCACTTCATCCCAAGATCTTTTTTCCAAATTACTCCTTCATATGTTCTCAAAATTTCTTGAAAGTCTTACATGATATTGTTTTTTTTAATCCATTACCAGACAACAAAACTTGAGACTGGCCCAAAATGAAAGAGATTGCAGAGAACAATTTTTACTGATGAATTCTTTAATAGGTATTTGTATTAAGGGTTAGAAAACATTTTGGATAATGAAGAAGTTGCTTATAACAAGCATTTTCTTATTTTTCCATAATGTTTTCCAAATTACTTTTGGAGGGTGACGAAAAACCTTGATTGTGTAGGAATAGGTAAATACCCTAACTAAACTATTTTAAATCATATTTTAAATAGATGAAGCTATCATAACTTTACCTTTTGTCTATCTCCACATCAAAGCCCCCGTCAGCGCATCAGACTCTCATCTTCAATCATGGGGTGTCATGGGTTCGATCCCCGGCGGCAGCACATATCCCTTCCGACATTTGTCTCTCACCAATGAGTAGATAATCGTAAACCTAAGTGGGATAGCATCTGAGGCTAGGAAAGGATGTAGTGGTAGTAATGGCTTGAGAAAAACGAGGAATCCATTGTTAGGTGCTCCAGCCTCCGCGATATGACTGAAATACTGTTAAAAATGGCGCCAAACCCCAGTCAATCAGTCAAAACCGTCATGAAACACGGGAAAGTGTCTTAAGGATTATTTTAATTTTATGCATTCTTCTGTAAGCAATGAACTTCTTTAAATATCAAATTGCTTTAACGGAAAACTTGATAGTCAGTAGAGCGTAATAATAGATACGTGGAAGAAAAGGGGAAATATTTTCTTGGTATGTTTAATCCACTTTTCGAACAAAAGTCCAGTACAACGAATTGATATGTATAATTGAAATTTGAATACGGGAGAATTATATCGACGATTAAGTGAGTAACAGAAATCATTTGATAGGAGACTTCGGAGATCTCCTGAGTTTTGCCGAATGCGTCCGAGGTCTGTTCCCAAAGTTTAAGCGAATGGCCGAGTGTGTTCCGATTGGGTAGCCCGCTGTCTGTATAAGTTTATGTGGTATTTGATTCATCTAGAATGGCTTGTACTACTTGTACTTGGAACAACTTGAACTAGTCACGGGTAGATTGGTCTATCAAATATGAGCGGTTTTCACTGTGTTATTAAAAATTGATTGGTAGATTGTAACAATGGATTAATAAAATTATTTTCATTCTAAAATTGATGGAAAATAAATCTCAATAATGTCATATAAAATTGTATATGCTTCTATTTACATATATAGGAGTATCGGGGTGTCTAGGGTCCCCCGGGATAAATAGTTAGACCGTAGATCTTTGACTGGTGTCCTTGTTAAATAACAATATGCACTCAATTCTTGATATACATATTTTATTCATAATGACTTTCTAATATCTACATGATATGTTGATACATAATACATCTATATACTTTAACTAGTAGGACAGAAGAAGAAATGTTCATGCGGCCAGTTAATGAGTTTAAATACTCACTCTCAATGAATCATACATAGCCCCTTACTCAGTATCATACGTAACCCCTTACTCAGTATGGCATTATGTTACATCTCCCTTCTTTAAACGAAAGAAAAAATATCAAAATATTACAGTATTAACTTTTGAAAATCACCAGGGTGTAATACCTTAATAGTTATTTATGAATGAAAAATTATCAATTACATAACATGCATTCCATTCTCACGGTATTAACCTTTTAAACCAGGCATCTAATTATCATTTGATGATAACAATAGGCGTGTGTTTGTTGTTTCTATTTCACTTTAATTGTGCCTGTCAAACCAATTACGCGTGTCCTTTGTTGTCAGATTATGATAATGAAATAACAAATAAAATTGACATGAAAACGTTATATCAACTAAATTAACTCGAGTTACATTGACTCAATTATTTTGGGTTTCACCTCTCGTCCATATCTGGTAATGTGGGGCATTTTCCCAAGGTTTGATGGAGGTCTGTTATCAACACAAAGCTTACGTTCAAGCATTTTTGGATCCACCTGTTTGACATCCTTATCAAAGTTTGAAGATCAGAAAAACTCGAGTCTGTAATTTTCTCATTCATTTTCAGGAAATGTCGTCTATTGCGACGACATTATGAACCATCATTTGTTTGAATTGTGAACGATCAATCATTTGATTTTATGACAATGACACCCGATCTCCACGTTCCAATTTTCGTCTGAATTCTAGCAGAATCACCAACTTTAAGCATCGATAAGGGTTTAGCATTTCGATCATAGTAACCTTTCTGCTTGACATTAGATTGAAAAATTTGGTTGTGTACTTTCAAGGGATTTGGTGTGTTAGGGAGTAATTGATTTTTAACAACTGGCAGAATTGACCGCACATTCCTTCCCATAAGCAGTTGGGATGGCGAAAAACCAATTTCAGACTGGTTGTTCGATATTCGAGCAAACTTTTGAAGTCCCAGCTGACTTAGCTTTCGTTAATATTTTTTTCACTACTCCAACCATTTTTTCACAAAGACAATATGGACTAGACTGAACATGTTTAAAATCCCAACCTTTTGCAAAATCTGCAAATTCTGCACTTAAAAACCGAGGACCACCGTCGAAAATGACTTTTAACGGTATATCATGTCTTGCAAAAATGCTCTTTAACTTTTGAATGACGGTCTTACTTCTGGTATTTGTCAGCCTTTGTACCTCAATGAAATTACTGTAAAAGTCAACTGTCAGTAAGAAGTCTTTGTCGTCCCATGTAAACAAATCTGTAGCAACATTTTGCCATGGATTTTGCCATGGATAGTCCGGTATTTCATGACTAATGAGTGGTTCTTTTGTATTGGATCTAGCATGTTCTAGTCAAACTAGACAGTTAAGAACTAGATTCTTAATTTCTGACGTAATACTAGGCCAAAATATTATGTATCACGTGCTCGTGTTAGCGTACGTTCACAACCTGCGTGACATCTGTGCGAAATGTCCAGCATCTTTGATTTCATTTCTTTTGGAATAACAATTTTCTGTCCTTTCATGATTAATCAGTGTATGTACGAAAGTTCATGACGGTAATGCCAGTAATCAGTAATGTCTATAGAACATTGTTTTCACGTCTCAGGCCATCCTGACAATATGATTTGTCAGAGACTACACATTTGTACGTCTTCTTCGGTCGCGTCTCATATTTCCTGTAGTTTTTGATCGCTTACAGGTATAGCAGACATCACGATAATTACCTTCTGAAAATGTCGGAAACGTATCGGCTATAGGAATTTTACTTTCGCTTAAGTGTTTAACCTGTATATCGTATTGTTGTATCTGTCGAAACATACGCTGTAGCCTGTGGAGCTTGATGCAAAGGCTTCTTTACAACTGACACTATTGGAAGATGGTCAGTTTCAACTATGACCCTTTTACCATATTCGTACTGATGGAAACGTTTTAGACCAAATAGAATACTCCGTAATTCTTTCTCGATTTGTGAGTAATTGATTTCGGTCTGAAACTTGACAGTCTCACAGAATACTCTGAAATCGCGTTGTTTTGAATTTCGTCAGCAGCGGTTTCAAGTGCAGAAAGTTTGCAAGAAAAATAAGCATTATCTGTACATTAATCCGAAGAATAACACTTTTTTTATACTGTACAATCATCAAACATATCAGTGAAATGAGTAATTCACAAGTTTTTGAGTTGAAAACAGCATATGGTCGGGTTGCCAATAGCGGATAATTGAACCGTGCATCCGAGTTTTTTGGAGGGGTTGTCTCAAAACAATTTTGTCCTGTCAACCGGCACAATTTTTCTGTTGTGTATCTTTTAAGAGTTCTTAAGCCATATTTAACCCATTACTAGTCAATCCCGCATTTTTATGGCGTAGAAAAAAAGTTATGGAAAGCATTTTAAGAGAAGAAGAAATTGCTTGTGAAAAGCAATTCTTTTTCCCCCACAACGTTTTCTACCTCATGTGACCATTCAATTAGATTTTAAGATAACTTAGTTTTGTTGGCTTTGCCCTCTTCAAATTTGTACAAGTCTAAATTTTTGTCGTATGGGATAGGGTAAGTGCTTCATGAAGACACAACAAAGTTAAACTGGATTACTGGTTTGAAAGAGAAGGTATTTAGAAAATACGGATAGACAGACAAATATGAGTGCTAACAATAGCACTCCTTTGTACTAAGGTTGGCCTAAAATTTTCTAATTTATTTCCTGCTATATTTCCTTTACTAGGTGATACAAATTCACATTCAGATGTAATATTTGTGGAACTTTAATCAGACAACAAAACTTAGACTGTTTCAAATTGAAAGAAGTTGCAGAGTAATTGAAAGAAAAATATTTGGGTTTTTTTGGGGGGAAGGGGGGGGGGAGAAATAGCAAACAATGTGCATAATGAAGAAATTGCTTGAACGCTTAATTTCTACATTTTCCACAATTTTTTCAAATGCTTTTTATACGTTGCCGGAGGTTGTCGAACATTGTTATCATCTTTTCCGTCCATCCTGACATCCATCCGTCCATCAAAGTTCTTGTTTACATATTTCCTCCTACATTTGTGGACAGGTTCTAATGAAATTTTCACAGAATGATCCTGGTCACCTGGCCTTGTACATATTGTCATAGTTTTGACATTTAAGGCTTGTGTCACAGAAAAGGGCGGCTTAATGCAATATTTCTTGTCTGGCTAGTTAGCAGCATATATTGTGACTATGGCACACTTATTATTAAGATGCGTCAGAAAGTTGGATTGTGTGGGAATGGGTTTAACATCTTTACTGTGTACATCATTCTAAGTGATGGGACCAAAGAGATGACAACATCCAAAAAGAGGAACACCCAAGAGTCCTGCCCAGCAAAAGCCCACACAATATCCAAGAAACAGAAAGAGGGAAACTGATGAGTCTAAGGAAAAAGGAGTGTGTGAAAAGGGCTTACTATAGATTATATAGATACAAAAACACATTTGAAATTCAAAGATATAGCAGGTTTAACAATCGGACATGTCCCAAGTATTCCTCGTTGGCTAGCTTCTGGCCATGTGGGTGGTTTAGTAGTTATTCCTTACAACTATATCATTACTTTACCAAATAATTTTCTTTGAAGCATCTCAATGATCTTCTTTCAAGTCTGATCAGACCCGAGGGATCAGTACTTCGTTTATAAGTTTTTGACTCAGACATAATTGTTTAGGATTGTACTGGGTATTATGGATAATTTTAGTCACTGGTTTTACTGTTATGACAGGTATTGTACATAAAAGCCCGCCACTACTCTGTTTTGTTACAATGACTATCATGAAACGATGCTACCATTTTGTTTAATTACAAGTATTTTTTTTCTGTACTGTAATACATGTATTTTTATCCTTATACAGACAACAAATCTAAGACTGGTTCACCTGTAACATGTAGCATAAAACATTTCTTAAAAAGGTAAAAATTAAAAGGTTTTAAACTAAGCATCTATTTAGTTAAAAGGTGTGAATAAAAAGATTGTTTGTCAAATCAATCTTCACTTTTCACAAGATATTTTCCTTTGCTTAAAATTGTAAGGGTGTGGAAATAAGTGATTGTAAACGGGAATTATGTCTTAAGCAGGTACTATATACACGTAAGCAAAGAGTATATCAATGGACCATTTGCATGTCATAAACAAGGCTTAGTTCTGTACCTTTTCTGTACCTTCTGACCTACCTGTAGATCCACAAATGCTTGATTATTCCTAATTGCATTCTTTTCAACACTATCTACACAAAAATAAGATTCATCACTTTTTAAAACCCTGATCATTAACCTCATTCACGGATTGCTCTTAAATTTACACATTCGCTCAAAACGATCCCGTTTATGGTAGTAATTGCACTGGCGGATAGCATTTACATCATCGTTTTTCGACATTTTCCTCATTTGCTCCTCCGAGTATTGGTGAGCCTAAGCAATCTGAACTGCTTTCGTAAGTGTTAATTCCCGTCCAACGTTAATAAACTTTTCTCTTATTTTGTTTGATCTGGTATCAAATACGAGTCTGTCTCGTATCATCATGTCCAAGTCCGTAAATTCACAGTCACGAGCTTTCAATCTGAAACGTGTAATGTATGAATGTACGCTCTCATGTCCCTGTTTTTCGTTATTAAACTGGTATTTTGCAAAAGTTGGGTTGAGCGTTGGCTGAACGTGTTCCTTGAACTTTTTGTAGATCTCATCTAGTTTTTTTGCAGCGTCCGCCGAAATGTCCGTCCAAGTGTGACGGATGTCACGCCCTTTATCTCCAACCCAAAGGAGAAGGAAGGAAGCTTTTTCTTCCTCCTCTATGTCCTTAAGAGGACCGCTGAATACTAGGCGAGCATGTCTCTCAATTTGTTTGCATTGCTCCGGAAGATTGCTTTCCTCACGCTTCATAGTAGGAGGCTTGTAACCTGCAGCCTACACTTTTTCCAACTTAAATTCCAGTTATAAGTAATACACTATTAAAGTCCGTTAAATTGTTATAACTGTCCATCAGTTACTTCTGACACCATATTAAATAACAATATGCACTCAATTCTTGATATACATATTTCATTTATAATGACTTTCTAATATAAGGATACATAAAACATCTATATACTTTAACGAGTAGGACAGAAGAAGAAGTATTCATTGCGGCTAGTTAATGAGTTTAAATACTCTCTCTCTATGAATCATACAAAACCCCTTACCCAGTAGGCCTACGACATTATGTTACAATCCGGTCCTAATCTGACAAAACAATCGTTGAAGTTGACTGGCGAGCCTGTCCTAATCTTACGACACAATATCGGAGAGCAGCGCAGTTGGGACATGTACGCCAGCCTATCGTAAATGGAGAAGGCTACCAGTCTACCTAGATCTAGGGGCTATAACCCGTCAAAGTGGAGTTCTTGTTTTTCTTTGAAAGCGTCTAACGGGTGGAACCTTTGTTGTCATCTGGCGCTTTGTGTAAAAGGTTTGATAATCAAGCATACGGTTTTAATTCGTGCGTTTTGTTTATAATTTGTGTAAGATTTTATGGCTACCAGTCAACTCGTACCCATGTCAATTCGTACCCATGTCAACTCGTTAACAGTTTGGTCAAGTCGTACCCAAAGTAAAAAAATGGAGTCAACTCGTACCCTATTTTTATTTCGAAAAATTTAAATTTCAATCAAATGATTATTTCAAAGAATTTTAAGTTAGTTTTTATGCCCCCGCCACTTAATGTGGGGGGTGGGGGCGGGCATATCCTCGCAGTATGGGTTTTGTCCTATTGATTACTTTTCTGTTTTGCGGTTACTAAAATCTATTTCATTAAAGAATTCCTGCATATAATATCAAAGTATATTCTCTTTAGGTTTTTCTTCCTTCTAAGCTTTAATGAATTGTTATGAATATACTTTTCCTGTTTACGATTCTGGTCAAGATTTTTGGGGTCAGTAAAACAGCGTCATATGTTTTTGTCCTATTTTATAAATGGGCCATTTACGGATGTGGAAACAAGATTTGTATATAGAAACCAGTCATTTTCAAAATACAATCGTTTACCTTACTTCATATGCATATTTCTTAAGTAACTGTTACAAAATAATTATATAACAACCAATGGCCCTGTCCGAAAACGTGGTTTACTTCCCTTTGACCCAAAGTCGTTAGAGTGATTTCCCTTTGTACGGGTAGCAAATTTTGATAGATCTCCGTGAACCACGGAGGACGACGGCTTTCTACCAGACAAAAACGTCGACTTTTCAACTTTTAAATTTGCGATTTGAAGAAATACTTGCGTGCCAGTAATTCAAAAAGAAAACTGGAAACTAAGGTGTTTTTAGACCGACAGCTTAATTTCAAATTATGTGTTTCAACCAATATTGCATTAAAAATAACCTTGACAGATGCATATTATGTCAAAGTTATATTAGAATGAAGTCTTATGTAGGAAGATTATTTATTTTTTTACCAGCCATTTTCCTCAAGATCTTTTCCTTAACATAAGTAATATTTATCTATAACATAGAAAAATGAATGGATAATGAATTATACTGTAGAAAAAAAAACCCCAAAAAACTCTCCTATCTGAAACAGGATTATTATCATCATATTAACATGTAAAAATATGTCCAGCATCATCAAATACACGTACTTGAAATAGATTAACCTATAAATATGTTACTGTTTTGCCAAATTGTAGACCCGTCTAAAAATCAAAGGCCTTGCAGACGACAATTCAATTTTATCTTAAAAATAATCATTCAGTAGGATAGAAAATATTATGGAAAAAGAAGAAAGGAAGAACGTAAAAACACAGGGACGTAAAAACCAGGGATTGAACAGGAAATTGTTAAGCGGTTGCAAATTAAAACCAATATATATCATTGTGAAGCATTGTAGTGTGTCCTATCAGCATGTCATGTGTGTACTTTACTTTGATCATAAGAAGTCATCTCTTTGTCACATCTTCTGTATTTAAGTTTTCTTGGTAAATAATCCTTGCTAACCCTTTAATATTTTCTTGTTTCAGTTTCGTTTAACTTATTTTGGAAACTTGAATGAGAAGTTCATTCTTTTCAAAAATATTTCCATCAAAACTGTATTTATACATTTTTCTCTTTTATCGAAGATAACTTATTTTGACAAAGGTCTAAATTTTATCCCTCATTTCTTTTCGTTTCCTTTGATGGATTATGTTATAAATTTCTCTGGAATAACTTTGTACTCATAAATTTTGAAAGAATTTTAAAGAAATAACATGATGTATATTATGTAAAGGGGTATTCAAAAGAAAGTCATCATTAGACTTTGACAACATTTTGTTCAAGTTTAATGTGCAATAATTTCTACATCTCTGCAATGACTTAAGATTTGTTTCGAACATTCGCTCATTTATAATGGGCCTTACAATGTAAGTCAATCTTTTAAACCCTTACCAGGCAAAATCTTAGACTGGTCTTAAATGAAAGTTGCAGAAGGCGATTAATTTCGGGGATGAAAAGGAATTCCTTGCTTCAAGTAACTTCTCCTTTTCTCATTATGTTTTCAACAGTTTATGTTCTCTAGTGTGTAGAAAAAAAGAAACAAGGAGGTAATGGGTAAACCAATTCCCACACAATTGCTGCCTTTTGACACCCTTCAAGAAAAGCGATTTGGAGACATTTTTGATAATGAAGAAATTGTTACAAGGTTGGAGCAATTCCTTCATTGTCCATAATGTTTTCTACCATAAATGAAGAATTATTTAATTTAATCAGCTTAAACTTGTCATCTGCATCTCCTTTGAATTTGGACCAGCATATCAATATTTTGTTGTCTGAGAATGGGTTAACCCATTCCCTCACCATCCTGCTTTTGTTATGTGGGAATGTGTTAACTACCTTCCGCTTATTTACGCCCCTAAAGGAAACAACTTTGGAAAACATTGTAGGAAATGAACAAATTGCTTGAAACAAGCAATTTCTTCATTTTCAACAATGTTTCCTACCCTATACGTGAGATATTTAAATTCTATCAACTTAAAGTTGTTATTTGTAACTTCTTTCAATTTGGACCAGTTATATTGTTTTGTCAAGGGAAAGCAAGGATTTATTACCCAGGCAATCATTGGAGTTGACTCTAGTTTTGCTGTTTACTGACAGGTCTTATTTGGTATCTTACAAAGGTTCGTTCACCTCTGAGTGAGATTGCATCTTACCTCTAATAAAATGTGTTTGATCTGAGGAAACATTTTGACTTTTTCACTAACATGCGCATTTCAAAGCATTTCAACACATAAATTACTATATTTCTTTATTTTTCGAAGAAAGCAAAAGATTTGTTATTCAAAACAGATATGGCGTACACAAATGAAATGTGAACTTCAAACGCAGATTTATATGCAATATAAAGGAAAGTATTTCCTAGGACAATTTTTGAAGTTCACCTATATTATATCTGAAAATGTTGTTTGTAATATTAGTTTTGACCAGTCTAAAATTGCGTTATTCGGTAATAGGTTAAAGACATGGGACCAATCATTACTTAGGCCTTATTTACTTTATAATCCTTTTCAGAGACAGGTCACTCTAAGAGGAGATCTTTTTGAACATATTTTATTCATTATATATACTCTTTGTCCCTATGAACAGTGGTTACTCTTATCCGAACTAGAGTTTGAGCTTTTTTTTTAGCGGCGAGCTTTAGTGATGGTGCCGTGTCCATCGTCTGTTATGATAGATTGGCCATCAACTATTTTCCGTCGATAATTAAAGTATACGGAACAATAAACTCGTTTTTTCTGAGTCGATTTACTTAATGCCTTATTATCTGCCATTTCTTTTATCTAAATTTGCTACCCGGAAGTAGAATTGGGACCGTTTTGTAGTTTCACCACGTTGGAGAGTATTCAAGCGCAATAACTCTTTCAACGTATTTTCGGAAGGGGCCATTTGCAAATGGTAAAACAATTTTCAGTAATGAACCTGTAATTCGGTGCTAATCCTAACCTACATAAACGAAAAGGCAATTAAATTTGAAAAAAAAAGTAATACACTTCCCAAACCTTTTACACAAGGTTTGATGAGAATGTACTTATTCATTTGTATGGCATGCAAAGTATTTATAGACTTAAAAGTGAAATATTTTTAAAACTATTTGCTGTAATTAATTTATTCTAAATACTGTAAGGACTGGTAAAAAATAAGAAAAATCTAATCTTCATTCTGAAAAAGAAGCTATTTATACCAGAGAAAACCACTTGACAGTCAAGTGACATCAAAATTTGATGTCAAATCACCAATCAACATAGCTAGATTTTATAAGATTGTTCTAGATTTTTTTAATTGGAGATAAACAAAGGTAAAAAAATATTCATAGCAAAACGCATAAAAAAGTAGCACCTCACACTCAAATAATTCTTATGCCGATAGAATTGACCTGAAACATGTTTGATAGACTTATTGTGATAGCGATGTTTCTAAACTAATTTAAGACAACGAAAAAATTTATTGTACAACAATTTTTCTTCAAAAATTAAGTGAAACACAAATTGGTGTGAAAACATATGACAGACAAAAACTTATTCCACGATATAGATTTGCCTTTGTCCGTCCGTCCGTCTGTACCTCCGTCCTTTTAATCCGTCCCGAAATTGACCGGAGTATATCTCTGAAAGTATAATAGCTATCAACTTGAAACTTCATAGATGGATAAACCTCATGGAGGAGAAGTGCAGTGCACAAGAACCACAACTGTTGCTTGCATAATTTTGGAGTTATTGCCCCTTGTTATTTTAATGACTTACATTTAGTCCGGGGCATATCTCTGAAAGTATAATAGCTATAAACTTGAAACATCATAGGTGGATAGACCTCATTGAGGAGAAGTGCAGTGCACAAGAACCCCAACTCTTGCCTGCATAATTTTTGAGTTATTGCCCTTTGTTATTTTAATGACTTACATTTTGTCCGGGGCATATCTCTGAAAGTATAATAGCTATAAACTTGAAACTTCATAGGTGGATAGACCTTATTGAGGAGGAAGTGCAGTGCACAAGAACCACAACTCATGCTTGCATAATTTTGGAGTTATTGTCCTTTGTTATTTTAGAGACTTACATTTTGTCTGGAGCATATCTCTGAAAGTATAATAGCTATCAACTTTAAACTTCACAGGTGGATAGACCTCATTGAGGAGAAGTGCAGTGCACAAGAACCCCAACTCTTGCCTGCATAATTTTTGAGTAATTGCCCCTTGTTATTTTAATGTCCAGGGCATATCTCTGAAAGTATAATAGCTATAAACTTGAAACTTCATAGGTGGATAGACCTCATGGAGGAGAAGTGCAGTGTACAAGAACCACAACTCATGCTTGCATAATTTTGGAGTTATTGTCCTTTGTTATTTTAGAGACTTACATTTTGTCCAGAGCATATCTCTGAAAGTATAATAGCTATCAACTTGAAACATCATAGGTATATAGACCTCATTGAGGAGAAGTGCAGTGCACAAGAACCCCAACTCTTGCCTGCATAATTTTTGAGTTATTGCCCTTTGTTATTTTAATGACTTACATTTTGTCCGGGGCATATCTCTGAAAGTATAATAGCTATAAACTTGAAACTTCATAGGTGGATAGACCTTATTGAGGAGGAAGTGCAGTGCACAAAAACCACAACTCATGCTTGCATAATTTTGGAGTTATTGTCCTTTGTTATTTTAGAGACTTACATTTTGTCCGGAGCATATCTCTGAAAGTATAATAGCTATCAACTTTAAACTTCACAGGTGGATAGACCTCATTGAGGAGAAGTGCAGTGCACAAGAACCCCAACTCTTGCCTGCATAATTTTTGAGTTATTGCCCCTTGTTATTTTAATGTCCGGGCATATCTCTGAAAGTATAATAGCTTTCAACTTTAAACTTCACAGGTGGATAGACCTCATTGAGGAGAAGTGCAGTGCACAAGAACCCCAACTCTTGCCTGCATAATTTTGGAGTTATTACCCTTTGTTATTATCAAAACTACTTGTTGGGGCATCTGTGTCCTGTGGACAAAACTCTTGTTTGTTTTTTTTGGTTTTTTTTTCATTATTTTTTTTTTCCGGGGAGGGGGTATTTATTCAGAATTGAACTTGTTACTAACTACAAAATATCCGAGAAATTTGAAAAATAAGCAGCAAATAACTCCAGATCATGAATTTAAGGAAAATGAATCTTGGGCCAAGATGAAAATAGTTTTATTACAGATTATTACAGACAGGCAATCCACAAACAATTACAACAAATAGAGAAACTAATTTAATTATATAACAAAAAGTACCAACTGTCTGGGCAAAGGTGACAATGGATTAAGCTACTCGATTTTATCAGTTATTGTTCACAACTTCTGAAGAATTTTGCCAATTATAACAGAACAGTTAAACTATTACAAGAAAACAAAGTTTGGGACAGGCTATAGTTTTTAAAAATGCAGATATCCGATGACAATTTAAAGTTTCTGAAATAAGATAATAGATGCCAATTAAGGTAGACAGCTTTGGAATAAAAGAAAAAATTCTCAGTTGAAACAAGTTTCCCATTTACAGCAAAGTATCCCACAATTATTTTTATCAAAAGCCGATCAAATGTTGGAATAGCTTGTGTATTTTATCAGTATCAAATCATCAAAGAGTTATGTCCCAGAAAATGAACAAAATCAAGTGACTTTTCAATTATTTCTATGCGTTTTATTATTTTTACGCATTTTGGCAAAATCGTATAATCTATGTATTTCTCTTACTCTCTTCACCATTTATACTCATTCCCTTCCTGTCTCTTCCAATCTATCTGTTCAACAATTATTGAATTACATACCATAACATAAGACTAAATAATCAAGTAAAATTAACAGAATATAAATAGGTATGCTGATCAAAATTCAAGACGACAAAAATTTAGACTGGTCCAAATTGAAAGGAATTACAGAAGTCAAATTAAAGTTTTATAATTTTAAGAGTATTTAAATTTTCTATGTAGGAAACAATACGGAAAATGAAGAAATTGCCCGTTGTAATCAATTATCTTTATTTCAACTGCGTTTCTCCGATGGTCTTTTTTGTGTGCCAATTATAAAAGTGGAAATTGGTTAACCCTTTCCGTAGTTTTATTGGATTCCGAAGGCCACTAGAGCTATAGCGATGGCTTTTTCCCGTCCGGCGTCTGTGCGTCCGTCCGTTTAACTTTTCCTTGTTTACGAGATAAAGTCCACAGTTTTCATCGGATTTTCTTCAAACTATCACAGAATGATTGTACCATCAAAAGGATCGTTCCTTTCGAAATTGGGTCAGATCCGTCAAACAACACGGGAAAAGGGGCCTAATTAAAACTTAATTAAAAAATCTTCGTTTACGCGATTAAGTCCACAGTTCTCATCACATTCTCTTCAAACTTTCACAGAATGATTGTATCATCATAAGGATTGTTCCTTTCGAAAATGGGTACGATCCGTCAAGAAATATGGAAAAAGGGGCCTTATGAAAATTCAATTAAAAACTCCATTAAAAATCCTCGTTTACAAGATAGAGTCCACAGTTTTCATCGGATTCTCTTCAAACTTTCTCAGAATGATTGTACAATCATAAGGATCGTTCCTTTCGAAAATTGGTATGATCTGTCAAGAAACACAGGAAAAGGGGCCTTATGAAAATTAAATTAAAAATCCTCATTTACGCGATAGAGTCCACAGCTCTCATCAGATTCTCTTCAAACCTTCACAGAATGATTGTACCAACATAAGGATTGTTCCTTTTGAAATTTGGTCAGATCCGTCAAGAAACACAGGAAAAGGGGCCTTATGAAAATTCATAAAAAATTCAATTAAAAATCCTCGTTTACGCGATAGAGTCCACAGTTTTCATCAGATTCTCTTCAGACTTCCACAGAATGATTGTACCAACATAAGGATCGTTCCTTTCGAAAATGGGTATGATCCGTCAAGAAACATGGGAAAAGGGGCCTTATGAAAATTTAATTAAAATTCCATTAAAAACCATGTTTACGCGATAGAGTCAACAGTTTCATTGGATTCTCTTCAAACTTTCACAGAATGATTGTACCATCATAAGGATCGTTCCTTTTGAAAATGGGTATGATCCGTCAGGAAACACGGGAAAAGGGGCCTTATGAAAATTTAATTAAAAACTCCATAAAAAATCCTCATTTACACAATAGAGTCCACAGTTTTCATCTGATTCCCTTCAAATTATTTCAGAATGATTGTACCATCATAAGGATCGTTCCTTTCTAAAATGGGTATGATCCGTCAAGAAACACGGGAAAAGGGGCCTTATGAAAATTTAATTAAAATATCCTCGTTTACGAGATAGAGTCCACAGTTCTCATCAGATTCTCTTCAAACTTTCACAGAATGATTTTACCAACATAAGGATCGTTCCTTTCGAAAATGGGTATGATCCATCAAGAAACACAGGAAAAGGGGCCTTTTGAAAATTAAATTAAAAAATCCTCGTTTATGCGATAGAGTCCACAGTTCTCATCAGATTCTCTTCAAACTTTCACAGAATGATTTTACCAACATAAGGATTGTTCCTTTCGAAAATGGGTACGATCCGTCAAGAAATATGGAAAAAGGGGCCTTATGAAAATTCAATTAAAATCTCCATTAAAAATCCTCGTTTACACAATAGAGTCCAGAGTTTTCATCAGACTCTCTTCAAACTTTCTCAGAATGATAGTACAATCATAAGGATCGTTCCTTTAGAAAATGGGTCTGATCTGTCTTGGTACAGGGTAAAAGGGGCCTTATGAAAATTTAATTAAGAAATTCTCATTAACACTCTAGAGTCCACAGTTTTCATCAGATTGTATTTAAACTTTCACAGATTGATTGTACCATCATAAGGATTGTTCCTTTGGGAATTTGGTCAGATCCATCAGGAAACACGGGAAGAGGGGCCTTATGAAAATCTCATCGAAAAATCTTTTAAGAAATACTCTTTAACACTCTGGAGTCAATAGTTTTCATCGAATTCCCTTCAAACTTTCACAGAATGATTGTACTATCATAAGGATTATTCCTTTCGAAATTTGGTATGATCCTTCAAGAAACACAGGAAAAAGGGGCCTCATGAAATGTTAAAAATTGTTAAAAAATAACAAATTATTCTTTGGTAAGAAGAGTTCCCTTTGGAATTGGTTCAGATCCATCAAGTAACATGGGAAAAGGGGCTATATGAAAATTCAATTAATAAAACCCTGTTAACACAATAAAGCCCACAGCTTTGATCAGATTTTGTGAAATTTTCACAGAATGATTGGAAGGTCATAACTATCATTCTTTTCATAACAGGGTTTGAACTGTCAAGAAGCACAGGAAAAGGGGCCTTATGAAAATTTCATTTATAAATCCTTGTTACTAAGTCTAGAGCTTTCATCGGATTTTCTTCAAACATTCACAGAATAATTGTACAATAATAATGATTGTTGATGTTTGCATTAGACCTGATCCGTCAAGTATCACAGGAAAAGGAGCATTATGAAATTTAATTTTAAAATCATTGTACCGCAATAAAGTCAACAGTTTTCATCAGATTCTGTTAAAACTTTCACAGAATGATTATTCCATCATGAGGATTCTTTCTTTTCAAATTAGGCGTGATCTGTCTAGTATCATGGGAAAAGGGGCCTTTAGAGAATTTTATCTATAATCCTTGTAACCAAGTCCAGAGCTTTCATTGGATTTTATTCAAACCTTTACAGAATAATTGTACAATAATCACAATTGTTGATGCTGACTTGAGACCTGATCCTTCAAGTATCACAGGAAAAGTAGCCTTATGAAAATTTTATTTTAAAAATTTGACACCAAGATAAAGTCTGCAGTTTTCCTCAGATTCTGTTCAAACTTTCACAGAATGTTTTTACCATCGTAAGGATTGTTTCTTTCCAAATTGGGCCTGATCTGTCTAGTATCATAGAAAAAGGGGCTGTATGAAAAATTATTACCAAATCCTCATAAACACAACAATGCCCTCAGTCTTTATCAGAATCTCTTCAAACTTTAATAGAATGATTGTACCATCATTTGGATTGTTCCTCTGATTGGTTAAGTGACACAAGAAAAGGGAGCTTATAAAAATTTTATTACAAAACATCATTATTACAATAAAGTCCTCAGTCTTTATCATTTTCTTCAAACTATCATTAGGATTGTTCCTTTGTACATTGGGTCTGATTTGTTAAGTTTCATGGAAAAAGGGGCCTTATGAAAATTTTGTTACAAAAATTCTTGACACAATTCAGTCCACTGTTTTCATTGATTCTCTTTAACTTTTAAAGAATGATTCTACCTTCATTAGAATTGTTCCTTTTGAAATTTGGTTTGCTTTGTAAAGTATCATGAGAAAAGGGGCCCTATGAAGATTTCACTATAAACTCATTGACACAATAAATTAACAGATTGATTGTACCATCATTCCAATTGTTGATTTTGACAGTGGATCTGACTATAGCAAGGGTCACATAAAAAGAGGCCTTATGAAAAACTCTCTTTAATATTCTGGTTAACACAACGATGTCCCTTGATTTCACCGGATTCACTTCAAAATTTCACAGAATGATTGTACAAATATTTAGATGGTTCTTTTCAGAACTTGGTACAATCCATCAAGTATCATGCAAAAAGGGGACATATGATTTTTTTAAATATTCTAGTAATCATAATGAATTCCCAATATTTCATCGGATTCACTTTTAACTTTCATAGAATGATAAAACCAACAGTAAAATATCACGGGAAAAGGGGCCTTATGAGAACTTGAATTTAATATCTTTGTTAACACAATAAAGTCAACAGTTTTATTGGATTCTCTTCAAAGATGCATGGAATAATTGTGGCATTCGAAACACAGGAAAAGGGGCCTTACAGATTATCATTCAAAACATTTTCGTGTATGTGATGAAGATCACAATCATTATCAAGTTGTCTTTTAAATTTCACAGGACAATTGTCGGGTTGTAAGGAAAGTTCCTTTTGGAATGAAATTGATCCATCAGAAAACACAGGAAAAGGGGCCTTATTGATTTTCATTCAAAACAATCCTGTTTATGTGATAAAGTCCACAATTATTGTCAGATTCTGATGAAATATTCACAGAATGATTGTAGGGTCATAAGGTAACTTTCTTTTGGAAATTGAGTGGATCTGTTATGAAACATGGGAAAAGGGGCCTTGAGGATTGTTGCTTAAAATGATAAAGGGGATAAAGCCCCTTTTTTTTCTTTATGCATTCTTCTTTGAGTTATTAACTTCCTTAAATATCAGATTTCTTTAACGGAAAACTTGATAACCAGTAGAGCGTCTCAGGCCCTCATGGGCCTCTTGTTTACGTTGACACGTTATAATCGTCTTCCTGTCCGTGTTTCATCCAGTTTTCATATTCTACTTCTCATTTTCGAAACAAAATTAGCAAAAGTATCCTTCATGGTGAATTGTTGCTTTTATAACCTTGGCTTGAGAATATCTTTTAAAACATGCTAACAGACAAAAAAAACAACAACAGGGGGAACAAAAGTATTGCGATAAAAGGAGTACTTTTACAAGGAATTTCTCCAAATGAACAATCCGTTATTTTTGATACAAATGGATTTTAATATTTCTTCAGTATCCTAATTGGTTCTGAGATTTTTTTTATCTACAAAGGTTTAAATGTTAAGTTAATCTTAAGAATTATCGATAACCGTCCATAATCTCCTGATTTAATCCAAGTAACTTACACGTTTTGAATTGGTATCTTTGATTATGCAATAGTCCACCGGTGGTATCCGGATATATCTCATAACGATCGGCTATTTGCTTTGATTTTCACACGACTGCCCAGATGTCCTTCTTTTGATTAATTAACAAGGGAGTCGGTTGACATAAATTATTTGTAATTTATCTAGTTCTAAAGATTGATTAATGTTTTATCTTTCTGTCCATATATTGTATGCAAAATGATGTGGTTGGGTCCCTTAGTAAAGGTACACTATCAGAGGTTAAATGCTCCTATTTTGCGTAGAATCAGATATTTTTCAGAATTTGATACAGAGGAATGTTGAGTACTCTTAAAATACTCTTAGAATATGGAATTGTTGTGGTAGTTTATATTAACGTTGACACGTTTTAATTTTTTTTCTCCCGAGCTAGGAACCAATTTCATTCTCGTCCAGTTTTCATATTTTACTTCTCATTTTCGAAAAAAAAAAAAAAAATAGCAAAGGCGTGCTTTGCAGGAAATCATTGCGTTTACTTCTTTAACTTAAAAAACTTATTAAAACAAGGAACCACAGAACAACAACCAAGAATAACAATATTACGATAAAGAGTACTTTTTAAGCCGACTTTCTCTACATTTGAAAGATCCATTATTTTTGGTACACATGGCTATTAAAATTTCGTTTGTATCCTCTTTCGTTCTGAGATTTTTTTCTGTAAAGCGTTAAATGGTAAATCAAACCTAAAAGTTAACGATGTCCTCCCATAAACTGCTGTTTTAATCCAAGTAACTTACACGCTTCTGATCGGTATCCCTGATTGTGTAATAGACCACGGGTGGTATTTTGGATATACACTGGATATATCTCATAATGATCAGTTATTTGCTTTTGATTTTTACCTGATATTCCCTTACTACAAGTAACAAAGGAAGTCGTTTGCTATTCCCTCTAATTCTAAGGAAATTAAGAGTTTGTACATTTTAAATAGGATTATAAATGCAATAGGTAAGGAAATCTATTTTAAAACGTTTCTCTTTAGAAAAATTTTGAAAAATGTTTAAGTAAGAAAAATCTGAAGAAAAAAAATGTTTAAGATCACTTTTTACAACAAAAAGATTTGAATATTTAGTATATATACATTGTATCATATATGTCATTGCATGATATATCTCAATATAGTAATAAGAATTTGGTATCAACTAAAAGGATTAAAACGTTCCAAAAGATTGTATTAGTTTGATCTTTGTAACACTTCTTCGGGTCATCTCTTTTATTTTTCCACTTTTTTATTTCTCACTTTTCTCAAATACTTTAATACATGAAATGATATATAAAACAATAAATTAAAAAAAACCAAAAAAAAAAAAACACCCTTCAGTAGGGTAGAAATGCTGTGGAAATCGCAACAAGCATATTTTTTTTCAACAATGCATTCTCAATTTGAAAGCCACAGGGAGGTATAAACCAGGGTTAATCAGAATAAAATATAAATGTGTGCACACATCTAATATCAGATGCTAAAGCTTGTGCAGGTTGATTGAATTAAATTGGTTTACCTATTCCCACACAATGACGCTTTTAGGCGCCCCTTAAGAAAAATAATTGGGAAAACATTGTAAAAATTGACAAAATTGCTTGTAACAGGCAATTTCTTCATTTTGCCGAATGTTTTCTGCCCAGAAAGATGAAAATATCTACAAATTTATAAACTTAAAGTTGTCATAGGCAACTCCTTTAAATTTGGCACAGTCTTATATTTAGCGATCCGGTTATCGGTTAAACACCACTTTCAACATTTAATCAGTTAGTAAGTATAACTGACATTTAATGTGAGCAACACGCTGCTCACCCTCTCACCCTAACCTTTCTTTTTGCCGATTGGTAAGAAATTAATGATATATCTTACTTGCCATTGGTAAGAAATGAATGATATATTTTGGAAGGACCTACAGAGGCAACAATCATTTCCACAGGCCTCCAGACACTTTACAAAGCTTGTTTGGGATCATGCAGTGAAATTCTGATTAAATTTATTTCAATGAAAAGGGTATTTGGTAAATTCCCATGGTCATGAAATGAAGACGTATGGAGAGCTTCTTTGTAACAGTTTGTAAAATGACAGATATCTTAAAAATTCAAAGCCCCGCTTGACATGTGAAACCATTTTTTAAAAAAGGAAATAACAGAATGTATTTCTGTGAGTATCATAGTATTTATTTCGAACAAAAAAGCTCTTTTTATGGTAATTAATACGTATATCCGGAATTAGGGTATATCCGAAAATACGCTTTCATACCGGCTCATTTACGATTATAAACACGTAAAACGTCACTTAGCTTTAAAAATTAAGCTCAGCTGTTAAAATAAAGAAGTCTCTAGATCATCTAGGGTTTCAACATTGATGACACATTGTAAGAGCTGGCAACAACCTGTTAATGTTTTCGATACCGATGTCATCTATTTTTTCACCATAACTACCCAAAGATTTAAGGGAGGTCACTCTAATACTAAAACTAAGCGTAGTAACTCTGGATATCGGTAGGGGCCCATTGATATTTGTTTACACTTTAATTGACAATTCACAACACAACAAAGACATAAATGCAAACAAACATCATAACCTGTATTTAATGTAATAATATATAAGCTTTCAATACACAATTTAACTTCGATTTGCATTATATCATCTTCCAACTTTTCCTCCGTTCTGTAGTTGTCATCTCTCCCACTAGAACTGTAAATAAATAATAAATAAAAAATATGATAATGGTTATTTTTACCATTAGAAAAAATGGGTACGAGTTGACTCCATATTTTTCACTTTGGGTACCAGTTGACCAAATTTTGGGTACAAGTTGACCAAATTGTGTACGAGTTGACTTGGGTACGAGTTGACTTGGGTACGGGTTGATTGGTTACCAATTTTATCACAATTGAAAAAAATCAATATGAAGCACATTATGAGTATGATTTGCTTACACGCCTTAGTGCATTAAAGGAAGCGCACACTTGTCATTTTGTACCATATCATTTTTAGCTCGGCTGTTTGTTGTTTTTTTAGTTGCTTGTCGTCATGCGAAAACTTTGACATTTTGATAAATTTGGTTCTTTTGAAGGCATTCACCTGAAACTTGGCACACATGTTCACTATCAAAAGAGGAACCTATACAATTAATGGGTTAACTCTAGATGCATTTTGTGCTAATGATGCCCCTTTTTCGACTTGATTTTTTATCCACTATCCAGCACTTAACAGCCGAGCGTAGGCACCCGTAGGCGATGCTCTTGTTTGGTAGCATTGGTTCTCCTGCCTACCAGTCAACTTGTACCCAATTGAACTCGTACCAAAGTCAACTCCTACACAATTTAGTCAACTGGCACCCAAAACAAATACTATGGAGTCAACTCATACCCATTTATTATTTCTATGAATTTAATTTATATTAAGTGATTTTTCATGGTTTTTATCTTTAGAGGAATTTTAAATAATTTTTAGCTCACCTGAGCACGTAGTGCTCAAGTGAGCTATTGTGATCGCCTTTCGTCCGGCGTCCGTCCGTCGTGCGTCGTGCGTCGTCCGTCAACAATTTCTTTAAACGACATCTCCTCCCAAACCACTGGGCCAATTTGAACCAAATTTGGCAGAAATGTTCCTTAGGTGGTCCCCTTCAAAAATAGCTAAAAGAATTGAAATCCGTTAAAAACTCTGGTTGCCATGGCAACAAAAGTGAAATTTTAAAATAATCTTTAAAAATCTTCTTCTCCTGACCCAGAAGGCGTAGAGCCTTGATATTTTGCATGATGCATCAGTATATTGACCTCTTTCAAAATAGCTAAAATCATGATCCTCGGGTCCCCAGGGGCGGAGCCCCGGGGGGGGGGGTTTATATAGAAATAAAGAACGATTTTTTAAATGACATCTCCTCCCAAACCACTGGGCCAATTTGAACCAAATTTGGCAGAAATGTTGCTTAGGTGGTCCCCTACAAAAATAGCTAAAAGAATTGAAATCCGTTAAAAACTCTGGTTGCCATGGCAACAAAAGTGAAATTTTAAAATAATCTTTAAAAATCTTCTCCTCCTGACCCAGAAGGCGTAGAGCCTTGATATTTTGCATGATGCATCAGTATATTGACCTCTTTCAAAATAGCTAAAATCATGATCCTCGGGTCCCAAGGGGCGGAGCCCCGGGGGGGGGGGGTTATATAGAAATAAAGAACGATTTTTTAAATGACATCTCCTCCCAAACCACTGGGCCAATTTGAACCAAATTTGGCAGAAATGTTGCTTAGGTGGTCCCCTTCAAAAATAGCTAAAAGAATTGAAATCCGTTAAAAACTCTGGTTGCCATGGCAACAAAAGTGAAATTTTAAAATAATCTTTAAAATCTTCTCCTCCTGACCCAGAAGGCGTAGAGCCTTGATATTATGCATGAAGCATCAGTATATTGACCTCTTTCAAAATAGCTAAAATCATGATCCTCGGGTCCCCAGGGGCAGAGCCCCAGGGGGGTGGGGTTTATATAGAATTAAAGAATGATTTTTTAAATGACATCTCCTCCCAAACCACTGGGCCAATTTGAACCAAATTTGGCAGAAATGTTCCTTCGGTGGTCCCCTTCAAAAATAGCTAAAAGGATTGAAATCCATTAAAAACTCTGGTTGCTATGGCAACAAAAGTAAAATTTAAAATAATCTTTAAAAATCTTCTCTTCCTAACCCAGAAGACGTAGAGCCTTGATATTTTGCATGATGCATCAGTATATTGACCTCTTTCAAAATAGCTAAAATCATGATCTTCGGGTCCCCAGGGATGGAGCCCCGGGGGGGGGGGGGGGTTATATAGAAATAAAGAATGATTTTTTTAAATGACATTTCCTCCCAAACCACTGGGCCAATTTGAACCAAATTTGGCAGAAATGATGCTTAGGTGGTCCCCTTCAAAAATAGCTAAAAGAATTGAAATCCGTTAAAAACTCTGGTTGCCATGGCAAGATAGGTGAAATTTTAAAATAATCTTTAAAAATCTTTTCCTCCTGACCCAGAAGGTGTAGAGCCTTGATATTTTGCATGAAGCATCAGTATGTTGATTCTTACAAAATATGTAGCTAAAATCATGATCCTCGGGTCTCAAGGGGCCGACCCGGGGGGGGGGGGGGAGTTATAGGCATGAAGCATCAGTTCACAGACTTCTTTCTTATGTCTGAAATTATAACCCATGGAAAAAGTTTTTTCCTTCTTTCAAATCAGCACTTAAGCCTTAGAATTTGTAATTTAGACTTGGATCCCCAAGTTCATAGTGTTTATATGTAATTGTGGCCCACTTGTTTCATAATCCTAACCTTAACATGAAATTAGACTGTTGAAAGAAAAAGAGCCTTTATCTCAGGTGAGCGCCCCAGGGCCAATGGCCCTCTTGTTTGTCTTATTTATTCAGATTTGAACCCGTTACTTTCCGAGAATTTGGAAAATTAAATATTATAGTATATAACACCAGGCTTAATGAGAGTTTTGGGGGAAATCATGATTATGTTTCATTGACTTTAAGAATAATGAATCTTAGGTCTATTTGGCAAGATGAAAATAATTCAATTACAGTCAACTAATCCACGTACAGTTGGATCAAGAATCTAGATTTATTACATAACAACAAGTAACAACTGCTTGGGAAAAGGTGACAGTGGAAAAAGCTAATTGATTTTATCAGTTATTTTTCACACCTTTTGGGCTATTTTGGTAAATATAAAAGAACAATTTTATTGTTACAAGACAATAGCATTTGAAACAGGCTATGATTGTTTTTAAAAATGTAGATAGTTAGTTACAAATTAAAGTTTGTAAATTTGATAGAAAACATAGTGGATAATGAAGAAAATTACTTGAAACAAGTATTTTCATCATTTTCCTAAATGTTTCGAGTTCTCTTTTCCCGTGGGCGTGAAAGGGAGACAATATATGGTAATAGATTAAAGAAATAATTATTGCCCACACTTCAAATCCAAGAATAATATTAAGTGAAGATTTTTAATTAGCGTTGTATTTACTACATTAGACATGTTATATGGGTCAGAAATGTCTACGCTGTTGCTGTTGTTTAGTACACATACAATACACAACAAAAGGGCAGTAAGAATGAATCATGATGATAATTTTAAAGGAAAAGTAATATGTATTATTGCAAACGAAGGCTTAGTGGAATCCTCTGTTCTGTAGTCTTCATCTCTCCAGCTTAGAACTGAAAATTCAATGACAATTACCAATGTGATGATTGTCCCTTTTTGGGTACAGGCTGACCGAAATGTATATGAGTTGACCTGGGTACGACTTGACTTTGGTACGAGTTGACTGGTTACAGTTATCCTAATATCCTAGTTTTAGTAAAACCTGTGATATTTTATCATTATGTGAAAAAAATTACTGTATATTTGAAAACTGATTTTATGTGTCTTAGACAGAGCTTGGTAAAACAATCAGTTCCATATGAAAACAGTTATCAACTGTAGCCTTGAGACATAGGTTTTGATGGGGTCATACTAAAACAAGCCCTATGAGATTTGTAGCCCCACAGAGGCTTGGTCATACTAAAACAAGCTCTACAGATGCCCTATGGAATTTGTACATGCCCTAGGAGTATATGGGTTGATAATTGTGTATCACTGCTAGTTAACAGGATTGGAATTTGTCTTACAAAAAATATTAATATGTATGAAGGATATTTGTTTATTTTGGTCAAACTATCTGAGATTATAAGATCAATAACATTCTGAATGAACAGAACCCATTTCTAATATTACAAAATAAGAAGAAAAATGTCCAATCAAATGAATGATGAATGAGTGGACAATATGGCTCATATAATCACAGGGCTTGTACAGATTCCATAGGGCGTTTGTAGGGCTACAAATTTTTTAGGGCTTGTTTTAGTGTGACCGACATCATAGCATTTCAACCACAGTAGAGTTTTTATAGAGAAGAATCATCAGGGGTGTCAAAATAGATGACTGCCAGTTAAATTGAAGTTGTGCATATATTGTTACTAGCGTCATCACATGACAACAACAGTTGTCCTCGTTGAACATAACTCGTACTGAATTATTCAGCAAAATTTTTATTTAAAATCTGAAGTAGATTGATATTTCATTAGTTTTGATCTGGAAGATGGATGAGGAAAGTAATTGTACAAAGTGAAATTCAAGGATTTTTTTCTAGAAATTAAAAAAAACTTGTCATTATCATATGGGAAAAAATCATATTAGACTAGACCAAGTTTTGGGTTATGAATCTATTGAAGAAAACATGCAAAATCACTTGATTAATGAAATTTTGATTAAATGATTACTTAATTCATTGTAACATTTTAAAATTGAATGAAAATGAGAAGCAATGTATAGAGGGTAATTTAAACTACAGCGAAGTAACAGATACCTTGAATAAAAATGAGTGACGATAAAAGCTTAGGAATGGACAGTTTTTTAGCTCCACTGGCTGAAAGCGAGAGAGCTATTGTCATGGTGTTGTGTCCATCGGTCATCCGTCCGTCTAGTTGTTCGAGCGTGCATCTGTCTGTAATCTTTTAATTTGAAAATCTTCTCCTCAGAAAGTACTGAACAGAATTAAACCAAATTTCACAGAAATAATCATTGGGTAACCCTCTATCAGATTTCATCAAAGAATTTTGATCAGATGAAAAACATGGCTTTAATGGGCGGGGCTAATTTCCATATGTGGTGAAAGCTTTGAAATTCTTTGTCTCAGAAACCTGAGGATGGATTTCAAACAAATTTCATAGAAATGATCCTTGGATGAGCCTTTATCAGATTCCTTGAAAGAATTTGATCAGATGAAAAACACAGCTTTAATGGGCAGGGCTAATTCCCATTTATGGTGAAAGCTTTCAAAATCTTCTTCTCAGAAACAGATGGATGGATTTCAACCAAATTTCAAAGAAATGATCCTTCGGTGAACCTCAAGCAGATTCCTTCAAAGAGTTTTGATCAGATGAAAAACATGGCTTTAATGGGCGGGGCTTATTTCCATATATGGTAAAAGCTTCTTAATTCTTCTTCTGATGGATCGGGATGGATTTCAATCAATTTTCACAAAAATGAACCTTTGGTGAACCAAAACTCAGAAATCTGTTGATTGATTTCAACCAAATTTCGTGGGAATGATAACCAGATGACTGTTAGTCAGATTCCTTCACATATTTTTGATTGGTTGAAAGACATGGCTATTATGGTGGTGGGTTATGGTCATATATGGTATACAGTGAAAATTTTACATAATGAATTTTATATAACTTGACTTGACTTTCATGAAAACAATGAAAAGTTTGAAATGGTTCTATAGAAATATTTCAAAGATTTCAATGATTTAGATTTATTTTCATTATATTCATTTTATTTTAGAAGTAATGAAAAAAATTCTTAACCAGTACATTCATGCCTGTGTAGCAATACAGACGCTCAAATTCTACATATTGTATTTGAAATAACTTGACTTGACTTTTGTAAAAACAATTAAAAGTTTGAAATGGTTCTCTAGAAGTATTTTAAAGATTTCAATAATTTAGTTTTATTCTCATTATATTCAGTTTATTTTAGAATTTATGAAAAAAATTTCTTCACCAGTACATTCATGCCTGTGGAGCAATATAGACGCTCAAGCTCCTCTTAGTTGGTCAATTTCTATAAAGTTTTTTGGGGTCAGATAGGACACTTTGTTGTAAGAGTGCTTAATTATGCTTTCAACAATAATTCCTTTTTGCAAAATATCAAACAAGGAACAATAATCTGCATTCCAAAAGACAACAAACCTAAACGATATTTGAAAAATTGGAGACCTATTACTCTGTTAAACATCCTTTACAAGCTTGCATCAGGCAGCATTGCAAATAGAATGAAATAAGTTTTGAACCCAATCATATCAAAAGAACAAACAGGTATTTTGAAAGATTGGTACATTGGCAAAAGTACTAGACTGGTTTAAGATATTCTACATCATTGTGAAATTAATAAAATCCCAGGTCTTTTGATGTCGATTGACTTTGAAAAAGCATTTGACTCTTTGTCATTTAGATTCATTGGACGTACATTGGAATATTTTAACATTGGAGAAATGTACATAAATGGGTGAAATTGTTTCTATACAATATTGAAGCATGACTGTGTGCAAATAAATGGTTTTCTAATGGACCTTTTTAAAGTTAAAAGAGGTTGTTGCCAAGGCGATCCTCTGTGAGCTTATATATTCATATTATGCCCAGATATTCTCAATAGTATGATTAAAAATGACAAGAATATAAAAGGAATTTAAGTATATATCAAGGAATTTATATTATCTAAGTTTGAAGACGACACAACACTTTTTTTGGATGGATTGAATAATTCACTCAATTAAACATTAGAGTTACTACCGGTACATCTTTTTCTGAAATGTCAGGTCTGAAAGTAAATTTCGAGAAAACTAAATTAATATGGATTGGATCGCAAAAACACATCACTTTCCCATTAAAACAAAATGAAAACTTTGTTGGGGAGAATCCCAATTTAAATTGTTAGGCATTAATTTTCACATTGCCTTAGATAAAATGGTACAATCAAATTTTGAACCAAAACTACAAAATTTGAAAAACAGCATGTCATATTGGAAAAGAAGAATATTAACTCCAACTGGTAAAATAACAGTCATTCAATCAATTCTGATGCCACTTCTTTCACACCTGTTTATTAGCAAACCATCACCCTCAAATATTTTTATGAAAGAAATCAATGATATACATTATGAATTTGTGTGGGATGGTCCCGCTAGAATTAAAAGGACAGTGTTTAAAATGGCTTATAATGAAGGGGGGTTGAATATAATTGATATTGAGAGTTATAACATAAGTTGGTTTAAAGATTAAATGGTTGAGAAAAATGATAAATGGAACAAATGACTGTTTTGAACTCATCAAGCATATATTTGATGCAGAAAAGATAATAAATTTAGGCAATATGTATTGTGAGAAGATTTTCAAAGATACAACGAAAAAATTCTGGGTTGACATCTTGAAGTCATTCAGAATATTCTTTAAAATTCCAGTTCAAAAATTGGACAGAAATCATTCACATGCCTCTATTTTTAGCTCACCTGAGCACAACGTGCTCATGGTGAGCTTTTGTGATCGTTGAATGTCTGTCGTCCATCGTGCCTCGTGCGGCATCAACAATTGAAGTGTTTACACTCTAGAGGCCACAGTTTTGACCCAATCTTCATGAAACTTGGTCAGAATAATTGTTAGGTCATGAGGATGAACCCTATTGATTATGGGAGGGTTCTATTTGAAAACACAGGAAAAGGGGCCTTAATGACAATTTCTTTGTTTACACTCTAGAGGCCACAAATATGGGTCTATCTTCATGAAACTTTGCAAGAATAATTATTAGGTCATAGAGATGAAGCCTATTGATTATTAGAAGGATCTTACCGAAAACACAGGAAAAGGGGCCTTAATGACAATTTTTTTGTTTTCACTCTATAGGCCACAATTTTGGTCCAATCTTCATGAAACTTGGTCAGAATAATTGTTTGATCATGAGGATGAAGCCTATTGATTATTGGAGGATTCTATTGGAAAACACAGGAAAAGGGGCCTTAATGTCAATTTCTTTGTTTACACTCTAGAGGCCACAATTTTGGCTAAATCTTCATGAAACTTGGTCAGAATAATTGTTAGGTCATAAGGAATAATCCTATTGATTATGGAAAGGTTCTATCAGAAAACACAGGAAAAGGGGCCTTAATGACAAATTTTTTGTTTAAAGTCTAGAGGCCACAATTTAGGCTCAATCTTCATGAAACTAGGCCAGAATAATTATTAGGGCATGAGGATGAAGCCTATTAATTATGGGAAGGTTCTTTTGGAAAACACAGGAAAAGGGGCATTAATGACAATTTCTTCGTTTACACTCTAGAGACCACAATTTTGGCTCAGTTTTCATGAAAATTGGCCAGAATAATTATTAAGTCACAAGGATGAACCCTATTGATTATAGGAAGGTACTTTGGAAAACGCAGGAAAAGGGGCCTTAATGACAATTTCTTGGTTAACACTCTAGAGGTCATCATTTTGGCTCAATTGTCATGTTACTTGGTCAGGATACTTGTAAGGTCATAAAGATGAACCTTATAGATTAAGGGAAGGTTCTTTAGGATAACACAGGAAAAGGGGCCATAATGACAACTTCTTTATTTACAATATAAAGGTCACAGTTTTGCCTCTGTCTTCATGAAACTGATTATAGTTATTTGTCACTAATTGCATCTTTTAACAGCAGACAGTTCAGGTGATCGATCTAGGACCATCATGGTCCTCTTTTATAATGAAAGCCTCCTCAAAGGATCTAAATATTTTTATAATAAATCATTATATAACTTTGGTTTATGATACATTAAAGACATGTTGAGTAAAAATGGCAAGTTTCAAAGTTGTAATGAAATAAAAAATACAACAAAAACCCAAATAAATTTTTTGGAACATTATGGTATTGTAAATGCAATTAAAACATTATTTTCTAACTATGACTTCGAAATCAACAAAGAATTTCATAATCCCTCAATCAGCTGTTATTTTTTACCACATTTTTACTAATATAAACAATGATGAAATGGTATATAATACCTTGATAGCAAACAGTGATACACCTTCATGTCAAAGCAAGTGGGTTATGGAATTTCTGAATATAAATATTGATTGGAATCAAATACATAAAGTTGAAATACAAAAGATTCATACAGTCAATGGTTTCAAACCAGAATTGCCCATAGAATTATTGCAACAAATTCCCTACTTTTTAAAATGAACATTAGATATAACAACAAATGCAGGTTTTGTGACACACACGAGGAAACAATTAAACTATTAATAGACCGGATATCAGTAATTTTAAGAAATATTGATGAAAGACTAATAGTTAACAGCCAAACTATGATCTTAGGATCATTTGAATCAAAGTTTAAACTTGACAGATTTATGTTAGAAGTAATCAAAGGACTGAAAGTCCTGAGAGCAGTTTTGCTGGCTTATCAGTAACCACACTCAATGATGCCAGCATGTATCATTAATATGAGTAAGTAAATCGTACACCTAAGTAGGAGGAGCAGCTGGAGGCTCGATAAGGATGTAGTGGTAGTACTGGTAGTACGACCAAGAACCCATGGTTAGGAGCTCCAGCCGCACCGATACAATTAAAATAACATTAAAAGTTTTGTTAAACTCTATTCAATCAATCATGACCCCTTACTGCTTACCGAATTTGCTATTTTGATTTAATCACAACGTTTTCATTAATATTATTTCATCAGTGCGTGAAAATTTGTGGTTGTGTGGTAAAAGGTTATATTATAAAAGGTAAAGAAATCAAAGCTTACATTCAATTCTTTTTTCGTTGAGCATATTATTATTACAGTTGAAGTACTACATGTCTGTTTCGGAGATTTAGTCGAATTTGAGGTAAAATGCATTTTATTCGATGGGGTTGAATAGGCCCTTGAATCGTGACTATAACGGTTGTACCTAGTTACATATACTGTGTATACGGGGTGTAAATTTGCTCGGCCCTACTAGGTCAAAACACTTACAGACAGTTTACATGTACATGTATTCGCTGACTCCACTAACAACTGACCTAGATTCTATTTTGAAACACAAGGAAATTATTTCTCTCATTTTGACAATTCATTAGACAATTTACTATGGAATTATTAAGTCAAAGTTTTGAACCATTTTCCTGGATATTCATGACTAAAAGGATGCTGCTGGCATTCAGCAAGTAAGTTATTTTCTCCATCAGGGATGAAACAAGATGGAGGCGATCACATAGATTTTCACTTCACGTTTATGAGCATGCATGGTAATGAGCGGAAATGCGATAAAACTTGTTTCCGGTTGATCGATTTGAAATACCTGTTTTTTCCTAAAAAAAACCACTAAGAAGTAAATCTATCAATTCAGAAATAAACTAATAAAACCATCCTTAGGTGGATTGAAAAACTACTTAATTTTTCATCTGAAAATATTTAAAGGTAGGTATTGATGTTTTTCATGTCACAGATTTTAGTTATTTTTATTACCTTTTCACACACTATTTAAATACAATATTCTGAAAAGTAGTTTTGCCCAAATCAGAGGTCGCTTATCAGAGAAAAACAGGGTATTTCCCAAATAGTCTACTTAGGCTATTGATCTATTTTTAGGTTGACCCGAGACAGTTGCAAACAATAAAGGGTCATTTACGTGGTGCGAATAACCGTTTGAACCTCGATGTTAGTTTGAATTACATCAAACCAACGTCATTGTTACGTCATCAGGAGCTATATTCGCTGGCTGGTTTTAAATTCTATAAAGATCAGTCCAAAACTGTTGTAAGTGTTATTATGAATATAAACACTCTTCCATAGTGTAGCGCTAAGCATTTGATTAAGGACGTTGGTTGTTTTGATAGTAAATTGGTTATCTTCCATTGACTTAGGATCTTGTGCAAATAAGATCAAGCGATGAAGACAACCGAATACCGTGATATCTATAAATTAGATGGATTTCCATCGAACTTTTCCTGTATAACCACAAAAAGCCACTTTAAACCTATAAGATTATTGCCAAGACAAAATTTGACACAAATCTAAGTACTAAATGTTGGTTGGATCGTGTCTTTCAACACTTGGCAATCTTTTCTAGTCTAGGTTTGAGATCTTACATTTCCATTACCCTCTTTGATTAGTACTGTTTTTGAAATAACCATAAGAGTTTAAAAAAATGTTTTAATAGACTAACGGTCAGTGGGCTACCAAACTATTGTAAATATGGCTTGACAAAGCTGTCATCATTATATTTTGATTGTCGACTTGACATCATATATCATCACACTAACATATCAACAACAAAAGTTATCAACATGGCAGATGGGATTAAAGAAATACTAAATAATAATTGTACCAAATTCATGTTTAGTTATGTTACTAACAACTTTACTAACTTATCAAATGTAAGCTGTGAAGAGGGATGCCCACGACCCTCACATACCTTTTAATGTGGAAAATGAAGTTTATAAAAAAATTTAATGAAATTATGATTTGTGAAAATAAGGGGATTCAAACGAGTGGTAGGGTGGGCTTATCAGACTAAAAAAATATTGAAATAATTCTTTAAAATCTACTCCTACTAAACTTGGCAAGAGCATTCCCTTGGTGACCCTTTAAAACTTGTTCATGAAATTTTGATTTGTGAAAAAAGAGGTGTGGGGTGGCAGGGGCGGCTAAAGAGCAGAACTCATGAGATGATTTTTTAATAATCTTCTTTTCTTTAACTACTGGAGTAATTTTTAACTAACTTAACAGGAACTTACCTTACCCTTTTCAAACTTGTTTTTGGCCCTCTTGTTAGCTCACCTGAGCACAAAGTGCTCTGGGTAAGCTATTGTGATGGGTCATCTTCTGGTGTCTGTCTTTCCATCTGTCCGTTGATCCATTCACAGCTAACAAAAAACTTTCTCCTCCTAAACTATCCATGGAATTGCAACCAAACGTCACAGAAATGATCCTTAGGTCATGCTGTTTTAAAGTACATCAAAGAATTGAAATCCCTGACGACTTTGGTTGCCATTGTAACCAAGTGAAAAACTTAATCAAAGTGCTGTCAGCAAATGTTATTGCTCGCCACTGAATAATTGAGAAATGTTGTTGTGACTTTTAGTGTTGTATATATTTTGAAGAAAAAAAGAGATATGTTTCTTTTAGTCAGCCCTAGAAATATTTCCTTAAAGCAATACGCATTTTGATTGAATAAGATTGCTTTATCAGAATTCGCCAGATCAATATTTTACCATACAATAAACAATCCATGTTTTTCAGCTTTTTTTTAAGACAATATTGTTGAACAAAGATGTTTGTAAAACACTGTGGCCCAAAGTGAGTCAATATAAGGTATAATGCCAATAATAATGGACCTTAATCTATGCCCAAAGAATCCCACTTTTTATGCACCTCATTAAAAAAGCTTTGAAAGACATTGTTGAAAATGAAGATTGCTTGTATCAAGCAATTTCTTCATTATCCATAATGCTTTAAACCCAAATAAACATATAAATATGTTAAAATATATTTATATAAACATATGATGGCCATAATAATGGACCTTCATCTTTGCCCACACAATCCCACTTTCTTAACACACCTCTTGAAAAAAGCTTTGAAAACGAGCAATTTCTTCATTTTCCGATGCTTTCAACCCCAATAGACAAATATATTCCATCAACTTGAAATTGTTGTCTACAGCATCTTTCAATTCGGACTGGTCTAAAAATTTGTTGTGTAGGAATGTGTTAAACTTGTAATCTGTAGGTGCACACATATCAAGTTACCTACATACCAGATATGATCAAAGTATCGTTGAGTAACATTGAATGTGACTATGAGTTAAGTTTCTAATAGACTGACAACTGTAAAACAATATGTCCGATCTTTTGAGAGGGGATTTGGAAAGAATAGCTCTTGGCTTTCTCTTCTGTAAAGTAATAGAGTCATCATGAGGCCCTTCTCAGCATGAAATACCCACAGCTAAAATTGTTGATTGATAAATTCGAAAGTTATTGATTCTTTCTTGTATAATAATAAACGATAACTTATCTATCATGCTAAAATTTTACTGCAGCTTAAAAACATAGTCATGAGATTATTGGTAGCTCTGGGCAGAAAATAGAATTTACCTTTTCCATGTAGCTAATAGTTTACTTATTTTATTGTACATATTTATGAGAAGAAAAAAATAAAGGAAGAGGGAGGAAAAACAGAAAAAGGAAAAGAGAGAAATGGACAGCCAGAAGGGGAGAGAAAGCATGCTGAGAGACATTAAATTCTGCTTGAATTCATTTGTCAAACCAGGAGAGGAGCCCCTAGTTCTAATTAACCACTAACATGATGCACTGATTTGTTGCATTATTCTCTGTCCTAGATGTTCAAAGTTCACAAACAGTTACTGTGAGTTACGCGTATCAAAGTAGATCACCCAATCAAAGCGTCTTTATATTAAGCTTATAACGTTTTTCCAAACTCTGGACCTCTATTTTCCTTTCACTCCACGATGGAAATTTCTTAACTTGTAATTCTACTTATTCAATGTAACTTTAAACTTCAGCGTATCACCGTACTATGTAAATTAGCCCTTTTCTGTGCTATCCCGGTTTTACATAGGAATAAAGGAAATATTTGAAAATCTTCTCCCAAACCATTAGGCTGAGAGCATTGATAATTGGTATAAATCATCATCCAATGACCCTGTGCTATAGAATGCTTAAAAGAATTACTGTAGTCTGACAATTAGCCCTATTCATTGATCCCTGATTTTACGTAGGAATAAAGAAGGAAATCTTTGAAAATCTTCTCTAAAACCAAAAGGTGTAGAGCTATATATTGTATTTATCAAAACTTATTGATCCTCTACCAAAATACTTCAAAGAATTACTGTGGTCTGAAAATTAGCTTTTTTTGTGCAATCCATGCAGATTTTAGAAGGGAATAAAAAAGAATATGTTTGAAAATCTTCTCCTAAACCCTTAGGCCTAGAGTGCTGATATCTGGCATGCATTTAATACCTATTGACCCTGTATCAAAATACTTCAAATAATTACTGTACTCTGGAATTTAGCGCTGTATTTTGGAATTAGATATAGCTGGATTAAAGGGGGAAATCTTTAAAAAATCTTTTTCTCCAGAATAATTAGACATAGAGCTTTGATATTTTGTACATATCATAAAGTCTGGAGCCATAATACTCAAGGGAGCAATATAGAATTTGGTTGGGTTCCTTTTATCGCAATGTTTCATAACTCGCTTGGTGTGAGTATTTGGTTTCAACATATAAACAATAAAGTTCACAAGTCATTGATGTATTTCTTTTATCAAGCAGACACTTACAGTATATTTTTGCATAAGATATTACAGTAAGACAAGCACTGATTTCAACTGAAAATTTTTAAATTCTAGGTTCTTCTTAACTTCACTGTAACTCTAATTTTTGATTAAAAATCATAATCAACATAACTACCTAGACACAAGCATTTTAAGTAAAAAGTGTTAAAAGATTATTCTTAAAATAACCAATGAAATTCAAGATTCAGAGATTATAAATTTTGACCAATGAAAATTCGAGACTTACAAATCAATCTACATAAAAGATAAACAAGAAGATTCTAATAAAACTTGAAATGTCAAATTTTCATATCTTATCATAGTTTTAATAAGTATGCTTTGACAAATACTGTATTTATTCTAATTATCGCCCATATTCTAATAAACGCCCATCCTCTTCAAAACTGCATAAAATGCGGCCATTTTTCGCCAATTTTCAGTAACAATAGGTGATTCTAATAAACGCCCAACCCCTTCAATGATCGAAAATCAAGTCATGATTAATTTGCGTATTTGAATGAAATGAACTAATATTTTACTTGAATCTATAAGGTAAGTAATGTATTCCTATAAAAACGTCAAGAGATCGCCGCCGTGACCCCATAATTATCCATTATTCAACTTGAACTGCCTAGACTTTACTTTTTATATGTTATTTAAATTAGTTATTTCAACTTGCCAAGGTCAGTTAAAGGCTGGCTGTGAACGGAAAGAAAAAATGGAGTTTGTCACTTGATAATAAAAACTAAAACAATTTAATTCCCTATCATCTGGACATAGGAGAGATTTTAAACTTTGTTATGAGGCTCCCATTGTTTCGGTGTCTGCAGGCTTGAAATTCTTAGATGGTGTGTTATTTTAAATTGAAATAAAACTATTAATATTAAAAAAGAAAATAATATTTATTATCGAATTAAATGGCCGAATCCAAATAGTCTACGTTTTTAGGTAAAAACTACCGAGAACTACCAATAACAATGATGTCATTTGCAAGTATAAAATTCTGGTCTTGACAATTCTTACCTCAGTAACGAGAAAAAGCCAAGAAATCATTTATATTAAATCCGATCAGTTAGGATAAGGAGATATGGGTAAAAAAGATACAAGTGTTTGAAATAGCAAAGAAAGACCTTTACCGTGGACGCTCCCTGTCTAGGGGCCGTGGACAGGAAGATATAACAAATGTATATTGAATTTTTCAACACTAATTCGTTTAAATATCTGGTTATATTCAGTGAAACACTAGAAAATAAGTTTATGATTAAAATATCCGGAACAAAACACTTATTATCATAATTTTCTTTAATTGAAATGAGATTGCTATTTTCAATAATGAAGGAAATGAAAAGAGTCGGGGAAAGTTCCCACGTGGCCATATCTCCATGGTGACCGCCGCGTCTGTACTTTGTCGAGTTGAACACCTGGCACGCTTACTCATTCGTTAAGATTATTACGCGATCCTACTATAACTAATTCGTCGTAATGGACTCAGCTTTGATTTTTTATTCCGTTATGATTAAATGCCTTAAACAAAACTAGGGCTTCATCAATTGATCAAGACGACAGGGTTGCAAGTCCAATGTTATGGAAACTAGCTTTACGTCGAATTTCTTCAGGTCTTTCAAAATGGATTGAACTTTAAACAGGTATATTTTCATTGTCTTGCGCATACAGAAATAACGAGATACGGGATGTTGCGAGAGTCAACTTATTACACATTTTAAAATTCATTGCGACTATGATGCAGTGTTGAGGGATTTCCCATCGTTTGGCTGTTTAATTTCCAATGCAAATGCAGAACTAAATCGGCCATTGGCTTTTAAAAGTCGTAAATACACCCTAGATAAAATGTCATTATGATTTTCGTACTATTTTGTATTCCCCGGTCATCTTTCATACCACACACCTCCGTACCAAAAAAACTCTGATAATCGCCTCAACTTTGCCGATGGTGACTATTCTAATAATCGCCCGGGCGATTGTTCGAATAAATACGGTAAATGTTATCTAGTAGCCATCTATTCAATAGGATTTTGCCAGCACAGCCTAAACTTTTAATTCTCATATCTAGATTGTAATGCATTTGGAATGTATATATAATCTTTTCACAAGTAAAATCTAAACATTGAAATGATATACTATCTATTTAAATTTTTTTTGTGGAAAATACCAAATATGGTGCCAAATGGCCCAAGACAAAATTTCACATTTTATTGGACTTTTACACATATATATTCTATTGATAGGTCAGTTAAAGACACCAAACCAGAAAATGAAAGCATTTACCCAGCAAATAATGTTGTACACACCAAACTGCATTGACAAGTACTATCTTAAACCATTCTCACATAATCCCTCCTTTTACGTCCCTTAAGAAAAAAGCTTTGGAAAGCATTGTGGAAATTGAAGAATTTGCTTGTTTCGAGCAATGTCTTCACTATCCACAATATTTTCTATCTAAAGAGACGAAAAAATCTAAAATTCCATCAACTTGAAATTGTCATGTGCAGCTTCTTTCAACTTTGACCAGTCTAAATTTTGTTGTGTTGGAATGGGTATATAAGAAATTCAAATAAACCAATTGTTGCAAAGTGTTTTTGCTAGAATGTTTTGGAGGAGGAGTTTAACCCAATCCCTGACAAAAACACTTTTTGGCGCCTCTGACAAAAAATAATTGGCTTAAATACAGATTTAGCTTATAACAAGCAATTTCTTCATTTTAGACAATGTTTTCTATCTAGAAAGTAAAATAAATCTAAAATTTTATGTGCTTTAAATTGTCGTCTGAAACTCCTTTTAATTTGGACCAGTCTGAAATTTGACAGTGTGGTAATAGGTTAACTGAAATCAGTTGTAGTTTCTTTCCATTATTAACTCGCCTGGGCACCCAAGTGCTCCAGAAAGCTATTATGACCACCCTTCGTCTGTCAGTCGTCTTTCATCTATCAACAATTTCTTAAAACAACATCTCCTCCCAAATTACTGGGCCATTTTTAACCAAGTTTAACAGAAATCTTCTATTTTTTGCCCCTCCACCCCCATGCCCTTATAAATTGCTAAAAGAATTAAAATTGATGAAAACTCTGGATACTAGGGCAACAATTTATTGAAATTTTAGAAAATCTTTAAAAAAATTCTCCTTCTGACCCGAAGGCCTAGAGCCTTGATATTTTGCATGAAATAATAGATTATTGACCTCTTTCAAAAATTGCTAAAATCACCAGCCTCGAGTTCCCAGGGGCAGAGCCCTTGGGGGGTGTGTGGGTGTTCTACACAGAAACAAAGAAGGAGTCCTCCTCCAAAACCATCTGACTACTTCCAACCAAGTTTGGCAGGAATGTTCTGGGCCGATTTCAACCAAACTAAGTAGAAATGTTCCATAGATTTTCCCCTTTATAGATAGCTAGAAGAATTGAAATCCATTAAAAAAGTCTGGTTACCATGGCAACAAAAATGAAAGAAAAAACAAATAAAAACTTCTCTGCCTAGAGCCTTGATATTTTGCATAAAACATCAGTATTGACCTCTTTCCAAATAGCTAAAATCACTACCCTAGGGTTCACAGGGGGGAGCCACAGGGGTCAATTTAGAAACAATGAATGACATCTCCTCCCAAACCAACGGGCCAATTTGAACCAAATATTGCAGAAACGTTCCTTAGCCCTATACCAGCAGGCACAATTTAAGACTGGTCCAATTTGAAAGGAGTTGAAGCCGACAATTTAAAGTTTAAATTTTAGATTTTTTCAAGTTTTGTGGTAGAAATATTGTAGAAAATGAAGAAATTAGTTGAAACAAGCAATTGCTTCAATAGCTAAAAGAATAGAAATCTGTTGAAACTCAAGTTGCCATTGTGACAAAAATGAAATCTTTAATTATCTTCTCCTCCAGAGCAAGAAGGCCTAGAGCCTTGATATTTTGCATGAGATAATAGATTATTGACCTCTTTCAAAATAGCTAAAATCACCAGCCTCGCGTGCCCAGGGGCAGAGCCCAGGGGGAGTGTGTTCTACAAAGAAACAAAGAAGTTCTCCTCATAAACCATCTGACCACTTTCAATCAAATTTGGCAGGAATGTTCTGGGCCAATTTCAACCAACTTAGTAGAAATGCTCTATAGGTTGTTCCCCTTTATATATATAGCGATTAGGATTGAAATCTGTGGCAACAAAATTGAAAGAAAAAAGCACAAACAAATAAAAACTTCTCTGCCTAGAGCCTTGATATTTTGCATGAAACATCAGTATCTAGCCATTGTGACAAAAGTGAAATCTTTAATTATCTTCTCCTCCATAGGGCCTTGATATTTTGCATGAAACATCAGTATATTGACAGCTTTCTACAGGTTAAACTCTTTACAGTCAGGTCCCAGTGGGGGGCTATATATAAACATAGAAGGATTTTTTAAGGCATCTCCTCCAAAACAACTGGGCTAATTTCAACCAAATTTGGCAGAAATCATGAGAAATGTTTTTTATGAGGTCCTCTTAATGAACATTGCAAAAATTTTGACAAACGGATTCCAAGTTACAAAGCCTATATATTTAAAGTGTGGTTAGGCCCTCTTATTTAAAAAAGCTGTAAATACAATCTAAAACTAAAGTTTTATTAAATCAGGCCACACCATCCAGTAATGGCAGGATTTGAATGGGCAAGATGCGGGCCAGGCCATTTTGTAAGATCAGGGAAAATTTAATAATGGTGAGTCCCTTAACCCATTCCCACTCAATCCCTCCTTTTTAAGCCCCTCAAGAAAAAAGCTTTGGAAAACATTGTCGAAAATGAAGAAATTGCTTGTATCAAGCAATTTCTTCATTATCCACAATGTTTTCTATCCAAAAAGATGAAAAAATTCAAAATTCCATCAACTTGAAAATGTCGTCTGCAGCTTCTTTCAATTTGGACCAGTCTAAAATTTTGCTGTGTTGGAATGGGTTTAGAAGGGGAAAAGATCTAAACTAGGGAATTTTCTTTCACAAAATCATAATATTCTTGTGTACATAATCCAAAATTTGGAAAAAGCTTTCAATAGTTTTGGATATTATTTTTTGAGGAAATATGGTGAAAATCTGAAGATGTAATAGTCCAGTTTTTTCCTGGAATAGGGGAAATTAGACTATGTTTTTATGGACATAGGGTTGCAATTTGGCCCCTCAAACAGCATAAAAAGGCCAGAAGTTTATGTTACAAGCATTGAAACATGGAAATACATCAAAGTGAATTTTTAATGAATTTTGTAACTTGCATAAATGTAAAATGAAGTTTTGTACAACTAGTCAGACGTGGGCTTTTTTACTAGCAGACAAGTACATTTTTCAAGGCCACCTATCCAGGGACCAGTAAATACCAGGGCAAATCTCGGAATCATCAATGGTGCAAAATAGATCTCAAAGATGACTCATGATATATTGGAAAAAACATCATAATGTTTATATTTAAGAGTAGTAAATATTGTGGTTAATTAAAAAAAAGAAAAATTCTAGGTTCCAGGATCTTCATCATCTACAACAATGTTTTCTTATGATTAATCTCTTTATTTTTTGGGGGGACAAATTCATTTTCATTCTGAACAAGTAAAAAACCATGTCTTACTGGTCACGGGACAAATGGAGAAAATCTCTATAATCACACAGCCTGATCATAAGGTGTGACTGGACTAAAAGAATTATCTTTATAGGTAGTCAAAATATCATTCCTAGTGTTCATCTGGATGCGAGTCATTGAGCAAATGCTTAATAAGGAGGACATCATACAAAACAATAATTGTAGACATGTGTAAAACATTTTTACTCATTGTTCATTTTCCTTTCCCTCTTAAATTTCTATAGAAAGCCAAACAATTTAGACCAATAAATGCATATGCTGGTAGTATACAAAAGAGTTATTTGAAAAAGAAAATTTGAAAAGCTTATCCTAGTGTGGAAGATTACCTGACAGGCCAGGTGACTGGACACAACTGTATATGATATCTAGACTTTATATTACTGAATAGGTCAGTGATGAAACTAAAGCAATATTTGCAAACCTTTGCCCTGCCAAATTTGTTGTCCTCATAAAACTGCTTTAGCTATTGTTATTTACAAAAAACCAGAGCATTTGTTTTCTGTTGAAACCTCACAGTATTTTTGTAGAAATATGTTGACAAAAGTTCAACAGAAACATTTAATTGATGAAAAACTGAAATGAGAGTGTAATTTGAACAATACGTTACCTTTGTAATTTGGTCATTTCTTTCCTTTTTAAGCCCCCGCATCGATAAGATCGGGGGCATATTGTTTTACCGGTGTCCGTCTGTCTGTCTGTCTGCAAAACTTAACCTCCAACTAAACTTTTTCCTATAACTTCAACCCTGATTAAGTTACAATGCTAATATTTGGTATCTAGAAAGGTCTTCACAAGGCGCAACTGGGGAAGGTCATTTCATCAAGGTCAAGGTAAAAATTTTAACCCTTTACCCATTTCTAAAGAATTCCCGTTTCGGGGGCATAGTGTTTCACAAACACATCTTGTTTCTTTTATAATAGAAGTCACACAGACTTGTAAACCTCATTAAAATATTGTACCTAAAATGGTAGTACAAACCTTTATTTTAGCTTATCTCTATTGTTAAGAAATTGATATTGCTTAACAGAGTTTAAAGATAATCTTTATGTTAGTTGAATAATTAACTAATTAACTAATTAATGATTGATTAAAAGAATATTGTCTTTGATTTTTCTCTGTAATTACAAAAAAAGATAGTTCCAAGATGGGCAAGTCGTCGAAGGATAAAAGAGATGTGTATTACCGACTAGCTAAGGAGGAGGGATGGAGAGCTAGAAGTGCCTACAAGCTACTACAAATCAATGAGGACTTTGATATATTTAAAGGTAAACTAGACCTAGATTCTGATCTAGGTTCAGGGCCAGCCAAACACCAGTCCTCCTTGAATCTGATCTATGTTCAGGGGCAGCCTAATGCTAGTCCTCAGGAATGGGCCTTTGATCTTTATGGAGGATGGGCTGTAGCTTTTGTACATAGTCCAGTGGTGAGCCTCATGATTGGATAGTTCTGTATTGAAATCCAATCCATGTAATTCTATAAATCCTTTTCATTTATGCTTCACCCTTAAGTTTAATTCATTATTCATTATTTCCTGTGCATGCCTTTCAGCTATACATGAGTTTCTCCTAAAACAATTTACATGTTTAACTGCATGTACATTATTGCAGTGTTTAGGTGTGTTTATTTTTGCTGATAAAAAGTTGAATAATTATGGGCCTCATTTGTACCTCAATAAAGTCCACAATTTCATTGGATTCTGTTCAAAGTATCACAGATTGTTTGTACCATCATTAGGATTGTTTCTTTCCAAATTGGGCCTGATCTGTGTAGTATCACAGGAAAAGGGGCTGTATGAAAAATTATTACCAAATCCTCATAAACACAAGAATGTCCTCAGTCTTTATTAGATTCTCTTCAAACTTAAATAGAAAGATTGTACCATGATTTGGATTGTTCTTTTGTAAATTGGGTCTGATCTGTTAAGTGACACAAGAAAAGGGACCTTATAGCAAAAACGTCATTATCACAGTAAAGTCCTCAGTCTTCAAACTATCTATCATTAGGATTGTTCCTTTGTAAAATGTTAATGATTTATTAAGTTACAAGGGAAAAGGAGCCTTATGAACATTTTATTACCAAATATTCTTTACACATTTCAGTCCACTCTTCTCATTGATTCTCTTTAACCTTTTACAGAATGATTGTGATTTTGATTTTGACTGGATCTGATACTGCAAGGATCACATGAAAATGGGGCCTTATGAAAAACTTTCTTAGATATTCTAGTTATGAACTTTTTTTTATTTTATTATTCTAATTAACACAATGAAGTCCCCATATTTCATCAGATTTAAACTTTCACAGAATGATTTAAGAAACAATACAGTAAATAAATAAGGTACCAATTTTTAGCTTTACTGGCTGAAGGCCACTAGAGCTATAGCGATGGCTTTTTCCTGTCCGGCATCAGTGTGTCCGTGCATGCTTCCGTCCGTCTGTCTGTCGTCCGTCTGTTGTCCGTCTGTTAAACTTTTCCTTGTTTACGCGATAGAGTCCACAGTTTTCATCAGTTTCCCTTCAAACTTTCACAGAATGATTGTACCATCATAAGGATCGTTCCTTTTGAAATTGGGTAAGATCCGTCAGGAAACACGGGAAAAGGGGCCTTATTAAAACTTAATTAAAAAATCCTTGTTTACGAGATAAAGTCCACAGTTCTCATTGGATTCTCTTCAAACTTTCTCAGAATGATTGTACCATCATAAGGATTGTTCCTTTGGAAAATGGATATGATCCATCTAGAAACACGGGAAAAGGGGCCTTATGAAAAATTTAATTAAAAATCCTCATTTACGCTCTAGAGTCCACAGTTTTTGTCGGATTCTCTTCAAACTTTCTCAGAATGATTGAACCATCATAAGGATCGTTCCTTTGGAAAATGGATATGATCCATCTAGAAACACGGGAAAAGGGGCCTTATTAAAACTTAATTAAAAAATCCACATTTACGCGATAGAGTCCACAGTTTTCATCGGATTCTCTTCAAACTTTCACAGATTGATTGTACCTTCATAAGGATTGTTCCTTTCAAAATTGGGTTTGATCAGTCAAGAAACACAGGAAAAGGAGCCTTATGAAAATTTAAATAAAAATTCAATTAAAAATCCTCATTTACATGATAGAGTCTACAGTTTTCATCGGATTCTCTCTTCAAACTTTCTCAGAATGATTGTAACATCATAAGGATTATTCCTTTCGAAAATGGGTCTGATCTGTCAAGAAACACGGGAAAAGGGGCCTTATGAAATTAAATTAAAAAATCCTCGTTAATACTCTAAAGTCCACAGTTTTCATCAGATTGTATTTAAACTTTCACAGAATGATTTTACCAACATAAGGATTGTTCTTTTCGAAATTTGGTCAGATCAATCTGGAAAAACAGGAAAAGGGGCCTTTTGAAAATTTAATCAAAAAATCTTTTAAGAAATCCTCTTTAACACTCTAGAGTCAACAGTTTTCATCGGATTCCCTTCAAACTTTCACAGAATGATTTTACTATCATAAGGATTGTTCCTTTCGAAATTTAGTGTGATCCGTCAAGAAACACAGGAAAAAGGGGCCTTATGAAAATTTTAATAAAAAATTCTCATAAATAATCTAAAGCCAACAATTTTCATCGGATTGTCTTCAAACTTTCACAGAATGATTGTACCATCATAAGGATTGTCCCTTTTGGAATCGGATATTATTCCTCAAGAAACATAGGAAAAGGGGCCTTATTAAAATTTAATTCAAAGATCTTTGTTAGCACTCTAGAGTCCACAGTTTTCATCTGATTGACTTCAAACTTTCACAGAATGATTGTACCATCATAAGAATTGTTCCTTTCAAAATTTGGTATGATCAGTCAAGGACAACGGAGAAAAAGGGGCCCGATTAAAACTGAATTGAAAAAGTCCTTGTAAACACATTAGAGTCCATAATTTTCAAAAAATTCTCTTCAAACATTCCCAGAATGATTATTACATTAAATGGATTGCTCCTTTCGGAAGTAGGTTTGATCAATCAAGTTTCATGGGAAAAGGGGCCCTATTAAAATTTAATAAAAAATCTTAGTTAACACATAATGGCCCTAGATTTCACCTGATTGACTTCAAACTTTCACATAATGATTGTACCATCATAAGGATTGTTCCTTTCAAATTGGATCTGATCCATTGAGAAACATAAGAAAAGGGGCCTTAGGAAAATTCAACTAAAGAAATCTTAATTAATGATTGTAAGTCCACAGATGAGATGGGGTTGTCTTTATACTCAAACAGAATAATTATACTTTTGTAAGAAGAGTTCCCTTTGGAATTGGTTCAGATCCATCAAGTAACATGGGAAAAGGGGCTATATGAAAATTCAATTGATAAAACCCTGTTAACACAATGAAGCCCACAGCTTTGATCAGATTTTGTTGAAACTTTCACAGAATGATTGGAAGGTCATAACTATCATTCTTTTCATAACAGGGTTTGAACTCTCAAGAAACACAGGAAAAGGGGCCTAATGAAAATTTCATTTATAAATCCTTGTTACCAAGTCCAGAGCTTTCATCGGATTTTCTTCAAACATTCACAGAATATTTGTACAATAATAATGATTGTTGATGTTTGCATTAGATCTTATCCTTCAAGTATCGCAGGAAAAGGAGCATTATGAAATTTAATTTTAAAATCATTGTACCACATTAAAGTCAACAGTTTTCATCAGATTCTGTTAAAACTTTCACAGAATGATTATTCCATCATGAGGATTCTTTCTTTTCAAATTAGGCGTGATCTGTCTAGTATCATGGGAAAAGGGGCCTTTTGAGAATTTTATCTATAATCCTTGAAGCCAATCCAGAGCTTTCATTGGATTTTATTCAAACCTTCAAAGATCATTGTACAATAATCACGATTGTTGATGCTGACATGAGACCTAATCCTTCAAGTATCACGGGAAAAGGAGCCTTATGAAAATTTTATTTTAAAAATTTTGCACCAAAATAAAGTCTGCAGTTTTCATCAGATTCTGTTCAAACTTTCACAGAATGTTTGTACCATCATAAGGACTGTTTCTTTCCAAAAATTGGGCCTGATCTGTCTAGTACCATAAGAAAAGGGGCTGTATGAAAAACCAAATCCTCATAAACACATTAATGCCCTCAGTCTCAGAATCTCTTCAAACTTCAATAGAATGATTGTACCATCATTTGGATTGTTCCTTTGTAAATTAGGTCTGATTGGTTAAGTGACACAAAAAAAGGGACCTTATAAAAGTTTTATTACAAAACATCATTATTACAATAAAGTCCTCAGTCTTTATCATTTTCTTCAAACTATCATTAGGATTGTTCCTTAATACATTGGGTCTGATTTGTAAAGTTCCACAGAAAAAAGGGGCCTTATGAAAAATTTTGTTACAAAAATTCTTGACACAATTCAGTCCACTGATTTCATTGATTCTCTTTAACTTTTAAAGAATGATTGTACCTTCATTAAAATTGTTACTTTTGAATTTTGGTTTGTTCTGTAAAGTATCATGAGAAAAGGGGCCCTCTGAAGATTTCACTTTAAACTCATCAACACAATAAATTCCACAGATTAAACAGATTGATTGTACCATCATTCCAATTGTTGATTTTGACAGTGGATCTGACTATGGCAAGTGTCACATAAAAAGGGGCCTTATGAAAAACTCTCTTAAATATTCTGGTTAACACAATGATGTCCCTTGATTTCACCAGATTCACTTCAAAATTTCACAGAATGATTGTACAAATACTTAAATGGTTCTTTTCAGAACTGGGTACAATCCGTCAAGTATCATGTAAAAAGGGGCCATATGATTTTTTTTTAAATAATCTATTAAACATAATGAATTCCCAATACTTCATTTGATTCACCTGTAACTTTCACAGAATGATAAAAGCAACAGTAAAATATCACAGGAAAAGGGGCCTTATGAGAACTTGAATTTAATATCTTTGTTAACACAATAAAGTCAACAGTTTTATTGGATTCTCTTGAAAGATGCATGGAATAATTGTGGCATTCGAAACACAGGAAAAGGGGCATTACAGATTATCATTCAAAACATTCTTGTGTATGTGATGAAGATCACAATCATTATCAAATTGTCTTTTAATTTTCACAGGACAATTGTGGGTTTTAAGGAAAGTTCCTTTTTTAATGAAATTGATCCATCAGAAAACACAGGAAAAGGGGCCTTATTGATTTTCATTCAAAACAATCCTGTTTATGTGATAAAGTCCACAATTATTGTCACATTCTGATGAAATATTCACAGAATGATTGTAGGGTCATAAGGTAATTTTCTTTTGGAAATGGAGTGGATCTTCATGAAACATGGGAAAAGGGGCCTTGAGGATTGTTGCTTAAAATGATAAAGGGGATAAAGCCCTCTTTTTTTTTATGCATTCTTCTTTGAGCAATTAACTTCCTTAAATATCAGATTTCTTTAACGGAAAACTTGATAACCAGTAGAGCATCTCAGGCCCTCATGGGCCTCTTGTTTTTCTTTATGCATTCTTCTTTGAGCAATTAACTTCCTTAAATATCAGATTACTTTAACGGAAAACTTGATAACCAGTAGAGCGTCTCAGGCCCTCTTGGGCTTCTTGTTTCTCTCCCACTTGCCAAATGTGACAAAATGCTTGTCTGCAAGGCAAAAGGTTAATCACATGAAGTAATAGGTTTTGTTTGATTTATATTTAGGTGTAAATTTGATTTATATTTAGGTGTAAAGAAAGTTGTAGATCTGTGTGCTGCCCCTGGAAGCTGGAGTCAAGTGTTGTCAAGGAAACTTAGGTGAGTAGTGTACTCATGATCTTGCTCCATTCTGATTGGACATAATTTTAGACTTGATTTTAGACTAATTTACAGAATGATTAACAAATTATAAGCTCTCCTCAGCACAAACTTTCTTTCATTTGGATTGTTCCCTTGTACATTGGGTCTGATTTGTTAAGTTTCACGGAAAAAGGGGCCTTATGAAAATTTTATTACAAAAAAATCTTGGCACAATTCAGTCCACTGTTTTCATTGATTCTCTATAACTTTTAAAGAATGCTTGTTCCTTCATTAGAATTGTTCCTTTTGAAATTTTGTTTGTTCTGTAAAGCATCATTGGAAAATGGGCCCTATGAGGATTTCACTATAAACTCATTAACACAATAAATTCCACAGATTACACAGATTGATTGTACCATCATTACAGCTGTTGATTCTAATTTGATTATGGCAAGTGCCACATAAAAAAGCCTTATGAAAAACTTTTTTAAATATTCTAGTTAACACAATGATGTCCCTTGATTTAACCACATTTACTTCAAAATTTCACAGAATGTTGGTATAATCTCTTAAATGGTTCTTTTCAGAACTGGGTACAATCCGTCAAGTATTATTTAAAAAGGGGCCATATGATTTTTTTTTCAAATATTCTAGTAATCAAAATAAAGTCAACTTATTTCATGGGATTCACTTTAAACTTTCATAGAATGATAAAACCAACAGTAAAATATCCCGGGAAAAGGGGCCTTATGAGAACATGATTTAATATCTTTGTTAACACAATAAAGTCAACAATTTTATTGGATTCTCTTCAAAGATGCATGGAATAATTGTGGCATTGGAAACACAGGAAAAGAGGCCTTATAATTTATTATTTAAAACATTCTTGTGTATGTAATGAAGTTCACAATCATCATCAAATTGTCTTTTAAATTTCACAGGACAATTGTAGGGTTGTAAGGAAAGTTCCTTTTTTAGCGTTTTTTTAGGAAAAACTGGTATTTCATATCGATCAACCGGAAACAAGTTCTAATACATATCCGCTCATTTCCACACATGCTCATAAACGTGAAGTGAAAATCTATGTGATCGCCTCCATCTTGTTTCATCGCTGATGAAGAAAATAACTTACTTGCTGAATGCCAACAGCCTCCTTTTAGTAATGAATATCCAGGAAAATAGTTTAAAACTTAATATATCCTTGGTAAATTGTCTAATGAATTGTCAAAATGAGAGAAATAATTTCCTCGCGTTTCAAGATAGAATCTAGGCCAGTGGTTAGTGGAGTTAGCGAATACATGTAAACTGTCTGCTGGTGTATTGACCTGGCAGGGCTGGGCAAATTTACACCCCGTATACAAAGTATATGTAACACGTTACAACCCTGTTGTAGATTGAAGCGCCTATTAACCCCATCAAATAAAACACCTTTTACCTCTCGAATTCGACTAAATCTTTGAAACGGACATGTTACTACTTCAATTGTGATGATAATATGCTCATCGAAAATAGAATTGAATGTTAGTTTTGATTTCTTTACCTTTTATCATTTAACCTTTTACCACACAACCACAAATTTTCACGCACTTACGAAGAAAACGTTGCGATTGATTCAAAAAAGCGATTTCGGTAAACAGTAATGGGTCATGGTTGATTGAATAGGCTTTAACGCAACTTTTAATAGTATTTCAGTTTTATCGGGGCGGCTGGAGCTCCTAACCATGGATTCCTGGTAGTTCCTACACCAATACTACCACTACATCCTTATCGAGCCTCCAGCTGCTCCTCCTACTTAGTTGAACGATTTACTCACTCATATTGATGAAATATGCTCGCATTATTGAGCACGGTTACTGATAAACCAGCAAAACCGCTATCAGGACTTTCAGTCCTTTGATTAATGAAATTGATCCATCAGAAAACACAGGAAAAGATGCCTTATTGATTTTCATTCAAAACAATCCTGTTTATGTGATAAAGTCCACAATTATTGTCAGATTCTGATGAAAATTTCACAGGATGATTTTAGGGTCATAAGGTAACTTTTGGAAATGGAGTGGATCCGTCATGAAACATGGGAAAAGAAGCTTTGAGGATTGTTGCTCAAAATAATAAAGGGGATTAAGTCCATTTTTTTTTCTTTATGCATTCTACTTTGAGTAATTAACTTCATTAAATATCAGATTTCTTTAACGGAAAAATTGATAACCAGAAGAGCATCTCGGGCCTCTTGTTAGCTCACCTGAGCATAATGTGCTCAAGGTGAGCTATTGTGATCAGTAATTCTTCGGCGTCAGTCAGTCCGTCCGTAAACAATTTTTGAAAATCTTCTCCTACTAAACCATAAGGCCTAGAGCATTCATATTTGATACATATCATCACCTATTGACCCTCTACCAAAATACTTCAAAGAATTATGTACTCTTAAAATTTACCCTTTTTTGTGCGATTCCTGATTTTAAGGAAATATTTGAAAATCTTCTCCTCCTAAACCAGAAGTCCGAGAGCTTTGGTATTTGGTATATATTATCTACCAAAATACTTCAAAGAATTACAGTATTCTGAAAATAACCACTTTTCTGTGCGATCCCTGATTTTACAAAGGAATGAAGAAGGAAATCTTTGAAAATCTTCTCCTCCCAAACCATAAGGCCAAGGTCTTTGATATTTGGTACTTATCATCATCTTTTGACCCTCTACCAAAACACTTTAAAGAACTGCTGTATTCTAAAAATAAGCCCTTTTCTGTGTGATCCCTTATTTTACAAAGGAATAAAGAAGGAAATCTTTTAAAGTAATCTTCTCCCAAAGAAATAGAGTACAGCTTTGATATTTGGTACATATCATCACTTATTGATCCTCAACCAAAGAGAAAATCCATAAACATCATCTCCAATATAATTAGACAATGCTTTGTATATATCATAAAGCCATAAACCATCATAGTCAGGGGAGAGATTTAGGACCATCATGGTCCTCTTGTTTTGTTTTTTTCAGGGGAGAGGATGGCAAAAATGCAAATGTCAAAATAGTGGCAGTAGATTTACAAGCTATGGCCCCTATCCCAGGTGTAATACAGATACAAGGGGACATAACCAAGGTAAGTAGCAATACCTCCCTTTCAGATGAAAGAAAAGAGGCAGTCAATTTACAACCTATTGTCCTTATCCTAGGGATTTTTTTCAATACAAGGACATATAACCCTGGTAATAGTTAACTCCCTTTAAATCATGTATATAATGATGGTATATGTGCTATTAGTCCCCAACCTGTTACATGTTGGGGGACATATAGGTTTGATTGATTCCGTCCATCTGTCCGGCCATCCGGCCACCACTTTCTTCTGGACCTCTTTGGCCTTTCTCCTAAACCATAAGTTCTAAGAAATTCAAACTTTATACTCCTCCTAAACTAACAATTGAATTTCAACCAAACTTCACATAAATGATCCTAAGGTCATTCTCTTTCAAAATTCTTCATAGAATTGATATTCATGAATAAATGGGTTGCCATGGCAACCAAGTGAAAAAACTTAAAAAATCTTTTCCTCCCAAAACATAAGGTCTAGAGCTTTGATATTTGGTATGTGTCATCATCCAATGACCCTCTAGCAAAATATTTCAAAGAATTGCAGTGCTTTGAAAATTAGCCCTGTGCAATCCCTAATTTCATAAAAGAATAAAGAAGGAAATCTTTGAAAAAAAAAATCTTCTCCTTCCAAACTATAAGACCTAGAGCTTTAATATTTGGTATATAATCATCTAATGACCCTCCAGTAAAATACTTCAAAGAATTACTGTACTCTGAAAATTAGCCCTTTTCTGTGCTATCCCATATTTCACATAGGAATAAAGAAGGAAATCTTTAAAAATCTTCTTCTCCCAATTTATAAGGCCTAGAGCTTTGATATTCAGTATATATTATTATCTTATGACCCTCTATAAAATGCGTAAAAGAATTATCATACTCTGAAAATTAGCCCTTTTCTTTGTGATCCCTGATCATTACCTAATGACCCTCTACCAAAATACTACAAAGAATTACCCTACTCTGAAAATAAGTCCTTTTCTGTTCAATCCCTGATTTTACATTGGAATAAAGAGGAATATTTTTGAAAATCTTCTCTCCCTAAACGATTAGGCCTAGAGCGTGGATATTTGGCATGTATCAATGCCTATTGACCCTCTACCAAAATAATCCAAAGAAATACTGTACTCTTGAAGTAAGAGCTATATTCTGGTATCAAATAAATACTTTGGATTAAAGGAGAAAATCTTTAAAAATCTTCTTCTCCAAAACAATTAGGAGTATAGCTTTTACATTTTATATATATTTTAGAAAAGAATAAAATCTTCTCTTCCTAACCCATTAGGCCTAGAGCTTTGATATATAGTGTATATCAATGCCTGTTGACCCTCTACCAATATACTTCAAAGAACTACTGTACTCTGGAAACTATCTTTAAATGGTAGGATCTTAAGATGTACCTAGAATTAAAGAAATTCTTTAAAAAATCTTCTCCAAAATAAGTAGTTGTGGGGCTTTGATATTTTATTTATATCATAAAACCTTGGGCCATCATACTTGATATAGCGATATAGGAGCAATATAAGACCATCATGGTCCTCTTATTGGAGGTTTTGTCCTTTGTTGTTTTTATTTTTGCTTTCTTAGCTCACCTGAGCACAAAGTGCCCATGTGAACTATTGTGATCATCTTAAATGCCGCCTATTATAATAAGGGTTCGATATCACATAATCAAAAATCCGTATTGACAATGCATTCATACCCAATTAGTGTCGCTCTTATGAAGTGCGAAATTCGGGTGGTCGGTCTCACTGTGTGAAGTTACTGGTCGTTTAAGTGGGTTTCAAAATAGTGTATCAGCTATAGTTGGTCCTGAATTTAGTGGTCGTAATTGGGAATAGTGGGGTGCCCATTTTGGAGGGGTTCGCGACCATTGAAAAATAGAACAAAAAATTCTGTTCTGTAAACGTAATAGCAGGGTGCCCGTATTTCCGGGTGGGCGTAAGGAGGGGTTTTATTGTATCTCAATGTTCATAATTTCCTTCTTAAATAACATTCATTTTGTCAACTGCAGCAGTTTTAAATTTGGTGTAGTCTAAATTTTTACCATTTGGGAAAGGATTGACCAAATTTGGACATATAAAGGTAGACAAGATTGATGAGACAATGAATAAAAGATGAGTGCAAAAGCGCACAAGTAATGATAAAAATAAATCATCAAACTAAATCATGTTCCAGACACATCACCTTATGATGGTTGTTATATGTTGAGAATGAAAAATTAAAACATCAAAGGGCAATAACTAAAAAATTACATAGCAGTGTAGTGGTTCTTGTTATTGTGATTGTGCTTTATAAGTGTATCAAGTTTGAGTTTGATAGTATGTAAGGTCTAGGAGATATGGTCCAGACAATAAAGCAAGGTTAAAAACAACAAATGGCAATAACTAAAACAAGAGGGCTGTTGGCCCTGGGGTGCTCACCTGAGATAAAGGCTCTTTTTCTTTCAACAGTCTAATTTCATGTTAAGGTTAGGATAATAATACAAGTGGGCCACACTTACATATAAAGACTATGAACCTGGAGATACAAAGGTCTAAATTACAAATTCAAAGGCTTTAGTGCTGATTTGATGGAAGGAAAAAACATTTTCCCCTCTCTGGATCCATGGATAATAATTTCAGGAATAAGAAAGAAATCTGTGAACTGATGCTTCATGCCCCCCCCCCCCCCCCCCCTGGCTCTGCCCCTGGAGACCTGAGGATCATGATTTTAGCTATTTTGAAAGGTGTTAATATACTGATGCTTCATGCAAAATATCAAGGCTCTACTCCTTCTTGGTCAGGAGGAGAAGATTTTTAAAGATTATTTTAAAATTTCACTTTTGTTGCCATGGCAACTAGAGTTTTTACCGTATTTCATTTCTTTAAGCTATTTTTATAGGGTGAGCACCTAAGGAACATTTCTTCCAAATTTTGTTCAAATCGGCCCAGTGGTTTGGGAGGAGATGTCATTTAAAAATTGTTCTTTATTTCTATATAAACCCCACCCCCTTGGGGCTCTGCCATTGGGGACCTGAGGATCATGATTTTAGCTATTTTGAAAGGTGTTAATATACTGATGCTTCATGCAAAATATCAAGGCTCTTCTCCTTCTTGGTCAGGAGGAAAAGATTTTTAAAGATTATTTCAAAATTTCCCTTTTGTTGCAATGGCAACCAGAGTTTTTCAAATTGGCCCAGTGGTTTGGGAAGAGATGTTGTTTAAAGAAATTGGTGATGGACGATGCAGGACGGATGGACGACGGACGACAGGTGATCACAATAGCTCACTTGAGCACTACGTTCTCAGGTGAGCTAAAAAGGCAGAGAAACTGTTCTTCTACATGACAATTCTCCACACTGTGATCTATCATCATAAAGTTTGAAATTGGTAGCTTGCATGGTTTAGGAGATGTGTTCCAAAAACAAGAAGGCCATTGGCTCTGGTGAGCTCACCCAAAATAAAGTTTTTTTTTTAGCCAAATCTGATGTTAAGGCTAGGATGAAGATACCAGAGTTTTCAACTGATTTCAATTTTCTAAGCTATTTTTGAAGGGCTAAATGATTTTTAGCTTTTTTGAATGAGGTCAATATACTTGTGTTTCACCCAAAATATAAAAGATGTAGGCCTTTGGTTTCAGGAGAAAAGAATTCAAATATCACTTGTTTCCTTGGCAACCAGAGATTTCAATGGATTTCAATGCTTTTAGCTATTATAAAAGGGACCACCTAAGGAACATTTCATTTCTCCCAGATTTGGTTGGAATTGGCCCAGTGGTTTTGGAGTGGATGTCATTTGTGAAATCCTTCTTTGTTTTCTAATTAGACATCCCCCTCCAGGGCTCCACCCCTGAGGACCCATGGTTAATTAATTTAGCTATTTTGAAAAAGGTCAATATACTGATGCTTTATGCAAAATATCAAGGCTCTAGGCCTTCTGATTAAGAAGAAGTTTTTTATTTTTTTTTTCTAAATTTCACTCTTGTTGCCATGGCAACCAGAGTTTTCAACATATTTCAATTCATTTAGCTACATGTATTTTGAAGGGGACAACCTATGGAACATTTCTGCCAAATTTGTTAGAAATTGGCCCAGTGGATTGGGAGGAGATGTCATAAAAAAACCTTCTTTATATACACCCTGTGCTCCATCCCTAGGGACCCAATTGTAATGATTTTAGCTATTTTGAAAGAGATTTTATGCAAAATATCAGGGCTCTAGGCCTTCTGGTTCAGGCATGGCAACCAGAGTTTCAACTTATTTCAATTCTCTTAGTTATTTTTGCAGGGGACCACCTAAGGAACATTTCTATTAAATTTGGTTGAAATTGACCCAGTGGTTTGGGAGGAGATATAGTTTAAACTAGAGGTGTTGAGCACCTGTTTGGCTCCACAGGCCTGATTGTACTGATAATTCAAATGGTGCTTTCATGAATTCAATATAAACAAATCATATACACTGAACCAAATCATATTCACCATTAGTGGCAAATAAATATTGTCAATGAAGTCTTTTAATATTTCAAACTTTTCATTGTGTTACAAAGGTAAATTCATTTAAGTCAATTGAAAAAGGTATTGACAATTTTTTTTAAAAAAATCACTCGATACCATATATGTACATAAGCCACCACCTGAAAACCGTGTTTTCAACCAATTAAAGAGAATTGATGGAATCTGATAAAGGGTCAGAAAAGGATCTTTTCTGTAAAATTTGGTTGAAATCAATCAACTGGATTCTGAGAAGATTTTTAAACATTCCCCATATATGAAAATTAGCCCCACCCATTTAAGCCTCATTGGAGGGGTTTACTGTACGGAAAATATTGAAGAAAAAGGAGAAAATGTTAATTATTAGCATTCCTTCTTTTCTCTCAATATTTTCCTAAACTTAATCATACGGACATCAAAACCAGGTCCTGTATTGGAAAAGATTAATTATAAAAAAGACTTTTTTTAAAACGTCAGGGGACAATTCACTGGTTTTACCGTGTAGTGACTCTATATCAGTTTTTATAATGATTCAGATAAAGAATAGCATTTCAATAAATGATTATGCCATATTGGTTTTTTGGTCAAAACCAAATAGAACTTTGATTCAAAATTGTTTCTGTGCAATAACTTATCGGCCGTTGGACCTAGGACCTTGAAACTTTATACAAATGTTATCTCTAACCCAAGGAGGTTCCCTATTGTTTTTGGGCCACATAGATCAACTGTGCTACTTTAGTAACAAATTGCTGGTTGAAGTTATAAGACTGCTTCACATCAATATGTAACAGCACTTAATGTATATCATACATGATGATAATACTGATGCTAACAATTGCAAGGCTAGATCTATAGCCTCTTTTAAGCAAGTAAAAGGTAAAGTTGGGTTTCAACTGTCCTTAAACTTTAACCCACATTTATTCAATAACATATGGCACACTTCGTAACCACAGCACATTACTTACAACCCTCACAGATACCAATTTAGAGATCTGGATGAAAAGTATCAATCAGGAGATAGTTTGTTTGCTCAGAAAAAATCCTATGGTCCAGACGGAAGTCAGACACTGTACCCTCTGTTCAATGGACTTCAATAACTAGTGTAACTGAAGAGATCTTCACTACTGAGTGAATTTGCAGGATTTCCAGAAGAGGATTGAGTGGAAGTAGGTAAAAGTTCTAGCATTCAGACAGATCAACTAGTACAGCTTTGTCTTAAGATTTGATTGTTTCCTTGCAGACTTCAACAGCCCAAGAAATCATTGGCCATTTCTCAGGTGAACATGCAGACTTGGTGGTGTGTGATGGAGCTCCTGATGGTAAGTATACCTTACTAGAGGAAAGAATAGTTGACTAAAGCTTATCAATGGATTTCAAAATGATTTGACATGCTTGTGCAACTTGATGAGGCATTCAGATTGCATGATTTGGTGACCTAGCTTCAAAGTCAGGGTCAGAGTTAAGCGTCAAATGACTGAACACATACTGTCAGAAGCTAATGTTTTATATTTGTATCTCCATAACAAATTTGAGGGGGGTGTACTAGAACCTCAATGGCTGTCAGTTCATCAGTCTGTCTGTGGACACTTTTTTGTCTGTAGCTTTTCTCCTACACTATTGCAGTTACTTCTCTGAAATTTACTCACAGTGTTTACTCCCATATGAAGTTATTCATCTACAAGCCCATACTTCCATTTGTTGTTGAATTAGCTCCCCTTGAACACAGAAATTTTACTAAATTGCTATTGTCTAGAGTATTTCTCCTTCAGTATTACACACTTTGAATCCAAATTTAAACACAATGTAACTGGTAGTATAAAGTTGTATATGTGTAATTTTCTTGCCCATACTATCATTTGTTGCTGAATTGTCTTCCCTTTAACTTGATTTTACTAAATTCTTATTTTCTGGAGCATTTCTCCAATAATATTCCATGTACTGAGCTCAAATTTACACACAATGTAACTGGTAGTGTAAGCTTGTGCATGTGGAATGTTCATGACAATGCTTGTATTGATTGATGAATTATCTCCTCTTGAACACATACATTTTACTAAATTACTGTTTTCAAGAGTATTTTTCCTTCATTATCACATACACCAATCTCAAATTTAAACTCTATGTAAAAGATAGTATAAAGTTTTGTATGTGAAATTTCCATGGCCATACTATTATTTGTTGCTGAATTATCAACCCTTGAACTCATAAATCTTACTAAATCTTTTATGTCTGAATATAATAAAACCCTTTCTTATGATGATCCCCCTATTAAAACTGAATTTTGACAGAACAGATTTTTATGCCCCCGCATCGATGGATTGGGGGCATATTGTTTTACCGGTGCCCGTCTGTCTGTCTGTCCGTCTGTCTGCAAAACTTAACCTGCCAACTAAACAGTTTCCTATAACTTCAACCATGATTAAGTTACAATGCTAATATTTGGTATGTAGATAGGTCTCAACAAGGCGCAACTGGAGAAGGTCATTTCATCAAAGTCAAGGTCAAAATTTTAACTCTAAAACAAAGAGAAAAAAACAATAAAAATCACCTGTTCCTAAAGAATTTCTGTTTCGGGGGCATAGTGTTTCAAAAACATTTCTTGTTTTGTTCTTTCTTTCAATGGTCCTAAACCCCTCTAAAATGGGCTCACCACTATTCCGAAATACTACCCACTAAATTTAATACCAACTATAGCTGATTCACTATTTTGAACCCAACTAAACAACCAGTAACTTCACCCGTTGAGACCGACCACCTGAATTTCACACATAATGAGAGCAAGACTAATTAGGTACCTATGCATCATCAATACAATATTGGCATTTTTATTATGTGGTATTGTACCCATAGTATGACAGGAGTTTTTTTTAGCTCCAATGGCTAAAGCCAGAGAGCTATTGTCAAAGCTGGGTGTCTGTCGTGCGTGCGTCTGTCCGGTTGTCTGTCTTTCTGTAAACTTTTCCTTTGAAGATCTTCTCCTCAGTAAGTACTAATGGGATTTCAACCAAATCTCTTAGAAATATCCTATGGTGACCCTCTATCAGATTCCTTCAAAGAATTTTGATCCGATGAAAAACATGGCCTAAATTGGCGGGGCTTATTTCCATATATGGTGAAAGCTTTAAAAATCTTCTTCTCAGAAACCAGTGGATGGATTTCAACCAAATTTCACAGAAATGATCCTTGGGTGACCCTCTATCAGATTCCTTCAAAGAATTTCGATGGGATGAAAAACATGGCTTTAATGGGCTAGGCTTATTTCCATATATGGTAAAAACTTTGAAAATCTTCTTTTTAGTACCTAGTGGATGGATTTCAATCAAATTTCTTAGAAATGATCCTATGGTGAACCTCTATCAGATTCCTTCAAAGAATTTTTGATAGGATGAAAAACATGGCCTAATTGCCGTATATGGTGAAAGCTTTGAAAATCTTCTTCCAAGAAACCAATGGTTGGATTTCAACCAAATTTCACAGAATGGATCCTTGGGTGTACATTTATCCAATTGCCTCAAGTCATTTTGATTTGATGAAAAATGTTGCTTTAATCAGCAGGGCTAATTTCCATATATGGTAAAACCTTTGAAATTTTTCAGAAACCAGTGGATGGATTTCAACCAAATTTGATCAGATGGACCCTTGGGTGACCTTTTATCTGATAATACAAAAAAATTTTGATTGGATGAAAAATATGGCTTTAATGGGCAGGGCTAATTTCCATACACGGTATATACTGAAAACTTTGTAAATTTCTCAGAGACCTGATGATGGATTTTAACCAAATTTCACAGGTATGATTTTCAGATGACTGTTTGTGAGATCCCTTCATATAATTTTGATCGGTCAAAAACAGCTATATCAGTGGTGGGTTATGTCCATATATGGTATACGGTGAAAATTTTACATTATGAATTTTACATAACTTGACTTTTCTATAAACAATGAAAAGTTTGAAATGATTCTCTAGAACTTTTTCAAAGATTTCAATAACTTGGATTTATTTTCCTTATATTCAGTTTATATTAAATTCATGCAAAAATTTGCTTAATCAGTACATTCATGCCTGTGGAGCGATACAGGCGCTCAAGCACCTCTAGTTATTAGTTGTCACTTTGACAAGTCAGTGTATGTTCATTAGTGCGTTAGTCTGTTAGTTCGTACGAATTTGTCCAGACAATTACGCATACATTTATGGATGGATTTCAAAAAAAAACTTGGCACAATTATTCTCCATCATGAGTAGATGTTCCATTTGAAAGAATTTTTGGGTTAGTTCTAATGTCAAGGTCGAAGCTCAATGTCAAACACTAAAATTGTGATTGTCAAGAGCATTTCTCCTACAATTATGGATGGATTTCAAAATAAATTGGCACAGTCATTCTTTATCATGAATAGATGCGCCATTTGAAAAAAAAATTGGGCAAAAATCAAATAGAAATCATGGTTGAAAAGGTATAAGAGTTTTAAAATCTGGGATGACTGTTATTTGTCTTTTGACAAACCTCGGGTTAGACTAATCTATTTACTGCCGGATGCACGAAATGCCATACCTACAAACAAACATTTAGAATGGAAATACAGCGTTCAGTCTACTACCAAAGTGGGTTTGTCAGAGCTACTTCCAATGTGCTTTATAAACTTCAGTCAAAAATTGACTAATTTGTGTTATGAGAACTTCATATTATTACTTAGACAGATATTGCCATTTTAAATGTTGGCCCCTACAAGAATACAGTTAGTTAGACTTGAAGGACTTGAAAGTATGTGAAATTGCTACATATTCATCAAGAGCTTATTCTTTTGCCCCAATTTTTTCAGTGATACATCTTATATTTCATTGAAAACTAAATAAATTAGTTGTTTACTTCAGAAGCAACATATCCCTTAACCTCCCCCCCTTTTAGCATTTGTCACTCCCCCCTCTTGGAACAAATCCTGGATGCAACTCTGATTCTAACCAATATCCTAGATGAGTATCCCTATGCCTACCAGACTCTGACCGTCCAAGGTCACAGAGCTACAGATATGATGCGTTTTGTGTGAAATTACTGATAAACATTTCAAATATTTTCAATTCATCTTTTTTAAGGTCGGCTATTATTCCCATTTCGAAAAAGTCTGGAACCCAAGGCATGCATTTGCCTTTCAGATTCCAACAATTAATTTATGTATGAAGCAGGTCAAAAGATTCCCGTACAAAATATTGAAAAATTAATGGCTGCTAAACTTGGTCGAATAACAAAGCAAAAAATCTACTCAGAAACCTCTATTCATTTGAAATCTTTTGAAATATTGGAGGGCGATGCTCCTAAAACTATCCTTCATGCATTTTGTCCAAAATTGACAATTATGCCTTTGATCAAGTCAGTTATGAAGAGGAAATATTTTGGGGATTCTGTCTTGGAGGAAAAGATAGAAGTCTTCAGATGTCTTTTCATAATAAGGAAAACTTAACAGACAAATCAGAGAAAATTGCTTCATTTAAAACATTGTTAATATACAGTCCTGACTGCATTTGAGGCTGTTCATGCCTTTGATTGTAGTTTTATGTTTTTAGGTCACCTGATCGAATGGTCATGGTGACCTATTGCAATCATCGATTGTCCGTCGTCGTGCGTCGTCCGTCGTCCGTTAACTTTTAAACATTTTCATCTTCTTCTCAAGAATTACTGGGCGGATTTCAACCAAACTTGGTAGAAAGCATCATTGGGGGATGCCAATTCAAGTTTGTGAAAATAGGGGTTTTTGGGGGTCATAGGGGCCCCAATCGAGGGCAAAAAGGGGTAATTTTTGGTACTTCTTTAAAAATCTTCTTCTAATAAACTGTTAATGCCAGAGCTTAAATATTTTGTGTGCATGACAACTAGGACAGGTATATTATAAATTGTGAAAATCATGCCCCTAGGGTCATGTATGGGGCCACACCCTACGGTCAAAGTTCATCATGTTAAAAAATTCACATTTTCATCTGATGATGAAGTACAAAGCCAATTTTGAACAAACTTGGTGAAAAGCATCATTTGGTAATGGTTATTCGGATTTGTGAAAATTAAAAGACTGGGGGGTCAGGGGGCCCTAAAATGGGGCCCAAAAGGGGGTAATTTTTGGTAACTTTTAAATATTTTCATCTTCTTCTCAAGAACTACTGGGCGGATTTCAACCAAACTTGGTAGAAAGCATCATTGGGGGATGCCAATTCAAGTTTGTGAAAATAGGGGTTCTGGGGGTCAAAGGGGCCCCAATCGGGGGCAAAAAGGGGTAATTTTTGGTACTTCTTTAAAAATCTTCTAAATATTCCATGTGCATGACAACTAGGACAGGTATATTATAAATTGTGAAATTCATGTCCCTGGGGTCATGTATGGGGCCACACCCAGAGGTCAAAGTTCATCATGTTAAAAAATTCACATTTTCATCTTCTTCTGATAAAGTACTAAGCCAATTTCAAACTAACTTGGTGAAAAGCATCATTGGGTACTGATTATACAGATTTGTGAAAATTAAAAGGCTGGAGGTCAGGGGGGCCTAAATTGGGGACCAAAAGGGGGTCATTTTTGGTAACTTTTTAACTTTTTCATCTTCTTCTCAAGAACTACTGAGGGGATTTCAAGCAAACTTGGTCGGGAGCATCATTTGGGGATGCCAATTCCAGTTTGTGAAAAGAGGTTGGGGGGCTTGGGGTAAAAGGGGCCCCAGTCGGGGGCAGAAAGGGGTAAATTTTTGTACTTCTTAAAAAATCTTTTTCTAATAAACCCTAAATCACTAGTCTTGATGCTCTTTTACTCAGGTGACCGTTAAGGCCCACTTGGCCTCTTGTATATGTATAGTATAAATAAATTCAAATAACGAAGATAAAATAAACATGAATTACTTGTCAACATTCGCACAAATGATCAAAGGCAGTATTACGACCACCTGGCTATTAAGACCACTTTCAAAAAGAACTGCAAGTGGTCTGTTAGAGGGTTTTTACTGTATTTCTCCTACAGTACTTCAGGTTACAGTCTTTACTGTATTTCTTCTACAGTACTGCAGGTTACAGTCTTTACTGTATTTCTCCTACAGTACTGCAGGTAACAGTCTTTCATCAACCAGGATGGGTTCTCAACTGTTGTTGCTAAAAAAAACTGCCTGCAAATTTTTGTTGGTGAATTTGCTCCCTTTCTTCTTGTGAATTTGACTGAAATGTTATTGTCCTTGGAAATACACTTGCAGTATTGCATGCACTTACCTGAACTTAACAACAATGTTACTGTTATTAGAAAGTTTTGCTTGTTCAGTTTGTCATGCTGATCCCGGAATGTTCCTGTTTTTAGAGGAGGTGTAGACAACCATCAGCCTGCATATAAGTGCAGTCTGATCTAAGCCTTCTTTAAGTGTTATGATGAGATTGCCCTTTGCATCCAATTAAGCTATGCCTAGGCACACACAATTTTACCTAGAAACAAGGAAGGAAATTTTGATAACTTCTCTGGACAAATGGTAAGACATAGATATTTGACATCATGCATATGGAATCTTCTGGTGGCCTTCTTTTGTAGAAAAAAGCACCTGGATTCCAATCAGGGCTCCTCCCTGGCACAAGGTATTTTACATAGAGACAAGAAATGAAAAAACATTCGGAGAGAAACCACTAGGCTTTCTCTTTTTAGGTCACCTGACCGAATGGTCATGGTGACCTATTGCAATCATCGTTTGTCCGTCGTCGTGCGTCGTCCGTCGTGCGTCGTGCGTCGTCCGTCGTCCGTTAACTTTTAAACATTTTCATCTTCTTCTCAAGAACTACTGGGCAGATTTCAACCAAACTTGGTAGAAAGCATCATTGGGGGATGCCAATTCAAGTTTGTGAAAATAGGGGTCATGGGGGTCATAGGGGCCCAATTAGGGGCCAAAAAGGGGTAATTTTTGGTACTTCTTTAAAAATCTTCTTCTAATAAACCGTTAATGCCAGAGCTTAAATATTTTGTGTGCATGACAACTAGGACAGGTATATTATAAATTGTGAAATTCATGCCCCTGGGGTCATGTATGGGGCCACACCCAGAGGTCAAAGTTCATCATGTTAAAAAATTCACATTTTCATCTTCTTCTGATGAAGTACAAAGCCAATTTCAAACAAACTTGGTGAAAAGCATCATATGGTAATGGTTATTTGGATTTGTGAAAATTAAAAGGCTGGGGGGTCAGGGGGCCCTAAAATGGGGACCAAAAGGGGGTAATTTTTGGTAACTTTTAAACATTTTCATCTTCTTCTCAAGAACTACTGGGCAGATTTCAACCAAACTTGGTAGAAAGCATCATTAGGGGATGCCAATTCAAGTTTGTGAAAATAGGGGTCATGGGGGTCATAGGGGCCCAATTAGGGGCCAAAAAGGGGTAATTTTTGGTACTTCTTTAAAAATCTTCTTCTAATAAACCGTTAATGCCAGAGCTTAAATATTTTGTGTGCATGACAACTAGGACAGGTATATTATAAATTGTGAAATTCATGCCCCTGGGGTCATGTATGGGGCCACACCCAGAGGTCAAAGTTCATCATGTTAAAAAATTCACATTTTCATCTTCTTCTGATGAAGTACAAAGCCAATTTCAAACAAACTTGGTGAAAAGCATCATTTGGTAATGGCTATTTGGATTTGTGAAAATAAAAAGGCTGGGGGGTCAAGGGGCCCTAAAATGGGGACCAAAAGGGGGTAATTTTTTGTAACTTTTAAATATTTCATCTTCTTCTCAAGAACTACTGGGCGGATTTCAACCAAACTTGGTAGAAAGCATCATTGGGGGATGCCAATTCAAGTTTGTGAAAATAGGGGTCTTGGGGGTCATAGGGGCCCAATTAGGGGCCAAAAAGGGGTAATTTTTGGTACTTCTTTAAAAATCTTCTTCTAATAAACCGTTAATGCCAGAGCTTAAATATTCTGTGTGCATGACAACTAGGACAGGTATATTATAAATTGTGAAATTCATGTCCCTGGGGTCATGTATGGGGCCACACCCAGAGGTCAAAGTTCATCATGTTAAAAAATTCACATTTTCACCTGCTTCTGATGAAGTACTAAGCCAATTTCAAACTGACTTGGTGAAAAGCATCATTGGGTACTGATTATACAGATTTGTGAAAATAAAAAGGCTGGAGGTCAGGGGTGCCTAAAATGGGGACCAAAAGGGGGTAATTTTTGGTAACTTTTAAATATTTCATCTTCTTCTCAAGAACTACTGAGGGGATTTCAACCAAACCTTTTTCTAATTCTTTCAAACAAAATCACTTATCTTGGTGCTCTTTTACTCAGGTGACCGTTAAGGCCCACTGGGCCTCTTGTCCTATTATGCAAGAGGCTTTATCATCTACAAAAGTATTACTAGGGTTCCATTTGAGGCACAACTGTTATAATAGTAACAAGCCATTATGTCAGTTTTAGCTCTACTGACCAAAGGCCAGAAGAGCTATAGCAATGGCTTTTTCCCGTCCGACTTCCATCATTCCTTAACTTTCCCTTGTTTACACTCTAGAATCCACATTGTAAATTGGGTCTGATTGGTTAAGTGACACAAGAAAAGGGGCCTTATGAAAATTTTGTTACAAAAACGTCATTATCATTTTCCTCAAACTATCTATCATGAGGATTGTTCTTTTGTATATTGGGTCTGATTTGTTAAGTTTCACGAGAAAAAGGGGCCTTATGGAAATTTTATTACAAAAAATTCTTGACACAATTCAGTTCACTGTTTTCATTCTTTTTAAACTTTTACAGAATGACTATACTTTCATTAGAAATGTTTGAAATTTGGTTTGTTCTTTAAAGTATCATGGGAAAAGGGGCCCATTAAAATTTCCATTTAAACTCATTAACATTCATTAAATTCCAAAGATTACACAGATTGATTGTACAGTACAGAACATCGTTACTTTGACAATCATTTCAATCACATTCTGTGCAATCACTTTCAATCACGTTCAATCAGCGTTCAATCAGGTAACAATCGCGGTTTTCCAATCTGCGATCAATCAATCCTTAAACGATAGTGTTAAATCACCAGCGTTCAATCATTACGATAATCTGCTCAGAGTGAAAAAGCGATCAGCGTTCAATCAAAATCATTCAATCATGTTCATGTACTGTATAGCATTCAATCCAGTTACAATCAGATTGTCAAATGAACGATGTTCTGTACAGTAATATCATAACAATTGTTGATTTTGGCAATGGATCTGATACGGCTAGTATCACATGAATAGGGGCCTTATGAAAAACTTTCTTAAATATTCTCGTTAATACAATGATGTCCCTAGATTTCACCAGATGCACTTCAAACTTTCACAGAATGATTGTACAATCACAAGGATGGTTCTTTTCAGAATTTGGTGCAATGCATCAAGTATCGTGTAAAAAGGGGCCATATGAATTTTCTTTTAAATATTGTAGTTTACATAATGAAGTCCCCATATTTCATTGGATTCACTTTAGAGTGTTTTTTTTTTTCTTACTTTTCTTACTCCCCTTTGGGAGTATATGTGCTGTTCTACAAACCTCTTGTTGAGATTGTTACTCAGGTTAGTAATGTAGGACCATCATTTATCCTCTTGTTACAATAGTCAAGGTCCTCTTGCTTTCATTTTGTGAGTAACAAATTTTTTTTACACTCATGGCTCTGCCACTCATGAAAATAAGCTTTTAATGCACTTGATAAAAATAAATTTATCTTACACTGAAAGTTATTAATCCATTCCCACACAATGACACTTTCTGACGCCCCTCAATAAAAAGGCTTTGAAAAACATAGTGGATAATGAAGATATTGCTTGTGTGTGTTCTCTATCTGTGCACTGTGCAGTGTTTTCTCTCCTATAAGACAAAGATTTTTAAAATTCCATCAACCTGGAATTGTTGTCTGCAACTTCTTTCAATTTGGACTAGTCTGAAATTTTGCCATCCGGTAATGAGGTCATATCTTTTATTGAATTCTTTTATACCTTAAATATTTCATGATTATCTTATTTTTTGCTCATCTGAGCTTAAAGAGGTCATGGTGAGCTTTTGTGATCATTGAATGTCTGTTGTCTGTTGTGCATCCTGCAGTGTCAACAATTGAAGCCACTAGAAGCCACATTTTTGGTTCAATCTTCATGAAACTTGGCCCCGTATAATTGTTGGGTTATAAGGATGAACCCTATTGATTATGGGAAGTTTCTATTGGAAAACACAGGAAAAGGGGTATTAATGACAATTTCTTTGTTTACCCTCTAGAGGCCACAACTTTGGCTCAATCCTCATGAAACTTGGCCTGAATAATTGAATGGTCATAAGGATGAAACCCATTGATTATGAGAAGGTTCTACGGAAAAGACAGGAAAATGGGCCTTAATGATAATCTCTTATTTTCTATCTAGAAGCCACTTTTTACGATCAATCTTAATGAAACTGATTATAATTATTTGGATCTAGTTGCATTTTCTTAACAGCAGATGATTCAGGATTTAAGACCATCATTGTCCGACATGGCTCTTGTTCTGACAGTGCTATAAGGAAGTACTATAATATTTCAGAGAACTATTAGAGCATCTTGGGCTCTAATGGGTGTCTTGTTTTCCATATACATATATTTGTATTGTTAAATTCCTGTATGACACCCCTACTTTCTATTTTCAGTTACTGGGCTACATGATATTGATGAATATATACAAGCTCAACTGTTGTTGGCTGTAAGTAAGATTTTAGGAATTGCAATTTATATATATATATGATACTTATTGTTTTCCAAATGTCTTTATGACACATTATTGAATGGTCTGTCATATTATTATTTCATTTTTATGGATCTTTTCAATCCTGATTGAAAAGAGTGAATGATAAAACTATTTTGAAAGGTGAAATATTCCATACATTTGACTTTTAGCTCCACTGAGTGAAAGTCAGCAAGCTATTGTCATGATTTTGTTTCTGTCATGTGTCTGCTTGTCTGTAGTCTGTCCGTCCAGGCACTTTTACTTTAACAATTTTTTTCTAAAAAGTACTGGACAGAATTAAATCAAATGTTACAGGAATGATCCTTCGGCGACCCTTTATAAAATTGCTTCAAAGAATTTTGATCATATATTAAAGCTTTAATGGGCAGGGCTAATTACCATATATGGTGAGAACTGAGACAATTTTCTTCTCAGAAACCAATGGAAGGATTTCAACCACAGCTCACTGGAATGATCCTTTGGTGACCCTTTATCAGAATCCTTAAAAAATGACCAGAAGAAAACTTGGCTATAATTGGCAGGGCTAATTACCACAATGTGGTGAAAACTTCGAAAATCCTCTCAGAAACATGTGTATGGATTTTCAACCAAATTTTGTCCATGGACCACCTTTTATTAGATTCCTTATAAAAATTGATTGGATGGAAACATGGCTTTTATGAACATGGCTTATTTCCATATATGGTATACAGTGAAAACTGTTACAATCTTCATCTCAGAAACATTGGGTCTGGGGTTCGATTGCCGGCCGCGGCAAATATCCTTTCTGACAATTTTCTTTCACCACAGGGTGGATAATCTGGACTTAAGTAGGGATGAGTAGCTGGATGCTCAGAGAGAATGAGGTGGTAGTGCAGGTGTGAGAAATACCAGGAATCCATGGTTAGGTGCTCAAGCCACTGTGATATGACTGAAGTATTGTTAAAACTACAGTTAAACCCCATTCAATCAATCAACTTTTAAGAAACCAAGGGATAGTTTTCAACTGAATTTCACTAAATTGATCCTTGGGTTACTCTTTATTAGATTCCTTGAAAGAATATTGCTTGGTTAAAGATTTTGGCTCCTGGGGAAGCTTATGTCCATATATGGTATATAGTGAAAAAATCTTTTTCCTTCAAATATGAGGATGGTTTTCAACCAAAATTCTAAGAAATGATAAGAAAATTCAGGCCGGTCGAGTGATCAGGCAGTCAAGCGCCTTTGCTTTAGCTGGCCAGAGGACTAAGTGCTCAAGGTGATATTTTCCTAGCTAACTGTGTCTGATGTCTGTCTTGTGTCCCTTGTGTGCACACTTAGGCCAAAGTTCAAGCTCAATTGTTTTAAAGCTTGTCAGAAAGTTAGCCTCCATGTTTAATATTGGATCATGAGGGGTCAAAAACTAGGATACTTGGTCAAATCTTAAAATAAAAGTTTGTGTTCACTCCAGAGGTCACATTTTGACTCAAATCTCATGTTAATTAGTCAGAATGTTTATTTGAATAATATCTCGGGTATGTAAGTTATTAGGTCACATGGGGTTAAAACAAGGTCACTGGGTCTTAGGAAATAACTTTGGGTGCACTCTAGAGGGCACATGTTTGCCTCAAATACTTCAATATTTGTTCAGAGTGTTTGTATGCATAATATCAAGTTAAATCACTAGGTCAAATCTTACAAATACCTTTTATACACTCCCAGAAGCTACATTTTTGACATAATCAATCTGATGTTTTGTTAGAATGTCCATTTCCAAAAATCTCAATCATGTTAGAAATTGTTTCACCTTTGGTGCAAAACCAGGTCACTAATTGAAATAATGGAAACTCCTTGTATGCAATCTAATGGCTGTAGTTTTGGCTCAACTGACTTTATATATGTTCAGATCATTTGTCTCCATAAAAATCTCTGTCAAGTTGGATTTTGATCAGTTGGCATCAAAAACTAGGTCACTAGGTCAAATCTTAGAAAACCTTGTTTTTTTCCATAAAATCTCTATCAGGTTCATATTAGGTCACATGAGGTCAAAAGTAGGTCACTAGATCTGATTTAAAGAAATCATTTTTGCAATTTACAAGCTACTTTTCTGGCACCAATACCTTAAAACTTTGTAAGTATGTATGTTCTTGATTTCTCAGACAAGATAACGGGTCACTTCAGGGCAAAATTTAGTCCCTTGGCCTTTCTTACTTCTGCAGTCATCACTCATATGAGCTTTTTAGGGTCAATATCCTCTTGTTTTAAGAGTTGTAAAAAGTAATTGATTACCAAATTTTATTTATAAATACTCAGATGTTCAACTGAGCTTTTGAGTAATTAATTTTCATTCTGCGTATTATATTTTCATGTCAAACTGAATATTATGCCAGACAATATTGTTGCATTTAAAGTGACTGAGATTGTAGGCAACCTATGGAAATTAGTGAAATTTAGAAAGTCCAGTTACCACTACTATAGAAATATTGTGACAAGAGATAATTCTAATAAGTAATTTATTTTTTTTGCGACATATTTTTGTAGAGCATGTTTGAAATGAGTGAGACATTAGTGTCACAATGACTGGACTACACTTATGCATTAGTTTGTGCATTTATTTATCCATCCAAATTTTCACAAATGGGAGTGCATTCCAAAATAAATATGCACAAATATTTTTCAGAAATAGATCACACTTGAATTGTATGTTCAGGGAGTTCAAGGTTGTCACTCTTGCCCAGACCATAACTGCTTTATTATTCCCCCACTGGTAACCGGTTGGGGGACTAGTTTTGCTCGATTCTGTACGTCTGTTCAGACGTCTTTCTGTCTATCTGTCACACTTTTGTCCGGAGCATATCTCCTAAATCATATGTGCTAGGAACCTGAAACTTTATACTCTTATAGATCACAATGTGGAGAAGTGTCATGTTGAAGAACCATAACTCTAGCTTGCCTATTTTTTTAGTTATTGCCCTTTGTTATTTTTAACTATACATTTTTGTCCGGAGCATATCTCCTAAACCATAAGTACTAGGAACTTGAAACATTATTATACACATATAGATCACAATGTGGAGAAGTGCCATGTACATGAACCATTAGGCTGCCATGTCCTTTATTTGAGTTATTGCCCTTTGTTCTTTTAAACCTTGTATTATAAGAACCACTACTCTCCTATGACTAATTTTTAGTTATGTTTAGTTTTTGCCCTTTGAATATTTTACATGGCTACTACATCAACAATTTACGAGTTAGTAACTTTTTTGTACCTTATTCTTTCCTAAACAATACCTGGTTCTGTCATCCCTTATTAAAAAAAAAAAGCTTTGGGAAACATTAGGGCAAAAGAAATAATGCTGACAGCCTGTATTTTCTTCTATTCCCTCTATATTTTCTGTGATATATCATACACAAATCTTATCTTTTATCCAATCCATTTTCATTTTTGCAGAAGCCTTCAAAATTCTTTTAGCTTTTGAGTGGTTTATCGAGAAATAATAGTAGATTATCACTTGATAAACAATACCTGTATTGATACCAAAATGTCCAAATTTATCTTATGTGATCTGTTGCTTAGCAAAATTTTGAAATTCGAACAACAACAATAGATTTTGATGAGGAAGAAAATTGACAATGTGCTGCTCAGTGAAGCTCTTGTATAAAAATTTGCCCACTCAGCTTGTTTTCAACTACCAAACGGATTTGATTCAAGTTTCATATGTGCACTCAGTATCAGCAAAGATATTCATATTCTATTTTAGAATTAGATTTTTTTTTATGCTTTCTAAAGGGTAAGCATATAACTGCTGCTTCATCTGTTCATTTGTGTAACTTCACATGTGAATGATATTGAGCTGATGCATTTTCCAGATTTTAGCTCTACTGGCCGAAGGCCACTAGAGCTATAGCGATAGCTTTTTCCTGTCTGGCCTCAGTGCGTCCGTCTGTCCGTCCGTTAAACTTTTCCTTGTTTACACGATAGAGTCCACAGTTTTCATCAGATTCCCTTCAAACCTTCACAGAATGATTGTACCATTATAAGGATCGTTCTTTTTGAAATTGGGTCAGATTTGTCAAGAAACACGGGAAAAGGAGCCTAATTAAAACTTAATTAAAAAATCCTCGTTTACACGATAAAGTCAACAGTTTTCATCGGATTTTTTTCAAACTTTCACAGAATGATTGTACCATCCTTTCGAAAATGGGTATGATCAGTCAAGAAACATGGGAAAAGGGGCCTTATGAAAATTTAATTAAAATTCAATTAAAAATCCTCATTTACGCGATAGAGTCCACAGTTCTCATCAGATTCTCTTCAAACTTTCTCAGAATGATTGTACCATCATAAGGATTGCTCCTTTCGAAAATGGGTCTGATCTGTCAAGAAGCACGGGAATAGGGGCCTTATGAAAATTTTAATAAAAAATCCTCCTTAACTCTCTAGAGTCAACAATTTTCAACAGATTCCCTTCAAATTTTCACAGAATGATTGTACTATCATAAGGATTATTCCTTTCGAAATTTGGTATGATCCGTCAAGAAACATGGGAAAAGGGGCCTTATGAAAATTCAATTAAAAATTCCATTAAAAATCCTGGTTTACGCGATAGAGTCCACAGTTCTTATCGGATTCTCTTCAAACTTTCTCAGAATGATTGTACCATCATAAGGATCGTTCCTTGTTAAAATGGGTCTGATATGTCAAGAAACTAGGGAAAAGGAGTCTTATGAAAATTTTAATAAATGATCCTCGTTAACACTCTAGAGTCCAGAGTTTACATCAGATTCAATTCAAACTTTATCAGAATGATTTTACCAACATAAGGATAGTTCCTTTCGAAATTTGGTCAGATCCGTCAAGAAACATGGGAAAAGGGGCCTTATGAAAATTTAATTAAAAAATCCTCGTTTACACGATAGAGTCCATAGTTTTCATCGGATTCACTTCAAACTTTCACAGAATGATTGTACCATCATAAGGATTGTTCCTTTCGAAATTGGATATGATCCATCAAGAAACATGGGAAAAGGGGCCTTATAAAAATTCAGTTAAAAATTCCATTAAAAATCCTCGTTTACGTGATAGAGTCCACAGTTTTCATCGGATTCTCTTCAAACTTTCTCAGAATGATTGTACCATGATAAGGCTTGTTCCTTTCGAAAATGGGTCTAATCTGTCAAGAAACACGGGAAAAGGGGTTTTATGAAAATTTAATTAAAAAATCCTTGTTAACACTCTAGAGTCCACAGTTTTCATCAGATTGTATTTAAACTTTCACAGAATGATTGTACCATCATAAGGACTGTTCCTTTGGGAATTTGGTCAGATCCATCAGGAAAAGGGGCCTTATGAAAATTTAATCGAAAAATCTTTTAAGAAATCCTCTTTAACACTCTGGAGTCAATAGTTTTCATTGAATTCCCTTCAAACTTTCACAGAAAGATTGTACTATCATAAGGATTCTTCCTTTCGAAATTTGGTATGATCCGTCAAGAAACACAGGAAAAAGGGGCCTTATGAAAATTTTGATAAAAAATTCTCATTAATTATCTAGAGCCAACAATTTTCAACAGATTCTCTTCAAACTTTCACAGAATGATTGTACCATCATAAAGATTGTTCCTTTCGGAATCGGATATGATTCCTCAAGAAACATAGGAAAAGGGGCCTTATCAAAATTTAATTCAAAGATCTTTGTTAACACTCTAGAGTCCACAGTTTTCATTCGATTGACTTCAAACTTTCACAGAATGATTGTACCATCATAAGAAGTGTTCCTTTCAAAATTTGGTATGATCAGTCAAGGATCACGGGAAAAAGGGGTCCGATAAAAACTGGATTGAAAAAGTCCTTGTAAGCACAATAGAGTTTTCAACAAATTTTCTTCAAACATTCCCAGAATGATTATTACATTAAATGGATTGTTCCTTTCGGAAGTAGGTTTGATCCATCAAGTTTCATGGGAAAAGGGACCCTATGAAAATTTAATAAAAAAATCTTAGTTAACACATAATGGCCCTAGATTTCACCTGATTGACTTCAAACTTTCACATATTGATTGTACCATTATAAGGATTGTTCCTTTCAAATTTGGTCTGATCCATTGAGAAACATAGGAAAAGGGGCCTTAGGAAAATTCAATTAAAAAAATCTTAATTAATGCTTGAAAGTCCACAGATGAGATGGGGTTGTCTTAATACTCAAACGGAATAATTATACTTTTGTAAGAAGAGTTCCCTTTGGAATTGGTTCAGATCCATCAAGTAACATGGGAAAAGGGGCTATATGAAAATTCAATGAATAAAACTCTGTTAACACAATGAAGCCCACAGCTTTGATCAGATTTTGTTGAAACTTTCACAGAATGATTGGAAGGTCATAACTATCATTCTTTTAATAACAGGGTTTGAACTGTCAAGAAACACAGGAAAAGGGGCCTTATGAAAATTTCATTTATAAATCCTTGTTACCAAGTCCAGAGCTTTCATCGGATTTTCTTCAAATATTCACAGAATAATTGTACAAAATAATGATTGTTGATGTTTGCATTAGACCTGATCCGTCAAGTATCACAGGAAAAGGAGCCTTATGAAAATTTTATGTTTAAAATTTTACACCAAGATAAAGTCTGCAGTTTTCATCAGATTCTGTTCAAACTTTCACAGAATGTTTGTACCATCATAAGGATTGTTTCTTTCCAAATTGGGCCTGATCTGTCTAGTATCATAGGAAAAGGGGCTGTATGAAAAATTATTACCAAATCCTCATAAACACAACAATGCCCTCAGTCTTTATCAGAATCTCTTCAAACTTTAATAGAATGATTGTACAATCATTTGGATTGTTCCTTTGTAAATGAGGTCTGATTGGTTAAGTGACACAAGAAAAGATACCTTGTAAAAATTTTATTACAAAATATCATTGTTACAATAAAGTCCTCAGTCTTTATCATTTTCTTCAAACTATCATTAGGATTTTCCTTTGTACATTGGGTCTGATTTGCTAAGTTTCACAGAAAAAGGGGCCTTATGAAAATTTTGTTACAAAAATTCTTGACACAATTCAGTCCACTGTTTTTCATTGATTCTCTTTAAGTTTTTAAGAATGATTGTACCTTCATTAGAATTGTTCCTTTTGAAATTTGGTTTGTTCTGTAAAGTGTCATAAGAAAAGGGGCCCTCTGAAGATTCCACTATAAACTCATTAACACGATAAATTCCACAGATTACACAGATTGATTGTACCATCATTCCAATTGTTGATTTTGACAGTGGTTCTGACTATGGCAAGGGTCACATAAAAAGGGGCCTTATGAAAAACTCTCTTAAATATTCTGGTTAACACAATGATGTCCCTTGATTTCACCAGATTCACTTCAAAATTTCACAGAATGATTGTACAAATACTTATTAATATATAATAAATGGTTCTTTTCAGAACTGGGTACAACCCATCAAGTATCATCTAAAAAGGGGCGATTTGAATTTTTTTTTAAATATTCTAGTAAACATAATGAATTCCCAATATTTCATCTGATTCACTTTTAACTTTCACAGAATGATAAAACCAACAGTAAAATATCACGGGAAAAGGGGCCTTATGAGAACTTGAATTAAATATCTTTGTTAACACAATAAAGTCAACAGTTTTATTGGATTCTCTTCAAAGATGCATGGAATAATTGTGGCGTTAGAAACACAGGGAAAGGGGCCTTACAGATTATCATTCAAAACATTCATGTGTATGTGATGAAGATCACAATCATTATCAAATTGTCTTTTGAATTTCACAGGACAATTGTCGGGTTGTAAGGAAATTTCCTTTTGGAATGAAATTGATCCATCAGAAAACACAGGAAAAGGGGCCTTATTGATTTTCATTCAAAACAATCCTGTTTATGTGATAAAGTCCACAATTATTGTCAGATTCTGATGAAATATTCACAGAATGATTGCAGGGTCATAAGGTAACTTTCTTTTGGAAATGGAGTGGATCCGTCATGAAACATGGGAAAAGGGGCCTTGAGGATTGTTGCTTAAAATGATAAAGGGGATAAAGCCCTTTTTTTTCTTTATGCATTCTTCTTTGAGCAATTAACTTCCTTAAATATCAGATTTCTTTAACGGAAAACTTGATAACCAGTAGAGCGTCTAAGGCCCTCATGGGCCTCTTGTTTTAATTGCTCCAAGGTCAAAGTCACAGTCCAATTCAATAAATGCTACTTTGCACAATTCTTCTATTTCATGAGTAGATTTGCCATTTTCAGATAGCTCCTAGGTCAAAGTCACAGCTTAAGGTCATATGTTAAAATTAAGCATGTCTGGATAAGCTGAGCATATATCCGCCACTTTATATGTCCATCCATCCAAAACCTTTTCCCTGTTTACTTTTATTAGCTCACCGTAGCACTCTGTGCTTACTTTTCTTGTTAGTACTCTAGGGTTACAATTTTGGCCCAATCTTCATGAAACTTGGTCAGAATTTATGTCTGGTCACAAGGATGAACCCTATGGAAAATTGGAATGCTGTTTAAAACAGGAAAAGGGGCCTTAATGATAATTTCCTTGTTAGCACTCCTGGGGTGACAACTTTGGCCCAATCTTCATGAAACATGATCAGACAGTTAGTCTTGTCACAAGGATGAACCCTATCAAAAATGGAAACATTCCATTGCAAAACATGGGAAAAGGAGCTTTAATGACATTTTCTTTTAACACTCCTTGGGCCACAATTCTAGCCGAATCTTCATGAGACATGGTCAGAAAGTTTTTCTGGTCATGAAGATGAACTCTGTTGAAACATTAGAAAAGGGGTCTAAATGACAATATCCTTGTTAGCTACAATTTTGGCCAAATCTTTTTTAAACTTGGTCCTATAATCCTAAAGGAAATTGGAATGTTCCACTGGAAATCATGGTAAAGGTGATCTTGATGACAATTTCCTTTCTCAAGGGGCAACAATTATGGCTGATATCTTCAGTAAACTTGGTCAGAATGTTTGTCTGAGCACAAGGATGAACCCAAATGAAAATGGGAACGTTCCCTTGGAAAATACATGAATTGGAGCTTTAATGACAATTTCCTTGTAAGCACTGTAGGGACCACAGTTTTGTTTTAATCTTCATAAAACCTGATGAAAATGCTTGGTAGGTCACAAGGATGAATCCTATCAAAAATGGGCCTGTTCCATTGGAAAACATGGGAAAAGGTGCTTTAAAGGCATTTTTTGTTAGTGTTCTAGCTGCCGAAATTTTTTCCCAATATTCTTTATATGTTGTTTCACATATATGTCAGAAATTGAAAAAAAGTCTCTGAAACTTGGAACTCACATATTCAGGTGAGCGATATAGGACCATCATGGTTCTCTTGTACTTTTTGTGACAGGGCTATATTTGGGAAGCATAATCCGTCTCTGACTCTCTTGTTTAGAATTGTAGCCATTTGTTGAAAAATCTGAAGAAGGCTTTATTTAAGTGACAATATTTTTACTGTGACATGGAGCCCTTTGAGAGGTATTAATCATTTTCTGAGATAGCATTCAGTTAGATTTGTATCACTTGAATATTCCTTTCTTTACCAGTTACCAGTTGCCACTCATTTTAATACCCTAAGTCAAAACAATGGATAAAAGAATATTAGAAAAAGGAGAAATTGCATATAAAATAATATACACTTAATTAGTCATATGTTCAGGTTTGAACTTTTAATCTTGTCCTCATCAATTTTTGCATGACTATTTGAATAATTAGGGGCTATTCCATTCATCTGGGTGTTAAAGTTTTATGTGCAACTGTCAAATCTTTGTCTTGGTAATGTTACTGCCTTGATCCTTTGCAATTGATTTTGTGGCCATAATACTAGCTCCTATAAGATGCGTTATTCCAACATTCATTTTTGTTGAATTATGACCTTTTTTATGTCTCACCTGAGCACAAAGTGGCCAAGTGAGCTATTGTGATACCCTATGTCGGGTGCATGGTGTCGTTGTATGTCTATTAACAATTTCCTTTAACATCTTCCCCTCTTTAACCAGTTGGCCAATTTTGATGATACTTTTTAGGAATATTCGTTAGGCAAAGCTCTTTTGAAATTGTTCAAAATAATTTAAATCCACCTTGTGTGTCTGTCAATGGTTTTTTTAAACAACTTCTCCTCCTGAACCAGTGGGCAATCTTAATGAGACCTAATTGGGATGTTCCTTTGGTGAAGCGCTTCGGAAATCCACCTTTTACTCTCATTGCCATTGCAGCCGGAAAGGGGAAAGAATTAAATTTTCTCTGAATCCACAAGACGGATAGTTTTGGTATTTTGTATACAGCACCTCCTAGGATAAATCTAACAAGCTTGTTTAACCCATTCCCACATGATAAAATTTTAGACTAGTCCAATTTCAAGGAAGTTTCAGACAACAATTTAAAGTTGATGAAATATTTTAAACCTTTGTCTTTTCAGATAGAAAACTTTGTGGATAATGAAGAAATTGCTTGTAACAAGCATTTTCTTTATTTTCCACAATGTTTTCCAAAGCTCTTTTCTGGAGGGGCTTGAAAAGGAGGGATTGTGTGGGAATGGATTAAACAATGCTCTTTGGTCATATTTGGGCCCTGCTCGGGCGAATCCTGTTTAAATCAAAACATAGAATGAAAACTTTAAAAACCTTTTTCTCTGAAATCAGATTATTTTCTTCTCTGAAATCAGATTATTGATATTTGTTGTTAATATGAAGCCCTCTGCGTCATATTTGGGCTCAGCACCAGTGGATTATTAGGGTTTGTAGAACCTCCAAGTGAACCTGCACAAAGTTTGTCCATGTGGTTCCCTTCCGTCAACGGTCAGGTATCAACACAATTCTCTAAGAACTTTCTGTTTGGAGAGAAGGGGGCATTAGTGTTCCATTAACACCTTTTGTTTCTATTTAAACATAGTTTGAAATATTGTCTGCAACTTTGTAGAACTTGGACCAGTCTAAATGTGGTAATTTGGTTATAGGTCTGTATTGGCATTCTGTTGTTAAATGGGGGTCAAGGCAAAATTTCAGACTGGACTTTGTGAGTGGCAATAGATAACTGTGTATAAAAAAGATCGATGTGGAGGCATAAAATTTTTGGAAAATATAGAAATAGATCAAATCAAATCTGTTCTAATAAACAGGTTGCATGTCACACCCAAGTTGCAGATAGCAATTTTAAGATGATAATTCTTGAAAAAAAATTGTCTTCTAGGGTAGAGAACATAGTAAAAATGAAGAAATTGCTCATAAAATGCATCATTTTCCAATTTTTTTATGAGGAGCGCTAAAAGGGGGATTGTGTTATCATGGGTATTTGAACAAATGTCAGTGTGGGCATATGTATCTCACACCAAGTTGTAGTTTATCACTGTGGTAATGGGGTTACCAGAATGTTCCTTTTTGCATGACAGGTTAGTAGTATACTTATGATTTCAGGCTCTGAACATCACAACTCATGTACTGAAAAAAGGAGGTATTTTTGTAGCAAAAGTAAGTAACTTTAACCTTATAGTTCCTGCCCAATTGTTTTTAACAAAAATGAGTTTGAAGTATGTGCAAAACTATAAAATGCCTATATTTTTATAGGCCCTTGTAATTTTACTGTAATACATTGCAGTCTTTTTCATAACCTGATCCCACTTTTTTATGCCCTGAAAGAAAAAAAGCTTTAGAAACATTGTAGATAATGAAGAAATTTCTTCCCATAATCTTCAACCAAAACTTGGTATCTGCACCTTTATAAGTTTTACCATACAGTCTTTTATGACAACAGGCAAGATCTGAAATAATGTTAAAGTGGCAATAATTGCAATACTTCAAAATAGAGTATTTTCATTGGCCCAAATCGTATCACGTGATCAAATCAATTGCACTTTATACCTCGATAAAAGGCAGAACTATTTTCGACAAAAATAGAAACAAACAAGGTCAGGGATTTCCGATATTGGGAATTCACTTCCAAGAAACACCAAACTTGTTTTGTTACTATTTATAGTCATCACCTTTTGAATTTCGATTTCCTCGAATTCCTTTATACTTCCATGGATTTTCAATAAATAGATAAACAAATAGTGTCCTTATAACAATTATAATGTTCGTTTTAAACATGAAGATTTCGAAAAACTCACATTTATTAGCCGAGATGTCGAATCGGCTTCGCCACATCAGCATGCATCGTGTCCATGTGGTAGGTTTATATTTCTTGTCTATTACAAAGCATCTATTCATAATTCTAACTGTTATCGACCCAGATATCATAATGTACAGAGTTTAAAGTTAGTATTTCCTCATAATAATTCCAAATAAATCCAACGAATGTTCGAATTTCCATTTCAAAAAACCCAAGCGACAAAATAAAATGTCCGCCGTTACAACGACTCGAGAGAGAAACTGTGTCAATGTATCCATACGCCAGTCAAAGAAAAGTAACTCCGCCCACAGTTCGTTTATTTGTTTTTATTTTCATCTCTCTATCCGTTTCGGATTTGAAGATAGACGTATTGCAATTATATGGGCCGAGTGTATTTTTCACTGCATTTATTGGAGTATAAAGTGCAATTGCCTTAGCACATGGCTTAAACATAACGCCCTACGGGCGTTATTTGCCATGTGCTAAGGCAATTGCACTTTATACTCCAATAAACGCAGTGAAAAATACACTCATCCCTATAATAAACTCCATTTAATCAATCAATTAATTTGTTTTTAGGTTACTAATGAATGACTTTCTTAACTCTTGTTTTGCTGAACCCTGAATGTTTCTGTATTTGCAGGTGGTATAGACAAACATCGTATGTGCAGTCTTATCTTAGTCTACACCACCTGTTTGTCTCAGTTAAGTCAGTGTTGATATAACATGAATTTTCAAAAAATTAATTACCCATTTATATTTCTTTGGGTGCTCTTGACCCTTTGATTTAATGCAGTGCTCAAACAATTGACAAGGGTGAAATAGCATGAATTTTTTTAGAATGTATTTTTCAACTAAAATAGATTCTTATTGTCTCTTTTAAAGATATTTAGAGGAAAAGATGTGTCCTTACTTTACTCCCAACTGAAGATATTTTTCCCTGAAGTATCTGTATTTAAACCAAGAAGCAGTAGGAACTCCAGTATAGGTGAGATATTTTGTGACATGATTCATGCCCCTTTCAATAAAACTTACTTTAACCCATTCTCACACAATCCCACTTTGGAAAAAAATCACTTGTCAAAAGTAATTTTTGTATTTCTCACAGTGTTTTCTTCCCAGAAAGACAAAGATATTAAAACTTAACCAACTTTAAATTGTCTTCTGCAATTTCTTTCAAATTGGGCCAGTCTAAGAAATTGCAGTGTGGCGATGGGTAAGGAACCACTCAAGGGACTCACAAATATTGATTTCTTAATGCAAATTATAGTCATGGACTGAATCTTCTTTACTCATTTGACTTACAGTCCAAGCCAAGTGGTCAATGACCTTTACCCTGACTATTGAAGGCCAAGCCAGCCAAGTTGACAATGATGACACATCAGGATTAATCTAGATTTAGTGTGTATGCTAGATATAACTCAAGTTTTACTGCCTTTAATGGTAGAATGTTTAAGATGCATGACTAGTGATCTAGAGATCACTAGTGTTACAGCCCAACTGTAGCCTGGCTGTGTTAAGACAAAAATGTATGCTGTTAATTTAAAGCTACTACTCTATTTTCTATTTTTAGAAGCATTTGTTGTTTGTCAGCACTATTCCCCACCAGATGGATATACACCAAACATGGCAAACCCGCTGCTAGATCATCACTATGGTACAGTATTTTGTTGTCACTGATTCCTCTGTTTTCATGTTTTTATGCCCCCACCACTTAATGTGAGGGGGGGGGATATAGATTTGCATTTGTCCATCTGTCCGTCCGTACATCCGTCTGTCCCGAAATTGTCAGGGGCATATCTCTGAAAGTATAATAGCTATCAACTTGAAACTTCATAGATAGATAGACCTCATTGAGGAGAAGTATAGTGCACAAGAACCACAACTCTTGTTTGCATAACTTTGAAGTAATTGCCCTTTGTTATTTTAAACACTTACATTTTGTCTGGGGCATATCTCTGAAAGTGTAATAGCTATCAACTTGAAACTTCACAGGTGGATAGATCTCATTGAGGAGAAATGCAGTGCTCAAGAACCCCAACTCTTGCTTGCATAATTTTGGAGTTATTGCCATTTGTTATTATCAAAGCAACCGATGGGGGCATCTGTGTCCTGTGGACAAAGCTCTTGTTGACATACATCATGGCATTACCATTTATTAGAAATACTTTCCATTTTACACCTTGAAGAAAAATTATTGATGAAATACATTGTGCATATTACAATCTCCTTTTTCCTCAATTTTTTCGACTGGCTTTTTGGCATGTGACTTTTTTCTAACACACTTTGAATTGTCCTTTTTATTATCTGAATTTTCATACTCAAGAAATAACATGGTATAGTGACCAAGTTGATTTCATGGTACCAATGGGGTCTATCTATTTGTAAGAATAGACATCAATTATAACAATATTCAGATACAAATATATGTTTTGTCCTAGTTTTGAACCAGACTTTACAAGAATGTTTCTTTAAAAAAATTGTTCATAAGATTTTGAAGAAAAATAAAGAAATGGGGTTGTGAGGAAGGTAAGGCTTATCAGACATGGAGGTATTCTGGAACAATGCTTTAACCCATTACCACACAGTGAAGCTTTTAAACATCCCTCAATATGATAGCTGTTGAAAACATTGTGAAGAATGAAGAAATTGCTTGTTACAAGAAATTTCTTCATTATCCACAATTTTTTCTACCCTAAAAGACAATGATTTTGAAGATTTCATCAACTTAAAATTGTTGTTTGCAACTTCTTTGAATTTGGACAGGTCCAAAATTTTATCGTGTGGGAACGGATTAAATTTTTTCTTCAAATAAACAGGGCCAATTTTCATCAGAGACTTTGCAAGAATGTTTCTTTGGTGACATTTTACAAAACTTGTTCATGGAAATTCTGGTTTGCAAAAAGACAGGGTGGCAGGGTATCAGACCTAGAGAAATCATGAATAATTCTTTAAAATCTTCTTCTCCCAAACTACAGAACTAATTTACTCCATACTTAGCAAGAATGTTCCTTAGATGACCCTTTTCAAAACTTGTTCATGAAATTTTGAATTACAAAAAAATGAGGATGTGATTTTTAAAAAATTTGAAGGAATGGGGGCAAGGCATGGGGTTTAAGACTTGTTGAAACCGTGACATATTTCTTTAAAAATTTTCTCCTAAACAAATAGGGCAGTTAGGACCACACTCAGCAAGAAAGTAACTTTGGTGACCATTTTCGAAACTTGTTCATCAAATCTTGATTTATGAAGAAATGTTGGAATGTTGAAAAACGTCTTCTCCATAATTACTGGGCAAATTTGGGCCATACCTGTTTTCTAGTCATAGATCAAATGTGCTATAGTGTCAGCTCAACTCTACTTTAAGGGGTCCCTGGTTAGATCCTCTGCTCCATTTGTCTTTCTGATGACACTTTAAACTGAGGTCATGTGCCAATCTGTCAATCTGTCTCAACCACTCAATTTTGGCCTCTCTGCGAGTCACATTTTCATCCAATCTTTCTCAATTTTTAGGTCACCTGACCAAAGGTGATGGTGACCTATTGCAATCGTGTTTTGTCCGTCATTGTGCGTTAACTTTTTACATTTTTGACTTCTTAAGAACCTTGAATGGATTTCAACCAAATTTGGCAGGAAGCATCTTTATGGGAATTCGCTTCAGGTTTGTACACGTCATGGAGTTATCTCCCCTTGGGGCTCCATAATGGGCCAAAAAGGGTACATCTTTAAAAATCTTCTTGTCATGAACTGGCTGTAAGATTAGATTCACATTTGGTATATAGAGTCTTTAGGGCAAGGACTATCAAGTTTGTACAAGAAAAAAAAAACTGTCAAGAAATGGCCGTGCTAGTGGGAGGGGGGCAAAGTTCGGGGGTACATAAGCTTACATAGTGACAACTTTGAAAATCTTTTTCTACCAAACCAAAAAACATACAGTTCGAATATTTGATATATGGCATCATCTAGTGGACCTCTATCAAAATAGTATAAATTATAACCCCAGGGTCAAAATTAGCCCGTTCCCGGACATCACAAGTTTAACATATGCTTATATAGTGAAAATTTAAAAAAAAATCTTCTCACAAACTAGAGGTCCCAGAGCTTTTATATTTGGTATGTAGCATCATCTGGTGAATTCCTATCAAGATTGTATAAAACATGGCCCCAGATACAGAATTAGCCCATTCCTGGATGTCACAAGATTTACAAAGGGCTTATAAAGTGATTTTTTTAAAAATCTTCTCCCAAACAGGAGGGCCTAGAACTGTGATAGTTGGTATCCAGAATCATCTAGTGGACCTCTGTCAAGATTATAAAATTATTGCATCAGGATTAAAATTAGCCCATTCCCAGATGTCACAAATTTAACATAGGCTTATATAGTGAAATCTGTAATAATCTTTTTCTCCCAAACAGGAAGGCCTAGAGCTTTCATATTTGGTATACAGCATCCTCTTGTGGACCTCTATCAAGATTGTACAAATATTTACTTCAGGATTAAAATAGCCTATTCTGGAATGTCACAAATTTAACATAGGCTTATATAGTGAACACTTTAAAAATCTTCTTCTCTCAAACAGATAGGCCTAGAGCTTTTATATTTTGTATGTAGCATCATCAGGTGGATCTCTATCAATATTGTTTGAATTATGGCCCTAGGGTCATAATTAGCCCATTCCTGGACATCACAAATTTTACATAGGGCTTATATAGTGAAAATTTAAAACTCTTCTTCTCCAAAACAGTAGGTCCTAAAGCTTTAATATTTGTATGTAGCATCACCTGGTGGACCTCCATCAAGATTGTATAAATTATGGCCCCAGGATCTGAATTAGCCCGTTCGAAGATGTCCAAAGTTTAACATAGGCTTGTTTAGTGGAAACTTTTAAAAATCTTCTCCCAAACTAAAAGGCTTAGAGCTTGATATTTAGTTTGTAGCATAATCTGGTGGACTTTTATTTCTTCTTGTGCTCTTTGGACTCAGGTGACGGATAAGGCCCTATGGGCCTCTTGTTTATTTTGTGCTCTTTGGACTCAGGTGATAGATAGGCCCTATGGACCTCTTTTAGTAAATGAGTATCTTTTGGTGAGAAAGGAACCCTATTTTGAAATCAAGAGGTGAAGCGTAAAGGTCATAGTATCATATCTGGTTATAAGCCTGCAAGCCTCTCTACGTTTTGAGCTATCAGGGCTGTCTGTTTTCTGTCTAAGTAATTTAAAAAGTTATGTTTCTTTATTACGTTTTCCAGATATAGACTACAACAATCTAGAGGGTCCTAACAGAGTTATTGTTCCTTTCTTAGCATGTGGTGATCTCAGTGGATTTGACTCGGACAGAACCTACTCTCTTCAGGTAAGTAATTGTCACCATGTCTGAAAGTCATTCTATTTTAAAATGGTTTTAGCTGAATCATTGTTCTGGAATTTAGGCTTCTTGATGAAATATTTACTCATAACTTATCTAGAAGCAATGGACCCATTTCTTTCATAGTTTTTGCATCAATCACAGGTATGAATATTGTAAAATTGGTTTGAGCCTTGGATAGATATTTCCAACAATTTCACCAGAGGACCAAGACTGATTAGCCTGCCAATCCAGGTACATTTGTTTTAGGATCATTTTGACATTGTAAATAGCTATTTACTCAAAGTTTTTGTCGAGCCTGCTTGCGGTAAGCGAGACATAGTTGTCACTATGACAAGAAGGTGTATGTATGTTAGTGCATTAGTCTGTCAATTAGTCCGTCCGTCCGAATTTGTCTAGACAATTACTCCTACATTTAGTGATGGAATTCAAAATAACTTGGCCCAATTATTCACCATTATGAGTAGATGTGCTATTTGAAAGAATTGTTCAGATAGTTCGAATGTCAAGGTCACAGCTCAAGGTCAAACACTAATATTGTGCTTGTCTGGAGCTTTTCTCCTACATTCAAAATAAATTGGCACAATTATTCTCCATCATGAGAAGAGGTGCCATTTGAAAGAATTGCTTTGATAGCCTCTAGTTCAAGGTCACAGCTCAAGGTCAAACATTCAAATTATGCTTGTTTGGAGCATGGTACCTTCAAAACTTTGCAGGCTTGACAGCAGTTGTCCTGGGACAACCATCTAGTTCTACACAACTGGCAAATACTTTTAATACTGGATGGAAGTCCAGAATTCTTAATGCCTTTGTTTCTTTTCGTAATAATGGAAATATCAATTGCAGGTTGATTTACGTATTTTCCTCTTGGGAAAGGCTATCTGTTGATATGAATTTCACAGTCATCTTCAAATGAAAAAAGTAAACATGAATGTTCTGTAAAAAATTGGCGGATTACCTGCCATACCAACTGCACATCTCTGCAAGTATAAAAGATAACATTCAGGAAAATTGCAGTGCATAAGATTTGTAACTCTTGTTTGTTTACTTACAGACATTACCATTTATAATTTCTCTTACTCAGCATATTACAGAAATATAGCAGCTATCAACGTGACACTTTCTAGGTAGATAGATCTTATTGAGGATATGTTCTTACATATATTGCATATAATTTAGCTCACCTGAGCATGAAGTGCTGTGCTTATCATCTCTCTGTCAATAAACAATCACAAACTATCTGGCCCTAAACTTACCATCAAATTTCCACCAAACTTTCCACAAATCATCATTTGGTCATACATGTACTTCAAAGTATCAAAATCAATGAAGATCTTGTTTCCATGGCAAATGAAATGAAATATTCTCCTTCCAAATGATAAGGCATGCACTGATACATAATGGGTACATTTAATAATTATGTTATGGGCTCCCAAATTTTATATAGATATAAAGAAGGTAATATTTTAGAATATTCTCCACTAGAACCATTATACTCAAAGCTTTTAAATGTTGTATGCAGAATCACTTTATGTCATCTATTAGGATGCTTAAAATTATTTTGGCAAGATTAAGGAAAGTCTTGTGTGACGGCTTTAACATCAGGATAAAGAAAGAAATCTTCAAAAATGGGCAAGAGCTTTCAAATTTTGTATGTGAAATCTCCTTATGTTACCATTACTAAATAACTAACATTATATATTTGTTGTTGATTTAAGGACTTTCAAAAGAGATACAGAAGGAAATCTTTTAAAATCTCTTCTAACAACACTATAGGTTTAGAACTTAAGAATTTTACATGCACTAGTGCCATATGGTACTCTACCAACACACTAAAATTAATAGTTTTTGATCAATATAAGCCCTGTCATGTGGGTTCCTGGATTAACATAGCAATGAAGAAAGAGATATTAAACTTTTCCCAAGCCATTAATGGACTAAAAGTGTTCAAATTTTGTATTAGCATTTCCTCACTGTATTCTTCCAAATTTTTGCACGCTATTAATAGTAAAGCCTGAGCTATTATGATCAGGTGAGCAATGTAGGACCATTATGGTCTTCTTATTACTTATTAGCCTGTGTTTTTTCTCAAGCCCCCTTGCAGTGAGACTTAGTTGTCACTATTACAAGTTGGTGTATGTGTGAGTCAGTTAATGTATTAGTGTTTTAGCTAGTGCATTAGTCCCTCTGAACCTGTTCAAAGTACAAAGTACTCAAGGTGAGCTATTGGATTGTCAAATGTCTGGCGTTCTGTATGTATTGTGTGTCTGTCAACAATTTTTTTAAACATCTTCTCTAAAACAATACATTCTGAATGGAAGGGAAAAAGCAATGGAGAGCAGCTAATTCCACCTCATCTCTGACCCTCAATCACTTTGAGTGCAAGACCTTCTGCTTGAGATAGGCTTTAATTATCTCAATAATTTTGGAAGAGCTTTACCTAAAGAACATCTCTGCGACACTTCATCAAGATTGGAACACTGGTTCAAGAAGAGGAAAAAAGGGGTGAAATTAAGAAATATTTAATATGGCAGAGAGCTTTTATATTTGATATGTAGCATCGTCTACAGGACCTCTATCAAATTTTGTTTCTATGATACCCCCTGGGTCATATTTGGCCCCCACCTTGACACACCCTTTTTCATGTTGAAACAAAGAAGGACTAGAAATGATTGGGCACCTTTATTGCTCTGCAGGCCTGATTTTACTGAATAACCGATTCCAAAGCAATACCTGTTTTTCCTGATCTTCAAGAAAAAGCTTAGAAAACATTATGGAATACTGATATTAGCTTAAAACAAGGAATTTGTTCGTTTCCACAAATTTAAAATCATCTGTTGCCGCTGCTTGAAGTTTTTTAGTCATCTCCATCCATCCCAACATCCGCCTGACTGTACGCCCAAATATTACCAACGCATTTCCTCCATCAGTTATGGACGGATTTGAATGAAATGTTCACAGAATGTTCCTAGTCACCTGACCTTGAATATAGGAGTTTTGCCATTTTAGTCTATGTCACAGGTGCTTAATGCAAAATTTCTTGTTAATGAAACCCTTGAATTTCATTACAGATTTGAATTAAATTTTTGCAGAATGTTGGTCGTCACCAGACCTTGTGCATATCATCAGGTTTTTACCATTCTAGCCTTTATATTAGAAAAGGGACCTTAATGATGCACCGTATGTTATGACTATGGCACTCTTATTGTTCTTTACGGATCATATACGTAAATAAGCCCTGCCCATAAACACCATAATTTTTATCTGTGAAAAGTTCTTTGAAGGAATCCGATAAAAGGTCACACAAGAATTTTCCTGCGAAATTTGGTTGAAATGTATGCAGTAGATTTTGAAATTAAAAGTTTGTGGTCACACAAGAAATACACAAGACAATGACAATAGTATGCTGGCTTTCAGCTAGAAGAGCAAAAAAATGGCTCAAGGCTTTATTATATATACAAAATATCAATGCTCTATGCCTAGTTATTTTGAAGAAAAAGATTATCCAAAAGTTCCTCGTAGGTCATTTTGCCAGCACTTAGCTTCAATAATTTTTCAATTAAGAATGGGCTTTGCAACCTACTTTATACTACTGTTCCTTATCAAACATTGAGTAATAACTGTGATCTCTAGAGTATAAACAAGGGTTTTCATGACTTAAATTTCTTTCTGATGCAGCTTGAACAATTTCTTAACCTGACCTAGATTTCATGAAAATGGATATATTTTGGTAAAGGGTCATTGATACATACCAAAAATCTAAGCTCTAGATCTTATGAATTGGGAATATACTTTCAAAGATTTCCTTCTTTAGTCTAATGTAAAATCAGGGAATGCAAAGAATAGGGCTATTCATCAGAGTATGGCAATTATTTGAAGAAATTTGGTAAAGGGTCAATAGGTATCGATACATATATTATAGCTCCAGATCTTAGGTTTTAGGAGGAGAAGTAGATTTACTTCTGCGTTTATATGTAAAAATCGGGATTTTCACAGAAAAGGATTAATTCTTAGAGTACCATAATTCTTGAATTTTTTCGTAGAGGGTCATACCAAATATCAAAGCTCTAGGGTTAATATCCAGATTACTGTAATTCTTTGCAATATTTTGTTTGAGGGGCAATAAATATTGATGCATCGAGCTTCATACATCAAAGGTCAATGCCTTATGCTTTTGGAGAAGAGGATTTTTACAGATTTCCTTCTTTATTCCTATGAAAAATCAGTGATTGAACAGAAAAGGACTATTTATAAGAGTATGGTAGTTCTTTGAAGTATTTTGGTAGAGGGTCGATAGACAATTATCAAAGCTCTAGGCCTTATGGTTTGGAGAAGAGGACTTTTAAAGATTTCCATCTTCATTCCTTTGTAAAATCAGGAATCACTTAGAAAAGGGCTAATTCTCAGAGTCCAGTAATTCATTGAAGTACATTTGTATTTTGGTAGAGGGTCATTAGACATAATTAAATACCACATATGAAAGAAGATTTCAATCTTTATTCCTTTGTTAATTTAGAGATTGCAAAGAAAAGGGCTCATTTTCATAATATTCTTTGAAGTATTTGGTTGAAGGTCATTAAACACTGATATATATACCAATTATCAAGGCTCTAGGCCTTATGGCTTGGGAGAAAATTTTCAAAAATTTCCGTCTTTATTCCTTTGTAAAATCAGGGAAAATCACAGAAAGGGGCTAATTTTCAGAATATGATAATAGACCTTTTCACGCAAAGCGCCAGATGACTACAAAGTCTGTTTCCACTAGACGCTTTGCAAGAAAAACAACAACAACAAATTTCCACTGCGGGGAGGATTTACTTCCAGTTTTGTATTTCGAAAGCCTCATAATTGCGTCCAGTCATTTTAACTCAATTTTTCGATGTTTAACAATGAATCACATGGGCTAAATATTGTAGATACTATTGTTGGATATGTAGCATCTGTTTGTTATAATATTTTTTTCTCCGTTGTCCCAGTAATGTTCTTCAGAAGCATTAAAAAGACTCCTTTTTATCGGCATTAACGAATAAATGACGGGTGTTTTGTTTCATGATCTTTTCTCAGCATATACAATAAAATGTATGATAACCCGGTATGTTGTATTAGTTGAAACAAACCCCTATAATGAATGAAGGGGAATGCTCCATGGAAAGGTCATTTACCCGTTTATATCCGGCAACCAAATCATCAAAACTCGATCCTGTCCTTGGCCTATGAGTATATTGAAGTTATGGTAGTTTGTGTGAGAAAAGATGAAATTAAAGAGCAATGTTAACCACATTCTAACCTTAGTAGAAGATCAAGGGTTCAATATAGATAGAATATCGTCGATGGGCGACCAAAATGTCAAACTACATATTATTTCAAATAGTATTTGCGACCTTTTGGTAGCCCATTGATGATATTCTGGTCATTATATTTATATTGTCCCCTTGATCTACTTATAAGGTTAAATTTTTAAATATTAAAGCTAGACATTTTAGAAATTAAAGTCTACCTGGCAATATATCCTGTGGCGAAAACACAAATTTAAATCCATTCAATAATAATAAGCGTATTCACTTTATTTAATTGTGGAAAAATGCTTAAAAGATAAACACCATGTCAAGATATCACCGTGCCTGGTCGCATCCTTTAGTCAATCGAGAAGAAATTAGTTTTTGGCGGCATATCGGTTAAAACATAAAAAGATGAGATTTGTCTTACAAAATCATAAATTTCACCAATTAAATGTAAGAGTGTTTATCGGGTTCTTTGTGATATGCTGCCGGTTACATAATAACCCCATAGGTATTGTGTCATACCGAGAAAACCCTTTATGCCAAGGCTGTTAACAGATCAAACTTCTTATAAGCTCACTCTTATCATTATATTTTACATTTAGTTATTCCTATTTTTCATAATTTTCTTCTCACTATTAGCACCGTCATCATCAATACGATTAATGTCATCATTCATCACCGAAATAATGATACCAGTTTTCGCATTACTATATATTCTTTTCAATTCATTGAATGGTACTTTTTTACGATTAAGAGGATTACTTATACCAAGAAAATGTTTTCTTCCACATTTCTATTGTTACAATGATACGAATATTTAAAAAAAAAGTGACACTCTGTAGTTCAGGCATGTTTGATATTAAGAAAGAAAAGACGAGAGAGGGATAGAGAGATCTACATTGGTAGACACACTGACAGAAACAAATATTTCAAATACAGCAAGCCTGCTTTGTTCTTCTTTATTTACAAATGTTTAAGTTCATGCCCTTATACTTCATAACAAAGAAATTTAAAAAAAAGATATATATTTACTTTTGTGAAGAACTTAGTAGATTGTTATCAACTTAGGTCACTTTTATGGCATATCTAAAGCAACGTTTTATCTGCATCGTCCAAAATGTGGTCAATAGTAATTAAATGCTCTAAAAGTTAAACAAAGGAATTTAGCCAATCATGTCAATCAGGATTATTGTCACTTGTTCGTATGAACGAGCCTACCATGTGAAGGGCGGGGTTTGCCATGATTGACGTGCCTATGATTGACACATGTACGCAAGTTTAACCAATCAGTGAGCCGGAAAGATTTTGAAAGCTTATTGTTTTTGTGTGGTATCGATAGTTGTAAATATTAAAAAACAACATTTGGCACAAATAACTTATTGTATATTATAATTTATCAAAGTGATCATTCAGCATTAGTACCGAGCATTAAAATGTAACTCTATATTTTTTTCCTTTTTTATAAGTGTCTGTGTGGGGTTGTTAGATTTTTTGAAAAATTTTTATTACATTGGAAATATTATTGTATGAAAAGAAGATAATCGACAAATTTGAGGTGCGTTGTATTCCTTATGGCCTAGATCACAGGCCGTTTGAAACTCAATTTGGTTACTAATTCACGATAATATCATCAATGTTACTCGCTACAATTGATCTGCATATGTCTGCTAACAGGCTGAAACCCTTTTTGCAACCAAATTCTGATTTTTAAACTTTTTTTTGCTCGTTCAAAATAGTTAATTTATAAAGGTTTATATAGTGATCATTTATGGACTCCCTGCAATTGATCACGTGACCTAGTCTGGTGTAAATATCGCATCTAATGAGATTTGGTTTGACGCATGCGCAGTAAGTTCGTGAAAAGGTCTATTCTGTAAGTATTTTGAAAGAGGGTCAATAAACATTGACATGTACCAAAAATCAAATATCTAAGCCTTATGGTTAGGGAGGAAAAGAATTTCCTTCTTTATTCTATAGTCGCTGTCATAGCACAGTCAATAGCGCATCAGACTCCCAATCTTCAATCATGGGATGTCGTGGGTTCGAGCCCAGGCAGCGGCACATAAATTTTCCCACATTCTTCACTCACCAATGGGTGGATAATAGTAAGCCTAAGAGGGATAGCAGCTTAAGGCAAGGAAAGGAAGTAGTGGTAGTACGGGTGTTAGAAATACCAGGAATCCATTGTTATGTGCTCTAGCCGCGCAATAAGACTGAAATACTGTTAATAGGGGCATTAAACCCCCATTTAATCAATCAGTCAATCATTTTTCCTTTGTTTAACCAAGGATCACACAGAAAGGTATAATTTTCATGGCATGGTAATTCTTTGAGAATTAAAGTATTTTGGAAGAGGGTCATAAGGTGATGATACCCAGTTGGTGCTCTGCTTGCTATGGCAGCTAAAGCAAGTTTTTTTTTGTTTTTTTTTTTCAAAAAATTCTTGAAAAATCGTCTCCTAACCTTAAAGGCTTGGAGCCTGTATCTCAGGTGAGCACCCCAGGACAAGTAGCCCTCTTGCCTTAAAGTCTTCTTGTGGAGGCTAGGAATGGATGTAGTTGTAGCACCGGTGTTAGAAATACGAGGAATGCATTTATAGGTGCTCCAGCTGCATAATATGACTGAAATACTGTTAAACATGGTGGTAAACCCCATTCAATCAATTGATCAATTAAAATCTTCATGACTTATGAAGCTTCAAAGCTTCATGTATTGGATGGGGTTATCAACTGGTGTTTCTCTTTTACCTTGTGTAATATGTCTTAGCTTTGACCTTGGTCATCACTTTAGGGTGGGCATTAGAGTGCTGTTCACTCCATTATAACATTGCATCTGCATTGCTCTTTCTTCAACTGTAGTTACACTATTTAATTTGTCCAAGAACATAAATGTTTGACATAAATGTTTTGGGTCAGTATTGCACTTCAGCGAATCGTTTGAGTAGTCAAAGACTATTTTAATTAATGCCAGTAATTGGTCAATCCTTTTTATTTTTCAATAGTTACCAGGAAGAAAGTATACCTACCATGAACCTACACAGTCGCCCATTAATCCTCCATATAAAGATGCATGTGAACTCAGACGGACAGACAAACTTGCTAAACCATTTGGAGGAAATTCTGCCAGTGCTAAACAAGCAGACAATGAAATATTTTATGAAGTCAATGAAAGTGATAAATGTGTTATAGAGGGTTCTGGTGACAGTCTTTGTTGTGGAGAAGTTGGCCAAAAGAGAAAAATTATATCTAGAACAGAAGATAACGGCAATGGTGGTGAATTTACATGTAATAAAGCAGAAGCTAGTTTGGTTACTGAAATAACAGACAATATTCAGAAAGGGTTGAATGTTCAGTCTTGAATTTCCTTTCAGTCTTGAATTTTCCCAATAGCTTCACCCTGGTCATATTGGTACCACTTTAAACCACTCCCTCACAATGAAGCTTTTGGATGCCACTCAAGAAAAACAACTGGGAAAACATTGTGTAAAATGAAAAAATTGCTTGAAGCAAGCAATTTCTTCATTTTACACCATGTTTTATACCCAGAAGGTTGAAAAAATCCTATATTTCATAAACTTTAAATTGTTGTCTGTAACTCTCTGTGCTACGTAAATCATTCCCATATTATCCTGCTTTTTGATGACCCAAAGAACACATAGATTGAGAAAACATAGCGGAAAATGAAGCAATTGCTTGTTGCTCACAAATTGGTTGAAATCCATCAACTGCCTTCTTTAGGCCTGCGCATAAAAGCCATGGTTTGTATCCCACTGAAGAACTGATAAAAGGTCACACAAGGATAATTCCTGTGAAAATTGGTTGAAATCCATCAACTGCCTTCTTTAGGCCTGTGCATTAAATCCATGGTTTTTTATCTCACCGAAGAACTGATAGGTCACACAAAAAAATTCCTGTGAAAATTGGTTGAAATATGTGCATTACATTCTGAGAAGACTTTTAAAATTAAAGATTTTGAACGAATGCAGCTAAAAGGGGTTCAACATGATTATTTAGAAACAAGTATAGATCAGATCCATTTAAGCTTCTGTTATCAGAGGTCTAGATAAAAGGGGGTAACAGCATTCTGAAATCCTTATTTCACAACGGAACCCTATATTATGGGTACTCATTTGAATTGACTCGTCGAGATGATTCAAATGAGTGCCAACAACATAGGGTATATGGCAGTATTGGTGAATATTTCAATCTAAATAAAAATGACCCCCTCTATCTGTAGCTCGGTGTTATGGAAGCCAAGGTCACCAATCAAAGGGTTCACAAGTATATACATGTACTGTAGCAAAATCAAACACAGACACAAACATTGTTTTTGAAAAATGAATTTATTTAGTTGCATGATCTTGCCTTAAACTTGTAGTATTGACTCAAAACAGAGTTGATAGCTTACAACACAGCTAGGTAACTAAGCAGCAGAAAAAGTGTAACTAAGCAACAATTACCATTGCAACATGTATACATGTACAATTTATTTTGAATATTTTGGATTATGTTCCTGTTAAGTTTAGTCAAAATAATATATTTACATATATTAATCTCGCACAATCAACCAAATTATTTAGTGGAGTTGCAGAGGACAGTTTAAAGTACATTGAAATTGTAAACAAAAATTAAATAGGGAAGAAAACATGGTGTTGTAGGAGACATTGGTCAAGTATTTGATTGTTGTTCCAATACAGCTTGTGTTATATTTATTTGAAGTCATCTACTAACAGCAAATGTTTATGTTGCAATATTTTTAATTGCAACCGACCATACACTGATCAATTTAACTTTAAAGTGAATGTGAAGTTCTCTTGCAAAAAGTAACACGATCTTTGAAGAATAAATGACATGTATAAATCAATGCAGTTATCAAGATGACAGAGCTGGAATTTTTCAAAAAAACAAACAAAAAACAAACGTGCATGGCATTATATTTGACAGGGAAAATACGATATACTTGTTCTGTAAAATATGTTCATGTATATCTATGTCTATATGTTTCTATATTGAATAAACGAACAATCTTGATGATTAGTAGTTTTCGTTCCCTGTAAACCCATACAACCCTGTCTTTTGATGCATTTTGTCTTGAAAAGGTAACAGTCACAGAAGTTGTAATGAAGCAATGTTGAAAAACCTTCAACAAAGCATGACATTCATACTACAGCAAAGGGCTAATGCTCATAAGTAGACAAGACTTTTAGAGATTGACTGTGATTTCAGATTTAAAAAAAAGGTCCTCCCTAATAACTATGCCACATGTGGTCTTCTGAAAATGTGTACTTAAGATGATTCAAATGAGTACCCACAACAAATCCATTGAGATATATAGAGACACTTGTGGGCCTGCATCAATCTACTAGCCTGATTTTATAACTGTCACCAACTTTATTCCCCCCTTAGCTTGACCCTCTAGAAAAAGGCAATTGTACATTGGCCACAATGTTTTCAGCTGTTAGAGACAAAGATTTTCAAAAACTTGAATATGTGGTTCCAAGCTTAATTCAATTTGGATCAGTCCAATGGAAATTGGTCCAACCCATAAAAGCTATGTTTTTCATCTGATCTAAATTCTTTGAAGGAATCTGAAAAAAGGGTCACCAAAGTATCATTCCAGTGAAATTTTGTTTAACTCCATTACACACCAATTTAAGAAGATTTTCGAAGAAAAAATTATCTGATGCACAACACCATGACATTAGCTTCCTGGCCTAGGTTACCCTCTCTTATCAAGGGAACTTGTATTACTGCTCTTCTTATTTGTCAAAGGAGTCAATCATTCCATGCTATTTGATTTGTCAAGATTTTACTGAAAAGTAGCAAAAACCATGCAAAACTTACAAAACTCATTCAAAACAATAACTTTGATCTATTAATGGTAATAAAATTATCACAGAGTAACAAAACATCTAATTTTGAACAGTAATTGATAACTTATGAGTAACTTATATATGAAACAATAGGTTATACTGATACACAAAGAAGACCTTGAAATTGTCTTCTTCTTTAAAACCATTACCACACAATCTCACATTTTGACAGGCTGAAGCAAATTAGGAACTGAGAAAGGAAGATATAGAGAATACTTGTGAAAATATAGATTTCATTGTTCACTGAATAAAAGATAATTCAATCTTACCCAGAAACAAACTAGTATCTCTTTAACGCAAAAAAGGAGGTAATTTACAAAATTTTCTACTAATGTCTCTTAATCATGAACCTCATCATTTTGCATGTGATTTACTTGGTAATTTGGTGATTTCATCACTACCTTATTCTTCCTGAAATGACATTCAGTAGTTTGAATTGAATGAGAGCTGGGTTGAATCCTTGAAAACAGTGAGTAAATCATGTTGATAATTTCATTGTTTTTCGGTGAAATTATGAAGTGATAATACAGTAACAAGCAATTTCTTTTCTCAACCTATTCCCTGCACAGTTTGTTAACTTATTTTCAATTTCAAACACTTTGAATGTTTGCAGTTTCTTCCAAAATGGACTAGTCTAAACTTTTGATGTCTGCTATTGGATTATTAAACACTACCAGTTGACACATTTTAAATCTGATCCATTGTGTAAATTCATCAATAGCCAATTGTTTTGATAAACATTGTGAAGGAAGGATGTTATACAGTCGAACCTGTCTTAAGCAAGCGGTCAAGGGATTTGCCAAAATCGCTTGCTTAAGACAGGTGCTTGCTTAATACAGGTCGGCCTGTCAAGGTGGTGGCCGGATATTTGTATAACAAAAAGATTTGGTGGCTAGAAAGTATTCATTTTCATAGTAAATAAATAACAAGAAAACAGCTCATTCAAACAATTTTTTAGAATTTTGGTAAGAATACTGGTAGGCCTATATGCTCATGAAGTGGATTAGAATATCATTCGAGATTAAAAAGGTTCAAATCGGGTTAAATTACTCGAACGGTCGTGATTATTTTTTGCAAAGATCAAACAATTGACATAATATCGGCCGGTCAATTGAGGATCAGTCTTTTCGATATTTTTTATTATTGCGTAAAACACTATATTTAGGAATCTAGTCAGAATTAGTCTTTGGGCGAGTTTGTTAACTCATTTCTCACCTCTAAAACTGCAAACAAACTCTGTACGAAAACGAAAATAGATTACTTTCCGAGAACAGTAATTTCGATCGTCATACTCGATTAATCTTTATTGATAAAGTTTGAATATCATATGCATAAATTTCAATCACTGAATAAGAGCAATATAACAAAACTAGGCATTTTGATGACTTCGTAGTTATCTACAAAACACCTGTTAATTGGCGACGCGTGTGAATGTTTATCTGATTTTGACACTTGAATAGATAATCCAAAAACAATTATGCGCCGTGATAATTACTTATCCGTGAAAATTGCCATAGGCCCGAAATTGACCGTAAACTCAGGTTATTTCAAAGAATGGGACACGATTTGACGGCCGTTGACCGCGTTTTAAAGGTGCTTGTTGAATACAGGTAAAATTGAGTGTAAATAAGATCCGGGGGACATTGAACTGGCCGTTTAAGACAGGTGCACGCTGAATGGAGGTGACCGGATGACCAGGTTTGACTGTACTAGTCATATTTTTTCTGTCGTCAGAGTGTTGCCTTAAACTTGATGATTCTTTCATAATCATCACAGAATTCCACCCTTCTCCCTGACAGGACATTCCCTCTCTAAGTTGACTAGCAAGTATCCAGAACTTTATGCATTGCTAGTTGAACCCTCCACAAAACAACCCTTAGATTAACATACAAAAGAAAGAAATCTATGGATAATATGAGAAAATAAATTTGTTTGAATAGGTTTTGAACAGTCTTTGTGATCTATCAAAGTGGAGTTAACATGTGCTTCCTGCAAATCTCCAGAACTAGGTCTGAGCTTTGCATACCTCACCCAATGTGACCAGTGGTGTGACTGGGGCTTTAACCCTTAACACCCAAGGATTACAAGTCAGCATCTCTAGCCTCTGGAACATACAGGACATCCCAGTATTCTCTTCCTTCTCAACACTATTTTATCCCCTATCAGTTTCTAATTATCTCTGATTAGACCTATTGGCTACTTATCAAATATTGTCTAAACTCTTGCAATTTCGACCCTTCTAAAAAGTTGTCTTATAGCAAAGTTTTACAGGAGTTTTTCACCAAGATACAGAAAACTCTGGTTATAACTATTGATGAGAAGACAGAAGAAAATATTGTGAAATCTGAATATTGTTGTAACAGAAAAATACTCTTGCTAAAAGACCAAATAGGGACCATTAACTCAACTACAATATGCGTGATATAGTCGTATGAGTATGTAATAGATCTTTAATATAAGATCGTTTAGTTAACCTATTCTCAATCAAAATATTTTGCGCCTCTCAAGAAAAAATCTTACATAAAAATTGTGGAAAATGAAGTTGCTTGTGACAAGTAATTTCTTCATTTCTATCCTATGACATTGATTTCTAAACTTATACCATACAAATTATTATCTGCCACTTTTTTGAATTTGGATCAGTCTAAAATTTTATTGAGTGGTTTAAAAGCAAATGGATTGAAAATACAACAGTACTAAAAGAGCTTAGTTGATCTTTAGGCACTTCCCTACTAATGGCAAGAATCCAGGTCTATTTGCGTTGCCTTCTTACAGCTCATCAGAGAATACCAAGGCAAATGCAATAGCCTTGATATAGTCTGCACTCCATCCTGATTCCTGGGCTTTCTTTATTCAACCCTGTATTTTTTATTTTTATTTTGGACTTGTACAAATTCAAAGCAATAGCAGACAACATCTTAAATTGAGGTCAATTCAAAAGGTAACAATTCCTTATGATAGGAAATATTGTGGAAAGGAAGAAATTAAAAGTCAGGGATTTTGCAGGATAGGTATAATCCAAAATACATATTAAATAAGGTTTATTTGAATCATAAGATTTCAAAATCATGCATGTATAAATTGACATAAAGCTTTGTGTTTTGTCAATAAAGATATAAATCTTGTCTCTAACTTAAAAAAAAAAAGAATAATAGTTTTATTTGTATCATGAATTTATCTTTGAGTCAATATCCTCTACTGTAAAGCACTTTCATCTGACTATAACTTACACATGAGGTAGTCTTGCATATTTTGATCAGGTAGGAGGTTTTGTATACACGGAGAATACACTGTGTTTGAATTGGGAATATTGCAAGAATCCAGATCTTGTGGCCTTGCTTCTAAACACATTTCTATTTCTTGATGTTAAAACAGCAGATAGTGAAGGCGATGGTCAGATTTTACAAACATCTTGGAGATATTCCTAAAATGGGGTATTGTCAGTCTAAAGTTGGTATCAAGAGAACCCTTTGTAACCAGCCACAATATATATATAGGACAATGTTGTTGAAACACAGAAATCCTAATTAACCCCATATCTCTGGCTCTGTTATCAGGAAGTCCATCTTTAGCTATGCTGTATGCAACTATAGGAAGATTCTTAAAAAGGCTTATGAATTTGCAACTAATTTAAAAAAAAAAGGAGACTGTCCACCAATTATCTTTGATAAAATTTTGGATGAAAGGGCAGACAAACATGAACTATTACTAAATCCCCCCTCTTGTATTTATCCAATTAAAATTCAACAATACTTGCTTTTGTCTGGAAGATATTTGCAACAAAACAAGCATTCAAATAGCTCAATTGACACATTAAATGGAGCAATTAAGGCTAAGTTGAAAATACACAAATGACCAGATTGAATACAGTTATTGGACTGGTGTACCAGTCAAATGAATATATTGATGTCAAGCCTACAAGCATGGCGAAACTTGATACATGTACTGATAGTACTCCAGATACACCATAGGAATCAATTGAATGAAGTAAACAGTGTAACAACAACAATTTACCTATGGGAGGCACATAATTTTCCCCATCATTGATCTTCTATAATGGAACACAACTACTTGGATTAGGATAATTCCAGTCAAAATTTAATTATTTGTGGTAACAATCAGCCCTTTCTATTGATTACTATCTCTCATATTAATTGATATTTCATGAAATCCTCCTCTAGATACATAGGACCTAGATCATTAGCCATAAATTTGTTGTGGGCCTGATGATATTTAAATAGAAATTTCTAAGATAATCTTTGTGGAAATCTTGCACACTAGATGCAACCCTGATTTTACTATCTTGCTATAATTCGTCTATCCTATTTGCTATTTGGAAGTTCTCGTACATATATGAGAAAGCTGAATTCTTATGTATCCTACAAGCCAGCATTGTGTGGATTCTTTTGACTCTCAACCAGAGAAAATTACAATATGGTGTGAATGGTTTTGATTTTGAATGGACATATTGCACAAAGATAATCTCAAATGGTTTAAGCAATTACCTTAACTTGTGTATCTGAAACAAATTGCCATTTTTAAAAGCTATCTTGAAGTTTGATTTTGACCTTCAACAATGACAGGCCTAAGGTAAACAACAAAGCACTATACTCTTGTTAATTGTAAGGGATGTAAAGACAATCTACACAATCATCCAAAATTCAAACTAAAATGGCACTAAAGGATTGAACAAACTGAACACTAAAAGTCAATAACAACTGTAGAATTCAACTGACTTCTTTTCTATTGTTTTAGAAACATTGAAGCTTTGTTTAAAACATTTTCTTTTTCCTATGACAAATAAATCTTCTGGGAAAAAGGAACTACTTTTTGACCAGAGTATTAATCTCTTCTCACAATGTTTGTAATACAAATCTGATCATGTTGATTGTATCTAAAAGTGCTGTCTGCTTGTAACTAATCTTTTCAACAATTGTCCAGTCCCAAGATTTTTAGTTTTCAAGTTATAGCTTCAGTCATGTGCTTCTTGAGGTTCAACAAGTGATAAACAAGGCCATTCCATCACAGGAATTGTATGTCCCAAACTAGACAACCTCTTTTAAGAAAAGGAAAGATTTTTAACCCATTCCTACTCAGTGACGCTTTTAGATGCCCTAAGGAAAACAGCTTAAGAAAACATATTTTCCACAATGTTTTCTACCCAGACGGGTGAAAAATCTAAAATTCCATATACTTCAATTTGTCACTGCAACTTCTTTGAATTTGGGCCAGTCTAAAATTTTGCAGTCTGGTAATGGGTTAAGGCTAGAATTACTCTTGAAGTAGAAATAAAGTGATTTTTTGTCATAATATTTGGTAAAATTTAGGTGAATTTTTCTACAGTCTTGTTTTATAAACAATACATTCATTCAAACAAACAGCTACAAACTGTTAAAACTTTATATCCAATGATTCTCTCAGACTTTAACAATCAACTCATAAAATGTAATATCTATAAGTCCAAATGATAAAGCAAGACTTAGGATAGAAGCAGACTGTTGTTTGTCCACCTTCCTTTCAACCACCATTTTGCGAAAATTGGCAGTAGTATTAGGTGAAGAAGCACTACTTTACGTCTCCTTTAGACCTCAATTTACAAGAAATATTTATAAACTGAAATTGCACAGATGCTTAAAAAAACTCTGACATATGGAAATCTGTTTTGGTAGTCTACCAATTGCACAAAAATTATATAGCCGATCGGGGACTGCTTTCAGAATGGTATGTATCCATATGGCTAACAGACTATATTACTGATATTTCATTGTAACTATACCTCGTTAAAACACAAGAACAAAAACAGATTCACAATCTTCACAGTTATTGCACAGAGTCCGTAATAAATAAAACATTAAATGATATAATGATAATTAGTGTATACTCTACCAGTACAACTTATGACTTAACACCCTCATCAACATTTTCACACATTGGCAATGAATTTTCCTCAACCCATTCCACCAATATTAAGCTTTTTTACACCCCAAGAAAAAAGGTTCTGAAAACATTGTGGAAAATGAACAAATTGTTTGTAACAAATAATTTCTTCATTTTCTACAATGCTTTCTACTCTATAAGGTAAAGATTTCTAAAATTCCACCAACTTAATTGTTGTCTGCGACTCCTTTAAATTTGGCCAAGTCTAAAAATTTAGTTTAGTAATGGGTTAAGCAATGAATGGAATGACATGGTAAAATGATAGAAGATGACACTACATATTTACATGTTGCATTAATTAATCTACGAAGACTTCTGAATTAAAGGTTTTCATACAACTTTGTTACAAGATATATGTATTAACCCTTGTCAAGCTGAACCCGGAATATTCTGGTCTTGGCAGGAAGTGTAGACCAAGATCAGCCTGCACACAAGTGCAGTCTGATCTTGGTCTACACCTCCTGCTGGTACTTATTGATTTTTGAACAACAAGTTCTATCAGTGCTTTTAGCCCTTTGATTATACAGCAATTCAGTAAGGTAATCTATACAGCATGACAAGGGTTAAATTGTAAATATGTATTGAACAATCTTTCTAGGATATAGAAATGTTTATTTTATCACAAGATATATTGAAAAGACTTATCAATCTTTAAATTCCAAACATTTCTGTTACAATTGTACCAAGGAAAAGCAATACCTATTTAATCTGGTTATTTCAACAAATTAGAGAAATAGGACACTTTCATATTTAAGAGAAAGCATGATGGACAAATATGATGGAAGGAGATGAAACTGGCCAATTTTTTCTTTTTACACTTTTGACGCAACACATATATTTTGATTTTATTTGATGAAGTGTCATTATTCTTTTATTATATCATAGGCGTTTGTTACATTTACATTCTAGCCTTTGCCTAAAGTTTAAATGCATGATAGTACATGACGTTGGTGTGCAGCCAAAATGTTGTAACTACAGCTTTATTGGAGCTGTAGTTACGAAATTATACCTACACACTGACAATAAAATCCATTCCATACTGCATTCATCCATCTATCACAATGAGTCCCAATCGGATCTGAAGCACAATGTTATGGAATGAAGTATAGGAATGATTTAATACATAACAATAAATACTTCACTTTAAGCGTATAACAGCACATACATTGATATCAGTAAATATAATAAAATATTATATCTGTAAGTAGTTTGCGTGTGTATATTGTTTGTTGACCCTTTCCCTGATTTGCCTGACAAATTCATTGTCAAAAAGGATCAGAGTCTGACGATTTTTTTTTATCTAGTTTGGATCAGCCATACATAAATGGACTATCTTGGAAATGCTTTGAAATTGGTCTGATTGACCAGGGTTGAATTTTTTCAGTTTAGGAATAATTTATCATTCAAAATGGTTAATCTACCATTGCTTTGATGCAATAGTACATACCAGGAATATATCAAGATTTTTCAAGAAGGGTATTTAACCCATTACCAGATGTCAACATTTTAGACAGGTCCAAATTCAAACAAGTTGTAGACAACAATTTTTGTAAATGAAATTTTAAAATTCTTTAACTACAGGGAAGAAAAAATTGTAGATAATAAGGAAATTGCTTTCAACAAGCAATTTTATTTTGTTCAATGTTTTTCCTAAACTTTTTTTCTTGGGGACAATAAAAAAGTAACATGTGGGAATGGGTTAAGATTCAATAGGGCCAAATAGATTTTAATGAATGAAATATCATTTAACCAGCCTGATAGATGAGTTTATGATATTCTTAGTGCAAAAGATCCACAGGAATTTGGAATATTTTTTCACACACCTGTCAAGATTATTTCCGTCCAGATCAGGGCAAGGGTTAACTATCGGTTCAACAGATCAAAGTAGAGTGATCTCCCTTTAGTCTTAAGTCACTTTCTGTGAAGAGTGCACCCTGTAACACTTTGTAAAATTCAAAAACAGAATATAAAACAATGGAGATTCACCCTGTAAAGCCAAAATGTTCTATGTTGGCACCTGCTTTCTTCTGGCTAGTTTAGACCTGAAAAATAAAACAACTTCCTCAGTCACAACAAATTATCAATTGGATTTACCTTGAAATATCTTTTTAAATGCCAGGGAAATTGGAATATGTAAAGGTGTATAATTATGAAAAGTGCCAATAGAATTTAAATACTAGAAGTGTAAATGATTTTGAGGCAATAGGGAAAAGTTGATTTGTTCAAAGGATGGTTTTACTGTTGTACAAATGATAAACATTCTAATATTGTTCAGATAAAATGTACCTTATTTGTCCAGCAAGAAGTGGGTTGATAGCATATAACCAGTCATGGAACTCTTTATCATCAGGGGTTTGAAGTAGAAAGCCTCGGTATCGGGTCAGCACAGAGAATGTATTTCTGGCCTGAAAACAAATATAGTCTTTCTTTAATGTTTTCTCTTGGATTATTCAGATTTCTCGATTTAGTATCACTCCATAATTTGACTGACAAACCAGTAAAACTATAAAATCAATTGATTTAGTTCTGCTTTCATTCACTAAACACTTCTGAAGGTTATCTCAGAATGACCAAACATACTAATTATCTTGTTATGGATCTTTGCAATTCAAGTGCAAATTAAGTTCTTTTAGAGATTTTATCCAAAACTCATATTTGTCTGTGTTTTGGGATTATTTTGTTGTTGTTGTTGCAATAACTTCAATAATAATCATTTGTTTTTCATGTAAAAAGGATGAATTGTTCCTTTCACAAAGAAGAGAATGTATATTTTCAATAGCATCACTACTACTTGTGAAAACACAGAGTTTGTTGTTCACTCAAAAGAAGATGAATTGAAACAGCTATTTCTCATTTTCTCAGTGGATTATCTCATGATTTCATTGATAGATCAATATTCCAAATGACAAACTCCCTGCTTCATTCTGCCAGCTCTACTGATTGATGTAAGCTAATCAGTTCTAAACATGTTGCTGAAATTACTAAGGCTTTTATGTCATGGATAATGAAGTTTGATAGTAAGGGAAATGATAAATCATTTCTAAAGCCTGTATCAGTCTTATCTTCAAATTCTTATCTTCCAAAAAGACAGACATTGAGACAGAATTTTACCTTTAAGAGAGATTGTTGATCCTCACTGTACTCTATATGTGCTGTCGCTAGGTTTATAACACCTCTCTCTATCGGATCTTTCTCAGAATTGTAGATAAAAACAAATGGTCGTCTCACAACCTGCCATTAAGATAGCAGAACAAATTATTCAGATTATGAATACAAGAGGACCAAAATGGTCCTAAATCGTTCACCTGTATTGTATGCTGTTGAAAAAATGCAACTAGAGCCAAATAACTATACCAAGTTTCATGAAGATTGAGCAAAAACTGTGGCTTCTATAGTGTAAACAAAGAAATTGTCATTATGGCCCCTTTTCCTGTGATTTCCTATAGAACCTTCCCACAATCTATAAGGTTCATCTTAATGACATAACAATTAGCCTGACCAAGTTTCACGAAGATTGAGCCAAAATTGTGGCCTCTAGAGTGTAAACAAAGAAATTGTCATTAAGGCCCATTTTCCTGTGATTTCCAATAGAACCATTCAATAATCAATAGGGTTAATCCTTATGACCTAGCAATTATTCTGGCCAAGTTTTATGAAGATTGAGCCAAAACTGTGGCCCCTAGAGTGTAAACAAAGAATTTGTCATTAAGGCTCTTTTTCCTGTGTTTTCCGATAGAACCTTCCCATACTCACTAGGGTTCATCCTCATGACCTTATAATTATTCTGGCCAAGTTTCATGAAGATTGAGCCAAAATTTTGGCCTCTAGAGTGTAAACAAGGAAATTATCATAAAGGAACTTTTTCCTGTGTTTTCCAAAAGAACCCTCATATAATCAGTAAGGCTCATCCTCATGACCTAGAAATTATTCTTGGCGAGTTTCATGAAGATTGGGCCAAAATTGTGGCCTCTAGAGTTAAAACAAAGAAATTGTCATTAAGGCCCCTTTATCTGTGTTTTTCAATTGAACCCCCCATAATCAATAGGGTTCATCCTCATGACCTGACAATTATTCTGACCAGGTTTAATGAAGATTTGGTCAAAACTGTGGCCTCTAGAGTGTAAACACTTCAATTGTTGATGCTCACGCTGCACGGCAGACATTGAATGATCAAAAAGCTCACCATGAGCACTTTGTGCTCAAGAGAGCTAAAAAATTAATCAGGAAGTTTTGTAACCAACTGAAGTTTAAGTTTGCCAATCTATCTAGAGTCAGAGAGGACATGACCTATAGCATATGTAGGCAATAAATTCATAAATTTTGTAAAATTAAAACCATTACCATGCAGACTATGGTTTTGATGTCAAAGAGGATAATATTACATTAACATAGAGATATGAAACTGAGCAATTTTTTGAATAGTCACAGCAATTCAATTTCAAAAAAGTAATAATAAAAACAAGACGTGTTTGTGAAACACCATGCCCCCCAAAACAGGGTGATTTTTATTGTTTTTTTTTCTTTGTTTCAGGGAAAAAGGGTTAAATATTTGACCTTGACCTTGATGAAATGACCTTCCCCAGTTGCACCTTGTTGAGACCTAACTACATACCAAATACCAGCATTGTAACTTAATTAGGGATGAAGTTATAGGAAAATGTTTAGTTGGCAGGTTAAGTTTTTGAGAAATGTTTTAGGGTTAAATTTTTTACCTTGACCTTGATGAAATGACCTTCCCCAGTTGCACCTTGTTGAGACCTATCTAAATACCAAATATTAGCATTGTAACTTAATTAGGGATGAAGTTATAGGAAATTGTTTAGAAGGCAGGTTAAGTTTTTGAGTAACATTTAAGGGTAAAGGGTTAAAATTTTGAGCTTGACCTTGATGAAATGACCTTCCCCAGTTGCGCCTTGTTGAGACCTAACTACATACCAAATAATAGCATTGTAACTTAATTAGGGATGAAGTTATAGGAAAATGTTTAGTTGGCTGGTTAAGTTTTTGAGTAATGTTTTAGGGAAAAGGGTTAAAATTTTTACCTTGACCTTGATGAAATGACCTTCCCCAGTTGCGCCTTATTGAGACCTATCTACATACCAAAGATTAGCATTGTTTCTTAATTAGGGATGAAGTTGTTTAGTTGGAAGTTTTGCAGACAGACAGACAGATGGACAGACAGACAGACGGACACCAGTAAAACAATATACCCCCGATCTATCACTGCAGGGGAATAAAAATCAAATTCCACTAAAATGATTGTCAGAGATTTTATTCATTGCCCAAAGACATGAAATATAACCCTAAATACACATTCAAGTCTAAAGTAAAAGCCTGAATAGTTCCAAATGTACACTATGTACTGGCATGAAAGTTACCTAATGTAACAGGTACACTGTTTCATTCAGCCTGCCTGCCACATATATATGCATATTATTTCAACATTTTTGGGGTATATGAGAAAATAGCCTCATCTAAAATATCAAAGTGGTAAACTCATGTCACTAGCACTACTTACCACCCATTTTTTCACCCAACCATTTGATTTCTCATCCAGAAAATTTAATGTCCCTTTTCTGGCAACCACAGGACTCACTCGGACCTCCTCAATATCTGGAGCAAACACAAACTTGTCCAAGTCAGGGCGTATACTTTTTATTGGCAGTGTAAGTTTTCTGTCCAGTCCTTCATTTGTTGATGATGAATTTGTTGACAAATTGTCTGATGATTTTGATGGCTTTATAGTGTCAGATGCCATAGACCTAAAAGAAATAGTGTGTCACAGTAAAATTGATGGAGCTCAAGCTGTGTCAACCTCACACAGCAATCTTACATCGATGTTTATCTGAGAGGATATTAGTATGTAAGTCAGTGAGGACAGATTAAAAAGTAAATCATTGTTAAGCACCCTAAACATTTCATATTAAGCTTGAATAGCCTGTAGTTTTGATGTTTACTGACTAATTAAATCAATGGATTGATAACAATACTGTTATTAACATCTATACAATGTATAGACACATAGAACAGTCTCGCGATAAACCCTCAATTAAATTTTTTATCGATGTTGGAGATCAACATTGCCCTTCTGATCTAAATAAATGTTTTGATAGGTAAAGTGATTGTTAAATTGACAAAACCATTTATCAATTCACAAGCCATATGTTACTATTACTTGAAAACATGTTACAAGGGACTATCAGAGATGACATGTTAAAGTGGACTATTAAAGCTGATATGTACAAGAGGATTATCAAAGCTGATATGTTCAAGTGGACTATCAAAGCTGACATGCTCCTGTGGACTATACAAGCTGACTTGTACGAGAGGACTTTCAAAGCTGACATAATCCAGTGGACTATCAGAGCTGACATGTTCAAGTAGAGTTTCAAATCTGACATGTTCCGGTTGACTATCAGAGCTGACATATTTAAGTGGACTAATAAAGCTGACATGTTCTAGTGGACTATTCAAAGCTCACATGTTCCAGTGGACTATCTGAGCTGACATGTAACAGGACATAATAGAAGCTAATATGTTGTAGTGGACAATCAAAGCTGACGTGTTCCAGTGGACTATCAAAGCTTATATGTTCTTGTGGACTACCAAAGCCGATATGTTCCAGTGGACTTTCAGAGCTGACATGTACAAGAGACTATCAAAGCTGACATGTTCCAGTGGACTATCAAATCTGACATATATAAGTGGACTATCAAAGCTGATCTGTTCCGGTGGACAAGCTGATATGTACAAAAGGACTTTCAAAGCAGACATGTTCCAGTGGACAATAGAAGCAGACATGTTCTAGTGGACTATCAAAGAAGACATGTTCTAGTGGACTATCAGAGCTAACATGATAAGGTGGACTTTCAGAGCTGACATGTTTTAGTGGACTTTTAATGATAACATGTTCTGGTAGACTCTCAGAGTTGACACGTTCCAGTGGACTATCAAAGCTTACATGTTCTAGTGGACTATCAAAGCTGATATGTTCCAGTGGACTTTTAGAGCTGACATGTTCCAATGGACTATTGAAGCTGACATGTTCCAGTGGACTATCAAGCTGACATGTTCCAGGGGACTATCAAACTGACATAAACAAAAGGACTTTCAGAGCTGACAATTTCCAGTGGACTATCAAAGTTGACATGTAACAGTGGATCACAGAAGCTTACATGTTCTAGTTGACTATCAAAGCTGACATGTTCTAGTGGGCTATCAAAGCTCATATGTTCCAGTGGACTATCAGAACAGATATGTTCCATTGCACTATCAAAGCTGTCATGTTCTAGTGCACTATCAAAGTTGACATGAAATGGCTGACTATCAGAGTTGTCTTATTATAGTAGACCCTCAGAGCTGACACGTTCTAGTGGACTTTAATTTGTTTGTTTGAATGGGGTTTTAAGCTGCTTTCAATAATTTTTCAGTTATATTGCGGCGGCTGGAGCACCTAACAATGGAATCCTGGTATTTCTCACACCAGTACTACCATTACATCCTTTCCTAGCCTCCAGCTGCTACTAGTGGACTTTAAAACTGACAAGAAATGGTGGACTATCAGAGCTGACTTGTTATGGTAGATTATAAGATCTGACATGTTCCAGTGGAGTTTAAGAGATAATATGTACTGGTAGACTCTTTGAGCTGGCATATTCCAATGGACTATCAGAGCTGACATGTTCTAGTTGACTATCAGAGCTGAAATATTCTAGTTAAAAATCAGAGCGAACATGTTCCAATGGGCTATCAAAGCTGATATTTTCCAGAGGACTATCAGAGCTGACATGTACAAGTGGACTATCAGAACTGACACATGCTCCAGTGGACTATCAGAACATGTCATTTAAAAAAAAATACATTAAGGTAAAATGAACATTTAACACTCAGAAAATCTTCCAAAAATGAAAGCTTTTGTAATATATTTGCACTTCCTAGATGCATTTAGTACTATTCATCTACTTTTATTGAAATAATACAAAAGGGCCATAGGCCTAGAGCGTTCACCTGATCCAATTTCAAAACCATGATATAATGCAGACAAACATTCCGACCAAGTTTCAAGACATTTGACCTAGATTGCACAAAGTTTTTCTAAGATCTCACTTAGTGACCTAGTTTTTTTTATATCCTATTTGATGCAATTTCAAGCTAATACGAGATATCACATATAAAAGTTTCAAGATATGAGTCAAAATCGTTGCCTCAAGTACACTCAAGGTAAAAGATAACGATGAACGGTATCACAGCACGATCACAATAGCTCATCGTAACCTCTTTGTGGTCAGGTGAGCTAACAAATAGTAAATAGATTTTAAAACTTTTTTTTAAATAGACTATTTGGAATAATAATTGCAATACTTCAAAATAGAGTATTTTCATTGGCCCTAATCGTATCACGTGATCAAATCATTTACAATTTATACCTCGATAAAAGACAGCACTATTTTCGACAAAAATAGAAACAAAACAAGGTCAGGGATTTCCGATATTGGGAATTCACTTCCAAGAAATACCTAACTTGTTTTGTTACTATTTATAGTCATCACCCTTTGAATTTCGATTTCCTCGAATTCCTTTATACTTCCATGTCTTTTCAAAAAATAGATAAACAAATAGTGTCCTTATAACAATTATATTGTTCGTTTTAAACATGAAGATTTCGAAAACTCACCTTTATTAGCCGTAAATCCGAGATGTCGAATCGGCTTCGCAACATCAGCATGCATCGTGTCCATGTGGTAGGTTTATATTTCTTGTCTATTACAAAGCATCTATTTATAATTCTAACTGTTATCGACCCAGATATCATAATTTACAGAGTTTAAAGTTAGTTTTTGCTCATAATAATGCTAAATAAATCCAACGAATGTTCGAATTTCCATTTCAAAAAACCCAAGCGACGAAATAAAATGGCCGCCGTTACAACGACTCGAGCGATGAACTGTGTCAATGTATCCATACGCCTGTCAAAGAAATAGTAACTCCGCCCACAGTTCGTGTATTTGTTTTTTTTTCATCTCTCTATCCGTTTCGGATTTGAAAATAGACGTATTGCAATTATATGGGCCGAGTGTATTTTTCACTTCGTTTATTGGAGTATAAAGTGCAATTGCCTTAGCACATGGCTTAAACATAACGCCCTACGGGCGTTATTTGCCATGTACTAAGGCAATTGCACTTTATACTCCAATAAACGCAGTGAAAAATACACTCATCCCTATAATAAATTTTTCTTTTATTCTAAAAAATGCAATATAACTTTGAAGTGTTTTGAAAGTGAATATAATCCCTTACTTGAACATTTCTGAAGATGAAGACACCATACTAGATACCAGAGAATCTCCACTGACACCAGCATCGCTGTCTGATGATGACACAGAACTGATTACAGACTCCTCCATCAAGGTCTGCTGAAAATTATTAGTATAAATTTCATTGTTCTGTCTGTAGAGTAATTACATGTATTTTGATTATTTACTTTGACCAATACCAGTCAATATCAGTTTGATATAAATAAAGCTTTAAGCTTATAGAGTTGCTCTCAAATACTCACAGTCCTGATGTTTTCATGCCCCTGAAAGAGAAGCAGTGTTTTAAAACCTCTGCTACCAAATTTTACAGCTAGGTAGACTGAGTTGCTTACTTTTAAACACATCCTTGTAAAGGGGCTTTACCTTCTACCAATACCCACACAACCTCTCCTTTTTACATTCATCAGAAAAATGCTATGTAAAACATTGTGGAAAATGAAGAAATTGCTTGTATCAAGCAATTTCTTCATTATTCACAATGTCTTCTATCTAAACAGAGGAAAACAACTTCAATCGACCTGAAATTGTGGTCTGCAGCTTTTTTCAGTTTGGAGGAGTTAAACATTTTGCTGTGTGGGAATGGGTTAAATTCTTTCATTCTGTTTTTTGGCAGATGAAACTGTACATAAGAGGGCCCATGCAATGTATAGGAAAACTTTCGGCTCATACTTAAAAAAGTTCTAAAAAGGTTCTACGCAAAATAGGGTGTGGTCTAGTTAACCTGAGCAATCAAATGAACAAACATGATTATGCTACAAACCTAAAACCAATTCTCTTGGGTTTGTTGTTTTGGAGAAAAATTTGAAATATAAAAAATTTTGGATTCTATGTAAAATATGATGCTACCTGGTTGAGCATAATACTATCCAAGTGGTATCATATGGGCAAACTTGTAGAGGTCAACCGGATGTTAGGAACTAAATATCAATCCCCTTGGCTGCCTTGTTTTGGAGATAATTTTTAGAGACTACCTTCTTTAATTCTTTGTAAAAAATGGTGCATCTTGATACAGCCCAAAAGTGACCCTAATGTACAAATCAGGTAGATGTACACTGGCAGACGTAACATTCCAAATACGAAAGCTCTTGACCAACTAGTTGCAGAGTAAAAATTTTTAAAGTTCCCCATTTTGTTGATACAATCCATATTATAAGAAATGAAGAGTACATTTCATGTTTTCAATGGGGTATGAAAAAAATCACTATGAAGTATCAAAGTGATTGATATGAAACAAAAAATATTCTCTTCCACAAGAATTTAGAGGCCATTGTGCCCTGTATTGTTCCATAGGCATGAGTTGACTGATATGGAGAATAAATTTAAAAATGTGCACTAAATACCATATTTGGCAATTGGCTCCACCCTTTCCCAGAAGACAAAAATTTAGACTGGTCCAAATTTAAAGGAGTAGCAGACAGCAATTTAAAGTTTATGAGTCATTCAACTTTCTGGGTAGAAAGCATTGTGTAAAATGAAGAAGTTGCTTGTTTCAAGCAATTTCTTCATTTCACACTATGTTTTCCCTACTTGTTTTCTTGGGGGGCGGGGGTCCAAAAGCATTATTGTAAGGGAATGGGTTAAGGAATCTGTAAACGTCACTCAAGAATTATGGTTGAATTTCACCCAGTATTTTTTGAGAAGTTTTATTTTTGAAGAAGTATAAATAAGCATGGCTTGGCAGATAGATGCACTGACAGACACATGATGGAGACAAGACCATATACAATAGCACAAATTGGCCATAGGCCAGATGACCTAAATAAAAATTAATACAAAGTTTGTGTTCTGAGGGAACTACTGACAGCTGTACGTAATCAAAGAAATTATTGTAGTTCAAAGAGAAATTGCTTATTTGTCCTTTAACAATAATATATGAGTACAGTATAATTATCAGATAGATGCTGTCTTGGATTATATATGAAAGCTATGTTATCTAATGGGAACCAATTTGAATACCTTAGTCATTGGAGGACAAGGGGGTAATCTCCCTTGGAGGATCAATCTAAGACATTTTGCTGTCAACTCTTTCTCTGGTTCTCCATTTGTGGTGAAATTATAATAGCTGGTATCCCGACGCAAACCAAATTTACTCTTCTCAGTTGTGTCCTCATCCTTTTCTGTCACAATCTCATTTAATTTTTCTTTCAATTCTTCTTTTTCTTCAACTATCTTTTCTTCTTCTTTCATGTCTCTGAGAGCCTTTTTTGTCATATTGGTAACCTCTTTGTCCATTTTGCTCAACTCCTGGGTTTTGTTTTGTTCTGCCAGCTTTTCACGAAGAAGTAATACATGTCTGCATTTTTCAACCTGAAAACAAAAGAATATCATTATAAATGTAAAGAAAACAGTAGCAACTTAAAAATATGTTAATATATATAATGATAGATTAACAACGATTGAAGACTTACTGACAACTAGAACACAGGTCATCTTGTACAAACTTGTTCATCCTAATTTGGGTTCAGTGTTCAATCCAGCTTTGAATTTTAGGGGGTCAAAGGGCCTCACAGCACTTTAACAAGGAGTCATTTTGCAAAAATAAGGGATATTCAATCAAGAATCAAAATACAAAAAAATAATTCCAGTATTAATTCTTTAATGTTTGATTAATGAATCTTAGCCAAGAGGATAATATGATAGTCTACAGGGCATGTGCAAAGTTTAAGAGCAAAAACATTAGAAGAAACAAGAGATATAACAGAGACATAGCAACTACATGTAACCAATAATTTCTAAGTTGAAAAAGTCGTCAAATTCTACCAAAATAAATGTCAGGGTAATGAATCTTTGTCTAAGGGATGATGTGATCATTACAAAGGCATAAGCAAAGTTTCAGAGCAAAAGTATATGAAGGAACAAAGATATAATAGAGATATGGCCATTAAACTTAAAACTTTGACGTTCTCAATCGATAAAGGTTTTAATATCCACTAAAATGAATTTCAGATTGATTGATTGAACGGGGTTTAACGCCGCTTTTAACAGTATTTCAGTCATATTGCGGCTGGATTCCCGGTCTTTCTCACACCAGTACTACTACTACATCCTTTCCTAGCCTCCAGCTGCTATCCCACTTAGGTTTACGATTATCCACCCATTGGTGAGAGACAAATGTCGGAAAGAATATTTGCTGCTGCCGGAGATTGAAACCCATGACATTCCCTGATTGAAGATTAGGAGTCTGACGCTCTACCGACTGCGCAATGAATTTCAGAGTAACAAATCTTTACCAACGGGATGATATATTTGTAAAAAAGGCATACACAAAGTTTCAGACCAATAGCAAAAGTAGGAACAAAGGTATAAAAGGGATATGGCAATTACATGGAAATATGAACCAGGAATTTCTAAGTTGAAACAAGATGTGTTTGTGAAACACCATGCCCCCGAAACAGGGTGATTTTTATTGTTTTTTTTTTTCTTTGTTTTAGGGAAAAGGGTTAAAATTTTGACCTTGACCTTGATAAAATGACCTTCCCCAGTTGCGCCTTGTTGAGACCTAACTACATACCAAATATTAGCATTGTAACTTAATTAGGGATGAAGTTATAGGAAAATGTTTAAGTGGCAGGTTAAGTTTTTGAGTAACATTGTAGGGAAAAGGGTTCAAATTTTGTCATTGATCTTGATGAAATGACCTTCCTCAGTTGCGCCTTGAATGGCGCCATGAATGCTTCATGCCTATACCCCCCCACCCCTGGCTCCGCCCCTGTAGACCCGAGGATCATGATTCTAGCTATTTTGTAAGAGATCAATATACTGATGCTTCATGCAAAATATCAAGGCTCTATGCCTTCTGGGTCAGGAAGAGAAGATTCTCAAAGATTATTTGAAATTTCAATTTTGTTGCCATGGCAACAAGATTTTTAAACAGATTTCAATTCTTTTAGCTAATTTTAAGGGGGACCCAAGGATCATGATTTTAGCTATTTTGAAAGAGGTCATTATACTGATGCTTCATGCAAAATATCAAGGCTCTACGCCTTCTGGGTCAGGAGGAGAAGATTTTTAAAAATTATTTTAAAATTTCACTTTTGTTGTCATGGCAACCAGAGTTTTTAATGGATTTCAATTCTTTTATCTATTTTTGAAGGGGACCACCTAAGGATCATTTCTGCCAAATTTGGCTCAAATGGGCCCAGTGGTTTGGGAGGAGATGTCGTTTAAAGAAATTGTTGAGGGACGATGCACGGCGGACGAACACAAAAAGGGGATCACAATAGGTCACTTGAGCACTACGTGCTCAGGTGAGCTAGCAAGAGGGCCATCAAGAGGCTCATCTGCGATAAGGGCTTTTTTCTTTCAACTGTCTAATTTAATGTTAATGTTAGAATTATGGTTGTGCTAACCATACTTCGTACATATAAAGGCTCTGTACCTAGGAATCCAAAAGTCTTTTCTACAAGTTTCAAGGTTTTAAGAGAACATTTTTTCCTACTCTCTGGATCCATTGGTAATAATTTCATTAAATAACCAGAGTTTTAAACAGATTTCAATTTTTAAAGCTATTGTGGAAACAGACTGCCTATGGAACTTTTCTGCCAAATCAGGTCCAAACTGACCCATTGATTTGGGTGGACACGTCTTCTTAAAAATCCTCCTACATTTCCATATAGACCGAACCGAGATGAGTTTGATTTTAGCAATTTTGATAGTGGTCAATATACTTCTGTTTTGCTCTGTGAATTTTGGGTCAGGAGAAGAAGATTTTTTTAAATTCACTTTTGTTGCCATGACAACCACAGTCTTCAACCATTTTCAAGTATTAAACAGTACAGAACATAGTTTATTTGACAATCATTTCCGTCATATTTAGAGCAATCATGCTCATTCACATTCAATTAGCGTTCAGCGCTCGATCCGGTGGCAATCATGGATTTCAATTCTGTAATCAATTTATCTTTAAACAATAGCTTTCAATCAACAGCTCCAATCATTTTGATAATAAACATCGCCAAATTAATTTAGGCAATTAATATTATCGTTAAAATTAAATTCAGTAATTTGAAATTTAAAAAACAACAATATATTTTTAAAGATGATTTCTGTTGTTGATTGAATGAAATGTTTCAATGATTTGAACAATAGCATCTGAACAAGAAAGCATTCTATCCCCTCAGAGTGGAAAAGCTATTAGATTTCAATTACCATCATTCAATCGTGATCATGTAATGTTCAGCTTTCAATTTCGGTTTCAATCTGATTGTCAAATTAACAATATTCTGTACTGTAGCTATTTTAAAGGGGGCCACCTAAGAAACATTTCTGTCAAATTTGGTTCAACTGGTGCAGTGGTTTGGGAGGAGACGTGGTTTTAAAGTCATTCTTTCTATTCTTTATAGACCCCATCCGTCTTGGACTCTGCCCCTGAGGCACCGTTTGTAATGATTTTAGCAATTTGTAATAGGTCAGTAAACTGTTGTCTCATGCAAAATATCACACTCTCAGGAGAAGATTTTTTATTAGAATTTTACTTTTGTTGCAAAGGCTATCAGAGTTTTCAGCCGATTTCAGATCTTTAAGCTATCTTTTAAAAGGGGTCACCTAAGGAGAATTTCTGCCAAATTTGGTTCAAATTGTCCTGTGATTTGAGAGGAGATGTGGTTTAAAGAGGTAGTTGATGGACGACACATTACCCATGTCTCATGCTGGAGGGGTGCCAGACATATGATGATCCTAATAGTTCACTTGAGACTGAAGTAGGAAACTTATACAAATTCTCATTAGATTTGTGTAGTGCTTCAATACCATAGCATGTACAGATAGAGAGATAGATTAAAAGATTTATAGACAACATTAAAATGATAAAAGTTTTAGACAGGAGGACAAAGTAATAAAGGAACTCACCAGTTCAAGCCTGGTTAATTTTTCTAATTCCCACTGATGATCTATCAAGAGAGAATCTCCTCTAGGCCGCCATCCATTAAGATTCTCCTCCCCTCTGACATATGTAGACGAAGTATCAAGAACACGCCTCTGTCTTCTCTGGACTCCTAGAATAATAAAACACTTTCTTGTTAAAATTGAAAAATAGAATAAATTCTACGAGTGAAATCGCATAATAAACTTACAAGAAAAATAAAATGCCTATCAGCTTAGAAATAAAAACCTGTGGATGACTACCTTAAACAAATATAATTTGCCACTTCCCATTGATAATCAAATTACACATTGGAATTTCACTTGATAATTTCATAAACAAGTTCATCTTAGCTGGACTAGACACTGATGATGTCATCATGTTGCAATGTTATTCAGGAGCAAAGAGACTTGTGTTTCAGAGATTCTATCCCCCCCCCCAATCCTACTTAATTTCTTTTTTAGAATAAAGAAAAATACAAGATCTATCAAGATTTCATTAACAACAGAATATTTATTTTCACTAATGGCACTGCACCTTGTGAAGATAACAGAATTTGTTATGACTCAAATTATTATTCAAAGATTAAAACAAACCATTATCCTTTATTACTTAAATGTCCAAATCAATGGCAGCTGGAGACAATCTAGTACAGACAGATTTGGGAAAAAGTAGAAATGACACTAATAAAAACTATTTCTTTCCATCACAAAATTTAAAAAGTGTTTCTTCTTTTTATGTAAAGGTGAAACACAATTTTAACAAGAGGGCCATTGTCCCTGGAACACTCAGCAGAGGTAAAGGGTCTAAGTCTTTTGGAACATGAGAAGAAGATTTTTGAAGATTCTTCTTTAATGAAAATTTCTATATAGGTCCTATCTCCCTGGGGCTCCAATTTGAAAGAGGTCAATGTACTAATGCTTCATGCCAAGCAATAAGGATCTACATCTTCTGGTTCAGGAGATTTCTAGAATTTTTTTCAAAAATCTTTTATTGCTCTGGCAAATAGAGTTTAGAATGAATTTCAATTCTTTTAACTAGTTTTGATGGCCACTTCAAAAGACATTCCTGCCCAATTAGGTGCAGATTGGCAAAGTAGTTTGGGACAAAATCCTTCTCCATTTCTATATAGCCCCCCCCCCCTCCCTCCCCAACACACAAATACACCTCAGGTACTCTGTCCCTGAGGATCTTGTAATGATCAATTTACTAATTCTTCATGCAAAGTATCAAGGCTCTACACCTTCTGGTTCAGGAGGAATTAATTTTCGATGATTTTTCAATAACATGGCAACCAGAGTTTTTATTTATTTCAATCCTTTTAACAATTCTCAAACAAGGCCTCCTATGGAATTTGGTTAAGATTGACAAAGTAGTTTGGGAGATGTTGTTTTTAAAAACCCTTCTTTGTTTCTATAACTTCCCTGATGTTTCATGCAAGATATTAAGGATTTCGGCCTTCTGATTCAGGAGGAGATAATTTCTAAGTTCTTCTTAAAATCACTTTCGTTGCCATTGAAACCAGAGTTTTTATGGATTTCAATTCTTTTAACAATTTTCAAAAGGGGTCACTTCAGGCACATTCCTGAAAAATTTTGTTAAGATTGGCCCAGTGGTTTAGGAGGAGATGCCATTTAAAGAATCTTTGATATGACATCAGACAAAAAATGACCACAAAAACTAACAATCAGTACTTAGTGCTCAGGTGAGCTAAAAATTGACAAAATGTAAATTGTAGAGGTTGTATTTATCTTTTATTAAAGAGGGGCATAATATCACCCTTTCTACAAATAAAACATACAAGAACAAAAATGATATCACTTTAAACAAAATCATACAAGATCTTTTCTTTCATTAATTGAACAAAAATGTGATTGGTGAAGTAAAGAATTAGACCCTTGTTGTTCTACTTTAGTCATATAAAATTGCTGGAATATTTGAGGTCTGCATAAAAATGACACATTTAAAATCACTTTAGAGCAAATGTCTAGAACCTTTTTTACTGTACCACATTAAATCTAATTTGATTAAAAAAAAAATTGACCCTTTCAAATCTAAGGGATTTAACCCATTCCCACTCAAAGACGCTGTCAGATGCCCCTATAAAAAACCTTGGGGAAAGCATTGTGGTAAATGAAGACATTGCTTGTTACAAGCAATTTCATCATTTTCCTCAATGTTTTCTACCAAAAAAGTTGAAAAATTCCAAAATTTCATAATCTTTAAATTGTCGTCTGCAACTCCTTTCAATTCAGACAATTCTAAAATTTTGCCGTGTGGGAATAGATTAAGGGAACAAAACAATGCTAATGTGGATAATAACAACATCTTGAATACAGCTTAGACACAAAAGAAATTTTATTTCTCTCAATTTCATCTTAAGGCTGGATTTGTTCTCAAAATATATATTTTCTTACTTCTAATTTGCTCAATACACAGAACTTCAAGGGTCCACTGAATACACAAAATAATAAGTGAGAACTGCTGATCTTTTACAGAGCAAATTATCATATATAGCTTTTTTCTACTGCATGGAAAATGGATATGAACATGTATCATGCAAATCTAGAACTTTCTTATTCAACAGTCTTTGAAATTCAGCAAAATCAATGTAGTTAACAAGCCACATTAGTACTTTATGAATGGTTCACAATTGAGCTTTGACCTCTAACCTTAAGTTATAGGTCTGACATTTAGATTTATGACCGAGGGTTCTTTCCTCGATCACCCTTTGCTGGATTGTTAGGTTGGGGAAACTCCCTTTCTTGCTGTGCTTTTTTTACTTGCTTGGCATGAGAGTAAACAGTCCAGAGTTCATTCCTATATTTTCATTTATTCAAGTAGACACAGTTATTTTTAAAAAATTACTACAGTTAGACAAGCACTGATATAAAGGAATTTTAACTGACAATTTCTAAAGTTTCAATTCTAGTATTTTAGATTGTGTCTCTCCTTAAGCTCTCTTGGTTCCCTCTCTAGATTGTAGATTACAAGAATATATAACTATAATGTTTTCATTAGCATAACCAAGCAAACGATAAATTCAATATTATGATGTTTTGACCAATGAAAATTTGAGACTTAAATATCAATCTATACCAAGGATAAACAAGAGGATTCTGATCAAACTTTGAATGTCAAACTTTCACACCAAATCATTAACAATCAAAGTTTGCTTTAGTCACTGATCACAATGATCAAATAGCAATTTGGTAGAAAAAAAAAAAAGAAAGTTAGCTTAGGGTGGACCTGAGGATTATAAACTAATTCTCATTTTCTGATATGTTTTCAGAATCAAAATGTTTTTACTGGTTAATAAACAATCAATAAAGCCATTCTTTGAGAATTCTTGAGAAGAAAATGCTTCTAAAGACTAATTTATACTCATAGTTTTCATGCAAATTGATACAAATTTCCAAACTACAAAATATTGTGCAAAAAAGGTGAAACATAAAAATTATCTTTTTATTGCATTGTTACAGATTATATTGGACACATCAATGAAGAAAAATCTACCTCTTCATGAATGTTTCATAATTCATGAATGTTTCATAATTCAACCTTCGAGTGTGATAGTAACCCTTGTTAATGATGATGAAAAAGCTAATACAAGAACAACACAAGACCTAAACATGCTACCTCAAGTAAATTAACTATAGATTTTATCCTAAACATGGTCTAAATATGAGGGTTGTTTTGATAAATATGCAGACTATTTTTTTGTCATCAATTATTCTTTGGTATATATTGCCTGCAATCTGACAGTAAAATGTAACTCGTATTCCCCATGTATAATCTATCATTTCTATGGTTAGCAAGGGAAGATGCCGTTCACACCATTAAAGAGGTTATGCATAGCATCAATATTTAACATGTCATGTGTAAATTGATACCAGGACATCAAATTATTATTTTCATTATTGAATGCTGCTAGATTACTTCATTGATGATTAACAAAAAGACAAATAGAGCTATAACTGAAGGTGTTTAATACCCCCCCCCCCCAAAGGCTCCTTGTCACTGAAAGACAGTTTTCCACTGAACAATATATTTCTTCAAAGGACCATTATTCTGTGAAAATTCAAGAGGTAGTAATCAAAATAGGATATGCCATCATCCCTGCTAGATAAGAGCTAATCTGGGAAGACTAAATCAAATCAATCTAGTAATAGTTGAGGAAATAAATGGGCAGTCAATAATTTTCATTAAAGGGTCATAACTCTGAAAATGCATCAACCATCCAAATATAGGATATGCACAACTGTGGTTGATACTGTATCTGTCTGTGAAGTTTGAACAAAATCAATCCAATAGGTGAGGAGAAATTGTTGAGGCAATCATTTTCATCAAAGAGCCATGATTCATGAAGTCAATGAACTGTTACCAAAAAAGGAATGTGCATATCTCTGCTTGATACAGAGTCTACCTACGAATGTTCAATTAAATCAATCCAGTTAAAGAGAAATAGAGGGACAAAAGTGTACACATGGACAATCTAACCACATGACAGTCTGACAGTCCTATAAATCCCCCAAAATATGTTACGTAAATCATTTAGTGCATTTTGATTTATCAACATCCATGACACCCACGGTTCCACAAACATTTATTATCACAATCACGTAACTTAATTTAGGCCATGTTTCTAGGTTTAGGGAATAAATAAGAAATGGTGAAAAGTTAGTAAATGTTTCTTAATAACTTCATCCAAGTCTTTAATACTAGGTCAGCAATTTGAATAAGTAATCTTTAATTGTTTGTAATGATAACAGGACCACCACATGCTGATGCAAACACTTGGCTGTTCAAATGTTTGATAGTGGTCAGAAAAAGGTGAATAATTCATTCAAAAAATGCATTTAAACTTATCCTTCTTGTTAATATGGATTGCTTTTTTAGTTTTAAGTGAATCTGTTCACAAAAACCAGTAATAGTTTACAAAATGTTGAAGTTTTCAGACAACAACGACGCTGACACTAATTCAGAAAATGACCTGGTTGTAGTAATGACTCTAAATATCTAGGTAATATTCTGAGCTTCAAGTGAATTAATGCTGTATCATGTTAGTCTAACCAGATTTGAAGTTAAATGTAGAGTTAAAAGTATCATAGATCTTTTATATTTATAAATTCATCCTATTCCTACAAAGGTTCTTCAAAGCATAAAAAAAGGATGGCATGATTAAGTGAATTGACCATCTTGCTTCTTGGGACAAAAACTAGTTAAAAAAACAATCAGCCCTTTTTTTTCATTAATTCAACACTCTTACCATTTTCAATTTTCAATTTGGCAACAAAAATTTATACCAGACATTGTTGATTTTTTCCATAGAATGAAAGTACTGACTACCCAAAAAAGAGTAGAAAAAAAATAAAGTCTTTTTTTCCTTTATTGAGTAATATTATAGATTACCATTTACATTTAATGCAAACATGTTTTGCAAACTGTCAATGATAAGCTCACTAGACAAAAATATAGACAACCTATAACTAAAGAACCAAGCTGCAATTTTATAAAACAAAGAATTATTGGCATACTTGAGCTCATATAAAAACACCTGTTTAATTCAATCTCCCTTTGAATTTATTCTCTGGTTACAAACAAATAGCACCTACTAAAAGCAGTGTGAAAGCATCTAAGTGAATGTTTTATTGAAAAACATAAAATATTAACAAATAAATAAAGCGTAATATTCACACAAACCTGGACTACCTGACTCGGACACCTGACGTAGGAACATCTCATAGACACCACTCACACGGTTACAATCTGATGACTTTGATCCACTTCCAAACAAACTTCTTAACGACCTGAAAGGACTACTTCAGTCAGAATCAAAGAAATGTTGAATTAGTTTTTGTATACAAACTGAAGAGGCAAAAAGCAGAGCTCCATATACAGGGAGTAATTATTGTTTTAAATATGTACAAACATATACAGGGAGTAATTATTGTTTTAAATATGTACAAACAATCATTCATTGATTAAATTCTATCTATTGGTACTGACTACTCAATAGCATTTTCTAATCAAGATGATTCCACTGAATACTCACATCACAGCATTTTGAAGAGAAAGAGAAAAAAATAGATCTTTAGTTTCGGTTTATACTCCCTCATATATAGAGTTCTGAATAAGTAAAATGAATGCCACTTCCGTTTGAAGCATTGGTGAGTTGCAGCCTGATATCCTTATTTTGTTTATTTTTGAGAAAGTCTCAACCTTTATTCTAGCTAACTACTGGTAACCGTATCATTAAGCCTACAATATAGCTAAATTATTTTCCTAATTTTTGCCTCTGTTGCTCCTATTAAAATTGTCAGCCTAGCATTAGAAATAAGCCCTCCCTTAATGTTAAAAAACTTTGACTTTATAAAATTAAGTACCAGTATCTTTTTCCTATATAAAAGTGATGTAGTTATAAGATGATAATGTTTAATTTATAAGTTTGTGAAAAGGATTTGTTTTTTCTTTTAATAAAGCATCTGGAAAGGTAATATCTAAACAAGATGAGTTTGTTAAACATAAATGCCCCTGAAAACTGACATTTTATAGAAATGGGACCTTGACATTGATATACAACCTTGAAATCCAGAAAGCTATAAATGAATAAACACATCTGCATAATGTTGGATCCCTGTCACTATACTAGCTTTCAAAAGCTAAAGCCTGTATTAAAGTTATTATTTCAGATAAATATCACCTATGCTTTGACAAACAGAACCTTTAAGTTCTTATAAATGGGAAGGGCATAACACAAGAGCAGCACCTAAGCGTGCCTATGCTGGGCTGTTGGGTGCTGGATAGTAGATAAAAAAACTAAGTTGAAAAAGGAGCATAACTTGCACAAATGCATCTAGAGTTATCCCCCTTTATAGTATGAATTCCTCTTTTGATGGTGAACATGTGTGCCAAGTTTCAAGTGAATGCCTTCAGTAGAACCAGAGATATCACAAAATGTCAAAGTTTTCGCACGACGATGACAACGACGATGACAACAACAATGACAACAACCTCGAGGCCATGGCGATACCTCAGGTTTTCTCGGAAAATAGTCGAGCTAACAAGGAATATTAAAGCCCAAACACTAAACAAAAATCACCTTAAAATGAACTTGACAGATGACATTGAATTTGGTATCCAAAACAAGGTTCTACACAGAGGTATACACATGTGAAATATGATACCCCTAACGAATGATAAAAAAATAGATATATATGATCTTTACAATTTATTGATTGATTGAATGGGGTTTAACGCGACTTTTGACAGTATTTCAGTCATATCATGGTGGCTAGAGAACCTGACAATGGATTCCTGGTATTTCTTATACCATACCAGTACTACCAACTCAACAATTCCTATCCTCCAGCTGATATCCCACTTAGGTTTACAATTATCTATCCATTGGTGTGAGAGAAAAATGTCTGAAAGAATATGTGCCGACGAGGACATCCTATGATTGAAGATTGGGAGTCTGATGCGCTACCGACTGCGCTATGATGGCGGCTGGTCTTTAAAAATGATAGGGTAGACAAACATGTACTTGGTATTAGCAGGTCTTACAACAAGGAACAAACAAACATGCAAAGTATGAAAGCCCATACACCAAAATATTAAATTAAAGTTATGGCCAATAATAAATTCTATTTTAGATAAGTATGATCTTGAAAATGACCTTTACAAAAACACAGACACCAAAGTGAAGCAAGCAAGAGTTATGGTTCTAGTTATTTACCAAGAAAGTAAAAGCTTGAATTCCTATGTACTGCAATCTTCTTTGATGAGATATATTTAAAAATGAAGTTCAATATCTTAGATAGTATACTATTTGAGTTATGCTCTTGACAATGTTAAAGTATCAAAACCAACAAAGGGCATTAACTCAAAATTAAGGACGGTACACTTTTGGCACTTGCTAATAGAACTTCTCCTTCATAGGATGTGTTGTCATGCAACGTTAACACAAGGTAAAACCCTTAATTAAACATTTGCATACTTGTATGCAAATATACAGGATTGATTACAACCTAACTGAGGTGATAAAAATAGCCATTTGTACTGCATACCAAATACTGTTCTTGTATCTTTAATAGTACATAAGCAAAATGAAAAATGGATAGATTTTGTAAAGTTTTGCAGACAGACAATAGTAATATAAGAGCCATCATTGATGCTCCACGAAACAAGTACTTGTCACGAATTTATGAAGCTTTACAATCATAAGAAAAGGTCATTAAATCCCTTTCCCCATCCATGACATTTAAAATTTTACCATTGATTTAATAGATATCAAATAAAATCTCAATTCGTCATGAAGCAAAGCTACAGTCTATTCAAAAACCTTTTCTCACAGCATAATTCTATCTAAATGAACAAGATTAATGCAAATCAAACTCATATACCTAACCAACATTTTGTCACTAAAGTAGCACAGTTGAACTTAGACAATGTCGGAAAGGATTTCTGACACGACCGAGGATTAAACACTGGATGTCAGGATTGAGAGTCCAACATGATACCAACTGCTCTATTGCCCCAGCCATAAGAGTTATAGCACAAAAACATAAAAACACCTATGGATAGTCAAACAGACAGACATGGTAAACAAATATACCCCCCTCTCCTATACAGGTTAGGGGCATGATAATGAATAGTGAATGGTCTATGTTTTTTAATTATTGATTCAAAAATGACATAACATTAAATTCTAATAAGTAAATTGGAAAATATTGGAAAACTACTTATTTTAACATTATGTCCCATTTTGGAAAATGTCATGGATGACACACCATGTAACAGAAAAAACAGGGAATAGGACATTTGTAAAATGTTAATGGGAATTCATATTTGAAGTTTTTATGAAATTTGTTCAAGAGGTTGCTGATGGACTGACAGAAAGATAGCTATAATACATTTAGTACCCTATTCCCATAACATACTTTTGTCTAACAGTGAATGACCTTTTTTTTTGTAATAATTAACTTTAATATGAAATTGCATTAAATTCTAACCAGTTAATTGGATATCATAGAAAAACAATTTTTTTACATTATGTCTCCCTTTTGCAAGACACAGCCTTCAATTGAGACACAAGGAAAAGGGGATATGGGAAATAAAAAAAGTTATTTATATTTGAAATTTGTTTAAATTCCAACAAGTAAATTAGAAGATACAAGAGAAAAGCTAATTTCTACATTGGATCTCACTTTTGTGTGACACAGCCTTTAATTGAGAAACAAGGAAACAAGTATCTATGATTTTCCAAGGAGTCACTACAATTAGGAAGTTTAATCAGATTTGGTCTTAACCCTTGTCATGCTGAACCCGGATTATTCCGGTTTTGGCAGAAGGTGTAGACCAAGATCAGCCTGCACATAAGTGCAGTCTGATCTTGGTCTAGACCTCCTGCTTGTATTTTTCATGCCAGAAGTGTTTATGAAGATGATTTCTAAAAGAAATATTGATTTTTGATTAACAAGATCTATCAGTGCTTTCAGCCCTTTGATTTTGCAGCAAACCAGTAAGGTAATTTATACAGCATGACAAGGGTTAAGGTTTTGGAGAAATGACTTGGAATGAAATGAAAGGAAGAAAATATAGCTGTAAAACATTAACCCAAGTCCACACAACAAAATATTAGGCTGGTCCAAATTGAAAGACATTGCAGACACCTATTTTATGTTGATGAAATTTTAAGAATCTTTGGCTTTTTGAATAAACAAGAGGACCATGGTGGACCTAAATCGCTCAGGTGAGGCATCTGCAAATTACAGTACTTACTTTCATAAAAAAGACACAGCTTGGGCCAAATAAATAAAACAAATATAAGATTTTGGTCATAGTACAAAACTATTGAGTATTGCTATACAATAAATATGATTGCCTTTGGCTTTATTATCTAATACATTACCAAACTATCCCACGTTTTGAGGCCTTCAAGGAAAATAGGTTTTGAAAAAAAAAAAACATTGTGAGAAAGAGAGAACTTAGTAGTTACATGCAATTTCTCCATTTCTCAGAATGATGTCTACCCTAAAACCTCATTGTATCTAAATTTCAATCAAACTTTAATTTTTCGTTTGCAACTTCTTTTAATGTAGACCAGGGTTAAGAGAAAATTTTGAAATTGCTCTAATTGGGCATTCTACCAAACTAAGGGCCTCTAGGGCTGGGGCATTTTGACTAAATGGGTATTATTTTAGCAACTTTGGTAGAGAACAATCTGGATGTACGATAAACCAAATAGAAGAGCCATGGCGGACATGGCAATCCCCCGCCGTAAAAGCTTGATAGTAAACTGAAGCCAGTAAGATTTAGGCTTCTTGTGCACTGCATTTCTTATCAATGAGTTCGATAATAGCTATTATACTTTCAGAGATATGTTCTGGACAAAATCTAAGTCTTAAAACAACAAAGGGCAATAACTCCAAAATTATGCTAGCAAGAGTTGTGGGTCTTGTGCCCTGCACTTCTCCTCAATGAGATCTATCCACCTATGTAGTTTCAAGTGAATTGCTTTTATACTTTCTGAGATATGCTCCGGACAAAATCTTAGTCTTTAAAACATTGAAATGCAATAACTCCAAAATTATGCAAGCAAGAGTTGTGGTTCTTGTACACTGCATTTCTCCCTTATTAGATATATCCACTAATGAGGTTCCAAGTTGATAGCATTTATACTTTAGAAGACATGCCCATGACGAAATCTTAGTCTTTAAAATCACAAAGGGCAATAACTCCAAAATTATGCAAGGAAGAGTTGTGGGTCTTGTGCACTGTACTTCTCCTCAACAAGATCTATCCACCTATGTAGTATCAAGGTAATAGCTATTATACTTTTAGAGATATGCTCCATACAAAATCTTAGTCTTAAAAACAACAAAGGTCAATAAATCCAAAATTATGCAAGCAAGAGTTGTGGGTCTTGTGCACTGCACTTCTCCTCAACAAATCTATCCACCTGTGAGGTTTCAAGTTGATAGCTACTATACTTTCAGAGATATCCTCCGGACAAAATCTTAGTCTTTCAAACAATAAAGGTCAATAACTCAATAATTATGCAAGCAAGACTTGTGGTTTTTGTGCACTGCACTTCTCCTTTATGAGAAATATATCCACCTATGAAGTTTCAAGTCGACAACATTTATACTTCAGGAGATATGCCCCAGTCTTTAAAATAACAAAGGGCAATAACTCCAAAATTATTCTAGCAAGAGTTATAATTCTGCACTTTTCCTCAATGAGATCTTTCCACCTATGAAGTTTCAAGTTGATAGCTGTTATACTTTTGGAGATATGCCCCGGACAAAATCTAAGTCTTTATAATAACCAGGGCATTAACTCCAAAATTATGCAAGCAAGAGTTGTTGTTCTTGTGCACTACACTTCTCCTCAATGAGATCATTCCACCTATGAAGTTGATAGCATTTATTCTTTAGGAGATATGCTCCGGACAAGATTAGTGACGGAATGACAGACAGAGACCATTACTATATCCCCTTTGCCGAAATGGCGGAGGATAATAAATGCATTTCAATTTTAACATTTTGGGAGGAAGATATTTGAACATGCTCTTATTGAGCAATTTTCATAACTTTGGCAGGGTCATTTTTATCCAAAGAGGTGTAACTAAAAGAAACATAGTAGAAAGCAATCATGTTATGCCATGTTTTTTAATGTATATGGTCTATGCTCTATATTCACATTGATGCTATTTTCGACCACTAGAGCAAAGACGTTTTATCCTAAGGGCATGTTTTCCTGTACATAGTACATGTACAAAACAAAGTGGCAAATTGTCACAAAATATGCCCATAACACTGCTGGTTGTTGACTGGGAAATGGGATTGAAATTTAAGTCTAATTTCAAGAAAGAGTAACAATTCATAATGATAGCTTATGGTTCTGGTGTTTTTTCTTGTTATCATGAGGTTATGAAAACCACAGGCTGTTACACTATAAGAGATTTGAAAAAAAAGATATGTTCCTTGATGATATCTATCCATCTATAAAGTTTCATAATGAAAGCTGTCATACTTTCAGAGATATGCTCCAGACAAAATCTAGTATGAAATCAAAGGCCTGAACGGCCTCAAATGCAGTAAGGACTGTATATTAACAATTTGTATGATAGTCATTCTCTGATTTGTATGTTAAGTTTTCCTTATTATGAAATCACATTTGAAGACTTCCATCCCCCCCCCCCCCCTGACAGAATCCCAATCATGATTTTTCGCCCATAACTGACTTGATCAACAGCGTAATCGTCTAATTCGGACAAAATATACGAAGGATAGATTAAGGAGCATCACCCTCCAATATTTCGAAAGATAACAACTGTAGTAATGCGATTTTAGCAGAAACCGACGAATTTCATCATGCCCAGAATTATTAAATTCTACCCTTACCTTCCCGGTCTATCGGCATTGAAAAATCTGTAAATTTCTACAGGTCTACAAATTGTGGTTCTCTTTTGGTCCGAGACAATATCTACAAGCTAGAATTTTCGACGAGACATATTTTATTATTATTTATAGTTGTCGGAATTAATCTAATTGAATTAAGCTTTACACCGACGTAAATATTTCCATCCTTAGACAACAGGGGTAAAATCTAAGTATCCCGCATAATGATGTCTCCTTGATCGAGTTTCGGCGATTCCTAGATTACCTAGATAACAGTCAGTATCCTGACTGCAATAAAAACAACTAAGGGGAATAACTAAAAAAATTGGCAAAGAAGAGTTACGGTTCTTGTACACTGCACTTCCCCTTGATGATATCTATCCACCCATTATGTTTTATGATCATAGCTATTACACTTTCAGAGATATGCTCCAGATAAAATCAAAATATGAAAAACAACGAAGGGCAATAACTAAACAAGAGGGCCGTTGGCCCTGGGGCGCTCACCTGAGATAAAGGCTCTTTTTCTTTCAACAGTCTAGTTTCATGTTAAGGTTAGGATTATGAAACAAGTGGGCCACAATTACATATAAAGACTATGAACCTGGGAATCCAAAAGTCCGAATTACAAATTCCAAGGCTTTAGTGCCGATTTGAAAGAAGGAAAAAACTTTTTCCAAGGGTTATAATTCCAGAAATAAGAAAGAAGTCTGTGAACTGATGCTTCATGCCTATACACACCCCCCCCCCTGGGTCTGCCCAAATAGACCCGAGGATCATGATTTTAGCTATTTTGTAAGAGGTCAATATACTTATGCTTCATGCAAAATATCAAGACTGTACGCCTTCTGGGTCAGGAGGAGAAGTTTCTTAAGGATTATTTTAAAAATTCACTTTTGTTACCATGGCAACCAGAGTTTTTAACGGATTTCAATTCTTTTAGCTATTTTTGAAGGGGACCACCTAAGCAACATCTCTGCCAAATTTGGTTCAAATCGGCCTAGTGGTTTGAGAGGAGATGTCATTTAAAAAATCGTTCTTTATTTCTATATAAACCCCACCCCCCCTGGGGCTCCGCCCCTGGGGCCCTGAGGATCATGATTTTAGCTATTTTGAAAGAGGTCAATATACTGATGCTTCATGCAAAATATCAAGGCTCTACGCCTTCTGGGTCAGGAGGAGAAGATTTTTAAAGATTATTTTAAAATTTCACTTTTGTTGCCATGGCAACCAGAGTTTTTAACGGATTTCAATTCTTTTAGCTATTTTTGAAGGGGACCACCTAAGCAACATCTCTGCCAAATTTGGTTCAAATCAGCCCAGTGGTTTGAGAGGAGATGTCATTTAAAAAATCGTTCTTTATTTCTATATAAACCCCACCCCCCTGGGGCTCCGCCCCTGGGGACCCGAGGATCATGATTTTAGCTATTTTGAAAGAGGTCAATATACTGATGCTTCATGCAAAATATCAAGGCTCTACGCCTTCTGGGTCAGGAGGAGAAGATTTTTAAAGATTATTTTAAAATTTCACTTTTGTTGCCATGGCAACCAGAGTTTTTAACGGATTTCAATTCTTTTAGCTATTTTTGAAGGGGACCACCTAAGCAACATCTCTGCCAAATTTGGTTCAAATCGGCCCAGTGGTTTGAGAGGAGATGTCATTTAAAAAATCGTTCTTTATTTCTATATAAACCCCACCCCCCTGGGGCTCCGCCCCTGGGGACCCGAGGATCATGATTTTAGCTATTTTGAAAGAGGTCAATATACTGATGCTTCATGCAAAATATCAAGGCTCTACGCCTTCTGGGTCAGGAGGAGAAGATTTTTAAAGATTATTTTAAAATTTCACTTTTGTTGCCATGGCAACCAGAGTTTTTAACGGATTTCAATTCTTTTAGCTATTTTTGAAGGGGACCACCTAAGGAACATTTCTGCCAAATTTGGTTCAAATTGGCCCAGTAGTTTAGGAGGAGATGTTGTTTAAAGAAATTGTTGACTGACGACGCACGACGCACGACGGACGACGGACGGACGCTGGACAAAAGGCGATCACAATAGCTCACTTGAGCACTACGTGCTCAGGTGAGCTAAAAATTAAGCTAGGTAAAGGTACAGTTCTTGTGCAATGCACTCTTCATTGATGACATCTATCCACCCATAAAGTTTCGTGGTCATAGCTATTATACTTTTTAAGATATACTCTGGACAAAATCCAAGTACGAACAAGATCCAAGTATGAAAAACAACAAAGAGGAATTACTCAAAAATAAGCCAGGTAGAGTTATAGTTTTAATGCACTGCACTTCCCCTTGACCAGATCTATCTACCCATGAAGTTTCATGATCATAGTTTGCATACTTTTAAAGATATACTCCAGACAAGATCCAAGTATAAAAAAAAAACAAAGGGCAATAACTCAAAAAATAAGCCAGGAGGAGTTATGGTTCTTGTGCACTGCACTTCCCCTTGATGAGATCTATCTACCCATGAAATTTCATGATCATAGCTTGAATTCTTTTAGAGAAATGCTCAAGACAAGATCCAAGTATGGAAAAAAAAAAGGGGGCAATAACTCAAAAAAATTAGCCAGGTAGAGTTATGTTTCTAGTGCACTGCACTTCACCTTGATGAGATCTATCTACCCATGAAGTTTCATGGTCATAGCTTTTTTACTTTAAGAGATATACTCCGGACAAGATCCAGTGCACACCACCCGCCTGCCGGATGCTTGGACGCCATGGATGATCCCATAATACGTCCCGTCTTCGACAGGCATATGATAATTTAGTAATGATTCATAGCAAATATGAATGTCCTTCACCTTATATTTCATCAGAAGAAGACTTTTGAAGTTGCTCTAATTGGACATTTTCCAAAATTCTGGACCTCTGGGGCAGGGCCATGTTTTATCCCTGGGCTAGGAATTTAGCAAACATGGTAGAGAACCATCTGGTTATGCTTTATACCAAACATAAATGCCTTAGACTGTTGAACATGGTCCAATTGAGAATTTTTACAAAATTTGCACAAACAGGGAAGGGATACTTTTTACCCTACAGGCATAATTTAATCAAAATTGATAGATAACAGCCAGGCTTTTGCTACATTCCAAAATGTAAATGCCCTGGGCCTTAAAGTGAAGATTTTTTTTCAACTTACTCAAATATTGTCCCTATTTTGGTCACCTATTGCAGGGCCATTTTTAAGCCTAGGATCATAATCCTAAGAGAAAGAGTACAAAAGCATCTAGTAATTCTACATACCAAATATGAATGTCTAGGCCTTAGAGTTTACGAGGTAAAATCTTTTGAACTTGCTCTTATTAAGCATTTTTCCAAACTTTTTTGACCCGAGGAGTTAAATTTTCAAAAACTTGGCAGAGCCATGTGATTAAGCTACATATGAAATATAAATGCCTTCGGCCTAGTAGTTTCTAAAATTTCACATTTTCAAATGCTGCAGCAGTTTTTCAGAGAATAGAATTCTTTAAACAATTTTTGTAGAGCTTAAGCCAAGAAACATCCCTGCATAGTTTCATCTTGATTGGCGCAATGGTTTAGGAGGAGAAGATTTTAAAGAAATAATGGATGGACTGACAGATGGACGGAGGGACAAGGGACAATGAAAGATCACAATAGCTCACCTTGCACTCAGGGGAGCTAGAAATACTTTGTGGTCATTTTGTGGTCAGGATTGTGTGGGAATAGATTAAGCACCCTTTTCTGATAACACAATTTTGTCTTAATAAACTACCAAACATTGCATGGTCTGGTTATTAATACAAATATGAAATTTCATCAAATCTTATCTGTAAATTAGAAGATATGTGCAAAAATCCTTTTTTACATTAAGTCCCCCTTTTGCCTGACACAACTTTAACTGATTAACAGGGATGAAGTGTCATTCATTTTGTTCCAGGGGTTCTAGAGAAATGGCTTTGGACACTTAGTCCTCTTTTTGTCTGATACAGCCTTTGATTGAGAAACGAGGAAAAAAGTATCTGAAATATAAGAGTTCATATATAAATTTCATTCAGTTTGGTTCAGGAGTTCCAGGAAATGGCTTTGGACAGATGGGTTGAAGGCAGGACAGATGGAAGGTCAAGACATACACACAGCATGGTGACTATATGCTCCCTAAATTTTTCGGGAAGCATAACACTATGCCCCCATCTTAGATATGGGGCATAAAGATAATCTTTTTCATCACTGATTTTAATTAAACTAGGGGAGAATAAAGGTGTAATACAACATTGACATCACAATAACTATGGTACTTAACAAAGTATTAAATATTTTTTTTTATGTTCCTGAAAGGTTTGTACTGCTATTACATGGTAAACAGACAAAGTTTTTGTCATAAATATCCCTTTTTCAATAACTTTTGGCATGTAATGATGATACCAAAAGTATTTTTTATTGTTACACTATAGTGAATAAAGGTTGATTAATTAAGTTACGACAATCTTGACCAGTCAATAGATACCTTTGAACATGGTGTAATCTTGATACCAACAATAACTATAATAGGTAGACGAATGTTTGTACATACAATATAAAATGAGTATATTTTAGGGGAAAATCACAAATTTACAATATTCGAATAATTAATGATAATGATGATGATCTTTTAACCCATTCCCACACAACAAAATTTAAGATGGATCCAATCAAAAGAAGCTGCAGACGACAATTTCAAGTTGATGTACTATTATTTTTTTCCGTTATTTTAGATTGAAAACATTGAGGGTAATGAAGAAATTGCTTGATACAAGCAATTTCTTCATTTTCCACAATGTTTTCCAAAGCTTTTTCTTGAGGGGCGTAAAAAGGAGGGAATGTGTGGGAATGGGTTAAAATCAATCTAATTGCTTGTCCTTTTTGAAACATTAACTTACACATTTGAAAAAGCAGAATTTGTTGCTTTTTTTTCTCCTTTTACTTGACAGCCCCCAAAATATGCCAGTAATTTTAGCCAGCCTAGACAGATATCAGTCTGCAATTACTTGCACTCTGATCCTAGCCTACTTGCATTATCTATCTAAACAGTCTCCAAACAGAGACCAGTAGCAAATACTTTGAATTTCTAAAATAATTATAAAGTGTAGATATTGCTTTGCAGAACTAAGTTAAGGAAAGATTTTTAGTTGCTTTATAATGTCTTTACTCATGAGATAATGAAGAAGGGTCTAATACTATATGGTACACCAATGCCTCATACTGAAGAAAGCATTATCACATATGAATACACCATTCCAATAATTAATTTCAATTCAAATCTATTTTTTTCTTACAATACAATCCCTTTTCCCCAAAAATCTTTTATAGCAAATCAACTGAATTGTTGTTTCCAAATACCAAACTGCAGCTTACATGCTGTAAGTGTAATATAATGTCTGAAAATTAAGAGTCAGTATAGATGGATTATGTTCCCCAAATAAATTTTTGTCACAACTAGAGGCGCTTGAGCACCTGTATCCATCCACAGGCCTGATTGTACTGATAAAGCAAATGGTGTTATCAGGAATCATATTCAGCATGTGTGTCAAAAAAATTTTATCAATGAAATCTTTTAATCATTCAATCTTTTGTTGTTTCACAAAAGTCAGTTCATTTGCCAAGTCAGATGAAAAAGGTATTCACAAATTCAAACAAGAGCTGGTCACAGTCATGTGACAAATGCCCCCGAAGGACAGGGTCAAGCATGTGGCACTTTGATTTGTTTTGTAAACACAACCACATGCATTTGTGATATATACGTCTGGTTTATAATAAATGAAATTTTAATACATATAATAATTTCTATGAATATAGAATGAAATCAAGAAATGCATTATGGACAGGTTTTTCTGAGGTCAAAAGTAGGTCAAAGGTCAAGGTCACTAGGTCAAGGTCAAGGTCATGTAAAGTGGTCCACCCAATTAAGCATCCGTCTAAATATGGAAGCAATCCATTGAAGATTAAGAGAGTAAATACAATTCAACCATTCCAGACGCAATTTAACCATTCTGGGCGCCCCTTTGACCCCAGATTGTGACCTTGACCTTTGAGATAGGAACCTGGGTCTTTTTCACGACATGTTGTCTGAAAGTGGTGAACATTTGTATGAAAGAAATTTGTACCTGCTTGCGTGATTATAGAAGTTACAGAGCAGACACAGCAAAAAGTCCAAATTTTTTACCTTTGACCCCAGATTTTGACCTTGCCCTTTGAGATAGGAACCTGGGTCTTTTTTGTGACACGCCGTCTGAAGGTGGTTAACATTTGTTTGAAAGAAATTTTTACCTGTGTGCATGATTTAAGAAGTTAAAGAGTGGACACGGCAAAAAGTGTGACTTTTTGACCTTTGAACCCAGATTGTGACCTTGACCTTTGAGATAGGAACCTGGGTCTTTTTCGTAACACGTCGTCTGAAGGTGATGAACATTTGTATGAAAGAAATTTGTACCTGCATGCATGATTATAGAAGTTACAGAGCGGACACGGCAAAAAGTCCCCATTTTTGACCTTTGACCCCAGATTGTGACCTTGAGCTTTAAGATAGGAACCTGGGTCTTTTTCGTGACATGTGGTCTTATAGCGGTGAACATTTGTGCAAAGTTATATTGAAATCCACTATTGCATGTAGAAGTAACAGAGCGGACACGAAAGCGGGACGGACTGACTGACTGACTGACGGACTGACAGTTCGATTACTATATGCCTCCCTTTTGGGGGCATAAAAAAAACCAAATTCAATGGATACAATATACGGTTATATATATATACGGTTAACCATAAAAGCCATATTTTCAATGAATCAAAATTAATTGGTGGAATCTGAAAAAGAGTCACAAGAGGATCATTCCAGTGAAATTTGGAAATCAATCAACTGGTTTCTAATAAAAAGATTTTCAAAGATTTCACCATATATGAAAATTAGGCCCACCCATTTAAGCCATGTTTTTCATCCAATCTAAATTCTTTTAAGAAATCTGAAATAGGTTCACCAAATGATCATTCCTGTAAAATAAGGTTAGAATCCATCGACTTATTCTTAGTGGAAGATTTTTAAAGGTTTCACCATATATGGAAATTAGCCCCACCCTTTAAAGCCATTTTCATCCGATCAAAATTCTTTGAAGGAATCTGATAAAGGGTCACCCAAGGATCATTTCTGTGAAATTTGGTTGCATTTACTTTAGTACTTTCTGAGGAGTAGAATTTTAAAGTAAAAGTTGACAGACAGAGGGATGCATGACTGACACAACGCCATGACAAAAACTTGCTGGCTTTCAGCTAGTGGAGCTTAAAATCAGTTCCAAGGAAGAGATTTTCTTTTGTTTGATAACCCACAGTTGTCATGGAACAATATACATGTATTTGAGGAGTTAGGACTAAACTATTTCCAACAATATGATATTTATGGACCTACGGTAGTTTGCTCAATCCCCATTAAATGACACTTCACAATTACATGCTCACTTACAAACACTTATAATTGGAATGGAAAATACAAAATAAGCCCATCAAAAGCAATACAGAGCTGCAGATACTAGAAAGTAAATTTTATTTCAGAAAGTTGGTTTTCATTACTAGCCAATAAAATCATATTTGTGGCTACTAATTGGAATATATTTGAGAAGACATGCAATGAAAGCCCTTAACATATAGTTTAGAAAAAAAATTAACACCACTGACTGATATCTAGAGCTCTGATAGTACAAAACAAGTAGGCTGTAGGCCTAAGGTGGCTCACCTGAGGCAGTGCAAATCTCAATTACCCTAGAAACAAGAGACTCATGGGGGCCCAAAATGCTCAAGTTTGCCCTAACAACGATCAATGGTTTTGGTTGATCAAAGATGAAGGTCTGTTCAAACTTTTATCATTAATACAAATTCACTGACAAAGTAAAGATAATTCAGTGAAATTTCTTAATAATCCAGCTAGTGGTTTCTGAGAAGAAGACTTTCACAGTTTTCACTATTCACCCTAGACAGAAACTAGCCCTGCACATGTAATCATCCTTCTGTAAATCAAGGGTATTTGCGATACTGTTTCAAGTGTCTATTAAATGTAAAGACAATTGGAACAGTATTGCAATTAACCTACAAACTGCCACATGCCAAAATTCAATGTCCTACACTTTATATACTATACATAATCACACTAATTTTCAAAATTGTGGCAAAAATGCCTTTATCAAGAAAAAGAAAATGAATCTTATATCTAGAACATAACTTTACCATCATTCACTATAGCCATTTTGTTTTAGATAAAACAAAAATGTAATAATGAGTGATCGTAAAGCTATGTTCTAGATATAAGATTTTTTTATCTTTTTTTTTTTTTTTTTGATAAAGGCATATTCGCCGAAATATTGAAAATTAGAATGATTATGTATAGGGTTTAAACAGTTCCCTAAGGAACATTATTGTGATATTGTCTACATTTTATACACCCAACAAAGTTTTTAGGGGGGTGTAATCATAAATAGACTGATTCTTCTCATTCGAAGATAAATTTAGAACCAATTGGGTTATCTATCCAATCAAATCAATATAAATGAAAAGTACATACTTGGAAGCAGATATTTTAGTATCTCTGGAATGAATCACCATACATAGGTCTTTAGTAATGCAAGCTGGTTGAGGGCTATTGTCAACCTGAAAAACAAGACAAGGAAACATAAGTGAAGTTTACAGTGGCACAGAGGTGACACAACAATTCTTTTAATTTGTATCATTGAATATTTATATGTTAGGAGGAGAACTCTTTTTCCTCCCCTTTGGATCCATGGATAATTATTTCAGAAATATAAAAGTCAATGAACTGATGATTCATTCTAAATATCAAGCCTCAAAGCCAACTGAGTCTAGATAAGATTTTTTTTTTCAAATTAAACTTTTGTTGCCATGTTAACCATAGTTTCTCAACAATTTTCGATCCTTTAAACAATTTTTTTTGTAAAAGCACCATAAGGAACATTTTTAAAAAGATTTGGTTGAATTTGCCAGGTGGTTTGAGAGGAGATATTGATCAAAATATCCTTCTCTGTTTATAAGCAGACTCTTTCCCATGGCCAAGCCACGAGGGACATGAGTGTAATGATTTTAACAAATCTTATACTAATGTTTCATGCAAAATTTCAAAACTTTACGCCTTCTGAGTCAGGAGAAGGTTTTTTAAAGATTTTTTCTAGTAAGTCTAGAAAAGTCGTAGAGATATTATATCAAAGAAGCTAGAAGTTTTACTTTCATTTTACAAATTGTGCTCAACATTAATATCTTCAGAAATGGTGTTTTACTTCCAGCAAGGTGAGTGTGAATCAACTTTGATTGGATTCTCCTATGCAACTTCTTTAAGCTTGAACCTGTCATAAATTTTGCTGCTTTGTAATGTCTTATGACATAATTGTGAATATAGTCATATATGCTATTTTACTTCTGCTGCCCAAACACAGTAAAGTTTTCTTTAGAAATTTTGTCCAAGTTTCAAAGCCTTAGGTCAAATGGCTTATGAGTTTATACACGGAAACAATTTCCAATCAAAGTTCAATTCAGACCCTTGATCTTTTGACCTACATGACCCAAAACAATAGGGAACTTCCTTGGATCATTTACAACAATGCCTCATGGATGTAGGTCAATTAGTTTCAGAGCTAAAGCATAACAAGAGCACCGCCTACATGTGTCTACGCTTGGCTGTTGGGTGCTGGATAGTCGACAAAATACATCTAGAGTTATCCCCCTTGACAGTACAGGTTGCTCTTTTGAAAGTGAACAATTGTGCCAAGTTTCAAGTGAATGCCTTCAGTAGAACCAGAGATATCACAGTTTTCGCACGACAACAACAATAACAACACCAGGGCTATCACAATACCTCTGGTTTTATCCAAAAACAGCCGAGCTAAAAAATGAACAAGAAGACCATGATGGTCCTATATTGCTCCCCTTGGTATGATAGCTCAAGGCTTTATTATATAGACCAAATAACAAAGCTTTACTCCTAATTATATTGACGAAAAAGATTTTTGAAGATTATCTCGTTTAATCCAACTTATTTATTTGATCCCAGAATATAGCGCTATGAAAATTCTTTAAAGTATTTTAGTAGAGGGTCAATAGGCATTGATTCATGCCAAATATCAAAACTCTAGGCCAAATGATTTAGGAGAAGTAAATTTTCAAAGATATTCTTCTTTATTCCTATGTAAAATCAGGGATTGCACAGAAAAGGGCTAATTTTCAGAGTACAGTACTTCTTTGACATATTTTGGTAGAGAGTCAATAAATGATAATTTATACAAAATATCAGAGCTCTAGACCTTATAGTTTGGGAGGAGAAGATTTTCTTTATTCCTATGTTATATTGGGGACGATACAGGGCTAATTTTCAGAGTACGGTAATTCTTTGAAGCAATTTGATAGAGGCTAAATAGACATTGATACATACAAAATATTAAAGCTCTAGGCCTTATGGTTTTGGAGAAGAAGAATTTCAGAGATTTCCTCCTTATTTCTTTTGAAAATCAGGGATCACACAGAAAAGGGCTAATTTTCAGAATACAGTAATTCTTGAAAGTATTTTGGCAGAGGGTCAATAGATGATGATTTATACCAAATATCAAAGCTCTAGGCCCTATAGTTTGTGAGGAGAAGATTTTCAAAGATTTCCTTTATTATGGGGATGATAAGGAAAAAGGCTAATTTTCAGAGTATGGTAATTATTTGAAGTATTTAAGTAGAGGGTCATTTGATGATGATTTATACCAAATATCAAAGCTCTAGGCCACACAGTTTTGGAGGAGAAGATTTTTTAAGTTTTTTCACTTGATTGCCATTGCAAAGTTCGTCATGGATCTTTATACTTTGAAGTGTTTTGAAAGAGCATTACCTAAGGCTAATTTCTAAGAAATTTGGTTATAATTCCATGGTTTGCTTTGGAGAAGATTTTTTTTCTATATTGTGAACTGATGGATGTACAGACCGACAGACAGGCGATAGCCGCACAATGATCAATGACAATAGCTCATCCAGAGCACTTTGTGCTCAGGTGAGCTAAAAAGTGTACCGACAAACAGACAGACCCGGTGAACTCAATACTCCCATCTTTTTCATAGGCGGGGGTATAAAACATTTTTTCAAATTATCCAAGAAGAAAAAGTAGTTCTGCAATGGTATTGTATTAACAAAATACATGCTATAGATTTTATTTTAAACTTGCTTTTCAATATTTTAATCATTTTCTGTATGTCAGAGGTGGAGATAGAATTTGTAATTAAGCAAGATTTAAATTCTGTGGAAATGGAATTAACCTACAATCATGAGATGGAAGTAAAACTGTGCACATCCTTTGAAAATGCCCATTAAAAATCACTCATTAAAAAAAGTACAAGATTTTTCAATTCAATCAATCCTGTTTTTACCTCTAAATAAGCTGACAATGTCAAGTAGATTCTCTCCCCCGATGATGTGACTCTATTTAGGAGGGGAGAATTGTGTAAGGAACTGTCCCATGCCGCTTCAAATCGGAAAAACACCCTATCATCTGTAGGCTGTTGTATGTAGCATGCTGGGAATAGGCCAAGGGAGAGAACTGTGTGTTCGGTATCATAATCTCGGAAATCAGGCGTGGTTCTTATTCTCCCTGTTTACAGGATAAATAAAATCAAAACATTCACTGTTCTAGTATTTTTCTACATCCATCAAGAAAAGACTTGTTCATTGAATCTGAAAGTCTTTTGTAGCCAAGACACTTTTTTTACAGCAATGAAACATTTAAACTCTAACTTAACCTTTGACAAATTACCAGATGATAATTTTTTGTCTGTATTGAAAGAAATTACATACAATAATTTGAGTTAAATGATTTTTATGCATTAAAAGAGAGGAAAACATTGTTTGAAAATGGAGAAATTGCTTGTCACAAATAATTTCATTATTTTCTCAATGTTTTCCAAAGCTTATCTTTTGTGAGAGTTGGGAAAAAGCAGGATTGTGTGGGAAGAGGTAAATAAAGCAATGATATTCCTTAACATGGGTAATTACAATTGTGGATTGAATACAAAACATATTGATTGATTGATTGAATTGGGTTTAACACCACTTTTAACAGTAATACAGATATATCGCGGCGGCTGGAGCACCTAATAAATGGATTCCTGGTATTTCTCACACCAGTACTAGCACTACATCCTTTCCTAGCCGCCAGCTGCTATCCCACTTAGGTTTAAGATTATCCACCCATTGGTGAGAGACAAATGTTGACAAAATGTATTTCAATCCAATATGCACTCAAAAGCTGACATGGATTTATTACAATAAATTGAGCATTCACACACAATAGTTCATGATGTACAATCTGTTTAACAGTTTTAACAAACAAACTAACTAACAGTCCAACCTGTTTGAAAGTTTCACCTACATAAGTGAGACACTTCAGGGAATCTCTCTAACAACAAGAGCTGTCATAGACGGATTATGCACCCCCAATAAGGCTTTTGTAACAAAACTGTATGCCATTATTGGACAAAAAACTTCTTACTGAATGCAACTATAGAGAGTTCAGTTCACAAGAAATTTGGAAGTTTGACAAACATTGAAGGAATCTGTTTGACTTCTAGGCCTGATTCTAATAAAATTCAATATTATCATACGGTAAAGGGTTAAAAAATTTACCTTGACCATCAAAGTTATCAATGAAAAATGTCTACATACAAAAAATGAAGACTCTAACTTGAGTAATCTTACAGAAACAATAGACTGATTTATTTTGGAGTAGGAAATATACAAAATGTAAAGCTACATGGAATTAAGCCCCCTTTTAGCATGGTAAGGTTCATTGGGTCAAAAATTGAAAAAAACATTACCTAGGGCACTTAATAAAAAACATTTATGTAAAGTAACAAGAAATTGTGGCAATATTTGTAAAGAAGGTATATTTGAAGGTTTTCTTCACAGTTAATTGTCTACATATAAAACTTTGAAGAACCTTTTTCAAGTTTTCCTTCTTTATCTGTAACTAGAAACCCACAATTTCACATCATAAAAGCCAAGACTCCTAAACAATGACACAGCAGTAATTATTTCAAGGTTAATTTTGGAAAGCATTATAAGACAATGCTACATAAAAATTGAAAATCTTTAAGTCTTGTGGTGAGGGATGAGAAGATATTTAGTTGTCTTTCTTTTACCTTTGTAAACTGCAGTTACTTAAAAAAAAAACAGGTGTTACATTAGTCCTAGACAATTGATCTGAAGTATTTCTGTAGAACAAAATGATGCTTCATGCAAAATTTTGAATGTTCTGGCCTAATGGTTTAGGAGAAGATTTTTTTCAAAAGGTTTCATTATTTCTAAATAAAATGAGGCTACCAACACAAGGCTTATGTTGATCCAGGAGTAATAATTTAAAGAATATTTTGTATATTACAAAAAAAATGCTATAAATGGTTTCCTCTTTAATCCCCTGTAATATCTTTTTACCGATAATATCAGGTTGATGTTTATCTTTAAATGTTTACATACAGTGTTGCAATATGCATCATGCAAAATTTGAATAATCTAGGCCTACTACCTACCTAGGTTATTTATAACACAGGGCTTATGTTGATCCCAGAGTAATTTGAAATAATCTGTGAGCTTAAAACAGCCACTTGAGGTAATTTTCCTCTGCTGGCTCTCTCATATAGGTTCAACTTTGATGATAAAGGGAATGTGTAACAGAACTCAATAAATTGGTACTCACCAACAACTAACTCTTTTACATCTTTCCAGAAGAAATCAGGACCCTGCTCATGGGTAATTGTGATAGCTAGACGTCTCTGTATACCCTGGTGTAACATATAGGTGCCTGAACATGGCATATCATCACTGTGGTCAACAACTGCTGGTACATATCTGTAAATATAATGGAAAATGAGATAGCTATATGTTACTGTATACCCTGGTATAACATATAGGTGCCTGAACATAGCAGATCAATAGCTGTAATTGTTATAGCTAGATGCCTCGGTATACATTGGTGTCTTAACATGGCATTTCATTACTATGGTCAACTAGAATTGTCACAAAGCTGACTTATACCCCAGCAAGCATTTTTCAACTCAAGTTGCACAGCTGATCTTTGACCTATGTTACCCAAAAGTAATAAGGCTCCTCCTTTGGTCATGGACAATATTTGTATAAAGTTTACAGGTCCCAGGTCTAATGGCTTATGAGATAGAGTATAGAGGCAGTTTTCTATCAAAGTTCAATTGTGACTTTGATCAATGTAACCAAAAAGTAACAGATCACTTCCTTGTAACATTGGCAACATTTGTAAATAGCTTCATGATGGTAGATCAATGGGTTCTAGAGTTAGAGCATGGGATTAAAAAAATCCCTTTGACAGAGGAACAGATGAATAGACAGATAGAGAGAAATGGTGAAACCATTATACTTTCCTCTTCTTCATAGGTGGGGGATACAAGAAATGTTGGTAAATACTTGTAAAGTAATTGGCATTGTTATTAAAGTTGTAGTTATGTGTAGTATATAATATGTTAAGACCCTTTTGTCTAAACAATACTTGACATAATTATGATCAACATTTGCTGGCTCTGATTAAAAGTTTATTTTGATGGCTACATATATCTGTATTATTTGGTATAACATACAAGTGCCTGAAAATGGCAAATAATTAGTGGTCTAAATATACTGGTACATATCTGTTTTTGAAATTGATTGCATTGGGTATTAAGTTGTTTTTTATAAATCCCAGATATATGTATTGATTTAATAAATCTATTATCTGGACAAAAGCACTAAAATGCTTGTCTAAAAGACAAACACAGTAACCAGTAGAATGACCAGAGGTCAAACACATGGCCTTCAGTTCCTCTTATGTAAAAAGTTGTCCTTCAACTAACAAACCCTACAATTGACAGAACACCACTGACCAATCAAATGATTCATTTACACCAAAGGTGGATGTTGGGCTGTGACAATCACATTAACCATTTTTGTTGGTTTAGGGACCTCATCGACGACTTTTTTGTTTTCGTCCTGATGAAATATTTTGCAAAATAAAGCCATTGGAAATCATTGATGGGGAAAGAAGAAACTGCTGGTAACAACCAATTTCTCCTTTTCTAATAAAATTTTCTATCCTAAATGGTCATTATCAATTGCTTCACAAGCAGTTGAATGTCATCTCTTAACTTTATCATTTCAGACCTGTCAAAATTATACGCCTGATCATTAGTTAATATACCCTAGTGTAACATAAACGAAACAACATTTTCTCTTTTACCTTGACTAAGTTTTCCTTGCACATATCTAAAGAGGCAACATTATAATAGCTGTAACTAATATATTGTGATTGTATTATAAAGTAGGGCCAAAAATTACTTACTCTCCATTTGGTGCCAGTTCACAAATCTCAAACCATACCAGTAGATCATATCTTGAGTGTATATGACTAGAACTGAAATGTACAAAATGATACCTTCTAAAATGTACAAAATGATACCTTCTAAAATGTACAAAATGATACCTTCTAAAATACAACAAGATCGGCAATAGTGATGATTCAGTCTCTTACAATAATTTGACACGAAGTTTTAAACGATGCAACAATAGAATGCAAGTTGTTCACATTACTTAAGCAGTTTGATCAGCATGTATGTACAATTGTGTTTTCCTATTTCTATGATCAAATTTTCTCTTATATATTTAGCGCAGCCAGTACTTGTTTTATTGCTACCAGAATGTCACCTGTAGTAAGCTAGGACTTTAAAAGTTATAAACATACCCAAAGAAGTAACAAACTATATGAATTTACCGATTCAAATGGTATTTAACAACACTTAAAACAATCTTTAAGTAACATAAAAATCCAGTTCACTTGTTCATGTGCCCCCTTATACCACTAGTACCAGACTGCAGCCTCCAGGACATGAACAGCCCCCCTTGTACCACCAGTTCGGGACTGTAGCCTCCAGGACATGAACAGCCCCTCTTGTACAACCAGTACCAGACTGCAGCCTCCAGGACATGACCAGCCCCCCCCTCTTGTTACACCAGTACCAGCCTGCAGCCTCCAGGACATGACCAGCCCCCCCCTCTTGAACCACCAGTACCAGACTGCAGCCTCCAGGACATGACCAGCCCCCCTTGTACCACCAGTACCAGACTGCCTCCTCCAGGACATGACCAGCCCCCCCTTGTACAACCAGTACCAGACTGCAGCCTCTTGGACATGACCGGCCCCCATGTACCACCAGTACCAGCCTGCAGCCTCCAGGACATGACCAGCCCCCCCCCCCCTCTTGATTGTTTGTTTGAATGTGGTTTTTGCCGCTTTCAACAATCTCTCAGTTATATCGCGGCGGCTGGAGCACCTAACAACGGATTCCTGGTATTTCTCACACCAGTACCACCATCACATCCTTTCCTAGCCCCCCCCCCCCCCCGTCTTGAACCACCAGTACCAGACTGCAGCCTCCAGGACATGACCAGCCCCCCTTGTACCACCAGTACCAGACTGCAGCCTCTGGGACATGACCAGCCCCCCTTGTACCACCAGTACCAGACTGCAGCCTCAAGGACATGACCGGCCCCCATGTACCACCAGTACTAGACTGCCGCCTCCAGGACATGACCAGCCCCCCTTGTACCACCAGTACCAGACTGCAGCCTCTGGGACATGACCGGCCCCCATGTACCACCAGTACCAGACTGCCGCCTCCAGGACATGACCAGCCCCCCTTGTACCACCAGAACCAGATTGCAGCCTCTAAGACATGACCAGCCCTCTGGTACCACCAGTACCAGACTGTAGCCTCCAGGACATGACCAACCCCCTTGTACCACCAGTACCAGACTGCAGCCTCTGGGACATGACCGGCCCCCATGTACCACCAGTACCAGACTGCCTCCTCCAGGACATGACCAGCCCCCCCCCCCCCCCTTGTACAAGCAGTACCAGACAGCAGCCTCTTGGACATGACCGGCCCCCATGTACCACCAGTACCAGACTGCCGCCTCCAGGACATGACCAGCCCCCTTGTACCACCAGGACCAGACTGCAGCCTCCAGGACATGACCAGCCCTCTTGTACCACCAGTTCCAGACTGCAGCCTCTAGGACATGACCAGCCCCCCTTGTACCACCAGTTCCAGACTGCAGCCTCCAGAACATGACCAGCCCCCCTTGTACCACCAGTACCAGACTGCAGCCTCCAGGACATGACCAGCAGTACAGATGAATGCCAATTCAGACCCATCAAATCCCTGGCGTAACAAGTCTGCTGCTGCTCTAACCACAGACCTACAGGGGAATCCTAAAAGCTACATGAAGCAAGCATTTTGCAATTCAAGAAATAAGCAAGTGTGTGACATTTCTAATAATTGCACAAAAACAATTCTGTTAAGATTCAGATCAGCTTCCACATTCATGAAGTCTGATAAAGGTCTTCATATTGTACTCTCTAGTTAGGTTATGACTAAAAGTTTATTTGGACAATATACACTATGAGGATGTTTAGGCCACTTAGTGGGTTTACTTCATCCATTACCAGAGAACAAAAATTTAGACTGGTCCAAATTAAAATGAAGTTGCAGACTACATTTTCAAGATTACATAGATGATTGTCTATAGAATATGTATGATGAAGAAATTGTTTAATATATGCAATTTCTTCTTTTCCAGTTTTCCCAAACTTTTTTCCTAGTGGGTGTAAAAAGGAAATGTGTGAGAAAGGGTTAATCCTCATTTAGAATTGCAGGAACTGTCCCTGGCCAGCTCAGATTTTCAAGGTGAAAATAAATCACTTTCGTGTTGATATTTGTTTTAATCCTTTTCTATTTTTTAAATTTAAAACAGGTCCAAATTGAAAGAGGTTGCATCACACAATGAAACAATGAAATTTGAATACAATTTGAAATGGCACCATCCTATGTGGTAGAAATATTATGGGAAAAGCAGAAATTGCTTTCTTCTTTTTCCACAATGTTTCTAAAGTATAAAATCACAGCAATGTAAAATCCTAGGTTTGTAAGATAAGGGTGAAATTAGTCAATTAATAGCAAAACAAAATGAGAATTAGATATCACTAAGGCTATGCAGTGTAATGAATAATTGTCTCAATGAAACTACTAAACAATATTTTGAATTGTTTTTGTTTTAAAGGTATGGTTACAGGCTGACAAACAAGTTTTATGGGAAGCTTGTTGCAGGATAGGATTATAAATAAAGGAAAAATATAAACATGCAATCAGTAGAATCAAGTAAACTTCAATGCTTTCCAGTGGATTTTCAAATTTCTTGGTAGATTATGGTGGAACTGAAATGTTTACACACAAACCAGTGAAATCATAAAAAAAATCACTGTTTTTATAGAAGTTCATCCTGCTGAACATTGTCTTAGTGAGACCAAAGATGTAATAGAGTTGCCAAATAATTGACCAATCACAGCAATCAATCAAACAATCAGTCAACCAATGAAATTATAAATGTTGATCAAAAGTGAGTTTTGTACTCCTACATATGCTGCCATTTTTGTTTAAGTTTTTGGTTGGTTTGGTAAATTAACCCTTTTCCACACAATCATGCTTTTTGATGCCCCTCAAGAAAAACAATTAAGAAAACATTGTGTACAATATCCCTCCAGAAAGTTTAAAAATATCTTATATTTCATAAGTTTTACATTGTTGTCTGGGTGGGCCAGTGATTGGTCAATTCAAGATGCAGCAGAACACTTTTAGAGATTTGGTCTGGAAATGTTGCAATTCTTTTTTCATTTTTTTTTTTTTTTGCAATAACAGTTAGAATAGTTGTTTAATTTTCATGTAAAATGATAAATTTTGCATTTGGAGAAAAACAAAATATACACATTCACTCATGGCTACACCATACTTGAAAATACAGATTTTGTTCTCAATCAAAGAAAAAATGATCTTATAAATAATGGAACAAACAATTATGTTCAATATTTATAATCAAAGGTTGTGTGCATGAGTGAAAGAGGTTATACTTGAAGCAAATGGTTATATGGCTTGAAAAGACTTTGTGAAAATAAGAAATATGCTATTTTAATTCCTGAATTTGCTTAGACTACCACCGTAACACCTTTATTTGACAGTTTTACGGTAACTTGAAAAAATAAAAATGAGAGTGAATTATTCAATTTTCTTCAAAAAAACACATTACAACTTATATTTCTTATAGCATACAATTGAAAATATTAAGAAATTAACATTCCATTCATTTAGCTATTATTTCATTGACTTTGGATTAACCAGTCTTAATTGTTCCACTCAGGAAATTTCTTGATTATTTGATAACTTTAATCCCACTATCTAAGATTTGTTGGATTGTCAATCACTGAACTTTGAGAGAGAATAAGGAGAGAATAAATGTGGGCAGATGAGAGTATAACAATTCTGTATTTAAAACAAGGCTTAAATGTGTAATCCAGTATTTTACAAACATATTTAAATATATGTAAACTGTCAAGTAAAAACAGCCAGTCAGGGAGGTGAAAAAATATCTGTTGTCAAATATTGCAGATTGACAACATTATACCTTTTTTTTATTTTCTGTATCTAAAATTGTCATTCTAACATACTCAATGTTTATTCTTGAAGATCTAGTCTCTACTGGATGTGATCTCTCATACAAGTATCTACTTCTTACAGTTCTCCAGAGGTCTCTTTTCCATGACGGGTTACTTAATATATTGTTGTCCAGAAGAGGTTCCAAATTAATGCATGCTTAGTCTGTACAAAAGTTCTTTTTTTTAACATTCAGAGACACTAGTCTTTGTTATACGCAATCAAACAAAAAGAAATACTCGGATCCAAATGAGACTGTTTCAGCGAGAATCTTGAATACCGGTACTTTCAAATACATTTAAACCTTGTTAAATATATTGAGGAGGTCTTATGCAATTTACTGGTCACTGAGTATTTCCTCATTGATAGTCAATACATCGATAGTGAGTTGGTTGTCCCTAAATAAACAACAACAACAACAAAAAAATGATATGATATTCTAGGCAAAAACATTTTTCTTATCAATATCCAAAAAATTCATAACTATCCTTTTCATCAAATTACATACATTTTTCTTTTTTTATCTTGATATATATTGACATACTTTATCATTTTATCTTTAAGCAGTATAGTTTTTGTATAAAAAATTCTGGGTTTGTTTCCTACACAACCAATAGCAACAATCATTTAAAGTGACAAATAACTAAACCCTATATTTCATGTAAAAATGACAATAACTCTGCAATGTCAATTTTTTAGCAAAACTCCGCAATCCTTAGGCCAACACAGACAAATCTTGTGCCTTCCAGGCAGTGGCAAAATTAATGCAAACTGATTTCTAAGTCAAAGGAGGCAATAGCTCATTAATTCTTGATTGAAGTTACAAAAAATTTTCACATCTACAACTCCTTATGAACATTTCAGCTACATATCAAGCAAATTGGACTGAAACAGTTAGAGGAGTAGGCTGGACAAGATTTTTCAAGTCAAATCAGGGGCAGTAACTCATTAACTTTTGATAGAATTTCCATAGAATTTGCATCATGTACATCCTTCAAATCCTAATAAAAACCCTGCCAAGTATAAAATGAAAGAAACTATAGGAGTTGTCGAAAAAAGCATTTTAAGTTAAATTAGGGGAATGTTTCTAAATAGATTACAATTAATGTTTATGTATATTAATGTGCCTGTTTTACAATAATTTATGTACATATTTTGTTTGCTGTAATATTTACTCTAAATATTGTTAAATTTGTTTACATAGAGGCCCACAGGGAAGATGGGGTTCACCCAACTGTGTTTGTCTCTTTAAATAAAGACATTATTAGTATTATTATCATTATAACTCTTGATGGAATTTTCACAATTTTTTTTTTTTCTTGCATTTCTACAACTCCAAATGGACACTTCTGCCAAATGTAATGTGAATCAGACTGAAATTGTAGGAGCAGGTGTCCAGACAAGCAATATTAATGTGAATCAGGGGCAATGGCTCAAAGCTGCATTTTGGAGTTGTCAAATTACGGACAGTTACTCAAATATTCTGTACAGAATTTTACAAAATATGATTTTGCACATCTACAGCTTCTAATGAAAATTTCTGTCAAGTATTAAATGAAACTGTAGGAGTTGTTTGGACAAGAATTTGTGGATAGACCAAACGACAGGCTGATTACATCCCCACAAACTATTTTTTGTAGGTAAAAATATTTAAAAAGTCTTGTTTTTTTAAAGCTATGTGGCTTTCCAGTAATGAATTAATCCAAACAAAGTTAGATGAAACGAAACATCTTATAGTTAGCTTTCATAGATATAAGAAGCAAATAGCTATTAGTAGCAAGATAAATGTTATTTCTAGTTCATTCTGGTTATATAAGATATATTCAAACTTTATTAAAGACAAACAATGAAAACTGGGTCCCACATTCACCAACTTTCCTGACTCTACATCCCATTACCATTTAATCCTGCATTTTGACCTCTTGAAGAATAAGAGAGCCATAATGGTCCTTATTGCTCATCTGAGATTGTTAGCTGTAGGCTTTATGGAGTTTCAGAAGATTTCTTTTTAAAATTTCCATCTCTTTACAATCTGGAATTCTGATTCCAATCTCAGAGTACAAAAATCAAACAAAAAAATGGTTGATTTTGGAATCCAAAGTTTGGGGTAGGTGTTTATTAGAGCATGAGCGTTTAATAGAATTTTTAAGGTACTTATATGATTATTTGGAAAGACTACCTTAAGCCATTCCCACACAGTGACGCTTTTGGACGCCCCTCAAGAAAAATGCTCTAGAGAACATTATGGAAAATGAAGAAATTGCTTGTTACAAACAATTTCTTCATTTTCCACAATGTTTTCTATCAAGAAAGTTGAAAAAATTAAAAACAAGAGGCCCATGAGGGCCTGAGACGCTCTACTGGTTATCAAGTTTTCCATTAAAGAAATCTGATATTTAAGGAAGTTAATTACTTAAAGAAGAATGCATAAAGGAAAAAGAAATTGGACTTTATCCCCTTTATTATTTTTAGCATTAATCCTCAAGCCCCTTTTCCCGTGTTTCACGATGGATCCACTCCATTTCCAAAAGGAAGTTACCTTATGACCCTACAATCATCCTGAAAATTTTCATCAGAATAATTGTGGACTTTATCACATCAAAAGGATTGTTTTGATTGAAAATCCATAAGGCTCCTTTTCCTGTGTTTTTTGATGGAATAATTCCAAAAGGAACCTTCCTTACAACACTACAATTGTCCTGTGAAATTTAAAAGACTATTGATAATGATTTTGATCTTCACCACATACACAAGAATGTTTTAAATGATAATCCCTTTTCCTTTTTTTGAATGCCACAATTATTCCATGCATCTTTGAAGAGAATCCGATAGAACAGTTGACTATATTGTGTTAACAAAGATATTAAAATCAATTTCTCATTAGGCCCCTTTTCCCTTGATATTTTACTGTTGGTTTTATCATTCTGTAAAAGTTAACAGTGAAAAATGGGGACTTCATTATGTTTATTAGAATATTTTAAAAAAATCTTCATATTGCCCCTTTTTACATGATAATGATGGATTGTACCCAGTTCTAAGAACCATTTAAGTGATTGTACAATCATTCTGTGAAATTTTGAAGTGAATCTGCTGAAATCAAGGGACATCATTGTGTTAGCTAGAATATTTAAGAAAGTTTTTCATAAGGCCCCTTTTTATGTGACACTTTCCATAATCAGATCCACTGTCAAAATCAACAATTGTAATGATGGTGAAATCAATCTGTGTAATCTGTGGAATTTATTGTCTTAATGAGTTTATAGTGAAATCTTCATGGGCCCCTTTTCCCATGATACTTTACAGAACAACCCAAATTTCAAAAGGAACAATTCTAATGAAGGTACAATCATTCTTTAAAAGTTTAAGAGAATCAATAAAAACAGTGGACTGAATTGTGTCAAGAATTTTTTGTAATAAAATTTTCATAAGGCCCCTTTTCTCGTGAAACTTAACAAATCAGACCAAATGTACAAAGGAACAATCTTAATAATAGAGAGTTTGAAGAAAATGATAAAGACTGAGGACTTTATTGTGATAATGATGTTTTGTAATAAAATTTTCTTAAGGCCCCTTTTCTTGTGTTACTTAACAAATCAGACCCAATTTACAAGGGAATAATCTAAATGATGGTACAATCATCCTATTAAAGTTTGAAGAGATTCTGATAAAAACTGAGGACATTCTTGTGTTAATGAAGATTTGGTAATAATTTTTCATACAGCCCCTTTTCCTATGATACTAGACAGATCAGGCCCAATTTAGAAAGAAACAATCCTAATGATGGTGCAAACATTGAAAAGAAAGAATCCACATGATGGAATAATCATTCTGTGAAAGTTTAAACAGAATCTGATGAAAACTGTTGACTTTATTGTGGTACAAGGATTTTCAAATTAAATTTCATAATACTCCTTTTTCTGTGATACTTGACAGATTAGGTCTAATGTCAACATTATAAATCATTATTATTGTACAATTAATCTGTGAATGTTTGAAGAAAATCCAATGAAAGCTCTGGACTTAATAACAAGGATCTATAAATGAAATTTTCATAAGGCATCTTTTCCTGTTTCGTGACAGTTCAAACCCTGTCATGACAAGAGTGATCATTATGACCTTACAATTATTCTGTGAAAGTTTCAACAACATCTGGTCAAAGCTGTGGGCTTCATTGTGTTAACAGGGATTTTTAAATTGAATTCTCATATAGCCCCTTTTCCCATGTTACTTGATGGATCTGAACCAATTCCAAAGGGAGCTATACTTACAAAAGTATATTTATTCTATTTGAGTATAAACACAACACCATGAAATCTGTGGACTTAAAAGCATTTATTCAGATTTTTTAATTGAATTTTCCTAAGGCCCCTTTTCCTATGTTTCTCAATGGATCATACCCAATTTGAAAGGAACAATCCTTATGCTGGTACAATCATTCTGTGAAAGTTTGAAGTCGATCAGGTGAAATCTAGGGCCATGATGTATTAACCAAGATTTTTTTTATTAAATTTTCATAGGGCCCCTTTTCTCATGACACTTGATGGATCAAACCCACTGCCGGAAGGAAAAATCAATTTAATGTAATAATCATTCTGGGAATGTTTGAAGAGAATTTGTTGAAAACTATGGACTCTATTGTGTTTATGAGGACTTTTTCAATCCAGTTTTTATCGGGCCCCTTTTTCCCATGGTCCTTGACTGATCATACCTATTTTTGAAAGGAATAATCCTAAGATGGTACAATCATTCTGTGAAATTTTGAAGAGAATCCGATGAAAACTGCAGACTCTAGAGTGTAAACCAAGATTTTTTAAATGAATTTTAATTAGGCCCCTTTCCCATGTTTCTTGACGGATCATATCCTATTTTAAAGTAATGATCCTTATGATGGTCCATTTATTCTGTGAAAGTTTGAAGAATATCCATGAAAACTGTTGACTCTAGATTATTAATGAGGATTTTTTATTAAATTTTCAAAGTCCCCTTTTCCTGTGTTTCTTGATGGATCATACCCAATTTCAAAAGGAACAATCCTTGTGATAGTACAATCATTCTGTGAAAGTTTGAAGAGAATCCAATGAAAACTGTGTAGTCTAGATTGTTAACAAGGATTTCTTTATAGTTTTTTCAATTAAATTTTAAAAAGGCCCCTATTCCCGTGTTTCTTGACAGATCATATCTAAAGGAACAATCCTTATGATGGTATAATCATTCTGTGAAAGTTGAGATAGGGACTATTTTTGGTGCAATATATAGAGCGTATGTAAATAAGTTACAATAATAACATAAGTAACAATGTGTAACAAATAAATTATTAGGGACATGTCTTCGTAACATATTATTAAAAACGCATTTTCATGCAAAAAATCCTGAAAGTTACTGAAACATTGTAGCATGCAGTTTTAAAAAGGGATACATTTTTCGGATGTAACACCCTTGCAACATCCTTGTAACATATTATAACATTTCAAAAAACGCATTTTCATGCCCAAAATCCAGAAAGTTACTGAAACATTGTAACATGCAGTTTTAAAAAAGGATTCAATTTTCGGGTGTTTGTAACCTTTGTAACAAGCTTGTAACACCCTTGTAACATCCTTGTAACATATTTCAAAAAACGCATTTTCATGCCCAAAATCCAGAAAAAATACTGTAACATTGTAACATGCAGTTTTAAAAAGGGACCCATTTTTCGGATGTTTGTAACCTTTGTAACATGCTTGTAACACCCTTGTAACATCCTTGTAAGATATTATAACATTTCAAAATACGCATTTTCATGCCAAAAATCCAAAAAACTTTCTGGATTTTGGGCAAAAAAATGCGTTTTTTGAAATGTTGTAATATGTTACAAGGATGTTACAAGGATGTTACAAAGGTTACAAACATCCAAAAATTGTATCCTTTTTTAAAACTGCATGTTACAATGTTACAGTAACTTTCTGGATTTTGGGCAAGAAAATGCGTTTTTTGAAATGTTCTTATATGTTACAAGGATGTTACAAGGGTGTTACAAGGGTGTTACAAAAGTTACAAACACCCGAAAATTGTATCCCTTTTTCAAACTGCACGTTACAATGTTACAGTAACTTTCTGGATTTTGGGCAAGAAAATGCGTTTTTTGAAACGTTCTAATATGTTACAAGGATGTTACAAGGGTGTTACAAGGGTGTTACAAAGGTTACAAACATCCAAAAATTGTATCCTTTTTTAAAACTGCATGTTACAATGTTACAGTAACTTTCTGGATTTTGGGCAAGAAAATGCGTTTTTTGAAATGTTCTTATATGTTACAAGGATGTTACAAGGGTGTTACAAGGGTGTTACAAAAGTTACAAACACCCGAAAATTGTATCCCTTTTTAAAACTGCATGTTACAATGTTAGAGTAACTTTCTGGATTTTGGGCATGAAATGCGTTTCTTGAAATGTTATAATATGTTACAAAGATGTTACAAGGGTGTAACAAGCTTGTTACAAAAGTTACAAACATCCGAAAAATGTATCCCTTTTTAAAACTGCATGTTACAATGTTACAGTACTTTCTGGATTTTGGGCATGGATATATGTATGCCTTTCACCATCAGAAAACATGTTACACGTGTTACTTTATATATAATGTGTAACATAATTATACTTCTTCTGTTTTCTGCGCCATTTTTGTGAGCTAATTCTGAAAGTTTGAATAGAATCTGATGAAAACTGTGTACTCTAGAGTATTAAACGAGGATTTTTTAATTAAATTTTCATAAGGCCCCTTTCCCATGTTTCTTGACGGATCATACCCAATTTCGAAAGGAACGATCCATATGATGGTACAATCATTATGAGAAAGTTTGAAAAGAATCCCATGAAAACTGTGGACCCTAGAGTGTTAATGAGGATTTTTTAATTAAATCTTAATTAGGCCCCTTTTCTCATGCTTCTTGACTGATCTGACCCAATTTCAAAAGGAAAAATCCTTATGATTGTACAATCATTTTGTGAAATTTTGAAGGGAATCTGATGGAGACTGTGGACTCTCGAGTGTTGACAAGGAAAAGTTTAACTGACGGACGGATCGACGCACAGACGCTGGACGGGAAAAAGCCATCATAATAGCTCTAGTCGCCTTTGGCCAGTAGAGCTAAAATTCATAAACTTGAAATTGTCGTCTGCAACTTCTTTCAATTTTCAAGTGACAGTTCAAAGCTAGTAACCTTAACCACTATATAGCAATACTATTTGCAAAGTGTAAACACTAGTATTTGAAGTATTTTGGTAGATGACCAAATGCTTCATGCATATTCTGCCTGCCTGCCTTACAGTTTGGAAGATTTATTGATTATCCCACAACATAGGAGTTTTTTTTTTTTCATGTAAGAAACATAATTTTGAGTGTTTGATAGAAGAATGGCAATGCTACATGCAAAATTTCAAAGATCTTTGCAGATTAGTTTTGGAGAAGATTTCAAATATTTCCTTCTTTATTCCTTTGTAAATACAGAATATCACACCATAGGGCCTATGTAGTATTATGGTAGAGGGTCATTGGGTGATGATATATAACACATACCAAAGCTCTAGTCCTTATGGTTTGGGGACTTTATTTCTTTGTAAAATCCCAGGTCCTGCAACATGGGGGAATTCTACTAGAAGAGTCATTCCTACAAGTATTTTGGTAGAGAGTCATAAGCAATGGTACTTTGAAAGAGGATGACCTATGGATCAAATTCTGTGAAGTTTGGGAGAAACTCCATGGTTACTTTAGGAGAAGAATCTTTTTGCAATTGTGAACAGATAGACAAATGGACTGACAGGTGCTGCACAATGATGATCACAATAGCTCACCCTAAGCACTTAATGATAAGGTGAGCTACAATTCATTTTGAGAAATTTCATGTGACAACAAATTTCTCTCTTTCTAACAAAGGTTTTCTACCAAATTGACACTCCTTTTCCATAAAGACATACTTTTGTCTTCTGCAAGTTCCTACATTTTAGCCCGATGTAAAATTTGATGACTGATAATGAGATAGCTCCTAAACAATGTCATACCCTTGACTTGTCACACTTTACACTGTTTTGGAACTAAGGAAACTTTTAAACTCTTGTCAGACAATTTGGATTAGGCATGCTGACTAAGATCAAACAATAGTACTTTCTAAGAAAATATCATTTTACAAAAAAACTGTCCAAAGATAACTGATAAATGAAATAGGCTATATAAAATAACAAGAGGACCATGGCGAGGCTGAATTGTAAATCTGAGTCACACTATAAAAACTGGAGGCACTAGAATGCTCAATTGCTCAAAATTTACTACAATGATTCTTCATCTCTAATAACCCCCCTGGGTGTTCATGCGCCACTCCAGTTGTTAAACAAGGGTTTAGCAGAGAGGCGCACATACTCCCAGGGGGTTTATCAGAGATGAAGAATCATCATATTAAATATGATCATTTTCAATCAACACTAGGCACAAGTTATAACCTTTTGAAAAGTTGCTTATACTAGAAATAAGGCAATTTTTCAATTCAATGGCAGATAATTGATGAAGAACTGGAATTATCTTCATTTTAAAGGTTTAATGCACCACTAGAGACTATGCATATCATTATGCAATGTTACAACTTCTTTTGATTGAAACTGTAAAAGGAGTTGGGCATACAAGAAATATGGTGATTTATCTCAATTCAAGGGCAGACAATTCAAGAAGGACTGGCATGATTTGAATTTCAAAGGTCTAATGCACAACTAGACATCATAAAGATACATTGAAGTAAGTTTCAGTTCATTCCCATTGATACTGAAGGAGAAGTTGCACACACATGAAATATAGTGATTTTTTTTTCAATTCAAGGGCAGATAGTTCAAGATAGATCTAGAACAACCAAAGTGATCTGAATTTCAAAGATCTTATCCACAACTAGACACCATAGAGAATCATTGTGGCAGATTTAAGTTCATTCCTGTTGATACTGTAGGAAGGGTTGGACACCAAAAAATGTTAACGGATAGACAGACAAATGGATGGACAATAAGGGCCATAACATAATACAGCCTTTTTGGGCGCATAAAAAGCTGATTAAGGATACACAAATGATCATTCCAGTGAAATTTGGTTGAAAATCATCCTCCAGTTTTGTAGAATATGTTTTTTTAAAAAAAAATTGTACCATAAATGGACATTAGCCCTTCCCATTAATGTCTTGTAATGTGATCAAACATAATTCTGTAAGCACATATTGAAATCATGCAGATTGTTAATGGATTTATGAAATTTGAAAATATACATTTTCTATACAATGCCAATTACCTATATAAATGGATGTCTTGTGTACAGAAATATCTGCACATTCAAAGTTGTCCTTATCTTTTGAAATGGATTTTCAAATCTAACCCTTTCCTGTTTTACAAAAATTTAAAAACCCATGCAAATTCAAATGCAGACAAAAACTTAAAGTGGATTTAATTTGAAAAATAACCATTAAGTAGAGAAGAAAATATTGTTGAAAAGAAGAAATTGTTTGTTGCATGCAATTTCTTCTTTTTTTTGCAATATTTTTTCAATTTTCAAAAAAAGGGACCTAAAAAACCAGGGATTGAACAAGAGAGGATTAAAGAAGCAAAATGTTTACAAAATTCCTGTTCAAATTACATCAAGGCATTTTATAAATTTTATCTGAATTAGACAAATATTGACAAGAAAGATATCATTCTCTTCAAACCGATTTTAGAATCTGACATTGTTCTCAGAAGCTAGAGCCCTTTTTCAGTTTTTAATGTGTAATGTAAAGCATTATATAATTGGCTGAAACATAAATTTTATTCCAATCATATTGCGATTGTCAGTTGCTTTAATTACTAAATCTAACAATGTTGGTAAATAAGGTCCATTCTAAAACTATTGTCTTACTCTTCTCCTTTGGCCTTGCTGGTATCCAAAATCAATTTACTTGGACTTGAAAATTCTGCCCTGTGTGGAAGTGAATATAAAACACAACATTCAAATACATAGATCTAGAAATAAAGGGAGGTAATTGAGATTATATAATGGAAACAATACTGCTGTAATATTAAGTTGTTGGCACTCATCTGAATGGACAGAACGCGCCTGTCAATAAACATATCAAATGATAAATCTAGTTATTTGTGTAGACCACAGGTGACTTTGAACTTCAACATTTATGTCAAGCATTTTTGTTGATTTGGTGACTTAAAGCTGTAACTACAGCTAGTTACAGCTTTTTTAACCTACAGTTACAATGCTTAACCCATTCCCACACAGTGATGCTTTTGGACACCCCTCAAGAAATACAATTGGGAAAACATTGTGTAAAATGAAGAAATTGCTTGTAATAAGCAATTTCTTCATTTTACACAATGTTTTCAACCAAGAAAGTTGAAAAATCTAAAAAATTCATAAATTTCAAATTGTTATCTGCAATTCCTTTCAAATTGGACCAGTCTAAAATGTTGGTGCTTGGTAATGGGTTAAGTTGCCAACCAGCAATATGCCTGTTATTTTATGTGATCCTGACCACATACTTCACAAAAGAATGTCATCCATTATGTCAGTTGGACTACTAGGTGGAAGGGCAATGGGCCTGGTTGGTAATCAGTCCATGACCCAAATGAAACAATAAGATGAGTACATAGAACATATATTTTGATTGATAAGAGAAATGACCTAATAACTAATATGCCACAGACATGGATGCCCCCGCAAAATGCTTGTCTCATGACTTCCAGTTGTGACCTTAAACTTGGAAATATCCATCAGAAATTTACTCATGACACTAGTACTCATCAAGAAAAAAACTCAGTTATTTTGAAAACCATCCATAAATGAAGAAGATGCTGACAAGGTCATTTTAATCACATGACCTTCAATTATTACCTTGACCTTGGGAATATCTAACAAAACTTTACATATGACTGTAGTACTTTTCAAGGAGGGCAACTGTGCCAATTTATTATAAAATCAATCCATAAATGTATAAGATATGCTTCAGACAAGAATTGGACACACACACACACTAACCCATCCTAACACACCGTATAAAACATGGACAGATGTAACTCTCTATGTCCACTGCTATTATATGTTTGGGGCATAAAAATGTAAGTATGATATCACTCTTATCTGTAAAACTTCATTCCAATTGGGGCTCACAATACCAACTCCATTTACATTAGAAAAGTAGTAAACAGAAAATATTTCAAAAACTTTCTCATTATTGTTCAAAAGTGACCATCTCTGATATCTGGCCTCCGAAGATGCTTATTTGCAATTACAATAAGAGGACCATGATGGCCCTAAATCACTCACCTTAATCATCTTCTATTTAAATAAATGCAACTAGGGTGACATATTTACATGTATAATCATTTCAAGAAAATTGAGCCAAAACTGTGGCCTCTAGAGTGTAAACAAAGAAATTGTCTTTAATGCCCCTTTCCCCTTCCAATAATTAGTAGGGTTCATCCTTTTACACTTACAATTATTCTGGCTCATTTCCATGAAGATTAAGCCCAAATTGTGGCCTTTAGAGTTTAAACAAAGAAATTGTCAATTAAGCCACTTTTACCTTGTTTTACAATGGAACATTCCCATGATCAATAGGTTTCATCCTAAGAATTTCATTGTAATTCTGGCCAATTTTCATGACGATAAAGCCAAAACTGTGGCCTCTAGATTGTAAACAAAGAAATAGTTGTGCCTTTTCCCATGTTTTCGATTGATTGATTGAATTGGGTTTAATGCCACTTTTAACAGTATTTCAGTTATATCATGGCAGCTGGAGCACCTAACAATGGATTCCTGGTATTTCTAACACCAGTACTACCACTACATCCTTTCCTAGCCTCCAGCTGCTATCCCACTTAGGTTTACGATTATCCACCCATTGGTGAGACAAATGTCGGTAAGAGTATGTGCCGCCACCGGGGATTGAACCCATGACATCCCGTCTGCCCTATGACAGCGACTCCCATTTTTTCAAAAGGAACCTTCTAATAATTGATAGGGTTCATCCTCATACCTAACAATAATTCTGGTCAAGTTCATGAAGATTGAGCCAAAATTGTGGCCTCTAAGAGTGTAAACAAAGAAATTGTCCTTAAAGCCTTTTCCTGTGTTTTCCAATGGAATCTTATCAAAATCAATAGTGTTCATCCTGATGACATACCAATTAGTCTGATCAAGTTTCATGAAGATTGAGTCAAAACTGTTGCCTGTAGAGTGTAAGCACTTAAATTGTTTAAGTTGCATGATAGACATTCAATGACCAAAAAAGCTCACATGAGCACATTGTTCTCAGATGAGCTAAAAAATGAGGAAAATAAATTAATTGTAAAGTTAAAAGAAAATGGGACCAAATCATTGCAATTTGCAAAGACACAAATATTGAGAACAAGAGGACAATGGTAGTCCTTAATTGCTCACCTGAACCCCAACATTGCCTTTACCCATTCCCACACAATAAAATTCTACACCAGTCCAAATTCAAAGAAGTTGCAGATGACAATTTTAAGTCCATGAAATTTTTCAAATCTTTCTCATTGGGAGTAGAAAAAACTGTGGATAATGAAGAAATTGCTTGTAACAAGCCATTTCTTCATTGTCCAGAGTGTTTTCCAAACCCTTTTTATTGAGGGGCATTCAAAAGCGTCATTGTGTGGTAATGGGATGAAAGTTCTAGATTTTTAGGCATTATTGGTTTGGAAAAGCTTTTTAAGGAATTCATTTTAACCTTGATAGCAACATTTAGATAGATCTAAATACGAGGAACTGCTCAACAGAAAATACAGCCACAAGATATTCTAATAATTGAACTACAAACCTAGCCTATAATTAATTTGACCTAAATATTAATGAGATAGACAATTTTGACAAGGACTAAACAATAATTGTAGACTCTAGATTATAAACAGGGGTTTTCCTTATATAAGACCTTGTGGCCGATATGCATAAATATGCATAACTTATATTCTGAGTAAACCTTGACATCAATATAGTCATTCTGAATGATTTTGTAGAGTGACTGAGTAATTAGTGTGTTCTCAAGGCTATTTCAAGAAATTTCTATGCATAAACCAAAGATTTGACCTCATGACCAACTTTTTTAACCAAGTTCTTCAAATTTATTCAGTAGTTTGAAAGGGCATGATATTGGGATTATATCTATGAATTTGATTTTACTCTGCCTGCTAGTTTAGAAGATTTTTAGTAATTGTTTACAGATAGACAGAAGCAGACAGACAAATAAACAATGGACCAATCACAATAACTCACCTTGAGCACTTTGTGCTCGAATGAGTGAAAAGCATGAAGTTGAATCATATCACGACATAAAAGAAAAAAGATAGTGTCAAAACTGAGCAAATAAAACAAAAGATATTAATTAAAAGCCAACCAAATGGGATCACTATATTACACGATAGAGAAATCAGCCAATAATACAACATTTAAATTGGTGAAATGAAATATTTAGATAAAATTGTTTTACCCTAGAATATTTGGTAAAATTGAATACACTTTAAGATTCAGTAACATCAATGACCTAAGAACTTGTTCACAGAAAAATAGCTCTTCATTGTAATTTTGACATCTGGCATCTAAAGCCTTGGTATAAAATGAATTCCTTTCAAAAAGTTTAAATGTAGAAGCAGAATTCCTATTTTTCTCTCATTTGCCATGCAATTCCCTGATTTTGTAACCCTGAGGTAGAACGCTTGTAGAAAAAGTAAAAAAAACGCTTGTTGCAATTCATTTATCTTTTTCTAAGGATTTTCAAGCATATCTTGAATAACCAATTCCATACAGTACTCAAAATCAAATTTGATTTAAACTTGACAATTCTAGTGTCTTCTAGTAAATGGTTTTGACATCATAGATCATAGTTGAACAAAACAGACCACCACAATATGATATACAGACCCTATGAGTACTATCAACAAAGTTCACATCCTACCTTGGTGGGGTAATAACACCATATTTTGGTGAAGGTACAGGTTTTGAAATGGGAAGCATCAGTGGAAAGTTCTTTCTTGGTGGTCTTCTTACACTAGTATTATTGCTGAAAGTAAAACAAGATATTTTTGGTAACCTTTCACCCTGAACATAGATACTAGAAATTAATCCAGGGATAACCAGTCAAGCCAACAAATATTTGACCTTGAGCAATGACCTTGACCTTGGAGCTATCTGAAATTTTGCTTCTAATGGTAAATCTACTCATGATAGAGATCAAGTGTCCAAAATCATTTTGAAATCCATGCCCCAGTCAAGCTCCATCCCTAAGTATAGGAATTATAACCTAGATACATTAGGATGGACTAATACACTAACACACTATCATAAAAACTAAAACTCGCTCACTGAAAATTAGCTTCACAAACATGAAATCTTTTTTCCCTTGCACTACTGGTATTCTTCCTAACAAGTGTCTGAAGTTACACCATAATCCATCTCATTATTGTAGAGTATTGTCTTGACAAGATATTATAGGTTAAATCTTGACTTTTGACCTTGGACTGTGATTATGAAATTTGAGAAAATATTTGTTTTTCTTTCATAATTTGCATGCTGAGGAAGTGTGAAATTGAGCAAATAAGTATTGTACAGAAACAAAAAAGTTCATGGACAGATAGACAAAGAGTAGGACAGAAAACAGTAGGTTTCCAACAGAGTAATGAGACATAATCTTATTCAACATAAAAGATACTTTTTCAGTTTATAATGCTAGGTTATTCAGCAGTAATAGACAATCAGTATAGATCAGGCTGGGCATAATTACATTCATCTATGAAACCAGCTTGAAGCTATCTCAATACTGCATTTAGTTCTACAATAAACTTAACTTTAAACAGCGTAACTACACACTTTCATCTTGAAAAACTGAAGGAAATAGGCTTTGAAAAGTATTGAGGGATAAGGAGAAATTGCTTGTGTAATAAGTGTTTTCTTCTTTACTCGCACACATCTTCTGTATTATTTGGCATATGATTTCAAATTTAACACAGTTTGAATTATTTCAAATTTGGACTAGTCTTAAGTTTTCTCATTTGATAAAGGGTTAAAAGGATTTAATTCAAATAAAGGTTACCTTGCTGACCTAATACAGTTACATCCTATTAATAGCAACACCAACTTGTTAGTGTTTTTGTTGCATACAATCAGATGGTTCTATTGCATGAAGCTATTTGTCCAGTAAATCTAATATTTGTGTGGAAAGCAAGTTGTATTTGCACATTTGGTTTCTATGTACAAGGTTACACTATACTTACAATGGAGAGTTGGCATCTTTTGCCTGGTCATGTAAAGGATGTTGTTGGTAGTGTCCAAACACTTCAAACACCAGAGGCTGGGATTTTATATAATCTATGAATGATTTTGTGATGGTCACTGTAAACTGAAAATTGAAGGATTATCACATATAAGCCATTTTATTTCTAATTCCTACATTTGAATAAGTTCTGTTAAAAAAAAAATAAAAACAATGGAAAAACATTACGGCAATTCTTTAGAGTAATTTGATAGAGGATCAATGGTTTGGAAGGAGAAGATTTTTTAAGTCTTTTCACTCTATTGCCATGGCAACATTACAGATTTCAATTCTTTACAGTATTTTGAAAGAGCATGGCATAAGGATCATTTCTGTGAAGTTTGTTTGAAATTCCAAGTTAGTTCAGGAGGAGATGATTTTTTGCAATTGTGAAAAGAGAGACAGACAGACTGCCCTGACGCCTGGCGATGACCAATCACAATAGCTCACCCAGAGCAGTTTGTTCTATGGTAATCTAAAAAGTAGGAAAGTTAAAAAAAAACTTTCATTAATCAATTCTCTGTCAACAACAATGTGAAATCAAAATCTAGTACAGTGAAAAAATTTTTACCCTTGAAAATAGCATTTGTTGTTCCCTAAATGAAAGTAAAATTGATCTAAAACTGAAACAAACACATTTCCAAAATAAGTTTTATTTTATTGACATGGTTTATGTTATGAGGTGAAAACAAGACTGACTTACATTTTGTACATGGTAAAATCCAAGCGGAGGTCCTTTACCCGTATTTTTTAAAGGTTCTGTGGAAAATGCTTCATCATGACGATGTAGGAAACTGAAATACATAAAAGACATACTCCTATCACTGACAACTTGATAGAAAACTAACATAAGCTTGAGAGTAAAGCACTTAGAGCCAGTAACAATCTAAGTAAATAATATGAACTTTTGTTTAAGATTGAATTGATAACATTTTCCTTCAACAACTCTTCAATGCAACAAAATGAAAACAAAACTTGAATGCTTGCTGTATTTCTCATGAATCTTAAGTAGGTAAATGATTTGTTTTGAAAGTCATCATTTCAATATAATATTTTCCATCATTACTCTAAAAAGTAAAAAACGGGGCATAATTCACACAAAATGCATCTAGAATTATCTCCCTTGATAGTATAGGTTCCTCTTTTGATAATGAACATGTGTGCCAAGCTTCAAGTGAATGCCTTCAGTAGAACCAGAGATATCACAAAATGTCAAAGTTTTCGCACAACGATGACAACAATGAAACTAAGGCTATTGCAATACCTTGGGTTTTCTCTGAAAGCAGCCAAGCTAAAAATGCTGACAATAAATAAACATTAGTGAAATTTGAAAAGCACTTTCTTAAAGAATAGAAATCATTATTTTTTCTATTATCTAATACTTTGAGGGCTGTGCAAAAGTAGAAGTGGAGTTGGAAAGCTAAGCAGCTCAAAGTAAAACTTTTAAAAGTATTACAGTCAATCTTTATCCAACAACCACTGTAATGAGCCATTTGTATCACACAGAATCTTTGTATATGCTTAGAATAATTCTATTCTCCACCATTTTCTATTTTGGTAGTAACTGTTAGTGTCATATTGTTGAGGCTATTTGCATTAGTTCAAACAGCAATGGGTTTATAAACCCACTAACAGACAACAAAATTTTAGGAAATCAAAAAAAAAAATTTAAAGCAGTTGCAGACAACAAATTTTACAAAACAATTTTTCGTTTTTGTTTTTAAATATTGGCTGGTCCAAATTGAAAGAGGTTGCAGACAACAAATTCAATTTGAAATGAAACCATCCGATGTGGAAGAAAAAAATTGCTGGTTACATGTATTTTTTTCTTTTTCTACAATGTTTTCTCAAGTATAAAATCACAGCAACCTAAGTTCCAGAATTTGTACAGGAAAGGGTTAAAGAAATTTCAAAAATCTTTGTCTTTCAGGAAAAAAACATTGTTGATAATAAGAAATTGCTTGTGACAGAAATAATTTTTCATAGATCACATTGTGTTATGTTGATAATGGGTTATAGGCCTTTCGTTCACAGCCAATTTTTTCAGTGACCATTTTCAGTCATCCATTGAATGGTTTCTTAGCACAAGATTTAATGAACATAGTATTTTGTTGTACAGTAACAAGATTTATCTTTCATACTTGAACTGACAGAATATATCAGCATATTCTGGAGAAATAGATGATGCCTGTAACAGTGTAACTCTAAACTGGAACTGTGAGCCAATCTTTAGGTGGGCCGGGAGATCCTTCACATCTATCTCTGGGAATGTGTTGACGTCACTCTCTAGGACTTTTTCCTGGTTTCTCATGTTTTCTGTTTCTGAAATATACAAAATACTTGGTGGTGTAATTGGAAAGTGCATGAACAATAATACATTAGTCACATTATCATTATTGGAACAGCAAATAACTCTTTTCCTTTTGTATGAACCCTTATCTTTGTCTGCCCCTATCTTACAAACAAATAGCTTTTATTTACCAAGATATGAAATTAAATGCAAAAAAAAAAATCTACTTTGAATATGTTTGAAATTTTCTTTGAGTCCAGCGCTTTAAGACAAACATTTTCTTGTGAAAGATTTATTTTTGCATAAAAAGAATTTATACCTTTTCTTAAATACAACACATAAAGCTATTCATAAAGGCCAGCATATTATCGTACAACAAGAATGCCCCAGGGGACTAAATTCAGACAAATGATCTATTCCTTTCTATAGTCATTAAAAGAAATCATTGATGGACATTACCACTATAGCTTAAGAACTTTGAGATAAGATGAGCTAATAAAGTAAAATCATTAGGTATAGAAGTTAAAAGCAGTCAACAATTTGGCAAAAAGACCCATGCATATTAACATAGACATTGAGATCAAGCAAGAAACCTGGATTCCTGTTTGGTAGCTATTTTCTTTATTTTGGCAATTGTAAGGCATATTTAACAGAAATCTGAAGCAAAAAGCTAGCTTAGAGTAATTTGTTGCAAGAGAAGGATATCAGAGAGAGAGAGAGAGAGAGAGAGGAAGAAAAACGATATAAAGCCATTTTGAACAACTTGCTTAGGTTAACTGAAATAATGTGAGAACCATTGTCCTTGAGTTTAATCTATCAAAGAGTGATTGTTCTTGAAATGTGTCCTTTAATCTATCAAACAAGATGTGGTTGTTAAGCACAAATGCCCTCATCAATGCAATTTTTGAAAAATTAATTTTGACATCTGACCCTGAAATTCAACCTTAAATTTGGTAGTTACAGCAAGGCCTTGCCACCAGGAACGTATATGAGAAAAAATTCACACTATTCAAAGAATACTTTCTTTTTTACCTTGTGCAAAATGCTCTAAACAGACTAGGACAATACCAAGACAGACAGATAGGCTCATAGATATATGGAAGAGTGGATGGATGGCCTTTCCAAACAATATACCAGCCTACGAGCAGAGGTTAAAATTCTTAAGCGACTAATGGAATAATCAACATCAGACATTCATACAAAAGGAGATAGTGTAATATAATTGACAACATTTTTCTCCCCCAAAAATCAAAGCTATTATAGCCATGGAAATAATATTGGCATTAGAAAAGAAGAAGTTGTTAGGGAAAAAGCATTTGTTCTTATGTGGTCTTTAGACAGTATTATTTCAAGATACCTCTTCATGGAGCTGATTAAATGTTTAGAGTTTAACATCACTTTCAACAGTTTTTCAATTAAGGAGACAGGAGTATAAAGTCTCGAGTCATTATCCACACTAGTACAACCACAACATTCAATCAAAGCCAAAGCCTGCTATTTCAACTTGGGCACACTTTTTATCACCTGCCCATCAGTGAGAAACAGATGACAAGTGTCTACATGACCTTTAGTCCAATATCAGAAAGAATGCTGTCTAGGCCCGGGTTAGAACTCATAAGCCCATAACTGAGATGACAAAGTGTTATGTACTACCAGGCTTGGCTATATTTAGTTAAAATTCAGCATTATGAACTGCAGATAAAAGTAATTATGTAATAAACATAATTACTTTTATCTGCAGTTCATTACCAAACGGCAAAGTTTTAGACTGGTTCAGATTGAAAGAAGTTGCAGACAACAATTTATGCTTTATGAAATTTTAGATTTTTTTAATTTTCTGAGTAGAAAACATTGGGGGAAATGAAGAAATTGCTTGTAACAAGCTATTTGGTCATTTTACATAATGTTCTCCTAGATGCTTTCTGAAGAGGTATCAAAAAGCGTCAATATGTGAGAATGGATTAACAATGTGAACTACTGAGAACACTGCTAAAAAGAACAAAAAGAAAACTTGAAAAAAAGCTTAAATGTCTAAATGACAACAAACAAACAAAACACAAGTGCTCGATTCTCATACTGGAGATCATAGAAGATGCTAAAATTGCAAAAAGAAAAGAATGTTATTTAATAATGAATGATTGAGAATAACTGAATCTTTTTTTCTTTCAATTCACAAGGTCAATATTATCAAGTACTGAACATGATTTATTTCTCTAAACAATCCTCAAATAAAAAGTGTCTCATTAAAAAACAAGAGCCGTAAGAGATGGAATATGCTCCCAAATAGAGCCTTGTCACAAAAGTATAAAATAAACAGGGTAAAGGATTTGGAAAAACAGACAGATGAAGCGGGAGCTATATGCTCACCCTTCTTCAGGCATGCTTTTTATTAAAGTTTGACCTTGGATGTGGCCTTGACCTTGGCCTTTCTGAAAATTTGTGTCACAGTCATGTGACAAATGTCCCCAAAGGACAGGGTCAAGCATGTGGCACTTTGATTTGTTTCGTAAACACAACCACATGCTTTTGTGATCTATACATCTGGGTTTTTAATAAATGAAATTTTTATACATATAATAATTCCTAAAATTAATGAATGAAATCGAAAAATGCATTATGGACAGATTTTTCTGAGGTGAAAATCAGGTCAAAGGTCAAGGTCATGTAAAGTGGTCCACCAAATTAAGCATCTGTCCAAATATGGAAGCAATCCATTAAAGAACAAGGTGCCAAATTGTCACAAGATACGCCCGTCACACTGCTTAATATTAACTGGGGGTTCGAATAGAACTGAGGTTATTTTGAATGAATATTTTTTGTCAAACAAAGTATGAACAAGAGGGCCGTTGGCCCTGGGGCGCTCACCTGAGATAAAGGCTCTTTTTCTTTCAACAGTCTAATTTCATGTTAAGGTTAGGATTATGAAACAAGTGGGCCACAATTACATATAAAGACTATGAACCTGGGGATCCAAAAGTCTAAATTACAAATTCCAAGGCTTTAGTGCTGATTTGAAAGAAGGAAAAAACTTTTTCCATGGGTTATAATTTCAGAAATAAGAAAGAAGTCTGTGAACTGATGCTTCATGCCTATAAGCCCCCACCACCCCCGGGTCTGCCCCTAGAGACTCGAGGATCATGACTTTAGCTATTTTGTAAGAGGTCAATATACTGATGCTTCATGCAAAATATCAAGGCTTTACCCCTTTGGTCAGGAGGAGAAGATTCTTAAAGATTATTTTGAAATTTCACTTTTGTTGCCATGGCAACCAGAGTTTTTAACTGATCTCAATTTCTTTTAGCTAATTTATAAGGGGGACCACCTAAGGAACATTTCTGCAAAATTTGGTTCAAATTGGCCCTGTGAATTGGGAGGAGATGTCATTTAAAAAATCATTCTTTATTTCTATATAAGCCCCGCCCCCCTGGGGCTCAGCCCCTTAGGACCCGAGGATCATGATTTTAGCTATTTTGAAAGAGGTCAATATACTGATGCTTCATGCAAAATATCAAGGCTCTACACCTTCTGGGTCAGGAGGAGAAGCTTTTTAAAGATTATTTTAAAATTTCACTTTTGTTGCCATGGCAACCAGAGTCTGTTACGGATTTCAATTCTTTTAGCCATCTTTGAAGGGGACCATCCAAGGAACATTTCTGCTAAATTTGGTTCAAATCGGCCCAGTGGTTTGAGAGGAGATGTCATTTAAAAAAATCGTTCTTTATTTCTTTATAAACCCCAACCCCTGAGGGCTCCGCCCCTGGGGACCCGAGGATCATGATTTTAGCTATTTTGAAAGAGGTCAATATACTGATGCTTCATGCAAAATATCAAGGCTCTATGCCTTCTGGGTCAGGAGGAGAATATTTTTAAAGTTTATTTTAAAATTTCACTATTGTTGCCATGGCAACCAGAGTTTTTAACAGATTTCAATTCTTTTAGCTATTTTTGAAGGGGACCATCTAAGGAACATTTCTGCCATATTTGGTTCAAATTGGCCCAGTGGATTAAGAGGAGATGTCGTTAAAAGAAATTGTTGACAGACGATGCACGACGCATGACACACAACGCACGACAGACGGACGACGGACAAAAGGGGATCACAATAGCTCACTTGAGCACTACGTGCTCAGGTGAGCTAAAAACAACAAAGGACAATAACTCAAAATATACGCTAGGTAGAGTTATGGTTCTTGTACACTGCACTCCCACTTGGTGAGATCTCTCCATCCATGAAGTTTGATGATTCAAGCTATTATACTTTTAGAGATATACTCCGGACAAGATTCAAGTATGAAAAACAACAAAGGGCAATAACTAAAAAAAATAGGCTAGGTAGAGTTATGGTTCTTGTACACTGCACTCCCACTTGATGAGCTCTTTCCATCCATGAAATTTCATGATTCTAGCTATCATACTTTTAGAGATATACTCCGGACAAGATACAAGTTTGAAAAAGCACAAAGGGCAATAACTAAAAAAATTGGCTAGGTAGAGTTATGGTTCTTGTACACTGCACTCCCACTTGGTGAGCTCTATCCATCCATGAAATTTCATGATCCTAGCTAATATACTTTTATAGATATAATCTGGACAAGATTCAAGTATGAAAATCGACAAAGGGCAATCACTCAAAAAATAGGTCAGGTAGAGTTATGGTTCTTGAGCACTGCACTCCCCCTTGGTGAGATCTATATACCCATGAAGTTTCATGATCCTTGCTATAATACTTTTAGAGATATACTCCGGACAAGATTCAAGTATGAAAAACAACAAAGGGCAATAAATCAAAAAATAGGCCAGGTAGAGTTATGGTTCTATTGCATTGCACTCCCCCTTCGTGAGATCTATACACCCATGAAGTTTCATGATCCTAGCTATAATACTTTTTGAGATATACTCCGGACAAGATTCAAGTATGAAAAACAACAAAGGGCAATAACTCAAAAAATAGACTAGCTAGAGTTATGGTTCTTGTACACTGCACTCTTACTTGGTGAGCTCTATCCATCCATGAAATTTCATGATTATAGCTATTATACTTTTAGAGATATACTCCGGACAAGATTCAAGTATGAAAAACAACAAAGGGCAATAACTAAAAAAATAGGCAAGGTAGAGTTATGGTTCTTGTGCACTGCACTCCCCCTTGGTAATATCTATTCACCCATGAAATTTCATGATCCTAGCTATAATACTTTTAGAGATATACTCCGGACAAAATTCAAGTATGAAAAACAACAAAGGGCAATATCTCAAAAAATAAGCCAGGTAGAGTTATGGTTCTTGTGCACTGCACTTCGTATTGATAAGATGAATATAACTACCAAGGTTAAAGTCAATCGGACTTAAGGTGACAGAGTTATGCTCCCGACAAAGAAGTGGACACCGCCCGTACAACCGGACGCCCGGACACCCGGAAGCCCGAACACCACGGGTGACCCCATAATACATCCTGTCTTCGACAGGCGTATAATAAGAGAGTAAATACAATTTAACCATTCCAAACGCAATTTAACCATTCTGGATGCCCCTTTGACCCCATATTGTGACCTTGACCTTTGAGATAGGAACCTGGGTCTTTTTTGCGACACGTCGTCTGAAGGTGGTGAACATTTGTATGAAAGAAATTTGTATCTGCATTAAAGTTAAAGGTTAAAGTCAATCGGACTTAAGGTGACAGAGTTATGCTCCGGACAAAGAAGTGGACACCGCCCGGACGCCCGGACGCCCGGACGCCCGGACACCACAGGTGATCCCATAATACGTCCCATCTTCGACGGGCGTATAATAAGAGAGTAAATACAATTTAACCATTCCACACGCAATTTAACCATTCTTGATGCCCCTTTGACCCCAGATTGTGACCTTGACCTTTGAGATAGGAACCTGGGTCTTTTTTGCGACACGTCGTCTGAAGGTGGTGAACATTTGTATGAAAGAAATTTGTATCTGCGTGCATGATTATAGAAGTTACAGAGTGGACATGGCATAGTCCCCATTTTTGACCTTTGACCCCAGATTGTGACCTTGATCTTTGACATAGGAACCTGGGTCTTTTTTGCCACACGTCGTCCTATAGCCACGAACATTTGTGCAAAGTTATATTGAAATCCACTGTTGCTTTTAGAAGTTGCACAGCGGACACAATAGCAGGACGGACGAATGGACTGACTGACTAATGGACGAACGGACATTTTGATTACTATATGCCGCCCTTTGGGGGCATAAAAAGCTAATCTACTCATGATAGAGAACAATTGATTAAGTTCTATTGAAATCCATCCAAAATTGAACAAGCTTTGCTCAGGTCATGCTTAATTTTCACATTCCACCTTGAGCTATGAACTTGGCCTTTGAGCTACCTGATTTTTTAAATTTTTTTATATGGCACATCTACTTAAGAGAGGGAATAATTGTGTACATTATTTTGAAATCCATCCATATTTTAGGATCTATACTCAGGACATGTTAAATTTTAATGTTTGACCTTGAGTTGTGACCTTGACCTTGGCGCTATCTGATATTTTATACAAAAAGTACATCTACCCATGATAGAGAACAATTGTGCAACGTTATTTTTAAATCCATGCATATCTGAAGAAGCGATCCTCAGAACATGCTTTATTTTAACGTTTGCCCTTGAACTTTGGCCTTGAAACTTTCTAATTTGTTTTTTCAAATGGCAAATCTACTCATGAAACAGAACAATTGCGCAAAGTTATTTCGAGATCCATCCATAATTTTAGGAGGGATGCTCTAGACGTGCTTAATTTTAATGTTGGACCTTGAGCTGTGACATTGACTTTGGAGATATCTGAATATTTCTTTATCTTGTGATATGGACCAATTGTCTCAAATTATATCAAAATCCATCCATAATTGAAGGAGTTATCCTGTGGGAAAGCTCAATTTTTAATGATTGTCTTGAAATGTGACCTTGGAGCGATCCAAAACCTGGGAAAAATAAAAAATTTGCGTAATATCATAAGGAATTCACCTGTGAAGCTTCATCCAATTTTGCCTAAGGGTTGTGGAGAAATTGAGGTAGACCGATGGATGGACAGATTGAACTAGAACTTGTCACAGTATGTGATTTAATACCCCCGCAAATTTCAGTGTAATGAGAGCTTCAACAATACAAGGACATAGCTACTGACTTTGCTTTTCTAGAAAAGGGGAGTTTGCGACACAAAATTCTTTTCTCTTATTTTGAGAAAAAAAGAAAGTAACCCAATATAACACAAAACTTGTCAAAGATATCGTTGAGAATTATGGCCTATGGCAATTGAACCAAAAATGTGGCCTCTACAGTGCAAAATACATGTAATGCCTTTTTGATCTGCAATAACCCAAATATTAGCATTGTAACTTAATTAGGGATGAAGTTATAGGAAAATGTTTAGTTGTCAGGTTAAGTTTTTGAGTAACGTTTTAGGGAAAAGGGTTAAAATTTTGACCTTGACCTTGATTGAATGACCTTCCCCAGTTGCGCCTTGTTGAGACCTATCTACATACCAAATATTAGCATTGTAACTTAATCAGGGTTGAAGTTATAGGAAAATGTTTAGTTGGCAGGTTAAGTTTTGCAGACAGACAAACAGACGGACAGATGGACACCGGTAAAACAATATGCCCCCGATAGATTGGGGCATAAAAATGCAAACAAGAGCTATGTCGGACATGCCCATCCCTCACCATAAAAGCTTGTTAGTAAACTTAAGCCATTTAGGTTCAGGCTTCTTGAGCACTGCATTTCTTCTCAATGAGTCCGATAATAGCTATTATACTTTCAGAGATATGCTCTTGACAAAATCTAAGTCTTAAAAACATCAAAGGGCAATGACTCCAAAATTATGCAAGCAAGAGTTGTGGGTCTTGTGCACTGCACTTCTCCTCAACGAGATCTATCCACCTATGAAGTTTCAAGTTAATAGCTATTATACTTTCAGAGATATGCTCAGGACAAAATCTTAGTCTTTAAAACAACAAAGGGCAATAACTCCAAAATTATGCAAGGAAAAGTTGTGGTTCTTGTGCACTGCACTTCTCCTCAATGAGATCTATCCAACTATGAAGTTTCAAGTTGATAGCATACTTTAGGAGATACGCTCCAGACAAGCTTAGTGACAGAATGACGGACGGAGACCATTACTGTATCCCCTTCGCCAAAATGGCAGAAAAAATAAATCAATGATTTGTTTGTTTGATGGGGTTTTACGCCGCTTTCAACAATCTTTCAGTTATATCGCAGCGGCTGGATTTGTTTGTTTGTTTGTTTGAATGGGGTTTTACGCCGCTTTCAACAATCTTTCAGTTATATCGCGGCGGCTGGAGCACCTAACAATGGAATCCTGGTATTTCTCACACCAGTACTACTATTACTTCCTTTCCTAGCCTCCAGCTGCTATCCCACATAGGTCTACGATTATCCACCCATTGGTGAGAGACAAATAGTCGGAAAGGATGATTGCCGCCGTCGGGAATCGAACCCGGGACCTCGAGATTGACAGTCCGACACGCTACCAACTGCGCTATGACGGCGGCTCGCGGCGGCTGGAGCACCTAACAATGGAATCCTGGTATTTCTCACACCAGTACTACCATTACATCCTTTCCTAGCCTCCAGCTGCTATCCCACATAGGTCTACGATTATCGACCCATTGGTGAGAGACAAATAGTCGGAAAGGATGAGTGCCGCCGTCGGGAATTGAACCGGGGACCTTGAGATTGAAAGTCCGACGTGCTACCAACTGCGCTATGATGGCGGCATAAATCAATGATAAGTTAACCTGTCTGGTTTAAGTTAGGTGGCCATCCACATGTGGACCTAATTTGTTGTCAGCCAATGTTTCACATTTATCTGAGCTAAGGGTATCAAGTTTTGTGTCAGTGCATCTGTGACTAACATCAGTGATCTTTAGGTGTTTGAATTCTCAAAAGGTTGGACAACTAATACTTTGTTAATTTAAATTGCAGTTACTTGTGAAACAAATTTCTTTTACTCTAATAAATGGGAAGTGTATATCAATTGAGACATGAACAGGCTTCAGTTGCCGACTATATAAAATTGGAATGGTTCAACACAACCCTTTTTTTAAAATTATTTATCACAAGCAAAGCATGAAACCGGGATTGACATATGTATAATAAATAAATAAATAAAGTCACAATATTAACCCATGCTTGTTATTTTCTTATAGTTTTTCATTCACTGTAAGTAACATAGACGATAGAATTCAAATTAATAGAGGAAATCCACAGATTCTCAAATCAACTACACCTAAAAAATAACCGAGTTTAGTGCACAAATTCTACTGAGGGAAAATAGTGCAACACCTGGGCAACCCCCGAGTTAGTCTTGTTGGTCTCTTTGATGTATGCGCTCCAATAGGGTAGAAGGGCCAGACCCGACATTTTTTTTTTGACATCAGCTGTGTTTTTTCATCAACAGAGGCTCGTGTTAAGAGAAAATCACTATGACTGTGTTAAATAAACAGACCTTTGGATATCCAGTTTATTAAAAAGTATGTTACTTCTATAAGTAAATCAACTTAAGCTCTATGTCACAATCTAAATATTTTCAATTGGTAGGCTGAAGTGCTGAAATGGAAAAAACTTTGTTTGTGTGTGTGTGTGTATTAGAGGTGCTTTTTTAGGCAGTACTCGAGGATAAGGCCTATGTCCCAGAAATATTCTGTAAACCCAGAAATTTGATACATGCAATTTATTTATATATCACTCGTTAAAAATTATAATTATCATTGGAAAATTTTGAAAAGATGGCAACCAATGAATTAATGATGAACCCTTTAACGAACATAAACAGGAAAAAAAAAAAAAGGGGGGCTACTTGGTTTTGCTTACAGCGGGGCAGGGGTGGTGGTGGTTTGTTGGCATTGTCCTGGACCAATTTACATTCCAAAATTTCTGGAGCCCTTTTGCACTATATGCCCTTTTGCCATTATTAACAAAATCCAAATATTGGTCCTAAAGCCTTCAACTTTTGAGACTAAAATAAGGAGGCATTGTTTGCAGGATTTTAAACAAAACAGTTAGTCTTTATCATATCTTATATTTTTGATTGTTGTCTGGTAATGTATGAATTAATGTCTGAAAACCCATTTCTTAAATGCTTTGAAATTGATAAATATTTTCACAATGTATACATAACCATGATGTAATGTCTGAATCAAAATTTGGTTCCACATGCCCTATGAATTATTAACAGAGAAGATAACTCTTACCATTATTTGTGTCGAAATTGTCGGGCATAGTACCCTCCCCTTCTATAATTCTCAGCTCCTCTGTGGACACCACAGGTGACTTTTTCATGGAGTTGGTCTGTTGTTTAGTGTGTAACATCTTCTGCAGCGATTCCATATAATTACAAGTGAGACAATTTTTAAATAAACTATTCTGTATAAGCTGAACAGAAAATAGTGCATCATATATCCTAACCATACTGATTTTATCTTTCTTTCCAATTCTTTTTGATCATGTTACAACAGCATGTGCATTAAACTATACATCAAAAATGACACACAAAAAAGAGGAGATAATCAAATTATACTAATTACTTTTACTTTTATCTGACCACTTTTAGAGAGTTCTTATACTTAAAAGGTTTATCAATTTACAGCTTTACTGAATTATTCATTCTAACTTTCTTTTCTCCAAATTACCTACCTTTTGGAAATACTCTTCATCATTGAAGGTAATTTTGGCATTACAGGATTGTCTAATTCCAGTTCCATATTCAGGAGTCTCTTCTTTATCTAGACAGAATATACAAGGTCAGGGCAGTGTAAATCTTCATTATTATTGTGTGCTCACTAGAATCATTTCATCAAAACATTTCAGAAGGAGAATATTCTAGTGCGCACAACAACATTTGTATAAGTTTCCTTATCTGGGTCACTCAAGTAAAATATCTTGATTTAAAAGAATCAATTTATGTATTGCATCTGTCAATTAAAAGCTCCACCAATCAAATCATTCACATTGATTGTATAAATTGTTTCTTATGTCAAATAGTTTCATTTGTTAGCAACATAAATGTGGAAACTACAACTGTAGTTATGCTTTGGCCCCCTTACAACAGTTTATATTTAGTTTTAAGTCAAGAAATATATATTGTATAAATCAATGCTGTTTCTATCTCAAAAGTGCCTAGTTGGAGCCAGATGGGTATGACTATTTATCAACCATCAAACAGTAGCAACTATAGGGTCATACATTTCTGAGCAATACCTTCACTAGCAATCAAATGACTGATGTTTTCAAGAATAACGCTCAGAAACACGTTTTAGACACAAACTAACAAATTTGGTGCGAACTCACTCATACTTTAGGAGGGGTATTTAAAGAAATCAGTAAAACATACCCAGCCCTGCTTGCTATGCCCATATAAATGGACACATCAGTACACATTTTCATCAAAAACATATTTTCAGTAGGGTTATCAATTCCCTAAGTATTTGATAAAAATAGCCAAGCAGTTTAGGAGGATATGATTTTTGAATAATTGTGAAGTAAAAAAGGCCCATATAAAAGGACCTATTAGAATTTTCTGACATTCTTTTAAAGGAGTCCTCATTGACCCTGACAATAAAAAAGAAAGTTCATAATTAAAATTCCGAGCCCTGCCAAGCCCATATTTCTGGGTCAAACAAAATGATGACATTGACATGGTATAAGCAGATACATGTCAATGAAAGGTAATATGTCAAATATGAGCATTGTATTTTGAATAGGCTAGAAATGAACTACTATCCTCATTTTTTTTCAAAAAAACTTTGATTTTAGGACCATTAATAGTTAGAGGTTATTTTGACCTTTACCTAAGACATATGACCCTCACTATGTGCTTATCGTTTGCAAGTACCTACATACAAAATAAAAACCTTGTATGTTCAAAAGTGATTTAAGATTTTTCCCTGGACCTTGCAGACATGACCCTCACTAGATGTGTGTCAATGACAGATACCTAGCTAATAAAGATGGATCTTGTGTCGGGAATAGTCTAGGAGAAATGGAAAATGTTAAGTTCTTGATACTCTAGTTAAAAGGTTCAAGATTTTGATCCTGAACTAGAACATATAACAGTAAATGTGTATCATTGATAGATTATTACATACTTAATATAAATAGATAAAATAGACAGATTGAGTTTGCAGACCAACAGACAATGGTAATATAAAATGACCTTGGTCTTTTTTACAGGCTTAAAAATAATGGATCCACACTTGATGGGCACATCACCTTGGGTAGTGAAGCTAATAATTCTTCTGGCGTATAAACATGAGAGATAATAGTGTGGTACATGGTTTATATTTAAATAATTTGAGTTACCTGATAATATTGCTTGAACAGCCACCCTTAGATAGCCTTTAACCTCTCCCTTTTCACTCACTATAGCCACCCTATGGGTCAGTGGTACAGGATAGAATAGGTTACTCAGGTAGACAAAGGATCTGAAAGTAAGGTTTATATGTTGGGTCTGTCTGCAATTTCTATTCCTCTAATTTGAGAAAAACATCATTAAATTTCATTAAGCTAAAGTCATCACAATCAATAGTTAAATGGTGAATTTTCATAACTGTGTTTTCTGAGTTAAGATTACATGGAAGGACAGAAGATCTTATTTTAAGGAAAACTGTTACAATATAAAGTAGGTCTTCTATTTAGCAACCACCTATGGGATCACTCAAAAAGGAGGCATAGGAAAAGGTTGTTCAATGCTAAAACTTTGGAGAACATTAAACAGAATGCTAGAGTATTTACACTCGAACATCATATAAAGAATGTGCATCAGTCTAATAAGATAGTGTGATAACAAAGTTAGACATGAAAATATGACGACCTAGACACATCTTTACCTGCCAACCAGTCTAAACCATGGAAACCTGTCATAAAATGGGTCGGTTCCTGTCATAGAGTTGATATTTGGATGTTCTGGTGAAGTTGGAGATAGCTCTGCTTCATTGTGATACATCTCTCTCATTAACTCTAACCTTTGTCTGTAAACAATTATGAAACATAAAACATGACTAGGGTGTAGATTTTCAGTCTGTCTTCCTTTTCTTTATACAAATATGAACCTTGTATCTTGATGAACATAGAGACAATAGAAAATGTAAAGTTTTTGACTAAGTTTTGTTGACAGATGGATAGATGAACAGACAAGCAGACAAAAAAAACGGTAGCGATATTCTCCTGATCTCTCAATGGATATGGGTATTAAATGCATAAAGATCTTTTAAAATGGCATTTGTTATAAACAAGCTAACAAACATCATACAGTAAAATATATATGAATGGAAAATTAAAACTCATCATCTTGCATTGAACAAGGAGTACTACATTGAAAGTAAAACAAAGAAACACTTTCAAAACCTGAGAAGAAACAAGGTTGACAGCAAAATTTGAGTGTTGAAGAATGTAACATTCACAAATACCACTGTAAATAAACAGATTCACATAAGTAGTTTATCTTAAGAGAAAAGTGTTCTAACTTTTATTTAGTAAGTCCAGTTTTCAAATTATCAGACACTTAAAAGACACCAAGAAGGATTATGTGTAACAGAGCAATTTTTGACAAAAACATTTTTCTTTCTTTATGTTCTTGCTTAACGCCGCTTTTAACACTTCACAGTCATACTGTGGTGGCTGGAGCACCTAACAGTGGATTCCTGGCATATCTTGCAACAGTGCTTCCATTACATCCTTTCCTAGCCTCCAGCTGCTATCTAACTAAGGTTTATGATTATCAACCCATTGGTGAGAGACAAATGTATGGAAAGGATATGTGGTGTCACCAGGATCAAACCCATGATACCACATGATTTCAAATTAGGAGTCTGATGCGCTACCAACTGCCCTATGACGGTGTGACAAGGATATGAGACTAAACTTTTCTTATAAGTAAAGTTCAGTAAAACCTCTCATTACAGCCACCCCGGAAATACAGGCACCCCTCTATTATGACCAAGTTTTTAGAGAAACGGAATTTTTTGTTCTTTATTTCAATGGTCGCGAACCCCTCTAAAACGGGCACCCTGCTTTTCCAAATTATGACCACTAAATTCAGTACCAACTATAGCTGATACATTATTTTGAACCCCCCTAAAACGACCAGTAACTTCACACGTTGAGACCGACCGGCGGAATTTCACACTTGAAATGAGCGACAATAATCGGGTACGAATGCATTGTCAATTCAGTATTGGATTTTTGATTAGGTGATATCAAACCCTTATTATGATAGGTGTTATTTCTATCAAAAAGATTAAAAGGCCAATAATCTTTAGAAATCATACCTTGTATTTTTTAATTGTTTTTTGAATATGTCACAAGTTTTGACTTGAGTAATAAATTCGAAAGTGAAAAAGTATCCAAGAAGTTACGATTAGTTTGTTTACAGCATTCAAAACAGATAATTAGCAATCAAATTTTGATTTCAACTTTATTGATGTTTGGTATTCGCATTATGGAAAATATCATATCAACAGTTTGATACTTTGAACCTCTAATAACGTATAAATAATCTGAAGTCAGACTTCTGAATCAGATCAAAATGGAGAAGAGAGAAATAAAAACTTATCAAAGATTGTAAATTTCAAAATGACATAAGATTCCACTGTAATACATGTTTTTATAGTTTTATTTTTTAAATGCATAGTATTATTATATTCAAATAATGAGGATAAATTATACATGAATTACTTGACAACAAACGACCAAACCTTAGTATTACGACCACATCGCTATTATGACCATTTTCAGAAACTACCAAAGTGGTCATTTTAGAGGGGTTTTACTGTAGTAAGATTCACTTATAGTGAAGGTTACGTACAAACCTAAAAGTATACCATATTAGACCTAAACTTAGCTTAGTTTGATCTGATAAAGCAATTTGAAGTGTATATATAAGAAAATGTGTAGAACTGAAATCAAGAATATAACAACTAGACATTGTCGCAAAGTGGAATAATACCCCCAAACAGTGCTTGTCCATATACAAGTGCTATCTGCCAAAGGGTCATAACAAAAAATTGACTTTTAATTCGAGGGCCATAAATCAGTAAAAAATAAATGGACCATAACCAAAATAGGATATGCACATGTCTGACTTTCTGTGAAATTTGAATCAAATCCGTCAATGGTTGCTGAAAAATTGAGCGGAGACAATTTTTTACCAAAGGGCCATAACTCCGTCAAAAATCAATGTAACCAAAATGCAATATGCTCATCTCTGCTTTATACTGATTATATCAGTGAAGTTTGAATCAAATCCATCCAATGGTTGCAGAGAAATTTATTGGACACGAAAAAGCTACAGACAGATGGACAGACCGACCAACAAGCTGACTCCTAAATACCCCCCAAACATAGTTTTGTTTTGGGGATATAATAATTGTGTGAAATAAAGCAAGTAAAGAATGAAATAAAATTGATATGTATATAGGTAGAGGACACAAAGCTTAACTAAAAGCTGAAACAAAAGATTAGCACAAATTAAGCCTAACACTGTACAACAGCTATGGAACAAACCTATTTGGTATAAGGTTGATAAAATTGAAATATTGTTGGTTGCCACAACCAGACAAACAGTGGAAAAAGTCCTGTTTAGCCTCTGGCGTGTCTGGAGACAAGTCGTCATTGTAGACGGCGCGCATGAGTTCCAACCGTTGTCTACAATGCAGGTTCTACATGTGTTAGTCAAAGCACAGTTAGTCAAAACAATTTCTCTTACTAGTAGTTAGGCAAAACTTTTGCTGTCTCTAGCAGTTAGTCAAACTGTTTTCTTTTGTAAGTAGTTATTCAAAACTGTCCTCATGTTATTCTTTCCAAATTCTGATCAATCTCTCAAATAACAATTAGTGCTAGAAATGTAGTGCATGTTAAAGACAAAATTCAAAACCCTTAATGAAAATTGAGTTTTTTTGGGTTTTTTTTACTAAAAGATATATTAACAAACCCATTAGAAGACAAAGTTGGAACTCTGCAACTTTCTACAATGATACTGTCTCTACAATCCAACCAAATAAGCTATGCTGCTATTTCTTATATGAAATCAAACTCGAAGTGGAGTATTCCTGACAAGGCAGTAAACATACAGTCTTTTCTCTAAATGCAAATAAAAGCCCTCTTTCATTTCTAATATTGCATTTTATCACAATCTTGTCCTTTTTATGAGGAAATTTTCTAAATTTGTGAAAAATTAAAAATGAAATACAGAATATGAACACTAAAGTAATGAATCCCAACTTTGCCTGTCAAATGAGTGAGAACACCTTAATCTTTCTACATTCATTAACAATACTAAGAGAACTCTTACACTGCTAACGCTTTTTCATTAAGTTGTTAAAAAGTAGAGATTTCAAAAAGAAAGAGCTGACTTCTTTTCTACTGAAACTCTCTGCCCTCTGACAAGGAAGTTGTCTGGGATATGAAATTAGTTTCCAAAAAATATGATCAGGATATCAAACTAAAAGCAAATATTTGGTTGGCAATCTAAACATCATAACTACAATTTACTTAAGCTGTACTTACTACCTTTAAATCACCAACCAAAGAAATTACAACCAAAGAAATTGCATTACAAAATGCAGGGGTCAAAATTACTCTTCTAGTCTAGATGAAAACAAGAGCACCGCCCACAGATTCCAATGCTCGGCTGCAGCTAATGGATAATGCAAAAATTCTCAGTGGAAAAGGGGCATAACTCTTACAAAAACGCTTTTAGAGTTATCCCCCTTGATAGTCTAGATAGCTCTTGTGATGGTTAATACACATACCAAGTTTCATTAGGATATCTTCAATAACAACAGAGATATGACCATGGTTAAAGTTTGTCGGCGCATCGCCAACGCCGACGCAGACGACACCAAGGTGGTGACAATACCTCGGGTTTTCTCAGAAAACAGCCGAGCTAAAATGTTGATAAACTGATTTTTTATAAACAACTCCAATATGTCAATTGTTTACAGTAATAAAAGGTCACCCTTCTGCTTTTGACTGCTTTTCAATAGATCATATAATATTCTATAGGTTTGGTAGAACAGCCAAAAAGCTGTCTTCTTGTATGTGAATCTTAGTATACACTATCAGCAAATAGATTATTGCTTAACCTATTACCATACAGTAGATATTTAGATTGGTCCAAATTGAAAGGTGTTGCAGACAAAAATTTAGATATTTTCTATTTTCTTGGTGGAAAACATTGTGGACATTCAAGATATTACTTGTTGCAAGCAATTTCATCATGTTACACATTATTTCCCTATGGTTAATTATTTTTGAGAGGTGTCAAAAAGCATCATGAGTGAGAATGGGTTAAAATTGCCTTACATCAGAATTTCATTAAAAAACATTGCAAAATATAATAATAACTTTTTAAACATTGTATGTTTGACCTTTTACAAGAAAATTACTTTTGAGAATTACTTTTTAAGAACAACCAAAGTTTTAATTCCAAATTAAGACTAATGGATGTTGAAAACCCATATTTACAACCCTTCAAAAGCAAGATAATTCATAATTCAACAAGTATTTTCATTTCTAACCTGTGTGATTCTTCTAACTTCATACAATTTAAGTGAAATAAGTAATAATTTGAAAAAATTGAAACGAGAATTTTTTTTTAAAATCTGATGTAAGTCGAATAAAATTTTAATCATGTTGAACTTTTTAATGATTTTATGGCTAAGAATTTCTAGAACAGATATTACATGAAAATGCCATTAAATTAACCAGATCTTAATATTCAAGACACATTTATCAAATAAACTTACAGAACATACGAAAACAATCAATGAACCAAAACATGTACATATGATTTTATCGAAACTGACTTTTTTTTACCTCTGAAATCTCTCAAGTACATCCACTTACATTTTTCTGTGAAAATGTCTAAATTAATGGTCTAGAACTCCAATAGTAAAATTACTAAGTAATGATTTCTGACCTAAATTTTACATACAAGAGGGGCAAATTGGCCCTAAATCATTCACCTTAGATTTATTTTAAGACCGATAAGCCTAGTCCTGCCACACCCATATCTTATCACCAATAAAGATTTTTAAAGATTCACTTCATAATTTTTCCAAGTCTAATAAGCACTAGACTACAATACCCCTAACAAACATATCCCAAACAAATTTTGAATTCTTGCTAATTTTGTCTAAATTTTTGGAGCCATTGAATTTTTAAAGAATTATTTCATGATTTCTCCAAGCCTGATAAGCCTTGCCCTGCCCCAAATTTTTCGCATATCAAATGTTCCAGAATTTTTTTTCAAAAGGGTCACCAAAGGAACATTCATGCCAAGTTTGGTTAATATTGGTCTATTGGTTACAGAGGAGAAGATTTTTATTGCATTTTTGAAGACTTACAACGGGCAATGCACAACAAACACAAGGTGATCACAGGAGCTCTCCTTGAACACTTTGTGCACAGGTGAGCTAAAAGTGATGGTTTTGTACACTCATAATCAAGAGTAGCACTAAATAGTGTAAGACTTGGTTTAAAAAGTTCTATTCATTCATTTTTTTTTTAATTTTATGATTCATGATGAGTTGATTATTTGTTTGTTTGAATGGGGTTTTATGCCGCTTTTAACAATATTTCAGTCATATCGCGGCGGCTGGAGCACCTAACAATGGATTCCTGGTATTTCTCACACCAGTACTACCATTACATCCTTTCCTAGCATCCAGCTGCTATCCCACATAGGTCTACGATTATCGACCCATTGGTGAGAGACAAATAGTCAGAAAGGATGAGTGCCGCCGTCGGGAATCGAACCCGGGACCTCAAGATTGACAGTCCGACGCGATGAGTTGATTAACCAAAGTTTCTAATATAATAGACTTAAAATGTAAGATCTCACCTTTAACATTTATTGAATTTTCTATGAATCTTGTTATCTTTTTTTGTTTTATTGGGGTATGATTAGTTTTCACTCAAAAATCTATGTTTCAGTTCATATACGGGATCTAGACTATGGGTTTTACCTCAATTTTTCAAGACTCCAGTAATGTGTGGCACCATTCTTTGTGTCTGTTACTTCTACAGCAACAACAGTTTTGGGGAAAGGTCTATTAACATCTCGATCATTTGATGATAAAAGGTCAGTAGGTAGTGGAGAGTAAAGACTGTCTGTTAACAATACAAACTGGAACTGAACCTGTAAACACAAGGAAATAAGAACAGTACTTTCAAGGTTAATTTTATGGTTAAAAACTTACTTTTAACAAAAAGATAGATATGAAGGCATAGTTTGTTGAACTTAGGAAATTTCATGAAAATGAGATTACATCTCTGCCAAACATTTTTTGAAGAACAGCCAAGAGGCATTAAAAATCCAGTAGTATATTAGATGCAATATATCTTCTGCAAAACAACAAGGTCCAATCTAGTCAATATCTGGACTGACATGTAAAAAAATATTTTTACAAAATATAAGAACAACAAGAGCCATGCACAAAGTTGCAAATGCTCAGCTGTAGAAAAATGGAAATCAAAGAGGCATAAATCTTACAATTTCAACACTATTTCAGTCTTATCTCAGCAGAAGGAGCACCTTACTGTGGATTTCACAGCAGTACTACCAGTACATCCTTTCCAAGCCTCAAGCTAGTCATCCAACTTAGGTGTACAATTATCCACCCATTGATGGGAGACTTATGTCAGACAGGATTTTTGCCGCAGCTGGAATTGAACCTGTGGCCCCATGAATCGGAGTCCTACATGCTACCACTGTGGTATGACCAGTCTAAAATTTTGTCATTTGGGAAGAGGTTAAGTATAGAATGGTCTTGTGACAGTGAACATGTGTGTGAAGATTCAAGAAGATATTTTCAAAAGTAACATTTATAACATGCAAGTGGCATTACCAATGTTGGAAAAAAATGAGCTACATTTACGTGAACTTAATTCTAATGAACATATCAGTAATGTTTTATATGTTCTTAGAGTATTTGGTTTACTTTTTCTCACATGCCCTGATTAACAAATACCTTTTAGGTAATGAAAAATAACCAATTCTAAGCTTTACAAAACAATAAGAAGTCTGTACAAACCTTCTTGTTCAGCTCTACACTGATAGCATTGGCTTCTTTCAAAAATATTGCATTTCCCCACAGGTCATCCTAAGATAGAAAATGTAATAGTAGATGACTTTTTGAATTTGAACCTGTTTGTGACATTTCCAACAATCTCATGTGTATGTTAAGCAAGCTAGAAAGCACATCTAGAATCTTTGCAAACTGTCTACAAAAACTTGAGTCTACTGAGTACATAGTGAAGAATCTGACTCTGCTCATTCTTGTCCAAGTTGGTACACATGTGTAACTGTCAGAGTCTCACATACAGGTCCAAATTTCAGCCCTGACCAAATATACAAAACTATCTAGAAAAATCTTGTCCAGTTATACAATAGCGGCTAACTGAAAGCTCTACAATGTAACAAATATGAATAATCTTTTTTTACAAAGTGTTTTAAAGGAGATTTTTATCATAACATAGTCTTGAAATTAACATATTCAACTAAAAACTTATAGGATTTCCTCTTGAGTAGTAAAACCTCACAGCTTAACATTTACTTTTATTAAGAAATAGAAAAATTTTTCATTGGAACAAAAGAAATATTTTTACAGTGTCTGCCTCCTGTATAAATGCTGAAAATACTGTAAAGTGCAAATTTTTGCAGTTGGGTTCAAAAGAAGGATGTGCAAAAATGTTTGCGCATCAAATTTTTGTGGTTATGCATCAATAGAAATGTCCTTATATACAGCTCCAAAATTAGCATTTAACATTATTTAGCATAATTTATGACCAGTAAACATGCAAAGAAAAAGTAAAATTGTTGATTAGCAAGTTATAATCTATCTACTCTACAATCAGATGAATTAAAATGACTCACTCTGAGAGATGTGAATTGATGATATTTCCATTTTCTAAAACCCCAGGCAGCAAGCTTATAATCTCTATCGGACCATGTCACTTCTGTAAACAAAAACATGGAATAAACATGCTCAAGATATTTTCTTAAAGCCTTCACAGTGAAAAAATATGAAATAAAACCTTATCATATTAGATAAAATTCAGCCCTTGTTTTTTTTCTGGATCTATTTGAGAGCACATTTGTATAAATCCATTATTAAACAAAAGAAAATTAGACAGGTCAACAATCAAAGAAGTTGCATATGATAGTTTCAAGTTGATAGAATTTTATATATATCCGAGTTATTTTGGAGGGGGAACTACAAAAACATATAGCAATAGCTTTTGACAAGCAATTTTTTCATATACCACATTGTTTTCAAGAACTTCTTTCTTGAGGGTCCTAAAATAGAATATTAAAAACTGTGTAAGGACAAGCAAGTACATGAAAACTTGATTTTTTCACATTCATTACACATGTAGTTTCTCACTAGTGACTGTTTTACCTTGTTGTTGAATCATGGCCTCCTCTTCTGACACAAGATCAGACACAGTGATAACACTAGACATCATGGAATGTCTCTCTACTTCTTCCTGGAGATTCTTGATTCGAATTTCATAGTCCTATTCAAATATACAGACAAGTTAGTGCAAAACAGTGGGAGATATAAGCACTTATGACAATGTTACGTTAACTTTTTGAATTAAATAAAACAAATTGTGACCTGTATTGTGTAACAAAATGATGACATTGGTCACACTAAGGAGGCTGACCGGGGTAAACATGGGTTGCTTTAGGCCAATTTTCTGTAAGTAAAATGTTCCCTATATATTTCATCGTTTTCAATTTTTTGAATAACTAGAGGTGGTTGAGCTCCTGTATTGCTCCACAGCCCTGAATTTACTGAATCCAAATCAATCCAGCTTTTCGCGGATTATCAAGAAAATCTTAGAAAAGGATCATTTGGAAAAAAAAAGCTAAAACCAAGCAATTTGTTCTTTATGGGGTAAGAAAGAAAATTCAGTCTTTCTTTAAAAACATATGAAGCAACCAATAAGCAAATGTTCTTGATTCTAGAAATATTACAAGGGAAGCACCCATTTAGTCCATAGTTTTCAACAAAAAGTCTAATTAAAGGTCACCCTAAAATATCCATGCATATCCATTCAAAAATAAAACTGATATCTATTTAATACTTTCTCAGGAGATTTGTTTGTTTGAATGGGGTTTTACGCCGCTTTCAACAATCTTTCAGTTATATCGCGGCGGCTGGAGCACCTAACAATGGAATCCTGGTATTTCTCACACCAGTACTACCATTACAGCCTTTCCTAGCCTCCAGCTGCTATCCCACATAGGTCTACGATTATCGACCCATTGGTGAGAGACAAATAGTCGGAAAGGATGAGTGCCGCCGTCGGGAATCCAACCCGGGACCTCTAGATTGATAGTCCGACGCGCGACTAACTGCGCTATGACAGCGGCTGGCTTTCTCAGGAGAAAACCTTAGTGATTTTGCTATATATGGAAATATTGCACCCTCTAAGCAATGTTTATTATCCATTCTTTTTTTTTTATTCAAAGAATCTGATAAAGGGTCACTCATGCATCATTTCTGTGAAATGCATTAGAAATCTGTGCAAAACTTTCTGAGGAGAAGAATTTTAAAGTAAAGTTTACTGATAAACACACAGATGGACACAACACCATGACAAAAGATTGCTCGCTTTCAGCCAGTGGAGCTAAAAGAACTTTCCTAGTTGACATATTCTACATCAGATCTCTACTTCAAATATTGCTATATATCTGGGTGGTCTCTGTTAACCCAAGAAGTCTGAATTATTTCTCGTAAATTATGTAACATTTGCATGTGTAATGAAAATATCTGAATTACTAATTTATTCCTCAAAGTTTGTTTCATAATGGCATAATTGTAAGTGAAACAACCTATGTATTGAAAGACTGATGACAAATAGTAACCACAAGTTTAAAAAAAAAGGACCTTGTTATATGACCTTGACCTCATTTGTCAATTGACCTGTCTTTGTTAAGGCAGATGCCTTTCAACAAACGGTACATACATACAAAATACGGCATTTTATGTGTAAGAGTCTTGAAGTAACAGCGACTACACTGAGTAAAGGTACAATTGACAAAGCCACAATCTTATATAGAGCAGCAGCATTAAAAGACTTTCTAAGGACAAAATGTGAGTTAAAAATGTTTGTTTCTGATATCTTATTCTACATCTACTGTAACAGCTTATGATTTCTTTCCTAAGAAAGAATCATGGTTTCAAGTTTAAATCACAAACCTAATAATGGATTCCTGGTAGTTATCACACCAGTACAACCACTACATCCTTCTACAGCGTCCAGCTGCTATCCCACTTAGTTTTACGATTATCCACCCATTGGTGAGAGACAAATGTCGGAAAGGATATGTGCTGTCGCCAAGGATCAAACCCATGACATCCCATTATTGAAGATTAGGAGTTTTATGCACTACCGACAATATAATAAAAGCCAAAATAATACTAGTTATCATCAGTCAAGTATTTGATGGTTAACCATCACTGCCTATTGTGAAGGCAAATATTCAAATAATTTTTCCAATCCATTATCAAATCTGTTGATCAATTTTCCATGTAAGTATATGTAGCTAGATGTGATCTATCAGCTAAAAGAATGACACACATACATTTATAGGGTGTTAAGGAAATGCTTTAAATCTTAATGAATACCTTGTCCTGTAAATACAATCAGCACACAATTTACGGACACAAAAAATATGCAAGTAATGCTGTAATGATCTTGGCCATCATGATTTTTACAGCTTACCACAGTTACAAAGTGACTAAACTTTCCAAATCAAATACTTGTGATGAAAACTGTTATAACCTTTTCTCAACAGTGACAGATAGCCATTATTCTTTCTAAGGCTATTTCTTTTATTTTTTCTGATGTTTTAGCCAGTGAGGGTTAAGCATCACAATTAAAATAAAACTTGTGGTGAGTATTCATCATAAAGAATGGTGACGGCTAGCTTTCAGATACCAGACTGATAATGTATAGTAAATCTTAAAATGGTGTTCTTTTATTTTTTGATAGGTCTGATAGGTCAAAGTTTACAATCATCATTTCATACCTGTCTCTGTTGTTCAAACAATTGATCAGCTTCTTCCTTCTCCTTTCGATATTGTTCTTCAAGAGCAATTAATCTGAAACAAAAGGTCAATTCTTTATCATAACACCAAGTATACCACCACATACATATCAAACAAATTTCCCACCATAAATATTTCCTATTATTCCTTATTGTTTGTCTAGAGAAGATTTTTAAAGAATTCCTTCTTTAATTCTATATAAATTAGGGTGTGTGCAGGCAGAGCTCAAACTTGAAACCAGGAGAATTTATTTAAGAATTCTTGTAGAGACCACCAAGTGATGCCACATGCCAAGTATGAAACTTATATGCCTTATTGATGGTCAGGAGAAGATTTCCTTTCTATGAAAATAGGGATTGCCTTGGTGAACCTCAAATAGTTAGCTTGATAGGGGTTAAACACCACTTTTAACGGTATGCAGCTGGAGCACCTAACAATGGCTTCCTGGTATTTCTAACACCATCTTCACGACTACACCCTTTCTGAACTGCTCATCCCACTTAGGTTTATGATTATCAACCCATTGGTGACAGACACATGTAGGAAAGGACATTCGACTGATCTGAGGATTATAGAAAATGTCTAAAGACTGTAGTCTATTAGATTTATAAGAGTTTTTTCCTGACAATTGACCCTCCATAATACTAGAGAGTATTTTTCTCTGCATATTGGTTTGGCTAATTTTAATGCTATTTACACAATGGGCTATCACTTACATATTATACAGGTATGTTATTGTAAATATTAACAACTTTTATTTAATAATTCCATAAAAGTGATAATGTCATTTCAATATTATAATGTCATGTCATTAACTACACTGTAATGTCATTTAAATATATATTTACTATAAGCAATAAGTTATACTCAAGATCCTTGAGGAGGTTTGTGTATGTTTATTTTAAAAAGAACGGTTGTACCATATACACCAATTCTTAATCAGATGACACCTGGTGTGATCTTTGACCAATCAAATTGTTTGCAGTAGTCTTGCAGGTTTCTGGTTAATAACAATTGCTTGGGCATAGTTATGTAGTCTCTCATTTATTGAAATAAAGGCATTTTTCAAACAAATATTTGATAGTGTCTTACAATCAGCAATCCTTATTAGAATGATTTTATGCACACTAGAAATTGTCGCAAAGCAGACTCATACCCCCCAACAGCACTTGTCTACATACAAGTGCTATCCGAAAAAAAAAAATGGTCTAAATACAAGTGCTATCCGCAAAAAATAGACTTTTTAATTAAAGGGCCATAACTCTGTAAAATCATTGGGCCAACACAAAAATAGGATATGCACATGTCTGACTTATACTGAGTCTTTCTGTGAAAATTGAATCAAATCTATCAAATGGTTGCTGAGAAATCGAGCAGACATAATTTTTCACAAAAGGACTATAACTCCATCAAAAAACAATGGACGGTAACCAAACTAACTTTCTAAGCAATCATTCACTGATCCTATTTTCTAGTCTTATCATAAACCAACTATCATTTACCGATTGATCAGTGGCCATGGAACCTGACCTTCATAGTAATCTACGGCTAGAGAATTAAAGGTACATAGTTGGAGGGCAACCTAAATGTCATAACCTTAGCTTGAAAAAGCTGTCCACACACTAAAATGTTTTTAAGATAATGTTGGAAGTTAACCTTTACCCTTCCAGTATAGATGAATGATTTGAATGCTCAATTCATTTTTGATGGAGAGCTTTGGTCTGGTCCGATGACATACATATCAATAACATTCAGTAAATCTCAGAAAGAATGACAGCAAATCTATAGATTAACTCATTCCAAAACAATCCCAAATTTTTATGCCTAAAAGAAATTGAGGTATGGAAAACATTATGAGAAAAGAAGAAATTGCTTGCTATAAGCAATTTCTTCCTTTCTCGCAATATTTTCTACCTAATATGGCCCTTATTTTCACTTTAACATAACTTTATTTTGTTGTCTGCGACCTCTTTCAATTTGGACCAGACAAAAATTTTGTCATTTGGGAATGGGTTAATCTAATTGCACAGAACTATGACTGAGCTCTGGAACAACAATAACATTAATTTGGTATCCTTACTTTGACTCCATCTCTTTCCTCAGATCCACTCCTTGTTTTTCCAGCAACTCAAGTTGGGCATATGTCCAATCAACAGGTTCTGTAAACAGTTATGGGAAAAAGTTTAAAGTTCTGTGTGTGACTCATCCACTTATTATCAACTAACCCATCATACTGTTCATCACCTTCTTTTATATATTTCCTTGATCAAATGTCTAAGATAACTTTGAGCAATTTTCATATACCAATATAAGGTTACTGATGCTTTACCTAGTATCTTTTAGTGGACCTCTGACCGCAATGACCTCCACCCCACCCACATTGTGGCAATTCTGACTTATATTTGTAACACTTTACCTAGTAAAACATTTAACCACATTATACTGGATCTGGAATATTCCTGTTTTAGCAAGAGGTATAGACAAAGTTCAGCCTGCACACATGTGCAGTCTGACACTAGTCTATACAACCAGTTTGTTCCTTTCAAAACCAGAGTTGATTTTGAGAAAAGTTTTCAAACGAAATATTGCCCAACTAGTGTACTCAGTGCTGTAACTCTGTAATTTAAATGCACTTTTCTCAAAAGGATTTTATTCAGTCTGACAAGGTCTAACCTGTCTAAACTAAAAAAATGCAGACGAAAATTTCAAGCCCCTAACACTAGTTATAAAAGAGATATAAAAACTTTAACCAAGTGAGGCGCCAACATTGACCTGAAGGGTATGATAAGAGCTCTTTTGATACATTGGTATAAAGTTGCAGACCTCAATTTCAAGTTGATAACTTTATGTGTGTCTTTTTGAGTGGATAATATTGTGGATGATTAAGAAACTGCTTGTTTAAAGCAATTTCTTCAATTTCTGCACAAAGAGCCTATACGCACCATTGATACCAACTACACAAGATTGTTAAGTGAAGACACCGAGTCACTTGGACAAACACACAGTGTATTTAGAACATATGCTGGTTAGCTGTGTGTTTAGTATATACCTATCTACTGATAGGATTGTTAACACTCTGGCCAGGCTGCTCGTATTGGCAGGCTGATCCATGTCTTGACTCATTGAACAGACAGAATTGTTGGAAATGTCAAGGACAGGCCATGTTATTCACAATCCTTGTGGTAATTAGAAAATTGAGATTAATTTTTCACCGGAGAAGCCCTTCCACTAAGAACAAAACTGTACTATAAGATTTTCAAACTTAGAAAATAAATCTACTTGCCATTTGGTGTCTCATTAGGATCTAACATAAGGACCCTGCTTTGTCGAGCTGTAAAAAATGAATATTTAGAGATAAAATAAATCATCAGTAGAGAATTTGTTTAAAATTGGTAAAATAGGTACTACAAATAGTTTAAATCCACTCAAAATAAAGTTAACTCTTGTTATAAAAACACTAGCTTCTTTCCCAATTACTTGACGTGAACCTGGCAATCATGTGTAAAATCCCATAGCTGGCCTAACTAAATGTCTTTTGGAAGAGATATTAAACCAAAGCCCTGTGTGACCGTGCTATCTATCAAGCAAGTTTAACACAAGGCATGGCTTTCAGCATTTTCAACTTGTATCCTTAAACTTTCCCCTTTCAAAAACATCTTCCAAGGGTGTTGCTCATGTGGGCATGTGCTATGGTAGTGAAGTTGTTATAAGCTAAGTATACTGTAGTCTGATAATAAATTACTAATTGAAACTAAAAGTCTAAAAGTATTTTGTTATTTTTCAAAAAGCAGGTTTTCCCCTTTAGATCATGCATGTGTGCTTAAGTCTAAACATTTGTTAACTATTTAACCCCTTACCAGAAGGGAAAACTTTAGACTGGTCGAAATTTAGAGAAGTTGGAGATGAAAATTTATAAGTATAATCTTTCTACCAATCCGATTAAAAAATTTTGTAATAGAGCCACTGTCTGTGAATCACAAAAATAGATTGACCTGTAAATCATTGTTGAGATATGATATCATCTCTAATCAAGTACTTATGTAACCCATTTTCAATGCTGTGTGTCCCTAAAATGATTAAGCTGTAGTTATGATGTTAAGCTTGCTCACTAAGATCCATTTTGGACGATAGCAACAACCTAAAGTTGTCTTATATCTCAGACAAACTGCCCTGTCTGAATGTTCTGTAATAATCTCTCTATGAATGGGCATGTTTAATGTCTCACCTTGTACAGGATGGTTAAATCTGAACACATGGTTCTTTCCCAGGATAACACGTGCCCCAACTTTTAACTCTGTTGGCTCCTTTACTTGTGTACCATTTACATAGCAGAGAGCATCTCCACAGGGAATCAGTGTAACTTTACCTGGGAAAAAAACAAGATGTTCAACCACTAATCCCCTCTGTAACAGAATTGACCTTGTCTGATGACCATTTTTTTTAATTGGGTTTAACACCACTTTTAACAGTATTTCAGACATATCACGACAGACCTACATACAAAATAAGAGCCTTGTATAGAAAAGATGGAAATTATAAATGTTTTTGCTTAAGATTCTCGACAAAAGGATGAATTGAAAAACAACAGTAAAATGATATGCCCCTGATCTATTGATACAGGGGCATGAAAATCATAATAATTAAAACATTAATCATAGAAAGTTTATCCTTTCTTATTCAAATTTAGATTAGATTGGATTTTTATCTGGAATAGAAGATGAACATACAATTTGATGACCACTAAACAATCAGTTTGTTTACAAAAGTTTTAATGTTTACTCACCATCATCATTGTTTTCAAACAGACAATGTTCTTCCTTTATATATGTCCCACTCAGGATTATATCTTGTTGTTGTTTAGCATCTTCTCTTCCAAACCTGTCATATATAAATTAAGATATACAAGAGGGTCACTGGCTACCTTAGAAATGTTATCAGAAAGTCACCAGTTGATACTCCATGCAAGATATGAAACCGTAAAGCTTCATTTGTAATGCAAATCTCGTCTTTTTGTTAAAATAGTATGCATCTAGAAGAGCCAGAATGTAACACTAGTGGCATCATATGAAAAAAGTTTGGAAAAATCTACAAATCTATGAACCCAACATCGATTCTCATGGCTCCCTTGTTTGGTGGAGATCTTTTAAGAGTTTTTAAGTATACATGGGGGGGGGGGGGTCAATATGACCAAAGGGGCATCACATGAACATTGGAAAAGGCTAAAGGTTGACTCACAGACAAACTGACTAAAGGACAGACTGACCTGGTGAAACCAATAAACCCCCCTCCACTTTGTATGTGGGTTGGTATAGACTCATAAACCAACACTTTCACATGTTAGTATAGACTCATAAACCGACACTTTCAGATGTTGGTATAGACTCATAAGCCAACACTTTCACATGTTAGTATAGACTCATATACCAACATTTTCAGATGTTGGTATAGACTCATAAACCAACACTTTCACATGTTAGTATAGACTCATAAACCAACACTTTCAGATGTTGGTATAGACTCATAAACCAACACTTTCACATGTTTGTAAAGACTCATAAACCAACACTTTCACATGTTAGTATAGACTCATAAACCAACACTTTCACATGTTAGTATAGACTCATTAACCAACACTTTCAGATGTTAGTATAGACTCATAAACCAACACATTCACATGATAGTATAGACTCATAAACCAACACTTTCACATGTTAGTATGGACTCAAAAACCAACACTTTCAGATGTTATAATAGACTCATAAACCAACACTTTCACATGTTGGTATGGACTCATAAACCAACACTTTCAGATGTTGGTATGGACTCATTAACCAACACTTTCAGATGTTGGTATAGACTCATAAACCAACACTTTCACATGTTGGCATAGATTCATAAACCAACACTTTCACATGTTAGTATAGACTCATAAACCAACACTTTCAGATGTTGGTATAGACTCATAAACCAACACTTTCAGATGTTGGTAAAGACTCATAAACAATCTCTTTCACATGTTAGTATAGACTCATAAACCAACACTTTCAGATGTTGGCATAGATCCATAAACCAACACTTTCACATGTTAGTATAGACTCATAAACCAACACTTTCAGATGTTGGTATAGACTCATTTTCAATTGTTTGTACAGCAAAGACAAAGGGTAGACTGGGCATCTCAACATTTCCAAAAGAAAGTTACCTGCTTGTATAAAGAAACTTTGAATCAACATGTATCTAAAGATTGTGCAGTGAAGACTCAGATCTGATTATTTCGATCAAGATCTTTGCATAGAGGACATGTGAATTATTAGAAATTCTCCAATAACATCAAGATAACCATGACCTATGTGATGTATCTCTAAATGATATAAAGATAACAAGGATTGTAAAGTAATCTTACCGTGTTACTCCATCCTTAATATAGTATATCAGGCATTCTGACATCAATGGGTCCTCATTCAGATTCACCAAGTGTGGCGTTTTCTTAGGTGAAAACACACCTATTGTACCTCCATCTTCTTTCAAAGCCACTCCCATTTCAGCGAGCACAGCCTCCCTATATAGAGATCAAAGTATAAACATCATTCTATTTGTTTTTCCAACTGAATCAGGCTTACATTATCAATTGATAAAGATTGAAGTCAATAGAATTTTGGAAAGCAAACGATGAAGATATTTTCATATCTGTTCCTTAACCCATTCCTACACAGTGAAATTTAAGACATGCCAACTTGAGAGAAGTTGCAGATGACAATTTCAAATTGTTGAATTTTTTTTTATTCTCTGGAGCAGAAAATAATGTGAAAAATGCAGAAATTGCTTGTGACAAGCAATTTCTTCATTTTCCACATTGCTTTCCAAAACTATTTTGTGAGGGGCATAAAAGGAGTGATTGTGAGGGAATGGATTAATTGAAATACTTCTTTTATTTTGGAGCAGTCTAGAGTTCACTCTTCAGTAATACATTAGTTTTATGCATTAGCCTCAACGAATATATCTTTTGTTTGAAAGCATTACAAACAAGATGTATTTCTGAAACACAATGTCCCTGCCACAGGAATAAACGTTTGACCTTGGTATGTGACCTTGACCTTATCACATGACCTTGACATGAGGAGATGCGTATTATGGAGATGTATCATCATGCCAAATATGAGCATTGTATCTTGAATAGGCTAGTAGTAGTAATTGGCACTGTTAAGTTTTTTTGTTAAGTTTTGCAGCCAGACGGACAACAGTAAAACAGTATGCCCATGATCTTTCGATGTGGGGCATAAAAAAGCGTCTTTGAATGTGAATGGGTTAAATGATTTCATCTGAATGCACAGTATTAATATTTTTCCTAGAATTCCGAATGTTTATTTAAGAAAAAGAATCTGGCATCTTTCAGACAAGCTGATCTTAACCTTCTCTCATCTAGAACAGAAAAGTTTTCAAGCTCACCAAGTTCTATTCTACACTTAGTCTAGATCAGCTTGTCTCAAACATTTTGTTATTTTGAATGGGGTTTAACACCACTTTGAACAGTATTTCAGTCATATCACGACGGCTGCAGCACCTAACAATAAATTCCTGGTATTTCTTTCACCAGTTATACCATTACATCCTTTCCTCACCTCCAGCTACTATCCAACTTAGGTTTTACGATTATCAGAAAGGACATGTACCTCCCCTAGGGATCGAATGCACAAAACCTCATGATTGAAAATTGGGTGTTTCAGCTATGACGTTGGCTTCTTGTCTTAAAGAAGACCTCATCAAAAATCCTATATTCACTATTCAAAATATTTGTCAAATTTCCTATCCCAATTTCTCATTGTAGTTATTCATTATCAAAATAATGTATCCAATTTATTTCATTGTATTTCTTTATAATTTATTCCCTGTTCCAAATATTCGATGCTTCTTTTATCTATTGTATATATTCAAACCCAAGGGTTCTTTTCATTTATATCGTGTAACAATGAATCAATGCATTTATTCAATTTTCCAAAATAACAAACAAACAAACAAAACACTAACAAACCTTTCTTTCTTTATTTCCTCTGTTTTCCTTAGCTTCTCTTCCCAAGACTGGTTCAGTTCTGCTATTAATTTTTCAGACATTTCCAATCTCTCTACAGCATCTTCCCCTTCTATAGTTACAGACGACTTCCTGGATCGAGGTAATGGCTTTGGAATGGCATCAAGACCTGCAATTTCAAAGAGATACATTTTGTTGGTTGCTTTATATTTCAAAGTGATAAACTTCATATCTATTCTTACAACTGGTACACCCAATATGTCTCCTTGTTTTTATAAGTTTTATAAAACATTCATGAAAATAAAAAAGTTTTTTACCTTCTTTACTGACTTGATTTGACATTTCTGATAATAAAAACAGACTAATTATATTTTTGCCTAGGGCTTCTTTGCAGTCTATAATTTCATGTAACAACAATGTAACAGGCTACTTGTTAACATTTTTGTAAGGGCAATTTCCTTTTCAGCAATTTTTATCTGGTATTTGTAGGCATGGGATCAGTAGGATGAAAACAAGGAGCTAAGTAACCTATCAAAACAAGGAATAATCATCTCAACGAAGCAAAAAATATCGATTCTGCTCAATCATTACAGGCTAACCATGGTGGAAACATTTAGCTTTTGGACAATTTTCTGAATATGAAATTGTCCTCAATCCGTATTATAGAATCTTTTTAGTAATAATTCTTATTGACCTGACTGTAACTTTATCCTGTATCAAAATTAGCTACCCTTGTCATGCTGAGTTAACACCAAAGGGCTGCAACAATGAAAGCACTTTTTATAGGTCAATATTTCCAATGAAATTAATTCTGTCGGAAATAAAAGGGGGGAAAGACCTGGCTAGAAAGGGCCAAACATGATGTGAAGTTAAAGGTTAGACTACACATATGAGCACATATATATATATATATATATATCTTGACATTCTATCCCTCATACACTGTAATGTTTTTGTTACAGTCTACAAGGGGTTTTGTAAAAAAAGACCCCCCAAAACAGGATGAACTGAAATTTATAGCCAGACAAAATTTGTATCAGCTGCAGCATTTTGTTTTGGCATATCTGAAGAAGCTAGTGGTTTAACCCATTACCACACAACAAAATTTTAGACTGATCCAATTTGAAAGATAATGCAGATGACAACTCTAAGATAATGAAATCTTTGAAACCACTGTCTTTCTGGGAAAAAAACAGTGTGGGAAATACAGAAATTACTTGTAACAAGCAATTTCTTCATACTTGATGTTTTCCCACTTTCTTTTCAAAAAAGGCATACTAAGGTGGAATTGTGTTGGAAAGTGTTAAATAAGCTTCTTGCATACAGTACAATGAGAAAAAAATACGATTGCAGAGGCTAGACATTTTGTGAACAAAGTTGCATGATTAAAGCCATTACCACATGGAAAAAAATTAGACCTGTCCAAAATGAAAGATGTTGCAGACAACAATTTCAAGTGAGTGAAATTTGAAAAATCTTTGCCTCTTTGGGTAGAAAACATTGTTGACATTGGAGAAATTGATTATTTTAAGAAATTTCAACATTGTCCACAATATTTTTAGAAACTTTTTCCTTAAAGGGGAAAAAAGCAGCAGGATAGTGCAGGAATGGGACATATGTATGGTCTACAGTCAAGAATTAAGATACTGCTACTACTGACCTTCACCTATTTCAATTCCCTCATGAGCTAGTAGCTCTCGCAGTTTGACAACTTCTTCCTTGAGTTCTCTTATAAGACGTGCATTAGGATCTTCATTAACAACCGCCTTGCACATGATTTGTTTGGCACGATCAGCATATCTGAAGATAAACAACAAAATAAATGATTTAAGATCTGGCATGTATGGAAGATATTTTCCACCAATCATCAAGTCATGCATCTAACATGCAGCTAAGTAATAAAACCTAATTGTCCAACAACTGTGACCTTGACATTAGAACTATCCCAAAAGTTCTTTCAAATGGCACATCTACTCATAATGGGGAATAATTGTGCCAAGTTATTTGAAATCCATCCATAAATGTAGGAATAATTGTTCGGACAAACACAATTTTAGTGTTTGACCTTGAGCTGTGACCTTGACATTTCAACTATCCCAAAAATTCTTTCAAATGGCACATCTACTCATGATGGAGAATAATTTTTGGATTCCATCCATAAATGTAGGAGAAATTGTCTGGACAAATTCAGACTGAAGTACTTATGCACTAACTCACAAACACCAACTTGTCATAATAACAACTATTTCTCGCTCACCGCAAGGGGGCTCGACAAAAAGCAACGTCTTTTCAGTAGGTCAAAGGTTACTAAGTGGCCTGATGAAGTTCTGCACTAAATACTATCTTACTAGATTTTAGAATTGTTAAAATAAGTATGTCAAAGGTGAAGGTCATTATACTAAATGTGCAAATGTGTGAAAGCATGTGACCTGTTGAAGCTGTACGGGAAATATAATCATTTAGTATTTAAGGAGTGCTGAAATATGAGAAAATCTAAGACTGTTAATTAAGTAGGTCAAAGGTGTCCCTAAAGTGCTCACCTGATTTGAATTTCTCACACCATTATTTTGCATGTTGAGTATTACTTCATATAGATTAGGTCATTTTGATTGATATTTTCAGGAAGTTTAACAAATATCAAGGCTTAACCTATTCCTGAACAACAAAACTCCAGACTGGTCCAAATTTAAAGATGTTACAGACTACAATTTAAAGCTGATGAAATTTAAAAACATTTTTTTCTCCTAGAGTAGGAAGCATTGTGAACAATGAAGAAATTGCTTTCAAAAAGCAATTCATTCATTTTCCACTATGTTTTCCAAAGATAATTTTCTGAGGGGAGTAAAAAAAGTTGGGTTTCATGGGAATGGGTTAATTGAAAAAATGAGCTGTAAGACTGATATTTTCACTAAGTCCCTGTATAAAATGATATTTGGTGGAAAGTATTGGTTTTCAAAATCAATAGATTCTTTCTCAATACACTCTGAGGCCTTTAGACAGAATGTCATTATTGTATTTATGGGAGAATTTCATCAAACAGTAAAAAAATCTCAGCAAGTATGAGAAAATTTAACCTGTTACCACACAATCACACATTTTAAAGCCTTTAATGGATGGTCAAATATCAATATACCAAACATTAAGGGAATAAATTTACATGCATTTAAATTATATCCAATGTTACATTATTGTAGTTTTCTTTGTAATACAGGTTTTTATAATAATGTTTTAACACAGAGTGACTATGTCAAATGATCTTACCTCGATGTACTTAGGGTTTCATCAAAATCAATTTCAGCTGGACTTTTAAACACAAAGTGACTATATCAATTCTATCTAATGATCTAACATCAATGTACTAAGGGTTTCATCAAAATTAATATCAGCTAGACTTTTAAACACAAAGTGACTATATCAATTCTATCTAATGATCTAACCTCAATGTACTAAGGGTTTCATCAAAATTAATATCAGCTGGACTTTTAAACACAAAGTGACTATATCAATTATATCTAATGATCTTACCTTAATGTACTAAGGGTTTCATCATAATTGATATCAGCTGGACTAAGAGCTGCAATCATAGCTGTCTTTGAATTCCCACCTGTAATCAATGAAGGACAAAAACTGAATTTGACTTATTTTAGCTAACATAAATTTGCTGGTAAAATGATCCATATTTATAGACATAGCCGACAACAATTTAGAAATGACTGTTGTTTGAGGAATCTCTATACATATTATTGGAGGAAAAGACCAGAATATCAATTATTTTTTCTATCCCACTATTTTCAAATAATTTTGTCCAAGCTCCATCTGGCAATAAAAGGGTCTTTTTACAACAACTTTTATCATAATTGAGCATCTAGTGGATCATATAGGAAATGGAAAATGTATTTCCTATGTTGAGATTGAACAATAAAGATATAGACAGTCACAAACAAGACAGAGGGATGGAGGATTAGAGAGTTTGTTTCAAATTGTCATTACTTATCAGACACTATGATGTGGGTTCAGAATTATCATCATAAGATAGTTCAAATGAGTACACACAACCTAGGGTTTGAAAAAAAAATATCAATAACTGTTGTCATTTCCTCTTATGTAAAGCTCTGACCAAGTTTTTGTATACTTCTACAACACAATACACAAAAGGAAACCAATCCTTAATGTACCAGACTTTAAAGGCCAAAAGAAGATTTCCATTCCTAGAAAGAAAAGTCTGAGTGTTATTGATTACAGTATAATTTAGAATCAGACAGGCCATTTGTTATGTATTTAGGAGGAATTTCAACTAGTTTAGAAATCATATTTATGCCTCCAAGATACATGTAATTTTTTTAATATTGTCTCTATAGTCAAAAATTGCTGGGAAAAAAATAATGAAATAAAATCCAGATTCACCAAAATTCATTTGATGACCATGTACCCGTAAGATTCTGACCGTGTGATACCTTATTTACTCACAAGAGTGCCATAGTCAGAAAATACACTGCCATATAATTGATTTTTTATGAAGGCAGCTATAGAGTTATAAGGGTACACTATTGAGAACAAATAGCCACAACAAGAAATTTTACATTAAACACATTTTTCTGTGATTCAGCCTAATAGGGCAAAACCCCAACAATATGCATATGGTCAGATGACTAGGAACATTCTGTGAAATTTTCATTCAAATTTGTCCTTAGATGAAGGAGATGTGTTAGGAAATTTTGCTAAAAGCCCCCCCCTTTTCTATAGCCCCCCCAATTCTGTGACACATCCTAAATGGCAAACCCCCAAAATTATGCATAAGGTCATTTGAATTTGACCAGAAATTTAATGTAGTTATTCAAAATAAAAAGTATGAACATAGCCGTGACATACATATATCACAAAGGCTTAAAGGATATCACAGTTAAACAATAATGTGTTATAAAAATGATTATTCACTTAACCCATTACCAGATTGCAAAATTTAAGACTGGTCCAAATTGAAAGAAGTTGCAGATGACAGTTTATGAAATTTTAGAATTTTTACAAGCATTTATTTCATTTCTCACAATGTTTTGATAATTGTATTTCCTGAAGGGCGTCAAATAGCGTCATTGTATGGGAATGGGTTAAATGCTGATTTCAAAGAAAAGTTTTCTTACATACAAATGACTATGTTGACACGCTCATTACAAGGATAGCACAACAAAGAACTAGTGTCTTATTTCTATTGTGGTCCTTTTAGTGTGAGTATGAACATAGAGAGACATATTGAGACACAAACTAGTAAAAGCAAAAGAACAAATGATAAAAATAGATGGCATACTTATAGATAAATTGAAATACAGGTAGTTGAAGGAAATGAACATACCATTTAAAATTATCACAGTCTAACATTAAAGTTTTTATTTAAGTAAATGTATCTTAACCTTGGATTTGAAAGTTTAATAAAATGATATTTTTCTAAGAAATGTTGGTAAAGTATTCCACAGTCTACAGCAATTAAATACAAATGTTTTCTTTCAAAAGAACCAACCTTGGGCAAAAGAAAGCTACCATTCGAGTGCAATCAGGTGTTATATGAGCGTACTGTGTAAAAGGCAAAATGTTTTCTCTCATATATGTAGGACTTAAGCCATGCATTATTTGAAACATATTACAAAGAACTATTAGATCAACATGTTTATCTACAGGAAGCCAATTTAATTCCTTAACCCATTCCAACTCAATCCCTCCTTTTTACGCCGCTCGAGAAAAAAGCTTTGGAAAACATTGTGGAAAATGAAGAAATTGCTTGTATCAACCAACTTCTTCATTTTCCACAATGTTTTCCATCCAAAGACGAAAAAATTAAAAATTCCATCAACTTGAAATTGTCGTCTGCAGCTTCTTTCAATTTGGACCAGTCTAAATTTTTGCTGGGTTGGAATGGGTTAAAATGTTCAAAGCCAATTATGTGCTGTATTATCAAGATTAAGAATAAAACAAATTAATGTGTTTTATTTTGATGGTTTTACCAAGACTGTTATACCAAAAATAACAAGCGTAGTTATAATGACATTGTTTTAACAACAAAGCTATAAGTCTTTTTGTCTGTTTTTAGTTAGAAACTTGCGTTTCAGAAATTTGAGAAATTTCATTCGCTTTTTTCAAGAGAGAGTTGGCAATTTCTTTGCCTGATGAGGACTGATCAAGTTCTATCCCTGAATATTTTACTGATGATGAAGACTGGATGGAAAAGCCATTATAAGAAATATTTAAGAAGGGATTTGACTTTAATTTTTGTTTAGAACCAAATAGAATAGCATCTGTTTTCCCAAAATGTAAAGAGAGTTTATTGCCTTAAACCATAAGCTAATATCATTCAAGTCTATGCTTAGCTGTCTTTCAATAGATGCCCTTAACTTAACTTCAACTAAAATTGCCTAGTCATCAGTATATAAGAGAAGCTTATTTCTAATAACAGTAGGAATATCTTTCATATAGCAAAGAAATAAAAGAAATAAAAAACACAATCATCCCCTCAAGACAATTTGTGTGAGTACCCACAATATAGGGTGCTGTTGAGAAATAATGGTGCTTTACCATCTTATCATAACTTTGACAGCAAATATGTTCAAAATAACATAAGAAAACAGGTACAGGTACAAACACAAGCATTGAATACAAACTAGAATGAGATTTTAATGTCTGATAGTCAAATTAAGCTCTGGACAGAACAAATTGACCTACTGGCTACTTGCAAACTTCCAAATAAGGCAACTCAAGGAAATCTAATCCAATCAGGTGAAACACAGTCTGGAACAATTTCCTGTCTGGATTAGCTCTTAAGTCACGTCAATTTCCTTACGCTTCAGGAAACCTTATGTAGTAATACATTACGACATAACAAGACTTAGCAATTGATCAAGTTGATTGGGCACATTATGATCCATTAAAAAGGTAGTGGGGCTATAAGGGGATCATGTATCAACATTTCTTCATTGTAAATATTTTACAGTCTTGTAGATCATTTGTTATCCTTTAAAAAAAATTTCAACTATATTTATGTCTGATCTAGAAATGTGTCACAGAATACCCTCACTTATGTGACTGTCATATGACCTGAAGCTGTTACCTTAAACTTGGAAGTATAGACTAGAACTTGAGGCATGACACTCATACTTATCAATCTGTGCAATGTAATTAAAAATCAATCAATTAATAGAGAGATAAGTTCCAGGCAAAATTGGACCGTTGATCCACACACACACTCAGACACAGACAGAAGAAACTCTATATGTCCATCCCTGTTACATAGTGGGGGCATAAGAAGCTCTTTTTTCAACTTACCTAGATTTTCTCTGAGTAACCAAGTCAATACTGAATCTCTATATGGAATAAAATCTGCCTTCTTTTTCTTCTTGTTTGCCTGGAAAAAGCTTGATTTTGAGACAAGAGGGCAAAATTTACCCTAAATTGCTTACATGACTTTAAATACTTATGTAAATAAATCAACTTAAGTTATTCTATTTGGATCTACCCACTACTACATTATACCACATTTTGACTTACTGTAGAAACCAGGTTTGGAAAATATAGTGGGAAAAATAACTTTACTTGTGAAGGAGCATCTCATTTTCTATCAATGATTCTTTCCATTTCACACTTACTTTTCAATTTTAGTATAATTTGAAATATGTATTGTCTGCAACTTCTTTCAATTAGATATTTATTTACCTTTGTCATGCTGAACCTGGGAGATTCCTGTTTTAGCAGGAGGTAGAGACAAAGATCAGCCTGCACATACATGCAGTCTGATCTTTGTCTAAACCTCCTGCTTGTCTCTTTTTAACCAGAATTAGTCATACAGTAAAATTTCAAGACAGCTATTAAGTCATAGTTAGTGCATCCAGTGCAGTGTCAGCCCTTTGAATTTGATGCAATTCTGTAGAGGATTTTATTCAGCATGACAAGGGTTTAAAAAAATGTATTGACACATGTTTGGTAATGAGACATTCTAATGACTTAAAAATATTGAAAGCTTAAATTATATAAAGGCAAAACTTGTTTAAGATAAGATTTAATCCACTAACAGACAACTACAAATTAGAAGAAGTTGCAGATAACATTTCAAAGTATCATTAATCTGGAAATTAAGTGCCAATTAGGGAAGCAAGCAATTTCTCCTTTTCCCACAAAGTTCTCCTTAGCTACATTTCTTCAGGGCATCAAAGTGTGATTATGTTGTAAATACACATATTTTCATCAAGTTTCAAATGATTGAGCAGTTTGTTACCTGTAGACGGAAATTATCACTTAGGACCCTTTCCTTTTGATATTGGTTTGAATGCCATTATGTTCAATCAGGATATTTCTTATTACAAAATACATGTTTTGAGCCAGTTTGAGGAAGATTGAGCCAAAAGTATGATTTGTTGAGTGGTATCAAGAAAGTTGGCATTAACACCCTTTTTTGAATAACTATCTATGCATCAAGATAATTATACTTTCTTATTTCTTCATTTTCAGTTATATGATGTCTGTCTTGTATATTCATCGTAAATAGGATAAAGACACAAATCTTTTAGTACCTCAAGGGCGGGGCCATTTTTGACCCCAGAGATTAAATATTTAAAAATTCGGTAGAGAACCAAATGATTAAGCTCTATACAAAATATAATTTGGCCTTGTAGTCAATGAAAAAAACAACTACAAAGATTTACTAAAATTTCCCATTTTCATATGCCGCGGTCACAAGAGTTTTTCACAGATTGAAATTCTTTAACAACTTTAGAAGAGCTTCACCCAAGGAACATCCCTGCAAAGTTTCAGCTTGATTGGCCTACTGGTTTAGGAGGAGAAAAATTTTAAAGATATTTAAAGAATTACTAAAGATTCCCATTTTCTAATGCAACCGCAACCAGAGTTTTTGACAGAATTAAATTCTTTTAACAACTTTTGAAGAACTTCACCCAAGGAATATCCCTGCAAAGTTTCAGCTTGATTGGCCTACTGGTTTAGGAGGAGAAGATTTTTAAAGAAATTGTGGACGGTCGGACAGACGGACGATGGACAACGACTGTTCATAATAGCTCACCTCTCACTTTGTGCTCAGGTGAGCTAAAAACTCATCAAAACCTGTTTATACATGACTTGTTTAATAAACTACAGTATTCATGACCCTCTTGATTATGTCTATTTTCAATTTTCAAAAACAATGATTATAATGAATCATTTTGCCAAGGCAAATAGGATTGTCTAATATCCAATTTCAAAGGTGCATAGATATTTTAAAACTGGGTATTTTTTGCATTTGTTAATTTTTTGCATATTTACTGCTTTACTTACTACAAATGTTAATTGTGAAATTATCTTATCATTCATATATGCCAAAGTTGCATTTGCAAAATCAAAATGAGTGTTAATTATTATGCATTAATCTGTCATAACCATTTTTGTAAAACAAGAACTTGGAAATTCACGAAACTTTTGTTTTACTGTGTTTTACCCAGCCTGCAAACATTTGAATCTGCTAAAACCAGTTATAAGGTATTGTGCATCCACCTAAAGGTATGGGCTATAAAAATGGGATTAATCTGTGCAACAAGGAATGAATTAAGACAAGAAAACCATGATGGTCCTTAATTGAGTCTCCTTGTGAATAAAAGCAAATTTCCCAAAAACAAAGTACTGTAAAAAAATCAAATTACTTACTTAACTTTAAAGTATTGTGAGGACAAATAGACATACAAAGTATTAGAAAAACAAGACAACAATCCTATGCCCTTAAACATTTTAAGCGGAATCATAAAGACTTTTAACAAGAGCATTGTCTTCTGGTGCTTGCTTGTCAGCTGTTGTGTATTTGTTGAAAAAATCTAAGTGGAGAAAGGGGCAAAATTCTTACAAAAAATGCTTAAACCTATTACCATGTAGCACAATTTAAGACTTATCTAAACTGAAAGGGCTTGCAGACAACAATTTGAAATTTATGAAATTTTAAATTTTTTCATCTTTCTAGATAGACAACATTGTGTAAAATGAAGCAATTTCTTCTATCTACACAATGTTTTCCCAATTGCTTTTCTTGAGAGGCATCCAAAAGTGTCACTGTGTGGGAATGGGCTAAGAGCTAGCTCCCTTTGGCAATGTAAATTAAAATCAAAATAAAAAGGAATGCTTACAATACCCGGGAATAACGAAAGATGGAAGTGTTTGCAAGACAACAATCTTTGTACTTTGTCGAATAGATATTAAGTAAATCCGCAAGAAATGTTTCAAAAACCATTGCTGGTTTTGAACTTTGAAATATTTTTATGTGACCTATTTGATTTCAAATTTTGACCAAATTACAACTTTTAAACCTATTTTCAAATTTTTTGAGAACACTGAAATGAAATAATGTCCATTATAACAGAATAAGTTAACATTATGAGAATTTTGCTTTCAATTCCTTTAACCTGTGAAACTTTTGTTGGACTTGCAACATCCCATTTGATTGTACATGAATATTGACAACCCCCCCCCCCCCAATGAGTAATCTTGACCCATGAGAAAGCTGAGTAAATGTTAGATTTGTTGATTGGTCTGGCCGAGATGCACTCATTTGAGAAATATTATGAAAATAGAACATAGAGTTCAAAAGTAACAGACCACAAACACAAGTCCATTTCATTTTTCCTATTGAATATTAAAACACGATCTCTGTAATTTTTCAATGTGTTTGAAACACAGTCATCTAAATATTTTATTTCAGCATATGTGCGCACAGAAAAATTTGAAGAAAAATAACAACAACACTTAGGTCAAAAATTGGAATTTACATTCTTACAACAAGAGTTGTCTGTAGACAACATAGCTTGCTCTAATGGCTGCTTGTCACAGGAGATGCTTAATTCATCACCAAAGGCCAAGGTAAGGGTCGCAATGTTGAAGTAAGTCACATATGAGGTTCTGTCCAAGATATAATTATGAAATATATATCAGATATATCAAAATAAAAACAGTTTCTTTTCAGTAGGTCAAAGGTCAATGCAACCAAGTGAAAGCCAACAACCTCATTGAGTTCTCCAATAAAATGGTCATACTAAGATATAAGACTCATTTGTTTTTTTTATTAACAGACAAACTAACAAAAGAATATTGTAATACTATATGCCACTAACAAACAAACTCTTTTCCTTTTATTCCGGATAGGATTGAGGGATGGAACTGAAATCTAAGTGCACTTAACAACATCTACACTTACTTTCATATCTCCTGCACTCTGATTTGCATTTCAAGCAGAAATTGAAAATTGTTCAGATGAAATAATATATACCATGTCATGCAAAAAAGGAAAATGGGAATCCCATAGAGTTTGTATTTGAGATATTGAATATAGCAGAGGTCATTTGTCATTGCTTTTCCAAAATGAGTGCTAAGTAGTGTAGAATGACCATCCTACATTTGAAAAAAGTGCAAAATTTGAAAAATATTATCCTAGTTAGCCTGGCAAAAGCAGGACAACCAATATTCTGTTGTAAGTAGCATTTTGTCTTGATGTAAGGTAATAATCCTACATTCTATTGTAGTATAGACCAACAGCTCTCTAGATTGGGACATATTTGAAAATCTTTTTCACATATGTTTCTTTATTGAATACTAGTTGAGAAATCTAGCATGTAGTAAGTCTCAAATACAAACTATTGGAAAGTTTTTCTTTCTAAGTTAAGGTTTAATCTATTAATGGACGACACAATTACAAACTGGTCCAAATTGGAAGGAGTTACATACAAAATTTAAAGTTGATGGAATTTTCATTTTTCAATTTTCTAGGTAGGAAACATTGTGTGAAGTGAAGAAGTTGCTTGTTGCAAACAATTTCTTCATTTTACACAATATTTTCCTAATTGTTTTCTTGAGGGATGTCAGAAATCATCATTGTGTGGGAATGGGTTAACAGCAAGACAAACAGATTTGTTCATCCAGATAACCACTAAGACTTATATGACATTATCATTTTCCATTGACTGTGGTTAGTTTAGTTTTATTACAATCATGACAACAAACACATCATTGGTATCATTAAAATAAATCAATAGACCAATTAGGTCATACATTTAGACCTAAGTGAACTTTGAACTCCCTCATTGGTCAATGTTAATCTTATCTTTTTTTGTTAGTTTGGCAACTTACATAATACTTATTCAAGCTGTACTTAAAAAACATTTTATACTTTTACCTTTCTACAATTTTGCAAAATAATATCGTTTGATATAAAAGTCAAGATTCCTCTTAGAGCTCAGTGGTTAAGGCCAGAGATCAATAGATCACTTCTTTTATTTTTCAAGGATGTCTTTTCATTTCATTTTGTATCAAAATATTTTTGCCACCCTCCCTAATAAACAAGATGTTTGATTTATTAACCTGCAAAGTATATAGACACATATTTTCCAGCAATACATTTATTGTCTAGCTACTATATCTTAATGACTCCCTAGTCAAATAACGTGTCTTTATATTCTTACTGGTAAGTCATCAAATATATCTGCAGAGAATTTTTATGAGATTGTCGTCATGGTAACAGGACAAAGGTGTCTGCTGGTGCCAATTATTCGTGACTTTTGATAAATCACCCTAACACTGCCCTACAAATACTGACCAATAACAGATGAACCACTTACTTTCAAAAACAACATGCAGATTGTTTCAGTAAAATACTTTCAACAATAATATTAGAACTAGGTTATTTTTTTTCATTTAACTTTGATGACAACACTGAATATTTACCACTTCAGCTAGTGCAGATATAACTTTTCCTAGTGTGGTTAGAGATTTGTTGATGTTGGCTCCTTCCTTCAATCTTGTCCCTTTAGCCCCAGTTGAGTCTGCCCGCTCCGAACCAGCCAAATCAACCAGACTGATCTTGCTGACCTGTAGTAACAAAAACAAAGGTGTGGAATAGTATTAATATTTAAACAAAAAATAAGCACCTTACTATAGCCATATAAATTCACAATCATCCAGAGACATATATTGGTCACTCCATATATTGAGAGCTAAAACTTCAGACCATATCACAAGCAAATATGTAACAATTCTCTAAGCTAGGAATTTCTAACTCTATTCCCTTTATTTGGACAAGTCATAATTTTGTGTTTCTGAGTTTTTGTTGATTTCATACCCTACCTTTTCTCCTGTCATTTTTGTCTGTTCATCATATCTTCTCTGTGTGAATACAATAGTGAACACAGCATGTGACCTTGAACTTGTTTCATTCATATTTGTAGCAGCCACAGTTCTGTCAAAAGAAAACACATTTTCTCTTATTTTTCTGTACAGTCTCCAATAAGCTTGGTTGTTTATAGTTTCATGAATAAATTAATTACCCTACATTATTATTCCAAATTTATGAAGATTACAAAAGTATTCAATTTCTTTCTGCTAGGTAATCTTCATAAACTTGGGATAAGAATGTTCAGATATTAAGTTATACTGATAAAGAGTCACATTTAGAGAAAATCTATATATGACTCTAGAATCACTGTCTTGGAAGTTCAAACAGTTTTGATCCTGCTCAAGCTGTGTAAACTTCATGGGGGTAAAAAATCTGTTCCTTTCCATTCCTGGACATAGTTTGGTTGTTCTAACTTAATTTACACTCATTGATGAAATACCTGCCTTATCCCATATCTTCTCCAATAATTTATGTACAGCATTCTTGGATGAGTTAACTTATTCCCATGAAACAAAATTTCAGGAGAGAAAGAGGTGCTGACATAAGTTTTAACAAAATGTCCTTTAGCATGTTTAACCCATTCCCAGACGGAAAAAAATTTAGACTGGTCCAAATTGAAAGGAGTTGCAGACAACAATTTAAAGTTTATGCATTAGTAGAAAACACATTGAGGAAAATGAAGAAATTGCTTGTAACAAGCAATTTCTTCATTTTACACAATGTTTTCCCAAATGTTTTTCTTTAGGGGCGTCCAAAAGCGTCACTGTGTGGGAATGGGTTAAGGGACAAGCAGTTTCTTAATTTTCCATTAGAGTCAAAAGGTAACAAGATTGTATGGGAATAGGCTAAAGTCACATAATTCCATTCAGATAGGATAATAAGATGACATTCAAACACTCACCTTGCTTTATTCCCTTCATCTATCAGGTTATTTATATCTTCGTAAGACATCACTGCCAATTTGGACAAATCTTCAACATAAGGGCCTAGTAACGGGTGTTCTCGAACACGCAGAGCATTCTTGTTGCTCGGATTCAGCAGATCTCGTACACGTTCACAATAAATCTCAAAATAACTGACCTGAAAATGTACAATGACTCCAAAATTAGAAAATATTGAATGTACATTATCATCCATATAAGTAGAATTTTAAAGTTAAAAAACAGTCAGAAATATCAGTACTTATTGAGAGAATTGGGCTATTCTCTATTTTCTTTCAACCAACTTTGATGATGGAATATCATCTCTATTTTTATGTTGCCACACAAAGTTTCCTTAAAAAGCTATCTGTAAATCACATGCAAACTACCAAATAGCCCGAATTTTGACTGTAACAATTTGAAATTTAACCCTTGTCATGCTGAACCCGGAATATTTCGGGTTTTAGCAGGAGGTGTAGACTAAGATCAGCCTGCACATAAGTGCAGTCTGATCTTTGTCTACACCTCCTGCTTTAATTTTTCCTGTCAGAGTTGTTTATGAAGTTGATTTATAAAAGAAATATTGATTTGTGAACAATAAGATCTATCAGTGCTTTTAGAGCTTTGAATATACAGCAATTAAATAAGGCAATTTATACAGCATGACAAGGGTTAAGTATCAACAATGGGTCTCTAAAGCAAAGTAAATGCAATTTACTGTTGCTGTAGTTTCAATATTTGGATGGCTTATGATAGAATACTTTGTACTGGAGCTCAAGTATGATATCATGACCAGAGATATCTATACACTTGTGAGCACACACTAGTCATGATAGCAAATTCAATATACATATAACTAGAGCTGTTGCCTTCAAGGGCTGACGAGAATACCCCCCACACCGCTAAAAAGGCTTTTCTATTAAGGAGTGGAATTTGAAGGGGCATTTTATGACCCCTTTTTAAGTAGGAGTGGAAAAGTAGCAATTGTGTATGTAATTATGTTTTTAGCTTCTCAACCCCCCCCTCCCTCCATCCCCATCCCCCCCATCGCGTCTTTCTTTTGCAAGTCTCACTCTCCAACACTTCTGACCCTTGAAAGCTATGTACCAAGTATTAGAGAGGACGGAATTGTTCAGTTAATTGTTAATTGTAAATGACTTACAGCGTTTTGATGTCAAACTTGTATATATATACAAGATGATGTTACTTACCAAATTTGGTAACTCCCCTTATGGTTACTGAGTTTTGCAATTTTAAATTTTGACTACTCCCCCCCCCCATTAAAAAGTTCAAAATGGCATAACTCTGAAACTAACGACTGGATCAAGATGAAAATTGCAGGTGCACAACTTCATATGATAGGAAACAACCTGATAAAATTTCAGCAAAATTGGTCAAAAAATGTTGGAGGAGAAGAGGACACAAAATTATGTCCACGGACGGACAGACGGACAGACGGACGGACAGACAGATCGACAGACGGACGGACGGACAACCTGATTCCAGTATACCCCCCCATAACTTCGTTGTGGGGGGTATAATAATTCCAACTCAATATGGAATAAAAAAAATACCTGGTGAATACTCCTGCAAAGTTTCAGCTTGATAAGCTTACTGGTTTAGGAGGAGAAGAATGTGGAAAGACAGAAGGAAAGATGGACAGATGGATGGGCTATGGACAATGACCCATCGATATAGCTCACCTTTCACTTTGTGCTCAGGTGAGCTAACTAAAGGTGCTTAAATGCCTGTAATGCTCCACAGGGCTGAATGTACAGATTAAGCAAACAGCATTTCTAAGAATTCAGTATAAACTATATCATATTCCATGTGTCTGACAAAAGAATCTTGTCAATGACTTCTTTTAAATTAGTTCGAGAGATGCATTTTAAACTTTACAAAAGTCAAGTTATGTAAAATTCATTTACTAAGTCAGATGAAAAGGTATCAACACAGTTTCCAAAATATTATTGCATAACTTATATGGACTTAAGCCACAACCCAAAAAGCCATGTTTTTTAACTGATCAAAATAATATTATGGAATCTACCACAGAGTCACCTCAGCATTATTCCTGTAAAATTTAATTAAAATCCATCGTCAGGTTTCTGAGAAGATTTTCAAAGTTTTCAGTATACACCTTATTATGGACATAAACCCAACCCATAAAAGACATGTTTTTCATCCAATCAAATTCATTGAAGAAAGTGATAATAGATCTTCAAAGGATGAAATGTGGTTGAACTCAACTTACTGGTTTCTGACAAACAAAAGATTTTCAATTTTCACTATATACCATATAATTTCGAAATAAGCCCCCACTTATTCAAGTCATATTTTCATCTGATAAAAATCTTTTAAATATTCTGATAAAAAGTCACCAAAGGATCATTTGTATGAAATTTGGATGAATTCCATTAGAGAAAAAAGATTTTCAAAGCTTTCACCATATAAGTAAAATAGCGCCGCCCATTAATCGATTACTAGATGGCAAAATTTTAGACTGGTCTAAATTGAAAAGAGTTGCAGACGACAATTTACGGCTAATGAAAATCTAGATTTTTTTCAACTATCTGGGTAGAAAATATTGTATTAAATAAAGAAATTGCTTATACAAGCAATTTCCTCATTTTACACATTGTTTTCCCAATTATTTTACTTAAGGGGCAGCAAAATGTGTAACGGGGGAGGGGGAATGGGTTAAAGCCATGTTTTTCATCCAATTAAAATTGTTTGAAGAAATCTGATAAAGGGTCACACAAGGATCATTCTTGTAAAATTTGGTTGAAATCCATTATCTGGTTTAATCTGAGAAGATTTTCAAAGCTTTCACCATATATGGAAATTAGCCCTGCCTTTTTAAGCCATATTTTTCATTTGATCAAAATTCTTTGAACAAATCTGCACCCAAGGCTCATTTCTGTGACATTCGGTTGAAATCCATCGACTGCTTTCTGAGAAGATTTTCTAAGTCTTCACTATATATGGAACTTAGCCCCGCCCATTAAAGCCATATTTTTCATCCAACCTAATTCTTTGAAGGGATCTGATGAAGGGTCACCCAAGGATCTTTTCTGTGAAATTTGGTTGAATTCTGTTCATTACTTTCTGAGAAGAAGTTTTTAAAGCAAAAGCTTACGGACAGGCGGACGCATGCAAGACATACACAACACCACAACAATAGCTTGCTGGCTTTCAGCCAGCGGAGCTAAAAACAAACACCACATAACCACGAAAAGATGACAAATAATAACTATACAAAATTTTAGACTGGTCCAAATTTAATGAAGTTGCAGAAAAGAATTTCAATGTGATGAAATACTAAGAATTTTTGTCTTTCTTGGCAGGAAACATGGTGGGGAATTCTTTTACAACAAAGGAAATATCATGCTACAGTGAAGATCCAAAACATTGCTTTTAGATTACTGAGAACATTTTTATATTTCATAAGATGCTTCTTCCTGAATTCTATTTTGGTGATTATATCAACTGTACAAATGTGACTACTATTTAATATTTACTTCTTTATCAATTAAGCTTCATCAAGTACTTCTTTAATAGGGTATTAAACGCATAGAATCATGTAGGAAAGGGTTTAAACCTTTGGGTGCTGATGTTCATTTAAAGATTAAAGCTCAAAGTAAAAAGACTTGGTAAGCTGTATATTTATTCAGCAACAGGCGCCATTTACAAGAGATTTTCTGTGACAGAAATCAATAGTCTAACCATTAAATCTAACATGCCATGGAAAATTTCCAGTTCACTTTGGGTGATACATTCCAACCCTTTGCTCATTAATGCAATAAAATCAATAATGGCAGAAGGAATTATATTTGTTAATGGTTTATGTTTTAAAGAATCTTGATTCTAGCTTGATTCCCATGAGCTGCATTGTTTGATAGGAGGTCCTAATACAATCAAGAACAACATGATGGTCTTATGATGTCAGAAAGAGAAGAGTAGCTATAGGCTTTGCTGTTTCGGAGAAATTTTTAAATGCTACTTTCATTTATTTTTGTGTAAAATTTTCCAAAACATTGGGCTTATTTTGATAAAGTAACAACAAGAGGCTATGATGGTCCTATAGGTTTGGGAGAAGAAGATTTCGGAGATTTTCTTCTTTATTTCTATGTAAAATCAGGGATCACACAGAAAAGGGCTAATTTTCAGAGTACAGTAATTCTATGAAGTATCTTAGTACAGGGTCAAAAGATGATGATTGTTACCAAATGTCAAAGCTCTAGGTATTATGGTTTGGGAGAAGAAGATTTTTTTAAAGTTTTCCTTCTTTATTTCTATGTAAAATCAGGGATCCCAAAGAAAATGGCTAATTTTCAAGATACAGTAATTCTTTGAAGAATTTTGGTAGAGGGTCAATAGATGATGATTTATACCAAATATCAAAGCTCTAGGATATACAGCTTGGGAGGAGAAGATTTTTTAGGTTTTTTCACTCCCTCTGTTGCCATGGCAACCAAAGTTCTTCATGGATTTCATTTCTTTTGAAGTATTTTGAAAGAGTATTTCTGTGAAGTTTGTTTGAAATTGCATGGTTAGTTTTGGAGGGGAATATTTTTTTGTAATTGTGAGCGAACTGAAGGACGGACACTGGACAATGAGCAGGTAATTGTCTCAATAGGCCTTTCTGAAAACTGTTGGTACCTCCCATGATTTATTATTGCCCTTTGCAACTCTTTTGTACAAAGGTTAAGCCTGGAGAGCATTTATTAGGTACCTAACAGCGAGTAGTATAATATATACATTCTAATTATTATGTATGGTTAACCATTTCCTGTTTTAAAACTTCTTAGACCTGTCCAAATTCAAAGGTTTTGCAGGCAAAAATTTATTGTGGATTTAATTTGAATAATAACCATTCAAAAGGGTAGAAAATATTGTTGAAAAAGAAGAAATTGCTTGTTACAAGCAATTTCTTCTTTTCCCACAATGTTTTCTCAAGTATAAAATCACAAGGACGTAAAAATTAGGAAAGGGTTTAAGCAAAAAATGTTGAAGAAATTGAATTGTACATAACTTGTTCTTCTTTTCTTTTCATGTATTTGAATTGGTTGGTTTTGAGCTAAATCTTTAGCAAATTTGTCATGAAGTAGTTTCCTTTTAGTCCATGTTAACAGTTATGATAATAATATATGAAAAATCGCAATTCATGTCTATCTATTTGCTGTCTAGTTTGGGTACTAACATCAATCTCAAACATTCAGACTGCACGCCCGGTAATCTCGGGCTCCATCTCTTTTTAGAGAACAGTACAAAAAGGAGACAATGGTACTTCCGATATGGAGCCAAGGACCGGAACTGAACAGAAAAGGTGAGTAAAACAGTGCACCTCGCATACAATTTGATCTGCTATTGGCCTATTATGCATTTTCCCAAAACGTCCAGAGTTTCATACCACATAGAAATGATTATATTTTCCGTTGGCGGTGATAGATTTCAAAAATAATTCCGTTTGTGAATAGAAACTTGAATCAAAGTTTGGACATCGGACCCGATCAAACACGAAAATGCGTGTTGAAATCGTTCAAATCCATGTAATCAACAGTTCTGAAAGATTTAAGTTTCGATGACAGTGAAATGAATGATAACGTGTTGATACAAAACATCGTTTCCACAAAGAACTGCGTTTCCCTACCCATTTTACGGATTTTCTTAGATGAGAAGGAGACCAGGATGCAGTGCGGGAGACAAGATTCAGAGGGAGAGGCGATGCATATAAAAGAGTACAGTGAATAATTTTCTAGGACTGTAACTTTATGAATATTACAGGACACTTTTTCTTTCCCTTTTACACACTAAATGTGTCTCTAGAACAGCAATATTTATATCAAATTCGCAAGAATCGAGTTACACAACTCACCAATATATTAATACAGAACCCACGCTTTGAGCTCATTACTTTCAGTCACAACTCTGCTACACACTAGTCTATTTTCTGCTGACTTGTGTTAACTTTGAGATCCCACATGAAGTGAAATGACCATTCAAAATCACTCACACAGCGCTCAAATCATTCATTCCAAACACTCACTCAAACCATTAAAAACGCTCAAATTAGTTCAAAAACATTTAAAAACCTTCCAAAATGAGCAGCATTTCATTCAAATCGATAACAATTTTCCACATTTTTTATCGGCTGCTGTGGGTTTTAAAGCGTCTGATTGGTCCGTGAAGACAAACAAACACAAAAGCACGTATATTTTGATAAAGGGGGTAATAAATCTCCATCTATCTATATATACTGCCTAACTCCCCTTTCGGGTATGACTGGCAGGTGCGCGTCTGTGCTGGAATATAAACTGTTAGTCATTGGTTAGGGTGCCACATTTAAAAGTATTGTGAATATTAGATTAAACGATCTGATAAAACATATTCTGGTCATTCAGGACGGCTCACTATCTGAAAAGAATCGAGACTCTTTTTGAACTCTCTAATGTCAGGTTGCTGTTTCTGGTAGGCTGTTCCAAAGTATGACTGTGTAGGGAAAGAAATTTAAGGAAGAAATCATTCGTGTGGATCTGTCTGGAAGATGCTGTGTGCATATGTCGGGTGGTCCTAGCTGGTCTTTCAAGATAAGCTGGTACGGGGACTGCAACAAAACTAGTAACGATTTTATAAAACATGGTGACTCTGGAAACGTCTCGTCTATATTGAAGAGTTTGCCAGCCAAACTCCTTCTGCATGAAAATTATTTTGAACCCATCTTGCTGCTCTACGTTGTACTTTTCCCCTTCGTTGATATAGGTTTTTTTGTAAGGGCTCCAAACGGTTGGTGCGTATTATACCTGGGGTCTGACTAATGTTTTGTACGCCGTCTCTCTGATCTTCTTATTCTTAGTCTGGATGTTTCTGCGGAGAAAACCTAAAGTTTTATTTGCCTTTGATGTTATATTGTCAATTTGCTTGTTCCATGAAAGATCTCCAGATATTGTAACTCCTAGGTATTTAGCATTGTCCACAGTCTCTAGCACGTATCCATGTAGCCTGTAATCAAAAGAAATATTTTTCATCTTTTAAGTAATATTTAGGAAAATGCATTTGCTGGGATTAAACTCCATTTCCCACTTTTTCTCCCACTGCATTAACTTGTCTACATCATCTTGCATGGTGATACAGTATTGCTTGTTGTTTATAACTAAGTAAACAGCAGTATCATCTGCAAACAAACGAACTTGGGAGGTGATGGTATTAGGAAGGTCGTTAATATATAAGAGAAACAGAAGAGGACCAAGCACCGATCCCTGAGGTACTCCAGACGTGACTGGTACTTCGGATGAGCATCCACCTTGTAAGACTACTTTTGTGTTCTGCCTATAAGAAAAGGCCACAAAAGGGTTGTATTGTTTACTTCATGTTCCTGCAATTCATACAAAAGTTTTAAGTGGCTAAATTTATCAAACGTCTTGTATTAGTCTAAGAAAACTAGATCAGTTTGTTTTCCTTCATCAAGGTTTCTGGCAAGATGGTCGGTCAGTTGCAGTAGCTTGGTTTCACATGAACACCTTGCTCTGAAACCATGCAGTAAGTCATAAAGAATATTATTTTTGTCAAAATGTTTAATTAGATTTGATGCTAAAATATATTCGAGCTTTACACAGTATACATGTTAAGGATATAGGTATGTAATTTGCAGGATCTTCTTTGTTTCCTTTCTTGGACAGTGGAGTCACGTTTGCCTTTGTCCATACCTGGGGGAGGGTGCCTGTGTCAAGGGATTTCTGAAAGAGAATTTGGGCGAAATTAGCGATTTTGGATTACATTCCTTTAATTTCATTCAAAAGTCGCTCCTCCCAATCATTCAATTACATTCCGAAATCATTCCCAAATCATTCAAAAATTGTCAATTTCACGGTGTTATTATCTATAGCAGTGAATTTGTTTACCTTTTGACATAATCTAGGATACAGCGCCCTCTAAATATAAAGAAAAAACTTACAGCAAATCAATTATGTAAGCATTGAACATTTGGTTGAGAACAGTTATTTTCGCCCTCTATTGAATTCATTGTGGTATTGATTTGTTGGGGATTGGGGTTATTACAGGCTATAAGTTTTCAGAAAATCATAGAAAAAGGGTCGGTTTTGACGTTCGAAGATGGGCTGGGGTTACATAAGAGTACGGGGTTCTAAAAGAAGTTTTACAGTACATTTTTATATGCATCGCCTCTCCCTCTGAATCTTGTCTCCCGCACCGCATCCTGGTCTCCTTCTCATCTAAGAAAATCTGTTAAAGGTGTAGGAAAATCGCAGTTCTTTGTGGTAACATTATTTTATATCAACACGTTATCATTCATTTCACAGTCATTGCCACTTAAATCTTTCAGAACTGTTGATTACATGGATTTGAACGATTTCAACACGCATTTTCGTGTTTGATCGGGTCCGATGTCCAAACTTTGATTCAAGTTTCTATTCACAAACGGAATTATTTTTGAAATATATCACCGCCAACGGAAAATATAATCATTTCTATGTGGTATGAAACTCTGAACATTTTGGGAAAATGTATAATAGGTAAATGGGAGATCAAATTGTGCGCGAGGTGCACTGTTTTTCTTACCTTTTCTGTTCAGTTCCGGTCCTTGGCTCCATATCGGAAGTATCATTGTCTCCTTTTTGTACTGTTCTCAAAAAAGAGATGGAGCCCGAGATTACCGGGCGTGGACTGGTCAAATGCATACGGTTAGAGATGGATATGTCAAAGCGGATTTGGATTTAAGACATTTAATAGCAGATGCTGTTAAAATGGAAATGTTTCTGCTTGGCCAAAGATATTTATCTTTATCAACAATGCTTTGTTGCTGTTGTTGTTTTCTCTGTATTATATTCTATCAAGATAATCAAAACTATTCATTAATCATTTAAAATCCTTCAGAATGGTTTTAATAGGAACTTTTGACAATACCTGAAGCTTGGAAAATTACGTGGTCAATCTTTCATAATTGTTTTCCTTCTTTTATTGATTTGGTAAAATGTTTTATTTTGTTGTACATGTTAACATGTATTGTCTTTGTAAATATTTGTAGAGGCCCACAGGGAAGACTGGGTCAAACCAACTGTGTTGCCTAGTTATATAAAGACTTTATTATTATTATCAAAATACCTATGTTATATAAGATAAATACTTCTAAGCATCTTCTGTGATATTGCATTTCGAAAGTTACATGCTACTACACTTATCATTATAAGCAATATTGTTGCTATTATCATCATCATCAGTATCATTTTTTAAAAAATTAAGTTTCTTTTTATCAAACAAAGTTCACAGACATCATACATTTGTAAATTAAATTGAAAAGATTTTTATTACTTTGTCAATATTAAGAACTCCTGTTCCACTCTCAAAAAATCATATCTAAAAAACCCTGTGTCTAGCCCTTTCCTGATCAGTCCTAAGTTTTTATGTCTGCATGATTCTAGAATCGAGAAAAAAATGTAGACAAGAGGACCATGATATACCTGCGGCATCTGCAAATTGCAGTACTTTTTTTGTATAAAAACTACACAACTTGATCAAAATAAATAAAATTTTGGGCTGAGAACAAAGTACTATACAATAAGAATGAATGTCTATGGCTTTATAATTTAATCAATTACTAAACTATCCAAAATTTGACACCCTCAAGGAAAATAGGTATAAAAAAGAATTGTGAGAAAGGGAGAAGTTAGAAGTTAAAAGCAATTTCTCCATTTCTCACAATGTTTTCTACCTTAAAAATTCTTCTTATTTAGATTTCAATCAAACTTTAATTACTGTCTGCAACTTCTTTTAATGTAGACAAGTGTTAAAAGATATTGAGCATTTTACCAAACTTTGGGCGTCTGAGGTGGGACCATTTTGACCCAATGGGTATAATTTTAGTAACCTTGGTAGAGAACAATCTGGATGTACTTTAAACCAAATATGAATGCATTACAACTTATAAATTGGGAGAGGAAGATATCTGAACATGCTCTTATTGAGCTTTTTTCATAACTTTGGATGCCTTGGGAAGGGTCATTTTTGTCCAAAGGATATAAACAAGGTGAATAACAATAATGCTATGCTAAGTGTTTGAGTATAAATGCTTAAGGTCCTATATTTAAGAAGAAGAATTCTTTCAAATTAAGCAATTTAGGCAAATTTCGACCCCTGGAGTAGAGACATTTTTTATCCTAAGGGCATATTTTCCTGTAATGTAGTACAAAATTAATTAGTAATGCTACATACCAAATATGAATGTCCTTCACCTTATATTTCAGAAAGAGAAGACTTTTGAAGTTGCTCTAATTGGGCGTTTTCCCATATTTTAACCCCTGGGGCAGAGCCATGTTTTATCCCAGGGCTAAGATTTTAGCTAACATGGTAGAGAACCATCTGGTTATGCCATATACCAAATAATAATGCCTTAGACTTTGTATATTGGGAGGAGAAGACTGTTGAACATGGTCTAAATGAGCATTTTTATGAACTTTTGACACCAAAGAAAGGGTTGTTTTTTCACCTACAGGCATAATTTTAATAAAATTGATAGATAATAGCCAGGCAATGCTACATTCCAAATATAAATGCCCTTAGCCTTAAAGTGAAGAATTTGTTTTTTCTAACTTACTCAAATTTTGAATTTTTCCCCATTTTGTACCCCTAGTGGGGGCCGTTTTAGACCCTAGGAGAACAATTTTGAGTGATATAGTACAAAACCATCTAGTAATGCTAAAAACTAATTATGAATATCCTTGACCTTATAGTATATGAGAAGAAGTCTTTTGAACTTGCCCTAATTAAGCATTTTTCAAAACTTTCGACCTCAGGGGCAGAGCCATTTTTGATCCCAGGGATTAAATTTTTGAAAACTTAGTAGAGAATCATGTGATTAAGCTACATATGAAATATAAATGCCTTTGGCCATGTATTTACTGACAAAAAAATTCAAAGATTTATTAAAATTTCCCATTTTCATATGCCACAGCAGCCAGAGTTTTTCACAGAGTTAAATTAATTTAACAACTTTTGTAGAGCTTCACCCAAGGAATATCCCTGCAAAGTTTCAGCTTGATTGTCCTACTGGTTTAGGAGGAAAAGATTTTTTAAAGAAATTGTGGATGGACAGACAGATGGATAGACAGATGGACAGTCAGTTGGACAACGACAGATCACAATAGCTCACCTCGTACTTTGTGCTCAGGTGAGCTAATAAACTGGGACAGTGCATTGTAAATCATTCAATCCCTTAGTAAGGTGACTTAAAAAAATGACATTACATTGTATTTTGGTGCTTTTACCCTTGTAACACCGTTGCTTCATTTAAAACTATAATAAACCTTACATCAACAGCAAAATTAATGATAAAAAATTCATATAAAAAAAAGATTTATGAAAATCAACATTATCTTGTATTAAGCCATTGAAATGTACTGAAGAATTTGTGTTGAAAAATGCAATATTTCAATATTCCCTCACCCCTTCTACAATATGTGATAATTTTATAAGGACAAATAAAAGAAGCCATTCTGCCTTGAAAAGTAATTTATTCTTTCCCTTTGTTTATTTGTAATCAAAGAAAATCCTACAACTTTGGGATTAATGTCATACTTGTGTCTAAATTAGAAACTGTTCCAAATCGAGACTAAATTGCCCTTGAGATGATATTCTCACTTGGTCTATTCCTGTTGCATTATACAATAAATCAAGTTTTTATTCAGAAAGAAAGAAAGCTCTGACAAAAATCCAATAATGTACAGGCAACAAGCTATGAGTGGGTGATTGAATCTTATTATCTTCAATCTGGTAAACACTGAAGTGATTTAAAAAATGATGAGGAAACAGTGGGTCCCCAACTAGCTAACTATCTACACAACAAACTCTCATTTGTTCTTACACAAAATGTCATTCAATATAGCTGTAAGCAGTCAAACTTAACCCTTATCATGCTGAACCTGGAATATTCCTGTTTTGTCAGGAGGTAAAGACAAAGATCAGACTGCACATAACTGCAGTCTGATCTTAGTCTACACCTCCTGTTTGACTCCTTCAACCAAGAGTTGTTTATAAAATTTATTTTCCAAATATTTTTTCATCCTTCACTAGTGCTTCTAGTACTTTCAGGCCTTTGATTTTAATGCAAATGTATAAATGTATTTTGTTCAGCATGACAAGAGTTAAAAAATCATGTTGTTGTTTTGGAATTAATTTGCCACGCAAAGTTATCTCGCATACATAATTTTATTTACATCAGTTTGTGGCATGACCTGAATGAAACCAAATTTAAAATACACTATTTTTGTTGATGTTTAAACGCTTATCTAAACTATGGTCAAAATGAGAAGATTTTAAGAAATAGAAGGATTCTTGCAGTAGCATATCACCTATTATTTTCATTGAAAGAGGTCTTAAATAACTTCCACTAAAATACAATTACAGCTCATCAGGATGTTGGCCAGTAGCAGTAAGGTGGCAGGTTTGATACTCTAATATATATATTTCCATTGTGTTACAACTTCAAAAGATACATATTTAATAGAACAAAAGTTATGGCTCTGCAAAAAGCACAGCAGAACAAGTTTGCAATTTTCTTTCCTGTCCTCTTGATTGCAATTTCAGTGGGCTATTCATGGGTCTCACATTTACTGATGTAATATCTTGTAAAGTAATTGGCCTCTGATTTATACTAATAAATCTAGCAAACGCTCTTCAGATAGGCATGCCAATACTAGTAGCTGTACCCTGCTGCCTCAAAATTGTAAGGCAGCAAAAGGGTAGCATAAAGGCAGCAAGCAGATTACTGGAGAATGGCAGTTGATTGCTACTGATTGCTGGCCAGTGAATGTTTCCCCTTGATTCAAAAAATGATTTTGTTAAAGCCTGCAATTAAAAGCCACTACGCAACATTAAAATATAACTGGCTATAACTGACAAGCAAGCTTGGATATAATCGATTGGTAATAGTTTCGATTGTAACTCCAACTTATAATTTCAGTGACTAATATGCTGACTGCTTCCTGCTGATTGTGTGTGCCATTGAGCTAACACAGAGATGCCAAAACTTCAAACTAAATGAAAGACAGTGACCACCTTAGCAGGTAACCTTTAGTGATGTTAGTGTTAGTGTGAAAAAATGTAATTACCATCTGGATGAAACAGACTTAAGCAATTATCCTCATTCTGAATTCCCCCTCCCTTTTTTGTCAAATATTTCTCTACATTTTCAATACTTTATTTCCCCCCCAAACCTAGGTATTAGTTTGTTCCACAACTGACATTTTCTGATATTTCGTGTTCAATGAAACTCTATCAAGTAATTTGTCGCACATAATTCAACTGGGAATCTAAATATAGATCTTCTGGGCATAAATATTCAAGATTGATTGTTCCAAATATTCTGCATGAAATATAGCAAGTAGTGTTACAATCTAGGAGGCAAAACAAGAATATGCAGATGAATTTACTGTTAAAGTATTTTTGAAGTTTCTGATAAGAATTATATAAATTGTTGTCTGCAACTCCTTTCAATTTGGACCAGTCCAAAATTTTGTTGTCTGGTATTGGGTTAACTATTTGTTATTCATCTTTTGAAGCCATTTTCATTTTTCCATTGAATACACACTCTATTTTTAGAAAAGTAATATAAAGTTTACTAAGCACTATATATGGCTTTTTTATTATACAGGGTTCCAACAAAAATCATAAAGTAAAATTTCCTTACTTTTCCCTGACTAAATTTCAAAATTCCCTGACCAAAAGTGTTGGCATCTACCGAGCATATGTGATCATAAATAACAAATGTTGGCCTCCTTCCACCCCTTCAGCCAAACCTTACCACCTTTAGATCAATTTGTGCATAAAATGAATACTTAAAAGATTCTTCTTTTTCCACAACATTTTATCTAATAAGGTAGCCGCTTTTTTAATTGTACTCACTTTATAATGCCATAGCCACTTGTTGTTTTTCCTTTATTTTCTTAAAATTTCTATATCTGATTCTGAAATTCCCTGACTTTTCCCTGACTTTTGCCATACTTTTTTCTGACCGTGGGAACCCTCTTACTTCTCTCAGCGAAAATATCAAGGAAAACATATTAGGAAAATCGCAAAAGTTGCATGATACTTGGTTCAGCCAATTCACTCTTAACCCATTCCTGGTTAATCCCTGGTTTTTACGTACCTGTGATTTCATACATGAGAAAACATTGTGGGAAAAGAAGAAATTGCTTGTAACAATCAATTTCTTCTTTTCCCTCAATATTTTCTAACCTATAGGTTGGTTACTTTTTGAATTGCTTCCAATTCTAATTGTCGTCTGCAACTTCTTTCAAATTGGTGCAGTCTAAAATTTCAAGATACAGGAAAGGGTTAAACCTTGTTACTAGCAACCTTTTGCCAGCCTAATTCTATCAGTTTGAATTAGTCAATTACTAAACAACAAATTTCAAGCTTAGTCCAAATTATAAAGAAAGGTTGCAAATACTTATTCAAAATGTTTCAAAATGAAAAGTAAATCTCATAAAGGATAGAAAACACTGAGACAAAAAGAAAAACTGCTTTTATAAGCAATTTTTCATTTTACCACAATGTTTATCTCAATTATTTTCTTCTGAACATCAAATGTGGTTTACCCACTCCCACACAGAGAAGTAACACAAGAGGACCATGATGGTCCTATATCGCTTCCCTGATTATGATGACTCAAAGCTTTATGATAAATACAAAATATCAAAGTCCTACATCAATTTATTTCGGAGAAGAAGATTTTCTCATTTAATCCTAGGTATATATAGGATTGATATAGCGCTAATTTCCCGAGTATGGTAGTTCTTTGAAGTATTTTGGTAGAGGGTCAATAAATGATGATTTATACCAAATATCAATTCTTCATGCCTTATTGTTTGAGAAGGGGAGATTTTCAAAGATTTCCCTCTTTATTTCTATGTAAAATCAGGGATCACACAGAAAAGGGCTAATTTTCAGAGCATGGTAATTATTTTGGCAAAGGGTAAATAGACGATGAATGATACCAAATTTCAAGGCTTAGGACTTATGTTTTGGGAGGAGAAGATGAGCTGAAAATGGGAAAATATTGTGTAAAATGAAGAAATTGCTTGCAACAAGTAATTTCTTCATTTTCCATAAAGTTTTCTATTCAAATCCAATCTAAAATTTCATAAACTTTTATACTGAAGTCTGCAACTCCTTTTGATTTGGACCAGTCTAAGATTTTGCTATCTTGTAATGGTTTAACCCTTTCCTGTTTTTGGAAATTTTAGACTAGTCCAAATTGAAAGGAGTTGCAGACTTCAGTATAAAAGTTTTTGACAAGCAATTTCTTCTTTTTCCACAATGTTTTCTCAAGTATAAAAACACAGGAACGTAAAATCCCGTATTTGAACGGGAAAGGGTTAAAGGTTAAAAGATGTAAAAGCTTTACTTACTTCAACTGAATAGGTGACCTCTTTTGAATTTGAATCTCGGATTCGATGGAATAGGTCATCACATAACTGAAAAGGATAATTGAATAATGTTTAGTCGATCATAAACAAGAAAAACAAAAATAAAATTCTTTAAGTAAAAAGTACAAAAATGCTTAGTCTATCATAAACAAGAACAAGAGGACCATGATGGTCCTATATCACTCCCCTGAGTATGATGACTCAAGGCTTCAGGATATATCAATGGGTCAGCGCAAAACAGTTGTAACTGCCTAAAAACTAATAGGCAGTTAGAACTATTTTGCCCTGTCCCATTGATAAACAAATTATCAAAGCCCTAAACCAATTCATTTTGGAGATGATATTCTCCTTTAATCCTAGGTATATCAAAAATCCCAGAGTATGGTAATTCGTTCAAGTATATTGGTATAGGGTCAATAGGCATTGAAACAAACCAAATATCAAAGCTCTAGGCATTGGTTTAGGTTTAGGAGGAGAAGATTTTCAAAGATTTTTCTTTTCTTAAATCAGGAATTGCACAAGAAAGGGCTAAATTTCAGAATACGATAATTATATTGTATAAGGTATTTTGTAAAGGTTCAATAGAAATTGATACATACCAAATATTAAAGCTCTAGTTCTTATGACTTGGGAGAAAAAAGTTTCAAAGAATTTCTTCTTTATTTCTATGTAAAAGGAATCAAAGAGAAAAGGGCTAATTTTCAGTGTACGATAATTCCCTAAGGTATTTTGGTAAAGGATTACTAGACAGTAATGTATACAATATATCAAAGCTCTAAGTCTTATAAATAATAATGGAAGGTGAAGATTTTCAAAGATTTCCCTCTTTATTCTTTATTGTAAAATCAGGGATTGTATAGAAAAGGGCTAATTTTCAGAGTACAGTAATTCTTTGAAGTATTTTAGTAAAGGGTCACTAGATGATGATTTATACCACATTTCTTGACTCTAGGCCTTATGGTTTGGGAGGAGAAGATTTTCAAAGATTTCATTCATAATTCTATGTAAAATCAGGGATCCCACAGAAAAGGGCTTATTTTCAGAGTACAGTAATTCTTTGAAGTATTTTGGTGTAGGGTCAATTGATGATGATTTATAACAATTATGAAAGCTCTATGCCTTATGGTTTGGGAGAAGAAGATTTTTCAAAGTTTTCCTTCTATGTTTCAATTAAAGTACAGGGACCGCACAGAAAAAGGCTAATTTTCAGAGTACAGTAATTCTTTCAGGTAATTTTGTAGAGGGTCAATAGATGATGGTGTACACCATATATCAAGGCTCTAGGCCTTATGGTTTGGGAAAAGAAGATTTCCAAAGATTTCCTTATATATTTCCATGTTAAAACAGGGAACACACAGAAAAGAGCTAATTTTCAGAATTGCAGTAATTCTTTCAGGTATTTTGGTAGAGGGTAAATAGATGATTTTTTATACCAAATATGAAAGCTGTAGGGCCCATGGTTTTTGAGAAGAAGAAGTTTTTTAACTTGGCAACCAAAGTTCTTCATGGATTTCAATTCTCTTAAGTTTTTTGAAAGAGCATGACCTAAGGATCATTTCTGTGAAGTTTGGTTGAAATTCCATGGTCATTTTAGGAGGAGAAGATTTTTTTGTAATTGTTAAAGGACGGACAGATGGACAGACGGAAGTAGGGCGATGTCCAATCACAATAGCTCACCAAGAGTACTTGTGATAGCTCACCAAGAGCACTTTGTGCTCAGGTGAGCTAAAAATACAAAATGAAAACATCTACTCTGGTTCTTTTTTTTTCAATATTGCAAGCACTTACATGTATTGCTAGTTTGCCCCAAAAGCTGTATATAACAACAACAAAAAAAATAACAACAAAAAATATTTATATAAAAAATAGTCTTTAAAGGGAGGTATTGATGTTTCTCAAACCTAGATAAGAAAAAATTACCAAGTGCCGAAAAATAGACTCAAACAAACATTATACTTTAAGTTAGGTCAGGTATTGTCTTGGTGGTAATCAAAAAGTACTAAAGTGACTTTTTGTGGTTATATCGGAAAGGTTCAGTGGAACTCCAAGTTATTTTAAGATATCATGGAATTCGGCTGTCGACATCGAATGACCTCATTTGCATATGACCCAAAGTCAAATGAAGGTAACAAATTTACAAGCAAAACAGACAACGACCTAAATTGTGTCACATTAAAGGCTAAGGGCAAAAGTACGGTAAGTGTTCATATTCGTAATAACGCTTACAACAGTTTTGGACTGATCTCTTCAGATTAGCAAACATAACTCCTGATGACATAACGATGACGTTGGTTTGATGTAATTTAAACTAAATGCAAGGTTCAAACGGTTATTCGCACCATGTGAATGCCTATTTTCTTCGCATCTGCCTCGTATTAATCTAACAAGAGGCCCATGAGGGCCTGAGACGCTCTACTGGTTATCAAGTTTTCCGTTAAAGAAATCTGATATTTAAGGAAGTTAATTGCTCAAAGAAGATTGCATAAAGAAAAAAAAGGAGCTTTATCCCCTTTATCATTTTAAGCAACAATCCTCAAGGCCCCTTTTCCCATATTTCATGACGGATCCACTCCATTTCCAAAAGAAAGTTACCTTATGACCCTACAATCATTCTGTGAATATTTCATCAGAATCTGACAATAATTGTGGACTTTATCACATAAACAGGATTGTTTTGTATGAAAATCAATAAGGCCCCTTTTCCTGTGTTTTCTGATGGATCAATTTCATTCCAAAAGGAACTTTTCTTACAACCCTACAATTGTCCTGTGAAATTTAAAAGACAACTTGATAATGATTGTGATCTTCATCACATACACAAGAATGTTTTGAATGATAATCTGTAAGGCCCCTTTTCCTGTGTTTAGAATGCCACAATTATTCCATGCATCTTTGAAGAGAATCCAATAAAACTGTTGACTTTATTGTGTTAACAAAGATATTAAATTCAAGTTCTCATAAGGCCCCTTTTCCCATGATATTTTACTGTTGGTTTTATCATTCTATGAGAGTTAAAAGTGAATCCGATGAAATATTGGGAATTCATTATGTTTACTGGAATATTTAAAAAAAAATCATAGTACCCAGTTCTGAAAAGAACCATCTAAGTATTTGTACAATCATTCTGTAAAATTTTGAAGTGAATCCAGTGAAATCAAGGGACATCATTGTGTTAACCAGAATATTTAAGAGAGTTTTTCATAAGACCCCTTTTTATGTGACCCTTGCTATAGTCAGATCCACTGTCAAAATCAACAATTGGAATGATGGTACAATTAATCTGTTAATTTATTGTGTTAATGAGTTTATAGTGAAATCTTCATAGGGCCCCTTTCTCATGATACTTTACAGAACAAACCAAATTTCAAAAGGAACAATTCTAATGAAGGTAGAATCATTCTTTAAAAGTTAAAGAGAATCAATGAAAACAGTGGACTGAATTGTGTCAAGAATTTTTGTAACAAAATTTTCATAAGGCCCCTTTTTCCGTGAAACTTAACAAATCAGACCCAATGTACAAAGGAACAATCCTAATGATAGTTTGAAGAAAATGATAAAGACTGAGGCCTTCATTGTAATAATGATGTAATCAAATTTGAAATAAAATTTTTATAAGGTCCCTTTTCTTGTGTCACTTAACCAATCAGACCTAATTTACAAAGGAACAATCCAAATGATGGTACAATCATTCTATTAAAGTTTGAAGAGATTCTGATAAAGACTGAGGGCATTGTTTATGAGGATTTGGTAATAATTTTTCATACAGCCCCTTTTCCTATGATACTAGACAGATCAGGCCCAATTTGGAAAGAAACAATCCTTATGATGGTACAAACATTCTGTGAAAGTTTGTACAGAATCTGATGAAAACTGCAGACTTTATCTTGGTGTCAAATTTTTAAAATAAAATTTTCATAAGGCTCCTTTTCCTGTGATACTTGAAGGATCAGGTCTCATGTCAGCATCAACATTCGTGATTATTGTACAATGATTCTGTGAAGGTTTGAATAAAATCCAATGAAAGCTCTGGACTTGGTTACAAGGATTATAGATAAAATTCTCTAAAGGCCCCTTTTCCCATGATACTAGACAGATCACGCCTAATTTGAAAAGAAAGAATCCTCATGATGGAATAATCATTCTGTGAAAGTTTTAACAGAATATTATGGAAACTGTTGACTTTATTGTGGTACAATGATTTTAAAATTAAATTTCATAATGCTCCTTTTCCTGTGATACTTGACGGTTCAGGTCTAATGCAAACATCAACAAACATGATTATTGTACAATTATTCTGTGAATGTTTGAAGAAAATCCGATGAAAGCTCTGGACTTAGTAACAAGGATTTATAAATGAAATTTTCATAAGGCCCCTTTTCCTATGTTTCTCAATGGATCAGACCCAATTTGAAAGGAACAATCCTTATGATGGTACAATCATTATTGGAAAGTTTGAAGTCAATCAGGTGAAATCTAGGGCCATTATGTGTTAACTAAGATTTTTTTATCAAATTTTCATATAGCCCCTTTTCCCATGAAACTTGATGGATCAAACCTACTTCCGAAAGGAAAAATTAATTTAATGTAATAATCATTCTGGGAATGTTTGAAGAGAATTTGTTGAAAACTATGGACTCTATTGTGTTTATGAGGACTTTTTCAATCCAGTTTTTATCGGGCCCCTTTTTCCCATGGTCCTTGACTGATCATACCAAATTTTGAAAGGAACAATTCTTATGATGGTACAATCATTCTATGAAAGTTTGAAGTCAATCAGATGAAAACTGTGGACTCTAGAGTGTTAACAAAGATCTTTGAATTAAATTTTAATAAGGCCCCTTTTCCTATGTTTCTTGAGGAATCATATCCGATTCCAAAAGGTACAATCCTTATGATGGTACAATCATTCTGTGAAAGTTTGAAGAGAATCCGTTGAAAATTGTTGGCTCTAGATTATTAATGAGAATTTTTTATCAAACATTTCATAAGGCCACTTTTTCCTGTGTTTCTTGAAGGATCAAACCAAATTTCGAAAAGAATAATCCTTATGATAGTACCATCATTCTGTGAAAGTTTGAAGGGAATCCGATGAAAACTATTGATTCCAGAGTGTTAAAGAGTATTTCTTAAAAGATTTTTCGATTAACTGAAAACTGAAAACTGTGGACTCTAGAGTGTTAACAAGAATTTTTTAATTAAATTTTCATAAGGCCCCTTTTCCCCTGTATCATGACAGATCAGACCCATTTTCGAAAGGAACGATCCTTATGATTGTACAATCATTCTGATAAAGTTTGAAGAGTATCCGATGAAAACTGTGGACTCTATCGTGTAAACGAGGATTTTTAATGGAATTTTTAATTGAATTTTCATAAGGCCCCTTTTCCCATGAAACTTGATGGATCAAACCAAATTTTGAAAGGAACTATCCTTATGATGGTACAATCATTCTGTGAAAGTTTGAAGATAATCCAATGAAAACTGTGGACCCTATCGCATAAACAAGGATTTTTAATGGAATTTTAATTAAATTTTCATTAGGCCCCTTTTCCCGTGTTTCTTGACGGATCATACCAAATTTAGAAAGGAACAATCCTTATGATGGTACAATCATTCTTTGAAAGTTTGAAGATATCCGATGAAAACTGTGGACTCTATCGCGTAAATGAGGATTTTTAATGGAATTTTGAATGAATTTTCATAAGGCCCCTTTTCCTGTGTTTCTTGACGGATCATACCCATTTTCCAAAGGAACAATCCTTATGTTGGTACAATCATTCTGTGAAAGTTTGAAGAGAATCTGATGAGAACTGTTGACTCTATCGCATAATCGAGGATTTTTTAATTAAATTTTCATAAGGCCTCTTTTCCCGTGTTTCTTGACGGATCATACCCATTTTCGAAAGGAACGATCCTTATGTTGGTACTATCATTCTGTGAAAGTTTGAAGAGAATCCGATGAAAACTGTGGACTTGATCGCGTAAACGAGGATTTTTAATGGAATTTTTAATTAAATTTTCACAAGGCCCCTTTTCCAGTGTTTCTTGACAGATCATACCCATATTCTAAAGATACGATCCTTATGATGGTACAATCATTCTGTGAAAGTTTGAAGAGAATCCAATGAAAACTGTGGACTTTATCGCGTAAACAAGGATATTTAATTGAATTTTTTAATGAATTTTCATAAGGCCCCTTTTCCTGTGTTTATTGACGGATCATACCCATTTTCGAAAGGAACTATCCTAATGTTTATACAATCATTCTGTGAAAGGTAAATGAGAATCGGATGAGAACTGTGGACTCTATCGCGTAAACGAGGATTTTTTAATTAAATTTTCATAAGGCCTCTTTTCCTGTGTTTCTTGACGGATCATACCAAATTTAGAAAGGAACGATCCTTATGATGGTACAATCATTCTGTGAAAGTTTGAAGATAATCCGATGAAAACTGTGGACTCTATTGCCTAAACAAGGATTTTTAATGGAATTTTTAATTAAATTTTCATTAGGCCCCTTTTCCCATCTTTCTTGACGGATCATACCCATTTTCGAAAGGAACGATCCTTATGATGGTACAATCATTTGGTGAAAGTTTGAAGAGAATCCAATGAAAACTGTGGACTTTATCGCGTAAACGAGGATTTTTAATTGAATTTTAATTAAATTTTCATAAGGCCCCTTTTCCCGGGTTTCTTGACGGATCATACCCATATTCTAAAGGAACTATCCCTATGTTGATACAATCATTCGGTGAAAGTTTGAAGATAATCCGATGAAAACTGGGGACTCTATTGCGTAAACGAGGATCTTTTAATTAAATTTTTATAAGGCCCATTTTTCCCGTATTTCTTGATGGATCATACCCATTTTCGAAAGGAACGATCCTTATGTTGGTACAATCATTCTGTGAAAGTTTGAAGAGAATCCGATGAGAACTGTGGACTCTATTGCGTAAAACGAGGATTTTTTAATCAAATTTTCATAAGGCCCCATTTCCCGTGTTTCTTGACGGATCATACCCATTTTTGAAAGGAACGAACCTTATGTTGGTACAAACATTCGGTGAAAGTTTGAAGAGAATCCGATGAAAACTGTGGACTCTATTGCATAAACGAGGATTTTTAATTGAACTTTTAATTAAATTTTCATAAGGCCCCTTTTCCCGTCTTTCTTGACGGATCATACCCATTTTCGAAAGGAACGATCCTTATGATGGTACAGTCATTCTGTGAAAGTTTGAAGAGAATCCAATGAAAACTCTGGACTTTATCTTGTTAACAAAGATTTTTTAATTAAGTCTTAAATAGGCCCCTTTTCCTGTGTTTCTTGACGGATCTGACCAAATTTAGAAAGGAACGATCCTTATGATGGTACAATCATTCTGTGAAAGATTGAAGAGAATCCGATGAAAACTGTGGACTTTAGCGCGTAAACAAGGAAAAGTTTAACGGACGGACGGATGGACTGACGAACGGACGACGGACGGGAAAAAGCCATCGCTATAGCTCTAGTGGCCTTCGGCCAGTAGAGCTAAAAATAGATTAATAGCCTACGTAGGCTATTAGGGAAATACCCTGCTTATTTCTGATAAGTGACCTCAGATTTTTGCAAAACTACTTTGCAGCATATTGTATTCAAATAGTATATGAGAAGATATAAAAATAATTAAAATCTGTGACATGAAAAAAACATCCATAACTACCTTTAAATGAAGATTCCATTGACTATCCATAAAGTTTGATATATGAATATGGAAACTTAATGTTTGAAATTGATATCTAAATTGAAATTTACCCTCTTTCTGATGCTCTGTTTAAAAAGATAATGTTTAACCCATTTCCACACAGTTAGGCTTTTGGATGCCCCCCCCTCCAAGACAAACAATTAGGAAAACATTGTGTAAAATGAAGAAATTGCTTGTTACAAGCAATTTCTTACTTTTTCTTCAATGTTTTCAACCAAGAAATTTGAAAATTCTAAAATTTCATGAACTTTGAATTGTCGTCTGGAATTCCTTTTAATTTGGGCCAGTCTAAAATTTCGTTAGATGGGAATGGGTTAATGCTTCAGTTGTACTTAGACACAGACTAACCTGTGGAATGATTCCTTGTTGGCCAGGTTCATTTTTCCCCATCATTGTGTAACTTTTACCAGCACCTGTTTGTCCATATGCAAATATACACACATTATAGCCTTCAAAAGCATGTTCTAACATCTCCAGGCCAATATCATTGTACACCATCTTTTGTGTAGCAAAGTTGGGATCATTTGTCTGAAAAACACATAGATCACTTTGTGTAGGAAATAATGACTTGAATACAGTGCTCTATTTGCAACTTAAACATATGATTAATGCACATGCATATAAAATCTGAGGGCAAAGGTAGATGGGGCCAAAACACTATCAATATCATTGACAATATCGTCAATAAATTGGTCAATCTTCAATATCATCCACATACTGTCAATAACATTAACATTATATTCTATTGACAATATCACTGATAATTGATAGTGTTTGGGTGTTAACAGCTATTGAGCAAACTATAGAACCTATACTTTTCTCAGTAGTATCCATAGCAAACAGGAGTCTTAAAAATGTTAACAACAGAATCTGTATTTTTCAGGTGTTGCAGATCTACATAATACGGCTTTTGTTGTTCTCTATCCCTGTCACACATGAACTAGCATATTCAGTACAGCAAGATGTTTGAAAGCAAGGTAAACTCAACCTAATTCAAATAGTTACCATGATTTTACTATTTTATAAGTAAAATTTGAAACTGATAAACCATCATTTCATTGTTGATAAAACAATAAAAAGTACTAAAGAATGTTTAAAACAGTAAAACCTATATCAGAAATCCCCATATCTGAAGTGGCTCATTTACATAGGTGTCTGTAATTTGCTCACTGATGAATCATTCTGTTGGTCTGCTATTGTGTAGCTCAAAAAGCATGTTTGACTATACTCCTAATGATAGTAGGGTACAATCTACCCAAAATAATGATGGTACGCGACAAAAAACTCTGAACACATTTTTATACTCCTAATGATAAAAAGGTACAATCTACCCAAAATACATTATTATACTCCTAATGATGGTTGGGTACAATATACTCTAAATACATTATAATACTCCAATTGATGGTTGGGTACAATATACTCTAAATACATTATAATACTCCTAATGATGGTTGGGTACAATATACTCTAAATACATTATAATACTCCTAATGATGGAAGAGTACATTAAACTCTAAATACATTATTATACTCCTTATGATGGTAGGGTACAATATACTCTAAATACATTACTATACTCCTAATGATGGTAGGGTACAATCTAATCTAAATATATTGTTATACTCCTAATGATGGTAAGGGTACAATCTACCCAAATTCATTATGATACTTCTAATGATGGTAGTGAACAAAAATCTCTAAAACATCATTACACTCCTAATGATGGTAAGGGTTCAATCTAACCTAAATACATTATTATACTCCTAATGATGTTTGGGTACAATATACTCTAAATACATTATTAAACTCCCAATGATGGTAAGGGTTCAATCTTCCCAAAATACATTATTATACTCCAAATGATGGTAGGGTACAATCTACTCAAGCTACATTTTCATACTCCTTATGATGGTAAGGGTACAATCTACCCAAAATACATAATTTTACTCCCAATGATGGTAGGGAACAATTTCATCTAAATACATAATTATACTCCTAATGATGGGAGGGTACAATCTACCCAAAATACATTATTATACTCCAAATGATGGTAGGGTACAATCTACTCAAACTACATTTTCATACTCCTAATGATGGTAAGGGTACAATCTACCCAAAAAACATTATTTTACTCCTAATGATGGTATGGTACAATATAATTTAGATACATTATTATACTTCTAATGATGGTAGCGGTACAATTTAATCAAAATACATTATCATACTCCTAATGAGGGTAAGGGTACAAAATTATCAAAATACATTATTATACTACTCCTAATGATGGTAGGGTAAAATATACTCTAGATACATTATTATATTCCTAATGATGGTAGGATACAATATACTCTAAATATATCATAATACTCCTAATGATGGAAGAGTACAATATACTCTAAAAACATTATCATACTCTTGTGATGGTAGGGTACAATCTACCCAAAATACATTTTTATACTCCTAATGATGGTAGGGTACAATCTAATCTAAATACATTATTTTACACCTTATGATAGTAGGGTACAATGTAGTCAAAATACATTAATATACTCCCAATGATGGTAGGGAACAATTTCATCTAAATACATAATTATACTCCTAATGATGGGAGGGTACAATCTTCCCAAAATACATTATTTTACTCCTTATGATGGTAGGGTACAATATAATTTAGATACATTATTATACTCCTAATGATGGTAGGGGTACAATCTACCCAAAGTACATTAATATACTCCTTATGATGGTAGGGTACAATGTAATCAAAAAACATTATCATACTCCTAATGAGGGTAAGGGTACAATCTTATCAAAATACCTTATTATACTCCTAATGATGTTTGGGTAAAATATACTCTAAATACATTATCATACTCCCAATGATGGTAAGGATTCTATCTTTACCAAAACATATATTATACTTCAATGATGGTTGGGTACAATATACTTTAAATACATTATTATACTCCCATTGATGGTAAGGGTACAATCTACCCAAGGTACATTATTATACTCCTTATGATGGTAGGGTACATTCTACCCAAAATTATATTTTTATACTCCTAATGAAGGTTGGGTACAATGTAATCTAAATACATAATTATACTCCCAATGATGGTAAAGGTTAAATCTTCGCAAAATACACTATTATACTCCTTATGATTGTAGGGTACAATATACTTTAAATACATTATTATACTCCCAATGACTGTAAGGGTTCAATCTTCCCAAAAAACATTATCATTATCATAAGATTGTAGGGTACTATGTAATCTGAATACATTATTATACTCCTAATGATGGTAGGGTACAATCTAATCAAAATTTATTAATATACTCCTAATGCTGGTAGGGTACAATCTACCTAAAATACATTAATATACTCCTAATGATAGTGGGGTACTATATACTCCAAATACATTGTTATACTCCTGAAGATGGTAGGGTACAATCTAATCAAATTACATTATACTCCTAATGATAGTAGGGTACATGAAATACATTATTATACTCCTCATGATGGTAGGGTACAGTTGTTCTAGTGAAGCATTTCAAACTTTTCACTGCTTTACAAAGTCAAGTTGAATGATGTAAAAAATTTTATACTGAGTCTAATGAAAACACATTTACATAATTTTTATTGTATACCATTTCGATGGTTATGCAGATACAGTTGAAACTGTCTTAATGTTTATAGGCAGTTACAACTGTTTTGCGCTGATAATTGAACATAAGCCCCACCCATTAAAGCCATGCTTTTCAACCCATAATATGTGAAGAAATCTGACATAGAGTCTTCATTCTCAGAATATATTCAATCTATGGAAATTAGCACCCTCACCAAAAAGCCATGATTTTTATTCCAATCAAATTCACTGAATAAATCTGATAAAGGGTCCATAAAAGATATTTCCTTTGAAATTTCGTTGTAATCAAAATACTGGTTTCTGGAAAAAATAAGCCCTGCCTATTTAAGCCATATTTTTCATCTTGTAAATATAAAAATGCTTTGAATGCTCTGATTAAAGGTCATCCAAGGATCATTCCTGTTAAATTTGGTTTAATCCAATCCCACGAGAAAATTTTACACTGCTCCAAATTGAAACAAGAGGACCATGATGGTCCTATGTTGCTCCCCTGAGTATGATGGCTCAAGGTTTTATGATATGATATACAAAATATCAAATCCCTACACCTAATCATTTTAGAGAAGATGTTTTAAAGATTTTTTCTCCTTAAATCATAGGTATAGTGAAGATCCAACCATATTGAGCCAGTTTCGAGAGTATGGTAATTCTTTGAAGAACTTAAGTGGAGGGTCAATAGGTATAAATACATACCAAATATCAAAGCTCTAGGCCTAATGCTTCAGAAGGAGAACATTTTCTACGAAATCATTCATTACTCCTTTCTGAGTTTGCACAGAAAAGGGCTTATTTTCAGAATACAGTAATTCTATGAAGTATTTTAATACAGGGTCAATAGGTAGTATTAGACACTAAATATTTAAGCCCATGGCCTTATGGTTTGGGAGAAGAAGATTTTTAAAGATTTCCTTCTTTATTTCTATGTAAAATCAGGGATCACAAAGAAAAGGGCTAAATTTCAGAGTACCGTAAATCTATGAAGTATTTTGGTAGATGGTCAATAGATGATGATTTATACAAAATATCAAAGCTCTAGGCCTTATGGTTTGGAAAAGAAGATTTTTAAAAGATTTCCTTCTTTATTTCTAGGTAAAATCAGGGATTGAACAGAAAAGGGCTAATTTTCAGAAGACAATAACTCTTTAAAGTATTTTGGTGAAGGGTCAATAGATAATAGTTTGTACAATATAAAAGCTCTAAGCCCTATGGTTTGGAAGAAGAAGATCTTTTATAATTTCCTTCTTTTATTCTATGTAAAATCAGGGATCGCCTAGAAAAGGGCTAATTTTCAGAATAAGGTAATTCTTTGAAGTTATTTTGTAGAGGGTCAATAGATGATGATGTATACCATATGACAAAGCTCTAGGCCTTATGGTTTGGGAGAAGAAGATTTTTGAAAGTTTTGTTTCTTTATTTCAATGTAAAATCAGGGATTGAACAGAAAAGGGCTAATTTTCAGAGTACTGTAATTCTTTTAAGTATTTTGGTAGAGGGTCAATAGATGATGATTTGTACCAAATATCAAAGATCTAGGCCTTTTGGCTTGGAAGAAGAAGATTTTTAAAGTATTTCTTCTTTATTGCTAAGTAAAATTAGGGATCACACAAAAAAGAACTTAATTTCTAGAATACGGATATATTTTGAAGCATTTTGGTAGAGGGTCAATAGATGATTTGTATTAAATATCAAAGCTCTTGGCCTTACAGCTTGGGAGGAGAAGATTTTTTAAGTTTTTTCACTCTCCTGTAAAAATAGTTTAATTCCATCCATTTATTTCTGAGAAACCAGATTTTTTACGCTTTCACCATATATGGAAATAGCCCTGCCTTTTAAAGCCATATTTTTCATCAAATCAAAATTCTTGAAAGGAATTTGATAAAGGGTCACCTAAGGATCATTTCAGTAAGAACTTGGTTGAAATCCATCCACTGATTTCTGAAAAGAACTATTTTAAAGCTTTCACCATATATGGAAATTAGACAATTAAAGGCCATCTTTTTTATATGATCAAAATTCTTTGAAGGAATCTGATAAAGGGTCACCAAGGATAATTCCTGTAAAAATTGTTGAAATCTATCAACTGGTTTCTGAGAAGATTGTTAAAGCCTTCACCATATACGGAAATAGCCTGCCCATTTTTTTATCTGATCAAAATTCTTTGAAGGCATCCGATATAGGGTCACCAAGGATTGGTTTAGTTGCATCCATTGGTTTCCGAGTAACCAGATTTTTAAAGCTTTCACCATAATTATATAGAAATAGCCCTGCCCATTATAGGCATGTTTTTAATCAGATCAAAATTCTTTATAGGAATTTGATAAAGGGTCACCCAAGGATAATTTTTGTGAAATTTGGTTGAAATCTGTTCAGTACTTTCTGAGGAGAAGATTTTTAAAGCTTTCACCACATATGCAAATTAGCCAATTAAAGCCATGTTTTTCATCCAATCAAAATTCTTTGAATGAATCTGATAGAGGGTCACTAAGGATCATTTATGTGAAATTTGGTTGAAATCAAACATTTGACATCTGAGAAGAAGATTTTTAAGGCTTTTACCATATAGAGGTCACTCAAGGATAATTTCTGTGACAAATGTTCATACTTTCTGAGGAGAAGATTTTCAAGGAAAAGTTTATGGACAGATGCACGGAAGGACGACAAGACCGACGCATGAACGATGGACACCACGCCATGACAATAGCTCTCTGGCTTAAGCAAGTGGAGCTAAAAAAGGTTGATTTAAAATTGTAATTTGGTGATCTCACCATAATCTTTGTCCGTCTGAGCCGATGTTCAGAAGCACTAAATGAATTAAAGGAGGGTTCAGAGTCTATCACAGCAGTGAGTTTACTATCTAATAATGACGCAGGTCTGTCAGTGAAATTATCAAGTTATACTTCACTGAGAAATCTTGATAAATTAGTGAAAATTTCATTGGTCTAGTTGGTTTGAATTTTACTCCAAGCAAAAACTTCAGATCAGTGAGACTAGTGACTAGGAGATCCTGATTATCCAATTTGTTCTAGACAGAATAAACAATCTAGTGTGTAATTGGCTGGGATTTAATAATATATGAAGCAGGAAATTGATTTCTGGGCTTCTGATTTGCAAGAACATTTAATAGTTACTTTTTATCATTAGTTCCCATTCCAGCTCAATACAGCTTTATACAGCTCTTAACAAAGCCATCATTCTTACTCTTTTTTTTTTTTCAATTCAAAATTGTTGTCAGCAACCTCTCTTTATTTGAAATAGTCTTAAATTTTGTTGCCTGCTAAAGGATTAACCCATTCCCACACAATCCCTCCTTTTTACGCTCCTCAAGAAAAAAATTGGAAAACATGGTGGACATATAAAAAATTGCTTGTTTCAAGCAATATCTTCAATGTTAACAATGTTTTTCTACTCTAAAAGACAAAAAATTATAGAATCTCATTAACCGTAAATTATTCTCAACATCTTCTTTCAATTCGGACCAATCTAAAATTTTCTCATTTGGGAATGGGTTAAGTACATAACAAACAAACATGAAAATTTTGCTTGATGTTGGAAAAGGGCATTATGCTTTCAACATTTCCGTACAATCCTGCTTTTTACCACCATCAAGAAAACACTTAGAAAAACATTATGAAAAATGAAAAAATTGCAGCAATCCCTATTTATCTCCTCCTTCAAAAAAGGTTTTAGCCAATGAAGCAATTACTTATTACAAGCAATTTCTTCATTATCCAAATTGTTTTCTACCCAAAAAGGCAAATATTGTTAAAATTCCATTGACTTAAAATAGTTGTCTGCAACTTCTGTCAAATTAGACTAGACTATAATTTTATTGTCCAGTAATGGGTTAAATTTCCACCATGTTTTCTACTAAATGAAGAGTTTTCAACTTGTAATTTCTTTCAATTTGGATCAGTCTTAATTTTTCCACCTAGCAATGGAATAGACAGTTTTCCATTTACATAACAGAAACAAGAGGGTCAAAATGGGCCTAAATTGCTCACATGAGAATTAATCTCGAAGTCTGATATGACCAGCCCTGCATTGCCCACTGTTATTTGGGAATCAACATTTCTATCAACAAGTTTTGAAAGGGGTCATCAAAGGAACATTCCTGCCTACTTTAGTCCACATTGGTTTCGGAGAAAGTTTTAAAGAATTATTCTTTTATTTCCCTAAGTCTAATTAGCCCTGAGCTCTGCCACACCCAAGGAGAATTCCTGCCAAGTTTGGTCGAAATTGACAAAATAGTTTAGAGGTAGAAAATTTTTAAAGAATTATTTTATGATTTCTCGAAGTTTAATAATAAAGCCTGCTGGCAGCCAAGTCATGATTTTTTTCAAAACAAAATTTCATAAACAAGTTTTGGAAAGGCTAAAATTAGGAACATTCTTGCTAAGTTTTGTCCAAATTTGCCAAATGGTTTAGGAGAAGATTTTTGAAGAATTATTTCATGATTTCTTGAAATTTGATAAGCCTAGCCCTGCCTTTCTAAATCAAAATTTCATAGAGAAGGGTAACTAAAGGAATATTCCTGCAAAATTCGGTTTAAATTAGCCATTTGGTTTACATGGATGAAGATTTCTAAAGAACTATTTCATAATTTCTCTTAAGTCTGATAAGCCCTACCTGCCACACCCTAGTTTTTTTCACTCAAGGAACATTCTTTACAAATTTGGTCCAAATTGGCCCATGTTTTTAGGAGCAAAAGATTTTAAAGAACTATTTCATTATTTCTTTAAGTCTAATGGGTCCGGCCCTGACACGACCCTAGTTTTTGGCAAATCAAAATTCTACAAAAAGTTTTGAAAAAGGTGACCCAAGGAACGTTTCTGCCAAATTTTGGTTACAATTGCCCAAATGGTTATGAAGGAGAAGATTTATAAAAAATTGTTGACAACCTCCAAACCACAACTGACAACAGATGACACACAAAAGACACAGGGTGTTCACAAAAGCTCACCTTGAGCATGTTGTACTGAGGTGAGCTAAAATTTGTTTATGAGTTGCTGGGGTATATTGTTACGGTTCAGCTGGTTCAATTCCAGGTGAAGTTGTGGGGCTTGATTAAAGGCTACTCAATTCGGGTTTGGTAGAGTGGTGTAACCTTAAGTAGTCTATTCTGGGAATACCCACGTTAATTGTGGAAAGAATAAGCATCTACGGTTTCAATTATATTCCTCCGATTTTATTAAAGCCCTCTGTGAGCTTTAAAACGAAACAGACTCTAATATTATAGTGACTAGCCAATGATATAACTCTTACATCTGGATCAATATTTTGAAAGCAAATGACGCAACTACAGCTCCGTTAAAATCTTACAGCACCCTTAAAATCTTCCCCTCTGCTCAAAGTCAAGAGAAATGATAATGTACGTATCAGTGATTTCAATCGACCACAGGAATGTAAGAACTTGTATAAAAGAATGTAAAAAATGCCTCAAAATGTGATTCGGACTAAATTCTGCTGATTAACGTACAGTTTTAGTTTACAGTTTGTCTTTTTTTCGACATTTAATTTCCAACTAGCCCAAAAGCTTATTTCAAATAACGTGGCCTTTCTCCAAAGCTTTCTGAGATCCGAATCCCCGAACTACCAAAAACGGGCTGTTTATATACTGATACGGACCAAAAACTTGTAGAAACGAGGTAGAAGGACGGTAGATACCCAATTTTGGTAGCAACTACTGACATGCACTCGTCAACCTTCTACCCAAAACATGTAGCTACCGTCTAAACTTTGGCCGATATACCAATAATTTGGTAGAAATCCGAGGGTCAAAATATAAAATGGCGACCTAGATTACAGAGAAGTTAGCTAGGGTGCCACGACTTATAGTTAGATTACAAGTTCAATATGACTACTACACACACCTAGATAGATTAAAACTTGTGATGAGGGTTAGAATTACACGGCGGAACGATGACTAAGCACACAGTCAGGCATAACAATCCCACAATGCAATTCAAACATGGCTGAACTTGTGTAAAGTATACTGTAAACAAAGATTCAAACCTGCGAATCGTAAGGGTGACTGCCCGAATATATGTGTATAAGTTGTCGGAGTGGAGCTTTATTGTGACAAATCATTCAGACATTAATAAAATACAGGATTTAAAGATAAAACAAATGAATTCCGTGGATACACGAAGCTGGGAAACAAGTAGAAGTGCAGACTCTAAATATAACTCTCACAAGGAAAACAGACAAGAACAAGATAAAAATAGCATTTTAACTGTTTGTTTATATACGCAGGCTAACAGGCCACTCAGTGTCTGTCAGTCTGCATATTTTACGTATGGTTATTTGCTTCATGCAGCTCATGAAATCACCATTTTCAGGTACAAACAGAAAGGTATGTGACAAAGTTAGACTGCTCAACTGTTAAACTAAGGTATTTAGCAATTACTGTAATCATACTGCATATGTTATGCAGGCTGATGAACATCAGCTCTAATTGCCTTAACCCATTCCAACACAGCAAAATTTTAGACTGGTCCAAATTGAAAGGAGCTGCAGACGACAATTTCAAGTTGATGTAATTTTGAATTTTTTCGTCTTTTGGGATAGAAAACTTTGTGGATAATGAAGAAATTGCTTGGAAAATATGTACAAATAAATGACATATGCCTCTCTGTATTGTGCCTGAATATCCATTGACTGTATTGATTAAACTTGGAAAATATGTACAAATAAATGACAAGTGCTGCTCTGTATTGTGACATGTCTTTTAGATTTTTTCAAACCAAAGTCATCAATTAATTTATATTATCTTTATTTATTTTAACTATGTGTTCTCTTTACAAATTAAATGCTTTTAATAAACAGGTGCAAACAACATATCATAGATATTGATAATTCAGTTTATTTTTTTTACAAATTTGAAGAAAACAGTGTGCAAACTGGAGAAAATGATATTGATCATAATTATCTTTTCATACAAGGATTTCAAAAGCAGCATTTTTAAGATTGTTTAATCCATTCCCACAAATTCATAGAAGTGGTAGACTACATTTTAAGGTTGATGAAATCTTTGAAATCTTTGTCTCTTTGTAGAAAACAGTGAGAATTTCTTGTAACAATATTTTCTAATCTGAAAAAAAAAAATAAATATACATGATTCATCAACAAACAAATGTAATTGTTGTCTGCATCCTTGTTCAATTCTGACCAGTCTGAAATGTTGTTTCATCAGTAATGGATTAAACATAAGTTAGCCTTTTATGGAAAAGATTCACATGAGAATTTTGTTTCTCAAAAAGTTGAAATAAAGGATGGGGGTCAAGCACAGATTGAGTAGTATTGACAATTTTATTGACAGTGTGTGAGTTATAGTGGAGATTGATCAATATTCTTACTCAACAATATTGTCAATGGAAATGATTGAGTATGGTAATATTGAAACGCCCTAGGTTTCAATCAGAGACTGTAGTTTCATGATTTATATAGCTAATCTATGTGAAAACCTTGCCCTATGTTGATGGTATGGACAGAAAGTTCTTATTTACTGGTTCATTTAAATCTAAAAGACATGTCACAATACAGAGCAGCACTTGTCATTTATTTGTACATATTTTCCAAGTTTAATCAATACAGTCAATGGATATTCAGGCACAATACAGAGAGGCATATGTCATTTATTTGTACATATTTTCCAAGTTTAATTAATAAAGTCAATGGATATTTAGCCACAATTCATAGAAGCACTTGTCATTTATTTTTACACATTTTACAAGTCTAATTGATACAGTCAAAGAATATCTCACCACAATACAGAGTGGCAATTGTGTCATTTTTTGTAAATATTTTCCAAGTTTAAGTAATACAGTCAATGAACATCTCGCCACAATACAGAGCTGCACTTGTCATTTATTTGTACATATTTTCCAAGTTTAATTAATACAGTCAAAGGATATTTAGCCACCTTACTCACCTGTCAATAAAAAAAATTTGAAAGTTTGTCATAGATCCGGTTTCTCTGTAATAAAGAAGGTCATTTCATTCCCTCAAAAATGATTTGTTTATAGCCAGATTTCTGATTTATGATTATGACAAATTGTATGCCATCACCAAAATGTTTTCTCAAATATTTTCTAATTCTCATTGCATTTTTGAAACTTTAATCTATGATCTTAACAACCTTACTTGAATTTTATTTGTTTAGGTTATAATTTCACAATCAACAATATTTCAAATACTATGTGATAATTGGTGCTACTAACCATATATTTCCTAGTCTAGATGTCTATCACCGGGATTTTACAGTAGGCAGATTTTCAGAGTCCATATATGCATAAATATTGCGAAGATCCCATGGGCCCCAATTTATCAAAAACTTGCTAAAACCCTGCATGATAAGTCATATTCTATGTTCAAACAGGATGATAATATTATTAAGTATTAACAAATTAATTTAGATTGACTGGTCCAAATTGAAAGGAGTTGCAGATGACAAAAGTTCACAAAATCTATAAAAATCTTTATTAAGGGGTAGAAAACATAGTGGACAATGCAGAAATTGCTTGTTTCCAAAGCCTTTTGTTTATAGGGGCGTCTTAAGGTGTCTTTGTGTTGGAATGGGTTAATTTTGCTCTTTCAAAATCTTGAATATGATATTGCACAGGAAGATAGAATTATTAGAATCTATGATTATCATAAGTGTAATTTTCAAAATTAATCAAATAGAAGGCATATGATAAAAGGTAGGCTGGCAATGTGTTAGGGGACCCCTGAAATAAGACTTTGGACCCATTCATTATAAAGTATATATCCATGGACCTACATTTCTCAGAAGCTTGGTATAACCCTGATCACTGTTACAATTGGTGAGAGACATTTGATGTATGTTGAAATGATTATTGTGAAATTAATAGTTGGATGCAAGACTTAAGGTCTAAATAAAAGAGAGTAAAACCAGTATAAAATATTAATTTCTCAGCAAAGCCTTAAGTTTTGGTACCCAACAAAACAATTCCAATTAGTATCAACAACACAGGTTGTGTTATAGTATTGTTGAAATAAAGTAGAGTTTGTCTAAGAAATTCCCTATGGTTGCCAAAGCATTATTATTCATATTCCCTTAAGTTTTTCCATCAAGACCATCATCCAATAATCATATCTGTAAAGATCAAGTCAGATGATAATTTAAGAAGGAGATAATTTCTAAAAAAATTCCTTCCTATGTAAATTTCAAGTACCCAAATCAAAGGGCTAGGATAGTTCACATCACCATAACCTGAAGCAGCTTGGTAGAGGACTATGAGATGATGCTACATACATAATTTGAAAGTTCTAGCCATATGGCTTAGGAAGCAAAGATTATTAAATAATATCTTGGACATCAAAAGGTTAGTATTGGAGGAGATGATTTTTAAAGAATTGTTTCAATGTAAATTTCAAGTACCAACAATATAGGGCTAATATACATCATGACATCATAACCTTGAGTCATATGGAAGAAGACCATAAGGTAATGCTATACCTTTGGTTGCTATAGCAACCTGAGTTATCAACCGATTACAATTCCTTTAAATATTTTTTGGAGGCCATCACCAAAGGATCATTTCTGTAAAATTTCATGGATGGGTAGTTTAGGAAGATGTGATTTTTGAAAAATTTGTTTTCATATTTCTATGTAAATTCCAAGTTCTAACAATATAGGGCTTAATAAATCATCAACATTACCTGATGTGTTTTGGTAGAGGACCATAAGGCAACGCTTTACCCAAAATTTGAAAGCTCTGGGCTCTACAGTTTAGGAGATTTTTTTTCAAGAACTCCCTAGGAATTCCTTTAAGTTGCTATAAAAATTGAGGTAAACAATAGCACCGCCCAGGGTGCCAGTGCTGGATAACGCAAAAATTCTAGGTCGAAAAAGGGGCATAACTCTTACAAAAACGCTTTTAGAGTTATCCCCCTTGATAGTCTAGATAGCTCTTGTAATGTTCATTACACATGCCAAGTTTCATGAGGATATCTTCAATAACAACAGAGATATGACCAAGGTTAAAGTTTTTCATGCCAATGCCAACGTACAGGACGCCAAGGTGATCACAATACCTCGGGTACAAAGCACAACCAAGCCAAAATTGACCAAAGCTTTACACTTAAGACCAAACTGATAAGTCTTTCAGAAGAGCCGTTAGAGACCATGATCCCCTATACTTGTCACAAAGAATATGAATTAAATTGACTCAGGAATTATGGATGAAATAGATTATATTTCTATTAAAGGTAGGTATCGGTGTTTTTTTTCATGTCATAGATTTTGATCACTCTTATTCCCTCTCGTATACTATTTTAATACAATATTCTGAAAATTAGATTTGCTTAAATCAGAGGTGGTTTGTCTGAAGATGTAGGCTGCTAATGTATTTTTAGATTTAGCCAAGACAGTTGCATAGAATATTGGGTCATTCACGAAGTGCGTATAACCGTTGGAATCCCATATTCAGAATGAATTTGCTCGAACAACGTCATCAACATGTCATCAGACTTACCTTCGCTAGCCGGACTTAAATTCCACTGAACCTTCCTATATTACCGAAAAGGGTCACTTTAAGCCTATCAGATTACCACGAAGACAATTTCAGACTCAAATTTAAATATTAAGCTTCCATTTTGGCATATTCTTTGGCGATTGACAAAATTTTCCTACCTAGGTTTCAGAAACATTGATACCTCCCTTTAACTCTTTAAGTTATACGTCTTTTGTACAATACTTCTCTTCACTAGACTCAATTCCGCCCTTAAGCTACAAATCATAGCTTGTATTCAAAAAGCATAAAAATGTCAAAATTTAAAGTGGAGATAAACCAAAGTTAATGTTATCATAGCTTCATCTATCTAAAATATAAAAGAGTATTATAAAGGGCTTTGAATAAAACAACATTAACTAGACATTGTTGCAAAGCGGACTAGTACCCCCAAACAGCGCTTGTTCATATACAAGTGCTATCTGCAAAAGGGCCATAACAAAAAATGGACTTTTTGAATTAAAGGGCCATAAATCCATCAAAAATCAATGGACCATAACCAAAGTAGGATATGGACATGTCTGACTTATACCTAGTGTTTCTGTAAAATTTGAATCAAATCCGTTCAATGGTTGCTGAGAAATTGAGCGGACACGATTTTTCACCAAAGGGCCATAACTCCGTTTAAAATCAATGGACCGTTACCAAAATAAATATGCACATCTCTGATTGATACTTATTATATCAGTGAAGTTTGAATCAAATCCGTCCAATGGTTGCCCAGAAATTGAGCGCACACGGAAAAGCTACAGTCTGACCGACTGACTGACTCCTGTATACCCCCTAACAAAGTTAATGGGGGTATAATGAAGGACTTTCAAGAAATGCTTAGAACAGTTTAAGGGGATATTTGGAAAACAAGAGTCTTATGAGATGTATCCTTCTTAATTACGAGGCTTCAAATTAAAACCAAGAGGGTCATTAGCTCACTTGATATGATGGCATCAAATGGCATAACTAGAGGCGCTAGAATGCCTGTATCACTCAACAGGCCTGAATGTACTGATTCAGCAAATGGTATTTTCTGGAATTCAATATAAACTGAATCGTTTTTGCCATACCTGGTAAATGAATCTGGTCATGAAAATCTTTGAAATAGTTCTGGAGAAGCATTTAAAGGTTTTCATTGTTTTACAAAACAGTCAAGATGGGTTATGTTAAATTCATTTACTAACTTAGATGAAAAGGTAATGACAATAAAAGCCATGTTTTTCAACCGATCAAATTTATATGAAGGAATCTGAGGATCACTCCTGTGATATTATGGTTGAAATCACTTAACAGGTTTCTCAGAAGAAGTTTTCAAAATTTCAGTATATATTCCATATTTTGAAATTAGTTCTCCCCCACCGAAAAGCCATGATTTTCGCTCAATCAAATTCATTGAAGAATTCTAATAAAGGGTCGCCAAAGTATAATTCCTGTGAAATTTGGTTGAAATCAATCAAATGGTTTCTGAGAAAAAAGATTTTGAAAGTTGTCACTGAATACCATATATGGAAATTAGCCCCACAATTAAAGCCATATTTATCATCCAATCAAATTTCTTTTATATAATCTGCTGAAAAGTCACCAAAGAAGCATCCCTGTGAAATTAGGTTGAAATCAATTGACTTGTTTCAGAGAAGAAGTTTTTCAAAGATTTTTTCCATAATTATATTCATATAACCCATGTTTTTCATCCAATAAAAATTCTTGTAAAATGTGGTTGAAATCCATCATATGACTTCTTCTCGGAAGATTTTCAAAGGTTTCATCATATGTGGAAATAAGCCCTGCCCTTTAAAACAATGTTTCTCATCTGATCAAAATTCTTTGAAGGAATATCCAGCAAAGTCACATGGTCCCTGGCCTTCCTGACCTTACACAATCAAAGATACTCCTTCTCTTCAGAAGCCTCAAAATAGCCTTACAGGTAATAATGTCAATCAGGCGATATAATGCTATTGATTATTGACCTTCTTAATTGGACAAGTTGGCACCTCCATGACCTGTGTTATATAGTAATTAGGTCCTTCTTCTGCTACATAATCAATTTCTGTTCTAACTTACACAGACCTAACATCAAAGATACACTACATTCTAATGAGACTAAAATGGGTTTTGAGCCAATATAAAATGATCTGCCCAACAAATGTTTTTTTGTTTGAATGGGAATTAACACCACTTTTAACGGTATGTCAGTCCTAGTGTGGCATCTGGAGCACCTAACCAATGAATCCTTGTATTTCTCACACCAGTGCCACTACTGCATCCGTTCCAAGCCTCCTGCTGTTCATCCTAATTAGGTTTATGATTACCCTACCATTGGTGGGAGACAAAAGTAATGTCAGAAATGATACACATGATTGTGAGTCTGACATGCTTTAAACTACACTATGACACTATGACACTATGCCCAATCAAACATAAGTACACATGATTGTGAGTCTGACATGTTTTAAACTGCACTATGACACTATGGCTATGCCCAATCAAACATAAGTACACATGATTGTGAGTCTGACATGTTTTAAACTACACTATGACACTATGGCTATGCCCAATTAAACATAAGTACACATGATTGTGAGTCTGACATGTTTTGAACTACACTATGACACTATGGCTATGCCCAATCAAACATAAGTACACATGATTGAGAGTCTGACATGTTTTAAACTGCACTATGACACTATATGGCTATGCCCAATCAAACATAAGTACACATGATTGAGAGTCTGACATGTTTTAAACTGCACTATGACACTATATGGCTATGCCCAATCAAACATAAGTACACATGATTGTGAGCTGACATGTTTTAAACTGCACTATGACACTATATGGCTATGCCCAATCAAACATAAGTACACATGATTGTGAGTCTGACATGCTTTAAACTACACTATGACACTATATGGCTATGCCCAATTAAACATAAGTACACATGATTGTGAGTCTGACATGCTTTAAACTACACTATGACACTATGGCTATGCCCAATCAAACATAAGTACACATGATTGTGAGTCTGACATGCTTTAAACTACACTATGACACTATGGCTATGCCCAATCAAACATAAGTACACATGATTGTGAGTCTGACATGCTTTAAACTACACTATGACACTATATGGCTATGCCCAATCAAACATAAGTACACATGATTGTGAGTCTGACATGCTTTAAACTACACTATGACACTATGGCTATGCCCAATCAAACATAAGTACACATGATTGAGAGTCTGACATGCTTTAAACTACACTATGACACTATATGGCTATGCCCAATCAAACATAAGTACACATGATTGTGAGTCTGACATGCTTTAAACTACACTATGACACTATGGCTATGCCCAATCAAACATAAGTACACATGATTGTGAGTCTGACATGCTTTAAACTACACTATGACACTATGGCTATGCCCAATCAAACATAAGTACACATGATTGAGAGTCTGACATGCTTTAAACTGCACTATGACACTATATGGCTATGCCCAATCAAACATAAGTACACATGATTGTGAGTCTGACATGCTTTAAACTACACTATGACACTATATGGCTATGCCCAATCAAACATAAGTACACATGATTGTGAGTCTGACATGTTTTAAACTGCACTATGACACTATGGCTATGCCCAATCAAACATAAGTACACATGATTGAGAGTCTGACATGTTTTAAACTACACTATGACACTATGGCTATGCCCAATCAAACATAAGTACACATGATTGTGAGTCTGACATGTTTTAAACTACACTATGACACTATGGCTATGCCCAATCAAACATAAGTACACATGATTGTGAGTCTGACATGTTTTAAACTGCACTATGACACTATGGCTATGCCCAATCAAACATAAGTACACATGATGGAGAGTCTGACATGCTTTAAACTGCACTATGACACTATATGGCTATGCCCAATCAAACATAAGTACACATGATTGAGAGTCTGACATGCTTTAAACTACACTATGACACTATGGCTATGCCCAATCAAACATAAGTACACATGATTGTGAGCTGACATGTTTTAAACTACACTATGACACTATGGCTATGCCCAATCAAACATAAGTACACATGATGGAGAGTCTGACATGCTTTAAACTGCACTATGACACTATATGGCTATGCCCAATCAAACATAAGTACACATGATTGTGAGTCTGACATGTTTTAAACTACACTATGACACTATGGCTATGCCCAATCAAACATAAGTACACATGATGGAGAGTCTGACATGCTTTAAACTACACTATGACACTATGGCTATGCCCAATCAAACATAAGTACACATGATTGAGAGTCTGACATGTTTTAAACTGCACTATGACACTATATGGCTATGCCCAATCAAACATAAGTACACATGATTGTGAGTCTGACATGTTTTAAACTGCACTATGACACTATGGCTATGCCCAATCAAACATAAGTACACATGATTGTGAGTCTGACATGTTTTAAACTGCACTATGACACTATGGCTATGCCCAATCAAACATAAGTACACATGATTGAGAGTCTGACATGTTTTAAACTGCACTATGACACTATGGCTATGCCCAATCAAACATAAGTACACATGATTGTGAGCTGACATGTTTTAAACTACACTATGACACTATGGCTATGCCCAATCAAACATAAGTACACATGATTGAGAAAACTTACGTCAAATTTGTTTGAAATTCCTCCATTTATCCATTTCCATAAAATGCCACTTTTCTATGCCTCATAAATATAAACACTTAAGAAGCATTGTAGAAAATGAAGTCATTCATTGTAAAGAGAAATTTCTTCATTGTCCACATTGTTTTTCTGCCATAACAGCAAAGAATTTTTTAATGTCTCCAACTTAAAATTTTTGCCTGTAACTTCTTTGATTTTGGACCAATCTGAAAATTTGTTGATAATTTAATGGGTTATTGAGGGGGGTATTCTCCAATCCCAAACAAGAGGACTTATATCTATATCCCGTGAGTATCATGGCTCAAGGCTTTATGATATATGAAATCATTAAATAAAGGCTCTTTATCTTTCAACAGTCTAATTTCATGTTAAGGTATGGATTATGATACAAATGGGCCATACTTACACATAAGGACTACGTACCTGGGGATCCAAAATTCTAAATTATAAATTCCAGGGCTTTAAGCCAATTTGAAAGAAGGAAAAAACTTTTTCCTCCCTCTGGATTCATGGGTTATAATTGCAGAAATAAGAAAGAAGTATGTGAACTGACACTTCATGCCTATAACCCCCACCCCTCCCAGGGCTCAACCCCTGGGGACAAGAGGATCATGATTTTAGCTATTTTGAAATAGGTGAATATACTGATGCTTCAAGCACATCAAAGGAGACCACCTAAGGAACATTTCTGCCACATTTGGTTCAAGTTGGCCCAGTGGTTTGGGAAGGGGGGGGAGATGTCGTTTGGCCAAATGGTTTGGGGGGGGGGGGAGATGTCATTTTAAAATTGTTCCTTATTTCTATGTATACACACACACACACACACACACACACACCCTAGGGGACCAGAGGATCATGATTTTAGCTATTTTGAAAGAAATCAATATACTGATGCTTCATGCTAAATATCAAGGCTCTATGCCTTCTTGGTCAGGAGGAGAAGCTTTCTAAAGATTATTTTAAAATTCAACTTTGTTGCCATGGCAACCAGAGTTTTTTATGAATTTCAATTCTTTTAGCTATATTCAAAGGGGACCACCAAGGAACATTTCTGCCAAATTTGGTTCAAATTGGCCCAGTAGTTTGGGAGGATATGTTGTTTAAAGAAATTGTTAACAGACGACTGACGACAGATGGACGCTGGACAAAAGCTGATCACAATAGCTCACTTGAGCACTTTGTGCTCAGGTGAGCTAACAAAATGGCAGTACCCCAAGGAATACAATTGTGACAGGTCTTAGAAGAGCAATATTATTCCAGCATCAAAGAAAATATGCACTATTTCAACATTTACAGCAATATGATATCTATATCACCAGATTTCATACAATATCATAATTCAGGCCAAAAATTCAACCAACTCTATGAATTCAAATATCTGTCAATTCATGATAATTACAGAATTTGTGGTTCCAGTATGAAGAAGGTACTATACAGGTTCAAATTGACTCAAAAGAAATATAGTTAATACTGAGTTTCAACTTTGAAGCAGGATATTGGAAAGCTAAATTCATGTATGTCCTTGTAGTGATTGACATATACAGTCATAAAACATTGATGTTAGAATTAAAAGAGGAGAGGTCTTTTTATTGAAATTCAAGATCAAAACATTTATCTTATCATTAGACCTACAGGATAGCAAATTGATTTTCTCTACTCTTTATTGTCTCTTTGACCCAATATCTCTAATTAAGTTTGTCCTGCTAACATTAGAATCCCATCACTTGCTATTGTTTGATCTAATTAGATCCATATATTGATGGTTGAGTATAAAGCTTCACTAAATGTCTTTAAATTGTATAGATACTAAGAACAGTTATGTGCTCATTGCTTCATAGAATAAAGTCAGGAAATAAGAGGTACAATCAATAAATTTTCATCTTTTGTCACTATTTCAAATAATTTTAAATGATTGCAAGACACATGGGTGCCACTATTCGCTGTTCACATTTAAAAACAAGATTTGTTTGTGAACAACCATTGTGCATGTAAATTTTTTTTCCAAAAGAAGCTAAGAAAGTAATCAAGGGAATAAAAAAAATTTCATTAACTGTTTACTGTTTTAAAATTTTGGGACTTGTCCAATTCCAAAGTGTAAGAAGACGTCATTACATAGTTAATACTATTCAAAAAGTAGCCATCTTATATCAGAAAAAATCAGGCATTGTACAAGAACAGGTTCATTAAATGCCATTATAATTAAAGGCACATTGTTGTCATAATAAGCACTTTATAAATAAATTGTTTCTCTGTAAACAAGAGCCATCAAGACAGACTATGCTCCCTGAATATAGCCCTGTCAAAAAGAGTATAAAATAAACTGGGAAAAAGATTCAGATGGACCGCTAGACAAAGATGCAGCTATATGCTCCCCTATTCCTGACATGCTAAATTTCAATGTACAACCTTTAGCTGTGACCTTTACCTTGGAGCTATTTGAAACTTTGTTTCAAATGGAACATCCGGTCATGATAGAGAACAATTGTGCAAATGTTATTTCAAAATCCATCAATAATTTTATGAGCTATGCTTCAGACATGCTTAATTCTTATGTTTGACCTTGATATTTGACCTTGCCCTTGGAGTCATCTGAATTTTTTTCAATTGGCACATCTACCCATGATAGAGAACAACTGTGCCAAGTTTTATTGAAATCCACCAAAAATTATAAGAGCTACACTCTGGACATAGTTAATTTGATTTCAAATTGTGACCTTGACCTATTGAAAAACAAAAATTCTAATGGCAAATCTACTCATTATAGAGAACAATGATGCAATGTTTTTCTTTAAATCGATTTCTTATTTTTAGAGCTATGTTCTGAACATGCTTAATTTCAACATTTGATCTTGAGCTGTGACCTTGATCTTGGAGGTATCTGAACATTGTTTTTAGATGGCACATCTACTAATTGTAGAGAACAATTGTGCAAAGTTATTTTGAAATCCCCATAATTTAAGGAACTATGCTCCAGACATGTTTAATTAGAATATTTTACCTTGAGTTGTTACCCTGACCTTGAAGCTATCTGATCATTTATAAAATGTTACACCTGCTCAAGATAGAGAATAATCATGCCAAGTTATTTTGAAAACTATCTATAATTGAAGGAGCTATGTTTTTATTGTTTGACCTTGAACTGTGATCTTGACCTTGAAACATGCTGTGGAACAATATCATAAGGAATTCACATATGAATTTCAACCATTTTCAACCAAAGGGTTTTGGAGAGTTGTGAAGTTATCCACAGACAGAAGTATGGACAGAAGAAGAAACAGCGGGAGTATAAAAAGTGATATCTACACAACAGATGTTGGCTACTTACATTTGTGTGTGACCAATAGGAATAGTCAAAAGTAAAACTCTTTGTGGTTTCTTTGGATTCTTTGGGTCCTGTTGGTTTCGTGTTTTCAATGGCTGAAATGAGAGTTTTGTGAAAGTTTACTAGAACTCCAGATAAGAGGAAATAATGGCAAAATTAAATTGTTATTTTTCTTTCAAAACCTGAGTTGTGGGTACTCATTACATTTGCCTTGAAGAGACAACATAGATTTTGATGGAAGAATAAGGAAATTTTACAAAATCAGAATTCTCCTCACTCATCTAGAGATTTGTTCCTTGGAAAATGAGCTACAGCATAGGACATTAACATACAACTTAAGCATTTACTTGTGACTAACAAAATTCACTTTTTAGCAGAAGTTTAGAACTCATGGTTGGGTACAAAGATTTCTTGTCGTTACAGAAGACCCGAGTCTGATTACATCTGATCTGGCACCAGATAAAGTTTACTGTACAAGAGGGCTATTGGCCCAAAGTTGCTAACTGAGATATAGCTTAGGAATATTAAACACAGTGCATTTTTCAAGAGAGTCACTATTTGGTAGCCCAATACATTATATTGAAACCTTTAAGTTTGATGACAAGTCACAAGAAGCTTTTGAAAAAAACTAGATGGTTTTCCCAGGATAACTGCTGTCGAGCCCGCAAATTTTTGTAGGAATCATGCTCCAGATAAGCACAATTTTAGTGTTTGACCTTGAGCTTGGACCTTGAACTTGAAACTATCCAAAACATTCTTTCAAATGGCACATCTACTCATGATGGAGATCAATTGTGCCAATTAATTTTGAAAATCATCCATAATTGTAGGAGTAACTCTGGACAAGCACAATTTTAATGTTTGACCTTGAGCTGTAAACTTGAAGCTATCCAAAAGATTTTTTCAAATGGCACATCTACTCATGGTATAGAATAATTGTGCTAAGTTATTTTGAAATCCATTCAAAATTGTGGGAGAAATGCTCCAGATAAGCACAATTTCAGTGTTTGACCTTGAGCTGTAACCTTGAACTTGAAGCTATCCAAAAATTCTTTTAACCAAGTTATTTTGAAATCCATCAATAAATGTAGGAGTAATTGTCTGGACAAATTCGGACAGACAGATGGACAGACTAACTAAAGCACTAACGCATTTACACCAACTTGTCACAGTGACAACTATGTCTCCCTAACCGCAAACAGGCTGGACAAAAACATTTTCTTCTTTATTCTATATAAGTGAAGGTGTGCCATGAAGGAATACAAAAAAAAAATATTTTTTTTCAACATTTCCTCTTTACTCATGTAAATAGGAAGGATCAACTGGTAGAATTCAAATATGACCAAAGGGACATCACATGACCAAATTTTGTAAAAGTTCACTTGGAGATTCTACATACCAAATATTGATGTTTTTAAGTTTCTGGTTTTGAAGTAGAATATTCATAAAGGTTTCCTTCTATCCTTTAAATGGAAAAAAGGGTGTTGATTTTTACATTTTTATATATCACAATTTCTATTTTACAATAGGTTGTGCCCAGGTGGTGCCCACATATGACCCAAGAGTTATCACTTAAACAACCTTGTAAAGGTTCTTTAGGAGGTTCTACATACTAAACATCAATACTCTTGGTTTTCTCATTACAGAAAATATGATCTGAGGGGCATCATATGAACTAACTTGATAGAGGTTCCATATGAGATGCTGCATAATAAATCAATGCTCTACGCTGTCTAGTTTCAGATAAGAAAATTTTTAAAGTTTTATTCTTTGGGCTAGTGTGAAATAGGCATGGCCAAAATATGATCCAAGGGGCATCATTTGAACAAACTTGATAGATGTCTCCTAAGAATGTGCTGCATACAAAATATCAAGGCTTTTGGTCTTCTTGTCTCAAAGAAGAAGATTTTTAAAGATTTCATTGATATCACCCTTTTTGTTGCCATAGCAACCAGATTTTAGTTTTGTCAATCAATTGGACATTTCATACAAGGAATATTCCAGTCACGTTTCATCAAATGGTTCAGGAGGAGAAGATGTTAAAGTAAATTATTGACAGATGGACGACCACAGCGATACCTGACGACGACACCAGGACACAGCAAATTATGCGATAACAATAGCTCACTTTGAGCACTTTACGTTCAGGTGAGCTAATAAAATACAATGTTATCCGTGAATAACAAAAATGCCTTAACTAAAGCTGTAGTTATAACATTTTGCCAACTATAAAATCTTTCTGTTGGAAGTGGCTTAGTGCTCTTGGAAAAGTGAGCTTAACCAGATGAATGACATGTTAACATCAAAAGTGTTATACTTTTGAAATAAACTTCAAAGAGTTATAAATTTGTTTTCATTTTGTTGATTGTTGCATGTGATTTGGTACTTTAATCTTCAAATAAGTGAGCTTTCAAAGTGTAAACAAGAGCAACAAATGCAAAAATACCACAACATCTGCAGGTGCTTAATACTGAACAAATCTAAGTGCAACAAAAGGATGGTGATGGCCCTATATTATCCACCTGAGTCTACTTCTGATCCAACTATGTCAAAACTACAAATAATTGCTGAAGAAAATGCGACAAAAATATACCAGTATACCATTGACCGAATATAAACAAAGTCGTAAAACAGAAGTAGTTAACTTTCAGACCTAAATTCAGTAGGTGCAATATAGGACTCCTAGTTCAAAACTCCATACCAAGTTTCAAGTCAGTGCTATGAAAGGTTACAGAGAAGAATGGAACAATCAAGAGGCCAATGAGGGCCTGAGACGCTCTACTGGTTATCAAGTTTTCCGTTAAAGAAATCTGATATTTAAGGAAGTTAATTGCTCAAAGAAGAAAGCATAAAGAAAAAAAAGGGCTTTATCCCCTTTATCAATTTAAGCAACAATCCTCGAGGCCTCTTTTCCTATGTTTCATTACAGATTCACTCCATTTTCAAAAGAAAGTTACATAATGACGCTACAATCATTCTGTGAATATTTCATCAGAATCTGACAATAATTGTGGACTTTATCACATAAACAGGATTGTTTTGAATGAAAATCAATAAGGCCCCTTTTCCTGTGTTTTCTGATGGATCAATTTCATTCCAAAAGGAACTTTTCTTACAACCCTACAATTGTCCTATGAAATTTAAAAGACAATTTGATAATGATTGTGATCTTCATCACATACACAAGAATGTTTTGAATGATAATCTGTAAGGCCCCTTTTCCTGTGTTTCGATTGCCACAATTATTCCATGCATCCTTGAAGAGAATCCAATAAAACTGTTGACTTTATTGTGTTAACTAAGATATTAAATTCAAGTTCTCATAAGGCCCCTTTTCCCGTGACATTTTACTGTTGGTTTTATCATTCTGTGAAAGTTAAAAGTGAATCCTATGAAATATCGGGACTTCATTATGTTTACTAGAATATTTTTAAAAAAAAAATCATATAGCCCTTTTTTACATGATACTTGATGGATTGTACCCAGTTCTGAAAAGAACCATTTAAGTGATTGTACAATCATTCTGTGAAATTTTGAAGTGAATCCGGTGAAATCAAGGGACATCATTGTGTTAACCAGAATAGTTAAGAAAGTTTTTCATAAGGCCCCTTTTTATGTGACACTTGCCATAATCAGATCCACTGTCAAAACCAACAATTGGAATGATGGTACAATCAATCTGTGTAATCTGTGGAATTTATTGTGTTAATGAGTTTATAGTGAACTCTTCATAGGGCCCCTTTTCTCATGATACTTTACAGAACAAACCAAATTTCAAAAGGAACAATTCTAATGAAGGTACAATCATTCTTTAAAAGTTAAAGAGAATCAATGAAAACAGTGGACTGAATTGTGTCAAGAATTTTTGTAACAAAATTTTCATAAGGCCCCTTTTTCTGTGAAACTTAACAAATCAGACCCAATGTACAAAGGGAACAATCCTAATAATAGTTTGAAGAAAATGATAAAGACTGAGGACTTTATTGTAATAATGATGTTTTGTAATAAAATTTTTATAAGGTCCCTTTTCTTGTGTCACTTAACCAGTCAGACCTAATTTACAAAGGAACAATCCAAATGATGGTACAATCATTCTATTAAGGTTTGAAGAGATTCTGATAAAGACTGAGGACATTGTTGTGTTTATGAGGATTTGGTAATGATTTTTTAATACAGCCCCTTTTCCTATGATACTATACAGATCAGGCCCAATTTGGAAAGAAACAATCCTAATGATGGTACAAACATTCTGTGAAAGTATGAACAGAATCTGATGAAAACTGCAGACTTTATCTTGGTGTAAAATTTTTAAAATAAAATTTTCATAAGGCTCCTATTCCTGTGATACTTGAAGGATCAGGTCTCATGTCAGCATCAACATTTGTGATTATTGTACAATGATTCTGTGAAGGTTTGAATAAAATCCAATGAAAGCTCTGGACTCGGATACAAGGATTATAGATAAAAATTCTCAAAAGGCCCCTTTTCCCATGATACTAGACAGATCACGCCTAATTTGAAAAGAAAGAATCCTTATGATGGAAAAATCATTCTGTGAAAGTTTTAACAGAATCTGATGAAAACTGTTGACTTAATTGTGGTACAATGATTTTAAAATTAAATTTCATAATGCTCCTTTTCCTGTGATACTTGACGGATCAGGTCTTATGCAAACATCAACAATCATTATTATTGTACAATAATTCTGTGAATGTTTGAGGAAAATCCGATGAAAGCTCTGGACTTGGTAACAAGGATTTATAAATGAAATTTTCACAAGGCCCCTTTTCCTGTGTTTCTTGACAGTTCAAACCCTGTTATGAAAAGAATGATAGTTATGACCTTCCAATCATTCTGTGAAAGTTTCAACAAAATTTGATTAAAGCTGTGGACTTCATTGTGTTAACGAGGTTTTATTAATTGAATTTTCATATAGCCCCTTTTCCCCATGTTACTTGATGGATCTGAACCAATTCAAAAGGGAGCTCTTCTTACAATTATTCTGTTTGAGTATAAAGACAACCCCATGAAATCTGTGGACTTAAAAGCATTAATTAAGATTTTTTTAATTGAATTTTCCTAAGGCCCCTTTTCATATGTTTCTCAATGGATCAGACCCAATTTGAAAGGAACAACCTTATGATGGTACAATCATTATGTGAAAGTTTGAAGTCAATCAGGTGAAATATAGGGCCATGATGTGTTAACTAAGATTATCTATTAAATTTTCATAGGGCCCCTTTTCCAATAATACTTGATGGATCAAACCTACTTCTGAAAGGAACAATCCATTTAATGTAATAATCATTCAGGGAATGTTTGAAGAGAATTTGTTGAAAAACTATGGACTCTGTTGTGTTTACAAGGACTTTTTCAATCCAGTTTTTATTGGGCCCCTTTTTCCAGTGGTCCTTGACTGATCATACCAAATTTTGAAAGGAAAATCTTATGATAGTACAATCATTCTGTGAAAGTTTGAAGTCAATCAGATGAAAACTGTAGACTCTAGAGTGTTAACAAAGATCTTTGAATTAAATTTTAATAAGGCCCCTTTTCCTATGTTTCTTGAGGAATCATATCCGATTCTGAAAGGAACAATCCTTAGGATGGTACAATCATTCTGTGACATTTTGAAGAGAATCCGTTGAAAATTATTGGCTCAAGATTATTAATGAGAATTATTTATCAAAATTTTCATAAGGCCCCTTTTTCCTGTGTTTCTTGACTGATCATAACCAATTTCCAAAGGAACAATCCTTATGAAAGTACAATCATTCTGTGAAAGTTTGAAGGGAATCCGATAAAAACTGTTGACTCCAGAGTGTTAAAAAGGATTTCTTAAAAGATTTTCAATTAATTTTCATAAGGCCCCTTTTCCCGTGTTTCCTGATGGATCTGACCAAAATCCCAAAGGTAAATTCCTTATGATGGTACAATCATTGTGTGAAAGTTTAAATACAATCTGATGAAAACTGTGGACTCTAGAGTGTTAACCAGGATTTTTTAAATTAAATTTTGATAAGGCCTTCTTTCCTGTGTTTCTTGACAGATCATACCCATTTTTGAAAGGAACAATCCTTATGATGGTACAATCATTCTGAGAAAGTTTGAAGAGAATTTGATGAAAACTGTGGACTCTATCGCGTCAACAAGGATTTTTAATGGAATTTTTCAGTGAATTTTCATAAGGCACCTTTTCCCATGTTTATGGATGGATCATACCCATTTTCGAAAGGAACTATCCTTATGTCGATACAATCATTCTGTGAAAGTTTGAAGAGAATCAGATGAGAACTGTGGACTCTATTGCATAAACAAGGATTTTTTAATTAAATTTTCCTAAGGCCCCTTTTCATATGTTTCTCAATGGATCAGACCCAATTTGAAAGGAACAATCCTTATGATGGTACAATCATTATGTGAAAGTTTGAAGTCAATCAGGTGAAATATAGGGCCATGATGTGTTAACTAAGATTATTTATTAAATTTTCATAGGGCCCCTTTTCCAATAATACTTGATGGATCAAACCTACTTCTGAAAGGAACAATCCATTTAATGTAATAATCATTCAGGGAATGTTTGAAGAGAATTTGTTGAAAACTATGGACTCTATTGTGTTTACAAGGACTTTTTAAATCCAGTTTTTATTGGGCCCCTTTTTCCCGTGGTCCTTGACTGATCATACCAAATTTTGAAAGGAAAAATTCTTATGATAGTACAATCATTCTGTGAAAGTTTGAAGTCAATCAGATGAAAACTGTAGACTCTAGAGTGTTAACAAAGATCTTTGAATTAAATTTTAATAAGGCCCCTTTTCCTATGTTTCTTGAGGAATCATATCCGATTCCGAAAGGAACAATCCTTAGGATGGTACAATCATTCTGTGACATTTTGAAGAGAATCCGTTGAAAATTGTTGGCTCAAGATTATTAATGAGAATTTTTTATCAAAATTTTCATAAGGCCCCTTTTTCCTGTGTTTCTTGACTGATCATAACCAATTTCCAAAGGAACAATCCTTATGAAAGTACAATCATTCTGTGAAAGTTTGAAGGGAATCCGATGAAAACTGTTGACTCCAGAGTGTTAAAAAGGATTTCTTAAAAGATTTTCAATTAATTTTCATAAGGCCCCTTTTCCCGTGTTTCCTGATGGATCTGACCAAAATCCCAAAGGTAAATTCCTTATGATGGTACAATCATTATGTGAAAGTTTAAATACAATCTGATGAAAACTGTGAACTTTAGAGTGTTAACCAGGATTTTTTAATTAAATTTTGATTAGGTCCTTTTCCTGTGTTTCTTGACAGATCATACCCATTTTCGAAAGGAACGATCCTTATGATAATACAATCATTCTGAGAAAGTTTGAAGAGAATCCAATGAAAACTGTGGACTCTATCGCGTCAACAAGGATTTTTAATGGAATTTTTCAGTGAATTTTCATAAGGCACCTTTTTCCATGTTTATTGACGGATCATACCCATTTTCGAAAGGAATTATCCTAATGTCGATACAATCATTCTGTGAAAGTTTGAAGAGAATCGGATGAGAACTGTGGACTCTTATCGCGTAAAAGAGGATTTTTTAATTAAATTTTCCTAAGGCCCCTTTTCATATGTTTCTCAATGGATCAGACCCAATTTGAAAGGAACAATCCTTATGATGGTACAATCATTCTGTGAAAGTTTGAATTGATTCTGATGTAAACTCTGGACTTTAGAATGTTAACGAGGCTTTTTTAATTAAATTTTCACAAGGCCCCTTGTTTCTTGATGGATCATACCCATTTTCAAAAGGAACAATCCTTATGATGGTACAATCATTCTGAGAAAGTTTGAAGAGAATCTGAAGAGAACTGTGGACTCTATCGCGTAAACAAGGATTTTAAATGGAATTTTTAATTAAATTTTCATACGGCCCCTTTTCTCATATTTCTTGACGGATCTAACGAAATTTTGAATGATCCTTTTGATGTTACAATCATTCTGTGAAAGTTTAAATACAATCTGATGAAAACTGTGGAAATCTAGAGTTTTAACAAGGATTTTTTAATAAAGTTATAATTAGGCCACTTTTCCCGTGTTTTGTGACAGATCTGACCCAATTTCAAAATGAACGATCCTTATGATGGTACAATCATTCTGTGAAAGTTTGAAGGGAATCCGATGAAAACTGTGGACTCTATCGTGTAAACAAGGAAAAGTTTAACGGAAGGACGACGGACAGACAGATGGACAGACGGACGGATGGACACACACACGGTTGCCGGACCGGAAAAAGCCAATGCTATAGCTCTAGTGGCCTTCGGCCAGTAGAGCTAAAAATACCACTATACAAGGTGATGTCCAAATATGGGCAAAGTCAAAAAATAGGAAGTACTTAAATTGCAGGCTTATATTGAGTAAGTGCACTTAAGGACCCCTGGCTGAACCTCCAAACATGCTTTGAATAGATGCTGAGAAAAATGCAACAAATATTTACCAATATACCATCATTGACCTAACAAAGTTGTAAAAGAGGAAGTCTATGACCAAATATAAACAAAGTCTTAAAACAGGACGTAGTTAACTTTCAGACCTAAATTTATTAAGCGCAATGTCAGACCCCTAGCTTTTCCAATCAATGCTATAAATTGTTGTCGAGAAAAGTGAGGCGAAAAATATTGGTTACAGACGGACGGAAGGACAAACAAGGGCAAACCATTATACCCCCCCTTCTTCAAAGCGGCAGTAAAACAAGTCAGGGTTGAGTTTTCTAGCTTTTTGAAATTGAGGACCTAAAGAGTAAAATAGTTGTTGGTAGAATGTTATAGATTAGTCAGTTTGAACAGACTCGGAGAGTAAGTGCAGAACTTAACTCATTCTGATTGCGCTGAATTCAGTTTGTTTTTCTGCTAAAACCTCTTAACTATGCTTTGGGGTTTTTTTTTCATTGCCCAATTCATAACATCAGTTAAATCCATTGGGCTAATTTTGGAATTTTATTGAGATTTATCAGATATCTGGTTTGGATCCGTGGGTCTAACTGTTAGTCACCAGGGGTATTGGGTATCATTGCGGGCAGAGTGTTACAGCATTATAGCATAATAACCCTGTTTCATTTCTTTGACCCCACCTACAGCGTTGTAACACAGTTGCAGTGTAATCGGATATTTTGCCGCCCATGAAAAATACAGGTTATATCTCTTTTATATCATAATGCTATTACTAAATAGGATTCTTATATTATCTTGAAGTCCCTTTGAATATTTTGTCTTGCATTCTCTATTTTGCACTATAAATATATCTTTTTTAGAATAGTTGGTTTAACCCATGAACAAACTAAAACACATTGACATATCAGAGAGAACTTCATGATAAGGAGAAGTTGCTTGTTACAAGCAATTAACTTGTTTTGCCACATTTTTGTTCTATCACAAGGTGAGCTTTTGTGGTTGTGTGATGTCTGATGTATTGTGTATGTCACAAACATTTACCATGTTAACACTCAAAAGGCTACAATTTTATATTAAAATTAGTCTAAATGTTTTCATGAAGCAATCTATAAAATTTTGAAATTAGGTCACTTGGAGTCAAAAACTAGGTCACTATGTCAAATCTTAAAGAAACCTTGAGGGAAATCATGGTAATAATAATAATAATAAAGACCTTATTTAACGAGGCTACACAGTTGGATAAATCCAGTCTTCCCTGTGGGCCTCTAAGTATACATTTTTGACATCATTTAGAATAAATATTACAGCAAAACAATATGTGAAAACATAAAATGCAATCAATTAGTCACAATATAATACAAATATATGCATAACAGGTATTCAAATTTTCAATTTTAAGAAGCTAAAAGAGGAAACCAGCATTTTCATATATATGTATGTATATAGTGATCAAATAAAGTTTATGTTAAAGAATCAGGATTATAAATCAGATTTCTTACAAAGAAATAGTCATATTTCCACCTGCATACCACCATGTTAGATATGAAGATTTGAATTTATTTATGTGTTCACTATTTCTTATTTGAAGAGGAATCTGGTTCCATAATTTAGGACCAGAGTAACTGAAAGATTTTCTGTAGAATTCTATTCTGGGTTTCGGAATGCAAGGAGTTTGTTGTGTGCTTGATCTTAGATTTGAGATACCTTTTTCCGTTAAAAGTTGAGACATATAATTTGGAGATTGATTATTGAATGATTTGTATACAGAGATAGCTTTCTTGTATAAAATTTGTTCATCAAATTTCATCCATTTTAATTCACTAAATAGTTCTTTACTTAGAACTTCGATACTTTTGTCAAGGATTATGCGTGCAGCCCTTTTTTGAAATTTATACATACTACAGTAAAACCTCGGTAGTTCGTAGCGCAAGGGACCGGGCAAATTTATACGAATTAAGCGTAGTACGAACAAAACGGAGGGCAGGAGGTTGGCTGTTTGAGATACACGGAATCGGCCATGGTTTTGTTCTGTCCCCAATTTAGGGATTGATTCTAAATTGGTTATTTTTCTAAACAAAACCCGCAGATATTAATTGAGGAAAAAATAAATTAAAAATTACTCATCTTGTATTTTTTATGCTTTTATGCTTTTATGTCTGTGTTAATTTTTTTTTTTTGCATTTTTTGAACACAGTGCTTGTATCAAATAGTAGACTCCATCAGAGTGATTTCCCTTTACAATACATTGGATCAAAGCACTCTGAGTATTCTATCATCAAATCATAAAATTAAGGACCGACGATTGTGAAGAAAGCAACCGCAGAATAAAATAAAGAGGTCAGAATTTCTAAATGCCCAATAACACAGATACTGATGGGGGATGTCAATTTAAAGTAAATTTTCGGCGATAATTACGGGAATCTTTATTCGATTAATTTCCCACCAAACGGCCCCTTTTAACTAAAGGTACATGATAACACATTATTAGTCATATAGATCATCAGGTGTGAAAATCAAGGTAAGTGGTGATAAGTGACAATCAGTTTATCACACCTACGAATTAAACATTGGAGTTTCTGCTATAATCATTCTTTCGGGACTTGAAATGGCCTACGAACTACGAACCACTGACGTTCGAATTAGACAGAGTTTTCTAACAAAGCTAAAGAAGGAAAAAGATCGGGACCGCGTAAAGTATACGAACGAACACATACCTACGAACCAGTGACGTTCGAATTAACGAGGTTCTACTGTATTTAAAAGATTTTCGTTACAATTGCCCCATATGGTGCAACAGTAATCAATGTGAGGAAGAATATATGCATTGTAGAATAGCTTGCGAGTATGAATATTTAAGAATGGTTTTATACTAAGGAGAAGATATAATACAAAATTATATTTTTTTAAGCACTTTCTCTACCTGGCATTTTCAATTCAGCATATTGTCTACCTGTACCCCAAGAAGCTTTTCACTTTGTGTAAAAGAAATTGGCTGGTTGCAAAGAAAAAGATTGATTTGATGATCAGTGTTAGATTTTATAGAGGGTGATATAATCATGGCCTTTGTTTTTAATGGGTTGGGAAGCATTGAGTTTCTTAAGCACCAATATTCAATAATATTTAGACTGTCCTGGAGTGACAAAGCTACCTCTTGTATAATGTTGCCAAAAGCGCTTATTGTAGTATCATCAGCAAACAAGTCAGTTGATGAGACATTTAGGTGTAAAGGCAAATCATTAATATAAATTAAGAATAGTATAGGGCCTAGTACAGAGCCTTGCGGTACCCCAGACTTAACTGCAGAGGAAGACAGTTTTCCAGCAACAGATACTTTCTGACTCCTATCAGTTAGATAAGACTTAAACCATTCATAAGACTGGCATTTGATGTTGTATTCATGCATCTTATTTAGAAGAATTGAATGATTGATTAAATCAAAGGCCTTAGTTAAATTTAAGAATACTGTTCTAACATTCTTTTTGTCATTTACTGCATTTATCCAGGCATCAATGATGCCTGTCAGATTAATTTATTGATTGAATGGGGTTCAACTCCACTTTTAACAGTATTTCAGTCATATCCAGGCGGCTGTAGCACCTTACAATGGTTTACTGGTATTTCTCACACCAGTACTACCACTACATCCTTTCCTAGCCTCCAGATGCTAACCCCTTTAGATTTACGATTATCCACCAATTGGTGAGAGACAAATGTTTGAAAGGATATGTGCCATCACCGAGGATTGAACCCATGACATCCCATGATTGAAGATTGGGAGTCTCATGCACTACCAACTGAGATATGACAGCAGCACTCATGGTCAGAATCCTTATCTTTAAATATTGTGACAACTTCAAGATTGGTCCCTGTTAGTCAAAAACTAGGTCACAGGGTCAAATCTTAGAAAAAAATATGGGCCCTCTAGAGGTCACATTTCATGCTTAATCAGCCTGAAAGTTTGTCAGAATATTCATCTCAAGAAAATCTTTGACAAGTTAAAAATTTTGTCACTTGAGGTCAAAAACTAAGTCACTTGGTCAACCCTTAGAAAAAACTTTTAGGCGCTCTAGAGGCCACATTTCTCGTTTATCAAACCTTAAAATTGGTAAGAATTCTTATCCAACCTTCAAAGATTGGTAAGAACCTATATCTCAAGTATCAAGAATAAATTTGAAACTTGTTCACTCTGGGTTAAAAACTAGGTACCAGGACAAATCTAAGGAAAAAAATGTGGGTCGTATAGAGCATTTTTCATGCTGAAGCAAACTGAGAATGTGCCGGAATGTTAGGGAGAGAGTTTGTATTGTGGTTAACAACTATGTCACTAGGTCAAATCATTAGCATTCTAGAGGCAACAATAATAGCTGAATCAAATTGGAAAATTTTCAGAATGTTTGAATGGACAAATGCTTGGCAACTTCAAAATGAGTCATCCTTGGATCAAAAACTAAGTCATCTTAGAAAAGTTTTGTTTGCACTCTAAATACGGCAAATTTTCCTCAATTCTGAAAATGATTAAGAAAATTGATCTTCACAAAATATTGCACAAGGTTGAAATATGGGTAAGAAAGCTTGTTGACTCTCTCAATTAAACTAGATCACAAGGTTAAATAGTAGTAAAAACTTCATGGACAATGTAGCAGACACATTTTCTACTCATTTGACCTAAAAATGAGTCAGACTTTGTGTCTAGACATTTAACACAGGTGAGCGATTCAAGGCCTTCTTGTTTTTTCTATTATGTCTTAAACTGAAATACTGTTTGTAACCATTTTCAACTCAGACCAGTGTACAATTTTGTCATCTGTTATAGTTATAAAACTAACTTACTTGTTGTTTTGCCGCTCATGTTAATGACACACTGTGAGTCTCTAGCCATTTCTCTGCTGTTAAAGGGGCGAACCCTCACAGCTACTTTTACTGATGACATCGCTTCTCCCTGAAAAGTTTATGACAAAAACCTAGAAAGGTCGATAATACTACAGCTCAAACAACTGATCATCAAATTTTCCTTTTTCTGTTTCTTTGAATGTTGTTTAATGCCCTTTTGGTTAGTAGCAAGCAATTTCTTCATTTTTCACAATGTTTTCCAAAGCTATTTTTCTTTGGGGCGTCTAAAAGCTTCATTGATTGGGAATGGGTTAAAAAGTCATAGAGAAGCATTTTAAACCTAACAAAAGTCAAGTTATGTAGATTTCATTTACTAAGTCAAATGAAAAGGTATTAACAAAATATTTACTGTATACAACTGTATGTCTTAAATGGACATAAGTCTCCAACATAAAAGCCATGTTTTTAAACAAATCAAAATTATATGGTGGAATATGACAACAAGTCCCTTAGGATCATTTCTGTAAAATTTGGATGAAATTCATCCACAGGGTTTTGAGAAGATTTTTTAAGTCTACAGTATACACCATATATGGACATGAGCACCTTGCATAAAGCCAGATTTTTCTTCCAATCAAATTCATTCTAGAAATCTGATAATGGGTCTGTGAAGGATAATGCCTATGAAATTTGGTTAAAGTCAATCTACTGGTTTCTGAGAATAAAAGATTTTCAAAGTTTTCCCTTATACCATTACATGAAAATAAGCCTTCAATATTAAAGTCTTGTTTTCATCAGATTAGAAATATTTTAAATATTTTAAATGATCTGAAAAGAGGGTTGTTGGCCCTGGGGTGCTCACCTGAGATAAAGACTATTTTTCATTTAACAGTCTAATTTTATGTTAAGGTTAGGATAATGATACAATTGGCCATACTTTATACATGTATAGGCTCTATACCTGGGGATCCAAGAGTCGTAATGGCAAATTCAATGGCTTTAGGACTAATATCAAGGGAGGAGAACACTTTTCCTCCATCTGGACCCCGAAATAAGTTAATGAACTGATGCTTCATGCAAATACATGTATCAAGGCTCTTTTTTAAATACACTTTTCTTGCCATGGCAACCAGTTTATGACGGATTTCAATTCATTTACCTATTCTAAAGGGGACAATATATGGAAAATTGGCCCAATGGTTGGGAGATGTCATTAAGAAATCGTTCTTTATTTCTATATGAACACACACACCCAACCCCTCCAGTCCTGCCGACCTGAGGGTCATGATTTTAGCTATTTTGAAAGTGGTCAATATACTGATGTTTCATGCAAAATATCAAGGCTCTATGCCTTCTGGATCAGGAGGATAAGATTTTTCAAATTTCAAAATTTCACCTTTGTTGCCATGGCAACAGAGTTTTAATAGATTTCAATTCTATAGCTATTTTAAAGGGAATGCCTAAGGATCATTTCTGCCAATTTTGGTTCAAATTGGCCAAAAGGTTTTCGGAGGAGATGTTGTGTAAAGAAATTGTCGCCGAATGCCAGACAAAAGGTGGTCATAATAGTTTCATGCTCAGGTGAGCTAACAAAAATTTACCAAAGGACAATTCCTGTGCAATTTGGTTGAAACTAATCAACTGGCTCTTGACAAGAAGATTTTCAAAGCTATGGAAATTAGCTCTACCATTAAAGACATATTTTTCATCCAATCTAAATTCATTGAAGGAATCTGATAACAAGACTTTGGTACTATATCCCTTACCTGAATATGATGGCTTATGTCTTTATGATATATAGAAAAATATCAAAGATCTACTTATAAAGGTTTTGGAGAATATTTTTTTAAAGGTTTTCTCCTTTAACCCATTCCCACATGACAAAATTTTAGACTGGTCCAAATTGAAAGAAGCTACAGACGACAATTTGAAGTTGATGGAATTTTAATTTTTTTCATCTTTTGGGATAGAAAACATTGTGGATAATGAAGAAATTGCTTTCAACAAGCAATTTCTTCATTTTTCACAATGTTTTCTAAAACTGTTTTATTGAGGGGCATAAAAAGGAGGGATTGAGTTGGAATGGGTTAATTCTTTACAAATCAAAGATCCCACATCATAGGCTTATTTTCAGATTGAGTCATTCTTTGAAGTATTTTGGTTGAGGGTAAATGAGCAATGATATATTTCCAGTTATCAAGGATTTGTCATATTACAAAAAGTTAAGTAAATTTACCTTATAGTACAACTATTTACAAAAATTCCAAGTTCCAATAATATCCTCTAGCATGCACAGAATAATCTTCTGATTCACTACTTCTTATTGTCACTTATAGCACCAATGTCTTCAGTCTGTGAGTGTCTGCCATGTTTAAGTATCCATTTTTCCTGTAAAAGTAAAAACAGAATTAAAAAGTATATTTGCAGCAAAACTTTACTTGGTACGAAAGTTCACAGGTCTGTGTTTTTCTTTTATAAAGGAACCACCGGATAGAAATTTACAGACATTTTTTCAGTTGCAACACATGAATTATAAATTCTTATGTTAAACAGCCTGAGTAACGTCATCGATTACTCCAAGGATTACGTAGAGAACAAAATTCAATAACCTATCATCTATTTTGAAAACAAACACACCCAATTATCCAATATGGAGCCTTTAAGCAAAATTCTATCAACAGATTTCAAGAATAAAATCCATTTTTCTGTTCAAAAATGTAGAAATAAATGACAAAATATTTTTCGTTACCCTGATCAAGGGATACTTTAAATATATATATGATTTAAATAAGCTGGTTTGCAAAAGGACATTCTGTCAGTTAGACCTAATTAGAGATAGTAAAATTGATTTTTGATTCAATTTTTGTAAAAATCAAATAAACCCAGGGAAAAAAATATAAAATCCAATATTTACTCCAAAGATATTCTATATAAGCTCAATATTCCTGTTTCTCCTCAAATGACACAGTCTGAGTCATCCTTAATGTATCGGTATTGGGAAGAGTGTTCATCCAATGGAAGAGCTCTGTTAATCGATCAATACTTTTCTGAATCTCTCAGCATAATTCTTGCAGAATTCATTAGACCAGTTCTATCCCATCTTTTCCATTGCAGACAATCCTAGATCACTCAGTCATTGGTACAAGGGTATATATTAACCCTTTAACAACTACCAGATGAGAACATTTAGTTCAAAAGGAAAGAGGAAAATTAAAAAGGTGTTTAATTTGAAGAACACATGTCAATTAAAGGGTATAAAAGATTGTGAGAAAGTAAGTGTAACAAGCAATTTCTATCATTTCAACAATGTTTCCTAAATTTGCTGCAGTGCTTCAAAGAGTAGGGTTCCATGGTAAAACAAGGAGTATCTGTTTCCCGCTTTTTTTTTTTTTAAAAATATCACCCTTCCAAATTGAAATATACTATGACCCTCTCAAAAAAGCCAGTTCCAAACAAGAGACTATTTCAGACACGCTTAATTTTAACATACATCTTTGAACTGTGTCCTTGACCTTGGAGCTATCTGAAGATTTGTTTCAAAAGGCCTATCCACTCACAAAAGACAACAATTGTGCATAGTTATTTCAAAATCAATCCATATTTTTAGGAGCTATGCTCAAGACATGTTAAATTTTCAAGTTTAACCTTGAACTGTGAACTTGACCTTGGAGTCATCTGAAGATTTGTTTCAAATTGCACATCTACTGATGATAGAGAGCAATTGTGTTAAGTTATTTTGAATTCAATCCATAATTTCAGAAGCTATTCTCCAGACATGGCTATTTTCAACGTTTAACCTTGGCCTTGGAGTTATCTGGTATTTTCCCAAATGACACATCTTCTCATGAATGAGAACAATTGCGCTACATTATACTGAAATCCTTTTATACTTAAAGGCGTCATGCGCTGGACAATCTTCATTTTAACTTTCAACCTTGAGATGTACCTTGACCTTGGAGCTATCTGAAGGTTTGTTTCAAATTACACATCAACTGATGCTAGTTAATATTGAGTTATTTCCAAAACCATCCATAATTTGAAGGATCTATGTTCTGGAATCACTTAATTTCAACATTTGACCTTGAGCTGTGACCTTGAATTTGTAGCTTTCTGATTTTTTTCAGTATATCTATTCACAATAGAAAACAATTGTGACAAGTTATTTTGTAATCCATCCATAATTCAAGGAGCTATGCTTTTAACAAGATCATCTTTTTCCTTTGACCTTGACCTTGGAGCTATCCAGTAACCAGGAAAGTACCTCAGCGCAATATACCATATAATATGGAAATTAACCTCATGTATAAAACCCTTTCTTCCCCAATCATAATATTTCCGTCTGACAAATGGTCACTCAGGGTCATGTCTATGAATTTTGGTAATAAACCACTATATACCATACTTATAAACTATATCTAGAAACTAATCCTGCCCCTAAAAGCTATGCTTTTTATCTGGTCAAAATTCTTAAAAGGAATCTGATTAAAAGGGTCATCCAAGGATTATTCTTCTGTCATTTGGTTGAAATCCATCAACTTGTTCCCAAGAAGATTTTCAAAGTTTCACAACATATGAAAATTAGTCCTGCCACTTATGCCATGGTTTTTTTCCCAAAAAATAGTCTTGTGAATGAATCTGATAAAAGGTCACTCAAGGATCTTTTAGGTGAAATTTGGTAAAACTCTGTGCAGGACTTTATGAGGGAAAGACATGTAATCAGTTCCCATACAATCCTTTCTACGCGCCAAAGAAATTTAGGCATGGAAAACATTGCGAGAAAAGAAGAAATTGCACATGGTCCTTATTTTTCACCTCATAGCAACTATTTTTGTTGTCTGCAACATCTTTTGATTTGGAACAGTCTAAATTCTGTTAACAGCCCATGGTACAATGCTAATGATATTGATTTCAGATGTTTATCACATTCATGATGCAATAGCTGCTCTATAGATGTTAATTCATTAAATTAGTTGACAAAATGTAAAGGATTGCTTTCTTGTTGCCAGATAATTCGATCAATGGTCAACTGATTATTTCAGGTTTGTTTCCCATTATTCTTAAATAGTATACTAATTGTACCATTTGATAAATTTATACCAATGGGTGGTACACTTTTTTTTGTAGATTACAGACAATTAATAATTCATTAAATAGTCCCTGCATCCTTTTGGTTACTTTGCACTTATCCAATTCAAGCACAATACCACTTTTAGGTCCAAACATCACCCACCCCTCCCCCACCAAGAGAACAGTGATGGTACTAACTTGCTCACCTGTGGCAGCTGCAAATTACTTTGTGTGTATCAGGGCTCCGGAAATTTGGAAATTTAAATGTGTCCGGGACAATTCCCCGTGGCAAAAAAGAGTATCCCCCCCCGCAAGCAAAAATGAATACCTTGCCTTTTTTACCTTTCCGGTGCATAAAAGGGTTCATCATTCATTCAGTGGTTGCCTTCTTTTTCAAATTTTCCAGACAGATGATTATCATCTTGAACAAGTGGAAGATAGTTGAAAAACTGACAGATCCTACTTTCATTTTGTTTTTGAAAATTCGCCTATGTATAAAGCACAATTCCGTACGTCACAAAAATGTCGGGTCAGTCCATTCAACTCACAGATTCGTGACATACATCAAAAAGTCCGACGAGAAAAGCTTGAGTAGGTGGCCCAAGTGTTACACGAGTAGAATTTGCGCTCAAATCTAGGTCATTAATAAATTGTAGTTAATTATTTGGATGTTTCCACCCCTGGAGTAAGATTTTTGATTTGTTGTTTCTTTAATTTTATTGATGGAACTAGAGATATTGTTAAGCAGTCGTTTTCGTTTATATTCAAATTATCTGCATTCTGTGGATTTCCACTTATTGTTTGAATTCTATTGGCTACGTTTTATTACTGTGAATGAAAAACTATAAAACATGTTAACGACGTGACTTTTTTATACAAATTTCAAACCCGGTCTCACGCGCTTACTTGTTAAAAATTAATTTCATAAAAGCGTTGTGCTGAGCTATTCCGGCTTTATATGAACAGCAACTGAAGTCTGTTCATGACCCGATTTATATACGCATCCCATTTTATAGTAAAACAAATTTGTTTCACGAATAGCAGCAATTTAATTTGACGCAGTATTAGATGTCCATTCTGATAAGACTTTGAACGTGTGTAAGTCAAACAAATTCTCTATTGCAAATAGTCAAAACTCGATACCTGAAGTTCGGTCAAGCATGAAACTGTGGCTAACTGCAAATTAGGTCCAGGTGCAGATGGGCAGTCGAGTGGCTGGTGGGTAAACTATTTATCGATTTTTGGCACTTTTGTTAATCTCTTAATCTGCAGGTAACGTGTGAAACCCTTGGATTAGTTCGGTTTAAGAGGATTTTGATAGATGATGTGCGAGTTTATCAATACATGTATTTCAACATGGAATTTAATGAAAATTTTGGACCGATTTTGGTGTAAATTTTGGGATTCCAATCGGTCTGGCAATTCAAAATTCAGTCCAGACCGGCAATTTATCGGATTTGCGGAGCCCTGGTGTATAACAGTTTTGTATAAACTATATGGTTGTCCCAGGACAACTGCTGTCAAGCCCCCAAAGTTTTGTAGGCATCATGCTCCAGACAAGCACAATTTTAGTGTTAGACCTTGAGCTTTGACTTGACTATCCCAAAAATATTTTCAAATGGCACATCTACTGATGATGGAGAATAATTGTGCCAATTTATTTTGAAATACATCCATAAATGTAGAAGTTACTGTCCTGACAAATTCGGACTTACTGACTAGCAGATTAACACACATACACAGACTTGACATAGTGTCAACTATGTCCTGCTAATCTCTATGCCATATGGTTTGGAAGGAGAGAACTTCAAAGATTCCTCCTTTTTCACTTTGTAAAACCAGGGATCGCACACAAAATTAATTTTGGAAGAGGGTCAATAAGTGATGACATATACCAAATATAAAAGTTCCTCATATAATCGTTTGGGAGAAGAAGATTTTCAAAGATTTCATACTTTATTTCTTTGAAAAATCAGGGATCCCACAGAAAAGGGCTTACCGTAAATCTTTGAAGTATTTTGGTTGATGGTCAATAGGTGATGATACATACCATATATAAAAGTTCTAGGCCTTATGGTTTAGGAGAAGAAGATTTTCAAAGATTTCCTTTGTAAAATCAGGGATCACACAGAAAAGGGCTTATTTTCAAAATAGGGTAATTCTTTGAAGTATTTGGTAAAGGGTCAAAAGGGTCAATAGTCGATGATACATTCCAAATATACAATCTCTAGGCCTTATGGTTTTGGAGAAGAAGATTTTCAAAGATTTCCTTTGTAAAATCAGGGATCCCACAGAAAAGGGCTGATTTTCAAAATACAGTAATTCTTTGAAGTATTTTGGTAGAGGGTCAATAGATGATGATACATATCAAATATAAAATCTCTAGGCCTTATGGTTTGGGAGAAGAAGATTTTCAAAGATTTGTTAAAATTTGTTAATTTTCAGAATACTGTAATTCTTTGAAATATTTTGGTAGAGGGTCAATAGTTGATGATACATACCAAATATACAAGCCTGAGGCCTTATGGTTTGGGAGAAGAAGATTTTCAAAGATTTCCTTCGTAAAAACAGGGATCGCACAGAAAGGGTCAATTCTAAAAGTACAGTAATTCTTTGAAGTATTATGGTACCAAGTATCAAAGCTAAAGGCCTTATGGTTTAGGAGATCTTTTAATAATTGTTTACAAATGGACAGATGGACAGACAGACGCTGGACAATTACTGATCACAATAGCTCACCTTGAGCATGTTGTGCTCAGTTGAGTTAAAAATACAAGCTCCCAGTCTTTTGGTTCAAAGAGGAAGATTTTTATAGATTTCCATTTTTTCCCCATTTTTTGTTACCATGGCAACCAAAGTTAAGGGTGGATTTTAATTATTTGAACAATTTTGGAGGAACTTCACCAAAGAACATACCTGCCAAGTTTCATCAAGATTGGCTGTATGGTTCAGGAGGAGAAGATATTTAAAGAAATTGTTGACAGAAAGTTTCACCCTGGAGGATAAATTTTCTACCATAAGAGGAGAAACATATATTCCAGGAAGGGAAACAAGGTCAGTGTTTTCCATTTATCTTGGTCAGAAAAACACTGAATAGCGGATAAATCAGCATAAACATCATATCAAAAACCATCACAGCAGCAAAAAAACATGGTCAAACCAATAAGTCTTTAGTATTTCAGTCATATTGCGGAGGCTGGAGCACCTAGCAATGGATTCCTGGTATTTCGCAAACCAGTACTACCACTAAATCCTTTCTTAGACTCCAGCTGCTATCTCACTTAGGTTAACGATTATCCATCCTTTCCTGAGAGACAAACGTCGGAAAGAATATGTGCTGTCGCTGGGGATTGAACCCATGACATCCCATGGTTGTGGTAAGTATGAAATACTGCTTTGTAATTAGGATATAATCTCAGAAGCATTTAATAATATTTAAATAGTAATTACAAGACAATCTTTTGATGCTTAAATTTGCTTTACATCTTCAGTTAAGTATTTCGTAATTATGAACAGTTATTTTGTATTACAAAATATCTTGAAGAGTATTTTGTAATTACAGAATAATTTAGATCATTTGCATATCAAAAAAAGTTTGGATTGTTACTTTAGGGTTTCCGTACAATCATGTACTTTGATCTTTTTTATTGTTTCCCATTGATATAACACGGTACCCAGTCTTAAAAAATATTCATTGATCACAAAATCCGGAAAATTACAATGCATATAAGTTTGTTTTATAACAACAAATTTCATTCTTTTTGTTGGTATAATTTGCATATTTTGTTACATTAAACCACATTCTTTGATATATACTAGAAAAAAAGTCACAATATTGAAGTGTACCAATATATTGTTTAACTTGTCTGGATCAGTATACCTGTAGTCAGGGCCCAGGATTGAAAGATATATGGTCATTTGTAAATTTTATGTTTTCTTTTCCACTGAATTCTAAATTGTACTCAGATATCACATTGGGCTTGAGATAGTGAAAAAAGAGAGGCAGAAAAACAAAAGACTCTTGAAGAAAAAAGGAGTTACAATCAACTGCAGTCTCAATAGATATTTTATTACAAAAGCTTATTACAGGACAAGTGACAGTCAATTCAGGACAAGTATCTTTCAAAGTTACTTGCCCTGCACGGCGAATGCAGTATTCAAAATTATTTGGACCTGCTGATGGCTCTTTAATGTTGCAGTGTACGCATTTTTTTCTTAAAAAGTCAATCTTTCATGCTCTCTGTCTTTCTAAGTAAAAATATTTAGAGAAATGAAGAAATTGCTTGCCAACAGCATTTTCATGCCACCAACAAAATAAAGCTTTTCAAGCAATTTTATAAGTACTTTACATCTACAATAACTTAATCCATGCGTAATTGCATTAGATGGTAGACTTTCATTGGACTTAATCTTAAGATATAGAATTGGCCTTAAATTTATCATCCTACTATTTTATATTTTGTCAAAAAAGTTAAAAGTAAACCTATTTAAGTTATTTTAAGTTCTGACACATCCTTTTTATTTTTCATACCACAACAACCTAGAAGCAAACCAGAATACAAAACACTTTTCTTTGATTCCTGCTGTGTCAGTGCTCTCAATAAGTGGACGTCGACACATATTACGTCCAGAAAATCAGGAAAAAAGTCTGGAAAATCAGACCCGGACATTAATTAACGTCCGAGATTAGAGAAAAACGTCCTGAATTATTGACCCGGACGATTTTCTGAAGTCACAATATAAAGGTTTTGATAACAAAAGAATGTAAACTCTCGCCAAATTGAATCCACAAGCAAATTATCGAGATATCTCAATGACCACTGATGTGGATGAGGGTACACTTGATTAATGCTGGTTTGTTAACCGAGCCATTGCTGGATCTTAGCCAATTTCTCTGGAAGTCACACGATTGATAACTTGAGGGCCAAAATCAAGTAGGCCTTTGAACATCATCACAGACTTCATCAATTATTGCTGTCGGGTCAAATTATTGTAAACTACGTTTGGGCCAGTAATTATTTGCCTGAAATGTCACATGAAGTCTCTATGGAGGGTACAGAATGGAGAGTTTTGCATTTTAAATATTTTAATAACAATTCTTTTTCATAAACTAAGATGACTTCCATCAAAGTTCTGAAAATTAATGTTACCTAATTGATCTCTTTAGTTTCTGACAGTTCTCTCCCTTTTAAATGACGTCATGTGTGATGTCTGTAAACATCAATAGATTTTTTCACGCTATAACAGCGCATACGTCAAATCAAATCTTGTTAAATGCTTTATTTACCCGAGACTAAGTCACGTGATCGGTTGCTGGGAGTCGATAAATTACCACTATATAATCCTATATAAATATGCTATTTTGAACGAGCAAAAATAAAGATTACAAATCAAAATTTGTTCAAAAAAGACTCTGAACCTTTGAGTAGTTATATGCAGACTAGTTGTAGCGAGTAATATTGAGGATATTATTGTGTATTAGTATCAAAAGTGAGTTTAAAACGGCCTGGTATCTAGGCCATGTGAAATATAACATACCTCGAATCTGGCGATATCAATAATATTTCCAATGTAATTAGATTTTTTTGAAAATATTTTACCACACACACGCACATACAAGAAGGGGACAAATATAGAGTTACAGTTCAACTCCCAGTACAAACACTGAATGATCACTTTAGGGAATTATAATAGACAACAAATTACTGCAAGTCATTTTGTCGGAAATCAATGTTGTTGATTTTTCAAAATTTTCAACTATTGACACTACAAAAAGACATAAACCATCCGATTTTTCCGGCACATTGAGTGGTTAAAATTGCAAAAAATGCGTCAATCTTAGGCAGATCATTCATTGCAAACCCCGCCCTTCACATGGTAGGCCTGATCACTAATGACAATAATCCTGATTGACTAATTTAAAGTATTTAAATACTATTGATCACAATTTGGACGATACGGATAAAATGTTGCTTTGAATATGCCATGACGATACCAATCTCATAAAGTTTTCACCGAAGTGCATATATTTCTTATCTTAAAAAAGTTTCCTTGTTACAAAGTTTATGCGTATAAACTTAAACATTAAGAAATAAAGAACAAAGCTGGCATGCTCTTTTTAAAATATTTCTCTCTCTATCTCTCTCTCTCTCTCTCTCTCTCTCTCTCTCTCTTTCTCTCTTCTTCTTCTTCTTCTTCTTCTCCCCATTTCTTAATAAGAAACACACCCACACTATGGCATGTCAGTTTTTTTTAAACATTCACATTATTGTAACAATAGGAATGTAGAAGAAAAGGAGAAAACATTTTCTTGATATAAATAATCCACTTTCGTAAAAAAGATGCCATTTATAAAGTAAAAAAATATATATTGTAATGAGAAAACAGGGAACATTATTCCAATGATGAATGAATGACATACATGTCAATCGTATTGATGATCACGAATCTCGATGATAAAGTATAAGAAATGAAGATGATTAAATGTAAAGATAATGATAGGAGAGCGTTGATCAGAATGATGACCTGCTGACAGCTTTGATGCCAAGAGTTCCCTACGTTAAATCACGATACTTATGGGGTTATATAACTGGCAACATGTCACAAAGAATCCGACAAACACTCTTACAATTAATTTGTCAATTTTATGATTTGGTGAGACAAATATTATCTTTCAACTGATATGCCACCAAATACTACTTCCATGTCGATTGATCAAAGGATGCGATCAGGCATCGTTTCAATCGGCATGGTTGTATTACACTGTGTTTATTCATTTGTCGTCAATCAATTAAATTGAATGTGCTTATTTTCATTGAATGGATTCAAAATTGTTTTTTCGCTGGAGGATATATTGTGAGGTAGGCTTTCATTTTAAAAATTAGCTTATTTATTCTAAAATCTAGCCTTACTTGATCAAGGGGCCAGTATGTATATTATAACCAGAATATCATCATTAGGCTACCTAAAGGTTGCAAATAAAATTTGAGATAATATGTTGTACGTCACCCAAAATTGATATGATGTCTGATCTTTAATTTCATCTTTCCTCGCTCAAACTATCATAACTTCAATATTTCTGGAGGCGAAGAACATGAGTTATGGTGATTCTGGTTGCTGTCGGATACAAAACGAGTTAACAACCTTTCCATGGTACATGACAGGCATTTGTTCCAACTTAAACAATATACCTGGTTATGATACAATTCGTTGTATATAGTGAAAATAGATCATAAAACAAAACACCTATCATTAAATCCCAAAAGACCATAAAATAGGGTACTTTTAATGCTTCTGAAGAACATTACTGGGGCAAGAAAGATAAAAATACATTTCTAACAATATTATCTACATCATTAAGCCCAATACTTTTCATTGTAAAACCTTGAAAAAAGAAGTTAAAATGACTGGACATAACTGCACGACGTTTGAAACACAAAACCGGAAGTAAATCCTCCCTGTAGTGGAAAATTGTTGTCGTTGTTTTTCTTTGAAAGCGTCTAACGGATACAGACTTTTTGGTCATCTGAGGCTTTGCGTAAAAAGGTCTATTAGTAGAAATGAAATAAGGAATTTCTGACAGGTTGCAACACTGCCATAAGTTTCATTACTTTCTATACTGAATTTAATTCACGTAAAAGATGTGACCAAAGAGAAGTTGAAAATAACCCATTATGATAAATTAACAAATGTGTCCACCTAAAGTTTGAAAATGAAAGGAGAGCAAACATTGAGGGAAAACAGGGATAATTCTGGCTTAGAATATCATGTGCAAAAATAACTCATTCAGGCAAATCTAATGAGAAATTGAGAATTTTTGGTTAGAAATTTTACGAAATCCTTCACTAAATTATATTTTGCTTTGAGATTTTTCTCTCATTATGCGAGTTTCCATGTCATTTCTGGCAGAAAATTAAGAGAATCTCTCAACATCTCACCCCAAAATGATCCACAGGAAAAGGAGAATAATATGCCATAACAGTCTCTTCTTTACAAAAATGTTTTCTCTAGTTCCACTTAACCCATTACCAGATGGCAAAATTTTAGACCAGTCCAAATTGAAAGGTGCTGCAGACGAAAATTTGAAAGTTATGAAATTTTTATTCTTTTTCACATTTTGGGTAGAAAACAATGTAGATAATGAAGAAATTGCTTGAGATAAGCAATTTCTTCATTTTCAACAATGTTTTCCAAAGCTTTTTTTCCTTGGAGGCGTCTAAAGCACCACAGAGTGGGAATGGGTTAACCTATACCCAGACTGCAAAGATTTTAGCCTAGTTCAAATTTTAAGAGCTGAATGGAAATGTGTTAAAGGGACAAGATAATTGAAGGACTATTAGTAAAAGATGGAAAAAAGGCACTGAAGGCTTTATCTATTTTTTTTTCATTTATTTTTAGGGGAGTAGAGGGTAGGTGTCCGGTCAAATCATTTCAATATTGATTGTTTATTAAGAAAAATTATTACCAATCAAAAGTATTCAATCATCATTCAGTTTTGAGGAAATTTTCGTATGCACCAGCTGCAGATTGAAATTTAACAGTCATTCAAATTGCACATATTCAAGCAATGATTCGATATAATAATATCAAAAACACAAAAATTTAATAATGTATTTTGAAAATATTAAAGATAAACATAGTAAGGCAATACTGCTTCATTTATACAAAACTTAAACATATTCCAAGAATAATAATATATTTTACCATAGATTATATATTGAGACCTAGTTGACCAGGCTGAGTTATTCGATGGGCAGAGTTGACTGGTTGCCGGAGGGTATGGTCACGGGTATGAAAAATTCCTTGATTTTGTGAAAACTCCCTGAAATTTAAACTTGGAATTTTATAAATTCCTGAAATTGGTCCTTATTGAGACCAATTATAGTGATAACTTATCGACTCCCCCAGGGCTCTGCAGACTTCCAGAATTTGGGGAGAAGTCACTTCTCACTAGTCTGAGAATTGGGAGAAGTTTTTCAAAATGGGGAAAAGTGGTGAGACTTTCAGGAGAAGTGGATCGCATTAAAAAAAAAAGTTTTTGCGCGTATTGCTCATTTCTATCAGAAAATAAAATAGCTTTACAACCAAGTAGTTGCATTTTATATTATGCATCATGCAATAAACATAGAAAATACTGCTTATCCTCAATAAAGATCTTATTCCTGTGAACAAAAACTTTTGTATTTTTCTCTTTTTAGGTTTGAGAATTCAAGAGTTGATTCTGATTTTTTTTTAATATTTCATAATAGATTCATATATAATAAAAAAAAGTCAACTAATAAAAAAAAATGCAAATAGTGTATAGGAAGTCTGAATGAAATGAGTAGTGTTTCTATTTGAGGCAGAAAATGAGAAAAGATTTTATTGTAACAACATGTATTTAATCAAACTATTACCAGAAGAAAAAAATCTGACTGGTACAAATTGAAAGAAGCTAAATAAGACATTTCACAGTGAGCTTAAATAAGAAAGAAGGTGCCAAAGAGGGTAGAAACATGTGGGGAAAGGATAAATAGACCTTTTCACGCAAAGCGCCAGATGACTAAAAAGTCTTCATCCGTTAGACGCTTTCAAAAAATAACAACAACAACATTTTCCCGTTGCGGGGAGTTTTTACTTCAGGTTTGAAAAATTCAATAGAAAATAAGAAGGCTCGATACGACCCCGAACTTTAACAGTGTTAAAATGTCAGAAAACAAAATTCTTTTTGTGAAGTCAGTGTTTACAAATCCGAACAATAGATGGAAAAATGGTTTGAAAAATGTTCTGGCCTTTGACATATCAAAATTAAAGAAATATTTAGTGGAATCGCGGGACAAATCGTTTGACAAAGAAAGTGTCCGGGCCTACAAGTCGTTGAAGGCGTTTAAATACTTTGAAGAGGGATTTGTCCAGAGACTCAGTCACATTGAAAAAACTGTGGAAAATACCAGCTTGTATTTAATCAGTTCCCGTGTCCTTGCTTCATACCAGGAAAATCCTACCAAACTTACGTTACATTTTAATTGAAAGCGTACCTCGCAGGGGATTTGGCAATGCAACATTTCGCATTCTGTCATTTCATCTGACCGCTCATGTGAAATCTGAACTTCGTTCTGCACATTTCTGAGATCAATTTCTGGCAAACAAAACGCGTTTCTTGGTGTAACACACGCTACAGTTTTCTTTCACAAGGGTTTCTACTGCTCCGTCATATTTGGACGATTTCATACCGGAAACAGTAGCTCTCCTTTGCCTCAATGTTACTGACAAAGTCACCGGAAGATTCATTGTCGGTATAAAGTCCACAGACATTGGATCATCACTTCTCTTCCCATTCTCAAAATGTCGACCACAAAATAAAGAATTATTCGTTGGTGCAAATTTATTTCTTCCATGGAGGACTCTTCCAGTTGTCTTTATCCATAATTTTCTTCTAGACTCCGGTTTCTTCGGAATTCTATGGAAGGATATATTAGAGTTATTCCTTGTCGATCTACAATCTGCTACGCAACAATTGTCATTTCCACCCATCTTTTTATGGTAATATATATCCCACAGCAAAAAGTATCCACTCAAAGTTGTTAAGCGTATTCAATTTATTTTTATTTTGGTAAAAGATTGAAATGATAATGATAAATAAATAAACACCATGCAATAATATTCCCGTGCCGATTGTAAACGACGTCTGGTCGGATTCTTTGATTCGTCGATCAGGGCCCAGTACTTGGCGGCATATCGGTTGAAACATAAAAAGCCAAAGTTGTTTCATCAATTCCTTAATTTTACTAATATACATAAAGAGTGTGCGGTGTTGTTTATTGGATGCTTGGTGACATGTTGCCGTCTACACATAACACCATATAGATATGTGATATACCAAAGGGAACCCTTTACATCAAAACTGTTTACCGAACAGCACTCCATTATAATCATTACATTTGATTATTTCTATTTTTCATTCTTTTCTTCGCACTATTAACATCGTCATTATACTATTATGATTTCTGTAATAATCCTTTTTTCGTTAATATATAGTGCTCTCAATTTTGAATTTCCATATACACCTTTTAATCGGTATATGGCATATCTAGACGAAAAGCAGATTATTTAAATCAAAGAATATATTTTCTCCTTTCCTCCAACACTTCTATTACCAGAACGCTGCGAATGTCAATTTGAGAAGAAGCATATGAAAACATTGTAGAAAATGAAGAAATTGCTTGGATAAAGTATTTTTTTCGATAGCCACACTATTTTTTCTATCCCATAAGGAAAAAAAGAAAATAAATAAACAATTAAATTCCATTAGCTCTAAAATGTCGTCTGCAGCTTCTTTTGGACCAGTCAAAAAGTTCATTCATTGGGAATGGATTAATATTGGAATGTTTTTTTAGTCAATATTATATCTGTCAAGATGTTTGACACTTGTCCGTATACTGCAAGGCAGGATTTTCCATTCATCAACGTAATCATTCAGTGTTTGCGTCGAGTGTCAAACTATAACTATTTACTTTTCCTTCCTTGTATGTGTGTGAGGGGGGGAGTTAAAAATATGTCTAAAATATCTTATTTCGTAGGAGATATTATTGTATGAAAGGGTAATCTTCGCAAAACTCGAGGTATGTAATGTTTCATATGTCCTAGACACCAGGTCGTTTTAAACTTAATTTTGTTACTAATACACGATAAAATCATCAATATTACTCGCTACAACTAGTCTGCATATATCTGCCCACATATTGAAACCTTTTTGCACCAAAATTTTGATTTTTAACCTTTATTTTTGCTCGTTCAAAATAGACAATTTATATAGGATTATATAGTGATAAATTATCGACTCCCCGCAATCAATCACGTAAATATCGCCTTTAACGAGATTCGATTCGACGCATGCGCTGTGAGACCGTGAAAAGGTCTATTGCTTGCTGCAAACATTTCCTCCTTTTTCCACAGTTTCCCATAAAAACATTTCAAGGTGTCAAAATGGGGGATTGTGTGGTAACGAGTTAAAGTCTGTGCACTTTACCTGATAACATATAAATGGATAAAAATTGTCATTAATTGGTAAAAAAGGTCCTCTGTGATTAAGTCAGTTATAGTGTGTAAAGGGTAAGGGTTACTGCTCAGTACACAAAACCAGACTCTACATGCAGAGGTTTAAAGTTAACACAGGATAATTTGCTCCATTTCATAGGATTACATGTTATTTAAAGGAGTTATTACCAACACAAGTAAGTGAAATTTAGTTTTTGGATAGAATGTATCATAACAAGAATCTAAGGAAAAGATTGTAGCAGCCTTTAAATTGTTTGCCATAATTTTCTTCACTTGTTACAATTAAAGCAGATAACTCAAATTGAAGGATTCTAATGAAAAATGAATTTACTCTAGGTATATTTTCGGCAGAATTATTTTTCATCAAGATTTCAATTTTTTTTAAAAAAAAATTGACTTCTGGTAAATGACACGGCATCCGTAAATGTCGGCCATTATTCTCATTATGTGAAAGTAAGTAACAAATTTCGTAGACTGATTATAACTTAATTTACAGAAATAATTTAAACTTATGCCGAGAGTATACACAGCATTGCCGAAACCAATCAGCGTAGGTGTGAATGAAGCAAGCATGTTGACCATTAGCTGCCAGAACATATCCCTATTTCTGATAATCTGCTGGCCTCGTGAATACAGTATCGATACACACTTGATTTACGATCAAAGGGCTTCCGACCGACAGTTGTATAATTGCACACTGTCCCCTACTTTTATAGCCACTGGGCCAGATTTGGTTATCACCTATCGTATCCAGGTGACTTCCCGAAAATTCCAGACGACTTCGACTTCGCTTTGATCAGCAAATCAGGCAAGTTTTATAAAACCAGGCGACTTTTTCGCCTGAGTCGCCCACTCTTCAGAGCCTGTTAGAGCGTGAAAAGGTCTTTTAGCAATGAAAAAAATTTTTGTTAAGTTTTGCTGACAGAAAGACAGATGGAAAGACTAACTGACAGTCATATAGACAGACGGACGACAGTAAAACAATATGCCCCTGATCTTTCTGTGGGGGGGATCAAAACATAGTGGAAAAAGGAGAAAATGCTTTGTTTAGCTTTTTGCTTCTAATTTTGATGCACTTTTTCATGTTATCTGTAACTTATGTCATTTTGGACCAATGTAAAATTTCATTTTCTGGGAATGGAGTTAAAGATGTTTCTTGATTTCAAGTGTAAAGCATATTTTTTCCGTGTTCTTATAATCACTACATATGAACACAGATGAATAATCAGAAAGAAAATAATGGTGTTTATATTTCGAATTCTTCGCTCAAATTTATGGACAGGACACAAGAGCAAGAAAACAATCGTTAACCATACAAACAATGTACTTACGATTTACTCGGAAGATTCTTGGTTCATAAATTTTCATAAATTTGAGGCTGAATTCATCGATTTTTCTTTCCATCCTATGTCAAAGGTCATGAAGCATAAAATCGGAAGTTTTCATTGGATTACTGATCTGGTTCTCGACCTTGATCATGTGATTTTTACATGCGTTATTCGTCCTAAATAGATTCGTCCCATAACTTAGCTGTTCGAATTTAGAAACAGATAAAATGTTTAGGAGGTGGTATAAAGAATTCCCTACTATAGCGTCAACAGTTTCAGACCGAATTTCAGAATCGAGCTTTCAGTCGCAACATCGATTAACCGGCATATCGGCGGCGTCATTTTGCGGCCTGCCCGGATGATGATTGACGGTGGTCAAAAATCGTATCCATAGCCTATTTTGGATGTAGTCACGATGTTTGGTCATAAAACAATGTATTCAAAAATCTTTCGGGGAGACTCAACCCGCCCTACCCAATCCGGTCTACAAACTTTTGTCTTAAAACGAAAATGGTATCACGTTTTCCGGTTTCCGAAGGGGCTTTCCGATTTCGCATGTGTATTCCTTCTCCACTAATAACGCCTATGTATGTTATCTCACTTCGCCCCCTATGATGCATTAAGTGCGTTCTTTTCGTCCCACAAAATAATGTTTTGAGACGCGGCCAGTCTCATAGATCAAGATGTTCTATGTTATTTCGAATGAAAACATCCGACGTCGTCATGGCTACTAGTTTAAGCCAATGTTGAGCACCGTTTCTAAAATTCCACAATAAGAATGATTATGATCCTATGTAGCAGCTTAACATAGACAACAATCTACATAGGAATCTTAAAAATTAACGGAACCCTTGATGATCCAGACTCCTTTCACTCCACTAACAATGCCTGCGTATAAACGTTAATTCTCTTCGCCCCTTCTTATGATCACATGTCATGAAAGCCGGTTGGTTAAACTTTTTTTGGAACTGAATCTTTAGACTTGATGTCTTTCTCTTCCAACAGAATCTTGTCCGGCGGAGATTACCTCTCATTCGAACTTTGTAGGTTGAATGAATACATCGTGCAGGGATATGAAATTTGGTGCACAGTATTGGATATATTTAAAGGTTGCAATTTTCATAATTGTCGTCATTAGGAAAAAGTGTTTATCGGTGACGCAAACTTTTGATATTTTGTTCAAATAAGGAAGAAAACTAGGGGCGTTCATACGGGAGAATATGGTATGGGTATAGCTTGGATCTGAACTTAACATCTAAATTTCATGGATACGGATTCTAAGAATTCCCTATTTCCAAATAATCGTCTTTTCGGGAAAATTCCCTTTTGCGCCAAAATTGTACATAGAAATAGTCAAAGGGAAGCAACTCTGAAAATACACAACTCACACTTGTCCCTTGTACACGGTTTAACCCATTACCAGATAACTAAACTGAAGACTATTTTATTTTTAAAAAGTTGCAGACAACAATTTCAGGTTTTTGAGATCGCTTTTTCAATGAAGAATAACGTAACATTGTGGGAATTTAAGAAATTGCTTGTTACACTGAAGCATTTTCTTCATTTTCCTCAAAGTTCCTTTGCAAAAGCCTTTCTGGGTCGTAAAATGATGGAATAATGCTGGAATAGGTCTCGGTTAATTTTGTTTTCACCCCCTCTTTATTTTCAGGCGTCGTTTTTAAACTGATTATTATTTCTGTCAATAAAATCTGCAGAATTAATAAGCTAGTTATGCCCATGACTACAAAGGTTAAAGAAATTGTCAAAGGGAACCAATGCTTACAATAGTCACCCATAGAATATAAAGTCAGTCATCTAGAGTTATTAGGGGGATAACAGTGAGTTAGCCTTTGTCTATATCTATATGATTGGAAATAATATATGAATTAATATAGTGATTCATCAAGTTCCTTTTGTTGTACAATAAGAACCGTTAAGCATCGAAATATATGATATGTGTTTCCGTTTATTTATCGTCGCTACCGTAGCACATGCCAATATAATAGCGACTCCCCCAGAAGACGGTTAGTTGTTTCGGGGGATAGTGCAAGGATACAGGACGAAACTGCTGAGAGCTCCGCCTGGTTCTTTAACGTGACTTGATGGATAGCATCGTCACACGGGGCCTCGGTTTAACGTCTCATCCGAAAGACCATTAGTTGTGTTAGTTGATATGGTCAGCTCAGGGCTCGAACCCGTGATCTTGAGGTTTAAAGTCAAACTTGTGCTCTACCAACTAAGCTAATCGGGCTGACAGATATATATATATACGTGTAAATTGCTTTTTCGCCCGATGTTCATCTTTATCAGTCTTTAAAAGATTCGTCAATCTGACATTGAAACCATTGATCGCGAGTTAAACTACGTTCAATGAAAACTCGATTAAAACCTCCTTCAATCGCGTATCGTGTGTCAGAATAAGAAGTTTTGTGATGCATATTTAACGTGGTGGTTTAGATAACAGTAATGTTAAGTGTCCTGTCATACTAACAGGAACCTTATCGAAAAGTATAGACTCGGGTAAGACTTTTGTTATTGCCGCATGTTCACCAACGAATGTCGAAATATAATTAAGCTTATGACAATCTTCCCGAACAAAGCAATTCCAGCCGTTGTGTACAAGTTTAATTGCCAAGGCTAACGTGTGTTGAATACGACACCTTTAAGAATTCTAAATAATACCTTTATATATGTCAGGTCAACTATATAGTATGTGACACGCAGATATGTGTGTGCGGACTATTTATTTATGATACATGGCTATTTATAGATTTTGATATCATTTATAAAACGTTCCCGAAAGAAAAGTTTTGATTTATCATGTGTGGAAACTCCACCGAAAGAAAATATGTGAAGTTTTGACGAAGGAACGTTTAAACTCGGTGAGTTTTAATCTATCAGATTGTATTTTCGAAGGTTATTTTTTCGAAACTCAGTATTCATCCCGCCAATTTTCAAGATTTTTATGAATGATTAGTATAACGCGTACATAAGACGTAGTTACATAGGTCAACCTGGCTGCGATATCTTTGAAGCCCTCTTTTTGATAAGCCTCGCCAGCAGAATATCAGAAAGAGGGCTACGATATCGCGGCTAAGGTAAACAATCAGCAATTTAAACCTGTCTAGGATCATCAGAACGTACCAGGCCTTACTAATATAATCAAAGTACTACTGGTTTTTGAAGTCCTTGGCACTAGATCAGATTATACTATCATCGCTCTCAATAAAAGAACAGTAGCAAAAAAAAGTACTAGTAGAATCGACGAATCATTGCAGTCAATGAAGTTATAGAATGGTTAATAGGAATCACTGTCAATAGGATAAGAACAATTAATGCTTAAAAGATCGGTGACTCAACGCTGTCAATCAAGGAATCGATCAACCAATCAAAACATTCATTCACATCAGATATTAATGTAAATTGCTTACTAATATCAGAACTCGACCATCGTTCCGAGCCTTTATCCCCGGAGTGACCAGAGACAGCGTATTTCTTAGAAGGCCTCTATCGGTATTCATTCCGTAGCTATTCTCATCGTCTGATTTTTGTCATTAGGGGTTTCCGTATATTCGCTGATATTGGAATCGTATTTTTTCACATCGTAAAAGATGAAATATATTTTTCAAATAGAACAAACGAACGAACCGATCCTTTAAGCATGTTGTTTGTTAATAGTGAAGTTGAGAAAATCGCCAATGATAGATGTATTCTGGTTAATTTACCATCGACTCACGTCTGTTACACCATCTCGTATTTTCGACAATCTGTACCGTCGGTGTTGCCGTCCTCTGATCCTCCTTTGAAGAGGTTGTTGTTTCATTTTAACTCACAAATATTGATAATATTTGTTGTTGTTGTAGCTCTTTTTAGTGACTTTGATACAACTGTATAACGAAATCCACTCTGTTATACGATTTAATTTGATCCTCGTTGTCACATTTCTTCGAACAGGAAAATGCTGACAGACGAAAATTTCACCGATCTGAAGTTGAAGGGTTACACCGTGGTACCCGATGTTTTAACCCACGAAGAATGCGACACTTCTATAGCAGACTACAAGGAATGGCTGTCACAATTCAAAGATGGCGAATGGCCCTATACATCCAACTCTCTTATTCAGCGGTATAATACTGGTCATATGCACCCGACATGGTTTGTTAGACTCAAGGCAAAAAGTGTGTTTGCTCAAGTATGGAAAACAGACAAACTACTCACGAGTTTTGATGCCATTGCTATTGGTAGGCCTCCCGAGGATGGACAAGAAGAGTTTCACAGACCGGGGCAGCACTGGCTTCATTTGGATCAAATCGCAGAACGAGAAGGTCTTCACTGTTATCAAGGGTCGGTGAATCTCGAGCAAGCTGATGAAGACGACTGGACACTTGAAGTAATGGAAGGGTCCCACCTTGAATTTGAACGTTTTTATTCTGATAATAAAAGAGCTACTATAAGAGCAAAGAACAACGAGTTTTATTCTTTATTGGACAAAGAAGTGATTGAGCTAAGGGCAAAGTGCCCAATCAAACGAGTTGCCGTACCGAAGGGAGGAATTGCACTCTGGGATTCTAGATTGGTACATGCTAATGCAAGACCAGTCAAAGGTCGTAAAAATCCAAAAAGATGGCGTTACTGTGTATTTGTGTCAATGACGCCTGCAATATGGGCGTCCAAACGCGACATCGATCTTAAACAAAAGGCGTATAATGAAGCACTGATGACGACTCACTGGTCTTCACAGGGGGTTCGCACGTTTTCTACGAGGATTCCCTCATTTTCCCCAAAAGATGTCACAATTCCCAGTACCGTACCGGATATTGCGAAATCGAAAGAGGCTATGATGCTTGCGGGTGTGGTTCCTTATAATTTCAAAGATAGCAGACCCACGGGGGAAGAATTTCGGCCAAAATGGAGTGACGGCCAATATAGCAACACTACGAAGGACAAGAAGAAACAAATAATTGGACTCACAGTATCGACATTGGTTGTTTTCAGTATCGCATATCTTGTCTACAGATCCAAGAACAAATGAATATTATTGTATATATCTTATTAGATTGTGACTTCTATTATAATACCATGATTTCAAATGCAATTTTCTACTGGTGTTAACGCATTACCATGAGACAGATGACAAAGTTTGACGAATCAAAATTGAAAAGCGTTGCAGACATGACTCACGCTGAGATTTAACTAAAATAAAAAAAAAAAAAAACAAAAAACAAACAAAAACACACCTTGGTAGTAAATATAATAAACAAAGCAATTTCTTATTGTCCCAGAATATTTTCCATGTCAATTCATTCTCGATTGCTTCAGACTTCAGTATTGTATGGTTACCTGTATTCGTTCTGACTCCTATCCTCCTTTTCGATCGATGTTCCTAAAATCTTCTCCCTATTCAAACCAAGGGGATTTTTGTGCAAAATTAGACAATGGTTAACTGATTGGTTGTGTGGGGTTTAACGGCCCTACCATAAATATTAAAATAAGAAAACAACGGACTTATTGAATGGCTTCACAACAGGAAAAAATAAATGAGTAGAATAAAACACCTATTAATTAAGCAATTAGATGAATTGTACGAAAATCACAATTTTCGACGGTTCCTTTCTTCAGTAATGACGATCTTAAAAGATATTCGTTGAGTGTGAACAAACAAGGCTGGGTGTCCGAAGCCTGACATAAGTAATATAATATTTTGTTTCATCAATATGATTCCGTCTACCCGAACTGAAATATATTAGACACGCCTTTCAAAATGAGACCCTTTGATAATTCTGTAAAGGAACATTTTAAAAGAGGGTGGGATTCAGCAGAGATTAATCACGATTCAGTGGTATTTAAATTGAGTGTAAAGTGATATAGACCGGACACTCTTTTTTTTCAGAAAAAATACCAAAACATAGTCAGTGAACATTTTCGGCTTTGCGTTTAATGCGCACAGTCTAAGGCATGGTCGACATATATCATAGGTTTGTGATGGTCCGTTTTCGCGTCACGCCTCCCATATACGAGTATAGATTATGTATGTCTAAATAATATTTTTAATCTGCCTTAAAATTACCCTTCCTATAAGTTCAATTACGCGTTCAAATAAATAATCTTTAATTCCTCCAAATAAATCAATATTACAGATATGAACAGTTAAAACAGCACAATACAAATAAATATCAAGACAGAATATAAATGTATAAAAAAAACCCCAAAAAACAACAACATAACAACAACCCCCAAAAAAAAAAGCAAAATTGAAAGAATGTCATCACAGTTTCTGTAAACAGAGGCACACACGTTTGAAACTGCACGTGAAGATTTTTAATGATATTTTACAGCCGATTTACAGGAACGTTACCAGATGACTATCAAATGTAGGATAGTAAGGTAACCACGGCTCTTAAAATAAGTGTTGAATGAACAATAACCAAGAGCACCGCCTACGGGTGCCTACGCTCGGGTGTTGGGTGCTGGATAGAGGGCAAAAATGTATCTAAAGTTATCCCCCTTGATAGTGTATGTTGCTCTTTTGATAGTGAACACGTGTGCCAAGTTTCAAGTGAATGCTTTTAGTAGAACCAGAGATATCACAAAATGTCAAAGTTTTCTCACGACGACGACAACGACGACGACGACACCAAGGCTATAGCAACACCCCAGGTTTTCTCCGAAAACAGCCGAGCTAAAAATGCTCCCCGACGGAATAAAACCCCGGTCTCCCGAGCGAAAGACGAGGATAATCACCAACGGCTTTTAAAATAGGGGAGACCGGGGCTAGTCGTTATACGGGGCTAGCTGATACAGCGAACAAAAAGCCGAATGATGTCACTTTTGAGATCAGAATGCCTCCTTTTCAACTTTTATGCCACATTGCGGCCATTTTGCTGTGAATAATAGCTTTTGTAATAATAACGTGTATTTTTATGTCCATTTGTCTATTATTCTAGAACGTTAGTTATTTTTTTATTTGTGCTAAATCTGTATATGAGCGTTATCATATTAGATTCAATAATTCCGCAATATCCAGATAAAAGAATATTGATTTAGTAAGCATTAATCAGAGCTTTGTTTTGAAGAATTCTTAAATTGATAATCTCGGCGAGTCTTTTACCCAAAATGGTGACATGTGGCTAGTTGATACGCATATCGGCTCTGGGGTTATTTGGTACAGTGTATCAACTAGCCTCGTGCATATATTTTCACTGATTTATGTAAAAATATTTCTTTTTTCGTAAGATACATGTTAATTATGAAATTATTTTGTAAATTCTAAAGTTTATATAACTTCTAAACATGATACATTTAATAGCTTCTATTAGAGTTTCCATTATTGTTGTAACCAGTAGTTAACAAACCATACTTGTAAGTACAATCTAAAATTGTAAACTATTTTCTCATTAATATACCTAGAACCAGGATGAAAAGCAAAGTGATAAAATGAGAAAATGTTGTTTATTATAGCCGGTTTTTGGAACGCTTTAATTCATTCCCATACAACAAAATGTTAGACTGGTCCAAATTGAAACAAGTTGCAGACGACATTTCAAACCTGCGCTGAAATTGGAAAATATGTGCCAAACTGGGTAGAAAACAGTGTGAGAAAAAGAGAAAGTTTTCAATGATCGTGTTTCCTCGGGGCGTCAGAAAGCGTCAGTGTGTGCGAATGGGTAAAAGTATACAATAGACATTATGGAACATCATATATTGACACTTATAACGATACCTCTCAAATCATTCCCGTTAAGCATCCTCGTTCCATTCTAATATTCCATATAAATACTGGTAAATAAATTACTCTACTGATGCTCTTTCACGGGTTGAACATGAAATTCAAATTGAAAATATTGTTTGACAATTAAAAATTGCTCGTGATGCCTATATACCCCTTTTTGCACCTCTACAGAAACAAGCTTCAAAGATTGTGGAAATAAAGAAATTTGCTTGTAACAAACAATTTCTTCTTAATTCACATTGTTTTCCAAACCCAAAGACGAAGATTTTAAAAGAATCGTGGACACCCTACCGCTTCTCTCACCTTTAAATTCATGATGTTCCGTACATTATAATAACGTTAGAAAACTACGAAAATGAACATGTAGCTACTGGACAACCCACTACGATTGACAATGGAATACACCAAACTTATCAAAAACCCGTTCTCTCTAATTGTTAGACCCTAAAGTAATGGATATAACAGATCGAAGAATGAGAAAGTTTGCTGTATTAACTGATACAAAAGACTAGAGGCACTTTAGCACCTGAATCGCTCCACCATGATACAGGTAATTTAGTTTTCTTTAAAACCAAATCCAAGATTTATACTATGACATTTTGTTGAAATCCATTGACTAGTTCCTGAAAGAAAAAGTTCATAGTTTCATCATATATGGAAATTAGCTTCACCACAAGAAGCCATGTTTTTAAGTTATCTGATCAAAATTCTTCGAATGAATCTTATAAAAAGTCACCAAAGGATCATGTGGTATTTGGTTGAAATATACAATGTACTTTTAGATAAGAAATTTTGAATAAAAATTTTCGGACGGACGGACGGATTTATGCACACAAGGACGGACGCACTACGGACATAACGCCATGAAAATAACTCACTGGCTTTCGGCCACGGTGAAGCTAGAATCAGAAAATGAAAAAGAAGAATTCACTAAACAGACTCATCGGTCAATTGTGCATAGAGCTGAACTCTGCCCCCCCCCCCTCCAAAAAAAAAAAAAAAAAAAGAAAAAAAAAAATTCAATACAATGACCGTCATGAATTGGAACATGCCGAGTGCACAAATCTTCAAAACTGGCTATTTTATGTCTGTCACAACTGTGATTCTGGCGTTGATGACTTTACCTATTAAAGTGTATTGACCTTTTTGACATCCTGAATTCTCGCCAAAAACGAGATCACGAGAATCGATCTCTGGGGTCAGTTGGTTTCCAGTTCTATGTCCGGGTTTAGGAACCAGACATTTGTTTACTTCCGGCATCTCGTTCCGAAAACTAGTCCGAAAATTGGAAGAAATGAGCGATATTTACTGCAAAAGAATTCGTTGACAATTTTCAGAATAATTAATTATAGTTAGATGATGACTTGTACTACCAGATTTCAAACATTACGGTAGTTAGACATCGTCCATTTAACCGGGACGATGTATTTTGCCGATCCGGTCTGATACTAGAATTGTCAGTAAAATTGACTGTTTATGATTAAAAAAAAAAGTTATTTGTGCTATTGTGTCTAGAGCTAGCCTCATTCTTGGCCATTGTGAGGTGTTTGAAATAAATGCATGGCAGAATAGAGAAAATGATGCAGAGAATTGCATTTTTCATCAGCAAATGCTTTAACAAAAAATATCGTAGATTTTGCAAAAGACCTCTTTGTCTGGTTATCTTTATCTGGTTTCGGGAATAATCATTAACAACTCCAGTAACTAGCCAGCCCTTCCACATAAAATTCCTGCTTACATCAAGTTGAAATCTAAATGACTTCTAGATTTATCTTCAGTTCGGCAATGGAGAACCCTTCCACTTATAAAATTTTACTCCATAGTTAATTTTTAATAGGAAAAAATATTTTCCAAATATAATGATGTTGTATCAGGAATCAAGTACCTTTACAGCTTGATCAGCAGGGCAGTGAAATGTTTAAGTTAATCAATTGTCTTACAATACCACAATCAAGCGAGTTTTTTCACGTTGTTTCTACTCAGAAAGACAGATATATTTGAAATTCTATCCACTTGAAATTTTTATCAGCAATTTTTTTCATTTTGGACCAGTCTAAAAAGAAATTATCGTCCGGTAATAGGTTAAGAAAGTCACAAAAGTTTCCCTTTTACAATACCATTTAATAAAATTCTTGAAAATAATGTGGTAAAAGGGAGAAAAGCTTGTTACAAGCAGTATAATTATTTACCCAAAATATTTCCTTTTTTTATTTTACAACCTGTAAAGAATTGCTATTTTTTTCAAGTTATGTGAATTTTCCTGGCTAAATTTATGTGAGAATAGCTGACTTTATTGACAAACTAAAACTTTACCCCAAGAAATCTTGTCCTCAATGTCCATAACAGAATGTACTGAATGGAGAAAAGCAATTTGAAATTTCTCTGACTTGCCCATTGTGGAGCAGGACTGTCCCAAATCTTTCAAAGTTACCACAATTTCAAAATGATATTCCAAATTTGTGTAAAAATACTATTCAGGTGGTATTTCAAGCTCTAGTAAGTGTTGTTCCCTCTTATCACAATGATTTAAAAGATTTCTTTTGAAAGATAAATATTTTTGGGTAGAAAACAATGTGGAAAATGCAAAAAAGTACTTGTGACATACAATTTCTAAGTTTTCCTTTTTTTTTTCATAACTATTTTTTTGAGAGACACAAATAGGTGGGATTGTGTGGGAATGGGTTAAACCAATACCTCACAATTCCAACTTTTTTTCCAATCAAGGAATCATGTTTAGGAAAAACGTATTGACGAAAAGAAGAAATTACATGTTGCAAGCAATTTCTCCTTCTCTCACAATCATTTCTGTCCGATATCAAAAAATCACAAACCCTTTTTGATTTGATCTTTTTTCTTTAATTACTTTTTGTCTTCAACTTCTTCAAATAGAATGTTGTAGTTTGGTTATCGGTTGAGACCATTATGTTTCTTTGAGTCTTGATACATGGGGAATCCCTTTGTGTTTAATATCTGGTATTAAATGTAATTGATATTTTCATTGGTTGAAGGGTTAACATTATTTATACAAGTATCTGTTTAATTAGACAGTCGTTTGAAATTTAAGATTGTTGCACTATATATAATCACCACGGTAACTCCCTATGTGATCCCTTGATTTATTACCAATATACATAACAATAAAGAACAAAGACAATATGATGTTAGTAGACCCTTAATTCTCCCTCATTGTTGTGAAGGCCTTTGATGCATGAATATTCATCCACCAATTAGTCACTAGTACTCACCATTTCCCACACAATTCCACTTTTAACACCTTTCTAGGAAAATGCTTTAGACAATTTTGATGAAAATAAAGAAATTGCATGTTACAAACATTTTTCCCACAATATTTTCAACTTCAAAAGACAATTTTTTTTTTCAAATTTCACCAACTTAAAACTTTTGGCTGCAACTTCTTTGAATTTGAACCATTCCAAATTTTGTGTTGTTAAAATAGGTTAACCAAATACCAAAATGACAAAAAAGTTCATTTTTTTCCAAATTCAAAGATCATGCAGATCTTGATTATAATGTTTGGTTGATGAAATTTTAAATTGTTTTGTGTTTTGAGATAGAAAAATTGTTGGATATTGAAGAAATTGCTTGTTACAAGCAATTTCTTCACTTTCAGCAGTGTATTCCTGAGCCCTGCCTCTTGTTCAACCTTGCTCAATCTGTTATTAGTTTAAGATTTATATTTGGGTAGGATATTATAAAAAGCCTTTACAAAACATGTTTGCAAAAATTTCACTTGTGACTATTATTGAAAGTTATATGGACAGCCTGGAAATACAAACATTGCCTAAACCCATTACCAGAAGACAAAAGTTTAGACTGGTCCAAATTCACAAAAGTTGAATATGGCAGGTTTTAGTTAATGAAATTTTATAAAACCTTTCATCTTATTGGATAGAAAACATTGTGGTTAATGAAGAAATTGTTTATGATAAGTAAATTTCTCATTTTCCACAATGTTTTTAGAAGCTTTTCTCTTGAAGGGCCTCAAAAGTTGGGTTGTTTGGGAATGACTTGAGCATATTTGCTAATCTTCTTTTTCTACAGAGAGCACAGTGAAGACTTTGATCAGACTGAGTTTTAGCAATCGGTGGATCTTATACATGTATTGCCCAGGATATGTTGTCCTGTTGCCTGATTGATCTATGTTGGTCAGCGAATCATGAGTGTTAACCCTTGTCATGCTGAATAGAATCTTTTCCAAATTGCGTTAAAGTCAAAGGGGCTGAAAGCACTGGAAGCAAAATTTATTGATCATTATTTCTTTTGAAAATCAATGTGATAAATATAATGACTTGAATGATACAAACAGGTGGTGTAGACAAAGATCAGACAGCACTTATCTGCAGGCTGATCTTTGTCTATACCTCATACTAAACAGGAATTTTCCGGGTTAAACATGACAAGAGTTAACACAAATCTGTTCATAATAATTATGTAAAAATTTCATGACAGAAAGAACTACATAGAGAAATGTGAATTTTGGTGAGAGTTTTCAACATACAGCAGACCTATATAATATACTGAAGACATTGTGGTAAAGGCAGAAATGATCAACTAGACCAAATCAGTTTCTCAACCCATCATTTTACAATTAGTTATATAACCCTTTCCTGTACAATCCCTTGTTTTCACGTCCCTGTGATTTATACTTGAGAAAACATTGTGGAAAAAGAAGAAATTGCTTGTGACAAGCAATTTCCCCTTTTTCCACATTATTTTCTAACCAGTGGGTTGGTTACTTTTCAAACTGCACCCACTTTTAATTGTTGTCTGCAACTTCCTTCAAATTGGATCAGTCTAAAATTTTTAAAAACGGGAAAATTACAGCAAGTATCAGGATTTCATACAGCGTCTTTTGCATTCAGCATTTTTTTTCACAACTGTATTATCAGCAGATTCAAGCTGCTCATCAAGATTTAGGCTACTACTTATCATATCTAACCCAAATAGAGACAATAAAGTTGCAGTTAATTTGTCAGCAAGTCAGAGATAGAACTCAATGCCAAAGCATTGACACTGTGCAATGTTTTATGAACTGTTGAAAATAAGTAATGGGCCTTTACCCATTATCGCATAATGACACTTTCTGTCACCCTGAAAAAATACAATAATGGTAAACTTTATGGGAAATGGAGAATTTCTTGAAACAAGCGATTTCTCCTTTTCTCACATCATTTCTACCCTATTTTATGATTAAAGCACTGTTTATTTTGTGGTCTGCAACTTCTTTCAATATATGCACCAGTCAGCTGGTGATGGGTTAATGCACATTTAGAATAACCTATCTGTTTGCATTTACCTGAAGGTCATCTTTGAGGTCAATTAAAGTTGAAATAGCTGCAGATGTGACAGCTTCACATTTTGTTAATCTGTACAACTAGATTTTTATTCTCAAGTCCATTACAAAAATGCAAAATTGAAAGAGGTTTTAGGAGATAATTCAACATTGGTTTACATACAACAGTTAGTTCTATTTAATGTCTCTTGAAACATTACAATACAGAATGGGAAATGGTTAAGTTGTAGTCTTTACACAATTCATTTACATAGAGAATATGATTTGAAGACACTTGTATATGGCTCATGTGCTTAATGTTTCCATAAATTTCATTGGCAATATGAGAGTAAAAAGGTTCTATATGCTTCATTCAGCTAAGCCATGATAAATGAACTATTAACCTTTGTCATGCTAAATACAACCTTTAGAACTACATCAAAATTGAAGGGCTGAAAGTCCTAGAATGCATATATATAGGCTAATATTTCTTTTGGAAATATATCTTATATGTAGCTCAAACTTTAAAGGAACATATAGATGCTGTAGAGTAAGATAACATAAAATATGCAGGAATATTTCAGGTTCACTTTTACAAGGGTTAACTGAATTATCTAAGAAATTAATGTAGCAAAAGATACTTGTCATTAAGATTTTACTAATTCATCAATATTCTCACAAATTGTTTGCCATATTACATCAATAAAGTGTGGTATACCTATACAGAGGTAATTTGGTTATAGCTTCTTCAAGAGAACTCTATATAATAAAAGAACAATGATGTTCTTCAGACACGCCTCTTGTTGTAACGTAATTCTCAGTAGTTAGGCTTAGAAAATGATTTTCGATTAGCCTTCTTACTGTGAGCAATCGTCCGTCTATTATTCTGTGCGTCTCTGTCTGTAAAAACTTTACATTTATAATTACTTTAAACCTATTCAAGATACAAAGCTCATATTTGGCATGATGTTAGATCACATTGATACCTATCTTCAGATATAAAGGTCCAGATCATATGACAAGGTGAATGTCATTTTCCAAGGTCAAGCTTTTAAAACAATAACAAAAAGACTAGACATTTACAAGTACTTTAAGCTTATTCAAGACACAATGCTCTTATTTGGCATGATAAATCTAATAAATGAAGGTCTACAAATGTCAAGGTCATTTGTCTAGGTCAAATTTTTGTGAAAGATAAAATGCTGATATTTGACATGATGATAGATCTAAGCGATTCAAATCTGCAGATATAAGGGTCTTTGTTAAACTTTTGCAAAACTAAACCAAATATTTACATTTTCAATTACTTATAAATGTGTTTGGTGCACCTAATCATTGTTATGATGGTTTCTAAAACAGTTCTGCCCCAACATTCAATCTAATCTTAGGGCCGGTTATCAAACTTGGGCACAGTTATTACTGGTGAAATGCCAATTAGTTATTACTAGTGTAATACAAATGAGCTATAGACAAATGACTCTTTTCATATGTTGGACAGAAAAATGGGTCAAAGTCACTAACACCAGAATCAAGAGCATGGTCTGTAACAGACTGAGCTCACCGGGCTTGATCATAGTCATTAGTGAGAGTATATTTTTACCTGTTTCATAAGCTTTTGGGAAATGGAAAAAAAATGTAACCAATCAAAGCTGGTTGACAGCCAGGTGTGTTATCAAATATGAATTGATATTTGAGCATTGTGACTCTAGATTTGTAATCAGATGAGAGAACATCTGTAACGTTCCGAGCATGTAGACAAAGCCTATCCATTCAGAGAAAAGGATCCTCAACCCTAAATGGGTCGACCTTGTCTATATATAACTCCAAATAGTCACTTGACTATCTGACGGTTCCCTCATTTGCATAATCACTGCAAATTACCTCCCCTGGAACCGTTACACTACTCTCCCCTCCGAGAAGACTCGTCCCGAGTCTTGGCCTGGGAGATCCGTGGGTAAGGCAACTCCGGTCTGGCAGTTGTCATTATCCCACCGCTGCCACCAATGTAACGTTCCGAGCTCGTAGACAAAGCCTATCCATTCAGAGAAAAGGATCCTCAACCCTAAATGGGTCGACCTTGTCTATATATAACTCCAAATAGTCACTTGACTATCTGACGGTTCCCTCATTTGCATAATCACTGCAAATTACCTCCCCTGGAACCGTTACACATCAATGAGCAAAATGAACATTTGGAGGTTCAGTGAAAGAAAATCAGAAATTGCAAATTGAAAATAAAAAAGTAAAAAATGACAAAAAATAAACTTGCAATTAAGACTGAAATGCTTTGTAAAACAATATAAGTTAAGGAAAGTGTTTTAACCAACTACCAAATTGCAAAATTCTAGACTTGTTAAAATTGAAGAAGTTGCAGACAACAATCTTAGGTTGATTAAATATTGTTTATTTTATTCTTTGTCACAAGCAATTTCTTCATATCCGCAATATTTTCCTGACTATATTTTCTTGAGGGGTATCAAAGTGAGAATGGTGTGGGTTAAAGCTAATACAAAGTAATTTCCCAAACAGTGTCCTTAAATTAATATAACATGGTTATAGAAGAAATAATAACAATTTATTGACTCAGAATTGAAAAAATATTTTTGGACTTTATGTTAGATCATTTCATGTATACACAACATTGATCGCAGCAGCAGTAGCGGAAAATGTCGGTAGCGAAACTTTTTGGGGCGAATCCGTAATCAGCGTTTTCCCAGGACTTTATAAAACAAATCGTCAAATAACAATACGAAAATGAATAAAATTATTAATTCTATCATATGTGACTTTGAATTGTAAAAGTCAGTTTGAATTACTTGATTTACGGACTTCAAATACGTTTTCGATAGCTCAGGTACCGTACGTAGTTAAAAGGTAAAAACTGTGATAAAACGTGCAAAAAAAAATAAAAATCATGGTCAAAATTATTCTTCTGATCGATCCCGTAATTAATCGTATTTTTCTGAATTTTATTCAGTAATAGTTTGTTCAATATCAACTAATAACTTTGCATAGAGTAAAGAACGATCTCGGGGGTTAATTCCCCAGAGCTCAAATCTCGCGGTAAACGAGAACGAGATTTCACCTTTTCGAATTCGTCAATCGAGCATCCCCGCACGCTGTATCCACAGGCGCCGCGCATGCGGCTCGTTAATACATATCTCAGCTAGGACTTTAAAAAATCAATTTGGGACTAAATATTAATTCAATGTCTTAAATAATACTTTTTGGAAAAGACCATATTTCTATTTTCTGAATTATATTGTATATATATGAAATTGAGATGCAGATTACTCAAAAATATAACAACTTGCTCCGATCGCCAAAAATTGTAATAGTTGAACAAAAAAACATATGCTCCCCGACGGGGAATCGAACCCCGGTCTCCCGCGTGACAGGCGGGGATACTTACCACTATACTATCGAGGAGACATTTATAGAAGGTGTAAATACAGTATAAATTGCAAATCATCATCTCTCTGACGCTTTACTATTTATAGTAACATGTTTATTGATACGTAACCATGACGATATTGGATAAACCACTTTGTACATGTTTTTCACGGATCACATGGCAAGATCATACAAGTTGTATTCCAAACGCCGGTCAATTCATCGAGTTCTTTTACAAATTTACGGTGATTTTCCAAAAGAAAGAAGCTGTAACGACCAAGCTCTTGTCTAGTAACTGAACCCTACTTTCGGTTTAAAGGTGCAGGTAAGAGTTATTTTCCAATGCTTACATGTATTGTTTTATGCTATATATGAATGGATCTATGTTCTTGTATGAGAGTTCGCCGTCTTATTCTTTCTCATCGACCCGGAACAAAAACATTTAGGCTAGAGTGTGGAAAAGTAGCCCCCCCCCCCCCTTTCCATGATGTTGTCTCTTGACATATCATGCCTTCACACTTTTAAAACCATACATTGGCGCTTTTTAACGCCTCTTAGTCTAAAAAGTCTCGGGGAAAAAACAAACAAACAAATTGTGGAAACCGATAAAAGTATACTTCTTACAAGCTTAGGCTGGACAAATAAAATAAAAACGGTTGGAGGCTACAATTGATAATTTAAGCCTGAAAGAAGAAGAAATTGATGTAGGTCTAGATCTATGTTGACAATACCACTTGCTTATTGTATCAGTTTTCCACATACCATAACTGATATATTTACAACGTTTACTGGATGACAATGAAAACTTGACATTCCGAATTTTTAAGACCATTTATCCTGCAGTGTTTTTTTTTTTTTTTTTTTTTTTTGTTTTGTTTTGTTTTTTTCTTCGTGTATTAAGATCACAAAACACCTGGCTATTCGTATGTACGATAGTCTATACAAATTTCTCAGCGGTAGGGTACTATATCGACAATGTAACAGAGGTTAGGGCACCCTCTAAATAAGATTAACATGATTATAAAAGATAACACATTTTATGTTTTCAATATCGATTTTGTCCACCTCTAGATTCTCTAACAGAAAAACCATACTGACACGGCGACCTAGATCGTCCACCATATGCTTGCGCAATCGGACTGAGGTTAATGCTGCGTGAAGGCCATGCAGTAGAGTTAATGACTTCGATACTAACCTTGCAGTCTTGCGTTAGAAATGATGTAAGACAAGGGCAGTGTTACTGCATAAAAGGGTGCAAAAAGTATTGCAAAATCTGATCCCTGTACTGGTTAGTGGTTAAGTTGCCTTGACCGACAACAATGGGAGAACTTCCTTGAGCACAAAAACATTAATTCCCATACTATAAGACTTCAGTCAACATCTCTTAATGACTGCAGTACGCTCGTGACCTTTTCATCAGCTGAACCTCATTTAAACAAACAAATATCAGAATAAGGACCAATCCGAAAACTGTTGTTTGATACAAGCTTATTAAACCCCCCCCACCCCCCTACATGAACACTCGTTTAATTCTACGAATCGCTGGCCGATGTGATCCGAGCGGCTTTAACCCCTTTCCAAACAATCTCTGTCTACTACTGCCAGGTTAATCTAGGACAAATAAACATTTTCCTTTGACCAATCATGTAGTTTTATATAAACTACTGTTGTTTGATAAACAAATCTGCCGGAGGAGAGTGGGCATGAATAGCGCTCCTTCAATTAAACTGATCGTTAATATTTTGCTATTCCAGAAATCTCTCAACGATGGATCGGTATGGCAAAGGAGGGACCCTACCGCTGTACTCTACCGGCCCCAGTCGACCACAGGGACCGATAAAACCCAAACAGTTTGGGCTTGGACTGAGGTCACAGTTTGACGTATCAGGCTACATGATATTAGCATCTTTAATCTTCTGGATTTGTATGATAATATTCGGAATCAAAGCTGCTCATTACGGGTTTATGTACTATTCATTTGACGATAAAAGCCTCGACGAGGTTGATTGTTGTAAAAATTTTGGTGGAACAATAGATGATAATGTGAACTTCATGGAGACTCAATATGAGAAAGGTGACTCCGGTCCATATTTGATGAGACTCGGACCTGAAACCTACGAAGGGGATTTGAAAGGGACCCCTGCCCCTAAGGAGACGGATACAATACCCCCACTAGTCACAGCTGTTTCCACAGCGGATTTCTACGATGTACAAGCTTTGATAAAACAGTGGAAAGAGGAACTGAAGCCTAAACTGAACAATGCAAAATTCCTGATATACGATATTGGTCTCTATTCCAGGGAACTTCAGCTTGTAAGTACATTAGGCTTCACGTCATGTTTTTTTTCAGCTTTGGTTTACCTTTGATTACATTCTTTACCCGAATCATAGTAATTCAAGTAGAATTAGCGTCAGTGAAATCTGCGAAAACTTTGTCATTTCATGATCTTGGCGTTTAGCGACCAAAATGTCGTAACTAAATATATTCTAGCTGCAGTAACAATTTTTGTACCCCGACGATGTCATATCAGTTTTTACTAAATACATCTGAAACTTGAAATGCACATTATAAATATACAAGGGTTGAACTTCTATACATGTAAAATGAATGGTGAGTGTTTAGTCCAATTTCAAAGCCAATTCTACTCATTTCGAGTATCAATCCCCGATTTAAGCTCCAAAAGGGCAGTGCTCTTGTTTAACAATATATGCTGTTGCTGACGCATTTGGCAACCATCTTCCAAATTGTCGTTTAAAGAGAGCTCATTGTAGAGAATAATTGTGCAATATTGTATAGAAATCGATCCATAATTGAGAGAGCTTTGTCCATGGACATGCTTAATTTTAATCTACCTTGAGCTGTGACCTTGACCTTAGCTATCTAAAAAAATGTTTCAAGTGGCACATCTACTCATGATAGAGAACAATTGGGCAAAGTCATTTCAAAACCCACCCATTTTTAGGAGCTATGCTTCGGGCATGCTTAATCTGAACTTTTGACCTTGAGCTGTGACCGTGATCTTAGAGGTCTCAGATTTTTTTCTTCAAATGGCACATCTACTAATTGAAGAGAACAATTTTGCAATGTTATTCGTAAATCCATTCATAATTTCAGGAGCTATGCTCCGGACATTCTTACTTTAATATTTGACCTTGAGCTGTTACCTTGACCATGAAGCTATCTGAAATTTTGTTTCAACTGGCACATCTACTCATGATAGAGAACAATTGTGCAATCCATCCATACTGGGATATACGGAGTTACTCAGCTTGACCAGTTACTTCCATTGAATTGTGATTTATTGCATGACCGTATGATTTACTATTTAATGGTCGATGGGCGACCAAAACCCGTACATGTAACTACAGCTCATTGTTTAGGTATAGCTAAACTAAGCAGTTTATGTAGCCCAGCGACAAATGCTCCTTCAAGCTAGCTTTTGAATTTAATGTGTGTATGTGTATTTCCGTTTATTTATCGTCGCTATACGAGCGACGCCCCAAGAAGACAGTTAGTTGTTACGGGGGAAAAAGCAAGGATACTGGACGAAAATGCTAAGAACCCCGCCTGGTTCTTTAACGTGCTCAATGGATAGCACCGTCACACGGGGCCTCGGTTAAACCTCTCATCCGAAAGATAATTAGTTTCTTAGTTTATATGGTCAGCCCAGGACTCGATCCCGTGATCTTGAGGCTTGAAGTGCTCTACTAACTGGGCTTATCAGGCTGACATTTTAGTATTAGTGTTACCTATTTGTACGTTGCGCTCCAGAAAACGTGAGAAATACAAAAAAGTGAAAATATAAATCAATTATTCGCATAAAGTAGAGCCGTTTACCAGAAGTGTTACAAGAACAAACTATACTTTTGGAACTATTGCATGATAGTGTTATAACAAACATAAAAAAAAACAATATATTTATTGAAATACTAATATTTATATTTGATGTATAAAAGAGATTTCAAAGTAAATACACAACATCACAATAATTTATCATTCTTAGACTATCATAAAAGCGTTCAACATTTCTCTGTATGAAATTCTGAAAAAGTATCTAATTATGATCAAAACAAAAATATTTAGACTCACTTCTTATACACTCTTTGTAACAAAATTAAGCCGAAACTATCCAGTCTAGTCAAAAGAGTTAATTAAAGGCCAATTTTCGGGACAACTCCGTATATCGGTAGGGGCCCATTGAAGGAGCCATGCTCTAGACAATGTCAATTTTATTGTTTGACCTTGAGCTGTAATTTTGACCTTGAAGTTTTCAAAAAACCAGGAAATCTGCGTCGGGCAATATCATTAGGGACTTACGTGTAAAGTTTCATCCAACTTGACCCAAAGGTTGTGGAGTTATCAAGTTGGACGGGTGGAATGATGGAAGGACGGACAGACGAAGCGGCAGCTATATGCTCGCCTTACGGGGAGCATATTAAGGTAGAATTGCCATTCAAGATTTAGAAAATCAATAAAGAGCAAGAAGTTTCAATCATATCCAGTCTGCGCATGAACAAATATTTGAAAATAAAAAGAGATTGGATCAAAACCGAGTTCAATCAGCTCTCAGAAAATTAATTAAGTGCAGATGTATAAACACTGGCCTGCCAGTGCAGCTTGCACTGGACCTGTGTCGAAATCTTTTGGTCTCGCTGGACTGTTAATTCATTTTTGAAAGGGAATTTCCCTTTTCAGATAAAAGAACACTGCGACTGTGATGTCCGAACCTTTAGGCCCTCTGAATATCCAGCTCACGTTGCTGACATATCTACGTTTGCATATCGTCCCATAATTATACAGGTAAGTAAATACACTTTGGCCAAGCTTTCGACTATTTAAACGTTGGTTTTAATATATAGATCGTTTATTCAGGAATAAAGGAAATATTGCCTATCAAACCACATAGATATACAAATATTTAATAATCAATTTCAACGTATATTATCAGTTTTCTTCGAATATCAGATGGAGTTAATAGCAAAATTAGAAAAGAAATGTCACCAAATGTCAGCCAATCATTTTTAATAATTTTATTTCTATAATGTTATTTAAAGAAGGATTACTCAATGAAAAGGACCGTAAGTTTTCCATTTCTGATGAAAAATAATTAAATAAAGGAGGTTAAAAGACAGGTTCAAGTCAAGTTCATTGTTATGTTCATTTTCAACCTTTTTCACCTAAGATTTTTTCCCATTCAAATTCCAGACAATTATAGAAGAGTACGGGTCAATATTCTGGATAAACCCCAACAGCTTAGTATCACGAGCATCAGATCTTAACCAGCTGAAATACCGTGGAGAAAGAAATTTCTTCTTGTGGCAGGCCCCAGCTATCACAGGCCTTGTTGCATATACAAACCCCAAGACATTTGAATACCTGAAAGAATCTCGATGCTGTTATTTGTCGTCCAGTATGATTGACATATCCGCCATGGTGTTTTATAGAACGGAAATGACATGGAATCATATCATGAAACCGTGGTTGAAATGTGCATTGACAGATGCATGTATTAATCCGCGTGGTTCTCGATACAGTGGTTGCTTTGAATTGAGGGCGCCCAAAACGACCGGCTGTCATAGATATGATCAATCTGTATTGACAATTATAATGGAAAGGGTTTATTCTTTCAACGAAAAAGCGGATAAATACGTTATTCCTAGAATGACAAGATTTCAAGAGAATTATGTAGAATATTTTCCAGAACAGCCATGGACTTTTACAGAACTATTTTTCGTCTCCGTAATGCCATTTACAGTTTTAGGTGGATTTTACTTCTTACTGAAACGGCGACGAAATGGTGCCAAAAGTAGTCACGCAAAGCGATGAAAGTTTTTTTTTTTTTTTTTCTTGGTTCTGAGAATCGACTGTGTCAAACATCTATTGAAGGCCAATCTATTTGTGCATTTACTAGCTTATCATAAGCTGAAAATTAACAAATGCTTTCATTTTGGTTTTCATTTTCTTTTTGCTCCGAGTAATTCTCAAGGGTTCCATAAGTAAGATTGTCTTTTATCAGACATATAGAATAGTTTACTCTGTAAGCATATAACTACAGTTCCTCAAATTGACGAAGAAAAATAAATTTTGAAATCATTATTGAAAAATGCGAATTTACTCATAACGACAAATTCCAACTTTTCTCAGTATGAATACAGCGTTATAGGGTTTTTTAATCCATAAAATAGAGTTAATGAGAAAGATTACTTTTTTAGGCCAGTATAACATTAATTTTTATGTTTTTACCTGATATTTATAAATTCGATGGATATACATGTATATTCAATGAGTATTCTGGTAAGAATATAAAATAACATAAAATCATATTCTGCTAAAAGTTTCTCATTTAAAATTCTGAACAAACTTTTTGACTTTATAAAATTTTCCATAAGACTTCCAACAAAATTAGGTATTAAAGTTTGAAATATTGTGTTTGAAAAAGCAGCGATCAGGGCTTCAGTCAAAATTGGACAAAAATTTAAAACTGACTGAGGGGAAAGTTGTATAAAATTTTGATAATAGTCAATAGTGTAAAAAGGAACTCAAAGAGGACGACATATGTTTCTAAACCGTTCTGTCAGTTTTTTTTTTTTGACAAAAATATCTATGCAATATTATACATTCGTTAACTGATTTCTTTTCAACATAATTACTCAAATCTGATCTGAATTGAATTCGCATATACATGTACATGTATATGCATACATGTATATTTTTCTTTGTTTAATTTCATATAATGAGAGAAAAATAACGTTTGCATAATAAAGTGAAATCTATATCATTTTGAGTGTGACCTCTGTTAGCTAACCTTACCAGTCATTATCCTAATTAAGTAAAATAAAGAACCGATTGACGGATCGCTGACCACGCCCACGGACCTCCAACATGGCAGTTCACCATACAACATGATTGTGTAAAACACAATGGTCATGAACATAAAATAAAAGAGAACTCGTTGGTTAGAGATCTAAAGGTCGTAACTGCATCTTATTTAAGCTGGAGGTTCGACTTTTAACCTATTTCCACACAACAGAGTTTTAGACTGGTCCTAATTGAAAGAAGCTGTAGAGGACAATTTCAAGTTGACTGAATTTTAATTTTTTCTTCTTTTTGGATAGAAAACATTGTGGATAATGAAAGAAATTGCTTGTGACAAGCAATTTCTTGATTATACACAATGTTCCAGAAGCTTTTTCTTGAGGGGCGTATAAAGGAGGGAATTTGTTGGAATGGATTAAGACGCCAAACCAACAAAAATGCCTAATGCTGATTTCGAATTTCACTTCCGGTCTAAATGAATGATTCGTATGGTCAATCGTTATTTTTACTGACAGTGGCGATCGTTTGTACAAGTATGTTCACTCACGATTCAATCAAACAGAACGATTTGAAGGGAGGCAGGAGCAGAAGAGAATATAAAAAAACATTCACTTTGAATTCAGATTGGGCGGTTAAAGCTAGGACCAAAATGTTTCGATTTTGACAGATTTTCAGAAAGTGCAATCGTATTTTTGTCTTATAATTTTTTGATAGCGATCCGGAATGACCTATGCTAGAGTTCACTTTTTTTCAAATTTCGTCGGTGGGAGAACAAAACTTCATAACTCGAACCATGATAAACTGTAGCTTCATTTAGGTAACCCTCATACGATATTTCTTTCTCATAATTTCCGGATGGCCCGTTTTTGCGAGACGTTCTCGTGGTATTTTCATTCTATAATCATGACTCTCTACGAGGTGAAAATAGCATATAAGACTTGCCGTTACAGAAAACATCTCGGGATCCCGTAAAGCAAAACATGAAATGGGATTGGATCCATCACGGGTCATTCATGAACGGTATTTCGAAAGTCAATGTAAAAGGTAGAACGACCATTATACATGCCGAAAAAGGAGTGAAGAAAAATATCGACCTGGTCAGTCAACACAAACTTGCCAGGCTTTTTGGAAACATACAGGTCACGCACAGCGAGTGAGTGTTGTAACAAATTGAAAACACTGATGTCATTTTTATTGATATTATGTTCTGAGTTTGCAATGTTGCAAAGAAACATTTATCTGGTCGACAAATAACTTCACATGGTGTTTGTTTCACAACCCTTGCATATATTTTGTTATAAAAACATTATTTGGAAAGAAAAGTATTCTTTGCTATTTTCAACCTTATATGACAATTTATTGACCAATTCATACCGTCTTCAACTTACATCAACTACTCGTTACAGTTTGGGCCACGCTTAAGTTTATATAATTTATTCAAATCAGCAAGCGTACTTATGTTTTTGTCTTACAAAGTTCAATCACTTTCTTTGTCTGGTCTGATCTTCATTGTCCACTTCGTTTACTTTGATACAAAACGTTATTCTTGCACCTTGCGGTGTGTACACAATTTTGTCTGCGTAGCCATTGCAACAGGGGGCGGGACAAAACGTGATGTCTCGGATAGACTTGATACCTCGCATACAGCAGATGAACTGGAAAAGAGAGAACACAAAGATGTCAAATTGATAATAGTTATGAATTTATTACCCAAGAATCTACGCCTGTCACAATCTGAATAAAAACTATCATCCGTCATTATTACGTTAGGTTAATTGGACAACGTAATATGTGATACCCGTAAGGTACAGTGTAGATTTCGATCCAGATGTCTCATGCTCTAGTTTTATATGTCGGTTACAGTTTGATTGGCCCTTCAGTAACTAGCCCCTAGCCGTCGCAAATATTCATTTATTACTTTATAGTGCCGCCGTCATAGCAGTCGCTAGCGCATCAGACTCCAAATCTTCAATCATGGGATGTCATGGGTTCGATCCCCGGCGGAGGCACATATCCTTTCCGACGTTTGTCTCTCACAATGGGTGGATAATCGTAGACACAAGTCGGATAGCAGCTGGAGGCTATAAGAAAGGATGTTACGGTAAAACTGGTGTGATAAATACCAGGAATCTCTTGTTAGATGCTCCAGCCGGCGCGGTATGACTGAAAAACTGTTAAAAGTGGCGTTAAACCTCATTCAATTAAAACAACCAATTACTTAATAACCAGGATAAATGCCCGAGCTCAATTTTATCTGGGGGACTCTCAAAATGATGCAGCAACGTCATGATGAATTCATCATCGGTAACCAATAGTAGGCTGATTACGTTACAAGGAGCTGGAGGGACTCTCAAAATCATGCAGCAACGTCATGATGAATTCATCATCGGTAACCGATAGTAGGCTGAGTACGTTACAAGGGGCTGGAGGGAGTCTCAGACAGACAGACAGACAAATCTTTTAATGTTCAAATTCACAAATTGTAAATACATGAACATATATTTCATATAATTTAACATACACATTAACAATTAGGTCTTGACAAGAGGATTTATAACTGAGGGTAGACACTATTTTACTTGGTCAATTGGTATATAATTATTTTGATGAAATAAGCCTTAAACTGATAAAGTACACCCAAATACACCCGCCCTCAATAGGTAAGTATATTCAGGCATGCTTCATCAGAATGTACTATTCTATCATAGTATTTATCTGAAAGAATGAAACAGACTATAGTGGGGGTGCAACTCTGATCACCTGTGGTATAATCCATCAAACTACCAGTTTGAGCATTAAAATCCCCACATAGATATATGTGCTCATATTTGGCACTCATTTCAGAAACCTCATTAGCAAACATATCATATAAATCATTATTAAAGAAGTGTGAAGCTAATGGTGGAATATACACAATACCTATGATAATTTCTGTAGGCATATTATTTAATTTACATTTAAGCCAGGAAACATATTCGTTTTCTGAGTCAAGAGGTTTGATATCATCTGCAATTTCAGATTTTATAAATGCGCCCAAGCCACCAGATTTTCTTTTAAATTTCTGTTTCCTCGGGGCGTTTATAAAGGTATAGTTAGGGATTTTTACAGTATCAAATTCGTCCATTTTTGTCTCGCTAATACAGAAAATATCATAGTTTGATACCATTTCCACAAATTCTGGGAAATGTGTACGTCTTTTAAGACCACATACGTTAAGACTTCCTATGGAGAGATTGTCATAAATAAGTGCTTTTTTATTACTATTTTGATAGTTATTATATGTTTGACTCAAAACACAGTTCGTTTTAGTCTGAGTGCCTCCCTGTATGTCCTAGGCACTTTTGGCTTCTGGTGATGTTTGCATCGAATTGTCACCTATATCATCGTCACCGATTGAGGACATCGATTTGTTGTCGAGATCGCCCTCTGTGGAAGAGTCTATTATTGTCTCATTGGTATAAGATGGGCTCTTAACGCGTGGTACTTTGAGTACTTTGTTCCAATCCGGGAATTCGTCTTGCACTACTTTTCCTCTCACAATAAGCTTTGCGGGATAAGCGATGTAAACCGATTTAGGGGGATTGTTTTTCCTTTCACATTTGTATTTGTATCTCAAAATCATGCAGCAACGTCATGATGAATTCATCATCGGTAACCGATAGTAGGCTGATTACGTTACAAGGGGCTGGAGCATTAACATAGAATTTACTCGTGGGACCAACTGAGTAATGAATGACAAATCGTAATAATTGTCCCTAAGTTTATTAACCATACTCCTACGATTTAAAATTCCAGAGGAATAACTTGAAGTATACCTATAGAGAAAAAAAAGATAAATGCTTGAGTTTAACTATTTATCCTTCTCTCACAATATTTGTTTTCGAAGCAATACTTATGTTTGAAGCTATTCTCCCTGGGAAATGCCGTAAAAATACCGTTTATTCCCGGTCGTCAGGTGGAGAGATATTGTTTTGGAGTAGACCGTCCGTCCGGCTTCTGTCCGAGCTTGACTGGAGTATTTCTCTTTCATTATTCATGAATGAGTTTCAAAATAATTTGGCACAGTTGTTTACCATTATGAATGAATGAGTCATTTGAAGCAAACTCTCTGATAACTTTAGGTCCAGCCTAGTTAAAGATAATAATCTAAAATTAAGTTTGTTCGAATCCTACGCTTATGGATGGATTTAAAGATAATTTACAAAGCTGCCATCCATCATAAGTATATGTGTAATTGAGAAGCTTCCGAGTCGAGATCACAAGTCATGGTCCATTGGTATATAATGTGCTTGTAATGTGAGACTTTTTCTCCATACCTAATTTGGCCAAATGACAACTTTCATGACAACAGCTATGTATACAACTAAACCTCAGCAATACGACCACCCCGCTTATACGACTACTGTCACAAGTGGTCTCATTAGAGGGGTTTTACTTTACTCTATCAAATGGGTATTATTGAATATTACATGGATATTAATAGATATTTATTCATGAATTTTAATTAGATTTAATGAAAAGAGTTTAAAATTCTTGAATTTCTGAGCCTATTTGTAAGGATTATAAAAGGGAAGTGATAAATTCAGCTCGTTGCATATCAATTGCTTCCCCTGTACCTTTCCTATAGGCTGAAGAAGTTTAAAGAAACATTTTTCACATTCCTTTAGCTTTTACCAGATGTCAAAATTTAGATTGGTCCAAATTACAAGAAGGGGCACAACCATTTTAAGCTTGTGAAAGTTAAAATTAATTGTCTTCAGGATAGGAGACAAGGAACAAATTGCTTGCTTTAACCGATTACCACACAACATGCTTTTCGACGCTCTGAAGAAATGTGTTTATGCAAAACTTTGTGAGAAAAGGAGAACTTTCTCGTAACAATTGTAACCAACAATTTCTCCTTTTCTCACAATGTTTTTTGTATCATATTTGTCATATTTCTTCGTTAGTTTAACGCTGAAACGTTGTCTTTAACTTCTTTCAATTATGACCAGTAGAAGGCATATTGTTTTACTGTTATCCGTCTTTCTGAAACTTAACCAAGAATTTTTAGATTTACAATTAGTTTAAGTCTCATCAAGATACAACGCCGATATTCGGTATGATGATAGATCTCATCGATATGCATCTGTAGATATCAAGGTTGGGGTCATGTGACAAGGTCAATGTCATCTGTTAAGGTTAAACGTCTACGAAAACTTCAACGCTTCGAGTATTCATACAGTGTGATTAGTACCGCCACGAAAACAAAAAATATTCCCTTCATCTCTTCTGTCTCTCCAACAGGGATGTGAAAACATCTGGATTAGGGGTGCTTGAGAGCGAATCTATAAGCTTACAGCTTTCGTCGCAACCAAACTAAAATAAATTAGTATAAACCAAGGCTAACCATAACAAACTGTTTAGCCATCACCTGGTGTACCAATTATTACCATATTTACATCATAGCTTACCTTCATTGTTTAAGAGTAAAGATAAATACGAAGCCATCACACCGTACAACAAGGCTTGCCATGGTTGTTAAAAAGTAACACGCACCTACCACCCAGTAATCACCTCGTGTAACAATCGTAATAGGATTACATCAAGGATGACCATAATGACTAGTTGGTCTTCATCTCGTGAATCAATCATTGTAAGATTTACAACAAAGAAAACAATGATGGTTTAAGAGTAAAAATAATACTTGGTCATCAACGTTAGTATCAATAATTAGATTTACAACAAAGATAACAGAGTACGATAATACAGGGTCATCCCCGCGTGTATCAATGATTAGATTTACAACAAAGATAACAAAGTACGATAATACCTGGTCATCACCGCGTGTATCAATCATTAGATTTACAACAAAGATAACAGAGAAAAATAATATAGGGTCATCACCGCGTGTATCAACTATCATCATATTTACAACAAAGATAACAGAGTACGATAATACCTGGCCATTACCGCGAGTATAAATCATTAGATTTACAACAAAGATGAGAGAGAAAGATAAGACAGGGTCATCACCGCGTGTATCAATCATCATCAGATTTATAACAAAGATAACAGGGTAAGATAATACCTGGCCATCACCGCGTGTATCAATCATCATCAGATTTATAACAAAGATAACATAGTAAGATAAAACCTGGCCATCACCGCGTGTAATAATCATCACCAGATTTACAATAAAGACGACTGAGAAAGATATTAAAGGGTCATCACCGCGTGTTTCAATCATCATCAGATTTATAACAAAGATAAAAGAGTAAGCTAATACCTGAGCAACACCGCGGGTAATAATCATCATCAGATTTTATATCAAAGATAACAGAGTAAGATTATACAGGGTCATCACCGCGTGTATCAATCATCATCAGATTTATAACAAAGATAACAGGGTAGGATAATACCTGGTCATCACCGCGTGTATCAATCATCATCAGATTTATAACAAAGATAACAGAGTAAGATAATACCTGGTCATCACCGTGTGTATCAATAATCATCAGTTTTACAACAAAGATAACAGACTAAAATAATACCTGGTCATCACCGCGAGTATCAATAATCATCAGACTAACAACAAAGATAACAGAGTAAGATAATACCTGGGCAACACAGCGTGTGATAATCATCATCACAATGAAAACAGAGAAAGATAATACATTGTCATCATCGCGTGTATCAATCATCATTAAATTTACAACAGAGATAACATAGTAAGATAATACCTGGTCATCACCACGTGTATCATTCATCATCAAACTTATAACAAAGATAACAGAGTAAGATAATGCCAAGTCATCGCTGTGTGTATCAATCATCATCAGACTTACAACAAAGGTAACAGAGTAAGATAATACCTGGTCATCACCGCGTGTATCATTCATCATCAAATTTATAACAAAGATAACAGAGTAAGCTAATACCTGGGCATCACCGCGTGTATCAATCATCATCAGATTTATAACAAAGATAACAGAGTAAGATAATGCCTAGTCATCACCGCGTGTATCAATCATCATCAGACTTACAACAAAGATAACAGAGTAAGATAATACCTTGTCACCACCACGTGTATCATTCGTCATCAAATTTAAAACAAAGATAACAGAGTAAGATAATACCTGGTCATCACCGCGTGTATCAATCATTAAATCTATAACAAAGATAACTGAGTAAGATAGTACCTAGTCATCACCGCGTGTATCAATTTTCATCAGCCCTACAACAAAGATAACTGAGTAAGATAATACCTCGGCAACACCTCGTGTAATAATCATCACCAGATTTATAACAAAGATAACAGGGTAAGATAATACCTGGTCATCACCGCGTGTAGCAATCATCATCAGATTTACAAGGCTGACCATGAATACTGCGTTGAAAAATTTACCCATCTTTGGGGATGCAAGATACAGTAACGTCTCTTCAGATTCCAACACCCCTGAAAAAACTTAACAAATAAATAGATAGTAATAAATAAAAAGCAATAACACACCTTTCCCATCATTCCTGTTTATTTATTAACAAACCGCTCAGATAAGACTGAGTGATGACTCACTAAAATTAACATTTATTATCATAACCCTATGTAGTAGGTAATCATATAGATTGTCTTAAAGAAAGATTCCAATAAGTACTAACAACTTAGGATTTGGATGAGAATATCTATAGTTTTGAAATCAAATTACCCGGCTATTGGTATAGTTAAGACGCTATTTTCTGGAGATTGTGATAAATCATACACACACAGCACGTGTGTTTCCGAATATAGTTCAAATTGGCTTCCTGCTCCAAGAAGCGGGTAATTTGCTCATAATTCATTACTTCTAGCTAATAACTCCGTTCAATTATTCATATCTAATGACAAAGCTGCACAGATCCTCGATCATTTGAATATAAAAATACGACGATAATATGATCAGTAAGTGCAGACTCTATTACCCTTTTGAAACTGTAGAATCTACGAAACGAATCAATTCAAATGCATTAAATTATTATGAATACACAAATGCACGCACACACACATGCACGCATACACACAAACGCGCGCGCATCCACGCACACACCGCACGCAGAGAGAGAGAGAGAGAGAGAGAGAGAGAGAGAGAGAGAGAGAGAGAGAGAGAGAGAGAGAGAGAGAGAGAGAGAGAGAGAGAGAGAGAGAGAGAGAGAGAGAGAGAGAGAGAGAGAAAAAGCATTGTTAAACGTTTCACTCTAAAAAGACGTTCAGCCCATGGTATGACGTTACTCTCCCAGTCAGTCTAACTGATAAAATTTGACCACGCATACCAATTACTTGACCATTCTATGGACAGATATATACGCATTAATTGGTGGCCGAAGAGAACATCCCAAAAATCAGAATTTAACACGGTTTAGACTTTTTAAAGTATTGTTTACATAGGCATTTAAGGAAAACCCATTGAAAACATATGTGTTCCAATTAGAATTTTCTAAATAACGGGAAACATTACATGAGACAAATAGTTTGAAGAGTTATTCGTTATTCGTAAATGAATATTAACTAACGGGTATTTTCTAAATCAGGTGAGAGAGAGAGAGAGAGAGAGAGAGAGAGAGAGAGAGAGAGAGAGAGAGAGAGAGAGAGAGAGAGAGAGAGAGAGAGAGAGAGAGAGAGAGAGAGAGATTCTTCGTAATACGGTCCACTGACTGATGACAAAACGAAATGGCAAGCGTGCAAAATAAAGATTATTTGTCCGGTTTGCGATGACCCTAAGAACACCTTTGATGTAGTAGATCAGGTTAAATCATGTCTCGATGAAATCTGTAGCAATGGCCGTTTCTTCATTATCTGACACGAAATAGCACATTATTTTAATAAGAGTAATAAATTCTACACTCCGCGAATCATATCTATTATCATCCAACAAGGATCTATCTTAGGAGATATATCATTTAATTGGCATTACAATGGCTTAGGTTTAGTTGTTGATACCTCAAGTTACATCAACGTGTAGATGATTCGACATTATAATAGTATAGGGTTGTTATTGATGAGATACGAGCCAATCTCAAAATCTATACTTTCATTGTATTGCTTAACCCCCTAATATTGATTTGAAAGATTAAACTCGACATGTTTCATACTATTTTTTATTCAAAAATGTTCTGAAACCTGCCTCAGCTTTCTAGTTTAGGCAATTATATTGAATTGAAAATTTAAGAAATGAAGAGCATATTTTATCAGAAATCTGATGAGAGATGATAGAAAAAATAATGGCCAGATTTTTACATTACAACTCCCTACAAACCATTTTACGAAACATTCTAAAGGAAAGGAGAAGACTGTGAAAACATCGGAACACCAACTTAATTCTTGATTAATTCAATATTCAATTCCAACCCGGAAACCTTCTATAGATTACTGATATGACACTGAATGAAACATGACAGCCGGAACCATGCATCTTTTGGTATGGCGAACTCTTATACGATATGCGCTTCAATTATGCCTTAAAATTTCCTTTTTGATACCAGCGCGCTTTCTCTGATTTGTGTGTGTGTGTGGGTGTGGAAAGCTTCAAGAGGTTTGGAAATAAAGACCTGCTCTTTGAAGATACAGTGAGCTTGTGAGGATTAGTATAAAAGCAAAGGGGACTAGTGACTAATGTGATTGTGTCGGCCGTGAGTTCGAACCCCGGGTCCGGAGTAGCTTTTCGCATACACTGCTGCAGACCTGAATTTAACCAGACATTCCAAAAACTTAACCCTTTCTCGTTTAGATTCCTGGTTTACGTCCAAGTGTTTTTATTATTGAGAAAACATTTTAGAAAAAGATGAAATTGCTTGTAACAAGCAATTTCTTCTTTTTCCACAATGTTTTCTACCCCATCGAATGCGGTTTTTCAAATAAATCCAATTTGAATTGAGGTTATTATACTAGTAATAACAAAATCTTTATTTTTCAAAAATAAACAATTAAGACAGTACAAAAGAAATTCGATTATTTGAAGGACTATGCTGATGATAATGCTGACGCAAAATTTTAAACACGATGAAGGAGTTTTTTGAAAAGAAAATTGTAAGATATTATAAAAGATAGTAAACAAGCTTGATGAGAAAATATTAGATACTTGTATTAGAAAATCTTTAGACAGCTTTATGTTAATAAGTTTTAATATTTTCTGCTGAGATTTTTGGTCGATTTAACATCAAACATTGCTTGAATTTATTTTGAAAGCTCTATAAAGGAGTTATATTTCTAATTGTTTGGTCCTATATACTTATGTTATTGTATGAGGACGATCGTTTCTTGTAAAATATATTCTATTTCGAGGGTTTGATATCATTACATAGATTACATTATTCTGAATTCAAAAACATATAAAACATAAGCATTGTGTTCTCCAACTTGATACTAAACGTACGAAAAAAAGCAATATTTTTTTCGTGTATATTGAATAAACTTTAACGTTATCCGCCGACCCCTGCCATTTCATAGATTAAAATTCGACACCTTCGCCTTGGAATCTAGTGCTGCCTCTAGAACCTTCTCATTTCATATCGGATGTATCGCCAACAACAAGCTCTTTAGATTGCATTCAAGCCATAGCGCAACTGGCTAGTATAGGTTACCATTAACTGTAGTCTATTGAAAAATGTTTGAGTATCACATAGATTCCATATGTGATATTGATTGATTGATTTATTGAATGGGGTTTAACGCCACTTTTAACAGTATTTCAGTCTTATCGTGGCGGCTGGAGCACCTAACAATGGATTCCTTGTATTTCTCATGTCAGTACTACCACTACATCTTTTCGTAGCCTACAGCTGCTATCCCACTTAGGTTTACGATTATCCACCCATTGGTGAGAGACAAATGTCGGAAAGGTTATGTGCCTCCGCCGCGGTCGAAGCATTTGTGATATCAAAACATTGTTTTTTGTTGTTTTTTCTTCGTTTTTAATTTGCTTCTTTGCACTCTATCTTCTTTGAAAATGATGTTTTTCTATTCATATCTTTGATTGTCTTTTATCTACATGTATTTTTCTAAATTACTTCTTTTAACTTAGTTCTTAACCTCCTTACTTACAAAACATGAACTCGCATAAAAATAGTTATAATAACTTAAAACAAAAAATAAAGTCCATGAAATTTATACAGTACATGTCAGTTGGTTCGAAGTCAAATGTGATATGTGTAATTGAACATTACATTTTCTTTTTCAGATAACACTTACGGAATAAATAATCCTGGTAGAGATTTGAATTCGGAACTCCTGTCCTGAGAGACAAGCGTTCTACCTAGTTTGCTATCACATCTTGAATGCATTTATGTATTCAGTGCTAGGCTCCGTAACTTGAGCGAATGAGAACGATATTTGCCTAAGTATCGTCGGATTTCTATACATAAGTCTTATTATATATTCAGCATAAATGTCAGGATCTGGTGACTTAAATTGGCCTTTAAGAAATGTTTAATGTTTCGCCTTTATAGTCCATCCATTTTTACAGCCAAACTAATATTCGTCCGCAGCTATCTCCGTTGATTGAGTGTCTCATGAAAAGATCGTCCAAGTGAGGTCTTTGCATGTGTTGATGTTGCGGATTACTTTATAGAACTACTTATACCATACAGTTCAGATATCATTTTTTTTTTTCGTTCGTGGAGGTATGTAACTGATTAATAAGTCAATCAAAATACAAGCACTGAGACATACGAAACTTTAATGATACGGGAACCTTTTGCAGTCTAAGGTAAAAAACAGTACATATAAAATATGTGTGTATACCTCAACGGGGATAAAATACAACATGTTTACAAACAAAAACATTTAAAATCACAACATTGGCGAGTGAGTTGTTCTAGCGGTTTCGTAACAAATATTACACGAAAATTATTTACTAGAAACAAAAGTTTTATCCTTTGTTAATCTCGGGGTTAAACAAAATATTAAATGTAATCACAGAAATAGTATATGCAGTTATAAAATGTTGACTTCAAACAATTATGATAGAAACAACAACAACAAAAAAGAAACAATTGTCTTTGATACCATTTGGTATAATTTTTGGGGGGGGGGATTGTCAAGGTAATGATTGTAAGTGCTAAAATCTCAAAATGAATGCAAGATACAGAGCGATTCTGATCAGGGTGATAAAACACAAGCGAGTGCTTGCCTCTTAAAGTTATCTTTTCGCACACACACAAATCCCTACCCCCACCAACTCCATCCCCTCTCATGCAGAGTATGGTTCCATTTTCAAACGTTAGCAAGCACTTTGTCATCCTAAAATATTTTCCTCGAAATATCTTACACGCTGATAACTGTTACTTCTTCAGGTGCCATTTGTTCAATTTAAAGGTGTTAAGAAATAACAACTATTACCTTGTTAGTAGAAACTATCTCCAGTACTCTAAAGTCCCGGTGTGACACTTCCAAAGGCCAACAACAATATTCCGGGGGAAAGACAAATCTCCGGTAATAACAACATGCGGTACTTATTAACACGGATAATGCGAAGAAAACAATAATGCGTCCGTTACTTAGTCTAAAGCTGGAGTCAAGCTCTCCAATAAAATATCAACGCATATCCTTCCCGGGCGTTTTTTGTTTGGTGCTTTTATTTCAACACTTCCCGAACAAAGCAACAACACCAAAAAATGAAAAAAATGGTTAATGGAAAGATGAAAATAAAAAAAATAAATAAATGAAATAGATTAATAATAATAATACATTAAATAAATAAAAATAGAATGAATACACACACAAAACACCAACCCATACAAACCCCACACCTTCTCCTGGACTACTGACTGAGACACCCCGGGACATCAGACAACCCCCCATCCAATAATGATGGATAACAATAATTTTTAAAAATTTACAAAGATAATCTTACACCTGTCCACCTTTAAAATCTTCCGTAGCATTTGAAAAACTTGACTGTCGGTACGACAATGTTCTCGTCCGTGTGTTGGCGGCAAGTTAATACTAATATTGCAATAACTTCTGAATGCAAAACAATATGACCTTAAAGACCTAGTTTAAGGAATGTTGGGTAGGTTGGACCCCGCCTGATAAGCTAACTACCTTATCTGTAAATCACACCAGGGGATTAATCATCTTGTTTATTCAAGTGATGACCATGGTCAAAGTTTGTCAATATTATGCAATAGCTGCACCTTAGTTTTTTGCTGATGAGAATTCGATAGAAACCAAAGTAAAGTTATTTTTTTCAATTTTTATCTAATCATGTTTTATGCATTTAGCATTTAAATCAATTTCAAATAATTGAATGACAAATGACTAGATTGCAGAATGTCTGATTGAATGTGATTGAAATAAATCTACATGCATTATTTTGTGTAATTTAAGGGGTTAAACAGTTTCTTCAAACATTGTGGTAAAGTAAGAAATTCTAGTAAAAATACTTTTTTCCATTATGAATTAACGCCTGGCTTAGAATATGGAAGTATGTTCTGAATATTGTAGTAATTTTTCAAACTAAAAAAGAGTCGAATATTGACACAAAAGGGGAAATCAGACAAATCAATGTTTCTAGTTTTTTCTGAACGTGTTCTATCCAAGTTATTCCTGTTGCTATTCGTGATCTGTTATGATAACAATAGCTTCATGTTTTGTATTTTGTGTGCGTTATACACATTGACAAAATCTTAAATATGAGGATTTACTATTTATTAACAATTATAATCAAATAAAATTCATAATTTATCTCAATACACAAATTGGTTACAAAGAAAGTGCGAGTATATGCCACACCCATCTATGATATCATAGCAGATTTAATCCCTTGTATACTGTATACGACTTCCTTATCAGATAATGTCGTTAAATTCTCAGTGGGTGGTATATCTCATTCAGGGGAGGAGTGGGTCAAATAAAGAAGGATTAAACTAGGCCTTTAACTTCACAATCCCTGAGCTTTGACGATACCCTAGTATTTATTAATCGGTTTGGTGTCAATCATAACGGTTATATTTCAAAGACAGGATAACTACTTTAACCCATTCCCACATAACACAACCTTCATTTTTACTCGCCACAAGAAAAGGGTGAGGGAAAACAAGCGATTTCTTCATTTTCCACAATGTTTTCTACCAAGAAAGTTAAAAAAAATTGGGGCAGATCCGTGACAGGTATTCAACATTATATATTAATAGGTATTAGCTGCTAAGGTCCGGCTGAATGGTATCTTTTTGAGACTTTACTTGTTATTGTTAGATTGAATGATAAGCATCCTCACAGGTGAAGGGATATAGAGATCATCTTTTTCTCTAATACGTTAGATAAGTAGAACGTTCGCCGCCCTTGGTACGACAAGACAATGACAAGTCAGTCGAACAGAATCCCTTGTTTTTTTTCCTTCAAATGACTGTCCCTGCTGGTCTCGTGTAAATATTTAGAACCAAGCTGTGGTCATTTATTAGATGCTTTAAATTACTTGCATGAAATCAGTTTGATGTTATAACTTTAACCCTTCTGCCTGACTGTTGGTGAATTTTTTGCAAGTCTCGGGAAGCCTGCTAGACTGTTGTTACTTTATCTGGTAAATATAACCAATGTTAGACTAATATGTTAGGTCGTATTTTTAAAGCGGCTCTTGCACAGATTATGAAAGAAAAGTTTTGGATCTCAATTTCCAAATTCCTAACTGTAATTCTTTCATGCATTTGTTAGAATGAGATCAAGCTGGTTTTGTGATGAAAATGTCTGTTAATAACTTTAAAAAAGAAAGAAAAGACGCAAAAAATATCGCCTTATGAGACGCCTAAAAATCAGCGAAGTCACCCCGAATGGAACCGAAATTCACCGGGTAACACGTTATCTGCACCGAAAATTGCCTTATTTGTAGTTTTAATGGCGTATCAATTACTATACTGGCTTCCGCTAGAAAAACAGTCGTCATGCTTCGATATGCAAATGATATCAATAACTCTTTGAAAAAGCAGATAATTTTCCTATATCAAATATTCATGAAAATCTGTTTAGAAGCAGCTCTTACACAATTTCGCTATATTTCATAAAGCTATTATGCAAGGATTGTGGACAATGCCAAATACCTGGAAGTTACAATATCTGGAGATTTTTCATGGAACAATATAACATCAAATGCTAGTAAAACTTTAGGTTTTCTCCGCAGAAACATCCAGACCAAAAACAAGAAGATCAGAGAAATAGCGTATAACACTTTAGTGAGACCCCAGGTAGAATTAGTTTGGAGCCCCTACACAAAAATCTATATCAACAAAGTGGAAAAAAGTACAACGCAGCAAGATGGGCTCAAAATATTCTTTTATTTTATAACAGTGTCACTTGTATTCAGAAGGAGCTTGGCTGGCAAACTCTTCAACATAGAAGAGACGTTTCCAGAGTCACCATGTTTTATAAAATCGTTAATAATTTTGTTGTAGTGCCCGTACCAACTTATCTTGAAAGACCAGTTAGGATCACCAGTCATATGCACACAGCATCTTTCACAGATCCACACAAATGCTTCCTTCTTTAAATATTCTTTCTTTCCCTACATAGTGATACTATGGAACAGCCTAACAGAAACCGTGAATAGTACAGCAATCTGACATTGCAGCGTTCAAAAAGAGTCTCGATTCTTTTCAGATAGTGAGTCGTCCCTGAATGACTAGAATATGTTTTATCAGATCATTTAATCTAACATTTACAATACTTTTAAATGTGGCACCCTAACCAATGTCTAACAGTCTTTATTCCAGCACAGACGCGCACCTGCCAGAAAATTACCCGAAAGGGAAGTTAGGCAGTATATATAGATAGATAGACAGATAGATAGATAGATAGATAGATAGATAGATAGATAGATAGATAGATAGATAGATAGATGGATAGATGGATAAGATGGATAAGATAGATAGATAGATAGATAGATAGATAGATAGATAGATAGATAGATAGATAGATAGATAGATAGATAGATAGATAGATAGATAGATAGATAGATAGATAGATAGATAGATGGATAAAATAGATGGATAAGATAGATAGATAGATAGGATATACTAAGTTGGATGTTTTTTGACGATATACAGAAATCATGACTGATCTGATATGATCCGAGAACCTGAATGTCTCCATGTTTTCAGTATATTTGTATCTTTTCAGTATTTTTGTAAAAATCCAACCGTTACCCCAGTAAGCAACTCATGGGGTTCTTATTTTTTTGGTGGGCTAATTGTACTGTATTTAAATTGGTTTCTTGTATGTTTTTGACCGACAGGAAACAGCATAATCCAACGGTGATAATATGTCACTTGCTAAAGACTAATTAAGATCTACAATCACCGTAGAGTAAAGGTCATTTTATTTAAATAAAGTTTGAAAAGAAAGAAAACACTCAATAAGTCACTCGTTGGTTAGAGAATAGTGGCCGCTTTTTTGTTCATGTAGAAATTTAAATGTTCAAGTTTGTATATAAACAAGTGACATTTCATCCTCTGTCGCATGGGATTTCATCTTGAGTTCTACGATTACCAAAATGAAGATCATTTGTAAGGAAGTAATATTCTTATTTCGGAAAACAAAAACGACAGACTTTACTAGAATTAAATCTCATTCTGAAAATATTTATTTCTGAAAAAAATATTTGGAGAATCCGGGTATCGATCCCGGTACCTCTCACATGCTAAGCGAGCGCTCTACCACTTGAGCTAATTCCCCATTTACATTGACGGGACGATGATAAAAATTATATAGCTACGTCTTCTCAATGGGGGGGGGGAAAGGCCACAGTTGGATTTATTCTGTGTTTTTCCGCAGCCGTGATAAAGAAGCAACAGTCTGGTGGTAACGGCCTTGGTAAATGAATATTTTCATGTTTTATCCTGTTTTTTGCCAAATTCTTCGTGAATTATATTGAATAATATTGACAAAAGGTGTCTATTGTATGTGTAAAGAAAGATGTCAAACGGGATTAGGCATGCGTTCAATTACACCCTTATTCGGATAACCAATTTTCGGATATTATTACAAATTTAGCGCATTTTCAGTATTTTTAGATTAATTAATAGAATGATTATCATTATTAGAATAGTTACCATTGGATGGGTGATTATTAGAGTTTTGTGCGAAGATTGTCTAATAATTGTTCTCCCCAGAATTTTTTGAAGGCGTAGTCACAACAGTCTGTTAACATCATGATATGCTTATATCCTCTTCACCTCAATTATCATTGAGCTTGAGTACATACAAATCAACAAATGATCAAATTGGTTTTATATATCGGACAGACAATTCTATTATCTTTTAACAAATTTTTATCCAATTCTATTTTAATTTCATTACAAGAAATTTAACTTGAAAGCTACCTTGTCAGCCCTAGAGAAATGTTGGATTGCTATGGCAGTTATTGTGCATCTTACAAAATATGACTCTGCATTATAACAAAAAAGAAGCCCAATTATAGTTTCAATTTACGTCAACCATCTTAGCTTAAAACAACTACATTCGTATTTATATAACTTAATGTAAAGTCCAGTTCAGAGTTTTGGAATTTAAAGCTAAATCCATATCATGGCTCCAAATTTTATGAAATGTTTTCTCTTTAGGTCAGATTTTCATCTCTTTGAATTTTAGTTCAATGTACTATATGGTATAGGTGGTTATCACAGCACTGGAACGGTGAAAAGTCAGGTTACCAAAGCTCCCTGAGGCTCCTTAGGGGGGTCATGCATGATAACATAAGTAGGCATGTTAACTGATATTTGGCAATATATAAAGTTTATTAACCTTTGTCATGCTGTATAAATTACCTTACTGAATAAGTGTAAAATCAAAGGGCTGTAAGCACTGATAGAACATGTTGTTCAAAAATCAATTTTTTATTTAGAAATCAACTTCATAAACAACTCTGGCAGGAACAGTACAAGCAGGAGGTATAGACTGAGATCAGACTGATCTTAAGTGCAGTCTGATCTTAGTCTATAGCTCCTGCCAAAACCGGAATATTCCGGGTTCTGCATGACAAGGGTTAAAAATTCTTTTTAGCTTGTTTGTTGTTAGGTATCTTTTTTTTATTGCGACATATTTTTGAATTACATACTTAATCATTTTTAGCTTGGCTGTTTTCGGAGAAAACCTGAGGTATTGTGATCACCTTGGCGTCGTTCGCGTTGGCACTGGTGTGACAAACTTTAACCTTGGTCATATCTCTGTTGTTATTGAAAATATCCTCATGAAACTTGGCATGTGAATTGACCATCACAAGAGCTATCTAGACTATCAAGGCGGTTAACTCTTAAAGTAAAAGCATTTTTGTAAGAGTTGTGCCGCCTTTTTGACTTAGAATTTTTGAATGATCCAGCACCTGCAGCAGAGCGTTAGCACCCGTGGGCGGTGCTCTGGTTTTTATTTTGACTTGATTTCTCTTATTCTTAGGTTGATTTTAGGCCAAAATCAGTTATTCAACTTATTTTATCTAGAGCTCCATCCTATTTGTTAGAAAGGGCACTAAATTGTTCCATAAAAAGGATGTGAACAGGAAAGAAAATAAAATGATATACTAATAAGCCCCAAAATTACTGTAAGTCAAATAATATCAAGGTATCAACTGATCAAATGAAAGAATGAATAAGAAAGTCTTGAAGCACTATGAGAAAAAAAAGGTGTCAACTGCTGCTTTTTTTGCTTGGCCATTTTAAGAGGTCTCTGTTCAAAAATCATATCCAAATATGCTCTGATGTCTATAAATAGTTGAAAAATATATTTCAAAACAATCACACTAGGCTTTAGAAATAGAATTCACTTACTCAGAATTTACTTGAATTGGTCTTTACATGGATTAATCACATTTGATCCGTCAAGGGCAAACAGCCTTATGTTTATGTTTAGTAATGAATACCAGACAGTCTTTCTATTGTCCCAACTCTCAGGCCCTTAAGGGTTTTGATTCTCATACTGGGGTAAGAATTTCAAAAGAAAAGTTTATATTTGAAGACAATTTTATTGTTGCTGGTAGTCCTGGCAGTTTTTTACCAACAAACCAAGACTCTTTGGATTCTTTGAAGATTAATATATTTCAATAAAGATAAATAAACCTAATAATTCAATCCAAGAATTTCACACTGGCAACATCGCAATAATGGGAGCTTCACAACAAAGTTCTAAAACATTCCTTCGTTCGATGGCACAGTACAAGATTTTTTTGTTCAGATCTATGAAATTCTGTGTGAGACTCAGATTTGTCTTTCTGTTCACTGCTTGTCTGTAACTTATTGCGACAAATTAAAATAGTAAAGTTAAGTAACGTGTCAAAATTAGAACCTGTGCAATGCAAATAATTATGGAGTCGCAATGATTTATTTACGTTTTAATTGGAATACATTGATAACCTTAAGTCTCGAAATCAAATAATATCCCATATCATCCAAATACATCAATTATCAATTGATTATGAGTTGATTTTCTATCATAGAGGAAGGTGGGCAATTATCAAAATCATCCATTGTTACTGAAAATCTTCAAAATAAATGGCCACAATTTTTGCAGTATTTTAGAGGGTGGACGTTCATTAGAATATTGGAAATTACCAGAATAAATAAGGTACGTATTTTTTAAAAAATGATTATTATCATGGAACCCAGTGTCATAGAAAAAGAGGTTTTAAGGTCAGATATCCAGTAGAGTATCTCAGGCCATTATGGATCTCTCCATGGGAAACAGATGTCTTTTAGGTTTACATGAACAAAGTATTTCTTGTAAAAAGTAATAAAATGATATCCACTTATTTTGGACTGAATTGAATTGCGTTGAATAAAATTTCTTTTCATCTAAATATAACTTCAAAACTCAAAATGGTTACTTTCAGATTGGAATAAAACCTACACTTACAACAAAAACTATGATTCCAGTCTATCAGAGAGGTCTGACTTACTGCCATCAACTAAAGCTCAGAACAGTTCAGTTTCTATCTGCAGCTAGTCACAAAATAGTAAGTAAATTCATCTTTCATAATTCATAGTTTGTTGAGATAATTTAAACATGCATTAAAACTAACTTGTTTTCCTCTTCACAACTCTTTTTTTTATACGCTGGAAGGGTTGTATCTTGTTATGGCCCTGGTTATACATTTGTCTGTCCTATAGCAATTATTTTGGTGCTAAACTCCTACAGTTTCAATAAGAATGAACTTGCCACAATGAATCTCTATATGTAGTGATGAATGCCACAAACAATTATTTTGGTCCCTCGTGTAATTTTGGAAAAATCTACCCTTGACTTAACAGAAAAGCCAAAAATTGTAGTGTTTTTCAGGGCTCTGCAGAGTGGTCGACTAGGCGAAGAAGTCGCCTGGTTTCATAAAACTTCGGCTGAGTTGCTGATCAAAGCGAAGTCGAAGTCGCCTGGAAAATACAGGATGTCGCCTCATTATGATAGGCGATCATCGCATTTTGCCTAGAGGCTATCAAATCACGGGACTGTAAATCTACTGCTGATCGGAAGCCATTTTATTGTAAATCAAGGGTACCGATAGACGACATTACTTGCTTTATTTGCACCTCGGCTGATTGGATTGTTGCAAGCCCTTATGAACTGCCGGAATTATAGGAACTTTTTGATATCAAACCCTTTCCCTTCTGAAGATTCAATTATTTAAGTGGCGCATTATGTTTATCTTTTGTTATACAGTCATTTCGTACCATAACCATTTCGTACCATAATTTCTATGGTTATTTCGTACCATGCGTTGGTCATTTCGTACCAAATAATTAGTGATTTCATACCAATAATAAGTCTTTTTGTACCATCTCGTACCACAAATAAACCACTCAATCAAGTTCAGAGAATTTGATAATCAGATTGTTTGTCATTGTTTGCGATGTGTTAGGTAAGATTGTTCGAGATGTAATTGTGGAAGGTGAACGATTGTTGATTGCTTAATTATGATTAGATTGGTATTTGCATTTCATTTGACTGTCCCTTTTTTACACCAACAAGAAAAATAATTAGGAAAACATTGCTGGAGACAAGCAATAATTACATGTATCACAATGTTTTCTTCTCCAAAAGACAAATATTCTAAAAAATACTGCCCTCATGAAATTGTGGTCTGCAAATTTCTTTATATTTGGACCTGTCTTAAATATTGTTGAGTGGCAATTGGCTAAGTGGTTACTTTGTCAAATTATTCGGTTAACTATGATACAATATTGACGGAAATACAGTTCTAATTTTCTTCCTATGAACACAACCCCCTGTTAGAAAAAAAGTAATGTGCAGATACGCTAATACTGTATCATCAACTCTCTGTTTGCCTTAATTGATTTTCACTTGTTTAATGATTGTTAAAATTAGATAAAGCAAATAGAAAATAATAATATTTTATAAATGTTGAAAGCGTTATTTTACTATTCAAATAATATAAGATTTTTTCTAAACATGGTACGACACATTTGACGTACGGTACAAAATGACCACATGGTACGAAACAACCAATACTTTGGTACAAAATGACCAATACCATGGTACGAAATGACTGATACAAAATGGTTATGGTATGTACGTCCGTAATTCTATCCTTTCAATGTACGAGATTTGTTGCGTACTTTCAAGCAGCGAGAATAATGGTGGATTTTATTACGAAGGTCATGTAATTTGCTGTATTTTAAAATTCTTTGATAAAAGAAATTAAATCTTGGTGATAAAAAATGATTTTCTCGTAAAACTAAAAAGAAAAAAATCATTTTCAATGAAACCCTTGGACTCTAGTTATCTACTTTGATTTAAAAAATATAGAAAAACTAAGACAAACAATCTACGGCTTCTACGATCTTTTCATAAGTAACATTTTTAGGATTTTATCCAGAAATTAAATTTCACTAAATTTTTTTTTCGATTAATTCATTCAATGATATAATCCAAAACACTAGAACAAATTGTTCCGTTTTGAAATAGTTTCAAATTTAAAACTTTTACACAGTCTGGGATTTCTGTACTCAACTGTTAATAATCTTTACCCTTTACTTACAATAACTGCAACTAAGTCAAAATGCACCCTTTTTAAATCTATTATTTACAAGCTTTTTATCCATTTGTTGTTACATACAGGTGAAGTTGACAGACCTTAACCCATTACCGCACAATCCAGCTTTTTTTATTTTTGAAGATTTTAAATGTTTAAATGGAAAACTTGTGAGAAAAAGAGAAGTGTTTGTAGCAAGCAATTTCTACTTTTTCCACAATATTTTTACCTGGTACTTATTTTCTGTTTTGAGTATATTCTGATTTGGAATCTGGTATGCAACTTTTTTTTTTCAATTTGGACCAGTCTAGAAATTTTGTCTTCTTGTAATGAGTTAAATAAAATAATAATAATAATAACGTTTCCTATTTTCTTCTTCAAAGTAAACTCTTACCAGTTTTGTAAGTTCAGACCACCTATACTCTCTTTTAAAATTATTATTATAACTTTGATAATTGTTATAACTTTTGATAATTGAAATTGTAGAACCATCTATATATGAAATAATTCAACATAATAATTTCAGAATCAGATTCCTATATTCTCGAACCCGAAGAAAGAAGACAAAATATTTGTTCAAAGAAATAAGTTCTCTGTAATAAGGACTGAAATAAAGGATGAGGAATACTTCTTTATTAACTGCATACTATATAAAACAAAATATGCAGCTACTTGGTTGTAAAGCTTTTTTTATTTTCCTATACAAATAAGGAATACGGGCAGATTCATTTCATCAGATTCATCCATCAAGAAACATGGAAAAAGGGGCCTTATTAAAATTTAATTGAAGAAATTATTAAATAATCCACGGGAAACACCGGCAAAGGGGCCTAAATAAAATTTAAAAATCCTCGTTAACACTCTAGAGTCCACAGTTTACTTGGGATTCTCTTCAAACTTTCACAGAATGATTTTATTATCCCCCACTGTTTTGGCGAAGGGGATATAGTAATGGTCTCTGTCTGTCATTCCGTCACTAAGCTTGTCCGGAGTATAAATGCTATCAACTTGAAACTTCATAGGTGGATAGATTTCTTAGAGGAGAAGTGCAGTGCCCAAGAACCACAACTCTTGCTTGAATAATTTTGTAGTTATTGCACTTTGTTGTTTTAAAGACTAACATTTTGTCTGGAGCATATCTCTGAAAGTATAATAGCTATTAACTTGAAACTTCATAGGTTGATAAATCTCGTTGAGGACAATTGCAATGTACAAGACCCACAACTCTTGCTTGCATAATTTTGGAGTTATTCCCCTTTGTGGTTTTTAGAATTTGATTTTGTCCGGAGCATATCTCTCATTGCAATGCACAAGAAGCATAAATCTAACTGGCTTCAATTTACTATCAAGCTTTTAAGGTAGGGGATGGCCATGAGCATATCTCTGAAAGTATAAAAGCTATTATCAAACTTATTGAGAAGAAATGCAATGCACAAGAAGCAAAAATCTAACTGGCTTCAATTTACTATCAAGCTTTTAAGGTAGGGGATGGCCATATCCAACATGGCTCTTGTCATCATAGGATTGTTCCTTTTGAAATTGGGTATAATCTGTCAAGAAACACGGGAAAAGGGGCCTTTTGAAAATTTGATTGAAAAAATCCTAGTTAACACACTAGAGTCCACAGTTTTCAACAAATTCTCTTCAAACATTCACAGAATGATTATACCATAAAATGGATTCTTCCTTTTGGAAGTGGGATTTAGATATATTTTCATTATATTCAATTTATCTAAATTTATGAAAAAAATTGCTTAATCAGTACATTCATACCTGTGGAACTATACAGGCGCTTGAGCGCCCCTAGTTATGTGATGTCAACGTTACTTTGACATTGTGAAACATGTTCATTAATAGGATAAGATCTGAGAAGGTGGCTATGCCACTGAAAGCTTTTGATTATTTATTATCAAACTACAGTAGAATCCTGTTTATCACAACTCAATTTTGTCAAAGCTTCGTTGCAATTTACAAGAAGTTGCTATTAAAAGGAGCTATGTTTTCTATAAATCTAAAATTTGTGCAAATGTGGTATGGTAGAATTATTACACAATGTTGACCCATTCCCATACAATCCTTTTTTTATGTCCCTCAAGAAAAAAAGCCTTGGAAAACAATGTGGATTATTAATTTGATTTGATTGTTTGATTGGGGTTTTACGCCGCCTTCAACTATCTTTCAGTTATATCGCGCCGGCTGGAGCACCAAACAATGGAATCCTGGTATTTCTCACACCAGTACTACCATTACATCCTTTCCTAGCCTCCAGCTACTATCCCACATAGGTCTATGATTATCATTCCTTTGGTGGGAGAAAAATAGTTGGAAAGGATGAGTGCCGCCGTCGAGGATCAAACCCAGGACCTCTAGATTGACGGTCCGATGCGCTACCAAATGCCCTATGACGGGTGGATTATAAAGAAAACGCTTGTAACAATTAATTTCTAATTTCACACAGTATTTTCTACCCATTGACCCTTGTCATGCTGAACCTGGAATGTTCCTGTTTTGGCAGGAGATGTAGACGAAGATCAGCCTGCACATATGTGCAGTCATTTCTTAATCTACACCTCCTGCTTATCCCTCTCTAGACAGAGTTGTTTATAAGATAAAATTTCAAAAGAATCATTAACCTTCAATGTTTGCATCCAGTACTGTTAGCACTTTGCTGAAATTGAGCTATTGCGATCGGTATATCTGGTGTCAGCCTGTTCGTCTATCCATCCGTAAACAATTATTAGAAAATCTTCTCCTCATAAACCATAAGGGCTAGAGCTTTGATATTTGATACATATCATCACCTATTGACCCTCTACCAAAATACTTCAAAGAATTACTATACTGTGAAAATTAGCCCTTTTCTATGCAATCCCTGATTTTACAAAGGAAATCTTTGAAAATCTTCTCCGCCCTTACCATTAGGCCTAGAGCTTTGATATTTAGTATGTATCATCACCTTATGACCCTCTACCAAAATACGTCAAAGAATTACCATGCCATGAAAATTAGCCATTTGGTGTGTGATCCCTGATTTTACAAAGGAATAAAGAAAGAAATCACTGATTGTCTTCTTCTCCCAAACCATAAGGCCTAGAGCTTTGATACATATTATCACCCTCTACCAAAAACTAATGAATTAATGCACTCTGAGAAAATAAGCCCTTTTCTGTGCAATCCCTGATTTTACAAAGGAATAAAGAAGGAAATCACTGATTGTCTTCTTCATCGAAACCATAAGGCCAAGAGCTTTGATATGTGGTATGTATTAATGTTATTTGGCTCAAGCTGTGTCTTTTTTATACAAAAAAAGTACTGTAATTTGCAGATGGCACAGGTAAGAGCTTTAGGACCATCATGGTCCTCTTGTTTTGAATGGACCAGTTTAAGATTTTGTCATCTGGTAATGGGTTAAAATTTTTTATGGTCTTTTACCTCACAATCAAGTACATGTATTACTTAAATTAATGTATGCATTTCTTTTGGTTATTTACTTTCAAAACAAATGATGACTAGTCTCATGGTGATGTAATGTTGAAAGTTTTATATGTTGTTTTGGTTAAGTTTAAGTTTAAGTATTACATGACAGGACTTTTTCAATACCTATGCCCATCTAGTTAGACTGTTTTGCTAGCTGAAAAATTGATTTTCCTTTTGCACTTGTCCAAGGAGAAGTAGATCTTTAGCAGGATAAAAAGAATCGAGTGCCATTAAAAATTATGTAATTCATATCAATTAATTAACCAACAAACCAAATTCTGTTTTCGTAAATTAAGCTGAAATTCAATTAAGATTATTCAATTAGAAATCAAAGGACTGAAGTCCTGAGAGCGATTTTGCCTGCCTATCACTAACCGCTTTCAATGATAATGACTACGCATTTGTCGGCGTTCTAAAAAATCCTTAGACTCGTCCGTAAATCTCCCGCTGTGAGCATTTACCCATATATATGTCGGACTTTCGCTGCAGTACAGTTGTAACCCTAAAAGTTCGGACACAAAGGAAAATAATTTCCTTAATTTTCGGACACAAAAAATATTAATTATTTTTTCCTGTCCGGACATTAAGGGAAAATACGTTATATGCCATCCATGTATCACCTTTTTAGCTTGCTATTGTCATGGTGATGTGTCCGTCGTGCATGTGTGCCTGCGTCCGTCTGTAAACTTTTAATTTAAAAAACTTTTCCTCAGAAAGTTCTGAACAGAATTTCACAGAAATGATCCTTTGGTGATGCTTAATCAGATTCCTTCAAAGATTTTTAATTGGATGAAAAAATATGGCCTTAATGGGCAGGGCTTTTTCCTTATATGGTGAAACCTTAAAATTCTTCTTCTCAGAAATTAGTGGTAAGATTTCAACCAACTTTTACAGGAATGATCATTTGGTGACCCTTTATCAGATTCCTTCAAAAATAATTTGATCAGATGAAAAAGATGGCTTTAATGGAGGGGGGGGGGGGGCTAATTTCTATATATGCCCTTCAAAAACCTTGTGATGAGAAACCGATGGGGGATTTTTACCCAAATTTTAAAGGAATGATCATTTGGTGACCCTATATCAGATTCCTTCAAAGAATTTTGATTGGATGAAAAACGTGGGTGTAATGGGTGGGGCCAGTTTCAATATATGTTTCCACATGGCAAACTTTGAGACTGGTCCAATTTGAAAGGAGTTGCAGACGACAATGTATAGTTAATGAAATTTCATTTTTTTCAACTTTCTGGGTAGAAAACATTGTGTAAAATGAAGAAATTGCTTGTAACAAGCAATTTCTTCATTTTACACAATGTTTTCTCAATTGTTTCATGAGGGGCTGTGTGGGAATGGGTTAAAGCTTTGAAAATCTTTTTCATGCTCTGGGTGAGCTATTGTGATCGGTCATTGTCTGTCATCCGACCATCCGTTCACAATTGCAAAAAAACTAACCATCGAGTTTCAACAAAACTTCAAAAACAAAATATTTCAAAGAATTGAAAATCATGAAGAACTCTGGTTGCCATGGCAACGGAGTTAAAAACTTAAAAAATCTTCTCCTCCCTAGCTATAAGGCCTATAGCTTTGATATTTGGTACAAATCATCATCTATTGACCCTCTACCAAAATACTTCAAAGAATTACCATATTCAGAGAATTAGCCCTTTTTCTGTGCGATCCCTGATTTTACATAGAAATAAAGATGGACTTTAAAAATCTTCTTCTCCGAAACCATTAGGCCTAGAGCTTTGATATTTGGTTTACATCATCATCTATTGACTCTCTACCAAAATACTTCAAAGAATTACTGTATTCTGAAAATTAGCCCTTTTCTGGGCAATCCCTGTTTTAACATAGAATTAAAGAAGGAAATCTTAAGAAATCTTCTTATCCAAAACCATTAGGCCTAGAGCTTTGATATTTTGTATAATTAATCATCTATTGACCCTCTTCCAAAATACTTCTGAGTTACCATATTCATAAACTAAGCCCTTTTCTGTGCAATCTCTGATTTTAGAGAGAAATAAAGAAGGAAATCTTTAAAAGTCTTCTTCTCCCAAACTATAAGGCCTGGAGCTTTGATATTTTGTACAAATCATCATCCATTGACTATTTACCAAATTATTTCAAAGAATTACCGTATTCTGAAAATTAGCCCTTTTCTGTGCATTCCCTGATTTTACATAGAAATAAAAAAGGAAAATTTTAAAAATCTTCTTCTCCCAAACCATAAGGCCTAGAGCTTTGATATCTAGTACAAATCATCATCTTTTGACCCTCTACCAAAATACTTCAAAGAATAACTGTATTCTAAAAATTAGCCCTTTTTTGTGCAATCCCTGATTCTACATAGAAATAAAGAAGGAAATCTTTAAAAGTCTTCTTCTCACAAACCATAAGGCCAGGGCTTTAATATTTAGTGTGTAATAATACCTATTGACCCTTTAATAAAATAGTTCATAGAATTACTGTATTTTGAAAATAAGCTCTCTTTTGTGCAATTCTAGAAAGGAGTAATGAAAGATATCATAGAAAATGTTCTCCTTCTAAACCATTAGGCCTAGAGCTTTGATATTTGGTATGTATTAATACTTATTGACCCTCTACTTTTCAAAGAATTACCATACTCTTGAAATTAGCTCAACATGGTTGGGTTTTCACTTTACCTAGGATTAAAGGAGAAAATCTTTAAAAAAATCTTTTACTCCAAAAGGATTAGGTGTAGGACTTAGATATTTTGTATATCTTATCTCATAAAGGCTTGAGCCATCATACTCAGGGAAGCCAAATAGGACCATCATGGTCCTTTTGTTTTAGAAACTAGTTGATGGATTTCAACCAAATTTCACTAGCATGATCCTCTGGTGACTTTTTTCAGATTCCATCAATTTGATTTTGATTCATTGAAAATATGGCTTTTATGGTTGTAGCTTATGTCCATATATGGTATCCAGTGAACTTTTTAAACTACCATTCTTGAATGGTAGATTTTTTTACAATCATCTTAGTAGGGTGTTAAAGGGTTAAAATCTCTTAGTGAGTTTCTGAGACTTCAAGGTTTTTGTGTATGTATACACGTATTGACTGGTTAACATCCAATTTTCAAGGAGACTGTTGTAACTCAGATTATTTATGTCATCCTCAAGAGCGAAGGGATATGGAGATCATCTTTTTCTCTAGCACCTTAGATTAGATAAGAAGAATGTTCAGCCCCCCTTGGTAGGACAAGATGATTTAATGTCTGCATACACTTAAAGGTCTAGGGGAAGTAAATAATTTTCCCGTCATCTGTCAGGTAAGTATAGGGGAACTCCGGTTCATATCAACACAAGATCAAGGTGGCCTCTGATTGGACAATAATATTGAAATTCAAAATCAATGATTTTTTCAGGACTTTATGTTCTGTTGAAAAACTATGAAGTCAAAAGTAACGGTTTTGAAACATTTTGGCAATTGACTAGCAGGTTTTAAAAGCGGGTACGTTTTTTTGAATTGCCCATAGAAACAGTTGTACAGGGAGGGTCATCTCAAAAATGGGGTCAAAAGTCATAGAGTAAAGGGATCATGCCATACTAAAATTTATTTTTTTTGATGTATGAATGGATGTTCTTTAATTTAAAGTAGGTCTGGTCATTCTCACAAACTCTTGGACAGAGCTATAAGCGAATATGTTATAATGGTCGTCTATGGAAAATGATTTACTTCCCTTAGACCTAAAGAAAGGTATTCTTCTTTGCAGTTCTAAAAATAGATCAAGAAAGTGGTTTGGTTACTGCTCTTGGACATGGAAGATAAAAGCTTTTTATTATCAAGGGAAATGTGGATTATATATTTTAACCCATTACAAGACAACATAATATAAGACTGGTTCAGAATGAAATCAGTTGCAGGTAACAATCTCAAATTGTTGGACTGAAGAAAATCTTTTTAGGATAAAAACATTGTGGACAATGAAGAAATTGCTTGTAACAAGTTAGAATTGACCCTTTAACCAATTACATCATGCAAAATCTTAGACTGGTTCAAATTGAAAGAAGTTGCATATCAAAATTTCAAGTTGCTGGAATTTAGAAAATCTTTACCTTGTAGGGTAGAAAACATAACAAACATTAAAGAAATTGCTTGTTACAAGAAATTTCTTCATAGGCCACAATGTTTTCAAAACCTTTTTTCTCGAGATGCTTAAAAAGCGGGATTGAGTGGGAATGGGTTAAATAAAAGTGCAGAGACTTGTACTTGACCTTTCAATCAAACCTGACATTGTAACAATTGTTGTTTTAAGCTTATAGCCTAACTCACTCTCACACAGTGACACCTTTTGACGCCCCTTCAGAAAAACAATATGGGAAACAAATGTGTAAAATGAATTTTTTTTATCCAGAATGTTGAAAAATTAAACTTTAAATTATAATCTGTGACTCCTTTCAATTTGGACCAGTCTAAAATTTGGCCATCTTGTAATAGGTTAAAACTCTACAATCAAGGATGGTAACTCATATTTTCATTTTCATTTGAATTTTGTGAATTTTTCATCTGAGGTTTGTTACTAACCTTGATCCTTAAGAATGTTACGGCGTAGGTTCAAGTATCTGCATACAATTTTAATTAAGTTATTAGAAAACCCAAAGATTGTTATTGCAAAAGATATCTCATGCTCGGCTGTTTTCGGAGAAAACCTGAGGTATTGCGATAGCCTTGGTGTCATCGTCGTTCACAGCCTGCGAAAACTTTGACATTTTGTGATATCTCTGGTTTTAAAAAAGCATTCACTTGAAACTTTGCACACTTGTTCACTATTAAAGAGCAACCTATAATATCAAGGGGGATAAAAGAAAAAGAAATGATATAAATATAGACAGACTCACAACAGAGAATGGAAATCTGAGAAAATAAGTTGCCGAGCTCAATGCCAAGTGCCTAATATTGGAAGAAGAAAAGGAATCCCTCAACAACCTGATATCGAAAATTAAACAAGAAAAATGTGAAAAGGTAAAAAGTACCAATAGAAATGTAGGAAAGCAAAACTGCAATGAGACTATCGAAACTCAGTTTGCAAATATTCAATCAGTCATGTCAGATTTCAAGAAAGAGTTGGAAACAATTAAAAAGAATGTTTCAGAAAGTGTGAAAAAATCTGATTTAGGGGACATAATAGATAGATTCAACCAGAAAATTACTCAAGACAAAGTTAAAAGGTCTTCTGAAACACAAACCAGCTTTATAAGTACCTCTCATCATGTAGGCACTGGAAACAAAGATAATACAACTGCTCATTCACAAAAGTTGGTGTTAAAGAGTCCGACCAATCAAGATAGGCAAAACTCCAAGCCTCATGTTTATTTATTTGGAGATTCAGTGACAAAAGTAATTAATAACATAAAGTTTGCTGGTGATAATTTAGAAACAAAAGTGAAGTCACTTCCGGGAGGAAAACTACAAGATATCAGGCAAACAATAATAAGGGCTATGAGCAAGGATAGTTTCGCTTCAAGTTGTGATATGTTCATTATTCATGCTGGAATAAATAATGTGTCTGATGCTGAGAATGTTGCTTCCATTACAGATGAATATAAGAATCTAACAGCAGAAATAAAGAGTCAGTATCCCCAAATCAAAATAGCAATATCATCCTTGTTGAAAAAGAAGCATGACAAACTTTCTACTAATATCATACAAGAGGTTAACTCTAACATAAAGCAGTTGTGTACAAGTGAGGATTTACTATACATTGACAATGAACAGAAGTTCACTTTAGATAATGGAAATGTGAACAAGTCTTTGTACTGTGATGAAGTGCACCTAAACAACAAAGGGGCTGCTGTTTTGTCCAGTAATATGAAAACTGCAGTTTACAACTTCTTCAAAATTTCGAAAAAACATCAAAACTCTGTAAATTTTCCAAAAGCTTCACAACTGAAGAGAAGACCAAATGGGTACCTGAACCCAAATTACATGTCTCATCACATATACAACCACCGATGAGTGCCACCACCATGGATACAGCCATACTATTAGATGTGGATAACTCCAAAGCTGAACATTCTAACCACTACAAATCTATTAGTGTTGACCATCTGACGTCAACCCAAACAAAGAGTACTGGAAACTTCTTTAGTTTTAAAAATGGACTGAATGTATTCCATTTGAATATTCACTTCCTTTGTTCAAAGTTAGATGAAATAAAAATTCTTGTACAAAACCACAGCGAAATAGATATACTGTGCTTGAGTGAAACTTTTTTGTGTGATAAAATTGAAAGTTCTCAAATACAACTCCATAACTACAATATTTATAGAAGAGACATGGGCAGTCATGGTGGAGGTTTAGTCCTTTATGTTAAAAATGTATACCATTGTGTTTTGAGGCAAGATCTTGAACATTCTAGTATTGAAGCTCTTTGGTTAGAAGTGAGACACTCTAAGCAAAAATCTTTCATACTAGGACATATTTACAGGCCTCCTTCAGCAAATAATAATTGGGTCGTTGAAGTTGAAAACATTTTGGAAAGAATTTATTCAGAAAATAAGGAAGTTATATTAATTGGTGATTTTAACTTTGACTTTATCAATTCTAAATGTTCAAACTCCACTTGGAATGATGTAACTCAAGCTTACAATCTTACTCAACTTGTTAAAACACCCACCAGAGTTACCTGTAAGACAGCAACTATTATAGACCATGTTTATTCTAATGCACCCCATAATATTTCAAATATAAATGTTCCTAAAATTGCACTGAGTGACCACTATCCAGTCTGTTTCACACGAAAACTAAATTCTAATGATTTACCCAAAACAACACACAATATAATAAATTACAGAAATCTACATTTTTTTGATCCTGTCACTTTTAATAAAGACCTTGCTGTCCAGCCCTGCTCTAATGAAATCTATGATCACATAGATGATTCATTGGATTGTTTTCTTACCTTGTTCATTAATGTTTTAAATCAACATGCTCCCTTGAAGAAAAAAAGAGTCAGGCATGAGAATCTTCCAGAATGGTATAATGATGAAATGAGAAATGCCTCAAAACAATGTAACCTAGCAAAGTCTTCAAATGATTTCCCTCTTTATAAATATTGGAGAAATAAAACAAAGAGCTTAATTTACAAAGCTAAAAAAACATTCTACAATAATGCAATTAATGATAATAAAAATAACCCTCAAAAATTGTGGAAGCACCTAAAAGAAATGTCAGGTAAATCAAAAATCATCCAATCAAATTGTATAACTGATGAAAATGGAGATCCAATTCATGATGCAGAAGATAAGGCTGAAATTTTCAATGCTTATTTTGCAAATATTTTTAAATCATCTCAAAATTGCAATCATCACCAAAATACTGAAAATGTACTAAATATAACATGCAATGATGATACCACTGACAAAATTAATCTAAATACTGAGTTTACAATTCCTACAACAAATGAAGATTTTGTTCTCAAACAGCTGAAAAATTTGAATGTGAATAAATCCATCGGACTGGATGGTATAGGGCCAAAATTTTTAAAGATAAGTGCAGAAATCATTTCAAAACCAATAACATACATCTTTAATCAAAGTATCAAAAGTAATCAATTCCCTTCTCTTTTTAAACAAGCAAAAGTTATTCCAATTTTTAAAAAAGGTGCCAAATCAGATGTGAATAACTATCGCCCTATCTCAATTTTACCAGTGCTATCAAAAATTCTTGAACGCCATGTGAGTGACCATCTGAAAGCATATCTGGAAGAGAACAAGCTCATTCATAAAAATCAATCAGGATTTAGAACGAATCACTCTTGTGAGACAGCCCTCACAGCCATCATTGATTCATGGATTGATGCTATCAACAATAGAAAGGTTGTGGGTACTGTCTTTCTTGACTTAACCAAGGCATTTGATTTGATCAACCACTCACTACTTTTAAAGAAGATGATTCAATTCAACATAAAAAATCAAGCTTTATTTTGGTTTAGGTCTTATCTCTCAAATAGAACACAGAAAGTGTCTGTTGGAGGAAAACTATCTTCTTCACAAACTATTGTATCTGGAGTTCCTCAAGGCTCTGTGTTGGGTCCTATCCTTTTTATACTGTATATAAATGATCTACCATTACATCTTAAAAATACTTCTTCTACAGATTTATTTGCAGATGATACAACAATAAGTGTGACAGGATACTCATCCATTGATGTATGTAGAACTCTCCAAATAAGCCTAAATGCTATAGATGATTGGTGTAGTAAGAATGCAATGTTGCCTAATCCAAGTAAAACAAAGGCAATGATAATCACACCAGCAAATCATATTTCCAATATTGATACCTTACCATTAGTTCTCCATAACCAGCAAATAGAATTCTCAGAAGTAGAAAAATTGCTTGGTGTTCAAGTTGACCATAATCTTTCATGGAAGACCCAAGTAGAAAATGTCATTAAAAAATGTAATTCTTTGTTGTATCTTTTACTAAGAATCAAAAGTTATCTAAATTTACATGTTAGAAAAATGTTTTATAATGTCTACATCCTACCACATATCGACTACTGTTGTATCATATGGGGTAACTGCAATTTAAGAATTCTGGATAAATTGCACAAGTTTCAAAAGAGAGCTGCTAGAATAATACTTGATAAAAATATTGACTCGCCCAGTGAAAAATTGTTTAAGGAGCTCAACTGGCTCACAATTTATGATCACATTATCTTTCAAAAGTCTCTTTTCATGTATAAATCTTCTAAAGGAAAACTTCCACAATATATAACAGACCTCTTTAAAGAATCAAAGAACATCAACCTGAGATCTAATACAAATTTAGCTCTTGAAATTCCAAAGCCTAGAATAGAATTTTTCAGAAAATCAATCACATATTCAGGACCAAAAATTTGGAATCAAGTGCCATTGTTTCAAGCAATTTCTCCATTTTCTACAATGTTTTCCAAAGTTGTTTCCTTTAGAGGCGTAAATAAGCCGAAGCTAGTTATCACATTCCCACATAACAAAAGCAGGATGGTGAGGGAATGGGTTAACCCATTCTCAGACAACAAAATATTGATATGCTGGTCCAAATTCACAGGAGATGCAGATGACAAGTTTAAGCTGATTTAATTAAATAATTCTTCATTTATGGCAGAAAACATTATTGACAATGAAGGAATTGCTTCAACCTTGTAACAATTTCTTCATTATCCAAAATGTCTCCAAATCACTTGAAGGGTGTCAAAAGGAAGCAATTGTGTGGGAATTGGTTTACCCATTACCTCCTTATCTTTTTTTCTACACACCAGAGAACATAAACTGTGGAAAACATAATGAGAAATGGAGAAGTTGCTTGTAGCAAGGAATTCCTTTTCATCACCAAAATTAATCGCATTCTGCAGCTTTCAATTAAGACCAGTCTAAGATTTTGCCTGGTAAGGGGTTAAAAGGTTGACTTACATTGTAAGACCCGTTATACATGAGCGAATGTTAAAAATAAAACTTAAGTCATTGCTGAGATGTTGAAATTATTGCACATTAACCCATTCCCACATGACAAAATCTTAGACTGGTTCAAATTGAAAGAAGTTGCAGACAACAACTTCAAGTTGGTGGAATTTAGAAAACCATGGTCTTTTAGGGTAGAAAACATTGTGGACAATGAAGAAATTGCTTGATGCAAGCAATTTCTTCATTTTCCACAATGTTTTCCAAAGCTTTTTTCTGGAAGGGCGTAAAAAGGAGGGATTGAGTTGGAATGGGTTAAACTTGAACAAAATGTTGTCAAAGTCTAATGATGTCTTTCTTTTGAATACCCCTTTAAATAATATACATCATGTTATTTCTTTAACATTATTTCAAAATTTATGAGCATAAAGTTATTCTAGAGAAATTTATAACATAATCCATCAAAGTAAACGTAAAAAATGAGAGATTAAATCTAGACCTTTGTCAAAATAAGTAATCTTCAATAAAAGAGAAAAAATGTGTACAGATTTGATGGAAATATTTTTGAAAAGAATGAACTTCTCATTCAAGTTTCAAAAATAAGTTAAACGAAACTGAAACAAGAAAATATTAAAGGGTTTGCAAGGATTATTTACCAAGAAAACTTAAATACAGCAGATGTGACAAAGAGATGACTTCTCATGATCAAAGTAAAGTACACACATGACATACTGATAGGACACACGACCATGCTTCACAATGATATATATTGGTTTTAATTCACACCCCTTAACAATTTCGTGTTCAATCCCTGGTTTTTACGTCCCTGTGTTTTTACGTTCTTCCTTTCTTCCTTTTCCACAATATTTTCTATCCTACTGAATGATTATTTTTAAGATAAAATTGACTTTAAATTGTTGTCTGCAAAAACTTTGATTTTTAGACGGGTCTAAATTTTGGCAAAACAGTAACATATTTATAGGTTAGCCTATTTCAAGTACGTGTATTTGATGATGCTGGACATATTTTTACATGTTAATATCATGATAATAATCCTGTTTCAGATAGGAGAGGTTTTTTTCTGCAGTATAATTCTTTATTCATTCCTTTTTTAGCTCACCTGAGCACGTAGTGCTCAAGTGAGCTATTGTGATCCCCTTTTGTCCAGCGTCCATCCGTCGTGTGTTGTGCGTCAACAATTTCTTTAAACGACATCTGCTCCCAAACCACTGGGCCAATTTGAACCAAATCTGGCAGAAATGTTCCTTAGGTGGTCCCCTTCAAAAATAGCTAAAAGAATTGAAATGTGTTTAAAACTCTGGTTGCCATGGCAACAAAAGTGAAATTTTAAAATAATCTTTAAAAATCTTCTCTGCCTGACCCAGAAGGCCTAGAGCCTTGATATTTTGCATGAAGCATCAGTATATTGACCTCTTTCAAAAAAGCTAAAATCATGATCCTCGGGTCCCCAGGGGCAGAGCCCGGGGGGGGGGGGGGTTATATAGAAATAAAGAACAATTTTTTAAATGGCATCTCCTCCCAATTCACTTGGCCAATTTGAACCAAATTTGGCAGAAATGTTCCTGAGGTGGTCCTTTTTAAAATTAGCTAAAAGAATTGAAATCTGTTTAAAACTCTGGTTGCCATGGCAACAAAAGTGAAATTTAAAAATAATCTTTAAAAATCTTCTCCTCCTGACCCAGATGGCATAGAGCCTTGATATTTTGCATGAAGCATCAGTATAATGACCTCTTTCAAAATAGCTAAAATCATGATCCTTGGGTCCCCAGGGGCAGAGCCCGGGGGGGGGGGGTTATATAGAAATAAAGAACGATTTTTTAATGACATCTCCTCCCAAACCATTGGGCCAATTTGAACCAAATTTGGCAGAAATGTTGCTTAGGTGGTCCCCTTCAAAAATAGCTAAAAGAATTGAAATCTGTTTAAAATTCTGGTTGCCATGGCAACAAAAGTGAAATTTTAAAATAATCTTTAAGAATCTTCTCCTCTTGACCCAGAAGGCCAAGAGCCTTGATATTTTGCATGAAGCATCAGTATATTGATCTCTTACAAAAAAGCTAAAATCATGATCCGCAGGTCTACAGGGGCGGAGCCAGGGGGGTGTGTGTATAGGCATGAAGCATCAGTTCACAGACTTCTTTCTTATTTCTGAAATTATAACCCATGGAAAAAGTGTTTTCCTTCTTTCAAACTAGCACTAAAGCCTTGGAATTTGTAATTTAGACTTTTGGATCCCCAGGTTCATAGTCTTTATATGTAATTGTGGCCCTCTTGTTTCATAATCCTAATCTTAACATGAAATTAGACTGTTGAAAGAAAAAGAGCCTTTATCTCAGGTGAGCGCCCCAGGGCCAACGGCCCTTTTGTCTATGTGATAGATAAATATAACTTATGTTAAGGAAAAGATCTTTAGGAAAATGGCTGGTAAAAAAATAAATAATCTTTCCACATAAGACTTCATTTTAATTTAACTTTGACATTATATGCATCTGTCAATGTTTTTAGCTCACCTGAGCACGTAGCTATTGTGATCCCCTTTTGTCCAGCGTCCGTCCGTCATCCGTCGTGTGTCGTGCGTCGTGCGTGGTCCGTCAACAATTTCTTTAAACGACATCTCCTCCTAAACCACTGGGCCAATTTGAACCAAATTTGGCAGAAATGTTCCTTAGGTGGTCCACTTCAAAAATAGCTAAAAGAATTGAAATCCGTTAAGAACTCTTGTTGCCATGGCAACAAAAGTAAAATTTTAAAATAATATTTAAAAATCTTCTCCTCCTGACCCGGAAGGCCTAGAGCCTTGATATTTTGCATGAAGTATCAGTATATTGACCTCTTTCAAAATAGCTAAAATCATGATCCTCGGGTCCCCAGGGGAGGAGCCCCAGGGGGGTGGGGTTTATATAGAAATTAAGAACAATTTTTAAATGACATCTCCTCTCAAACCACTGGGCCAATTTGAACCAAATTTGGAGGAAATGTTCCTAAGGTGGTCCCCTTCAAAAGTAGCTAAAAGAATTGAAATCTGTTAAAAACTCTGGTTGCCATGGCAACAAAAATGAAATTTTAAAATAATCTTTAAAAAATTTCTCCCCTTGACCCAGAAGGCCTAGAGCCTTGATATTTTGCATGAAGCATCAGTATATTGACCTCTTTCAAAATAGCTAAAATCATGATCCTCATGTTCCCAGGGGCGGAGCCCCAGGGGGGTGGGGTTTGTATAGAAATAAAGAATAATTTTTTAAATGACATCTCCTCCCAATTCACTTGGCCAATTTGAACCAAATTTTGCAGAGATGTTCCTTAGGTGGTCCCCTTCAAAAATAGCAAAAAGAATTGAAATCCGTTAAAAACTCTTGTTGCCATGGCAACAAAAGTGAAATTTCAGAATAATCTTTAAGAATCTCCTCCTCCTGACCCAGAAGGCATAGAGCCATGATATTTTGCATGAAGCATCAGTATATTGATCTCTTACAAAATAGCTAAAATTATTATCCTAGGGTTTCCAGGGGCGTACCCGGGGGGGGGGGGGGGGGGGGGGGGGTTGTGTATAGGCATGAAGCATCAGTTCAAAGACTTCTTTCTTATTTCTGAAATTATAATCCATGGAAAAAGTGTTTTCCTTCTTTCAAATCAGCACTAAAGCCTTGGAATTTGCAATTTAGACTTTTGGATCCCCAGGTTCATAGTCTTTATATGTAATTGCGGTCCACTTGTTTCATAATCCTAACCTTAACATGAAATAAGACAGTTGAAAGAAAAAGAGCCTTTATCTCAGGTGAGCGCCTAAGGGCCAACAGCCCTCTTGTTTAGCTCTACTGGCCAAAGGCCACTAGAGCTATAGTGATGGCTTTTTCCCGTCCGTCCGTCATCTGTCTGTTAAACATTTCCTTGTTTAGGCAATAGAGTCAACAGTTTTCATCAGATTCCCTTCAAACTTTCACAGCATGATTGTGCCATCATAAGGATCGTTCCTTTGGAATTTGGGTCAGATCCGAAACACAGGAAAAAGGGCCTAATTAAATTAAATTAAAAAATCCTCGTTTACGCGAAAAAGTCCACAGTTTTCATCGGATTCTCTTCAAACTTTCACAGAATGATTGTACCATCATAAGGATTGTTCCTTTCGAAATTGGGTATTATCCGCCAAGAAACACGGGAAAAGGGGCCTTATGAAAATTAAATTAAAAATTCTATTAAGAATCCTCGTTTACGCGATAGAGTCCACAGTTTTCATTGGATTCTCTTCAAACTTTCTCAGAATGATTGTACCATCATAAGGATCGCTCCTTTCGAAAATGGGTATGATCCATCAAGAAACATGGGAAAAGGGGCCTTATGAAAATTTAATTAAAAAATCCATTAAAAATCCTCGTTTAAGCAATAGAGTCCACAGTTTTTATCGGATTCTCTTCATACTTTTTCAGAATGATTGTACCATCATAAGGATTGTTCCTTTCGAAAATGGGTATGATCAGTCAAGAAACACGGGAAATGGGGCCTTAGGAAAATTTAACTAAAGGATCCTTGTTAACACTCTAGAGTCCACAGTCTTCATCAGATTGTATCTAAACTTTCACAGAATGATTGTACCAACAGAAGGATCATTCCTTTCGAAATTAGGAATGATCCGTCAAGAAACATGGGAAAAGGGGCCTAATGAAAATTTAATTAAAATTCCATTAAAAATCCTCGTTTACGCAATAGAGTCCACAGTTTTCATCTAATTCTTTTCAAACTTTCTCAGAATAATTGTACCATCAAAAGGATTGTTCCTTTCAAAATGGGTATGATCCTTCAAGAAACACAGGAAAAAGGGGCCTTTTGAAAATTTTAATAAAAAATTCTCATTAATAATCTAGAGCCAACAATTTTCAATGGATTCTCTTCAAACTTTCACAGGATGATTGTACTATCATAAGGATTGTTCCTTTCGGAATCGGATATGATTCCTCAAGAAACATAGGAAAAGGGGCCCAATTGAAATTTGATTCTAAGATTTTTGTTAACACTCTAAATACACAGTCTTCATCTGATTGACTTCAAACTTTCACGGAATGATTGTACCATCATAAGAATTGTTCCTTTCAAAATTTGGTATGATCAGTCAAGGACCACGGGAAAAAGGGGCCCGATAAAAACTGGATTGAAAAAGTCCTTGTAAACACATAGTTTTCAACAAATTCTCTTCAAACATTCCCAGAATGATTATTACATTAAATGGATTGTTCCTTTTGGAAGTAGGTTTGATCCATCAAGTTTCATGGGAAAAGGGACCTATTAAAATTTAATAAAAAAATCTTAGTTAACACATAATGGCCCTAGATTTCACCTGATTGACTTCAAACTTTCACATAATGATTGTACCATCATAAGGATTGTTCCTTTCAAATTGGGTCATAACTATCATTCTTTTCATAACAGGGTTTGAACTGTCAAGAAACACAGGAAAAGGGGCCTTATAAAAATTTCATTTATAAATCCTTGTTACCAAGTCCAGAGCTTTCATCAGATTTTCTTCAAACATTCACAGAATAATTGTACAATAATAATGATTGTTGATGTTTGCATTAGACCTGATCCGTCAAGTATCACAGGAAAAGTAGCATTATGATATTTAATTTAAAAATCATTGTACCACAATAAAGTCAACAGTTTTCATCAGATTCTGTTAAAACTTTCACAGAATGATTATTCCATCATGAGGATTCTTTCTTTTGAAATTAGGCGTGACCTGTCTAGTATCATGGGAAAAGGGGCCTTTTGAGAATTTTATCTATAATCCTTGTAACTTGGTCCAGAGCTTTCATTGGATTTTATTCAAACCTTCACAGAATCATTGTACAATAATCACAATGTTGATGCTGACATGAGACTTGATCCTTCAAGTATCACAGGAAAAGGAGCCTTATGAAAATTTTATTTTAAAAATTTTACACCAAGATAAAGTCTTACACCAATTCAGTCCACAGTTTTCATTGATTCTCTTTAACTTTTAAAGAATGATTGTACCTTCATTAGAATTGTTACTTTTGAAATTTGGTTTGTTCTGTAAAGTATCATGAGAAAAGTAGCCCTCTGAAGATTTCACTATAAACTCATTAACACAACAAATTCCACAGATTAAACAGATTGATTGTACCATCATTCCAATTGTTGATTTTGACAGTGGATCTGACTATAGCAAGTGTCCCATAAAAAGGGGCCTTATGAAAAACTCTTTTAAATATTCTGGTTAACACAATGATGTCCCTTGATTTCACCGGATTCACTTCAAAATTTCACAGAATGATTGTACAAATACTTAAATGGTTCTTTTCAGAACTGGGTACAATCCATCAAGTATCATGTAAAAAGGGGCCATATGATTTTTTTTAAATATTCTAGTAAACATAATGAATTCCCAATACTTCATCGGATTCACTTTTAACTTTCACAGAATGATAAAACCAACAGTAAAATATCACAGGAAAAGGGGCCTTATGAGAACTTGAATTTAATATCTTTGTTAACACAATAAAGTCAACAGTTTTATTGGATTCTCTTCAAAGATGCATGGAATAATTGTGGCATTCAAAACACAGGAAAAGGAGACTTACACATTAACATTCAAAATATTCTTGTGTATGTGATAAAGTCCACAATTATTGTCAGATTCTGATGAAATATTCACAGAATGATTGTAGGGTCATAAGGTAACTTTCTTTTGGAAATGGAGTGGATCCATCATGAAACATGGGAAAAGGGGCCTTGAGGATTGTTGCTTAAAATGATAAAGGGGATAAAGCCCCCTTTTTTTTCTTTATGCATTCTTCTTTTAGCAATTAACTTCCTAAAATATCAGATTTCTTTAACGGAAAACTGGATAACCAGTAGAGCGTCTCAGGCCCTCATGGGCCTCTTGTTTTAATGCAATATTGAATGAAACATATAATTTGAAATTAAGCTGTCGGTCTAAAAACAATTAGTTTTCAGTTTTTCTTTTAGAAATAATGGCACGCAAGTATTTCTTCAAATAGGAAATTTTAAAGTTGAAAAGTCGATGTTTTTGTCTGGTATAAAGCCGTCATCCTCAGTGGTTCACGGAGTTCTATCAAATTTTGCTACCCGTACAAAGGGAAGTAACTCTAACGACTTTGGGTCAAAGGGAAGTAAACCACGTTTTCGGAAAGGACTATTAGCTTGCCAGACCCTGCCAGGTCACTGCTAAGATGCTAAGTATTTGTTTGGCTCCAATGACCATGGACCTAGATTCTATCTTGAAACAGGAGTAAATTTTTTCTCTCATTTAGACAATACAGTAGACAGGTAATCATGCATACATTAAGATACTACATTCTCGAAGGTTCAAATAACTTTCCTTGTTTGTCATGGCAAAAATCAGGCTGTGAACAATCAGCAAATAAGTTATTTTCTTAATCTGTGGTGAAACAAGATGGAGGCGATCATGCAGATTTTCACTTCAATTTTCTGAGCAAGCGTGAAAGGCATTGAAATTTTCTTCTGCTTTTGGGATCAACTTTAAAAGCAATTTTGAATATACAAAATAGCTAATAAGGGCTATACTGGGTTGAAATTGCAACTGCAGTAAGATAAATTTACTTTGCACAAACAGATGTTTGTTTTAAAAGATAAATATATAAATGATCATTTAAAGTAAATGAATTTTCAATGCAGACAAGTGAAAATTAATGTTCAACTTCTTGAAAGGCCTTTTAGAAAATCTATTTCCCCACTTCTGTTGATAGATAGAATAATTAAGAAATAAAAGGAAAAAGGCAGACATGGTAGCTGAAAAAGCTATGAATAACCATCTTAATATGTGACTCGTCATGCAAATTTGAGTACCAGGAAAACTTGTCATTCAAATATTTTTAACAGAGGTCAGATCTAGCACAGGCAAACTAAAGTTTCAATCAATGCTCTGGAAGTACACATGGTGGACGTCTCTGTTAATATGCCCATCTTGGTGTAGAAAATGGCTTTTATCATATAGATAATCTGATGAAAGCAAAATGTGCAGTCTGACCAAGGTTGATTTTTTTGGTACTTCTTCGAAGGTCATTCTTGACAGACATGTCAATATCAACAAAATTCATTTTGTATACCTACTGAGAAATAATGCTTATAAAAGTCTGCACTGTTTCTTTTGTTCGTGATAACAGATAAATGATACAGCACAACAGACAAATTGCAAACAGAAGTGTGCAATCTCCACGAGTTCCAGATTACTTGACAATATCGGACATCCATACAAATTCAAAGTGCCATCACCCTACAAATCCCCAGGGCCTAGACGCCATGGTTTCAAACACACACTTTTTGATGGAGGTGAGTACCTGTTTAACACATTCTCACTAAAAGGACACGTTTGGACTCCCCTCAAGAACAACAAGTGGGAAAACGTGAAATATAGAAACTGCTTGAAGCAAGCAATTTCTTCATTCTACACATTTTACCTAGATAGTTCTATCTCTGTACCTACTTATAATCATGGTTTGAAACTTTGTATATGCAGTTGTGGTCATGATACCTTTGTTTAGACTAGGATTCAGTACTTAGAAAGGAAGATGACCCTTTATCAGTTAATGTTTCACACAAAATAAGATCTGTAACTAATACTCAAGCATTTGTTTTTTGCATAGGCATTAAGGGAGACTCCATTTTGCGGGTAAGGAAGCAACTAGTAACAATTTATAAGGAATTTCATTGTTTTTTCCAAGTTTAAAAAATCCCTGATTAGGTATAGAATATCTTGTATCAATTTGTACAAGATTGAAAATATTTTCATATATTTTATAGGACCTCTTCCTAGAGCTGATAGTCCTGTAGCCAGTAAGAAATACTCACCAAGGGACACATGGAGTAAGAAAAGAGCTCTCTTTGGACAGAACGATTATATAGGTTAGTTTATACGTTGAGTTGATCCTGCTTTACAGATGGTTTTATAGTTCACCTGAGCACAAAGTGCCCTGGGTGAGCTGTTGTGATCGGTCATCATCTAGCGTCCGTCCGTCCGTCCATTCACAATTACAAAAAAATCTTCTCCTCCTAAACTCACCAGGGAATTTCAACAAAACTTCACATAAATGATCATAAGATCATGCTCTTTCAAATATACTTCAAAATTGTGAAATCCATGAAGAACTCTGGTTGCCATGGCAATGGATTGAAAAAACTTAAAAAACCTTCTCCTCCAAAGCCATAAGGCCTAGAGCTTTCATATTTGGTAGAAATAATCATCTATTGACCCTCCACCAAAGTACTTAAAAAAATTACCATGTTCTGAAAATTAGCCCTTTTCTGAATGATCCCTGATTTTACCCCCCCCCCCCCCAAAAAAAAAAAAAAAAAAAAAAAAGAGAGAAGAAAAACTTAAAAAATCTAATCTTCCCAAGCCGTAAGGCCTAGAGCTTTGATATTTGGTATAAATCATTATCTATTGTACCTCTACCAAAATGCTTCAATGAATTACCATATTTAGAAAATTAGCCCTTTTCTCTGCGATCCCTGATTTTACATAAAAAAAGAAGGAAAACCTTATCAATCTTCTTCTCCCAAACCATGAGGCCTAGAGCTTTGATATATGGTACAAATCATCATCTATTGACCCTCTACCAGAATACTTCAAAGAATTATCGTATTCTGAAAATTAGCCCATTTCTGTGCCATCATTTATATTACCAAGAATTAAAGAAGAAAATTTTCAAAAATCTTCTTCTCCCAAACCATAAGGCCTATAGCTTTGATATTTTTTTTACATCATCATCTTTTGACGATCTACCAAAATACTTCAAAGAATTAATGTATTCTGAAAATTAGCCTTTTTCTTTTTGATGCCTGATTTTACATAGATTTACAGAATGAAATTTTTAAAAATCTTCTACTCCCAAATAATAAGGCATAGAGCTTTGATATTTGGTGCAAATTATCATCTATTGACCCTCTACCAGAATACTTCAAAGAATTACCGTATTCTGAAAATTAGCCCTTTTCTTTTTGATGCCTGATTTTACATAGATTTACAGAATGAAATTTTTAAAAATCTTCTACTCCCAAATAATAAGGCATAGAGCTTTGATATTGGTGCAAATTATCATCTATTGACCCTCTACCAGAATACTTCAAAGAATTACCGTATTCTGAAAATTAGCCCTTTTCTGTGTGATCCCTGGTTTTATAAAGAAATAAATATAGAAAACTCAAAAATCTTCTTCTCCCAAACCATTAGGCCTACAGCTTTGATATTTGGTATAAATCATCATCTATTGACCCTCTACCAAAATACTTCAAAGAATTACTGTATTCTGAATATAAGACCTTTTCTCTGCAATCCCAGAAAGGAAGAAAGAAGGATATCATAGAAAACGTTCTCCTTCTTAACCATGAGGCCTAGAGCTTTAATATTTGGTATGTATTAAAACCTATAAACACTCTTCTTTATTACTTTAAAGAATTACCGTACTCTTGAAATTAGCTCAACATGGTTTGGTTTTCACTATACCTAGGATTAAAGGAGAAAATCTTTTAAAAATCTTCTCCAAAATGACTAGGTGTAGGGCTTTGATATTTTGATTATTAAATCATAAAGCCTTGAGCAATCATACTCAGGGAAGCGAAATAGGACCATCATGGTCCTCTTGTTTTTAAATTTAACATTAATTGTCATTCATACATTGCCATAAAATCCTGCATTTTGATTTGCTATAGTAAAAAATCTGTTGAAGCATGATGGAAAAGCTAAGTTGGTTATGAATTAACCCTTTTCTTACAGAGTTTTAAATGACACTTTTCTTCAATTCAATTAATTGCATTTTTAGGTCACCTGACCGAATGGTCATGGTGACCTATTGCGATCATCGTTTGTCCGTCGTCGTGCGTCGTCCGTCGTGCGTCGTGCGTCGTCCGTTAACTTTTAAACATTTTCATCTTCTTCTCAAGAACTACTGGGCGGATTTCAACCAAACTTGGTAGAAAGCATCATTGGGGGATGCCAATTCAAGTTTGTGAAAATAGGGGCTCTGGGGGTCATAGGGGCCCAAATAGGGGCCAAAAAGGGGTAATTTTTGGTACTTCTTTAAAAATCTTCTTCTAATAAACCGTTAATGCCAGAGCTTGAATATTTTGTGTGCATGACAACTAGGACAGGTATATTATAAATTGTGAAATTCATGCCCCTGGGGTCATAGATGGGGCCACACCCAGAGGTCAAAGTTCATCATGTTAAAAAATTCACATTTTCATCTTCTTCTGATGAAGTACAAAGCCAATTTCAAACAAACTTGGTGAAAAGCATCATTTGGTAATGGTTATTCAGATTTGTGAAAATAAAAAGGCTGTGGGGTCGGGGGCCCTAAAATGGGGACCAAAAGGGGGTCATTTTTTGGTAACTTTTAAATATTTCATCTTCTTCTCAAGAACTACTGGGCAGATTTCAACCAAACTTGGTAGAAAGCATCATTGGGGGATGCCAAATCAAGTTTGTGAAAATAGGGGTCTAGGGGGTCATAGGGGCCCAAATAGGGGCCAAAAAGGGGTAATTTTTGGTACTTCTTTAAAAATCTTCTTCTAATAAACCGTTAATGCCAGAGCTTAAATATTTTGTGTGCATGACAACTAGGACAGGTATATTATAAATTGTGAAATTCATGCCCCTGGGGTCATAGATGGGGCCACACCCAGAGGTCAAAGTTCATCATGTTAAAAAATTCACATTTTCATCTTCTTCTGATGAAGTACAAAGCCAATTTCAAACAAACTTGGTGAAAAGCATCATTTGGTAATGGTTATTCAGATTTGTGAAAATAAAAAGGCTGGGGGGTCAGGGGGCCCTAAAATGGGGACCAAAAGGGGGTAATTTTTGGTAACTTTTAAATATTTCATCTTCTTCTCAAGAACTACTGGGCGGATTTCAATCAAACTTGGTAGAAAGCATCATTGGGGGATGCCAATTCAAGTTTGTGAAAATACGGGTTCTTGGGGTCAAAGGGGCCCAAATAGGGGGCAAAAAGGGGTAATTTTTGGTACTTCTTTAAAAATCTTCTTCTAATAAACCGTTAATGCCAGAGCTTAAATATTCTGTGTGCATGACAACTAGGACAGGTATATTATAAATTGTGAAATTCATGTCCCTGGGGTTATGTATGGGGCCACACCCAGAGGTCAAAGTTCATCATGTTAAAAAATTCACATTTTCATCTTCTTCTGATGAAGTACAAAGCCAATTTCAAACTTACTTGGTGAAAAGCATCATTTGGTAATGGTTATTCAGATTTGTGAAAATAAAAAGGCTGGGGGGTCAGGGGGCCCTAAAATGGGGACCAAAAGGGGGTAATTTTTGGTAACTTTTAAATATTTCATCTTCTTCTCAAGAACTACTGGGCGGATTTCAATCAAACTTGGTAGAAAGCATCATTGAGGGATGCCAATTCAAGTTTGTGAAAATAGGGGTTCTTGGGGTCAAAGGGGCCCAAATAGGGGGCAAAAAGGGGTAATTTTTGGTACTTCTTTAAAAATCTTCTTCTAATAAACCGTTAATGCCAGAGCTTAAATATTCTGTGTGCATGACAACTAGGACAGGTATGTTATAAATTGTGAAATTCATGTCCCTGGGGTTATGTATGGGGCCACACCCAGAGGTCAAAGTTCATCATGTTAAAAAATTCACATTTTCACCTTCTTCTGATGAAGTACTAAGCCAATTTCAAACTTACTTGGTGAAAAGCATCATTGGGTACTGATTATACAGATTTGTGAAAATTAAAAGGCTGGAGGTCAGGGTTGCCTAAAATGGGGACCAAAAGGGGGTAATTTTTGGTAACTTTTAAACATTTTCATCTTCTTCTCAAGAACTACTGAGGGGATTTCAACCAAACCTTTCTCTAATTCTTTCAAACAAAATCACTTGTCTTGGTGCTCTTTTACTCAGGTGACCGTTAAGGCCCACTGGGCCTCTTGTTTTTGTAAATATCAAACAGTTTAAAATCTTATCTTTTGGTTAACAAATTTCTATTTGCTTTTTGATGACCCGCAAGAAGAAATTATTTGAATACTTTTTGGAGATTGCAGAGATGTTGCTTGTTAAAAGCAATTTTATTATATTGACAATGTTTTTTTTCCTCAAAAGACAAAGATAATTAAAATTTCTTCAGCTGAAATTTGTTGTTTGCAACATCTTTGAATTTGGACCAATCCAAAATTTTGACATCTTGTAATTGGTAAAGCAACCATTTTCATCAAGCCACAATCATTAAACATTTTCCAACTGAACAGTTATCATTTACAACTACATATTGAAAAGATTGAAATTATGCCTCAACCATGAAATTGTGAAAGGGCAAATACCTACCTCTGCCAATCTGAGTATATGTGTGAGCTGCTCAATATGTGTGTCCCATCTGTGTCTGGACCATATACTCTTTATAAATGGTGGATTTTATATCAATATGGTAAAGTTATATCCCTAGATGAGTACTAGAGTTATGCTAAATTTTGTTTTGATACAACCAAGGTTAAGGTCAAAGCTGAAGGTCAAATAAATAATGTTCTTGTTGAGTTTACATTCTACATTTATGGATGGATTTCAAATGAAATATGCACAGATGTTGTCCTTTATCAGTACTTATGTGTCATACAAAAAGATTGCCCAAAGGTCAAGGCACAGTCAAAGGTCAGTTGAAAAGATTGATCTTATCTGGAGCATATCCATTAAACTTATGGATTGATTTCAAAATAACTTTGCAAAGTTTTTTCCCATTATGAATACAAGTGTCATGAATTAAAGGATATGCCCAAGGTTAAGTGACAAAACTGAAAATGTTTGAAGTTTATCTTTTACTATAATGAATGGTTTTCAAATTCACTTGGCACAGCTGTTGTCCTCGTTGAGTACTAGTGTCATGCTAAAACAGTCTATACAGTTAAATTTGACATTAAATAAGTTCACATTTGAAATTTGACCAAAACATCCAGGAACATGAACTCTTCATTTCAAAGTTATCATAGTCATATCTAAGACAAATATATCCACAATGACTATTTGCTATTAGAAACAAGCACAATTATTTCCAAAATAAGTACTAATAGTACCAATAGGTGGATAATTATAAACCTAAGTGGGATAGCAGCTGGAGGCTAGGAAAGGATGAAGTGGTAGTACTGGTGTGAGATATACCAGGAATACATTGTTAGGTGCTCCGATTGCCACGATACGACTGAAATACTGCTAAAAGTAGCGTTAAACTCAATTCAATCGATCCAAAATTAGTATCCTTCTGGAAAGAAAGTACTTAGAATAGAAAAATACCAATATCAAGCAAATTCATTTTTTCCTACATTGTTTTCATTAATACATGTAGTATTCTTTTTTTGCCATGAACATTAATAATTGCTTTGTCAAATATTTTCTGTTGTTGATTCAGTGACAAGGTGGTAGTAGGAAGTGATAGTCTGCTTAGAAAAAGTGCGAGTTAAGACATTCATAGTAAAGAACACAGAAAATATGTCCAAATTGATAGAAATGAAAACCACAAGTCAAATTGCATCTTAATTGAAAAATAATAAAATAGAATACATTTTTATAAAAGGAAAATTGCTTTTTCCAAGCTGTTTTCTCTTATATATCAAAATGTTGGATTGTATCTTGGTATTATTTTGTGTTTTTTTGCTCACCTGAGTACAAAGAGCAAGGTGAACAACTGTGATCAGTCGTTGTCCGTCACCCGTACGTCCATCCACAATTTCTAGAAAAATCTTCTCCTGCAATATCAGTAGGCCAATCAAGCTGAAACTTTGCAGGGATGTTCCTTTGGTGAAGCTCTATAAAATTTGTTAAAAGAATTTCATTCCATGAAAAACTCTAGTTGCAGCAGTCTTTGAAAATGGGAAATTTTAGTAAATCTTTGATTTGTTTTCTTTCAGAAACTACAAGGCCAAAGGCATTTATATTTCATATGTAGCTTAATCACATGGTTCTCTGCCAAGTTTTCAAAATTTTGATCCCTGGAGTAAAAAAAAAAAGCCCCACCCCTGAGGTCCGAAGTTTGGAAAAATGCTTAACTCGAGCAACTTCAAAAGACTTCTCCTCCTAAACTTTAAGGCATTCATATTTTGTATGTAGCAAAACTAGATGATATTGTAATAATTCACTTGAAATTGTACTACCAGGGTTAAAAACAGCCCTACATGGGTGACAAAAATAGGGAAAAGTGGAAAATTTGAGTAAGTTGAAAAAATCTTCACTTTAAGGACGAGGGCATTTATATTAGAAATGTAATATATTTTGGCTGTTATCTATCAATTTTGATTAATATATGCCTGTAAGGTAAAAAAGATTCCCTTCCCTCGGTGTCCAAAGTTCGTAAAAATGCTCAATTGGACCATATTCAACAGTCTTCTCCTCCTAATCTACAAAGTCTAAAGCATTCATATTTGGCATATAGCATAACCAGATGGTTCTCTACCATGTTTTCTAAAATCATAGCCCTGAGATAAAACATGGTCCTGCCCAAGAGGTCCAAAATTTGGGAAAATGACCAATTAAAAAACTCCAAAAGTCTTTTCCTTCTGAAATATAAGGTGAAGGACATTCATATTTGGAGCATTACTAAATAATTTGATGCAATGTTGCAGGAAAATATGCCCTCAGGATGAAAAAAGTCTCAGGGTAGAAAATTGTTTAAATTGCTCAATTTGAAAAAAATCTTCTTATCAAGTATAGGGCTTAGAGCATTTATATTAGAAACATAGCATAACATTATTGTTATCTATCATGTTTCCTGAAGTTATACCCCTTTGGACAAAAATGGCCCTTCCCAAGGCATCTAAAGTTATGAAAAATGCTAAATAAGAGCATGTTAAAATATCTTCCCCTCTATATGTGTAAGTTCTAATGCCTTCATATTTGGTTTATAGTACATCCAGATTGTTATCTACCAAGGTTGCTAAAATAATACCCATTGGATCAAAATGGCTCTACCCAATAGGGCCCAAGTTTGGTAAAATGCTCAAGTAGGGCAATTTCAAAGTATTCACTTAACACTGGTCCACATTAAAAGAAGTTGCAGACAGTAATTAAATTTTGATTGGTATGTAAAAATAAGGAGTTTTTGGGGTAGAAAACATTGTGAGAATGGAGAAATAGTTTGTAACTACTTAGTTCTGCCTTTCTCATAAGGTTCTTTAACCTATTTTGCTTGAAGGCATCAACATGTGGGATAGTTTGGAAATGGATTAAACTTTAAAGGAATTCATATTTATTGTATAGCATTACTTGATAGTTTTGTACTCTGTCAACAATCTTATATTTGTTTGGCCTAATTTATGTCTTTTTTATACAAAAAAGTACTGTAATTTGCAGATGCCTCAGGTGAGCAATTTAGGACCATCATGGTCCTTTTGTTTCCCACATCTTGTCAACGATTTTCCTTTCAGATATTCTTGGTGATGGTAACATTCATCCTGTTGACCTTATTCAAGCACCAGCTTGGTTAAAAGGTTTCCGTGGTAATGAACTTCAGCGGTTGTCAAGAAGACTCAGCTTTGAAGGTCACAAAATAGAACAACTGTACCCATTACAGTATCATCAGATGCATAAACGTGTTAAATATTTATATAAAAAATACAACCAAAAAAGAGGAAAAGCAGGAATACCATTAAAGTAGTGGCTAGCATTTCAAACAATTTGTGGATATGCTTATTAAAGTTGGTCAATGTAATGTACATGTGTTTATCTTGTTCCTATTTTACTAACTACTAAATATCAGATATATCTCATACATTCTTTCAATATACTTAGTGTCGTCTAAATGACTAGGGGTAATTGGAACCAAAGTATGCAGGAATGTGTCTGATGTTAATATTTGAAGACATATACATCAAACTCCTTCAGAAACAGTCCAATATCTAATGGCTAACTGTCATCTCCTATTTGACCAGTAATCATCATAATGTAATTATTATCCCCCGCCGTTTAAATGAAGGGGATATAGTAATGGTCTCTGTCCGTCATTCCGTCCTTCCTTCCTTTTGTCCTTCCGTCATTCCGTCACTAAACTTGTCTGGAGCATATCTCTAAAAGTATAATTGCTATCAACTTGAAACCTCATAGGTGGATAGATCTTGTGGTGGAGAAGTGCAGTGCACAAGAACCACAACTCTTGCTTGCCTAATTTTGGAGTTATTGCCCTTTGTTGTTTTAAAGACTAAGATTTTGTCCAGGACATATCTCTGAAAGTATAATAGCTATTAACTTGAAACTTCATAGGTGGATAGATCTTGTTGTGGAGAAGTGCAGTGCACAAGAACCACAACTCTTGCTTGCTTAATTTTGGAGTTATTGCCCTTTGTTGTTTTAAAGTCTTAGATTTGTCCTAATCTAACTAATTGAGAAGAAATGTAGTGCCTAAATCTAACTGGCTTCAGTTTACTATCAAGCTTTTAAGGCGGGGGATGGCCATGTCCGACATGGCTCTTGTTCCAAATGAAAGAATTTTATCCACTGTCACCTGTATATTCTGTTTCTTTTGATGTCTATATGAATTATATGCAGACCCCTACAAATGGAATCAAAATCTTGCTATCTTGCTTCATCGCTGGACATAATTTATTCGCTAAAATGATGACTCAAACACCTTTTTAAAGTGTCTAGAACATGTGTTAAATTTCAATAAATACCATTATTCTGTAAATAAAAGCAGTATGCAGTTAACTGCTGCAATGCATATGCATGTAATGCTCTATAGAACTTGACCATCAGATTTTAGCTCATCTTAGCACAATGTGCTCAAGGTGAGCTATTGTGATTATGCTATGTCTGTCGCCTGTTCTTTATTGTCTATCGTGCATCATGTGTCAACATCTTATTTGCATTCTAATGGCCACATGTTTTGCTCAGATGTCTTAAAACTTTGTCAGTATGATTGTCCCCATGGTCTCTCATTGAAGTTTGAATTTTGGTCATTTGGGGTAAAAAAAATAGATCACTAGATCAAATCTTAGAAAGTCCTTGTTTGGATTCTAGAGGCCACATTTTGTGCTCAAATATTTTCAAACTTTGTCAGAATGATTTTTAGCTCTACAGGGCAAAGGTCAATAGAGCTATAGAAATGGCTTTTTCCCATATAAAGTCCATTTGTCTCTCTGTTAACTTTTCCTTGTTTATGCAGTAGTGTCCACAGTTTTCAAACTATCTATCATTATGATTGTTCGTTTGTAAATTGGTTCTGATTTGTAAAGTTTCACAGGAAAAGGGGCCTTTTGAAAATTTTATTACAAATTTGAAAATTTTATTATAACAAATAATTCTTGACACTATTCAGTCCACTGTTTTCATTGATTCTTTTTCAGTTTTTACAGAATGATTGTAACCTCAGATGAATTGTTCCTTTTGAAATTTGGTTTGTTCTGTAAAGTATCATGGGAAAAGGGGCCCTATGAAAATTTCACCATAAAATCCTAATTAACACAATAAATTCCACAGATTACACAGATTGATTGTACCATCATTACAATTGTTGATTTTGACAGTGGATCTAATACTGCATGTATCACATGAAAGGGGGTCTGATGAAAAACCTTCTTAACATAATGATGTCCGTTGATTTCACTGGATTCACTTTGAAATTTCACAAAATGATTGTACAATCATAAGGATGGTTCTTTTCAGAATTTTGTACAACCCTTCAAGTATCATGTAAAAAGGGGTCATATGAATTTTTAGCTTGGTTGTTTTCGAGAAAACCCAAGGAATTGCTATAGCCTTGGTGTCATCGTGCAAAACTTGATATCTCTGGTTCGACTAAAGGTATTCACTTGAAACTAGGCAAACTTTTTCACTATCAAAGGAGCAACCTATACTATCCAGGGGGATAACTCTAGATTCATTTGTCCACTATCCAGCACCCAACAGTTGAGCGTAGGCACCCGTTGGTGGTGCTCTAGTTTTTATGCTCTCCCTTCAGCTGCGGCCTCGTCTGTCTGTCCATCCTGCCATCTGAAGCAATTTCTCAATAACCCTTGGACCAAAACTTACCACTTGCCATGTGAATTCCCTATGATATAATGCCAATGATTTTTTCCCGGTTTTTGGATTTGAGGTCTCGTCACTGAAAAAGGGGACCTAGGGTAAAATATAGTTTTTCTCAAATTTCTCCTAGTCTAATGGTCAGAACTTAATGAAATTTCATATTTGAGATTCCCTTGAACACAAACTATTTGAAATTTGGGGAAATAAGATGTGTCATGGAAAAAGGGGAATTAATGTTTGATAGCTTTACATAAGCTCTCCATTTCTCTGCAACAATCTTACATTGGCCACAATTTTTGATTAATAGGAGGTATAGCCTTCCTATTTCACATGTGAATTGTTTAAGACAAAACCTTTCTGTTGGTACTGAGGTCAAGGTCATCTATCAAGGTTGAGGTTGTTTCTCAAGGTCAAAATTTCAAAAAAATTAACTTACATTGTCAATAAGTTTACAATGGGAAGTGATAAAGCCTTCAAATTTCTCATTTGCATAGCCTGTGACATGACCTTTTTGTTGTTACTAAGTTAAAGGTCATCTGTCAGGGTCAAGGTCATTTCTCAAGGTCAAAATTTGAAAATCTTAACTATAACATTGCCCATAAGTTTACAACTGTATGAGATATAGCATTAATATTTTACATGTGCATTGTTTATGACATATCTTTTCTGTTGGTACTATGTTCAAGGTCATTGGCTAAGGTAAAGGTCATTTCTCAAGGTCGAAATTTTGAAAAATTTAACTTTAACATTGTCAATAATTATAAAATGGTTAGTGATACAGTCTAAATATTTCAAATGTTTATTAGTTGTGACCAGACTTTTCAGCAGATACCAAAATCAAGGTCATTGGTCAAAGTCAAATTATCAAGGTCATTAATTTTCAAATATACCTCCTTTACCAATTGCCAAAATTTCTTGTTACTTTCCTTAAACATTGTGTATTAGGTGCCCTAAGTAATGTTTATTTCAATTTTTGACTTCATGAACCTTACCATGCTAAAAGGGGCTTAATGCTATGCAACTTTACATTTTGTATATATATTCTACGTAAAATAAATCAGTCTTGTTTCTGTAAGACTACCCAAGTTAGAGTCTTCATTTTTTGTATGTAGACATTTTTTATTGATAACTTTGATGGTCAAGATAAAATATTTAATCCTTTATGATATGATAATATTGATTTTTAGCTATTGTGATCAGTCATCGTCCGTACGTCAGTCTGTCCGTCCATCCATTCACAATTACAAAAAAATCTTCTCCTCCTAAACTAACCATGGAATTTCAACAAAACTTCACAGAAATGATCCTTAGGTCATGCTCTTTCAAAATATTTCAAAGAATTGAAATCCATGAAGAACTCTGGTTGCTATGGCAACAGAGTGAAAAAAACTTAAAAAATCTTCTCCTCCCGAGCGGTAAGGCTTAGAGCTTTGATATTTGGTACAAATCATTATCTATTGACCCTCTACCAAAATACTTCAAAGATTTACCATATGAAAATTAGCCCTTTTCTGTGCGATCCCTGATTTTACAGAGAAATAAAGAAGGAAATCTTTAAAAAATTTCTTCTCCCAAAGCATAAGGCTTAGAGCTTGTGAAATTTGGTATACAAATCATCATCTATTGACCCTTTACCAAAATACTTCAAAGAATAACAGTATTCTGAAAATTAGCCCTCTTCTTTGTGATCCCTGGTTTTACATAGAAATAAAGAAGGAAATCTTTAAAAATCTTCTCGTCCCAAACCATGAGGCCTAGAGCTTTGATATTTGGTATACATCATCATCTATTGACCTTCTACAAAAACCCTTCCAAGAATAACCGTATTCTGAAAATTAGCCCTTTTCTTTGTGATCCCTGATTTTACATAGAAATTAAGAAGGAAATCTTATAAATCTTCTTCTCCCTACCCATAAGGCCTAGAGCTTTGATATTTGGTACAAATCATCATCTATTGACCCTCTACCAAAATACTTCAAAGAATAACCGTATTCTGAAAATTAGCCCTTTTCTGTGTGATCCCTGATTTTACATAGAATAAAAGAAGGAATTGTTAACAAATCTTCTTCTCCCAAACCATAAGGCCTAGAGCTTTGATATTTGGTATACATCATCATCTATTGACCCTCTACCAAAATACTTCAAAGAATAACCGTATTCCGAAAATTAGCCCTTTTCAGGGCGATCCCTGAGTTTACATAGAATAAAAGAAGGAAATCTTTAAAACTTTTCTTCTCCCAAACCATAAGGCCTAAGGCTTTGATACATATCATCATCTATTTACCCTCAACCAAAATTATTCAAAAAATTATCGTACTCTGAAAATTTTCCGTTTTTTTTTGATGTGATCCTTGATTTTACTAAAGAATAAAGAAGGAAATCTTTGAAAATCTTCTTTTCCCAAACCATAAAGCCTAGAGCTTTGATATTTGGTACATATCATCAGCCATTGACCCTCTACCATATTACTTAAAAAAATTAGCCTATTTCTGTGCAACCCCTAATTTTAGTTAGGAATAAATAATCATATCTTTGAAAACCTTCTTCTACTAAACCACTAGGCCTAGAGCTTTTAAACTTGGTATGTATTGATGTCTATACTTCAAAGCATTACCATATTCAGGAAATTAGTGCTATATGGTGGGATCATCAATATACCTAGGATTACAAGAGAAATCCTTAAACATCTTCTCCAAAATAATTAGACAGAGGGCTTTGCTATTTTATTTATGTTATAAAGCCATGAACCATCATACTCAGGGGAGCGATTTAGGACCATCATGGTCCTCTTGTTTCTAGAATCAGGCCTGCGAAGCCAAACAGATTCCTTCAATGTTTGTCAAACTTCCAAATTTCTTGTAAACTGAACTCTCAAACTATAGTTGCGTTCAATAAGATTTTTGTCCAGTAATGGTACACAGTTTTGTGACAAAGCCTTATTCAGGGAGCATTATCTGTCTCCAACGGCTCTTGTTTAACTATTCTAGTTAACATAATGAAGTCCCCACATTTCATCGGATTTACTTTAAACTTTCACAGAATGTTTAACCAACAATATAGTATCATGTGAAAAGGGGCTTTTTGAGTACTTTATTGAAATATCTTTGTTAATACAATATAGTTCACGGCTCTAATCTGATTCTCTTTACAGATATAAGGAATAATTGTGGCAATGGGAACACAGGAAAAGGGGCCTTACAGATTATCATTCAAAACATTGTTGTTCATTTGATGAAGTTCACAATTATTATCAGATTGTCTTTAAAATTTCACAGAGGACTATTGTATGGTCATAAGGAAAGTTCCTTTCGGAAATGAACTGGATCCATAAGAAAACCAAGAAAAGTTGCAGTATGGAATTTCACTCAAAACAATCCTATTTACGTGATAAAGTCCACAATTATTATCGGATTTTGATGAAAATTTCACAGTATGATTTTAGGGTCATAATGAATCTTCCTTTTGTAATTGAATAGTTGCTGTCATGAAACATGGGAAAAGGGGTCTTAAGGATTGTTGCTGAAAATGATAAAGGGATAAAGTCTAACTTGTTATTTTTTCCATGCATTCTTCTATTAGGCTATTTACTTTCTTATATATCAGATTTCTGTAACAGAAAACTTGATAACCAGTAGAGTGTCTCAGGCCCTTATGGGCCTTTTGACTTCAAAGCTTCTTGGCAAAGTCCAAATTCGGTGGCATAGGGTTAAAACCTAGGTCACTAGGTCAAATCTTAGGAAATCCTTGTTTGCACTGTAGAGGCTACAAAAGTCTTCAAATCTTTTCAGAATAATTGTCTTCATGGTGTCTTGCAAGGTTCAAATTTGGGTCACATTGGGTCAATAACTAGGTCACAAGGTCAACTCTTAGAAAGGCTTTGAAGGCTAGGAAAGGATTTAGTGATAGTACTGGTGTGAAAAATACCAGGAATCCATTATAAGTTGCTCCAGCCACAACGATATGACTGAAACAGTGTTAAAAGTGACATTAAACTTCAACCAATCAATTAACAGAAATGCTTTGTCTGCACTGTAGATGCCACATACTTAGCTCAAGTGACTTTATATATGTTCAGAATGTCTGCTTCTGAGGTTTCTTGCCAAAGTTTGAATTTGGGCCACATTTGGTCAAAAATTAGGATACAAGGTAAAATACTACTACTCAAATAATACTTTGCAATCTAGAGGCCACATTTTTTACCCAAGTGTCTTCAAATCATGTCAGAATTATTATATCCATAGTCTCTGGGCAAAATGTTTTGTGGAAAGCTTCACTACAATGAGTAGATGCACAAATCCTCGGGGTTATCCGGTTGACTATTAAATCCAGAGTTACTTCCCCTGATTGGCGAAGCTATATACATACTGAGTAATATCCGTTTCTGCACTATTTCTTGGAAATCATTGACCAGATTTCAATGAAACTTTATTGAAAGCTTCACTACAAAGAGTAGATGCGCATATCATTGGGGTTACCCGGTTCGTCTTAAATTCAGAGTTACTGTCCCTGATTGATGAAGCCATATACAGTGTAATATTCGTTTCTGCGCTATTTCTTGGAAACTATTGACTGGATTTCAATCAAACTTTGTGGAAAGCTTTACTATAAAGAGGAGATGCACATATCGTTGGGGTTATCCAGTTCGACTTTTAAATTCAGGGTTACTGCCCCTGATTGGTGAAGCTATATACATGCAGAGTAATATTCGTTTCTGCTCTATTTCTTGGAAACCATTGAATGGACTTCAATTAAACTTTGTCAAAGGCTGCACTACAAAGAGGAGATGGGGATATCATCGGGGTTACCCGGTTAGACTATTAATTTAAGAGTTACTGCACCTGATTGGTGAAGCCATATTCATACAGATTAATATTCGTTTCCGCACTATTTCTTTGAAACAATTGACTGGATTTTAATGAAACTTTGTGGAAAGCTTCACTACAAAGAAGAGATGCTCATATCGTCGATGTTATCCTGTTCGACTATTGAATTCAGAGTTACTGCCCCTGATTGGTGAAGCTATATACATACTGAGTAATATTCGTTTCTGCCCTATTTCCTGGAAATCAGTGACTGGGTTTCAATGAAACTTTGTTGAAAGCTTCACTACAAAGAGTAGATGCGCATATCGTCTGGGTTATCCGGTTCCACAATTAAATTTAGAGTTACTGCCCTGATTGGTGAAGCCATATACATACAGAGTAATATTCGTTTCTGCCCTATTTCTTGGAATCCATTGTGGAAAGTTTCACTGCAAAGAGGAGATGCGTATATCGTTGGATGTGCCCGGTTGGAGTATTAAATTTGAGTCATGTCCCCTGATTGGTGAAGCCATATACGTACAGAGTGATATTCTAAGATTGATATACTCCATTGACAAACAATATACTTTCGGTTGGGGATATCAATTCAACGAATTTGCTTGTTTGCAATTTAGAGTCCAGGTTTTTGCCCAAATGTCAAATTTATGTCACATGGGGTTCAAAAACTAGGTCACTAGATTTAATTTAAGAATTACTTTGTATGCACTCTAGAGGCCACATTATTTTGCTCCAGTGTTTTATACTTGGTCAAAATGTTTGTTTCAATGATTTCTCGGTGAAGTTCAACATGTGGTCAACAAGTAGGTCAAAAGGTCAAACCTTAAAAATATCTTGTTTGCCCTCTAAGTGCCATAATTTTGCTGAAATAACTTTCTATTTGGTCAGAATTATTGTCTCTATGGTCTCTCGGCAGAGTTCAAATTTGGGTCACATGAAAACTAGGTTACTAGGTAAATAATAGAAATAATGTGTTTGCACTCTGTGTGCCTCATTTTGGTCTAAAATTTCATGATATTTTGGTCAGAATGTTTGTTTCAATTTAAAAGTCAAATTTGATATTTGGTCACTTTTGGTCAAAACTAGGTCACTAGGTGTAATCTTAAGAAATCTACTTTTCAATGTACATGTAACTGTTTTCTGCTTGTATACCTTGAAACTTTGTAAGAATGTTTGTTCTTGATTTCTTGGCCAAGATTTGATTTAGGGTCCCCTTTGTGGCAAAATATTCCTTCGGTAATTTTTACCTCTGCAGTCATTTACTCAGATGAGTGCTTCAGGGCCAATCGCCGACTCGTTTATTAGCCTATCAATGTTTTAAAAAGTGTCTAAAACTTTCAGAATTCCAATATTTGTAATGATTAACCGTCACAATTTTGATTATCAATGTCGGTTAGCCAAAATTCTGTCTTAGGCTATTTTTAGATTTTTTCTCCACTAATAGCCAGTGAGGGTTAAGCATCACAATTAAAAGGAAACTTGTGATGAGAATCCATCATAGTGCATTGTGACAGCTAGCCATGAAATACTATCCTCAGAATAGGGTTTAATATAGAATTCTGTACACAATACTCAATTCAGAGAACAACATAAATTGAATGTCAGCTTGCATAGTCCTCTCAGTCTGATCATTAGAGTTAGACTAGTACTTTTCCACAAGTATCGGACGGTCTACACACATTTAATTATAACCCCAGAAACTCTTATTGTGGGGTATATAGGAGTAAGCTTGTTGGCTGGTCTGTTGGTTGGTCTGTAGCTTTTTCCTTTTCTGCCCAATTTCTAAGCAACAACTGAACGGATTTAATTCAAAATCTATAGATAGACTCGGTATCAAGCAGAGATGAGCAAATTGTAATTTGGCTGCTGTCCATTTACTTTTTACAGAGTAATTCCTTTGGTGAAAAATCTTGTCTGCTCATTTTCTCCAAATGTATTGAGTGAATTTCATATGAATTTCACTGACTCGATATTAGACTATAGAAAGTTCTAGTTATACCCCCCACAACGAAGTTATGGGGGGGGGGGTATACTGGAATCAGGTTGTCCGTCTGTCCGTCCGTCCGTCTGTCTGTGGACATAATTTTGTGTCCTCTTCTCCTCCCACATTTTTTGACCAATTTTGCTGAAATTTTATCAGGTTGTTTCCTATCATATGAAGTTGTGCACCTGCAATTTTCATCTTGATCCAGTCGTTAGTTTCAGAGTTATGCCATTTTGAACTTTTTAATGGGGGGGGGGGTAGTCAAAATTTAGAATTGCAAAACTCAGTAACCATAAGGGGAGTTACCAAATTTGGTAAGTAACATCATCTTGTATATATATATACATGTTTGACATCAAAACGCTGTAAGTCATTTACAATTAACAATTAACTGAACAATTCCGTCCTCTCTAATACTTGGTACATAGCTTTCAAGGGTCAGAAGTGTTGGAGAGTGAGACTTGCAAAAGAAAGACGCGATCGGGGGGGGGACGGGGATGGAGGGGGGGGGGGGAGAAGCTGAAAACATAATTACATACACAATTGCTACTTTTCCACTCCTACTTAAAAAGGGGTCATAAAATGCCCCTTCAAATTCCACTCCTTCATAGAAAAGCCTTTTTAGCGGTGTGGGGGTATTCTCGTCAGCCCTTGAGGGCGACAGCTCTAGTTATTCTTAAATCAAGCTGCGCCCTTTGTTGTAAGATCTTATATTTTACAAATAGATGACGAAGGCGATCTTTGAAATATTTCACTTGTCGCCTTGAGCTTTCAAATCATGCATACAGATTGTCTTATGGTTCTTGACAAATAAACATACCTGTACAATTATAATTACTCTTGGATCAACATAAACCACGCGACGTAGTATCCCACATCTTAAATTGAACCAACAAAGAAAATGTTCTAATATCTTCTGTTCCAAAATTATTTTGTATTTTAAAATGGGTTACTGATCCCTTCTTAAAATATTTCCAAATATTGCTATTAAATCAAATTTGTCTTTTATCAATGGATCATGGTTTAAGTGTAGAATTACAGGAATTCATTAGAAATATCCATCTGTCGAACCATTAGATCTAGAGCTTCCAGATTTTGAATACAGCAATATCTTTCATGATTTCTTTCAAATAAATTCAAATAATTATTCTTATTTTTTAAATTAGCCTATTATTGTTGTGGTATACCTGTCCAAGTTTGGCTGTGTTGATTGTATGTATTCTAATAGAAATATTTAAAGGAACATGTATATAATGACGTACAAGACTTGAGAATAATACAGAATATGTAATATAAAAAAATCTTTTCTCAAACTGTAAGATATAGAGCTTTGCAAAATAAATCATTGTATTGTGGATTTTACTTACAGGAACACAAAGCAAAATCTGTTTAATCTATATACTAACTGCTTCTTGAAAAGTATTTCCTTGTTTAGAATTGCTGAAGCATTTTAGCGCACCTGAGCTATTGTGATCGGTCATCGTCCGTCCATTTGTATGTCCGTCCATCCATTCACAATTAAAAAAAATCTTCTCCTCCTAAACTAACAATGGAATTTCAACCAAACTTCACAGAAATGATCCTTAGGTCATGTCTTTTCAAAATACTTCAAAGAATTGAAATCTCTGAAGAACTTTGGTTGCCATTGCAACCGAGTAAAAAAACTTAAACTTAAAAAGATCTTCTTCTCTAAAACCATAAGGACCAGAGCTTTGGTATTTGGCATACATCATCATCTTTTGACCCTCTACCAAACTGCTTCAAAGGATTACTGTACTCAGAAATCAGCCCTTTTTTGTGCGATCCCTGATTTTACATAGAAATAACGAAGGAAATCCTCAGGAATCTTGTTCTCCCAAACCATATGGCTAGAGCTTTTATATTTGGTATCAATAAACATCTAACGACCCTCAACCAAAATACTTCATAGAATCACCATATCTTGAAAATAAGCACTTTTCTGCACGAGCTTATGTTTTTATGTAGAAATATAGAAGGAAATATTTCAAAATCTTCTTCTCCAAACCATAAGGCCTAGAGCTTTGAAATTTTGTATGTATCAATGTCTATTGACTCTCTACCAAAATACTCCATAGCATTATCATACTTTGAAAATTAACCATTTTCTGTGCGATCCCTGATTTAACATAGAATTAAAAAGGAAATCTTTGAAAATCTTCTTCTCCAAAACCATTATTCAAGTCATCTTCTATTGACGATCTACCAAAATACTTCAAGAATTACTGTACTCTGAAAATTAGCCATTTTCTGTATAATCCCTTATTTGACATAGAATTAAAGAAGGAAATCTTCTCCCAAACCATAAGGTCTAGAGCTTTAATATAATGAATGTATCAATGTTTATTGAACCTCTACCAAAATACTTCAAAACATTAAAATACTCTGAAATACTCTGATTTGACAAAGAATTGAACCATAATTAAATCATCATCTATTTCCTCTCTACCAAAAACTTTAAAGAATTACTGTACGCTGAAAATTAACCCTTTTCTGTACTATCCCCTATTTTACTTAGAATTAAAGATTGAAATCTTCTCCAAAGCCACAAGGTCTAGAGCTTTAATATATTGTTTGTATCATTGTCTATTGACCCTCTACCAAAATACTTCAAAGAATTACCATACTCTGAAAATAAGCCCTTTTCAGTGCAATACCTGATTTTACAAAGAATTGAAGACGGGAATCTTTGAAAATCTTCTTCCAAAACATAAGGCCTAGAGATTTAATATTTTGTATGTACCAATGTCTATTGACCCTTTACCGAATCAATTCGAAGAATCACCATACTTTACAAATTAGCCCTTTTCTGTGTGATTTTTACATCTGAATAAAGAAGGAAATTTTTGAAAATCTTCTTCTTCCAAACCATAAGGCCCAGAACTTGAATATTTGGTGTGTATCAATACCTATTTACCCTTCAAAAAAATACTTCGTAGAATTACTGTATTTTGAAAATAAGCCATTTTCTGTGCAATCCAAGACTTTAGAAAAGAATAAAGAAGGATATCTTTGAAAATTCTTTCTTCCAAAACCATTAGGTCTAGAGCTTTGATATTTAGTATGTATCAATGCCTATTGACCCCCCTACCAATATACTTCAAAGAATTACAATACTCTGGAAATTAGCTCTATATGGTAGGATCTTCAGTGTACCTATGAATAAAGGAGAAAATCTTTAAAAGATCTACTCCAAAATAATTGGGTTTAGGGATTTGGTATTTTGTTTATATTATAAAGCCTTGAGCCATCGTACTCAGGTGAGTGATATAGGACCATCATGGTTCTCTTGTTTTTGATATTGAACAAGTTAGCTTCCTATGGCCGTCTTGGCCTTCATGGGATGTTTGTAGGGTTATAATGATTGCTCCTTGTGATACTAGAGAGGATCTAATTGAAAACATAGGAAAGGAGGTTTTATGCTTTTTCACTCAAACATTCTTGTTTATAAACTTAAAAAATCTGATCATGTTCTCTTGAAATTTAAAGGGTTATAAGGAAAGTTCCTTTAGATTTAGGAAGGGTCATTTGAAAAACACAGGACAAAGGGGGTTTATGACAAGTTTCAGTGTCACATCTCTTTGTTCAGTTGAGAACTCAGGCGAGAGATCTAAGGTTCTTATGGCCCTCTTGTCATATTGTAGCGGACCTGAAAACCTCAAGGATAAAGTATTTGACGTGCTAATGCAGATGTCTGCGATCAACTGTCATAATTTTGACATCGGATCTTCAACTTTATGTCAAGATCTTTTCCCCCATTATTTTCTACTTGAAAGAGGTCCAAAGTTTCAAGGCAAGAAGTAAAAGAATAATGCACTTGAAGTGAACAAAGATGACGTTTGAATGACGACAAACGACAGACGCGAGATGCTGTTAGATCAGAATAGCTGATTTGTAGTATTTTGGGCTTTCGTTTGGTTAAAAATGTTTTCTGACATATTGAAAAATCGTAATTAAAACAAACAAAAAAGTTAATATCAGTGGTATTATAAGAATATCAATATGAAGATTTAATTTCAGCTTAATACGACAATCGACTACCTTAAGGGAAACTATGTTTAAACAAATGTTTGAAAAGTAGGAACTTGAATTGATTTTTATAAAACTGGTTTATTAACAAACTTTTAAAACTTTTGTTGCGCAAACCCTAAAATCTTAAATGATCAAAATTAAACATATAAAAGAGTACGACAACAACTAGGCTAATCAAGAATCTTCAGGGTATCAGGCGACTGAAGAATATTATGAAAGATCCCCTGTACACCGTCAGTTTCTGAATGAATCATCTACAGCTACACTGGACGAATGCTGGTACTAATGAAATGTCATACCAATGTGTCCGTTGTGCATTCGCCTGTCTCTCCATGCTACCGTAAACGTTTTCTGAAAAAAATATTCTCACCAGAAACTGGATGAATTTCAACTAAATTTTACAGGAAAATTCCTTCCAAGAAATTTTGATCAGATGAAAAACATGAAAACTTTAAAAAATCGTCTCGCCGTAAAGTAGAATTTGTAGTATCGATCCTTTGGCGATCCTTTCTCGGATCCTTCAAGAAATTTTGATCTGATGTAAAGCACTATTTTAATAGGTGGACTAATAGCCATATATAGCATGCAAAGATTGAAAATCATATTCTCAAAAGTTATATCACCTAAAATTTACTGGTATGACCCTTCATGACCTATAACCATATTCCTTCAAAGAAATTATAATTAGAAGAAAGACATGGCTTTTATTGACGGTCCTAAATTTCATGTACAGTATATAAGTTTCTAGATTGCATTCTCAGAACATATTTGATGGATTTCAACCAAAATTTACAGGAATAACACTTTGGTGACCCTTTACCAGAATCGCTTCGAAAAAGTTTGTTTCAGATGAAAACTGGGCTTTTGTATGTGGGGCGAATTTCCGAATATGGTATTCATTACTAATTTTGAAACTCTGTACATTGAGGTCTCTGGTGCTATTTAGGCGCTAAAGCGCATCTATTGTTCCCGCTTTTACGTAATTAGAATTATTATGTAGGTCAATGAAATGCTCATATGTATTTGAAAGTGGATAAAACAAAAGCGCATATTTACTGATAAGCTGATTACGTACTTAATTCCGAAAGAAGTGTTGTCATTTCTTCTTAACGTGTCGAGAGAAGAGCGGATAACGCAATTTATTTTCCCCCCGTTTGATCATATTGATATGCTCAATTGAATAATCAAACTAAGGTTTATATTGTGTCATTGAATGGGGTTTAACGGCACTTTACACAGTAATTCATGGGTATCACGGCGACTGGAGGAATTATTCGTTGATTCCCGATAATTCTCACATCAGTACTACCACAATAGCCTTTTCGGGCCTCGTCTCACTTAGATTTACGATTATCCAACCATTGGTTGGAGACAAAGGTCGGAAAGCATATTGATTAATTTTTTGTTTACAAATACACAAGATAGATTTAGATTACTTCCATCTCGACAATTTAAAGTATACTGTTTTTATTTTTTCAATCCATCATTTCTAAAATGAGGTTTGGTGTGTGAAATCTTGAAAGAGATACTGGTCAATCCACTTGCACGAATACAAAATTCAACTTTACAACAGCTGCGACAAAAATATTCTTTCGTTTACGATAAACTTAGACAAGTTTAGTAAAACGCGGTTAGGGTTTACTTAAGTTTTATCGTAAAGGTAATGTTACGAAAATGTTTATGAAAACTTTAGTAAAACGGATTGTCCCCTTTAGCGTGATTGATCGTCTATAACTTCATTGCAGTTTGATGGGCCTCATCGCGCCTGAAAGTCAGTGACTCAAATTAACTGGCTAAGTTAGATTATTTTTTCCATTAGAAGGGATATTTAATTCCGTATCGCCTTCTTTTGGAGCAACAAAGAAAATGTCGTTACTCTTTTTATCCTGCAAGGGAGGTCTGCAGATTTCGCTTATACTATCCTCTACAGTAGAAGTTGACGATAAAGACCGAGTCAACTTCCGGTTCTCATTTGCTTCCTCCACACACGAAAAGTCGTACAGTACCATAAAGTTATTGACAAATATCGGTAGTGTAACTGCTAGAAGAATGACTCCACAGACCGCACAGAGGGACGCGACAAAACGACCAGGATAGGTTTTGGGGGATATGTCACCGTACCCTACAGTGGTGAGTGTAACAACTGCCCAATACCAAGCCTGTGGAATGGATTCAACCTCAGCCGTGTCTTCAGTAAAATATAACACGGTTGCAAACAACGATACGGCCATAAATAGAAGAAATCCAAGGAGAGTGATGTCCCTCATATTCTGCCACATAGAGTAGACTAGGACTTTTGTAGCTCGAACATTTTGAACCACTCGGAAAAGTCGAAGAATTCGAAAAATCTGCAAGTATTCTAGTGTCTTGATCCAGGTGTCCTCGTAACGGTATTGTTTCTCTATACTCAACAAGATGACGTAGATATAGGATGAAACCAGCGCGCATGCGTCAATCACATTTAAAATTGACAAGAAATACCTTTTGAGAGAAGGACACGAAATTAGGCGAAGCAGCAGATCAAGGGTGAAAAAACCCATGGTAATCCTCTCTAGAACATCGAAAGCATAGAGAGGAACTGTCAGATTCGGTATTTTAATTCGTTTAATTATGGAATTTCTTATTGCGTTTTCTATTACTTCGCTATAATAAATATCATCAGATGTAGTATTGTTGCCACTAGTGCCGTTCACGTGTGTTGCGTTATCATTTGTGACGTCATCGTCGTCTGTTTCGTAGTAATCATAATTATAGAAATGGTCCCAAAGTTTATCCCAGTCATATTCGTTGATATTGATTTCAATGCTACTCGAACTTCGTGCATCTCCGTTACAAGTCGGATTACCAAGAACGTCCCTAATAAAGTCTTTGTTAGGATGGTTGGTGTATTGCAAATATTCGATCATCTCACACTGGTTTAACGCTCTGCGCATGCTTGGTTCTGTACTAAAAGCTAGCGTTGCGATAGACAGTAGAACCATAAAGATTACAAGTCCGAAGTATAGCTGTGGATAGACAAATTCAAATAATTATGATCTTGGTTTTTAGCTAGCAAAGCATTAGCTTTGGTAGCTCAAGTTGACAAACAAATTTTGAGGTTGTCTCAAAGTTCAACGAGTGCAAACTGTCACTGGAGGCTTAACCACTCAAGCCATTAAATGCCTACGCCATGAAAAGTAGTATGTATTTAAGAATTTTGATAAACTCTGCCTGCAAGTTCATCTCCTAGGTATTTTTCGCTCACTTGAGCACATCGTGTTAAAAATGACTGACAACAATTTCCAATTGTTAAAAATTCTGAAATATATATATATTTCTAGGTAGAAAACAATGAGAAAAATGAAGATTTTATTTGTAACAAGCAATTTCTTCGTTTTCCACATTGCTTTCCACAACTTTTTAGCTTACCTGAGCAACCTTCAAAAATAGCTAAAAGAATTGAAATCCGTTAAAAACTCTGGTTGCCATGGCAACAAAAGTGAAATTTCAAAATAATCTTTAAAAATCTTCTCCTCCTGACCCAGAAGGCGTAGAGCCTTGATATTTTGCATGAAGCATCAGTATATTGACCTCTTTCAAAATAGCTAAAATCATGATCCTTGGGTCCCCAGGGGCGGAGCCCCAGGGGGGTGGGGTTTATATAGAAATAAAGAACAATTTTTTAAATGACATCTCCTCCCAAACCACTGGGCCGATTTGAATCAAATTTTGCAGAAATGTTGCTTAGGTAGTCCCCTTTAAAAATAGCTAAAAGAATTGAAATCCGTTAAAAACTCTGGTTGCCATGGCAACAAAACTAAAATTTTAAAATAATTTTTAATAATCTCCTCCTCTTGACCCAGAAGGCGTAGAGCCTTGATATTTTGCATGAAGCATCAGTATATTGATCTCTTACAAAATAGCTAAAATCATGATCCTCGGGTCTCCAGGGGCGGACCCAGGGGGGGGGGGGAGGGGTATAAGCATGAAGCATCAGTTCACAGACTTCTTTCTTATTTCTGAAATTATAACCCATGGAAAAAGTTTTTTCCTTCTTTCAAATCAGCACTAAAGCCTTGAAATTTGTAATTTAGACTTTTTGATTCCCAGGTTCATAGTCTTTATATGTAATTGTGGCCCACTTGTTTGATAATCCTAACCTTAACATGAAATTAGACTAATGAAAGAAAAAGAGCCTTTATCTCAGGTGAGCGCCCCAGGGCCAACGGCCCTCTTGTTTACTTAAGGGGCGTAAAAAGGAGGAATTGTGTGGGAATAGGTTAACTCCTTGGTTACCTTACCCTCGTAACAAGCTATACTTCATTTTCCACATTGCTTTTCAAAACTATTTTCTAAAGGGGCATAAAAAGGAGGGATTGACGCTTTTAGACGCCCCTATGAAAAAGAGCTTTAGAAAACATTGTGGAAAATGAAGAAATTGCTTGTTACAAGCTTTTTCTTCATTTTTTCACAGTGTTTTCTTCACAGAAAGTTGAAAAAATCCAAAGTTTGATAAACTTTAAATTGTCATCTGCAACTTCATTCAATTTGTGCCAGTCTAAAATATTGTCGTCTGGTAATGGGTTAATTCCTTGGTTACTTTAACCTTCTTTATTCAACATGTAAATGCTTGACAAAAAAGATTACAATACAATGCTTTGCTAGCTGACAGTACTTTCAGTACTTTGATTATATAGTGTTCTCAACAAGTAAACGGCGAATGTATTCGACCATGATTGAAAAATCGCGTCTGTCAATCAAATAACCTGTCGACCAATGAAATCACTCATTTAGACCAGTCATGGGTTTTAACTCCATCATTGTGCGCGATTTTCGTAAACCCTTTTTGTTGGTTTGGCGGTTTGAACGTCAATACTACAGGTTACATGAAGCACCTCTATCAAAATAGCTAAACTCATGCCCCTCAGGTTCCCAGGAGCTGTGTCCATAGGGGGTATATGCATGAAGCATCAATTCACTGACTTCTTTCTTATTTCTGAAATTATACTCATGCATCCAGAGGGGGAAAATTTTTTTCTCCTTCTTTCAAATTTGCCCTTAAGCTTTGGAATTTGTAATTTAGACTTTTGGATCCCAGGTACAGAGCCTTTATATGTATAAAGCATGGCCCACTTGTATCGTTATCCTAACCTTTACATGAAATTAGACTGTTGATAGAAAAATAGCCTTTATTTCAGGTGAGCGCCCCAGGACCAACGGCCTTCTTGTCTTAAATGGCCAGGCCTATTACAATTACCTCGCGATTTTGAAAGGCGGGGGGGGGGGCAAAAACATTTTTCGGTAAAGAGTGATTTGATTCACACAATAAAACAGTGCTGTCTTTCAAAGTCGACCAGTCCTAGTTAAGGGCCAAAGTCCAATTATGAATATACATTGCACATAGTAACATTGATCGGCCCAACTTATCAAGGTTTCATGAAGATCAATTTGATATAGTTAAGAATTACTCTAGAGATTACTTCTCGATTGTGTCCCATGTTATTCAGTGAATGCAATAGAATTCCAATTACAGAGTGATCTGTTGGGAATTAGTAATACAGGTAATGGACCGTGTACGTCCTTTTTACCTCATTGCACAAACTTGTTATCGGTTGGTTGATTGGTGTTTTACAGTGCATCCACAGCAGTGGTCATTTAGTGCGCAAGAAATTTAAGTATAACATAACATGAAAAATATGGAACGATACAAAGATATTTGAAATGATAGATGAGGAATGAAACAAAAATGATAAATGGAAACCCTTTACGATATGCTAATTGTCACTTTTGACGATTGATTGATTGAATGGGGTTTAGCACCACTTTTAACAGTATGTCAGTCTTATCGCAGCGGCTGGAGCACCTAACAATGAATTCCTTGTATTTCTCACACCAGTGCTACCACTACATCCTTTCCTAGCCTCCAGCTGCTATCCCACTTAAGTTTACGATTATCAACCCATTGGTGAGAGACAAATGTCGAAAAGGATATGTGCCGCCGCCGGGATCGAACCTATGACATACCATGTTTAAAGATTGGGAATCTGATGCGCTACCGACTGCGCTATGACTGCGGCCACGTTTCACGAACATCGAAAGAGTGGACGCAATTTAGGGGGAGTTAATAAAAAGTACTCACTCCGCTTATCGTGAGGGGGTTCGAGGAGTGGCCTCTGGCTGTTAGTCAGTCTGTCTATCTTTATGTCACTCCCTCATTCATTAATTGATTGTCCACTTAATATCTTCTATGAGCGTTTGTCCACCCGATGGCTCCCATATTGACATTTAATACTGTATATACGAATTTGATTCACTCAGTGAGACACTGTGCGGTGTATATTGACCTTATCTGTGCGGTGTATATGGCCCATAACTGTGCAGTGTATATGGACCATAGATCCAAAGCCATTCTCTACGGAGTTATTGAACTTTCAACAACATATTTCCTGTATATCCGAAAATATTTATTAGGTGTTTTTCTCTTCCAAATGCCTAGGTCAAGCATTTTTTCTTTCTTTTTGCCATAATATCAATATTTTCTATCAAATAGGATAGTTTCTCTCTAACTTCTTTCAATTTGGATCAGTCTCAAATTTAGAACAGGTTAAATTCCTCCTTAACACCAAGTAGTTACTATATATATTTCTAAACATATTAGAGTATCCGACGTACGTCATCCTAGTGACAGTAGGTTCCGGACCTTGGCGACTGATCCTTAATATTTTATCTATAATGGATTTGAGTATCATAGGTGTTACTATGGCCAAACAGTGAATAGATAATAGATAATTAATGTGCCAGTCCCGGAATTTACCCGGCAGTCCTCAGAAACCCCGTAGAATGTATGGCAGTATCGCACGGTCTTCGAATGACCACTGTGTAGAGACCCTATTATCATTCGGTAAAGTTATCTGAGCCAAAATATCTCACAGTCACCGTGTGATACCTGTGCGACGGCCTTGTGAGTTTTGGAAATATTCATAAACGAGACGCAATCGAATAGGAACTTTTTCCGTCGCATAGATTTGTAATACTATTTTAAGGGAGCCGAACAGGTATATTTGGAAATTTTAAACTGAGCTTAATGCCCATATTATGCGATTGTTATTATTTTGGTCATATAGGCGACACACATCAAAATATATCAGATTAAAAGACGACTGAGCGAAAGATATTTTGATCCGGTATTTATCAGATTAGCATAATTTCATTAATTTGATAAATCAGAAATACCTTTGACCCTAGAGTTGCTGTATTGCTTTCAACAACTTTCCAAACATTTTGCCGAAACATAGCAAGACCTCCTGATGACGTCACCGTTATCATTGGAAATGACGCTTTTTGTGGGTTCCTCGTCTCTTTCTTGAACTTTTTTTGCGTTTCGAAGTCAATCAAAAATCTTGTATATCTGTAAATCAGAAAATTATGATTACCGTGAACACATTATAGAATTATGATTATGATTATTATTTTTATGGTAATACTACCTTTAATGATAAAGATAATACGTTGCATTGATAATTGTTAGATGCAAATAATTGACATGTAAGTACGAATAACACCCAACTCTTGTCAAAAAAATTTTTTTTTTATTTTTAAGAATGCTGAAATTACTGTTACGATTCAGGGGGAAAGGGTTGATTACCGCAAGTTATTTTTTACTGTATATTTTGGGCTGTAGTATAATATTATTAGTGCATGGTGAAATGAAAATAGAGCTTTTGTATTTGTTGTTTTCATTGGGGTTTTTTTATACATCGTTTGAAAAGATAAGTCTGTCCATTTTTATCTTTCATTCACTTTTGCCAGGGTATCAATATATATCTAAGAAAAGTTCAAAATTTACCTTAAGAATAATAATAAAAAAAAAAAAAAAAAAACAGTTCCGTTTCCAAATTCTTTTCAATGATTTATAAACAAACAACAACAACAACTCAAAGCAAAGACAAAATAACAGAAGTAACAGAGGTAGTTTAAGGCAAGAATAATACCATTGATTTTTGTACAGTGATCTCATATGACGGTATAGAATTTCTATGGTTTCAAATGACATTATTTATCTTGGCATTTAAATGAGATTAATCGGTATATGAGATCAATAAGATGGAAGCGACATTTTGCTGAATTCTGTTTAACCAATTTAAGAATTATAGACCAGTCAAAATACACAGATTTCCATACGACTGACATCGTTTCTTATTTCTACCAGGACTTTTCGGTAAGCTGATACTAACAGAATCCGAAATAGAGAAAATATGACATGAACCTAAGAACCTCTAAAATCATCAATGCATAAACCATAAAGAGATTAATACATATTTTATTGCAGTTTTAATGGATCTACCTTGTTTGCAAGAGTTTTTTCAGGGAAAGAAATTGCCAGATATTTCAGGTATGTTGAATCTGCCTAAATACAAGCACAAGGGTTGCGAACTTTGAATTTAGCCCTTATATACTTGTTTATAAATCTAAAGCTTCTTTAAGAATATCATATACATTTTTAATCATTTGTTGAACAATTAAGAGAACCAGGCGGAAACCTCAAAGTTTTCCTCCTGTATCCACCGCAACAACTAACCGTCTTATAAGGCGTCACCAAGTGGGCAAATGCTACGGTAGCACCGATAAATAAACTCAATTTAACACTTCCGCTTTGTGAACAATCTTATTTTTTTTTATTAATTCGAACAAGAAAGTTAAATATTAGGGGTTGGTCGGTATTCGTAATCAGTCTTAATCAACGTTTTGCCCATGAATTTAATTACAAGGGATCTGATTGGTTGAGCCCTTTATACGCAATTCAATTAGAGATCTTGAACCTTAAGTAGGGCATGTAAATCAGACATGTTAGTGAATATGGGCCGGGATATATGTTCAAGCGGCTGTTCTTTGCTTTCACACTGTGCATTTCCATGCTAATGTCTTGTTAGTATCGGCGTTTTCTTTGAGATGGAAACACGACTATTCGCGAACCAGAAGACATTCGTTGGAAAAGAAAACCCTTTTCATATATTGTCTTTTTTATATACTATCTAGGTATTCTTACTATTAAGAAAAGGTTTAATCAACCAATTCCTGAATGGACAATCGTCTCAAAGTGCTTCCAGTGCTTTGAGTTATTAAAATTCAAGCAACTTTCAATAAACGCTCTTTGTAAGAATGACGAATAAATCAAACCAATAAAACACGAGTTGTCAAGCCGCTAAGCTATTCAAAAAGAAAATTTAATTGGTTTCTCTGTTCTACTTTCTACTGAGCAAATACAATTTGTTCGATTCGCAGATATCCCAGTAATATTAGTTTAAATACTGATACACAGAGCGAGACTTGTATTTAGGTGACATAGATATGAACATTGACGTACGAAACGGAGCAAAAACATGTCTTAAAAGAGAAGAAGACTTATAAGATGAATATATTTTTTACATGACCCCCGTCACGTTCAAAGTTTCCTTCTTACTTATAACATGTTCGTTTTTCTTTCACCAATAAATGAAAAATCGCTTCAGTGGGGGCCTAGAAAGAATAGGTGCATAAGCCGCCGCGATATCACTGAAATAATGAGGGAACATTTCAGTTTATCACTTTCGCAAAACCAAAAATCATAAATAAACAAGGTGAATCAAACTATATATATAAAAAGAAAAGATTACAAAAGTGAAGGCTAGACTTTCTTATGTCCCAAGAAAACAAACTTAAGCAGCCTGAAACAGATAAGTTCTGTGGAGTATTTTAAGCTTGTACGTAATAGTTATGTCACATTTTGGATGGCACGTTTCGGCAAGGATGTTTTAGCCACGAACATTTTGGCCATAATGTATTCAGTATAGGACCTTTGGACCAAAGAAAAATACAAGGAGAATAAGAAAACACGAAATTAAAATATGTCATGGTTATAATTTTTAGTCATTTAGATAATAAAAATGATAACTTTTCGTGTTAGTCATATAGATAGTAAAAGTGATATTTTCCCATTTCGATATTTTTGTTGACTTAATTCTATGATAATACTAGTATAAATGAAAAAAATATGAAAATTTAACATGACTGTATAGGGCTGATTAATGGTTCTAAACTCTTATGAATTTTACCCGAATAGAGTTTAAACGATTTAACAAAGAATAGGACAGAAAAACATTGTGAAAAAAATGGTAGCAGAGCATCGATAACGAAATTTAAGACTGTTCAAGACAAGTCTACATCTATAATAAAAAAACTATCATTTTCTCATTCAGTACACTTATATATTAGCATTAAACGGGGACATCGACGTTTTTTCATTATTTGAATACACTATTCTGAAAAAGTACTTTAATTATTTATCAAAATAAACCATGATTTACGTAGGCTTTTAATCTAAAATTTAAGCCAGAAATATAAAGGTCTATGGAACTGAAGTAAAACTCTTATAATTTAACTCTTTAAATCAAAACCCTACTCCCATCTCCCCGCAATGAGCAACTGTTTAAAAGGACTTTTCCGTAAAACATTTGTTTTGAAAGATATTATATTCAGAAGATGCCAATCAGAATTTTCAATACAGATATGAACAAAAGGTGTATTCCCGATTCTCCCACATTTGAAAATCCGATAATACCATTTACCTGGTTGGAAGAAGAGGTTAAGGGAAATGTGTGAATACCGTTAGGTTCAAATGATATTCCACGTGTATTATGTATCAAAGACTGTTGCAATCAGATTAATTGGTAATTTAATTGAGAATTGTGTTTAAATCTATAATTCTGGCGTGAAATAAAAAATGAAACCTGAAATAAATCATAAATCAGTCATCTTCAGAACCAAGGACAAGTCATGGCCACAGCTTCAACTTAATAACTGAACCCCAACATAAACTACACAGACGCTAGTGATACATTCCTAGTGGAGAAAGCCAACCTCATTAAGTCGAGTGTTTTCTGATACCGACGTTACAGCCGGCTCCTTTCACTGTACACACTAGTATAAAGATTTGGACCGGCTAATCTGTACAGAACAGACGAGGATTTCCAAAGGTTGGTCCGACGCGCTGTCGGAGGAACAAGACATTTGAAGAGAAGGAAGTATCGCCATATCGACAAGCGCTTTACTTCCTTGAAAGACTGACTCCGTGAAGAGACTATGATACTGGTCCGGTATGCAGATGCAGCTTCGTATCTGTTTATAGATACAGATATAGTTGCCTTCTTACAAACTTAGTATGTATGTGTTGAACATGTGTTGAAAGATTCGGACATTAATAAGATTTCCTTCGAAACTACTGTACTTGAACTTAAAAGATCTAGACGATGAAATCTACAGAATATAATAAGACCCCATTGATTCGAGTCAAATAAATGAAATACATTAACTTTTCCGGATTTTTTAAAAAAAGATATACCCAAGCATCTGTAGAACGGGGGTATTTTGTCCGTCTTTCCATTTTAAAAGCTGATCGTCCGTAAAAAAGATTCTTTATTGCGGTAAAGTAATGTAGAATGACCAAGATTCAGAAACAACAATGGAATCGGTATAGGCTAAATTTCTCTGCTATACACAATTCTACACCAATCCCTTTTCCACTATTCCTTTAATACAGAATTACAAGGGTTGAAATAGTTTATTATGAAATGGCCATTCTTGATCAATCACGATTGGTGTATGCCTGAACTGTTTTCTATTTCCAAATATTTTCTTTTGCACAACAAGCATTGCATCCATACAACTTATCGTCGGGTGACCACCAAAATCTCGTAACTTTAATTTGAATCAAACTGTAGTTAAGAGGTTTTTGTCGCGTCCAACGAGACCATTCCTGGTTAATTCTTGAGAAATAGATAAAATGGCTGTCTTGAAAAAAGAGTAACTACAAGATAGCATATGAAATGTTGTGAGAAAGAAGGTAAATGCTTGTTATAAGTAACCGTTACTTTCATCACTATTTCTATTTGAAACGCTCGTGGAATAGGGTAATAGAACCTAACGGTTATTTAGCCCCAGGCAGGGAATATCTCATGCCTTACCTGTATTGACTTTTTATCGATATTTACAAATGTGGGAGAATCGGGAATAAACCGAACAAAAAGTAAGGCAGCATCACAAACCCACTTTAAGAATGTCTGCAAGCTTGGTCTGTGCAAAATTTACAGGTTCTAATCCTCCGAGAGGGTCCATTTTCTAATCGGAGGAATCATTTTCTAATAACGGGTAAAATATCTATTACAAGTTCGTGGCCTTAAACGTTACCTCTAGGGGCACGATAAAGATAATTAGATTTCTAAATGTCAAAAAACGCCCCTGAATCAATCAAAACTCATTTAAAACTTATATAAGCTAGCCGATTGAAATAGACATGTACAGGTAGTTGTCAAATAAATGAGAGGCAACGGCGAATTTATGGACAAATATTCACGGTTATCAAGACACGATTTGGGATACCCTCTAGGAGACAGTTTTCAAAAATATGATTGGGGTGGGGGAGGGATAGATTCTAATAACCATGATCACTTCCATCGAATTTGTCATGTTTCACTTCTTTCCTAGGCGACATGCCAACTATCGAAAAACAAAATCATGGGCAGATTAACAGTGAAAAAAAGTCGAAGATAATCTATCTAAAAGGGTGTACGTTTGAAACAAGAGAGCAACAAAGAGGGTAGATAAGCGCACCAAGATAAGACTCTTTCTCACAATGTTTACATTTAAGTCACTCTTTAGTGGCGTCGAATCATGGGGATTCATCTTTATGGCAGTTTGGAAATGATACTTTTTGGTGATGTCTTAATGAATAACCAATTTATCCACTTTGAATAAAAGACTTATTATAACTATTACTATCGAAATCATCATCATTATGAATACATAATAAAACAGTATTTAATGAGGTGTTCACCCCCCGTATCCTAAACACATATAGTGCAATACAACAATACTAGTAACCACCTCAAATAGACGTTTAGTTCATCAGTACATCAGTACTTTTTCCTTTTCAATTTGCTAAAACCATGATGAGCCCAAGGGAGTAAGGTTTATGTAGTAACAAAGAATTATTTTTACAACGCCGTCTTTCCCCAGACCACTGGGCTGAGTTGAACCAGAATTGGCATAAATGTTCCTTAGGAGGTCCCCTCAAAATAGTTAAAAGAATTTAAATTGGTTTGAAACTCTGGTTGCCAAAATTGCTAAAATCGTGTCCCTTGGAACCTAAGGGGCGAAGTCCAATTTGGCAGAGTCTATATAGAAACAAAGGGGAAGGAACTGTATAGAAATAAAGAAATATGTTTCAAACAACCTTTCTTATCAATTAGTGAGCCATTTTCAACTAAATTTCTGAAATTATCATCATTTGATCCAATGGGGAGGAAAAAGTTGTCTCCTCCCTAAATATAACTCCTGGAGCTTTGACATTTATCATTAAGAATCTGCTTTTGGAATATTCTATGAACAGCGATAAAATCTTGACTCTTTGGATTTCCAGGTACAGAGCCAATATATGTCTAAAGCATGGTTAGACCCAATTCTATCATATCCTAACCATTAAAGTCAACGGTTGAAAAGAAGGAGAGTTTATTTCAGAAGAAGCGTACCAGGCCAACGACCCCCCTTGTTTGATACTCTGGCGATTTGAGCTTTTATAAGATAAGTTATATTGTTGTATAATCTGTTGACTGACTGAGAAAGTCCCTCAACGGCTATATTTGGATCATTTTAATCCTTTTTAAATTATTGGTATCTAATAAATGCGTAATCAAATATATATATTTTCATTCAACGCCTCTCTTCTACAATTCTCTTCTTCGTGGTTGAAGTAATATTCTGAGGGTAGCACCCTGAGAAGCGGAATCCCTGTAAAAAAAACACTATACTTTCAAGTAACTAAACCTTCAAAAAATTACAAGTGACTGTGCTGTCTGATCAAAATTGTTATCAAATCCCTCATCATAATTTACTTTATGACGCATTTTAAAAAGTTTTGGTATTTCAAGCCCATTTTTAGCATTGCTGAACTATTTGAATCATCCTGTTGGTTGAAATTTGAAGAAAATACGTTACCGCTAATTCATATAGGCAGTAGCAATTTCCCAAAAAGGAGTAATGTTTATCAATGAAATCTGAGAGAACATGACTACAGCAACATTCCGTGACTTGAATGTTTTTTAACAAGAAGGATGTTCGAAAGATAGGTTACAAACATATAAGTTGCGATGGTGTAACTAATATTTCGTCTGTGATGTCTGTTTAATATTTTTGCACAAGAAATTTGCAGGACAAACATGTAATCATCTTTGTTTAGAGAAAGTTACCTTAATGCAAGCAGAATAAGGCGTTTTGAAAAGATAAGAATGACACGTTAACCAATAACGACATTACGTTCCAGCAAGCAGAAATAGGGGTGGGCTTGTGGTGGGGGTTGACATGTTCCCTTCTCCAGGGAAGTTGTCTGAAATGCTTTAACACGCTGGACAAAGCCTACAAGGGAACTGCGATGAACAATACGATGAAAACTAATTTGAGTTAAACCGCCTCTTCCTGCCTTGGGACACGGGCTTTTCAATCACCCCTCCTATATACCTTGTTAGAATTTTGAATTGAAACTAAAGTGAAAGTACATTTTGAATCCTAAGAACAATTTCACTTAGGAGTGATTGACAATATTTTCTTGAATGAAGTATTAAATCGTTTTATCCTCAAAACTTGTGGCTGCTACTTAAAAAGATAGATATGACTTAGAATAAAATAAAGCAAATCAGTGCGCAACAAAATCATTAAAAAGGCTGACATTCCATTAGCTTCTGTTGAGATATTTTAAGTTGACGTATCTTAAGAATACAGCCCTGAGGCCTGAAGATAGAGTGTTAATTTTCTGATATTGTCATTATCAATACACAATGTTGCGATTGTTTTGGTATTCTTAACATGAAATACAGCTTAAAATTTAAATCTGACAGAATAATCTAACTGAACAAGAGCAATTTATAAGGCCCTGAAGTAAGGTATTTAAAAGTAACGTATCTTACAAACGCCCCTCTCGCCAGATTTCATATAAACCTTACAATATACATTAATAGTACACCAAATTTCCCTGGGGAAACAGGAGTCTTGCTAGCCCGTACCTGTAATAACAGCACTCTGCCAGTTCCTCAGTGTCAATTCCCCAAAACTTCATCTCATTCTCAAACATCCCTGGACAAACACACGTCGGCATATGTAACTCTCCAGTTTGATAGTAACTCAGGACGTACGTGAAGATTCCGGACGGACGATCGAATGAGAATTCCAGCGCTTTTTCATCTTTTACGGCGTCATTGACCATTTGAGGTAGTTTCTGAAATGGCTTATCTTGTAGTATATCACGACTGAATGCAAATTGACTTCCAGATACACTGATTTGAACATGTGCCATAGCTGAACACTTTAAATAATAATTAATTCCAAAAAGGTAGTCAATGTCTGATCAACAACATAAAGAATACATTACAACAGTGTCAGTTTACAATAAGCTGTATTATATTCTCCATTGAGAAGTGGTACTGTATCAAATACCAATACCTTGTATTATCAACCATTCAATATACCTTGCTATTGGTGAACTGTATTGCATAGAGCTGTCTCTTTAAAGCTACGATCTGTCACATGGACCATCCGGGGATTAAAATATAAACTAGATTCAGTAGATGTTAATCAAGGCTTGAATTTGTATTTCAAAAATACGTATATACATATACGTATATATATATATATATATATATATATATATATATATATATATATATATATATATATATATATATATATATATATACACGTAGATTCAATAGATCTCCAGTTGCAGAACATTTTAGCGAAGTCGGCCATTCATTTAACGATGTTATCCTGTGTTGCATTGAAGCAAACAGTAAATGGTCCGACAAACAACGCAAATCTCGGGAGACCTATTGGATCAGGCGTCTTAACACGATCCAACCCTTTGGGATTAATAAAAACGACATATAATCATCTAGGGCAAATTAGATCCGCACATCAACCCATAGGTTGACCTGCAATTTTCCGCCAGCCCATCAAAATAAGATTTTTCATCCATTTTGTCAGTTGTCATTGAACCCCTGATGAAGAAACTTTTAGTTTCGAAAGCGCTAGGGTTATAACTTGATAATCCATATATTTTACACTGTTTGAATACAATTTATCCCACATTTATATATATATATATATATATATATATATATATATATATATATATATATATATATATATATATATATATATATATATATAATAACCATTCTGCTTTTGGGAAATCTAGCGAAAGAGGGCAGTTTCGACCCTGATTAAAGTGCCTAGTCTGTGCAGTCTGACCATAATGGATACTTCTTGGGACAACAAAATTCACCTTGCTTTTTGCACATTATGACCTTTGCTGGCCAATTATAAGAAATTGCACCAAACGCATGCATAATTGGTATAGATAAGAATATGTTTCTAGATTTTTTCTATAATTCTCAATTTCAAGTGCAGATAACACTTGACCCTTTTGATTTTTTTCCAATCTGAAAATTTTAAGAACGTCACCTAGATGAATAATACAGAATATTATCTTATAACCTGACAAACTAATACTGTCCTTCAATACGTCCAAACACGTACTTTTTTCACAATAGTTTTATTTTGCACTGATTACCCTATTTTAACTCAATTCAAAATGTTTCCTGCAACTTCTTTCAACTCGGACCAGTCTTAAAATTTTGTCGTCTATCATTGGGTTGATTTTTGTGCGCCCAGGCTTGATTTTGTCAAGTGCACCTTTATCGTGTATGGTTGCATGCGTTCTTTTACGCTCAAATGACTGAACGCAAACAGGACTCCATACAAAGCATCGAGTCGGACTTTTTACAGAGGAGTGATAGCCATTTAAATTAGGTTCATATGAAATAAAACAATTGCGGTCATGTATTGATTATATCGGATGATAGTTCCATTCTATTGTATGTCATCACAACTAACCCAATGGATTCAACTTCGATCTGTTTAGATCTATTACCAGGCGACAGTATTATATACTTGTCCAAAGTGGAACAAATCGACAGAAGACCTTTTAACCTTTTCCTGGAATTCTTCCGACCCAATACATGTAAAAAAATTAAAGACGTATTTTTTGTAAGTACAGGTAGAATTCAATTAAAGAAATCAATATATATGATAAGGAGGACGAACAGTAAGGGACCATTTTCGACCCTCATTAGACGGCGCTAACCGTGCAGTTCCACAGACCGACACAGGTCTATTTTCATTGGACGGATACCACTTGTATAACCATGCACATGAAAAGGTTCAGTCTCAAAAGATGTCATCTCCTATTTGGCAGGTTTTTTCCTAACAGCTTTTGACCAAATACGTACTTTTGGAAAAGTCATTCAAGATTGATCTCTGCTAAACCAGATTTCTTTTTCATTGCGTTTTCAAGCTCTTGAAAGCTCGTCTAACTTTGTTATTCTGACTTGCCGACTTTGACTTAATCATATCCCACCATTTGTTTACCAGACCCGTAAGACCCCTTTTTATTAAGATGGTTCACAATTTGCTAATGTTTACCGCTGATTAGTTGAATGGCAAGAACGATACGTAAGTAGGCCTAAAATATCACAGCCACTGTTTTCATGATACAAACCTTCTTATCATGACTATTTTTTCAACAAACGACAAAAATGCACGATACATTATTTTTTTCGATAACCTGAGTACATCATTGTGTGATTTTGTGATATTTGGTTGTACGTCGGTCTTCGTGTGTCGTCCGTCGTCAAGAGTTCAGTGTTACCACTCTACAGGTCACATTTCCCCTAAATCTTTTTAATACTTGCTGTAAGTGATTGTGTTGCCAATAAGGTGACCTTTAGTCCTATATCATAAAAAAGGGGTTCTCTTATTTTCTTATTACTAGTCTAAAGGTCAAAATTTTGCCTATGAAAGTGGGCAACCCGATGACATTCCCACCAGTTTCAAGGAAAAGAGCCTAAATGCAGTTTTCTTTGTTACCGCCCTTTAGATCATAGAATTTCTCAGTGTGAAAACATTTGCATAGTCCTAAGGATAATCCCCATGGATTTTGGTGACACCCCGTCTCATATCATGGGAAAAGCGGCATTAGTTAATATTTCTTTGTTACTACCCTGAAGGTCACAATTTTGGCTTAGTATTTTTCAAACACGCCGGAAATGTTTGTATGGTCATCAGAAAACCCGTGCTGGATTTTACGAGTTTCAGCCGATTTCAAAGTAGAAAAGGCCTCAGTGATAATATCCTTGTTACCGCTCTACATGTCGCAATTTCGGCATAGTGTTCTTCATACCTACTAATTTTTTTGTTATAACAATGAAGGTCTTAGTGAAATTGTATTTGAATGTGGAAACATTCCTTCAAAAATAAAGTGACTTAGTGACAATGTCAGAGTACAGCTCATCTGACCATATTCTGTTCTCCTTTTAAACTTTTTTTTAAAACTTGCTGAGAATATTTGTTTGGTCATTATATAACCCTTATACAATAATTTAGTTAATAAATTGGCACGAAAATTAATTGTAAATCATGTGAGCGATTTTGTTTATAAGTATTTGTATCCGACAGGGTCTTTACATGACGTCATCGCATCGTCTGAAGTTGTTACTGACTTTTTTGTTGTTATCCAATTAAAACCTTTATCAGTTTAACCACTTCCGTGAAAAAATAAACATTTGCATACTAACCAATTACGTTAAAGTCTTCAAAGCGCGTGCGTTGACTTCAACCAATCGAATTTTCCATCAATTTTTGAGTTTGTTGTAGTAAATCCTGAAAAAAAATCATAGCGGATATATTTGTCAGCTGTCCAGAACACCCACTTTACTCACGTCCATACATTATTTAAATAATCAAATATTCATAAATCAAATATTCATTTGGTTTTCCTTTTTCAACAAATTTGACCCATCACTGGCAAGTCAATCGAGACAGTCAATTTCTTGGTTGGTTGACAGCCTTGACGCTTCCCTTAGCAAAACAGAACATGGTGTTAACGTGAACAAATTTGACCTTGTCTCAACCGTTCATCATCAAAATGTCGATAGTCTTTGTCCTTATTGAGGATCTAATTAGTAGACTCAAAATTGACGTTTTCCGTTGGTTATCGTTATTTCATTTTTTCTGTCGTTCTACGCATGTATGAGACTAAAAAACGAACTCCCTCGTCAATATACAAACCATCGTGACAAGGAAAGACGTTTTGACAGAAGAAAATAGGAAGATGCGTGAACAAGTTGAGTAACACAGATTGGTTAAACCATTATCATATAACGCCTCGTGTTACGCACCTTTGAAAAGATTGTTATAAAGGACAAACATTCTTTGTAAATATAAAGATTAATTCATCCTTTTCTTAAAATATTTTTCCCTCCCAAAAAGGCTTCTAATATATTGTTTACGGGCGACAAAGACATCATATCTACAGCTAAGGTTTTAGTAACGGGGTTTAGATTACTGAATATTAGCTTACCTTAGAACGAAGTAGCCTGGGTGAGTTATTGCGTCCGCCCGTCTGTCCGTCCATCCGCTCGTTCACAATTTAAAAAAACCCTTTCTCCTCAACTAACCATGGAATTTAAACCAAACTTCAAAGAAATGATAATTAGACCCTGCTTTTCAAAATGCTTCAAAGAATTGAATTTCTTGAAGAACTTAGATCGCAATGAAGTGAAAAAACTTAGAATATTTTCTCCTCAAAATTCAAAAGGGTTCGACCTCTTCTGAGCAATTCCTGATTTTTGATTGGAATAAAGAGAGAAATTTTTGAAAATCGTCTTCTCCTAAACGACAAAGTCTAGAGCTTTTATATTTGATAGATAGTATTATGTTAGTATTTCAAAGCGTATTGACCCTCTACCCCCCAAAATTTAAAGAATTAATGTACCTTGAAATTTATCCCTTTTCCTTGTGATCACATATTAAACATATGAATAAAGAAGGAAATCCTTTTAAATTCTACTTCTCCCAAACCCAACTCCCCAAGACCTAGAGCCTTAATATTTGGTATACCCATTGACCCTCTAACAAAATACTTCAAAGAAGTACCGTTTATTGAAAAAGTGCTCTTCTGTGCGATTTTTGAATTTGGAATAAAGAAGGTATTTTTCTCCCAAAGCATAAAGCTCACATCTTTGATATTTGCTATGTATCAAAACCTATCGACCTCTGCCGAAAAAACTTCAAGAATTACCGTACTCTTAGTTAGCCCTATGTTGTAGGATCTTCGATCTACCAGCCCTTTACCAGTTTTCAAAATTTTAAGCTGGTCCAATTTAAAGACAGTGCAGAAGACACGTGAGCGCAATTAATGAGGAAACCATCCTATATGGTAGAAAAAATGTTTGAGGAAAGAAATCGCATGTTACAAACAAGTTCCCCTTTTCACAACAACTTCTTTAGTATAATTTCACGTGGACCAAGGTAATGGATTGTATGGGAAAAGGTTAGAGGACAAATTAGGTCGAAATCGCCTCAATCGAAATCTTCAATATTTGTCATTTAACAGTGGGCCTCGGCTATAGCGAATTTGGTAGCGTGTCTGACTCTTGATTGTGTGACTCCAAGTTCGATCAATGGCTGCGGCGAATATCCTTTCCGACATTTTCTCCCGTCATTGGGTGGATAATCGCAAGCCGAAGTAGGATGAACAGCTAGGACTCCGAAAGGATGTAGTGGTTTTACTGATGAAATACCAGGTTTCAATGGATAGGTGCTCCAGCCGATGCGATATGACTAAAATAGTGTTAAAAGTGTCATTAAACCCGATTCAATCAATAGATCAGTTTAAAACTAATGAAATGTTTATAATTTTGGTATAATTTTGTATAACTATTACCTAATCAAATACTGATCAAGTACATCTTTTCTGACAGAATATTTCAATATGATATGAAACGTGAATGTGCCTTTACTGACATAATGCAGTCTGAGAGTGACTAAACGAACTCCAACCGAACCTTGAAAGTAGGTCGTTCGTGGTATTTAAAGTTTAAATGTGCGCGCGCACACACACACACACGCAAGCACAACCACCCACCTCACACACACAAAACCCCCATCTTTTTCCAGCAGTTTCACATCGAAGTTAATTCTAATTACATTAATTATGTTTAAAATAATTTGCTAACAAAAATTACAAAAGGCAGTAGAAAAATTGTCGCATTTCTCCTTAACCATTTCAGTGCTCCTCAAAAGTGTAGAAAAATGCCGGACTTCCAAGTCGAGACCGGATCGAATGCAGTCATCCAGACAATAAAACACTTAGACAAACAAGAAAATGTGGCCACGATTTCGAACATAATTAAAATTAGTTCAGTTGACATTTTGTCACTTATTATAGAAAAAACTTTCGGATTTTTCCTCAATTCTCTTAGTTTATTGTATATCGTAATTACTGAATTTGGCTATTTGGATTGAAAAAGATAATAGTGTCATAGCGTTTGAATTAGATAATAGTGTCATAGCGTTTGAACTAGACGATAGTGTCATAGCGTTTGAACTAGGTAATAGTGTTATAGCGATATAAGTGAATACCATAAACAGTCCAAGATCGATAGTGCGCGATTATTGGTTTGATAAATAAGGTTGATCGAATGATATAACATCACACACTCTTCACATAATTTAGTGTCTATAGGTCTATTAAATTTGTATTTTCGAGATGTTTACATCAATAAACGGGTTAGCGTGGTGTATGCAAGGGAACTAATCTACACTTCAAACTGTTTCGTAGGACAACACTTGTTTCCCTTGTAAAAGTAAAAAATTGTGATCGCAATGATGGATGGTCGCTGTCAATTAAACAATCGATTAACCTATAAAATTAGATTCAAGAATACGGTAGTTCCGATTCAAAATTGGGTAGTCAAAATCATCTTCTGATGATTACAAATAAAAGATCTGCATTTAACTTATTCTGTGGTTGTTCTTGAAACAATCATAAAAGGGAAGTCTCAAAGAAAATTTGTTATTGCTACGTTTTCAATGTGAGTTTTTTAGATTAAAGATTACCAATGATGATTTCCGCATCTGTTTCCAATGTTATATAGAGTTGGATGAGCTTCATTAGAAACGTGTTAGGACCATAACGGCTCGGCATATACACATAAACTAATAGTGACACCTACAGCTCCGCCCACGTTAATTTTATCACAATTACGAATTTCGAATTATGCCCTTTAAAACATGATAAATTCTGTCGTCTAATAACACCTATTTTCAGTAATAGATACACTGGAAAATCGATGGATTTGATATTCTCTTGGGGGGATTAAGTTGAACATTTAATTAGTTCGTATTACAAATAATTATTTCTGAATTAGAATCTATTTTACTCGTCTATATCTAAATCTGTTACATGGATATAAGCTAGAGTTGTTTTCTATGTGTAAAATTAGAGAGGGCAACAAAAGAAAAGGTGTATATCAGGACCTGTGATTTCAAAGTAGGATATGAGTCCAAAACAATGCAAGTATCTCACTAGCGAAATGCTCATAAGGACAGTTTATGTGCTAGGCAAAATAACTCTTTACAATTAACTAACCCACTAACTGATATGTTAAAAGGGCAAATGGTTTAACAAAATTGACTGTTACCAGGGTCAAAAGATGATTGTTAAGATTTACGCCGATTATTTTACATAATGCAATGTCAATCAAAGGACCAAATTAATGTTTGTACATACTGTCAATGAGAATACCAAATTCAGAATTAAACATATTTTCAATGAAAGAACCGCCTCTGGTCAAGAACACTGTCTCAATTAATGAACTCAATTTTGACATAGACCAAAATTTACTTTTAAAAAATTGTCAATGAGGGGGACACATTCTTACTAAAACATATCGTCAATCAAGCAATCAAATTTAAACCTTGCGCATTTTATAGAATGGATTAAAGTAACGCATTTCCAATGATAGGACTACATTTGAATCTAACGTATTTATCCAGAAATGTTCAACATTCTGACAATAAAAGAACCAGATTCTCATATAATCATTCAACATGTTTACAAAAAAGGGACAAAATTCTGATATAACCATTGAATCAACCCGGACCTGCGTTATGGTCTTCAATCACAAACTTAAGAATACTGTGTTTGTAATCGGCCTAAACGTCGTAGCTTCAGCTTAATCAATTGTGTTTGGTAAGTTTTGCTCACCCACTATTTTCTTTCTATATTTTTTTTTCGACGAAACGATTCCACACAGTTACTGCAACATAATGGCGTTTTGATTTTCTCATAATCCGCATATATATAAGATCTATAAACAGCTAGTAGCGCTCATTTAGTTTTTTCGATTGCCTTGGATTTTTCCCAATAATCAAGATAATAAAATTGCAACACAAAGTGTACTATTTTCAAATGCCTCCAACAGGATACAAACCGAACGACATTTATAACGCATAGTATTTCAACAGAGTAAGCCTGCTCTAAATATATATCATATAGTGCTATGAATAATTTCTATTTCATTACATCCTTGAACTAATAGAAAAGAATATCTGTAACTTGACATGATAAAATAAAAAAAATCAAATTAAAAAAAAAGAGCTCTTTGGTATATTTCAAATGTTCTCATTTATCCAATAGAAATATATTTAATCGACTCCAGATAAAGCTGTAAATGCTTTTTCTTTAGAATTTCTATTTTTGTAAGTTTGAAATATTTGCTTAGAACTAGTAAAGCGTTTGAGTCCGCCACAGGTCTCTTCTTTAAAAGCATTTCCACATCAGTGTATTTTTATATTTGACTAGGATACAATTACCTAAACTAATACGCAGCAGATGTGTCAACATAACAATAAAGTAATTTACACCGTTATCCTTTAAACCATATTTTATTGAAATTGCATGCTTTAAAACCCATTACCACACGGCGAAATTTAAGACCGATCTAAATCCAAAGATTTTACACACGACAATTTTAGATTGAGAGAATTTTGAATATTATTTTTCTTTTGTCTAGAAAGCAAGGTTGAAAAGGAAGAGATTGCTTGTAACAAGCAATTTTTTCATTTTAAACCTTGTTTCCCTTACGTTTTTTGAGGGGCGTAAAAAGCGAGATTGTGTGGGAATGGGTTTAGAACCAGGATGATTGTGCCAGTACGAGAACGGATGAAGGCGATCCTGACAAATACAATTATACTGATCCGACACCATACAATGTAACTGACAATAGTTTTATCTAAACCAAATATACAGTAATAGAGATCAACACTGAGGTCAAATACTTTCAAAACAAAGTGTTGCAAAAAGCTTGCTCGAACAAACCATATTACCTAATGCAAGCAAATAGTTAAAAGAAATTGAGAACAAGCAAAATTAGAGGTAAATGTAAATATGGTCCATCTTCGACAAGTGGAAATCAGTCTGACTCCCTGAAATACTTCGAGTTATCCGTACTTCGACTTATCTAATTTCTGTATTGGATGTTGAATAATATAGCGCAACCGCATTCTAAGGTGGGCATCGGTGAACCGTTGTCTGTAATGTTTTACGTTCGGAGACATTATCTTGAACTTTTAAAAGATTCCGGATTATCACCTCGATTTAAACATGTATTCGAGATAAGCGAATAAAAAACCTCGAGAAAATGGATAGTTTCCTGTAAGGCAAAACGTTTGACATGAAAAGTTGTATAAGAACAGGAAAATTCGGACTGTAAGAAGGAACTTGGAAAGAAATAAGTTATTGTTTGAAATTGGTGAATAAAAGATTTAATTCTAGTTTCATCTATTAAAATTCCTGCTTTCCGATCAGCGGAATAATTTGTTTCACAAAACGATGAAAACAATTCTTTATGTTCATAAATGTTTCCGTCAAAAGAAGTTTCGAACTACAGAATGAGTTTCTCGAAATATGTTATCAAGAGATTTATTCAAAACGACATAAAAACAAAATAAAATGAAATCAAGACCAAAGCGAAATAGCTAGGACCGGAATAAAGGTTGTCGTCTGCAGCTTCTATCAATTTGGACCAGTCTAAAATTCTGTCATGTGGGAATGGGTTAAAAGACATAAAATGTACGTTATGCGAATAAAATAGTTATAATTATCATCGTAATGTAATCAAAGGAAGCTAGTACTATGGAAACAAATAAAATTCTTAATTGGTTGTAGTCTCTTTTTTTTTAAATCTTTTGCTCTTTTTGAGAGAGAGAGAGAGAGAGAGAGAGAGAGAGAGAGAGAGAGAGAGAGAGAGAGAGAGAGAGAGAGAGAGAGAGAGAGAGAGAGAGAGAGAGAGAGAGAGAGAGAGAGAGTGACATATGCCTCAACCAATAGGTTACAAGGAAAGAAGAAATGGAAAGTTCGCAAATATCGTCCAGACCCAATATTAATTCGAAAGCAAAATGCGATACTAGGAAAACTTAATTTGAGCTTGCGGTTTCAGACAAAACTATTGTTTCAATCAATCAAAGTGTCTGAAAGTCTTGAACAATTCAAGGATGTAGACTATTGCCTATAGACGTACTGTCTTTTACAAATTTAACCGAGCATGCATAGAGAAACAATTTCTGAATTGCAAAATGTTTCGACTATTTTCAGACTTTGGTGTCTGTGTATTTCTGTTTTTCTCACAATGTTTTCTTTAATGCTATTCTCCAGGGGCGCAAACAAGTGTGATTGTGGGGGAATTGGGTTAAGCTACTACTGGGTCGCAGAATGTTAAAAGGATATACAGAATCTCTCATTTTTTTCTTTTAAGTAATAATTCTCTAAGATAGTCTAATATTTTCCAATTATGTCATCGGAAAAGGATCATCTAGTAAAAGTAAAAAAAGTATTGATGTTGAAAGTTAGTTAGACTGCTATGCTATCAAATGAATTTGTTTAAGTCTCTTGCCGAGTATTTCAGTAAAAACGCGAGGTGCCCCCAACCATGCTTCCTGTCATTTTTCACACAGGGATGTGTGAATGTCGACTGCAACAATAAATTTGGGCCATTAGCTGTTCAGCCAACTTAAAGGGCAAATTATTTATCATATTTCCATCGGTGAGAGACAAAAGACGCGTGTAGCAATGGCATTTTTTCCGAACTCGCGATCTTGCTCAGGACTCTAGAACAAAAAAAATCTGTATAAGTCGCCAGGCTAGGCGAGACTTAATGCTTAAATAAGATTGCATGAAAAATGCTATATCAACATGGGCATATCACTATCTATATCTATATATATACTGCCCAACTCCCCTTTCGGGTATTACTATGCTAACAGGGGTGTTCATCATCAGTACTTTCCATGCTTTGATTTAACAGTTCTAGGTATATTGAGAGTCGATTACTTCTATAATTTTGCTAGAAACGTGGTAGTTTGAACACCTATCATCTACTTTTCGAGTTCCTTGTTTATCGGAAAGTCGATTGCGGAAATAAGATTCTTTTACAAAACTGACCAAAATAGTTGAAGTTTTTTAATCGACTATTTTCGACTCTTCTAGGTCGAAAATTTATTGATTTTGACAAAATTCTGTTCTCCTTTACTTTATAGGTAGAAATGCATCGGACAATTGTCTAGTCAAAAACTTCTGTTTAACACATTTCGACTTCGTTAATTTGAAAATTTGAGAAAAGGGTTATTACAGTGTCTTCTTTTCAAAGAAAACCAGAGTATAAAAACACGATTTTTCATTTTAGAATAAACATTTCAACTTCTGCGGCAGGATTTTAACTGGATTTTCCGGTAGGTTAAAAAGCGGATGGTAGATTAAGAAATCCGAAGATTGAAAAAGAGATTTACATACATTGGAATGGTGATGATCCACACGAGCCCGCAAAAAATGTACGAAACATTGTGAAAAGGGAAGATATTGTTTGTAACATGTAATTTCGTTTCACTCACAATAATTTCAGTCCTAAAATGATACTTGGACGTAAAAAATAATATTTTATTAGTAGTCTACATATTCTTTAGTTTTTAATTAATGTATTTCATTTAGTCTTCTTGTAGTAGTTTTTAGCTAGCAAAGCAACAGTTTTGATAGCTTAAGTTAACAGACAAAATTTTGAGGTCGTCTCAAAGTTCGACGAGTGCAAACTGCCACTGGAGGCTTAACCACTAAATTCGTTAAATGCCTACGCCATTAAAAACTAGTTCTTAGGTGTTTTTGCTCACTTCAGCACATCGTGTTCAAAATGACTCTGATCAGAGTCTTCAAGGAAGTTGCAGACGAAAATATCAAATTGATGAAAATTCTAAAATATTTATCTCTTTAGGTAGAAAACAATGTGGAAAATGAAGATATTGCTTGTCTTCATTTTCCACTTTGTTTTCCTCAACTATTTTCTTTGGGGCGTAAAAAAGAGGGATTGTGTGGGAATTGGTTAACTTCAAGGTTACTTTAAAATCGATTCTTTATCATGATAACGTTTGACAAAGAAGATTACTGCACAATATTTTTCTAGCTTACAGTACTTTTCAGTTCTTTGATTTTTTTAACTGGAATAACAATATAAGTCATTATCTAGGAGAAATCGTGACGTCATTTAATCATAACTGAATTCAAATGATATGGACGTTGAACTCTTCAATCAATAAGATATGTACATGCTCGTTGAAAAAAAGTATTCGTAAGCAACTGAAGTTTTCAGCCTATATTATATGTATACATGTACATGATTAAAAGTTATGCCAATTATTTAACCAAATACTTGATGTAAGAGTACGCATTTTTCTCAAAAACTAACCCCGTGATCCCATATTTCTTTCTCATCCAAACACTAAAGCGTTAAACAACAACCGTATCAACCGAACACTATTGTTAAAGATACAGCAAATCAGAGTTAATACGCCGATGGATAAAAATCTTGTGTGCGTGTGTACGGACAAGTAAGGCGTGTTTTTTTTTATAATCTGTAATCGCACAATTATGAAAATGATATAGATATTTTCAGAGAGTGTTTTACTTTAATTACAAAATATGTTTGGGTAAAACTGTGAATCAAGAATAACACGTGATATAGGCCAAGTTGTCAGGTTTTTCTTTTTTCATTTTTTATGTATCAAACATTAACATAAACGGATCTGGCTTAACTAGGTTAAATTTCGTCCTGTTGAATGAACGAGGACTCTGTAAAGATGTCAGGCAAGATAAACCATGCATGAAATGTAAAACATTTTTCTTTTTATCAATCTGATATTATCAGACAATGTCCTTACTTTCAGCTCCAACAACGAAACTGCAAAAACAAAGACGTTAAACTTTGCTAAAACTAAATTGGTGTTTCTGATGAAAACGTCTATTTCAATACCAATTTTCGTGGTGTCTTTCTGTTGGATTATCAATTAAGATATCGCAGCTTGTAATATATGAGTACTTTCTAAATGTCGCTAGGATAAGAGCAACGTCATTTTTGAATAGACGGTCGTGAACACTTTTCAACTGTTTCGTAAAAGGATGAATATTATCAAGCAAAATTTTATAAAAAAAAAAAAAAAAAAAAAAAAGATATGGTCAAAACCATATCTTAAGAGGTTTAATAAAGAAAACAAAACCTTGTAGGACTTTAATGCAGCATAGTTGACGTTCTAAATTCAGAAAATCATTTCAGGTAAACTGCACCGTCCGCACATTTTGACAGTTTCCGCATTTTTCAGACAGTTCCTTTTCCTGTCAAATGATGTTACACGTGGATATATTTAGAAACTTGAGCGGTATAAGCAGGTGTTTATGAAATACCACATCTCATAAAACAAAAGATGAAATACTCGATATCTTATTTTAGATGACTTCTTCGGTTTCTTTAAATCATTCTCAGAATTGTTTTCAATGAAAAAATAGGGATACTTTTATCTATTAATCTCTTTTACTGTATTTTTCTGACATTCTCTCTGAATAATACAGGAGGTCAATTTTTGACATCATCTTAACATTACGGGTACACAACATTTCTAGAGATAATAATCTGGATCTGAACGAGATTAGATAATCACGACGACTACCTCCCAAAAGTCTACGTCTTCTTCGTGTAAATTTTTGGACACTTTTCGAAGGATGCCTTCCTTGTCTACTGACCATGTTGACGGAAAATAAATCGAAAAATTCGGTTGATTGATTGATTGAATGGGGTTTAACGCCGCTTTTAACAGTATTTCAGTCATATCGCGGCGGCTGGAGCACCTAACAATGGATTCCTGGTATTTCTCACACCAGTACTACCACTACATCCTTTCCCTAGCCTCCAGCTGCTATCCCACTTAGGTTTACGATTATCAACCCATTGCCGAGAGACAATTGTCGGAAAGATTATTTGCCGCCGCCGGGGATCGAACCCATGACACCTATGATTGAAGATTAGGAGTCTGGCGCGCTACCGACTGCGCTATGACGGCGAATTCGGAGTCGATTTTTTAATGTCTCAACCATTATTATTATTTTCACATGTTTCGTGGACGGACAAAAAAAAGAGCAACAACAACAATTTGTAGAACCTTTTGCATTAAGGTCACGAGTTCGGGTGACTTTAAATCGTTCCAATACTCGACATTTAAAGTCATTCGTAGGTATCTTTGTTACCTTCAAACAAAACATTAACTCACCACCTACATAAAGCCATAAAAATGGCAAAATATATTTATTTTATTCTGATTCCTTTTTGTTTTGTTTATTCGGCAGAGAAACGAATTTAATCGAGTAAAAATTTATGAAATTAAATATCGAGTATCAATTCTTTGATAATAAAAGAAGTGTTGTATAACAGCCTGACAACCATGATGATAGATACAACAGAAACGCTAAGTCATCAGGCCACTCACGGATTTTCGGCACATGACTTTAGGCTATTTCAATATGGCAGGTGAACGGCGTATTTTAACTTATTTAATGGATCCTTTTCCCAAGAAACATTGTCACGGACAACTTATTGTTCATGTTTTATATACGAGATTCTATTAAAAGACTTCTTAGTGAAATATTCATGAAATAATAAAGATAAAAAGAAATTATGAGGGAACATTTTAAGGTCAAATTGTAAGAAACTTAAGGATATATTTTTAGCTCACCTGAGTACGAAGTGCTTTGGGTGAGCTTTTGTGATCTGTCATCGTCCGTCGTCCGTCCGTCCGTTCAAAACTACACAAAAAAAAATCTTCTTCTCCTATACTAACCAAGGAATTCCAACAAAACTTCACAGAAATGATCCTTAGGTCATGCTCTTTCAAAATCCTCCAAAGAATTGAAATCCATGAAAAACTCTGGTTGCCATGGCAACGGAGTGTAAAAACTTAAAAAATCTTCTCCTCCCAAGCGGTAAGGCCTAGAGCTTTGATATTCGGTACGAATCATCATCTATTGACCCTCTACCAAAATGCTTCATAGAATAACCGTATTTTGAAAATTAGCCCTTCTCTGGGCGATCCCTGATTTTACAAAGAATAAAATAAGGAAAACTTTAAAAAATCTTCTTCTCACAAACCATAAGGCCTTGAGGTTTGATATTTGGTAAAAATCATCATCTATTGACCCTCTACCAAAATACTTAAAAGAATTAACGTATTCTGAAAATTAGTCCTTTTCTGAGCGATCCCTGATTTTACATAGAAATAAAAAAGAAAATCTTTAAAAATCTTCTTTTCCCAAACGACAAGGCCTAGAGCTTTGATATTTGGTACAAATCCCCATCTATTGACCCTCTACCAAAATACTTAAAAGAATTACCGTATTCAAAAAATTAGCCCTTTTCTGGGCGATCCCTAATTTTACAGAAAATAAAAGAAGGAAACCTTTAAAAATCTTCTTCTCCAAAATCATAAGGCCTAGAGTTTTGATATTTTGTAAAAATCATCACCTATTGACCCTCTACCAAAATACTTAAAAGAATTACCGTATTCTGAAAATGAGCCCTTTTCTGGGCGATCCCTGATTTTACATAGAATAAAAGAATGAAAACCTTTAAAAATCTTCTTCTCCCAAACCATAAGGCCTAAGGCCTTTGACATTTTGTATTTATCAGCATCTATTGACCATCTACCAAAATACTTCATAGAATTACCGTACTATGAAAATAATCCCTTTTCTTTGTGATCCCTGATATTACATAGAAATAAAGAAGGTAATCTTTAAAAGTCTTCTGCTCCATTAGGTCAAGGGCTTTTATATTTAGTGTGTAATAATACCTATTGACCCTCTACCAAAATACTTCATAGAATACTGTATCCTAAAAATAAGCCCTAATCTGTTCAATCCCAGAAAGGAGTTATGAAGGATATCATAGAAAATGTTCCCCTTCTAAACCATTAGGCCTAGAGCTTTGATATTTGGTATGTATTAATGCCTATTGACCCTCGACTTAAGTACTCTTGAAATTGGCTCAATATGGTTGGATCTTCACTTTAGCTAGAATTAAAGGAGAAAATCTATAAAAAAATCTTTCTCTCCAGAAGGATTAGGTGTAGGGCTTTGATATTTTGTATATTATATCATTACGCCTTGAGCCATCATACTCAGGGGAGCGATATAGGACCATCATGGTTCTCTTGTTTCCAAGGAGTTACCATAAACTAATCAAAGGACTGAAAGTGCTGAGAAGTTGGAATGCGCTGAAAGGGTCATAAGTGTGGAATTCGGTTCAAATTCATTTATTACTTTCCGAGTAAGCCTCCCTCCTTTAAACTTAAACCAGCATTCCCATTCGTGTACATATGTGCGTGAATAACGCACAAAAACATAAATCCACATACATAAATAAAAAACTAGCATTGTCTTAACCCTTTCCCAGACAGGGACGCTTTTAAATGACCCTCATTATAAAAGCTTTAGAAAACATTGTTGAAAATGAAGAAATTGCTTGTTACAATCAATTTCTTCATTATCCACAACGTTTTCTGTCCAAAAAGACCAGGATTTTAAAGATTTCATCAACTTACAATTGTCGTCTGCTACTTCTTTGAATTTGGACTGGTCTAAAATTTTATCGTGTTGGAATGGGTTATAAGCTCGTGTCACGCACAGCAAAGTTAGAATTTTTAAGTATAACATTCTCCTTTTGATCAACTGTAATACGTGAACTCCTTTTAGAATCTTGAAAACAGAGAACGATAGCTTCTACAGTAAGAAATCAATGACCTCGATGATTATTTGACCCTCAACTTGGCCAATTCTGTAACGATAATACTAAACTCACGTATATTTTCACTTCAAGTTTATGAGTATACGTGGAAATTTGCGGAAATGCGCGGAAACTTGTTTCAGGGTGATCGATTTGAAATAACAATTTAGACTTAGGAAAAAAAGAATATTTAAAGCGTTGTGAGTAAAATTCAAAAGTAAAAAAAGACGTTAACGTTATTGTAACGTTATTGTTTGCACATGGTAGTTTTGCCCTTTTCCTAAAAAAATTCCTGAAAGCTAGATGACACTTGTTAAAGGTTTGATGTGTTATTATTGATTTAAACTTGTAAATAACGACATAATAAAGCTTAATTATTTAGTAAATAAGTAGAAACCGGAAGTTGATATGTTTACATTCTAATTTTCAAAATCTTCTACTTTCGTTTTGCATCTATTTGATTTTATTGAGTAAAAGCTGTAAATTTCGCAATTATCGCGTTTGCTTGATGCCTATGATCCCCCTTAATTGCTCTAGAATGTTTTAAAGCACTGGGCGGCGTGATTATTGTAAAAATGCATTTGCGGCCTAAGCCATATTTGTAAACATTGCCTATCCATGGTCACATGACTCCCACATGTCACTTGAGATCACGTGATTACAAAACACGGGATGGCATATCACAAAAAAATTACTGCGCTGGTTATTACCTTATTTTTCAATAATTTAAAGCAAACTAAAGCATGTTTAGAAGTCTCTAAACGATTTTATATCATCCTTTACATGTGCCATAACATTGTCTTCGGCTGCAACTAACTGATTGTCCGTGACAAGCTGAGATGAGAAGTTACCCGAGGTGTATTCATATCTTAGAAATCACGTGATATAACTCGAAATGAAATGATCTTGTATTCATTTTGCGGTATTGTTAAATCTGAGTTGGAATTGCTCCGCATTCCAACTTAAAAACGTGTGAGAGAGTGACACGAGATCTGGACATAGAGTAAGTCAGAAAATAAGGCCCTAATAGGCTATAAGTAATGTCTCTATCCACTACACATACAACTATTGACTTCAGATTGAAGTAATACTGCTTTCTGGATCCTTTAATTGCATGGTACTTGTAACTTCGTTAACTAGTTTAAAATATGTCATGGTTGCTTCTGCACCATACTATGGTTTCATGCCATTTTATAACTAGATGTTGGCACAAAACAATATTTATTCTATAATAGATCTATTAAATTCGCTAATTTGCTGAAAAGAACTACACGTATGCAATGCCTTCCAAAAGTAGAAAAAAAAAATTCGCAGATCTGGGGTGCTAGCTCTAGACCTAAGTAACGAAAGCCTAAATATAGACAAGAACTTCGTAGAATCAGGGTTAGTATCTAGCCATTAGCAATTTGATGTGTAAATGAACATTGCAAAAACAATCAAACCAAGTTAGTACTGCTCAAGAAAGATATTTTGTGGTCTATTATGTCCGAAATCCATTTTATCCAGAAGGCATCCAAGAATAACGGAAGCCGTTTAGACAACCCACATTAATACATGGTCAGATATTTGTAATTTCTTATAAAACTGACACGTAATTTCCGGTGTACAAGACGGGACTTTTAGCAGGGCCTAGTGCTGCGTTAATGTATTATCTTGAATGTTTCTCTTGGTTTTAAATACGTCTTATCATTATTATTATTTTTGCAACTTTGTAGACGTGGTCAATGGTCATCTTTACTACTGAGGAATATTGAAATACATATAAGGAATTATTTGAATTTCGCCCTTAAAGACCTATGCCTTCTAGTGCGGGTTCAGGCGTAGTAAGCACTGTATATGTCCTGTTAATATGAAAATGCATGTCACAAGACATATTGCAGCATGTCTTAATTGACCACAAATCTTATTTCAGATAGAAATAAAGATAAAAAATGTGGGAAATTATTTTTTTGTGGTCATTTTCTCGACCTTTTTCGTTCTTTTCGTACATTTGTTTGCAACTAAATAACGAGAATCACAGATTTGATGAATAAAGTTTCTACTATTTATCCTAAAATCAATAAATGTTTATAGTTTAAGAATTTATAAACAGTTTTACCCAAGGATGAACGAGACACCGTACCCCGAATTCTAGTCTTTTATACCAGACAATAAAAAGACAGATCAAAGGCAATAAATATAAAATCAGTCGACAATACACAACAAGCCATATCAAAAACATACTACGAGGGACTCGAACCTTTCACCACGTGTTCCGTTGACTAACACATGGACCACAAAAAAATCTCAAGTACATATCGTTCCTGCAAACTAAGCATTTCTGTTGAAATCGAATGCTATAATGAATATTACTGTAATGTTTTGTAAAGTATGTTGTATGTTACGTTCTTCGTGATGTTGCTGTGTAGTAAACATCCCAAACAAACGTAAATCCCATCTATATTTTTGTAAAAAGAATTCAGAACATGAATCTCCTTGTCAAACCGTATCATAACCGTAGATACATGCTATTGGTAAGATGCCAAACTCCACTAATACGTGGTACTACGTATCAAACCGTGGATATTCCGGTTTATTTTAAGGATCTACGAATAACCACGGACTGATATGATACTTTACGGGTGTAACTCCGTAGCTCCTTTCCTGATACCGATAAAAATATTTCAGTTAGGTCAGTTAACAATTCGGTCATCCCAGAAATACTGCTGTGAATACTTCTTCTAGCCGGTAATTCCTGTTTTATTGCGCAGACAGACAACTGAAATAAACACGTCAAACTAGTGACAGCTGATGCCCGTTGAATTTACAAATCGGAAACTAAGGTATCACTATCTATTTCCCTTTCCTTACCAGCCACGTTAAAATGAATTAAGTTGGAAACTTAAAATGAAATTTTACATAGAAATCCATTACCACACGATCACGCTTTAAAATAAACAACAAGAGGACCATGATGGTCCTAAATCGCTCATCGAGGTATCTGCAAATTACAGTACCTTTTTGTATAAAAAAGACACAACTTGAGCAAAATAAATAAAAGAAATATAAGATTTTGGGCTTTGTACAAAACAATCCAGTAATGCTTTACAATCAAAATGAATACATTTGGCTTTATTGTTTAATCCATTATAAAACTATCCCAGAATTTGTCACCCCCAGGGAAAATATGTTTAAAAAAGCATTGTGAGAAAGGGAGTGACAAGCCATTTCTCCATTTCTATTTAAGAATTCTTTCAATGCGATTTATGCAATTTTCGACCCGAAGAGCAGAGGACGTTATTTATCCTAAGAGTATATTTTCCTGTAACATAGTACAAAATTATTTAGTCATGCTACATACCAAATATGAATGCCCTTCACCTTATATTTCAGAAGAAGAAGACTTTCGAAGTTGCTCTAACTGGATGTTTTCCAAAATTTTGGACCTATAGGGCAGTGCCATGTTTTATCCCAGGGAAAAGATTTTAGCTAACATGGTAAAGAACCATCTGATCATGCTATATACCAAATATGAATGCCTAAGATTTTGTAGATTGGGAGGAAAAGACTGTTGAACATGGTCTAATTGAGCATTTTTACGAACTTTGGACGCCCTCTGCCTTAAAATGAAGATTTTTTTAAACATACTCAGATTATTAAAGAATTACTAAAGATACCCATTTTCAAATACCGCGGCAACAAGAGTTTTTGACGGAATTAAATTCTTTTAAAATCTTTACAAGAACTTCACCCAAGGAATATCCCTGCAAAGTTTCAGCTTGATTAGCCTACTTGTTTAGGAGGAGAATATTTTTAAAGAAATTGTGGACGGACGGATAGACGGACGGACGACGGACAACGACCGATCACAATAGCGCACCTCGCACTTTGTGCTCAGGTGAGCTAAAAACCAAAGCAAAAAAAAAAAAAAAAAAAAAGAAAAAAAAAATCTTTATTTACATTTTTAAATGAGCTTGATATCATAAAAGCGTAACAGTAAAGTACAATAAATCTTATCCCTATACTAAATTTCTTGATTTCCTCCATTTCTGAATATTATGATTATTTCAACTTAGAATATATACTGTGTCGGCTATGAAACTTTTTTATGGGAGGAGTCATTTAAATATGCACAAAGGCGGTATGAAAGCAACTGCCTTAAATCAAAATCCCATTCGATGCGACATAATAGATGAAGGAATATCAGCCAGTAATGGTAAAGCGCCCAACAGCCCTAGAACTGTCCTTGATCTTGAATGCAGTTGAAATGAACTCATTTATATCATTAAATTTATTTTTTTCTTCTTTAAATTGACATGGCAATAAAGAATTTACTTATCGAATATTTATCAGCATTTTTTTTTACTTTAAAAGGTTTTAATTTCACACTTTTAGTCACATTTTTATCTATAACTATCATTATTTTATAGTTGTTTTTTTCTTACATTTAAAACTTGAGAATTAATCATTAAAATGTTATCTTACTCTACCCTAACAATGCCTTAAGCAGCATATCCCTCTGACGTGTACATATTATTCATGTGAAATATTAAAGCGGCTCTTGAACAGATTTCATGAAAATTTGATAAAGGAAATCACCTGATTTTCCAACAGTTATGAATATCATTTCCACGATAAATATTCTGTCTTCATGTTAAATCTACTTTATTCTATATTAATTTAATTCAATTTGGTGTACTCCATATGTCCTACTTTTAAATGTCGGCATATAACGGGTCAGGTCGATAGACTTCGGCATATAACGGGTCAGGTCGATAGACTTCGGCATATAACGGGTCAGGTCGATAGACTTCGGTTGATTTCGAGAACGTCTATAATGCTAACGGTAGCCAGTAACGTAATCGTAATTGATAAGGCAGTTTTCGGTGCAATCGACGGATAACGTATTTACCCGATGAATTCAAATACGGCTCAAGTTGTACTTCTTTGACATTTTTGGCGTTCGTAACGCCAAATATTTGTTTCTTATTTTTCTTTCTTTTAAAGATATGAACAGTCAATTTTATTAAAAAAAAATTAACTCAATCGCTTCCTAACACATATCTGAAACTGCGTTACAATTAGGAATTCGAAAACTGAGAGCCAAAAAGTTTCTTTCACAATCTGTTCAAGAGCCACTTTATATTTCTTTTTCTTTCGAGATAAAATCAAATCAACGGAAACGTGAATATTTGTGTTTGTTATAGAAAATAACATTGGCGAGACATCGTCATTTTCAGTCAGCCTAGAGTACATTTCGTGATAATGTTTAACATCCGTAAAAAATTATGAAAGCTAAAATACTTTATAAAATATACATGTGGTTTACAGGGCGTTAAATATTGTCAATCATAAAGATCGTCCATTACTATACAGATAAGTAACAACTTTTCAAGCACTCTTATTTGATATAAGACATAGACATCGTCCCAGATCATATTGTAAATGTCTATTTTACTTGATAACACTTGCTTGTTTCTATCAATCGGTCAATATAGGCCAACCTATTAATTTCGTAGAATTAGGAAACATCATTCGATTTTTTTCAGTATATTGAATAGATTGTCAACGGGACCGTTGAACAACTTCAGGACAAAATTTCATACTGATTGATCGAAGACATCTCAGTTCTGGTTAGCTGAATGTGTAGTTCAACATTTTGTATTTCCTAGGGTCATGTGATCGGACGAGCTTATTACTGATAGAAATAATATAAACTAAGTAAAGGTTGTTTCTTTACAAGGAATCTAAACAAAATTTGACTTGAGAATTAATACAACCATCATACGTCTTCATCTATTTAAAAATGAGCCAACAGCTTGAAAACGGCGTTTAAACGGCAAACAGCACCTTAACTGAGTTACGGTGTTTTTCCTGAAGAAGAAGAAAAAAAGACTTGACGAATACCATGAAAGATTTCAAGTGGAGATAGCTGGACTTTCTACTAGGCTTGATTCTGGTCTGTCTTCATTAATAGGTTCATGGGTTCGAAATCCGTCGACGTCATTAGTAAAATAAATATATTTTGACCCTTGTTAAATACTTGAGAAATACACGCGAAAATATTCTTCGCCAAAATTGTTATGATTAAGAATCTTTCATATCGGGATTCTTCGTGAAATTAGGTCAACATTAGTTTGACCCTAGCATTAAGTTTTGTTTGATTGTTTTCCTATCAAAACTCAAGAACAGTTTATAAATTTCTAGACGTTCGACAATTTTTTACGATCTGTTATAATATAAAGCACACACAGATGATGGATTTTCCAAACCTGTGATTTATGAGCTGCTTGTCCGATATTCTAATGTCGTAAAATTGATTTTAGCGGAATATCTGTCTGAGGAAATGTTTTTAATCTTCTTAACACAAGATTCACAATCCTTCAAACTAAACCTTCTCTAGAAGACATGAATTGACAGATCCAATGACAAGCGTTTGCAGATAATATTCCGAAATGTTTTATACATGTGTGAATTGATTGTGGACTATAAACAGAGGAAACATCAACAAAAAAGGAGGGACTCGTTGTAATTAACGGTACAATTGCTACCTCAACTGACCTCTGATCAGAAAACTTGGCTGGGGTAATAAACGATGTTATTTTGTTTGGCCAGGAACATAACATAAAATCCTAACGTCGATCGGACACAAAAACGTCGTGACTGCAGCTTTAACAGGCTTAATAACGACGTTTAAGTCGCAGAGGCGACAAACATGCTTAAGATAAATGTTTGAGGTCGATTAATTGATTGATTGAATGGAGTTTAACGCCACTTTTAACAGTATTTAAGTCATATCGCGCGGCTGGAGCACCTAACATTAAATTACTGCTATTTCTCACACTAGTACTACCACTACATCCTTTCCTAGCCTCCAGCTGCTATCCAACCTAGGTTTACGATTATCCACCCATTGATAAGAGACAAATGTTGGAATGGATATGTGCCGCTGCCGGGGATCGAACCTATGCCATCCCGTAGTTGGAGGTCGGATTCCCCTTCTAGTCTAAGCAAACAATACTGGATCGATCTGTTTTATTCACATCGTCGAAATGGCAATTCATCTTTTCTCACATTTTTTGTTCTTCTTTAGGGATTCGTTTAATCCAGGAAATTCGATTTAAATGGTTGAACCAATTTTTGACATAAGTTCAACCTGCTGTCAATATCTCGTCATATTCTTTTATTTTTTGATTACACGATACATCTAAATTGAACTATGGACCTCTTTATTTCAAAATTGAGTACAAAATAATAAAAAAGAGATTTCAATACGAATTTAAACGTAGATACGTAAAAGTTTAATCCAAAACCAATCTTAATTTACATTTTTTGTACATATTTATCAATTGACGGACCGCTGGTGACAAAACCTAAAATAATCATTAATATTTAACAATGTAAATTATTCGTTTGCGACCTAAATGTAGTAACTACAGTTTAAATAAACTGCTGTTATGGCGTTTTGGTCACCAAACCAACAAATCGATTAACATAAATGTCTGAAAGATCATTTCTAGTCTGAATTATTTGATTGGTCAATCACTTTTTTGATGGACATCGGCGATCCGTCAATTTGTGCCCTACAGTTTAGAGCAAAGAAAGTGACAAAATTAAAGATATGATAGGCAAAGGCAAGAAAATTGCCCAGAATTTCCGGAAGTAGCTTTAACGTATTTCTAACCTCAGGATACTCCTTTGACTGTATGACTTTATTTTACATCAAATATACACATCTGATAAGATAAAATATGATAGTCTTATTGATGTCAACATAACGACTTATTTTTGTTGATTTTCACCTTACTGATCACTTATTATTGAATTATCCCGAGGGTAAATGAGGGAAATGACATAATTATGAAATGAAGGGTTATGAAAGGTTATAAAAATGAAGAACAAATACCTATTTTTAACATTTCTTAAGGAGGACCCTCACACGAAACAGCACTGTCTCTATTCCCCTTTTACAGTGTGCTATTGATATTTTCATTGAAGAAAGTATATTTCATCTTTCCTTCCCTCAATTTTCTAATTTAAACAGAAATAATGCTAGTTGACTAGAGGTACATATGTTTTGCTAAGTTGTTAAGAATTCCCCTAAATTAAGTATCTTGGTTGTCCGACTGTCTCTATCAATCGACCGTTTTTTTAAGCTAAATTTTGAATCGATTTCCATTCTTAAAGTGTGGAATTCTTAACAACATAAGCTAACTCTATGTTGTTAATGTTCATTGGAATAATTACATAAAGTAGTTTTAAGGGTTTCCGATTTCTACAGTTGGGGCCACCATAGGGAGCGTATGTAATGTTCATCTTTAGAGACCTGATGATAGGTCAATATAAAATCTTGCTGAAAGATACCATTTGGTTGTCCGTGGAGTGGTCGTTTAACACAAGTTTTACTTAACATTTTTTGCGTTAGAACCAGTGGAAAGCTATTTGCCCTCTGGCTACAATATAAGTTGTTTTAGTTCAATTAAAACGTAAGTACTGAAACGATTAAATCTAAAAATGGATAGTTGTTGTCAATTAAAAGATCGATTGGCCAAATCAAATCATTTTTATTAAACCGGAATTGAATTTTGAACGCCGACATTGTTGTAGAGTATTTTTGTTGGATTGGCGACTTTAATCGCACTAACTATAGCTTATTCAAGGTGTAGTTACGACATTAAATTACTAATCAAACGATTCACCTTTTTGTTTTATGTTTGGAGAAGCCAAGAAAGTTAACGAAGTACAATCCGAATGGAACTGAAATTCACCGGGTAAATAGTTATCTGTCAATCGCACCGAAAATTGCCTTATTTGTGGTTTCAATGACGTAGCAATTATGCCATTAGACCGGTACCACAGCCGACATTAACAGAGCCGCTTTATTTAAGTTAACAGTGGTATCAGTCTATTATATCATTGACTTCAACTAATTAAGTCAACCGAATACTAACGACCTCACCCCATAATATTACATTGCTTCAAAGTAGGGAATGTATCACATTAAATTAAGTTTGAATTGAATTAGTAAATTTAACTCAAAGACAGATAATTGTCTATATCATTTTTTTATGAAAATCTGTTGAAGAGTCGCTTTAATATCATTCAGTCTTAACCACTGAGGTGAGTATAAAAATGCCATACAATTTTATCTTTATTCTAGAATATTTAAATAATTTCCTTGTAGTTCAAAACTCTTTTTTAAACTGACCTCTTCTTCATATCATTATAACAATTACAACATACATACGACACGTAAATCTCTATCGTTTTTTAGGCTAATGAAGTTTTAGAAAAAGTCGAGAATCTTATTGTCAGTTAAAACCATTTTGACTATATATTGTCTGAAAATTCGCCGCTTTATTAACATAGCACCATTTGAAACTGAATCATTGAAAATAAAGAGGTGAATTCATTTTCACACTTGTCCATGCCCTTATCTTAACTTTTCTCTGAATATGTTTTTGACATTTTTCATAAACAAATAGTCTTCCAAAGAGTGCGGCGCGGTGAGCGAATTTTAAACGTATAAAACACGTGTCACCGTCCATGTTAATATGTACGATAAATGAAGACATAAAACTACACGTTTGAACTGGCTTGGCGTTCATTGGAATGATCATGATGTGATAATTCTTCTTCTGACATTTCTATGGTAGGCAATGTTTTAAACGTCGAAGGTCTGTGTAAATTCTCCATTATTGGCACAGTATTCATACGCAAGAGTTTCTTTTCACGTTCAACCATTGTCAAACTCATTTTTCGACTATAGTTTTTATATATAACACTATCTTGAGGCTTTTTCACTATTTGTACAGTATGCAAGTTTTTTGGACTGTGTTTATATCTATGTTCCTGAGGTTGTATTATCCGGATATTATCCCACTGTTTTATGAATAGAACCATAGCGAACACCCACAAACCAACAACAACCAACACAATTAAAGCCTCCTCAAGCTGTATACCACGTGACCGTATTTGGATGTATTCCAACGTATCTGAAGAAATAAACACATAAGATTATCAAGAATTTTTAAGCGGTTCCAATTTTTATTTTATAGCCTTAGAGACCTTTATTTCTTCTTTGCATTAAACACTTCAACAGAGTTTTGTGTCGTTTCTAAATAATACAATTATATTCATACTTTTTACAATGTTTTAATAGTGACTTTTATGTAACATATGCTCTACAAAAATAAAGCTAAATGCTAGAGATTCGTTTCAAATGTATGTTTTCTATTTAACATTAAACTGTGATAAAAAAAGATTTGTTGTTTGTTCTCTCAAAATATGTGCCATGCTGTGGTAGAAGATTCACTGTGATGGCGTCTTTATTATATAAGTATATTTCTCTTACCTGTCAAATTTGTGGAGAATTCGATGGTTTCACTTCTGTTACTGTTAGCGTTGTCCGTGATCGTCACCATGTAGACTTTGTACCTACAGATAGACAAATTATCCATAAATGTATATCGTTTGTGACATTTGAGGTTGTAACTCATTATTCGTGTCGTTAATAACAGATCTTCAAATGACTGTTGGATAGTCATTTTGCACTAAAGATCGAATGTCAGAACGCCGAGATGCTACAGAAGTACTCTTGATAATCACTTTACAGTATGCACTCTGTTGTTTCTTTAGGACAGCCGGTCTGAGATAGCATGAAATACATCTATATCCAGTATGTAGTCGGAAACATTCCGCTGAGGAGAAAGTAATACGCAAATATTTGGAAATCAAACTAAATGTCATCACTAGGGCTTAAATAGGTGTAGTTACGATGTTTTTGCATACAACCTACGAAACGGTTTAATGTATGAACTAGCTAATGGTATCTTTTCATCAGTTACGGTATATTACTGCGAAAATTATGCGAGCTTGTAAAAAATGCAAACAAGAAAGATAAACATTTCAGAATAATAGACCTTTTCACTGATCTCTGTGCGTGCATTAACCAAGTCTCGTTAAATGCGATATTCACTCGAGCCTAGGTCACGTGATGGGTTGTTGGAGTCGATAAATTATCATTTTATAAACCTAGATAAACCTGTATAATATGGCTTTTTCAACGAGCAAAAATAAAAGGTTGCAAATAGAAAGTTCGGTCAAGAAAGAGTTTCAATCCATGAACAGACATATACAGACTAATTGTAGCGAAAAATAGTAATGATATTATCGTGTATTAGTAAACAAATTGAGATTAAAACGGCATTTTATCTAGGTCAAAAGAAATCTTACGTACCTCGCTTTTAGTAAAAACATATCCTTTCCTACAGAATTATTTCCAATGTATTAAGTTTATTTTTATTCATTTCAAATTCCCCCGCCTCAAACGCATACACGAAAGGAAAAAATATAGAGTTGTGGTTTAACACTCGTTACAAATACTGAATGATCACTTTGGTGAATTGTTATATACACTACAAATTACTGTAAACCATTGTTGACGGAGATCAATGGTTTTGTAATATTTACAACTATCGACACTGCAAAAAGACTTATGCATTCTGTTTTTTCCGGCGAAGTGATTAGTTATATTCGCGTTTATGCGGTCAATCAATGGCACGTCTACCATGGCAACCCCGCCCTTCATTAGGTAATTACGAACAATATAGGGATGAGTGTATTTTTCACTGCGTTTATTGGAGTATAAAGTGCAATTGCCTTAGCACATGGCAAATAACGCTCGTAGGGCGTTATGTTCAAGCCATGTGCTAAGGCAATTGCACTTTATACTCCAATAAACGCAGTGAAAAATACACTCATCCCATATAATTGCAATACGTCTATTTTCAAATCCGATACGGATAGAGAGATGAAAATAAAAACAAATAAACGAACTGTGGGCGGAGTTACTTTTTCTTTGACAGGCGTATGGATACATTGACACAGTTTATCGCTCGAGTCGTTGTAACGGCGGACATTTTATTTCGTCGCTTGGTTTTTTTTAAATGGAAATTCGAATATTCGTTGGATTAATTTGGAATTATTATGAGCAAATACTAACTTTAAACTCTGTAAATTATGATATCTGGGTCGACAACAGTTAGAATTATGAATAGATGCTTTGTGATAGACAAGAAATATAAACCTACCACATGGACACGATGCATGCTGATGTAGCGAAGCCGATTCGACATCTCGGATTTACGGCTAATAAAGGTGAGTTTTCGAAATCTTCATGTTTAAAACGAACATTATAATTGTTATAAGGACACTATTTGTTTATCTATTTATTGAAAATCCATGGAAGTATAAAGGAATTCGAAGAAATCGAAATTCAAAGGGTGATGACTATAAATAGTAACAAAACAAGTTGGGTATTTCTTGGAAGTGAATTTCCAATATCGGAAATCCCTGACCTTGTTTTGTTTCTATTTTGTCGAAAATAGTTCTGTCTTTTATCGGGGTTTAAAGTGCAATTGATTTGATCACGTGATACGATTTGGGCCAATGAAAATACTCTATTTTGAAGTATTGCAATTATGTATAAATAATTTTGATTGATATGATTAACTAAAAATATTGTTTAAAATTTCGAGTATTTAGATACTATTGACCATTACTTTAACATCACCACATTTTGGACGCTACTAATAAGAAATTGCTTTGATATTCCACAATAGAGACATGTCTCTGGCAATAAAAGTGGCCTTTGTGGATATCCATCTCCTACAGTCTTCATAAAAGTGCAAGTATTTTTTTAATCTTTTCTTTGAAAGCATCTAACGGATACGGGCTTTACAGTCATCTGGCGCCTTGTATTACAAGGTCTATTTGACAATTATGAATGCACTTGTGTAACATTTTACACGTAATTTGTTATTCTTTGATAACGCCATTTAAAAACGTAGGTCGTTAACTAAATATACAACACAATCGACTGCCGTACAAAACAGTCAAATCATTGAAAAGGAGCATAACATAATCGTTTGCACATAATATTACACACTTCAAATCTCTAATTCAAGAAGAATTCCCCTGATAATTTTATGAACTTCGCTGGTATAAAAATTAAGGTAACAATAGATCGGATCGGAAAAATAAAAACAACATTGGCAGCAAATTACGTGCATTGCGAAAACGAAATACGAAATGGGGTAGAAAAGATGCGTGTTTTAGGAATTCGTAATATTTCGTCTTTTCACCTTTAATAAGTAAAACAAGATGTGTTTGTGAAACACCATGTCCACGTAATTGCCTTTTTTCGCAAATGTAACAAGTAACACTGACTTTCAAAGATGACCTGGACATTACAACTTGCCGATGCTCTATCAATCAAAGGAACATATATCCCAAATATGAGCTACGTATCTAAAACGGTGTTTGAATACCAGCCAAATGTGTGTGTGTGTGTGGGGGGGGTAGGTTACAACTCGCAGACAGACGGACACCGGTAAAACAATATTATTCGATCGTATCAATGCGGAGGCATAAGAATATCTATTACCGAAATTGACGTACGGAAATTTATGCAGTTTAATTCGCAGTGCGAAACCCCTAAACTGCTGTAAAATTAAACTTAACTGAAGACTGACTTGGCCCACTTCTACAGAACAGTTTACCCATAGTCTTTGTACAATTAAGAATAAACATATCCTATGCAAGTTTAATCGTCAAAGTCACTTTTTTGCTGAAAATAATTTGATAGATCAATAGAAAAAAAAAATAATTATAAGTACCCAGCTATTTTGTATCCTTGCGTATAGGTAAGTTACAATATTTTAAAGCTCCTTTACAATGGTAAAATGTTTTCATATTTCATATATCTTGGAGATAAATGACTGGGTATTATGAAGTCATGCGAAATTCATTTTGCTGCGTCATGAGATTTGGATTTTATTTTCAATGTTTTGAACATACATGAATGATAAATAATCATATATCATAAATAATATAAACGACGGCTTCTTACCTTTGCAAAGGGAATAATCCTCGTAGTTGGAATGTACGTGTATGTTTGGCTATTCCATGAGTCACTCTGAATGTTCCAAATGGGGAATTCACGAGCTCGTACGTGACCTCAAAACCGCTAATTGATGATGATGACGTCAGATCGCTATTTAACGTCCAATATAACGTCGCCGTGCTGCCCTTGACGAAGACTCTAAGGTCATTTGGTGCAGGTATGCATTCTAGAAGTATAGAATTACTATGTTTAGATAACAATATGATATAACTGAAAGAAAAACAGTAATTAATTGCATTGGCATAATGATAAATATTTATTAATAAGATAGCAATATTTTGGATTTCACCAATGTTAAAAAGTTCGGTGCGAAAGAATAAAAATAAGTCTAATCTTTATGATTAAATAAAAAAAATATCGAAACTTATTTTAGTTTTAAGCCATCATTTTTTTTTTATTTTCACTTGGCTATCTATATGTGTAATAACTGCAAGAGAGAAATTAGTACGAACAGATTTTGTGAATCGGTTTCCAAATAATTGTAACCCATTGAACTGAAATGTAAAGTAGACATAAATATTTATTTCGAAGACAATAAATTTGGTAAATATTTGCCGGTCTAAATCTAAATTATGCAAGTGAAAAATACCGGTATATTTGTCTTCAGAATAGTTTACTTATTGGTTCGTATATATATTTAAGGATTTTTGTAAATTGTTTATTCATCCTGACAAGCAATAAAGCTGGCCAGCATCAAATAAAGTGGCGTGTAGGAAACTGTACTCCATTTCCTATAAACACATTCTTGAAAATCTAATTAAACGCATCTGAATTTCAAGGTAAGTTATGGCTAACCAAGAATCAAAGGACTGAAAGTACTGAGAAGTTGGAATGCTCTGAAAGGGTGGAATTCGGTTCAACTTCATTTATTACTTTCCGATTAAGCCTCCCTCCTTTAAACTTAAACCAGCATTCCCATTCTTGTACATATGTGCGTGAATAACGCACAAAAACATAAATCCACATACAGAAATCAAAAACTAGCATTGTCTTAGCCCATTCCCAGACAGTGGCGCTTTTAAAGGACCCTCGTTATGAAAGCTCTGGAAAACATTGTGGAAAATGAAGAAATTGCTTGTTACAAGCAATTTCTTCATTATCCATAATGTTTTCTGTCCAAAAAGACCAGGATTTTAATGATTTCATCAACTTACAATTGTCGTCTGCTACTTCTTTGAATTTGGACTGGTCTAAAATTTTATCGTATTAGAAAGTGTTATAAGCTCGTGTCACGCACAGCAAAATTAGAATTTTCAAGCATAACATTCTCCTTTTGATCAACTGTAATACGTGAACTCCTTTTAGAATCTCGAAAACAGAGAAAAACAGCTTCTACAGTAAGAAATCAATGACCTCGATGATTATTTTACCCTCAACTCGGCCAATTCTGTAACGATCATACTAAACTCACGTAGATTTTCACTTAAATTTTATGAATATACGTGGAAATTTGCGGCGATGCGCGAAAACCTGTTTCAGGGTGATCGATTCGAAAAACCGGTTTAGACTTAGGAAAAAAGAATATTTAAAGAGTTGTGAGTAAAATTAAAAAAAAGCCCTTTTCCTAAAAATTACTATAATATGATGAAGTTAGTATCAAATAATCTTCGGCGCCCTGTAGTCGCGCGATTTTCTTATTCGTTATTCGGCTTTAGAAACGTAAAAAATCTTATGCAAAAAGGACCAAGTTGAAAGCTAGATGATACTTGTTAAAGGTTTGATGAGTTATTATTGATTGAAACTTGTAAATAACGACATAATAAAGCGTTATTAAATAGTAAATAAGTAGAAACCGAAAGTTGATATGTTCTAATTTTCAAAATCTTCTTCTTTCATTTTGCATCTATTTGATTTTTATTGAGTAAAAGCTGTAAATCCCACAATAATCGCGTTTGCTTGATGCCTACGACCCCCTTACTCGCTCTAGAATGTTTTAAAGCACTTGGCGGCGTGATTTTTGTAAAAATGCATTTTGCGACCTGAGCCATAATTGTAAACATTGCCTATTTATGGTCACATGACTACCACATGTCACATGAGATAACGTGATTACCAAACATGGGACTACGAATCACAAAAAACAAATCACTGCGCTGATTATCACCTTATTTTTCAATAATCTAAAGCAAACTAAAGCATGTTTAGCAGTCCCTAAACGAAATTTTATATCATCCTTTACATGTGCCATATTATTGTCTTCGGCTACAACTAACTGATTGTCCGTGACAAGTTGAGATGAGAAGTAACCCGAGATGTATTCATATCTAAGAGATCACGTGATATGTGTTATTAAGAAACCCAAAATGAGATTGTCTTGTGTTCATTGAATGGTTTGGTTTAATCTAAGTTGGAATTGCTCCGTATTCCATCTTAAAAATTATAAACATACCTCGTAACATGCTAAAACGGTTAGAATTAATCAAAGTAATCAGAAGTTTAATGGAGACTAGGCATGACATTTCGAAGAATTCTACGAGTAAAACGGAGGTACTTACATTTCAATTTGAAAATGAATATTCCCTATCATTCAAGAGAAACTCCGAATCAATCTTGATTTACACACGTCTCAACATAACACACGTGTGATTGTTGAAAACGTCTTTCGCAGGCTCATACGTGTATATGAATATGACCAGAGAGCAGAGGATAAATCCTCGTTTGCGTCACCTGGTGGGTAAGTAATCAAACGTACAATGTCCCATTTTGTGCGGTTAAACGTGTATTAAGGTAGTCTTATACAATTGCAAAAATCCATTCTTATGAGAAACGAGAGGGCCGTTGGCCCTGGGGCGCTCACCTGAGATAAAGGCTCTTTTTCTTTCAACAGTCTAATTTTATGTTAAGGTTAGGATTATGAAACAAGTGGGCCACAATTACATATAAAGACTATGAACCTGGGAATCCAAAAGTCCAAATTACAAATTCCAAGGCTTTAGTGCCGATTTAAAAAAAGTAAAAAACTTTTTCCATGGGTTATAATTTCAGAAATAAGAAAGAAATCTGTGAACTCATGTTTCATGCCTATACCCCCCTCCCCCCCCCCCTGGGTCTGCCCCTGGAGACCCGAGGATCATGATTTTAGCTATTTTGTAAGAGGTCAATATACTGATGCTTCATGCAAAATATCAAGGCTGTACGCCTTCTGGGTCAGGAGGAGAAGATTCTTAAAGATTATTTTGAAATTTCACTTTTGTTGCCATGGCAACCAGAGTTTTTAACAGATTTCAATTCTTTTAGCTAATTTTAAGGGGGACCACCTAAGGAACATTTCTGCAAAATTTGGTTCAAATTGGCCCTGTGAATTTGGAGGAGGTGTCATTTAAAAAATTGTTCTTTATTTCTATGTAAACCCCAACCCACTTGGGGCTCCGCCCCTGGGGACCGAGGATAATGATTTTAGCTATTTTGAAAGAGGTCAATATACTGATGCTCCATGCAAAATATCAAGGCTCTACGCCTTCTGGGTCAGAAGGAGAAGATTTTTAAAGATAATTTTAAAATTTCACTTTTGTTGCCATGGCAACCGGAGTTTTTAACGGATTTCAATTCTTTTAGCTATTTTTCTAAGCAACATTTCTGCCAAATTTGGTTCAAATTGGCCCAGTGGTTTGCGAGGAGATGTCATTTAAAAAATCGTTCTTTATTTCTATATAAACCCCACCCCCTGGGGCTCCGGCCCTGGGACCCGAGGATCATGATTTTAGCTATTTTGAAAGAGGTCAATATACTGATGCTTCATGCAAAATATCAAGGCTCTATGCCTTCTGGGTCAGGAGGAGAAGATTTTTAAAGATTATTTTAAAATTTCACTTTTGTTGCCATGGCAACAAGAGTTTTTAACGGATTTCAATTCTTTTAGCTAGTTTTGAAGGGGACCACCTAAGGCACATTTCTGCCAAATTTGGTTCAAATTGGCCCAGTGGTTTAGGAGGAGATGTCGTTTAAAGAAATTGTTGACGGACGACGCACGACGGACGACGGACGGACGCCGGACAAAAGGCGATCACAATAGCTCACTTGAGCACTACGTGCTCAGGTGAGCTAAAAACGTGAAAAAGTAACTACTTCCCTATCATAAAGAATATTTTCTTTCTTATTTTAGGCAGAAGTTAACATGAAGGTAGTCATTAAAATAGTTATGATAAAAGTGGTAATTAGACCTTACTTTTGTACTTCCAAATTATAATATCGGTAAAACGGGAAAGTAGTCTCTTTTGTCCAAACCTTATATATATTCCGAATAGACTCTACATATTATATTGACAAGTGCATTATCAAAATGTATCATAATTGATATTGATTATTCCTTCTCCGCTTTTCTTTTTGAATAATTCAGACGTTATTGTTCGTAATGATCAAACTGCTTGTTTCAACCTTCCCCTTTCTAACAATGTTTTTTGTGGGATACTCTACTCAATCCTATTATATCTACGCTGCCTACATGACTCTGAAGCTGAAATACTAGATATATAAATATCAATTCCGTACCTGTAAATTATATTAGCAAATATGTTACGTTCCTCGTCAAGTAAAAAGATATCAACCAAAATCCGTAAGTGATGCATGCTTACATTAGTGGGGTAGGTTGTTTTCATCATACCAAAATGTCAATGCTTGCCTGGATATATATAGATTATTTTATAGTCTAAACAGGTTTTTTTGTGGACCTAATTTTATAAAATCCTTCATTTTCTTGACTTCATTTCAAATAGATGCATATCAGTTTCCACTTAGAAAATTGATACAAGATCTCATTGTATATAAAAATGCATTTTTAAAAGGAAGTGTCTTGGGTTTTCTTCATGGCTTTTAATCATGTTAGTGTGTTGCTTGTCTATGGTTTCTAATTACACATGATTGAAAAAAGAAAATAAATAAAAAGAAGTTGAGTTTTTTAAAAACTGCATTTTCTCATTAAGAGCAAGGAAATCCATCTTGTTTTTTCAGTATATTATTTCGTTTAAATACTCTGAATATTGTATTCATATCATAAATAATCTAACAAGTGGCAAATTTTATACCTGACGGTTATTGTATTGGGATTCATATGAAGTTTATCTTATTTGTTCTATTTTTGTTGTTATTTATTTTTTGTTTCGTTTAAAATCGTCAAAATACACACTAGCTTTACCTCGCGACAGCTTACGGTGCTCGAGATAGATCTAGTGGTGTCAATCGGATCTTTTTTGTTTTAGACCTTTGTATTGAACATTAGTTAGTCTTATTGTAATATATTTGGTAAGTTAAATATAAATTATGACTGTGGCCAAAGCGCAGTTGGTAGAGGTGGATGGACAGCTAGAGGCTCGGTAAGGATGTAGCGGTGGTAATGGTGTGATAAATACAAGGAAATCATGGTTAGTACTGCATTCGCCGCGATATAACTGAAATATTGTTAAAAGTGGCGTGACTCTCTAAATAATCAATATGCGGTATCTTTGGTACATAGCTAGGTCCTATTGTCGATTCATAGGAAAAATCGCGGTGTACACTACCAAAGCCTGCATTTGTCTCAAATGTCTTGAATTTTTAGTCAGAATATTAGTCTCGGTAAACCCATAGGCATCACCAGCAGTAGAAACACTGTCACTTAGCCAAATTTTAGACTGTCCTGTTTTTGCCATTTTCTTCGAATGACTCGAAACATTTCCGAATTTCGCCTAATAAAATTTTAGAAAATTTGAATATATAGAACACCCGAGGCTTAAAATAATGTCATTATGTCGATTTTTAGAAGGGCCTTGTTTACAAACTAGAGTCCAACTTTTGGTTCTTCTATCTATTAGATTGGTCCAAATTTTTGCCAGCGTTAGAAGTTCAATTAGAACAATATTGGGTCACATTGGGCCAAATTGGGTCACTGGCTCAAACTATATCAAATTAAGTTTAATCGTTGACTCGTTAGAAATTATCTATTTAACAAACAATTTTAGTTGTCGGTAGAGATGACCATTTAAGAAAATTAATTTTTTCAAAAACATAACATATTTCTTTTCGACAGAGATGAAACTTCTTTTATACAAAACATTGTCTGCTTTATTTATACTAGTGTCTGTACTCAAACGTATTCAGAAACTTGATCAAAATATCTGTGCAAGTTAAATATGGCATCACTTGAAGTAAAAAAAATTAGTAACCTGCGAATGCATTCTCTAATGTGCATGAGGGACGGATTTCTCTACTACGTTAACTGATCGTACAAAGTCTTTTATTTTGACATTAAAAGTTAAAAGATGCGTAACAGTCGGCCAGTTTATAGCGTACCCTGTAGAACTTCGCTTTCAATCACCATGCAAACATTACGAAAGTTTTGCACGAAAAGAAGAAACTGCTGTTAAAAAACCGCTATTGTCAATAGCGGATAAAATAATACTTTATACTGTTTCCAGCTACCTTTTAGTTATAAAAATGATTTGTTTGCTTCTTTATTTCTTATTCATTTAACATGTTTTCCAGAGCCGACCAAAAATTGCTTGACTATTAGAAACGAAAATAATGAAAACAATTCAATTATTGAAGTGTTGCTTATTTGTTTAGCTTTGCTGATGGGTTTTTAATTAGTTCATCTGGTATAGACAAGAAAAACAGCACTATAATAAAAACTGTTATCTTTCAAGCCACCTGTAGAAACAAAACAGATACATTGAATAGTCAACACTCTTCTAAAAGCACAAGTTGTTCTTGTGCTTCTGTTATTTCGGAGGAATCTACGAACAGACAATGTTTATAAACGGTTAATAATGAAATCCCCTCGATTTATCCACCACCATATTTGAAAAAACATGTAAACCTGATGCATAAGTAAGTTGTTGGTTAATCCAAAACTACACAATCAAGATTTTTTTACGTGTCTAAATGAATTACCTTTGAAAATCACTGGTTGAATGATTTCTACCCCATATAGGATTTAATTTTCAATTTAAATCACCTTGAGATGTCGTCTGCAACTTCTTTCAATAATGACCAGTCAAATATTTTATCGTTTGGTATTTGGTCATAGAAAATGATTGCTAAAAGAATTTCAAATTTCTATGAACGACAACGTGATAAACTCAATTCAATGCAAAGTTCTGTACTTAGCCCTTTAAAAAAACACCAATCATACCAAATATTCACAAAACTTAAACACGCTTTCAAATTTTCATTTCTTATCATTCTATATCAAATCCGAACAAAAGTTTTAAATATATATAAAAAAAAGTAAAGAGATAAAACGAAGTGTTTAACCGCTTTAAATGAAGAGGTTTATAAATTTGACATTCAATGAACAAGTAAATAATATTATTTCTATAATGTAAATTGTATATTTGCGATAAATCGAATAAGATATAACAATTTATCGAAATTTGAAATTCCACGAATAACATAACCGGCGGCGGAACATATCCTTCGCGACATTTGTCTCTAGGTGGGATAGCAGCTAGAGGCTAGGAAGGATGTAGTGGTAGTACAGGTGCGAGAATTACCAGGAGTCCATTGTTATGTGCTCAAGCCGCCGCGATATGACTGAAATACTGTTTAAAGTGGCGTTAAACCCCAATCAATCAATCAATTTCCTGTGTTTCATGACGGATCCACTCATTTCCAAAAGGAAGTTTCCTTATGACCCTACAGTCATCGTGTGAAATTTTCAATTAATTGTGGACTTTGTCATATGAACAGGCCCTTTTTTCTGTGTTTTCTGATGGATCCACTTAATTCCGAAGGAACTTTTCTTTCGACCCTACAGTCATCGTGTAAAATTTTAAAACATTCTGGTAATAACTATTAACTTCATCACATAAACAAAAATGTACTGAATGATTATCTGTAAGGCCCTTTTTCCTGTGTTTCCAATGCCACAATTATTCCATGCATCTTTGAAGAGAATCCGATAAAAACTATGGACTTTATTCTGTTAACGAGGATATTTCAATCAAGTTCTCATAAGGCCCCTTTTCCCGTGGTACTTTATTGACCTTACCCATTTTAAAAAGAATCAATTCTTAGGATTATACAATCATTCTGTGAAGGTTTGAAGATGATTCGATGAAAACTATGAATATTATTTTGTAATAGATTTTTCATAAGGTTCCTTTTCCAATGGTTATTGACTGATCAGATCCTATCTCAAAAAGAACTCTCCTTATGATGGTTTTATCATTCTGTGAAAGCTTAACGTAAATCCGAAGAAATATGGGGACCGCATTATGTTAAACATAATATTTAGATAAAATTCATAAGGCCCCTTTTTACATGATACTTGGCGGATTCCGAAAAGAACCATCTTTATTATTGAACAATAGTTCTTTGAACTTTTGCAGTGAATCCAGTGAAATCTAGGGACATCATTATCTTAAATAGATAATTTGAATAAGTTTTTCATAAGGCCCCTTTCCATGTGATACTTGACGTATCAGATCCACAGTCAAAATCAACAATTGTAATGATGGTACAATCAATCTGAGGAATCTGTGAACTTTATTGTGTTAATGAGGATTTTATAGTGAAATTTTAAAAGGGCCCCTTTTCCCGTGATGATTTTACAGAAAAAACCAACGAGGTCTTTTACCTGAATGCTACAGGTCAAACTATAAAAAATCGTGTATACCTGTACAAAAAAAACCCCAAAAAACCCAAATAAAAAAACAAATTAAATATATTCTCCAGACAAGAAAATTTCCGGATCTCAACGCAATATAACGATGTCGTGAAGTATTCAATATGCAATACAGACAAGGAACAGCCTGTCAGTTGTAATACGAGGAAGCAGTTATGGTCGGTGTGAGAGCACATAAATTTTGTCTGCTTCTATGAAGCTTAGTACTACCACTGGTAATCCGATTATATAACAATTAGAACTCAAACAAGGTTACACAAATTACGTTGACCTAGTTTTCCGTGACACACAATTAGTTTATTGTGTACCTGTTAGAAAATGTTGAGGTAGAATATTTTTCTGTCACAAATGGGCTTAAACATATACATGCTCTATTTCTGGAAGTTTGCGTAGTTCTTTGTAATTACCTATTTCTTTAACAACGATTGTGTAAAACTTTCTTATAACTCATTTTAATCCTGCAAAAATTGGATTCTCGAACTTACAGCATTATTCGCGCAAAATTTATTGGCTGATAAAAATCCCCAAAATCGATAGCCGTTTCGAGAATCGATCTCGAGATTGTTTGACCGCAAAGCCGATACTAAACCTCAATACCACAGACTTTGCCATTTCTGATCCGAGAAGGAATTTTCTTTTAAAATGTTCCACAATCAGTGACCGTTTTCTGTATATCAGAGATTATCGCTTTTCCCTTACCTTTGTCGTAATTATTTTCCTTTTGATGATGCCATTGTTTCAGGTAGATTGATTTTAGAAATACAGTAAATAATCTCGATAACTTGTTAAAAAGTAAAGCATATGCATTTATTTTAATCAGTACAAATTTGATATAAGCTCGTTCTAAAATGAAACTGGTACATTCTGTTGGAGTTCCGTGCGATTCAAGTACATGTCTGAAATTCTTTCAACTATAGTGTTGGTTCCAGACATGTTTAACGTTACAGAATAAAATTTGCTCATAAAACAAATATTCTGAGGTTATCCTGATATATTGAAAAAAAAAAAAAAAAAAAACCTTTAACACGATTAAATTTTCAGTTCCATATCTGTGTGGAAACAAAAAATATTCACAATTTCTATTAATTCATAATACTTATGAAAACATGAAAAATCATATATTCTCAAATCATGTCAAATTAGCAGTCAATCTTAACTAGTTAACCCGCTGATTATCATCAGAAATCATGAAATTATCCACGTTTAAAAATTGAACAAAACCTCTTAGACAAAAGAAATACGTCTGTAAAATCGAAAAGTGGCAAAATGGTATTAGAATTAAAGCAAGGGGACCAAGTTGGCCATTGGTCGCTAACATTAGTTTTTATTTAAAGAATATGAATATGGTACTGTAACTTCAAAGCAGATCCTTCTTGTGGCATTATAAACATTCCAAGCTTCATTTAGATTTGGCCAAAGTTGTGACAGCAAAAAAAACATAGCCACAAGGGACTTGTCATATGAGCCCTTTTTTGCATTTTCAGTTTCAATAGGTTTCATCCTCATGATCGAACAGATATTCAAGTAAACAATAGCACCAAAAACCCAATTTCATATTTTTTATTGGCATATTCACATTTTCAATAAGATTCATCATTGTGGCCTTACAAACATTCCGACCAAGTTTCACTGAGATAAATTTGTGACTCCTAGATGAGCCATTAAGATCTCTTTTCCAATGTCTCTAATGACACAGTTTCAGACAAAGTTAAACAAAATTATACTTAAACCGTGACCTCTGAGAGCAAACACTTAAATTGCTGAGACGGTCGACAGACATTCACGGATCATCACAGCGGCAAGCAAAGAAGAAAAGAGAGAAAAAAAAAAAAAAAAAAAAGAGAAAAGAGCTGAAAAATAAATTGTTTTCGCAAGATGTATTTCCACGAGTGTATTTCACCGGTGAGACTATCCAGTCCTTGTTATAGCAAGGTAGAGGACTTTTTGTGGATAAAACGTCAATAGACCGGCGTTCTTTATTTGATCATAATCGACCTCAAACAAGGTTTACAATACCGTTAATTACTCTGCGATTAAACAATCGACATTTGATAAGGTTTATTTGTTCGTGGATGCATTAAACACGTTTGTTAGCATGTGTCTTGTCCAGATCGAAACCCAGTCATACAAAGCTAGTAATGCCCGATCGATATAAAAATATGGACAGATCTGTAGTATGAAACAATTGCAACTGGATGTAAATAAGTAAATGAAATATTTTTGATTTCTTGATCTTAGAAAACATAGCTTTACGTTATTGTTCAAATAGCCTCTTGTTGTTTCTTGTAAAACGCCCATTAAATTATCACATAGGTCCAAGGTAACGAAACTATCATCAACAGATAATTCTTAATAAATGAGGGCATGAGACCCTCTACTGGCTATAAGTATCGTCCTAAATTAATCTAATATTTAAAGAACTAAATAATTAAAGAAGAATGCATGAAATGAAAATAACTTATTGGACTTTATCCCCTTATCATTTAGAGTAATAATCCTAAGAGCAACATTTCCTTTGTTTTTGACAGAATCGCTCCATTTTCAGACGGAACCATCTTTATGACCCTATAAACATCGTTTGAAAGATCCATATATATTTGGATAATAATTGTGAACTTCACCACCTAAACAGTCTTTGAGGCGTTTTCCGATTTCCGATGACCCTACAATCATCCTGTGAAAGTTCCAAAAGAACCCTATTGTAATTGTGGACTCTATTACGTAAACGAGAATTGTTTGAGTGAAAATCCGTAAGGCCCCTTTTCCCGTGTTTCCGATGCCACAATTATTCCATGTATCTTTGAAGAAAATCCGATATAAACTATAGACTATTTTGTGTAAAGGGGGATACTTCAATCAAGTTCTCATAAGGACCCCTTTCCCTTCATACTTAAAGGACCTGATCCGTTTCAAAGGTTCTAGCCTTTAGATAATACAATCAATCTATAAAAGTTTTAAAAGAATCCGTTAAAATCTGTTGATTTTATTGTGTAAACGAGGACTTGCAAATGAAATTTCCATAAGGTCCCTTTTCCCATGGTACAATCCATCATTGAAAGATACCGATGAAAACTGGGGAGAATTTTTATGAAATTTTCATGAGGCACCTTTTCACGTGATACGTGGCAGGTAAGATGAAATTTCAAAATACAATCCTAATGATTGTACTTTCATTCTGTGGAAGTTTGAAGACAATCTGATGAAATTTATGGACTCTTCTGTGTTGAAGAGGATTTTCGAAGATACTAGTAGTTTATAGTTCCGACCAAATTTCGAAATGAACGATCCTAATCATGGTACAATAATCATTGAAAATTAAAAGAAAATCCGTTGAAAACTGTGGAATTTATAGTGTAAAACAATGATCTATAAATAGAATTTTCACGAGGCACCTTTTGACGTGATACTTGGCGGATAAGATAAATTTTCGAAAGGAACGAATAATGGTACATTCTGTTTGAAGAGAATTTGATGAAAACCATTGACTTTATTGTGTTAACGAGAATTTGTAAATTAAATGAAAACTGTGGAATTAATAGTGTAAACAAGGATCTTTAAATGGAATTTTCACGAGGCTTCTTTTCCCTTGTTACTTGAGTGATCGAACAGAATTTCGAAAGGAACGGTCCTAATGATGGTGCAATCAGTATGCAAAAGTTATATGAGGAAAACAGATTAAAACTTTAAAACTTTATTTGGTTAACGAGAATTAAAAAATCAAAGTACTGAAAGTACTGTTAGCTAGCAAAGCATGGTTGAATTTAGAAAACAATTTGCCCTTGCTTAGTAGAAAACATTTTGGACATTGAAGAAATTGCTTGTTGCAAGCAATTTCTTCATTGTCCACAATGTTTTCTAAAGCTTTTTTCTTTAGATGCTTAAAAAGTGAAATTGGGCAGGAATGGGTTAAATAGCAGAGTTCTTTACAATTTAAATAGAGTTTGCCACATTCCTGAAATACTTAAGAACTATTTTTTATGGTGTATGCATTCCATGGCTTTGGTGGTTAAGCCTCCAGCAGCAGTTTGCACTCATTGAACTTTGAGAACAACTCAAAATTTTGTCTGTTAACTTAAGCTATCAAAGCTGACGCTTTGCTAGCTAAAAATAAAAAAAAAAAAAAAAAAAAATCACCTTTTCTCGTTTTACTTGACAGATTGGACTTAATTTCGAAAGGAAAGATCACAATGATGGTACATTCATTCAATGAAAGTTTGAAGACAGTCCAAAAAATAAAACTGTGGACTCTAAAGTGTTAACGAAAGGACAGACGAACGGTCGGACGCTGACCTATCTAATTTGAGCATTCTGGGTAGTGTGATTCGTGACAACTCGGCCGATTCCGTCAAACTACATTCAAAATGTCAGCGCCAAGAATAACATGTTTGTCATTAGTCTCTTTTTAATTGTTTTCTTTGTTCACGTGGTGTTTGACAGTATTTCTGTTTTATCACAAAGAACTTAACTGTTTTAAACCTATACTTTCTCATCGATTGTAAAAAGTTATTCCAACCTAGAATAATCCCTCTAAATTCTTCTATCTGAAGAATACACCAGAACTCGCGCTTATCATGAGGGCCAATAACAGAACCAAGATCGATGGCCGCTCCAAGGAATAGAGCTCAGGACCTCTTGTTCGGAAAATCGACACCTTTCCTCTCGACCTAGGACGCAATCCATTTTCTATATATTAGCGATAGTAAGCATTTACTTTGTATGCCTAGCTTTAGGAAATACAAACGTGACTAGTGGTGGAGTATGCAAGTTCAGATCTCTACATTCTAAAGATCTCTACATTCTAAAGGAGGTCTTCGATACATCATTGTCTTACTGAATGAAATATCTAAACGGTAGCTTGATTGATTGAAGTGGGTTTAACGCCACCTTCAACTGTATTTCAGTCATATCGCGGCGGCTAGAGCACCTAACAATTGGTTCCTGGTATTCCTCACACCAGTACTACCACTACATCCTTTCCTAGCCTCCAGCTGCTATCCCACTTAGGTTTACGATTATCCGCTCATTGGTGAGAGACAAATGTCGGATATATGCCGGGGATCGAACAAAAACGGTAGCATATACAGTATCAGATTGCAAGTAGATGTAGACTGAATTTTGTTATTCCCAATATTTATGCAATTTTTCTTTTCCTTTGCATTTTTCGAATTGTGAATGACTGATAAAGCAGCGCGATTGTTGCGAAGATTACTCGATTTACTGAAGCACTTCATTCAAGCAGGATCCATCGCAAACAAGATTCAAATGTTGTTAATTACTCTGCAATTAAACAATCGACCTTCAATAAGGTTTGTTTAAACAGGATAGTAATAAACACACACGAATCAATATTTATATCATCGAAATCAAAACCTGACATTTTCTTTTTCATTAATAATCGATTTTTCTCCCAGAACAAAGTTGAAAGGAGCCTGTAAGCGCTTCACAATTTCATTTATTAGTAGCTAAGTCTTGAAGCCAAGAATTAAAGTTATAGATATATTTCAGGAACACAGGGCTCTACTTTTATGTATGTGTAACGACAGATTGAAAGCAAAAGGGGATCGAACATGGGAACCAACGATTAGGAGTCCGACGCGCTACCTACTTCGCTATGGCCGTAGTAAAGTGACACACAGTAATACATCCAGTGAACTTTGGAGACCACAGAGCGTCCAATAATTGTTTGGACGTTTACGGAACGGTTACGTATTAAAGAATCAATAAATTTACAGATATCGCAGATATTGCGTTTTTCACGATCTCAGGATGAGAAATATGTGGTGAGGAATTATCATTAGCTCTGGTGCAGTGTCAGCATATTAACGAGCCAGTAAATAATATTATAACATTAGTATTATGAACGATTTTTCTAATAGCACAGCATCTGTTGCTAGATTATGCGATCATGTTTAACCACGCAGTATTCTTCAAAAACTTTTTGGATCTAAACTTGTATCAATCGATGACTAAAATTTCACATATAAGCACTATAAATATTCAAAAAAATAGGCCATGAGCCCTATGAATTTATTTGGATTAATATTTTTTAAGTCTGAAACGAGGCTGAAATGGAAATTTCGCTACTTTCGTACATCTTATTGAATGTGATGATAACGGGTTTTGATTTGAAAAAGATTTACATTTCATCGAAATTATTTCTAATATATGACCCTAATTTCAAGCGCTTCCAATTAAACTATAAATTAATATCACTTCAAGCATAGCTTGCTTTGACACACATACAAAAAAAAACCAAAAAAAAAAAAAACTGGCATTTTCAAGTGTTTATAACCTCTCTCCCTTGATTTCATCGGTGAAAAACATGTGTGAATATGAGATTTGTAATAATGATATGATAAAAATAACATAGTTAACAAAAGAGAATACGCCATAAAGAAATATAAACTGAAGTAGCCGGCTGCCAAAAAACTAACAATACAAAAATTTTAAGTAACAGGCATTGAGATTATATAACAGCTGACTGTATAAATCTGAATTATTACACGAAATTGTTCTGAACTAGATGTTTGGTTCTTACAGTGTCCAATATATCTGTGGTATATTTGTAAATTGTTTATTTCATCTGACAACCACGGGGGCTGGTTTCCGTCAGATGAAGTATGAAGTACTTCGTTTCCTATAAACATGGTCTTAAAAAAAGTATGCCAAAACTGCTTACACGGTAAGTATAAACACTGTTTACTTATTTCAGTTAAGGTAATTACATAATGATGTATTGAAATCAGCCGATATATACACTTTTTGTACAAATCAAACTACAAAAGAATAAAGAATTCAGAATTGGTAACCAGTTAACAGATCAGGAACTTCGCTGGCAGTAGGAAAACTATCGGCCCTTGTCAGACTACGAGAAAACTGCTATACCTGTTGGATTTGAAATGCGACCTCTGATCGACCTCTGCTGGATCAAAACCTGTTTCATTCTATTTGTAGTTCCCATGGGGTGTATTTTCAAAAACGTTCTGGGCTTGAAAGATAAAATCAGTTATGATCTTTGTAATGAAAAAGATCACAACAGATTACCTATCAAAATAAAATGAGGTAATAACCATTTCCCAAAAATGTTTTATAGATCGTAATCTGTCAATCTGCAAAAACTACTTATTGATAAAATTTTAGCATTGTAGCAAAAAGCAAGTGATTATAGACAAGTTTTAAATATGATTCAAGTTTATCTTAAGTAAGCAAAATAGACGAAATATCTGAAATACAACCATACAATTTTCAAAAATTGGTTGTAAAAAAATTCTCTCAAATCATGTTTTTCTCAGAGTTAGTAAATTACCCAAGTAGTGAAGAGATTATCGGAATTTCTAATTATCGCAGCAATCAAAATATTTTTCTGCGAAATTCAAGATACCAACAAATAATGTTGCTTTATTTTTTATACACAAAAGTAATATATAGCTTTTATCAGCTTATCGATTTATTCTATGTTGCATCAAGCGTTAGAGACATGTTTTTTTCATATCATGAAATGCTTTTATCTGTGTGCCATTAAATGACATGATCAAATGAATGAAACATAAAAGAATTACCCCACTTCGGCCATGTTTGTATAAGTCGCTCGAATAACGCTGACGAGCAACGAAAATAATACTTTGTCTATAATAAATCATGATGAACTATGATATAAATACTGAGATAAACCAACGAGAGAATATCGGAACGTTTCATTGTTAATTTGCGGAAGCATTTATAGTCGGCGCTGGATCAAGTTAATATCGTCGTCTTACAAGAGATCTAAATGCCGTAACTGATAATCTGTGGTATTACAAATTGTGCACATCTTATTAAATGCTTTCTCTGTCCCGCTAACTTTTTCTATCGCAGTCCTTTTATTGCAGACCCCCCTCCCTCTCTCTTTCTCTTTCTTTCTCTCTCTGTCATTCTCCCCCCCCCTATTCTCTCTAAATTTTACACGATAATAGTAAATGCTTTTTGATAAAAGCTAGCGTACCTTAAGATTTTGGGACGTATAAGCTTGGACAGTCTTGTAAGAAAGAAATGACTCTGACATATATAATCCAGCCACGATAATGTGTCACGTGACGAAGACCGACTTTGTAGGTTAAAAAGTTACTGTTTTAGCATATATACTGAGAACCTTTAAGTAACCGATAGACACAAATCGGTAACAACAACCCAGTCGCCTGTGTTGTGATTTTAAAGGTTTTTGTAAACAAGTGAACAACTTAGGTGAATATTGTACTTCTAAATTGACATGGCACTTCATTAACTTTCGTTGCTTCGCGATTAATTCTAAAAGGGCACCAATAACATATAAATATTTTGTCCGGTTATAATGATAAGTTTCTATAGCGCGTTTTATTTTAAATGACGAGGTTCTAAATAATGGGTTAAAACGAAATATCAAATGAATCAGGTTAAAATTTAGAATAATAAAAAAAAAAAAAAAAAAAAAAAAAATGACAAAACTAATTATTTGGAGGGATAAAAGAGAATAGAAACGATCTTAGACAATCTTTTGGGTTAGAAGCTCTCAAATTTCAGATTTTCAGGAAATTTTATAATAAATCATACAAGAACGCATTAATACTGCTTTGATCTTTGTCATAGAGCTCTTTTGAATTTTGAAACCAGGGTATTTATACGAAGCAGGATTTATAAAGGGAACAAACATGTATACGTATTCACGAAAAGTAAATTTTCGAAGAAATTTCATCATAGCTAGATTAACTCGTCACCTGGAATATCTGTACAGCTTTTTGAACTTTAAATGCTTTGATTGTCTGTGTAGTTTTATGTGACATACACAAAGTTAATGTAACCCCATGTTAATTCTCGAAGTTATCCCAACCTTATTTTTGCTGACCTGTAATAGGAAAGGGGCCTCCTTCGAGTTGCGAAGGGTAATAGATCTTCATTTGACTTTTCGGATGATATCCGTAGTTGGCCTGTGCTTGAAACTAGCCCCCTTTATAGCGCACTTGAGCACAAAGTGCCCATGGTGACCTTTGGTGATCATTGAATGTCTGTCGTCCGTAGTGAGTCTTGCGACGTGCGGCATCACCAATTACAATGTTAACACTCTACAGTGAAACTTCGTGAAACTTGACCAAATTAATTGTTAGGCGTAAGGATGAACCATATATATTATGGAAAGGTTTTGACTCAAACTACATGAAACTTGGCTAGAATAATTAAGTGTTAGGCATAAAGATGAAGCCTTTTAACTAGGACAAGGTTCTATTGGAAAACACAAGAAAAGGGGCCTTAATGACATTTCTTTGTTTACACCCTAAAGGCCACAATTTTGGCTCAATCTTCATGAAACTTGAACAGAATAATTGTTAGGTCATAAGGATGAACCCTATTAATAATGGGAAGGTTCTATTCGAAAACACGAGAAAAGGGGCCTTGATTTTTTTGTTTATACTACAGAGGCAACAATTTTGGCTCAATCTTCACGAAACTTGGCCAGAATAGTTTTTATGTCATAAGGATGAACCCTGTTGGTTATGGATAGGTTCTAATGGAAAACGCGGGGTAGTGACCTTTATGACGATTTCTTTGTTTTACACTAAAGAGGCCACAATTTTGGCTCAATCTCTACGGAACCTCACTAGAATAGCTGTAAGGTCATAAAGGATGAAAATTATTGATTAAAGGAAGGTTCTATTGGAAAACATAGGGAAAGGGGCCCTAATTACTATTTCTTTGTTTACGATAAAGAGGCCCAAATTTTAGCTCAATCATTATGAAACTAGACCAGGATAATTGTTAGGTCATCAGGATGAACCATTTTGCTTGTGGGAAGGTTCTATTTGAAACACGGGAAAAGGGACCTTTCATGAAAATTTTATTTGTTTACACCCCAGAGGTAGAAAATTTGGCTCAATCTTTATGAAACTTGGCCAGAATAAATGTTACGTCATAAGGATGAACCCTTTTGATTATGGGAAGATCTATTGGAAACACAGGACAAGGGGCCTTAATGCCAATTTCTTTGTAATTACCTTTAGGCCACAATTTTGATTCAATCTTTATGAAACTAGGATAGAATAATTGCTAGGTCTTAAGGAGGAACCCTATTGGAAAATACGAGAAAAGGGGCCTTAATGATAAGTTCTTTGCTACACTCTAGAGGTCACAATTTTGACCCGATCTTCATGAATCTTCGGCTAAGTCATTATTAGGTCATACGGATGTACCCTATTGATTTTCGGAAGGTTTTAAGGCAAAACATTTGAACAGGGGCCTTTATAACAATTTCTATTTTTACACTCTAGAGGCAACAAATTTGGCTCAATTTTCATGAAACTTGGCCAGAATAATTATAAGATTATGAGGATGTACTATATTGGCTAATGGAAGGTTATATTGGAAAACACAGGGCAAAGGGATTTTAGTGGCAAGTTCTTTGTTTATACTCTAGAGGCCACAAATTTGGCTCATACTTCATGAAACTTTGCAAGAACAATTGTAATGTCATAAGGATGAGCCCTTTTGATTTAATATAGGTTCTAATGGCAAACACGGGGAAAAGGACCTTAATGTCAATTTCTTTGTTTACACTATGGATGCAACAGCTTCGACTCAATCTTCATGAAACTTCGCCAGAATAGCTGTAAGGTCATAAGGATGAAAATCTTTGATTATTGGAAGGTTCTATTTGAAAACAAGGGGAAATTGACCTTAATCACAATTTATTTTTTTATGCTCAAGAGGCCAAAATTTTGGCTCAATCGTTATGAAACTTGGTCAGGATAATTGTTAGGTCATAAGGACAAATCCTTCCTTTTTATTATTGGAAGGTTATATAGTAAAACACGGGAAAGGGGCCTTAATGACAATTTATTTGTTTTACACCCTATAGGCCATAGTTTTTGATTAATTTTCAAGAAATTTGTTACAATTATTTGGCTCCAGTAGCTTTTTTTTTTAACAGCAGATGATTTAGGTGAGCGAACTTGGACCAGTGTGGTCCTCTTGATCATTATTTGTTTTGTGTTGACTCTGTGAGGTCCATTTTGCGCCAAAGATTACATATATACATGCACAATAAGCGTTATGTACACCATCTACACAAGGTTTAACCAATTCAACTCGCCCAGAAAAAAACCTTGATCGCAAAAGGTCTAATATGTAGTACTTCTTTGCAAATATAAGTAGATTTAACACATCACTTTTTGAATGATTAAAGGTAAATAAACGTATTACATACATGTATAAGGATAATGAAAGTTAAATGATAAAACAAATATATATGTGATGCGTTCGTTTATTGTTTATTTGGTTTTACATATGATCGAAAAGTTTCAATCATACTCAAATCGTGGCTACACACTTATTTTATCTGCACTTGAATGCATATGTGCACTTTCTTTTTTCGTCCAAAAGCTGTTTCCCTTTTCTGAACGATTTTTGTTTCACTTGTTCCTTGAAAGATAGATCGAAAGGGCTTGAAACACGGACACTATAACGTGCGTTAACATAACGCTAAAAAGATGCCTTCCAACGATACGTGTTTAGGCAATGTTTTGAACTAATATGAACTTACTGTTAAATAATCATATAACGATATGTAGAGTAATTATAATTAGACTGGATAATATACAGAAAAGGGATTGTTTCCCGTTGACCAGAACTGTATTATAGAACAGAGTATAATTAGGTTGGTCATAATCTCAATAACTGTATAATGCAAAATTGATCACAGTAAGAGTATAATAGTATAGGATAGCGATAAACCAATCTATTCATAATTTGTGCACGAAACCTTTAAACACGATTTTAATTGAAGTCTGATCTGTTTGTTTGAATAGGGTTAACCGCTGATTTTAATAATTTTTCAGTCATATCGCGGCGGCTGGAGACCTATCAATTGATTCCTGGTATTTCTTAAACCAGTACAAGCATTGCATCATTTTCTAGCCTCCAGCTGCTATACCACTGATGTGTACGATTGTCCATCCATTTGTGAGAGATAAATGTCGGAAAAATTGAAGTCTGATTAAAAGATCATTTGTAATTATCTACATTAATTAATAACATGAAACAGACGATAGACATGAAAATAATGCACGTTAAGACGACTTTTTGATTCAATTTTATTCATGTGTATTTAAATGATATTTGAACATTTGACTAACCATGAAAATTAAATGTAATATGAAAAGATAAATTAGTTAAGAGCATGTGTTTGATCTAAATGCTACATTTCTGTCTTTGAAAGTCCAAACGTATAGGATTCTAATATCGAGTATCAAAATGCAGGCATAAGTTGTGTATATTATATATATTAGCATCAGTATGTTTTAAATGTGAACATGTTCTTTTATGAGTGTACGGATTTAGCAAGAATTGGTAGTGACGTACTTTCTCTTTATCCAGGAATTATTAATTACTTAGAGAATGTTATTGCAACAAAAGGTGATAATAATTAATCAGGTTTTCACAAAAACACCAATATGAAATAAAATTCTCTAAGTCTGTCCTAGATCTTAGAGGCCGCGACTATAGCGCATTGGTAGCTTACAGGACTCCTAATCTAATGGTCATGGTTTGATCCCCGGCCGCGGCAAATATCCTTTCCGACGTTTATCGCCTACTACCAGATTTGTCGACCATTTGGCGACCGATGACCCCAAACTTTAACATCTTCTAATGATTGCAGTATATTTTCTTAAGCCCACCTTAGCACAAATTGCTCAAGGCTGGCTATTGTGACCACCACAGTTCTTCGTTCGTTCTTTGACGACACAACTTGTCATCTTTTAAAGTGTTCGAATCGGTAGAAACTTGGCAGAGGTGTAACTTTGATAAAGCTCTACCAAAGCGGTGAAAAGAATTAAATTCTGTCAAGACTTCGGTTGTCGTAAGGTAATCAAAAGACCGAAAGGATGAAAATCTATTTGTCTTCTTGATTTTATGACCCTCAAAATAAGAAATTAAAACAATGTCACTATGATGTCTCTTTTTAGGTTTTGCATGGGCACCGCTCAGACTTCTTCAATCAATATCCTTGTTACAACTTAAATCGTTTGGTAATATGTTTTCCTACGTTGGTATACTTTGTTTTCAGATCAGCTTTTATTCGCAGGAATACAATGGTGTTTGATACTTCTTGTCTTATTTAATCCATTACCACACAATCCCACCTTTCTACGACCCTTACGAAAAAAGCTCTAGAAACGAGGTGGAAAAACGAGATTTTCTACATTGTTTTTTACCCCGAATTTCAGAGATACTTGGAATTCTATCAACTTCAGATTGTCGTCGGCATCTTTTTTTATTTGAACCTGTCTAAAATTTCGTCGTTAGGTAAGGGATAGATCAACGCTATTTTTCAAATCCGTTTCAAAGTTTTTTTTTAAAGATGTGCAACTTATTTTCTAAAAACTTAGTCGATGCACGTAAATTCAAGATATTGCTTTTTTGCAAGACAATACTCTGTTTTGTCTATCAAATTACGGGTGATGAATGTTGTAGGTTATGTTTGCCACAATCTTGTCAGGTCTACAAGCCACAAACAAAATGGGAACAATCATTTTCGCGCATCATTTCAATTACAGCAGTCTCGGGTTAATGCCATCTTTCTTCACTACGGAATCATGAAGTCTTTTGGTCTTATCTAAAGAATACTTCTTTACTACATTTACATGAAGTAGCATGCGTTCGTTTTTCATATCTTATTCCTAAAGCAACTACAATATACAAGCTGTATGATTATATCTCTTTGTAGATATTAAGAATCGATACATCATATATCAATTTACGTATAACATAGAAAATGAAATATTCTCTCTCCCCATTTGACAAAATGTACACAAGGATATATAGTGGAGGGAAAATGCGAATTATCCCAATTTAGGAAAAGTAATGTTATTACTCTCACACACGTTTTTAAAATCTAAAAATCATGTCAAATTTGACTTCGTTCAAGTTTTGCTCCTGTAGGGATATGGGTTCCTTGTGACAACATGAATGTTTTATGTATATATCTAGTAGAATATAGTGTTTGTTAAGGAGAAAGAATCCCATTCATTTTTTTCTGATTTCAACCTTGGGACTCAGAACCTCATTACACCCATTGCTACAGAGTGACGACAAATGAATGTTACATTCAAGTTTCATTCTAGTATTGGTTGAATCTGTAGAACACATACGTCAGGGTTACTTCCTTTGAGTGACAGTTCGCGCGTAACGCTTATTTTGCGTGTCATTTATAAGGAGACATTTGATGTCTTCTCCCTGCTATTTATGTCAAACAATATTATGAGAAAGAGTTATGCTATAGTATGCTATAGTACAGTTGTTCTAGATATTCGTGATTTCAGTACCTAGCAATGTGATTGTCCACCGAAAAAGAAAAAAGGTGGATTGTACAGGGTTAGAGCCACCTCAAAGGATATTTCAGTTATAACACGGTGGCTGGTACTATGGTTACTTATTATTTCTTACGTCTTCTTATGTCGGTACATTCAATCTTTGTCACCAGGTGCTTACCTAACTTGGGCACTCTTCTTTCACACATCAATTGCCCATCGAGAGTAAATGATATGTCACAATTACCGTTCAAATTTTTATAATTTGTGAAACAAGAAGATCATGATGGTCCTAAATCGCCCACCTAAGTCATCTGTTAATCAAAGTACATGTACTTTTTTGTATACACATTACTGCATTGCAAAATGATAGATTCAATAATCATAGGAGTATTGGCGTAGGTCCGCACGCTAGATTTTCTAGGAATAGTCTGAGATTCATACCAATCACTGGTTCTTGAGTCGTGCATGTTGCGGACACACGTTTCCTCCAAAGCGGGTTTTTTCGTGGACGGCCAGTATTCTTAAGATGAATATCTAATACATTCAGTGAGCACACATCAATTGCCCATCGAGAGTAAATGATATGTCACAATTACCGTTCAAATTTTTATAATTTGTGAAACAAGAAGATCATGATGGTCCTAAATCGCCCTCCTAAGTCATCTGTTAATCAAAGTACATGTACTTTTTTGTATACACATTACTGCATTGCAAAATGATAGATTCAATAATCCAAGGAGTATTGGCGTAGGTCCGCACGCTAGATTTCTAGGAATAGTCTGAGATTCATACCAATCACTGGTTCTTGAGTCGTGCATGTTGCGGACACACGTTTCCTCCAAAGCGGGTTTTTTCGTGGACGGCCAGTATTCTTAAGATGAATATCTAATACATTCAGTGAGCATAGATAGTTCGCTGGGATAGGGTTCAGAGCAGAAATTGTTTGTTGATATTTGTAAAATATTTTGTATGTAAATACATGTAAGTATATGTATTACCCGCTGTTGCCATAATTATACGCATCTCGCATACGCAAAACAGGGGTGTTGTTTGGTTTTGTCTGTGAGGGTATTGAGACGTTTGATTTCTCCACAGTTGATGTTTTTATTGCAATTAGCCACTTGCTACTTTTTGGCGATAAGATATGGAGTTATGCGCACGACGTAGTAATATTTATCCCAATCTGGATAAGTAATACGGTCCCGAAGACAGGTCAATCTTCGGAGAATATGACATGCGCAGACAACGCTGGGACAGGGATATTTTTAGGAACATAATTTAGGTTACAGGAAACTAATACAGTTTCCCGCCATCTGTCACATTTAGTAAAGGGGAAAGTCCGGGCATGTAAACAAAGATCAAGTTGACCTCTGATTGGTCCATAAAATATCAAGACGAAATCTAACGATTTGATCCGATCAATTGATACTCTTTTAATAACTTAGGAGCAAAAAGGATAACATTTTAATGCATTTCGGCCCTTGAGGGGCGGTTTTTATACCCTAGGGTAGTTTTTGAAAAATAGAGTAAAACTAGCTGCGCGGAGGGGGTTATCTTAAAAATGACGTCATAACTCTTTGATAAAATGGATCATGCCATATCACAATTCAGTTATGTTGACGCATGAATGATTGTTCTTGAATTTGACATATGGTTTGACTCCCTTGCAATTTTTGGGGATGAGCTATTTGCTATTTTCTTATAATGGTCGCCTATGGAAAACGGAATAGTTCCCTGTAACCATAATACAAAATAATGTAGTAATCTCAAATACCAAATATGATGCTTCAGGCTTCATAGTTAAAGAGGAGAAGACTTTTGAACCTGCTCATTTTGAGCGAAATTCTAAATTTTGGACCCCTGAGATAGGGAAATTTTAGACAACAGGGGTGTACTTTTTGGAAAAATACTACAAAACCATCTAGTTATAGTTCATACCAAATATGAATGCCATTGGTCATGAAGTTTAGGAGGAGAAATTTTTAAACTTTATATAAATGAGCATTTTACCAACTTTGGAACTATGGGGCGGAGCAATTTATGACCCAAGGATTATAACTTTTAAGAAATTGGTAGAAAACCATGCGGTTATATGATATATGAATGCCTTTTGCCTTGTAGCTTCTGAAAACATATAAAAAGATTGACTAAAACTTCCCTTTTTTAAATGCCATGGCAACCAGAGTTTTTCGTGGAATTGAATTCTTTTAACACTTTTTGTAGAACTTCACTCAGTAAATATTCCTGTAAAGTTTCTGCTTGATCATCTTACTGGTTTAGGAGGAGAAATTTTTAAAAAGAAATCGTGGACAGACGGAAAGACGGACAATGACCGACCACAATAGCTCACCTCGTTCTTTGTGCTCAGATATGCAAAAAAAAAGACAAATCATAGGGCTATGAGCATCGCGCTCTTCCAATTCAGTAAATTGCTGTTTTCAAGAAACAGTTTGTTTAATCAAGTTTAACGTTATGCGCAGGAATGGATAACATCCGTTTGATAACGTTTGATAATTTCACCAATACTTCCAACATCTCTGTAAAAGCGAACCTCATGTTCTATCGTTCTAGTTGCCTTTTATTTGTATATCATTTTTTTTCTTGCTTGCTTTACACCACTTATAACACTTTCAATCATATCTGGAGCACCCAACAATGAATTCATGGTATATCTCGCACCATTACTACCATTTAATCATTTCCTAGCCTCTTGCTGCTATCCCGCATAGGTTTAAGAATATTCTCCACTTTGTGAGAGACAAATGTCGGAAAGGATATGTGCCGCCGCTTTGAATCGAACCCATGCCATCCCATGATTGAAGACTGGGAGTCTGAGGCGCTACCACCTGCGATGTGACAGTGGTAATACCACGATACATACCCTGGTATTTATAATTTGCAGTATAAACCTAATATCCACCTCAATATAAGTAATTTAATGTTTAAATCCAAATTTCCTGCCCTTTTCATGTTTTCAGTAAACGAAAAGTTAAATCGATGTTGTTGCCTGTATTTATTTGCAGACATGAAAGGCCCCCCGGACGTCCTCAATTACCAACTTTTCCTCTAGAATTGTTTAGCCATTACGCTGACAACTTCTATTTGAGAATTAATTTACAAATAATTACTCACAAACATGCAACAGCCGGCAGCAAAATGGAAGCAGCTTTAAAAGGTTGTTTCTCTGCTAGCAATTAATAACAAGCGAATATAATCCAGTACGAACTGAGTTAGTCTTCAATATAATTATTTTAATGGAATACAACAATAAAAAAAGCCATAGAATGCGGTACATAATTGATTTGCAAAGGAAATCGGAATAAATGTCTTAAAAAGTTTCCACAATTATAAAGGGAGATACACAGGATCTGGTTGTTGATCTACAGGTTCTTGGTAACTGTGACTATGAAGGAGGTGAACTTAGCAAGCTCGAAGATTTTAAAACCACGGTAACTGTTGGATCACGGGCTACGCTCAATGACCTCCTATAAGGTTCTTCAACTGAAATATCTAATAACGTTAGGAAAAATAGCCTCATTTATATAAAAGGGAAACCGTTGGTTGGCGATCTAAACGGTGTTACTTCGGTTTGAATAAGCTGTAGTTGTGGCGATTAAGTCGTCAAACAAACAAGACCCTTGACGTTATAAGTTTACTATTAACTTCAGCTCTAAAAAGTGATTAAATTGATCTAAAGATTTTTCATTGACAAGCTCGATCCGTCGAGTATGGTACACCTTTAGCATAAAACCCAATATCTCTGAGTCAATTAATGAGATACAGGGACAAAAATTTCTTTTAAAAACACTATTGTAATAGCACTACTTGCGTGTAGCAAAAGCCTCCTTTTCTTATACAGTTTTCTGACCTAATTGGCTTTTCTGTTTCAATTGTTACATCTTTTGAATTTTCGTTTTCACACATAGAGATCAGATTACATATAAGTGAATGCTGATCTTATTCTCCACTACATATTGATTTGACTGCAATTCCGAAAAGGTTTCTAGATAGTTTAAAAACGGTTAATGCAATTCTAAAATTCTTATATCACATTGTAACGGAGTAAATTGAAATCAGTACCAAGAACAAAGGTTCATAATGTTACATATAATCATATTCCTTTTTTAACCTTATGTTTTTTTGTGGGATTCTGTTGTTAATGTAGGGCTACATACATTAAATGACGGATCGCAGTTGTATTTCAAAGAGTCGATCGACCAATCAAATCATACAATTAGACCGGTAGGGAACTTTGAACTCTAGCATTGGCCCTCATTTATTTGCAGAAATTTTGTTTGTTTGGCGTCTTAAACGCACAGCTTCGGTAACCGACCGTTTTACTCTTTCCTACATGTTACTTGCCTAAATCTTGCAAAAAAACCTTGTTTTATATCGACGTGGAACTTTCTGTCGGAGCTTAGAATGCGGAACCAGCGATCCTTCAACCTACTGATGATTGATCCACGACAAGACTGAGATATTCAATTAATCGCACGAAACGGCATAGTATACCATGGTCCTAAATACGACAAGCTGACGCCAGACTTGTAGAGAATAGTTGAGGAGTGTAATCAAGTAATATAAAAGCGTTGATTTGAAATGACCGAAATGGTAAGACAACTGATATGTCAAACAGCAATGTGCTTTCAATATGAATCACATATATTAAATTAAGTCAAGAACTGTGTAAAGAAAAACAATTTGTTAAAATAATTCCAGGAGGAGAAGACGTTTAAACCTTCTCATTTTGAGCGAATTTCCAAGTTTTAGACCCTTTTGGTAGGACCATTGTTGGTCGCAGGGGCATACTTTTTGAAACATACAAAACCATCTAGTTATAGTATATATCAAATTAAATGCGCCTGGACATAGAGTTGATCGATTGAATTGGGCTTAACGCCACTTTCAACAGTATTTCAGTCATATCGCGGCGGCTCGAGCACATAACAATGGATTCTTAGTATTTCTCACACCAGTACTAACACTACATCCTTTCCTATATAGCCTCCAGCTGCTATCCCACTTATGTTTACTATAATCCACCCATTGTGAGAGAGATTTGTCGGAAAGGAATCTCGCTATAGAGTTTACGATGAGAATATAGTTAAGATGAGTCAGGGTTTTAACGGAAAAACAAATCAGATTGTCTGTTATTTGAAAACCATGTTTTAACCCATTCACACACAGTGACGCTTTTTGACGTCTCCCAAAAAAATTGAGAAAATATTGTGTAAAGTGAAGAAATTACTTATAACAAACAATTTCTTCATTTTCCACAATGTTTTCTAACCTGAATTTTGAAATCAAATTTAAGATTGCATACACTTTCAAATGTAATCTGCCACGTTTTCCAATTTTGACCAGTCTAAAACAATGTCGTCTATTGATGGGTTAACAAGGATAGTGGATATTTATTAGAATTTAAGATTTTTTCAAATAATGAGACCATTCTCAATAATATGACAAAAAGCACCCAAATCATTCGGATTTGGGAGCTTTTCGTTTTAATGACCCTCTGGAAATATCGACTCGGCGATCATTCTATTTGACATTAAACAAATACCATTTCGACATGGGTCAGGTATCTCTCGCTAGCGATTAGATTTATCAGCATACGACATTTATTGAATAATTGGGTTGTATTAGAGTGAAAAAGACAGTTAATCATGAGCATGTGTACCAGCTGTTGCGATATGAATACAGTAATGATGAAGTTTGGTTTCACACATTACAGCCAGTCAATGATGGATATATTTCTTTAATATTGTCCGATTGATTATCGAGGTTCTAGGTAGGTTTTTTATTTGATAATTTTACCGACCAACTAGCTTTATTATCAAAATAATAATCTCACTATTTTCATTGATTCAGACCTTTTTCAGAAGAAGTTCCCTTCAGTTCATTCATCCTGTATATTATTATATGATTATCCATTTGCTTCATACAAGTTACTGTTAAAGAAAGGTTCAGTATCCGTTAAAAGATAGCAAAATTGTTCAATATACGGAAACTACAATCAGTATTTTTATTTTATAACGACAATGGATAAATCTCGACCCAGCCGAAGTATCATTTGAATCCCTAAATTTATAATCATACGTTTAAAACGCTTACAAACGGTGTGTGTTTGTTTGTTTGTTGGTCAGTTGGTTTGTTGTTGTTGTTGTTGTTTTTTCAAAGAGGAGAAACCGCAAAATGTCTTGAAATTTTACCGATGGACAACATGTCCTGAACAAGTTACAAGCAATTACTTGTTTCATATCTTCTAATTTTATTATCGCTATAAAATGTGTTGTTGTGAAAACTTCATGTTAAATGAAAAAGTCTAACAAGATGAAATTAATAAATACTTGAAACCCTTTTTTTTTAATTTGGAAGCATTTTCATCAATAAAAACACAAGACCGCCAAAATACTTTAGCAATACATCCAAGTATTTCGATACGAAAAGTGAATTATTAAAATAATAGAAAACATGACAATTTTCATGCATTGAACAGATGAATATATAGCACTATGAATGTCTTAATGATTACAATAACGGATATAGCTCAACAACTATAGTTACCTCATTACCTTAGAATTATTCCAGAATAAACCGACACACGGTAAATCAAGGCTGTGAGCTGTACAAGACAATATCCAATAATGCATGAGTGACGGTGTTATCCAGTTTTATCTAACAATTTACAGCCAATGAATATCCAATAAGTCCCTATGAATGGACAATACTGCCAAATGTCAACAGTCTGATAGTACTTTTGCTGTTGGCAAACTCCTCATAAATACCAGAAAATGCAACAGCTTTCAAATACCACTAATAATTGCCGAAAACTTTGCCAATTATTCAATAAGTCTGTAATATCTTTAAAACAACATGAAAGGGTACAGGACATTTCTAACAGTGCCATTGCATCTGAAGTAAATTTCGCCTTGGTTTGTCTGAACTACTATTCAAAGAGGCGTTATTCTCCATTAAAAAACGAAGACAACATACATTGTATCGCTTCAGTCAGTGAATGAATTTTGTCTAATCATCTACAACAAATATAAACTATAAAAACTTAACCCATACTGTTGTTTGTTCTTGTTGTTATAGTTTAATTGAGAGACGAGTACATGTTTGATTTTAAGGAATTGTAGCTGCTAACATATTCCAGGATAAATTTAATTTTCCTTTGTCTAAATCTATCGTCGTTTTTTCCCCTAAGAAGTAAAAGACAACCACAAATAAACAAACTCGGTAAACATCCAGCGCCAATTGACTAATCGCGGCTATCAATCAAATAACAAGTCGACCAATGAAATTATTACTTTAGACCAGAAATGAGTTGTGAGCTCCAACATTAGCCACCATTTTTGTTAACTTTTTTGTTGGTTTGGCGACTTAAACGTCATAACTACAGCGTTTCCAAGCTATAGCTACTACGTTTAAGTAGCCAACCAACTATTCTAACATTTGTTACATGCTACTCGCCATATTTTTTTCAAAATTTCAAAATAACGCCGTTTAAAATCGAAGCGGGACTTCCTGTTGGAGTCAATGGGCATGGCAAATGGATTAAGTGGGTAGAGCCAGCGATTGGTCATTTGTATGTTTAACATGGGTAACAAGCATAAGTAATTTGGAATATGGCCGATATAGCGGATTATTGTTCACAGAACATGGCCGATTTAGCGGATTATTGTTCACAGAACATGGCCGATATAGCGGATTATTGTTAACAGTACATGGCCGATATAGGGGATAATTGTTCACAGAGAACATGGCCGATATAGGGGATAATTGTTCACAGAACATGGCCATTAAGCGGATTATTGTTCACAGAACATGGCCGATATAGGGGAGTATTGTTTTCAGAACATGGCCGATATAGCGGATTATTGTTTGCAGAAGGAACGTTTTTCTTCTTCGAATAGACTGTACTCCTAGATGTAATGAGTCCATATTAACGGTCTATTTTTTTTTAATTTTTTTATTTTATTATTTATTTTTTTATTTATTTATTTTTTTTGCTTGTTTCCAATGTTGATCAAGCGTTGGATAAGATAAATAACTCCTGTCAGATTCAATTCATACTTCCAAGTCAAAAATATACGAGTCCATGTAAACTAAACCAAAAACATTCTTCTGTTATTTAATATGTTATCGTTCTGATCATAGTTAACAGTTGTAAGCTACCGGGTAGAATTTCAGACGAGGTGATTACCCCGTTTTCCAACATATACAGACTATCAATGATATGTTTAAAGTGAATTACTCCGAACACTACTGATAGGATTATAGGTTTAATCTACGTTTTTGGAAACGTTAACATTTGCAGAGTGCAGAGACACGAAAATTCGTTTAACGCCCGAATGCGAAACACGTCCGAAAAATGGTGAAGAAGAAAATATTCAAACAGAGATAGCGAAAGAAAAGTTTAATTATTAGCTCAAAACTTTCCCGACCGAAAAAAATCAGAAAAATTGCGTTATGCATCGCGCAGCCATTATTGTTTACCATGACTTTGTTAGGTGAAATTACGTCACACTTGAAACTAGAGGCTTCGCAACACCAGCCTGAATTTACTTGTCATGATAAAAGTTCAGTGTTCTGACATTGGAGGCAATCCATTTTAAAAACTACCGAACAACTTTTTGGTTACTTAAGTTAAGGGAGACAACTTTCTTTTGTGTAAGAAATACTCACAGTCAAACAATGATTTCCCTTGCACTACATGAACTTAGGCCAATCTTGCATTCTTTATTATTTAAACTAATTAACCCTTGTTATGCTGAACCCGGAATATTTCGGTTTTGGCAGGAGATGTAGACCAAGATCAGCCTGCACATAAGTGCAGTCGGATCTTGGTCTACACCGCCTGCTTGTAATTTACTTGGCAGAGTTGATGTCTAAATTGATTTCTAAAAGAAATATTGATTTTTGAACAACAAGTTCTATCAGTTCTTTCAGCCCTTTGATTTTACAGCAATTCAATAAGGTAATTTATACAGCATGACAAGGATTAAGATTTGTTCAAAAACTGATTATTAATTACTGAAAGATCATTCCTTCGGAATTTATTTGAACAATAATCCTCCGATTTTTTAGACAATTATTTTGAGAACATAAGATATCATAATTACACATTCACCCCGACCCTTTTAAGCCGTGTTCAAAAACCCAGCAAATTCTATGAAGCAATCTGATGAATGTATTCACAAAAGATTATTCCTGAGTAATAAGGTTGAAATTCATCAACTAGTTTCTTATGTGAAGATTTTCAATAGATCCGCCCATTAAAGCCATTATTTTTATCCGATCGTAATCCATTGGAGGAATCTGATCAAGGATCACCAAGGAGCATTCCAGTGAATTTGTTTGAATTATGTTCAATACTTTCTGAGGAGAGATTTCTAAAGTAAAAGTTTACGGATGACGGACACCAACCATGACAATAGTTCCCTGGCTTCCAGACAGTTGAGTAAACAATTCGCGAGAATTAAGTGAACGTTTTCAATTCGGTAGCTTCTATAGGTGTACAAGTACTAGTAAGTGATTAAAGATCAATTTTGTCTATACCTGTACAGACATAATTTACCTTTGATCACTCAGTGTAACTTGTACATCTATACTGCTCTACGTCGTTTTCAAAAATTTGATTTTCATATCGATCTTGGTCGAGAATGTTTAAGTCAAAATGGAGTTAACATCGCGTGAACTGATTAGTACAGGTATTCTCGCCTATAACGCCCGTTGTATGTCATAGAAACTTTTTGTTTTGAAAAGTCTGCAAGAAAGAATGTCCATACTTTCAACTTTGCCCAAATTAAAACGCCGCCTACGCGTCTGAATTTTAGCGATTGAATCTGAAATACTAGATATTTTTAGGAAGTTTTTGAAGAAACTGAAATAATGTCGCCGATATAGTATCCTTGTCCTTAAAGGTTTAAAAACTTCATTTACAAAAAGTGTGAAGTGGTCCGAAATATATTGACCCGAGCCAGACTGTATAGATTGTACAGGCTGATCAGAGTCGAAACGATTCGCTCGTTCAAAAGTAAGTGAATCTAGAATTTTCCAGCTCTTGGTATAAGACTTGATACAAGAAATGAAGAAACTATTTCTGTTAAATTCTTGAAAGACAGAATATTACATATGTCAGGGAAGTTCCACAAGAGAGCACATACTTTATTAATACTGCATGACCTTAATCTATAAATGAAGACAAAGTTATTCACTTCAATGAATCCGTTACTTAGAATACATGACAGATTTGTAAAAATATATTTAGAATAAATGAATATTCTAATGAACTAATCAAATCCAATATCACTATTCAATATACGTTAATTGGCTTATTATTTGGCTTATTCTATTTATTTTCCATAAAAAAATGAATCTCGAAATTTGAAAGACGTGTATGTGTACATTCCGCCAATATTCTGTCTTTCAATATCTGTCACATACCTAGTATTTGAAAAATCAATACATGTTTTATACTTTAAAATAGAATTTCAAAGAACCCTGGACTAGTATATCTGATCAAAGAAACGAATAACTAAAAGCTGTTAGTCTAATTCTGCGTTGAAATAGCCAATCGATGATCTATGTTTTATCAGTTTCCTAATTCAAACACTTCAACTCGTATAACTGATCGAAATGCATTTAGATAGCTGTTCTCCATAAGTACTTCAAGTTTAATTTCAACCGATGAAAAACATAGTTCGGTTATTATTCTTGTAGGCCCAAGAATTTTCCATGCATGATTTAAAGGAGTTTTAGTTTCTGTGGAAAGTATGTCCGCCCTCTAAGCTGTTTCTTTTTGAATACTTAAACAAACATATTTGTGTAAACGGGTACTTTCTCGCTTTATTTATACTTGTAAACACGTCACATGAACTTGGCCGTGGATTTACAGGAAGTTACAACGATGATAATTGTAATAATAAAATCTTGCTTAAATTGCAATTTGATATAAATCTATCATCTTATTGGGGAGAAAAAATGTTGGGATATTGTTCATCATAGTTATTTGTGTCATTTGCGTGTCTGGTGTAATTTCATTATCTCATAGACTCATTGCAAATGGTTATTGCAGGAGAATACGTATGGTTCAATATCTTAATTGAGTTTCGAAGAATAGATTATGAATTATACATTTGCAACGGAGCCCTTTACAGACTTTTAGATTTATGTAAACTCACCGAAAACTCAAGGAACCCTGCGAATAAAAGTAATCACGGTGTTGGATCGTTCACTTGTACTTATCGTTACTGCTAATTGATAGACAAGTAGTTTTCGCGGTCCTAGCCCTGTTTTTGGTAACTGACGGAAATTCCGTTACTTCGATACACTTAGTCCATGATCTACGCAATATTGAGACAATTTCAAGCTTTTTGGATTTTTAGCGGTTTTTTTTTTAGGAAAAACCGGTATTTCATATCGATCAAACGGAAACAAGTTCTCACACATTTTCGCTGATTTCCACGCATGCTCATAAACGTGAAGTGAAAATCTATGTGATCGCCTCCATCTTGTTTCACCGCTGATGAAGAAAATAACTTACTTGCTGAATGCCAACAGCCTCCTTTTAATCATGAATATCCAGGAAAATGGTTTAAAACTTAATATATCCTTGGTAAATTGTCTAATGAATTGTCAAAATGAGAGAAATAATTTCCTCGCGTTTCAAGATAGAATCTAGGTCATTGGTTAGTGGAGTTAGCGAATACATGTAAACTGTCTGTTAGTGTTTTGACCTAGCAGGGCTGGGCAAATGTACACCCCGTATACACAGTATATGTAACACGTTACAACCCTGTTATATTCAAGCGCCTATTAACCCCATAGAATAAAACACCTTTTACCTCTCGAATTCGACTAAATCTTTGAAACGGACATTTATCTACTTCAATTGTGATAAAAATATGCTCAACGAAAAAAAAAAAAAAAATGAATTTTAGCTTTGATTTCTTTACCTTTTATCATTTCACCTTTTACCACACAACCACAAATTTTCACGCACTTAAGAAGAAAACGTTGCGATTAATTCAAAATAGCGATTTCGGTAAACAGTCATAGGTCATGGTTGATTGAATAGGGTTTAACGCAACTTTTAATAGTATTTCAATTGTATCGGGGCGGATGGAGCTCCTAACCATGGATTCCTGGTAGTTCACACACCAATACTACCACTATATCCTTATCGAGCCACCAGCTGCTCCTCCTACTTAGGTGTACGATTTATTCACTCATATTGATGAAAAATGCTCGCATTACTGAGCGCGGTTACTAATAAACCAGCAAAACCGCTCTCAGGACTTTCAGGCTTTTGATTTAGATACAAACTAGTTGCAAGCAAATCAGCGCGTATAACCCGATATACATAGCAGTACATTAGCACATGTGTATATTGAAAAAAAGTCCGCTTACCATGGTCATGATTTGCTGAAGTACTTTAGCAAACAGTGAAGGTGGAAATAATCATGACGCAAGTGCGAAAGACCGGTGGTGACATCAAGAATTCACAGTTCACACTTCATACATAGTAACTCTGAAGTGTGAAGTCGGACGTTTGAAGTTGGAAGTGAGAAGTTAGAAGTATGAAGTCGGAAGTTTGAAGTGAGAAGTTGGAAGTATGAAGTCGGAAGTTTAAAATGTGAAGATTGAAGTATTGAGTAGGAAGTTTATAGTGTGAAGTTGGAAGTATGAAGTGTGAAGTAGGAAGTGTGAAGTTGGAAGTGTGAAGTTGGAAGTATGAAGAAGATAGTGTGAAGTTTGAAGTTTGAAGTATGAAGTTGGAAGTGTGAAGTTGGAAGTATGAAGGCGGAAATTTGAAGTGTGAAGTTTGAAGTATGAAGTGTGAAGTAGGAAATGTGAAATATGAAGTGTGAAGTTTGAATTATGTGGTCGGAAGTGTGAAGTGTGAAGTTGGAAGTATAAAGTTGGAAGTTTGAACGGTGAAATATGAAGTCGGAAGTTTGAAGTTGGAAGTATGAAGTGTGAAGTCGGAAGTTGGAAGTATGAAGTATTAAGTCGGAAGTTTGGTGTTGGAAGTGTGAAGTCCGAAGGTTGAAGTGTGAAGTTGGAAGTATCAAGTGTGAAGTTCAAAATTCATACTTCCAACTTCCAACTTCACACTTCACTCTTCATACTTCCAACTTCACACTTAACCTTTCACACTTCCAACTTCACACTTCAAACTTCCAACTTCACACTTCATACTTCCAACTTCACACTTCACACTTCAAACTCCAACTTCACACTTCAAACTTCCAAATTCACACTCACACTTCAATTTTCCAACTTCACAATTCACACTTTAAACTTCCCACTTCACACTTCATACTTCAAACTTCTTAATTCATACTTCCAACTTCACATTTCATTCTTCCAACTTCACACTTCCCACTTCATACTTTAAACGTCTTAATTCAAACTTCCAACTTCACACTTCAAACTTCACACTATCGAATTCATACTTTACACTTCATACTTCATACTTCCAAATTCAAGCTTCACACTTGAAACTTCCAACTTCACACTTCACTCTTCACACTTCCAACTTCACACTTCAAACTTCAAACTTCACACTTCATACTTCACACTTCACACTTCAAACTACAACTTCACACTTCAAACTTCCAAATTCACACTTCAATTCAATTTTCCAACTTCACACTTCAAACTTCATACTTCACCCTTCATACTTCAAACTTCTTAATTCATACTTCCAACTTCACATTTCATTCTTCGAACTTCACACTTCACATTTCATACTTCAAACGTCTTAATTCAAACTTCCAACTTCACACTTCAAACTTTACACTTCAAACTTCCAACTTCACAATCATACTTCATACTTCCAACTTCACACTTGAAACTTCAACCTTCACACCTCAAAATTCCAACTTCACACTTCCAACTTCCAACTTCACACTTCAAACTACAACTTCACACTTCATTCTTCCAACTTCACACTTCAAACTTCATACTTCCAACTTCCAACCTCACACTTCATACTTCCAACTTCACACTTCATACTTCAAACTTCACACTTCATACTTCCAACTTCACACTTCAAACTTCATATTCAATTTGGTTTGATTATGTACTGTGTATTTAAGAAGTCACCACGGGTCTCATAATTCACATTTCGCATTTCAGACTTAATATGTATGAAGTTTGAAGTGTGAACTGTGAATACATTATGTCACCACCGGTCTTTCGTACGCAAGTTCTTTTGCAGTTCAGAAAGGTAACACCCTTGATATTGACATAAAAAATACTTGCAGTAGAGTACTGAGAGAAGGTGAAGGTGATAGAAATACATGTATTTAGTTTAGCCTACCGACCCCGCTAATCCGTATCCAAGGCTGGTAAACTGTGAAGAATTGATTCCGCTACACTGTCATTTGAAATAACCACTAAGACTATGAGCAGACTATTGCTTCTTAAATATCGTTAGGCAATCGTTAACGAGATTTTAATCGATGGCTGGTAAATCTTCGATCAAGTGAAGACACTTCAAAATTGCGTCTTGCAAATCCTCAACGTGCTATGAATATTTCAAGAGATAAAGGTTTGAAAATGACAGTCTTTTTTATTAAATTCTGAGCTAGTGAAAAGGCGGTGTACACAGAGAACTGCTCTCTTATGTCGTCTCCCTTTATAAGATATGTGCAAAAACATGAAGTAGGTTTTATTACAAAAACGCATTTACAGTTACATCTTTTGAAAGTAGTTGTTGCTTTTTTGATAACTAACACATATTCTAAGTTTCAAATGCATGCCTATGACAATACCTCGGGTTTAACTCCGAAAGAAGCCGACCTTAAAACTAAAAACTAGTTTATCCACTCAAAAAGTTGTATACTTTCAGAAATATATGTATGCTGCGGACAAAATTCAAGTCTGAAAGCAACAAAGAGCAATTACTCAAAAAAAGATACGATAGAGTCATGGCTCTTGTGCATTACTATTTCTCCTTGTGCGATCCATCTACAAATTGAGTTTCATGTTACTAGCTGTTATACTTTCATATATATGTTGTGGACAAAGTTCAAGTCTGAATGGGCCGCCGCCATAGCGCAGTCGGTAGCGCGCCAGACTCCTAATCTTCAATCATGGGTGTCATGGGTTCGATCCCCGGCGGCGGCAAATATGCAAATATTCTTTCCGACAATTGTCTCTCACCAATGGGTGGATAATCGTAAACCTAAGTGAGATAGCTGCTGGAGGCTAGGAAAGGATGTAGTGGTAGTACTGGTGTGAGAAATACCAGGAATCCATTGTTAGGAGCTCCAGCCGCCGCGATATGACTGAAATACTGTTAAAAGCGGCGTTAAACCTCATTCAATCAATCAATCAATCAATCAAGTCTGAATGACACCAAAGGGAAATAACTCAAAGAATAAGAGAGGTAAAATTAAGGTTCTTGTGCACTGCACTTCCCCTTGATGAGATCTATCCACACAAAGTTTAATAATCATACCTATTGTACGTTTAGAGATATGCTACGAACAAAATTCAAGTCTGAAAAATAATAAAGGGCAATAACTCAAAAATTAGAACTGTAGAGTTATGGTTCTGATGCACTATACCTTTTTCTTTGTGTGATCTATTTACCCATCAAGTTTCAATATACCAGCTTTTATACTTTCAGAGATCTGTTCCTGACAATATTCAAGTGTAAAAAACATCAAAGGGCAATAAATGGGGGAAGTATCGTAAATACCGGTACTGCCTGTGTACGATGATCCCGTGTATATCTCTCTTGTTTATCAAAGAACTAATTTAGTTGTGATTACTTGGTCTTGTTATATAAAATGAGATCTTTTCCACTTGAAGGAGGTTGAAACACCATTAGATTTAAGGGAAGTCAAACTTTAGTTTTCTACGTACATCGCCTTTTTGCGTGCTAAGATTTGATCAGGCTCGCATCTTCGGACTTGGCACCAGAGGGACTGATTCCAGTCTATTCCGAATGCATTCGTTTTTCAAGTCTTTAATTATTTCCTAGAAAAATAGCCAAACTTTATAAACCAACCCCTAGAAACACTTAAATTATCTTTATCAATATATGGGCTAGTTGTATGTAAACAAGGAAGGGTTATCAAATTATCAGGGTAGCCGCCGTCATAGCGAAGTCGGTAGCGCACCACATTCCTAATCTTTAATCATGGGATGTCCTGGGTTCGATCCCCGGCGGCGGCACATATCCTTTCCCACATCTGTCTCTATAAATGGGTGGATAATCTTAAACCTAAGTGGGATAGCAGCTGGAGGCTAGTAAAGGATGTAGTGGTAGTGCTGGTGTGAGAAATACCAGGAATCCATTGTTAGGTGCTCAAGCCGCCGCGATTTGACTGAAGCTATGTGATTTCAGTTGGCAACCGACAACATAATAGTTTTATAATGGCTTGGATAAATCATATTTACCGGGTATTTGTAGCTTGACAGAAGAAATAATCTAATTCTTGTTGCGATATTATCGAAATGTATCCTGCTTTTTATATCCTACTTTTGGAATTGATCTAATCGTGTCTACGTACAAAGCAAGGCCACAATTAGACTGTGTTCCATTTTAACCCATTACCAGATGGCAAAAATGTGAACTTTTCAAAACTGAACGCAAACCCAGATGACAAATCAAATGTCGTTCAGATTAAGAAAAGGTATACAGCAGAAATAGTATAGTGAGACGAGACGGGGTGATTGTTTCGAGCAGTTTCTCCTTTTTAAAAAAATTGAACAGCGCACACAAAAAAATAGGTTCGTAAGAAAACTGGTTATGGGATGTTACTTTTCTTTGCTTTAGGAGACGAGATGCTGTCCGGCCTAAAGATCGATGGTCATTTAAACACGATTAACAGAATTGATGATGTATCCTTTAAGTATATGATCGTAAAAGGGGTATATCCCCTGTGATGATTTCGGTTTCTCTTTCATTTATATATTACACTAAGTTGTTAAAATTCCTGAAGTACCCATCGCAAAAATAAAGAAATAAAACTTTCAAACGTTTTTTTATGTTCTATGACAACAAATACGCTGACGACAACGTCGGTGCTTTACAAACAAATCAGGTTTTTTCCCGTCAGTTACATTACTAAATTGAATCAAGTTTTAATCGGTCTCTTGAATAAATATAAAACCTTACAAAGTGTAGTTTATCGCTAGAAACCATGCTGTAGTTTCGAAGTTTTAGAATCACACTGGATATATAAAAACTCACTATGTATACTTAATTGTGATTTCTTTTGTGGATTCTGATAAACTATTCAACTAGTGTGCATCAAACTTTATATCGATATCAAAACTCTCTGAGAAAAAATAAGCTTGAGTCATATAAATGTTTGAGTCATTTTAGAAAATTACGATTGAAAGACGCTTTTCCTTTTCTTTTTAGTTTTCTACTACCGATTTGTCATTGTAATCCTTGTGTTTTATAAATAATGTACCAGGTCTTTAACCCATTCCCACACATTGACGTTTCTAACACCTACTAGGAATAAAGCTTTGGAAAACATTGTGGAACATGAAGAAATTACTTGCAACAAGCAATTTCTTCATTATTCACAATGTTTTCTAGCCAATAGGGCAAAATAATAATACTAATAAACCATCAACTACAAATTGTCGTCAGCAACATCTTTGAATTTGGACCAGTTTAAAAATTTGTCGTTTGGGAATTGGTTAAAGATGTGCTGAAATATGCGAGTTAGCGACGTTTTTAGAGAAGGAAAAGTAATGTTGTTGTATGTTTGATTGTTATTTCTCTCTGACTTGCTTTCAAATGCCTATTTGTAAACAAATGACATGTTGAGTTATTGACGATCGACTTATCTGCCTACTGCAGTAACTCATTTTAAATTTATCACCGGTTGGTTGTCAAAAGGGAGAAACATGAAATGACTGATTAGAAGTTGTTTCCACTTTAGTAGATGTCCATGTCAAAATTCATTCCATCACCAATTTTAAATAAATATTTTGGTTAAACTCATTAATTTTGGAAGAATCTGTAAATTGAAATCAACAATGTCCTTTTTTCACTGCATTGATTGATAACTCATTGTATAAAGAATTTCAGAAGACCTACTGAAGGTTTAAAGAAGATTTATACCAGCACAGTTTGTAAATTTTTAATGTCTATTGACCTGTCATCCTAGAGAAATAGAACAAATTAATTAAGGTACGGTGAACAATTTAAGTGTCGATATACTTCAATCCAGCAAAATCATGCGACAGTTTTTGCCAATACCACCAACGTTTGCATGTTGTTATTTTGTATGTAATACTCAACTGCATGACGATGATAACACGAGAATGAGAGAGAGCGACAACGAAAATACGACGTAGAGAACATCAACCAGAACTTAAGAATACAAGAGATCATACGATGATGAGAGTAGGAGACAATATTGTATTCGCCTCATGTGATCTCACCGTAGAACTTTCAGGTGCGCATGCTCAAAGCGCAGTCGTTATCCTTGTTATCATTGAGAATGAAGTTATTCATGTTCTACTGGCAAAGAAGAAAACCACTAAGTTTTGACTTCAACTGTTCGATGTCTATTCCTAAATGATAGCACAAAAGTACGACGACGAGAACACGGTGTTACGAAAGTAAGATCGCGAGAGTAAGGAAACAAGAATGTTATGTTCTCACTTTCACGAGTCACGGACACGATTGAAATCGTAGTACGTATCGTTGGTTTACCAGGGCTCTCGTATCAGATCGTATCGATTCGTGAGGTTAATCTTGATAGTCGGATTGATCATAGAAAATTTCTTCACTGCCGACAAATTTTCAATCTCAACCAGATCGTATTTTTTCGTAGTAAAGCACGGCATAGCGTTTAAAATCGTTACGGCGTGTCGAGGTGATATCACGGTGATCGGAAGACCTTGTCTTCGTCTGCCAGGTCTTGGGGTGGTATTCAAGGGAATCTGTTGTAAATGAGAAAAGACCCCGTCTTCTCTTGACTGTTAAAAAGTCCCTACCAGATGAGATCGAATATCTGTGTTAACCTTGTGGAAAGCAAATGGATCTTCCAAAGCGTTGAGTCTGTAATATTGAACAAGATTCAGTCTTCTTTACTCTGTGAGTCACGGAAATTAATAAAACTGCCTCCTTTTAAATTGCCTGACTATCTTTGATGAGTCTTTATAGTTTTCTTACTGTTTTGTAATGACATAGGTATAGAGCAACATTATACAGCTGTCATGGTACTGCACGATATTTGGTGATTTTCTAAAGTCATTTAATTATCAAATATTATTGGATTATGGCCAAATTTGCTACTTGAACGAAGAAATACGGATATCCACAATCTGTCTGCCTGGATACAAATCCCTTGGGACCCAATCGAAGCCCAACCCGTGATATCTTCTCATGCGAAAATAAAAGACATCTTGAATTCAATAGTAACTGTAGTCTGGGAGCAAACCAAAGTTTATAAACAAAACCATCTAATACGTCTATAGAAAATGCTTTTTGCACCTTTTTATGGATCCAACTGTTGACATTTTAGTATCCTTGGGCAGCTCGCTATATAGAATCAAGATGGCGTCCAAGACGGCGTCTTACCTAAATAATGAAATGTGTTTTCTCTAAGATGTAACATTTTGCAGCCGATTTGTGCTTAAATAGCTCTTTAAAGATCAAATTGAATTAGTAATTCAGAAATCACCTATTAACATAATGCCCTTCAGACAGATATGCTCAAATTCTTCAAATATGTTCAATAAAGGGAGATTATTATACAAGAGTTCCCATTTTGAAAAAGAAAATGCTTTGAATTTGACAAATAATTGATTTCTTATGTCACGTTCATCAGGAGAGGCCAAATGTATCTAAAAATTTGAGTGTTTATGTAAGCAGTAAACATCCCCTTTGACATTGTTATATGATTTTGTTTGGATAGTTGATGTTTTGTTTAAAAAATGTCTACTCTATCTAAACTTGATCATTTTGAATAAACTTTTAGCTACAAGTCCTTAAGCCAAAGAAACCCGCATCCATTCGTGTTGTGCCGTTACAGAGGTGTACGGTATTCTGGTGACTATCGAACAGTGTTTCAGTCATATCCCGCGGCTGGAGCACCTAACAATGGATTCCTGATATTTATCATACCAGTACTTCCATTTCATCCTGTCCAAGCCTCCAGATGCTATCCCACTAAGGTTTACGATTATCAACATATTAGGGAGAGACAAATGTCGCAAGGGATATTATCCGCGACCGAGGATAGCGCCCTAGACCTTCTAATTAACCAATCGCGATTGTCAATCAAATAATCGGTCGTCCAATGAAATAATTCATTTAGACCAGAAATCAGTTTTGAACTCCATCCTTTGCCGCCATCTTGTTAGCATATTTTGTTGGTTTGGTGGTTTAAACGTCGCAACTGCAGCTTTTTCAAGCCGCGGTTACGACGTTTAGGTCGCCAGCCGAGTATTCTACGTTTTTATTGCATGCTACTACCCATCAATTTTGCAAACAAATGCGGTTTAAAATCGAAGCGGTACTTCCTGTTGGAGTCGGTTGGCGTGGCGTAAAGTAGTAAATGGGCGGGGCTACGACATAGCAAATGTAAAAAACCAACAGAAAATCGCAGGCTACAGTACTGTATGGATTCAATGGTAATTGCTAATCAGGTGTAATTAGCTAGCAAAGCGTCAGCTTTGTTAACAGATAATATTTTGAGGTCTTCTCAGAGTTCAAATAGTTCAAACTGCCACTGGAGGCTTAACCACTAAATTTATTAAATGTCTACGCCATAAAAAGTAGTTCTTGTGTATTTCGGGAATCTCCTAGGTAAACTTATAGCTCGCTTTAGCGTGTTCAAATGACTGGTCACATGAATTAACTTTATTCAAAAGCATACTATACAACCCATTCCCACTAAACCCCGCCTTTTAAGCATCTCAAGAAAAAGGCCTCTGGTAATGCTTTATTCTTATTTCCTTAAAAATGACCTTGGTAGAAGTAAATAATAATATACTGTTGACACATCATTTTGATAATCTGTTGACAGATCAGGTTCACCTCACGGCCATGGAGTTGCTGCCAATGCAAGGCGCTGGTGACAGATACAGGGCCATTGTTTTCAGCCCTCAGATACTGACGAGCAGTAACAACATGGAGTTATTCTTTTAATCTTCTTATTTTTTCATATGAAAATTAAATGGTCTGAGTTAAGTTTGAAGCTTAAATGGCCTCCAATAACCCGCGTCTTACAACTAGATATCTTACTCCACACAGAAGGACATTTATAGAGTTTGATTTTTCAGGTTTTACATACATGCATGCATTATTCAAGAGGATGTCATCTCGCACTATTGGTCATAATTTGTATTCAAAGTCATAAGAATCTGTTAACTCTTTTTCTGTATGAAAATGAATAAAACAATGACTGGACTCTTTACCGGGTCTTGTAAAAAGGAAAAATGGTGATAAATGATGGTTTATATTTAACTCATTTTGCTTCCCATATTTTTTCTTCCTTTCTGTCTTTCTTTTTCAAAAACCACTTTAAGTAGAAGTTAGTAAATTCTACAACTCTAAATTGAGATCATGTAATTTGTAAAAAAAAGTAGTCTTTTCATTTAAGGATATCTGACAAGACTTAAAAAGAAAGTTCTTTGTCCCTATAACTTTCTGATTTAAAAAAAAAACAGGGTGCAAAATCCGTCGCAAAACAAATGATCGTGTTGTAGTGATATTTCATCGTTGACTCAGTCGAAATATTCTGGACAAAACGTATTCTATTCTGTAGCTATTATTTCTCTATTTGGCTGATCAGTGAGATGTAAAGGGATAGTGTCAGTGATGTCACTTACTTCTCTCTCTCTCTCTCACTCACTCTCTCTTTCTCTCTCTCCCTCCCTCTCTCTCTCTCTCTCACTCACTCATTCTCTCTCTCTCTCCCTCTCCCTCTCTCTCCCTCTCTTTCTCTCTCTCACTCTCCCTCTCCCTCTCTCTCCCTCTCTCTCTCACTCACTCATTCTCTCTCTCTCCCTCTCCCTCTCTCTCTCTCTCTCTCTCCCTCTCTCTCTCTCTCTCTTTCTCTCTCTCTCTCTCTCTCCCTCCCTCTCTTTCTCTCTCTTCAAATACACACTCACCGATATCCTCGGAGACAGTCAACTAGTCTAAGAATAATTTGACCAAAAGTTCTCACAAAATATACATGGAAACAAATTCAGGTAAAGGTTATGGCCTTTAGCAAAGTAAAATTGTCTCCTTTTTATACATGCGTGCGAACTTTCTTTGAACCTATATTGATTTACCGGTAATTATCTATATTCTATATCAATTCTCTTTTAATGAGGTAGCCTCCAAACATGAGAGTCTGTCACGCAGGTTAATTTTCAATTATTCACTTTGATCTATAACACCTACAACCACGAGGTACAGAAGATTCACGTTGTTTTAAATTCGCTTATCTCGAATAATGGGCCCCTACCGATATACAGAGTTACTCCGCTTGACCAGTTACTTCCCTTGAACTCTGGGTAGTTCCGATCTGTATTTGTACACTATCTATGAATAGGACTACACAAAAATAGCTTTGAAATTCGATTTTTCCACCTTTTCACAATAATTGAAATCCTCCCACTTTATTATTGTTAAAGTGTCCTAGTCAAATTATTTGAAACCTAAAACACTTTAAATGACAAGATTATGATAAATCAATCCCATATATATAGGTGTGACCAGCTATTGTCACCTCGTTAATAAAATAGGCGTATCTCTCTGCTAAGTGTAAAACTTGCAGATAAGTTTTGTTTGTATATAGCAGCATAGCATCCCATATAATTCAATAGCATTAAACGATGCCCTTCTTGCAATTAATTGACTTGGTTTTTTGAAGAGTCAGACACAGAGTGATCACAATTCAGTTGAGTGCAGTGTTTGCAATAATCATAGAATTGATCAAGCAAAAATGATAAGCGGTTATGTCATTTAATCAATCGTAAATGACGTCATTGATGACAAACAGAACACACCTTACATAATTTACATAAGACAGTAAACTTGGCAAAATGTTGACAATGAAAATTATAACAAATTGTTTAAAGTCGAGTGTTTAATCAACAATTACATATCAGCCAAGTATGCAAAAATCAAGTTGGCGCCAAAAAGAGGCACCAAGCATGTCCCTTTTTCAAGCGTCTAAGGAAAAAGGGTCATGCAGCGCCACCTGGAATGACATTACATGCAAATTCAGGTGACCAATTAAAGAATGTAGATCTCTTAGTCTGAACTGTAATGAGATAAAGTAATTTGGGTTAGGGAAAGCGAGCTTTCAATGATCTCGACATCTATCCTATACCAAGTGTTGTAAAAATGATGCGGGTATATTGTTGTTGCAGACTAAATAGTTCGCACGTCTAGTAGACATATCTGGGAGCCAGCAGGTGTTATGAAAAAGGGATTTGACTTGTTAGTGTGATATTTCTGAAGCTTTATATATGGTATCAAATCCGCTGCACTGCAGTGCTTAATTTCTCAAATTTCTGAAATGCAGAGATGCCTCCTTTGACAAGGCAAGGTCCCAATGATATTTATTGGCATGTATTATAAACCATTGATTCAAGTGTCATTTGATAGTCCAGTTGGAGAACTGGTATTTTCAAAACCCATCTTCAATATCAGTTTTTGCCATTAAAGCTCCAGACCCGCATTTTGTATGAGGAGTATGACGTTTTTGATTGCATCAGATTGAAAGTTAGAGGCAGACCAAGGAATGTGATCATTAACCGATAACAAGGGAAGGTAGATCATCTTAGCTGTTTCAAATGCCCGGGAATGGTACAGGTTTTGATGAGGAGTTCTGGTATGGGCAACTGCCAAGGGACAACATTCGTTACCAATAGGTGCCTAAAGTTTAAGTCATAATGATGCAACAATATTAACCATTAGTGAAGACAAAATCCCGAAAGGTAGGGTATTTTAAACAATTTCAGGTTCTTCTGGTAATATCTCAATAAAGATTGACAGAAAATAATACAAAGGCCTGTGCGTATTGGCCCAGTGGATTAATGTCGCAGATTAAGGTGTGAGGTAAATATATCGAGTGCATTTTGGCTGCAATGTCTTGACCGACGAATTGCCCCCTAAGGGGATACCTTTGATAAGAAAGGGTACCTGTTTGGTGCTAAAGACTCGCCTTTAATTTGATTACTTAGAACATCCCCAAAATTAGCTTGAGGCTGACGGACAGTCTTTCAAATGTTTAATTAACGGCAGTGGATGTCCATGGCTTCTGTGCTATGTCTTCGGGTGTCTGAGGGGCAGACTGGATCGCAGTGGCATCGGATGACTGGAAAGATGTGCTGGACTGTCGCCTAGGAAATGTCTTGACAATTTTGTCGAAGACAATGACGAGGTACACGCCTGACTACAGTTCCAACATGAAGCCTGTTGAAGATTATCTTGGTGCCCTTTCTGAGCTTGAAAGGTTTAGTGGTAGGTATTGGTTGTCTTTAAGACAGCTGCAAAAAAATAAGAAACAGTTGATGTGCAAAATACATGCTTCTTTAGCATATGATCAAATGTCACAATTACGACCCAACTATCACCGAACAAAGATTTGCTTCTACAATAATCTGAATGTACATACAATAGGGTGTAATTGTGAAATGAATAATTCTATTTGAAGGAAACAAGAGTATGAGTTAAAAGCATTTTTTGTTTGTTTTACTTGTACATAAATCAGGCCAGCATATGGCTATTGAGGGCAATTTGACCCTCAAGTCTCAACTATTACAGTTATATTATGACAAAATGGTATATAAAACTAGTAGTGATAGTTATTCTTTATGTACCTCGTAAAAAAATAATAAAATAAATTAATAATTAGGGTAAACAGCCCAGTACCAAATGGACAGATAACAAATGTGTGCTTGGGTAAACGTAGTCTATATATGTGCAGTAAATAAATATGACAAAACGTACTGTCCAATACATTATGTGCAGCCAAACAGGTGCACTAGCAAGCTCGACTAGTCTAAGAAGTAGAAAACGCACCAGGCGGCTAAAAATATTGGCAAAATATTATAAATATATGCCTGCCAAGCCAGAGATAGAAGAGTATAACATTGCTGCGCATAAAACAGCCTTAACTTATACAGCGAAATCCTCTTACTTGCAACCCGGATAATAGAAATTCACTGCTTAATTGCAACAGACTTATTGCACGAACATCAGATTTGAAGAACAGATATCTGCTTCTTGTTAATTGCAACAAAAGTGTTGATTTACTGATGGTGTGATTAACAGGATTTCACTGTAATAGGTAAAATGGCAGGTTGCAACTGCACAGATTAAAAGATCGCCCATAATCAAGTAGTCTGCAAGCAAATACATTAAACTGCCTGACCCCCTAAAATCAAATCAGGGACAGAGCCCAAACAAATTAATTCAGCAGTGTCCACTCTAGAATTTCAAAATGTTGGGGATTTCAGTGCAAAATTCATGCAAGTAAGAGATGTTTGGTATTTCATGCTCTTTATTTATAGAAAAAAATCCCCCACCGATGTTGAAAATATGGGAGATCTTTGAAAAAATGGAGAAAATCCCCCATCCCCCTGCCTAGAACAAACACTAAATCAGGGGCGCAAGACCCCTAAATAATAAAAAACGAGGGCACAAGACCCCCTTAAAAATATAAAACGAGGGTGCAAGGCAGATGCTGTGCAGATAATAAAGTATAAAAGAGGTGACCATGCAGTAATCAACAATATCAACAGTCTTGGCTTGGCAGGTCGACTTGTAGCAGCCTAGAAAATGGAATAATGAAATTGACAGCCAATATTGCTCTGAAATTTTCAAGTAAAAGCCTTAAAGTTAAGTCGTAGGCACCTGTTCATATTTGTCAATGCCAAAGGTTAGCAAAGCTTTCCGGTGAAGAATCAGGTGTGGTTGTCTAAATTTCAAAAGGCAAACAAACTAGTTTTAAAATTGATACGAAAAACACACTATCCTCATTATAGAGACTTTCGTTCATACCCTCTTTTAGCATTTAGGTATTAAGAAGGCTCTTGTTTGATTTAATGACCAAATAAACGATATGTTGTTTAAACTGTTTTTCCTTCCCCCAAGGGAACATTTGGCCATAATGTTAGACGTGAAATATTGCGAACAAAAAAATTGTTGGTTTGAGAAAATAAAATAAGAACATTAAAACTGGACAACTTATCTGTCAAAATAACTATGAGGGTTCCTCAGTTTAACAGCATGATGAGGCAGTAGCAGGCCCAGAGTACCGCATTCCAAATACTCTGTAAGTACTTGCTTATGTAACAATTATTGACCAGAGCCTTGAATGTGTACCCGATCATGAATTAAAGAAGTTCATCACAGTTTGCAAGAAACCTCTGCAATTCCAAATGACTAGATCCGGCTGTGATTGGCTGCATAGTGTAGGCGAGCGTTTATGGCGTTCCACCACTGTTGTTGTTGTCGTTATCGGACCCACGCATAACGATAGTTTCCTCATAGATTATTGTTTTAACGTCCAGTCGTAGCAATAATAACTAGTGAATGAAACAATCTTCTCATTCAACCACTCAACAGCAAAAACCGGGTCAGGCTGCATCTTGAAACGCCAAAGTTCGATCGAATTTGCCAAGCCAGACACAATTTATTCACTGGTAAGACTTAAAGTCACAGAAGAATCAACAATTTTTGCAGGAGCCGCAACTGAGTGTCCGATCATTTACCGCAATGTTGACACAGCGGTCAGCGCTCCTAAATCCGACAGTATCACAGTGGTCACTCGTGATCGGAATGTTGGTCACTAAGTGTCCCTAAAAATCGAGTAAATAACACACGAAATCGTCCAAACCTGTAAGTGTATGTAACAGCATGCACTTGTAAGTCAACAATAGATAATTACGGTGGTAATTAACAATAATAAATTGTTGTCTGCATTATTTGATTTTTTAATAATTTTTGATTCGCAACAAAATTAAGTGTTCATTGAACAAAGAAAAAGACTCGAATGTCACTCATTGGTCCGTAAGAAGGGGGTGCCGTTCGCCATTGGCTGATTGCCAATTTAACGTTTGCATGTACGCTGGCGGGAACAGTGTTGTACCTAGCCATTGTAAAGGAAACAGCATAAACGGCATCCCCGAAAAAGGGGGTCAAGAAGGGGTTTGCAGATAAAACCATTTATTTCCAATAAATTATCATTTATACAATTATTTCATTGACATAGAACTGGTAAGGACATGCTGTTCTAATTTTGAATGTTAATTAAGTCTTTATTTCATTTTTTCATGGTTTTAAAGCATATTATTTAGAACGTGATAATTTGAAAATGTGCTTCAATGCAAAATGTGACTTATTGCACCGCCGTTTACTTTACTGTAAAATCGCCGATCAACCAAAACTCGTAACTACAGCTTATTACAAGATAAAGCTTTGAAGTTTATGTCACCCAACGACGAAATGCTTCTTCCAGTTTCGAATCCTTTTTGATATCGGTACATATATTTAGTTATTTGAGAGACCGTAGAAAATATAAAGAAAGTAGGAATCATTTGAATAAAGATGAAATGTAAGAAGTTTTACGAAGATCAAATTAAGACAATGGTTTTGAATGTGTTAATCAAATAAGCTAAATACAATATATCTATTGAAATATTAGGATATATATGATATAATAATGTATATCTTAATTTAATATATATTTAATGAAAAAAGAGATTGTTTAAGTGAGTAAAAAAAGGTTTTCCAAATTTTCTATAGAGGAAAACTCTTACAATGTATTTTCCTTACCTTTTGCGTTTATATTCCTTCTTAAATACTACAAACTCAATGTCTTATATTCCTTAAAACTAGGTAATTAGAATAGTTTTAGTCTAATAACTTCCTTGGTAATTTGTGAAAAGGGAACATCTGGACAGTCGGGTGAAAATCAAAATAAACAGCTGATCGTTATGAGATATCCAAAATGCCACACGTAGGATATTGCGCGATCAAAGATGCCGATTAAAAGCGTGTAAGTTACTTGTATTAAAACAGGAGTTTATGGTTAGAAATCATTAACTTTTCAAACTGACCCTTACTGAAAAATAACCCAAGAAGAAAGAGGTATAATAGCCTACCTATTGAAAATTATGAATCTCACAGACTTGGGAAAACCCGTTATAAAAATCCTCTTTTTATCGCAGTATTTGTGTTCTCTGTTGCTAGGGAGTTTTTTAGCATAATTTTTCGTGCAAAATCATCAAGTATTGCTACATAGCAAATATGGATGCCTTATGCCTCATATTTTAGGAGGACAAGGTTTTTGTACTTGCTCTAATTGAGCGTATTTCCAAATCTTTTACCTCTGAGGTGAGGCTATTTTTGACCACAGGATTTTTGAGAAATTAATAGAGAACCATGTGGTGATGCTATATATGGAATATGAATTCATTACACCATTATACACTTACAGGAGTAGATATTTAAACATTCTGTGATTGAGATTTTTCCGAACTTTGGACCCTTGAGGCAATGTTGTTTTGACCCCAGGGGCATAATCCGTTTTGATGGTAGATACCTAATGGGTTATTCTACATTCTAAATATGAATGCTTAAGGCCTTGTAGTGAAGAAGAAGATTCTAAACGTGCTCAAATTGAGAGGAATTCCCAGTTATGTTATATACCAAATATGAATGCCCAACGCCCTAGGCCATATAGTTAAGGAGATGACTTTTGAACTTGCTCTAATATAGCGTTTTCCCAACTTTGGAACTAAGGTACGGGGCAATTTTTTACCACGGGGGTATAATCTTTGAAAATTTGGTTTGATTATTCTATATATGAAATATAAATGCACTTGGCGTAATTTGGTAGAAAACAATTTGATTATTCTATATATGAAATATAAATGCACTTGGCGTTATAGTTTCTGAAAAAAAGTTTTCATAAGATTTACTTAAATTTTTCCTTTTTCAAAAATACTTCCAACAACTTTTGTAGAGCTCCACCAAAGGAACACCCCTCCAAAGTTTCAGCTTGATTGGACTGCTGGTTTTGGAGGAGAAGATTTTGTTAAGAAAAAAAACTTTGTGCTCAATTGAACTAAACAAGAGCTGTCAGAGGATAGCAACGCTCGACTATTCTGAGTGCTGGATAGTAGCAGCAATTCAATATCAACATAAGGCATAATACCTAAGTAGTAATAAGTAGAGATAAAAAAATCTTTCAAATATAATTTTAAGTCAAACAAGAATTTCCAAGTCCAAAAAGGGTTAAATCCAAGCAATATTTAATATAATTGAAATGAATCTTTACCTATAAGATGATATGATGGTCACAAAAGCATGTGAAAAGTTTCAAAGCAATAGCATTATTAGAAAGAGAGTTATAATATATATATGTATACATGGCAGTTGCACGTAAGGTCTAACCAAGAATTTCTAAGTCCAAAAATGGTTAAATTTCCTCTAAAATGAATGTCAGAGTAATGAATCTATATCTAGAGGCTGATATCATTGTCAAAAAAAACATTTGCAAAGACCCAAAACAAAAACAATTGCCTGAAAGGTTTAACCAAAAAATTCTTATTCCGGAAAGGGTAAAATTCCATTTAAATGAATGTCAGAGTAATTAATCTATACTAAAAATATGTGCAACGTTTGAAAGCAATAGCATTGGTAGAAAGAGAGTTATTAAACATAAATGACAGTTACATGCAAGGATTAACCAAGAGTTTGTAAGTCCCAAAAATGTTAAAAGTCCACCGTAATAAATGTTATTGTGATGAATGTTTGCCTAGAGGGTGATCTTATTGTCTCAAAAACGTGTGCAAAGTTTCAGAGCAATAGCATTAGCAGAAACGGAGATATGACACATGCACGTTACAAAAAAATATGCCAAAGCCGACGCTTGGGTGACTGGAATAGTTCCCCCCCCCCTAATCTTCGAATAGTCGAGCTAAAAATGAAGGGGTCAATTTTCAATAAGAGCGTTTTCTATTCAATTTCCACCTTATCTAAGATGACGTTAGCTTTGGTATTTAGAGAGAGTTCTATGAATCAATCTTAGTTGATTAAATGTGATATGTCGAAGTACGGCTGTCTCGAAGTAATTCAGTGACACCACTCCCCTTGATTTTGACATAACCATAAAACTGTGTGTAAGTTGTTTCGAACCACAGAACACATCAGACGCACAGTTCAGGAGCATCAAAGCAAGTAACCTTATCCCTTGAAATAGACAAAATACATTCTTTGGTATTCCATCAAAATGGGACACAAATAAACTATATGGTCTTATCTTTTTTCTTGATGTTTTCCGAGAGTAGACGTAAATAAGACGATACAGCCCTTTAGACATTAGCGATATATCTGCACTATCTTAATGAAATCTTGATTATTACAGCATGAAATATATTTCAGTGTCCTGTTTGTTTCATTGGTGGCTGTAGGGAAAACTAAGATGGGGTAGAGCAATGATTTGCCAGCGATCCAATATATATCAAAATAAGATACAAATAGTTTAGGCTCAAGTCAATTAATCGACAAAGTTCGGAGACAATACTCAATGGTATTCATTGCCATCATTGAATATACATTACATACTCGTGCACTCGTTGTTGTATTCGCATGCCTCGCGTTTAAATCACAATAGTATTCAGCACACCATATATAGTGTAATGTCTACAGCCGCTATATTTGCCACAAACTAGATATAATAGCCACTATATTTGCCACAAACCAGATATAAAGGATGCATGTTATGTAGTAACCTGTATAACGAGGATTGCATATAGTATTATAAAATCGAACAAGAGACCCATTAGGGATTCAGAGGTCTAAGGCCCTTTACTGGCCCCCTGAAAACATAGTTTATCGAAACATATGCTTGTCACAAAAAACGTTTAATTTCAAGCTTTATGTCACATTGTAAAAGACTATGACTTGATGAAGCTATGTGCGGGGATAATCAGACAATGACCAGGAACAATATACAGTACATAGTGTATAATACAGTATATATGAAAAAAATTCAAGCAGCTCAAAAGTAAAGGGAAAGTTAGAAAACGACAGCGCGTTGGTCAGGGACGGTAACATCCACGGATGCAAAACTGAATTAGAGAGTAAGATTTGGGGAAATTGATAAGAACACGAAAAATTCACATCTGTTATAACAAATTATTATAAGCTTTTATTCAGAGAATACGTATAACGTTACTAATGAAAATAAAACTCTGTACAAATTGTAGAAAAAATGAAAAGCTGTCTTTTAAAAGAAAGATATAGTATTAAGTAATGAAATGCACGCATGTTAAAAGATATAGACTATATCTGTAGTATGAGAGAGAATAGAACTCCGTGTTTTCTTGAATCTCGTATGTGGAATAATGACAAGGCGATAAAAGATGGATTATATGTTCTATTAGTAACGCCAAGTTGTCAAGAGTTTTTGCCAATCATTTAATGCTGTGTACTGTTGGTCGTTTTTGTATTTGGTTGTACCATCAAATCCAAGGCCAGTTTTTTCTCAGCGAAACATTTTTTGCTGTGTGTTGTTGTTTTGTTTTGGAATTTCTGTTTGCTTGTTCCGTGATTTGTATGTTTGCGCCAGTTTTTGTTTTCGGTTTGTTTGTTGTTGTTGTTGTTGTTTAGGGGGTTGTAAATGATCGCAGTACCTAAATATCAAGTTTGTAGGTAAAAGTCAAAGTAAAATACTGAGATTATTTACACTTTCCATCTAAAAAACTGTAAAAACTTAATATGTGAACTATACATAAAACATTCTATGGAGCTTTTCAAGTCAATGATTGAGTTAAATTATAGTTACCATGTCCCGTTACTAACTTATCAATAGATAACATCTAGCATAGTATCGTCTTGACAGGGAAGAGCCCTTTCGCTAATATAACGCATCAAGTTATGGAGGAAAAAATGAGGGACTAATGAACAGCGTAGCGAGTGTAAATGGCTGTATAGGATTAAAGTAAGTCGTATGAAATATTTGTGATTTCTTTAGAAAAGTAGTTCTATCAAAGTAACGACTAGATTTTTACGGGGGGATGGGTTTTAAATTATTGGAGAAAGCTCGCTCATCACTATATGTGATAATGATAACACAACTTATACCAAAAAGAATCATTGACAAAAAGACTTGGTATATATGAATTGCGTGTTACATGAACGTTTTCGTTCATACTTGATGTCTGAAGCAGATATTTGTGGACAGTTTAAAAAAAACAAACTATTTTCATAACTAATATTATACAATTTTCACAATGAAATCGTCTTTATATTGCCAATGAATATACTGTTGCATAGAAATTAGAGTCAAGGGACATGTTGAACTTCGGCAAGAATTCATTTATAAAACCTTAATTTTTTTTTATTATTTATTTTTTCGACGTGTACTATGATAATTTGTCACATCAAACAGTGCTTTAACCCATTACATTAAGACAACTTAAGACCGGCCCAAATTTCAATCAGTGGTAGTTGATAATTTTGAAAATGATCGTCTTTTAGGATATCAAAGATTGTGAGAATTGAAAGTTGTTTCGTTGTGGTGAGTAAAGAGTGGGGTTGTTTGGGAGCGCATTAACAAAGATTTGACCTACAAGATGATAATCTAAATACCACGTTTAAGGCGGGCCTGTCTTTTACAACTTCTATATTAGTCCACACACCTCCTCGAACTGGTATAAACCGGAAATCTTTTTTTCTGCTGACTTGCTTAAACACGGCTAAAAAAGCTCTGCTACTGCTCGAACTTCAAGAAATTATAAACAAGTGTGAGACCAAAAATACCAGTTCCAAATGAAGCATGCAAAGTCCCATCTTGTTGTAGGGAAAGAAGAGTGGGTTGCAGTATAAATTGCGGATTGTATATGTAGGTTGCTGTTTATCTTGTTGTTCATTTTGCATTTATTTTGTGTTTTTATTATGCTCGCCAAGTTGGCGGATAAACAATAAAATATTAATAGATTCTAATTTACAGATATACAGATTCCTATATAGAGTCACAGTAATAAACAATAAAGTGACTAGATAAACATTTTACGATCAGGGGCACTAATAAAACTGAATAAAAGAATTTCATTCACACCAGACGTTTCGAGCGTATAGATTTACCAAATAAATATCATTTATAAAACAAATACAAGTATAAGACAAAGCAAATGAATAAATGTATAATAAAAGAAAGCATTCATGTGTACGAATGAAAAAAAAACAGCCTTTGTCCATGCTATTCGTCTATAAAGCTTTATTTTTTCTAATTTGCCAATAAAATGACTAAAGTTTGCCACAGAATTTGAATTTTTGACCATGACATGATGCCAAATGTCGATTATCTGCCGAGTTAGGGTTGAACTAATGACCCGAGAATAGAAAGAAATTAAGCAAATTACACCCTTTTCATAGTCGAAAATGAACGCGTAATTTGACTCTTTTTTACCTCGGTGCTTTTCTTCAAAAGAGAGCTTTAATATTAAAATACTCTGATAAGCTAGAAACTTCAAAATTGCATCTAGCAGCCTGTTTGCATAAAATCTGTTCGGCGACATCTTGGAAGAAACCACAATTCTGTCAGCGTAACAGTTTTTTTTTTATTTTATTTTTTTTTTTGAGTAGATGGGATATCTTTAATATTTCTTTCAGATTCAAAATCATTTAGTTTAAAGTATTTTTCTTAATGTTCTCGACTTTAGATAATGAATATTGTTTTTATAATGAAAGCGCCATTTGTTATTTATGTGTATATTTCGTTCATAAAAGTGTCATTTTTACAAATAACAATACTACTACCGATAAAGAGTAGATGAACTCCTTTCTCTTAAAGTCTAAAAGAAACACGTTTTGATTCTATGCAAGGTGCAACAAAATCAGTAAATCAATCTGCTGAATATACTGTAAAAGCTAGACTGTTGAACCTGTCCCATCTACGCTCATCTCGAATCTTGTATCGTCAGATTAGGACAAGCTCGCCAGTCAATGTAAAAGCTCATTCATGTGACTATACATAGTAGAGCGCACAGTGAATACTCTGATCAGCCTAAGTCGTTACTTGGATTATATTTGAAATTGTTGCAAATGCGCGTTCTAAGTTTAAAACAGTGGGTAAAAGATTTTGCATATAACAAGCAATTCCATTTTCCGTATACCTTCTAATCAATAAAAAAAAGGTCGTTTTGGTCCTAAATCGCACAGCTAGTAATCATTCTAACAACGTTTCGTTAAGATTGAGTACAAATAGTGACCCCTAGAGTGTACACAAAGAAATTATTAATGAAACCCCTTCTCTCGAGTATTCATATGAAACGTATCCAACTTCTACGAGATTCATCCGTTTTCTTTATAAACAGTCGGACAAAGTTTAATGAAAATTGGGCCAAATATTTTGGTCCTAGAGTATAAACAAAAAAGTTGTTATTAATACCCCTTTCCCGTTTTTAACATTCAGTTGTTCCCCTTTTCAAACAAGATTAATCTTATGAAACGAAAAACATTCTAACCAAATTTCATCACGAGCCTTTAGAGTTTACACAAAAAATATCATTAAGGTCCCTTCTCCCGTCTTTTCAAATGGAATTTCTAGCTTTCAATATGTTTCACATTTATGACAAAACAATTATTCTGAAAAATTTCAAGAAAATATGAGCTAAATTTTATGGCCCGTAGACAAAAAAATTGTCACTAAGGCCCCGTTTCGCGTGTTTTACGGTCGATTTTCATAAATTCCAATAGGGTTCAAAAGGATCATCTTATTATCCCGACAAACACCATGACCAAGTTTCATTAAGATTGAGCCAAAATGGCCCCCTGTAGTGTTAACACTATAGTATTGACGCAAGATGATGCACGACGGACATCTAAAGACTACAAAGTTATGGGCACGATGTGCTCAGTTGAGCTAAAAGTATAAAGAAGTTGCAGTGGAGTTTGCAATATACACAAGGACTACCTTTTATGACCGATGCGTTCAATGGATCTAGCGGTTAAGCCTCAAGTGGCTGTTTGCAGTCGTCTTATTTCAATCGATGACAAACGTAAATCGGGCGACAAATATACGAAAGTTGCATATTTTTTCATATAAGAAAATCCTTAGGAGTTCTTTTGTTTTAATTCACAAACCAAGTTTTACTGGCTATAGTCTGTTTTTTGCTCCTTCTGGACTAACGTGTTACTGCTATTGGGAATCTGTCATTCTTACATTGTACCAGGTTTAACATAGACAGTTTTCACATAAACTTGTTCATAGCCACCATTTGAAGCCAATTCCAAGAATCCAAACGATACACTACTTTGTAAATTTGTTTTTAGCAACCGTTTCATTTGAAGCATTCAGTCGAAGGGCTAACGAAATATTTTGAAGTTTTGTCAAAGGTATTTTAGACGTATACGCCTAATACATTGGGAGGAAAAAATATTTTGAAATGCTCTCTTTGAGCGAGTTTTTTCCGAACCTTGTACCGCTGGGGAGGGACTGTTATTGACTCCAGGGACATAATTCCAACAAACATGGTTGATAACTATTAGATTATTCTACAAACCACATACGAATGCTTCAGACCCTATAGTAAAAAGAAGAATTCTTTTTAACTTGCTCATTTTGAGCCCTGTGGTAGGTGGGGCATTTTTCAGATCATACTACGAAACCTCTTAATTATGTCTCATACCAAATTTGAATGTCCTAGACCATATGCTTTAGGATGAAGGGACTTTTGAACTTACTCTAATTGAGCGTTTTTTCCGAACCTTGGACCTCCGGGGAGGGCCATCTTTTACCTAAGGGGTATGATTTTTAAGAGCTTAGTAGAGAACCATGTGTTGTGTTATATATATAGATGCCATTCGATTTGTAGTTTTTGAAAAAAAAATACCAAAGACTTACTAAAATGTCCCATTTCATATACTCGTCAACCATGTTTCGTGGAATCGAATTCTTTAATCACTTTTGAAATACTTCCCCTGCCAAGTTTCAGCTTGATCAGAGAAAGTTTTCTAAAAATTTGTTCGGACGAACGTATAGACGTACGGACAGACGGACGGACAATGATCAATCACAATAGCTCAAATCGCACTTTGTGCTCTGGTGTGTAAAAAAACAAACATACATTTAATTTCTGTACGAGACATAACCTATTATCTTCTGAAGAAAGACAACATATTTTGTTTTTGGTACTAGACTTAATTCAACTTCTTCTGAAAAAACAACAACAACAGTTTGTTTCTGCTACAATATGTGTCTGCTTAATTTAAATCTAATGCAAATGCATCATTTCTTTGTCAGACTTTTGGAAATATCAAAATGAAATCTGTCACATTCGGTATCAGGATATCTTTCTCTGTATGAAATAATTCAAGATTCGCTTATTGGATTCATTTGGAATCCAGTACAGACTACCTTCTAAACTCTCTCTCTCTGAAAATGGATGCATCTTTAATTCCGTTTCATAAGGCGTGTGCTTCCTTTTGTTTATAAATAAAAAAAAATAATCTTGTAACATGTATTATTACTAGTTTTTAAAGCTGATGTTTAGCGCTATTGTTAAAACAGTTATTTGTCTTATTTCTTGTTTACAATATATTTATCCTGTATTTTCATCTATCATTATTAAAATTGACAAATAAAGCTTTCTGATAGATAAATACTTAGCCGATAAGCCTATATGTTTGTGATTAAACATAAATACAAAAAAGGTTACGTAGTAATTAAACAGTATCTATATTCATTTCATTAACATCTTCACAATTACATTTCTGCATATGAATAGTTAAATTTCGCCTTGAAATACCCCCAAAAATTCTCAAAGCAACGTTAACTTTATTAAGAACCGTGAATTTTGAAGAGATCTACGTTATAAAACAAGTTTGCTTGTAAACTATTACATGGTCAATAATTTCGAACTTCCCAATACGACTGTAGAGCAATGTCCGCGATTGATTTCGTTATTTCGAAGAAATCGTCTTTCAAGGAAGACAAGAGATGTTAATGATGCCTCTCAAACCCCATTAGTGACGTCTAAAAGGTGACAAGAGAACTTGTTTATTGGGTTCGTTAGCAGATAAGCAGATTTTGAAAGAGACTTCTGCTCACAATTAAGATTGGCTTGTTTGGTGTGAAAATAAATTGCTAATTCATCATTCATTTCATATCATTCATTCATTCATTTTGACTTCTAGTTGCCCCTCGGAACATAGTAAAGAAATAGATATAAACAGAACATAACGAAACTTACACAAGTACAATTTGTTTAACACACACACACACACACGCACACACACACACATACATACATACATACATACATACATATATATACATATATATATATATTTGTGTGTGTGTGTGTGTGTGTGTGTGTGTGTGTGTGTGTGTGTGTGTGTGTGTGTAATTGATATTTGTCCGTCAGGTGTCATCACACATATACTATAGAGGCACATTTTTTTTTATTTGTTTTTAAAGTCGGCCGAAATATTTGTGCCTCTAATATCTCAGACGAGTCACGTCGATATTTAGTAATATGCAGCGAATAGCTATACCGCTATGTCAAACCTAAGCAATTAACTTATCTTGACTCTAGGACCTAAATTTTCTCACTCTAATTTACAATGTAAGTTTTTATATAATCATAGCCTTAGAAAAACCTCCTGTTTAATCTGTATAACGGGCTATATGACTGGAAAACATCCCCCAAGTCTTATTTTTTCAAATTAAATATTTGGTCACTTAGGGTGTAAACATGTTTACGGGCGATTGTTGAGACTATCAGTCTTTTAATTTTCTCTAACCATCTATGCCTATTATTCTGTTATTATTGTTAATACTTTTATGTCTCTAATTTCTTAGACACACATGTTACTCACAATAGATGTTAGATGTTAGATAAAGGTTCAAAAAGTCTTTTTAAGCTGCTGTTTTTCATCGGTATGTATTTAATCATTTATTGTTGAAAAATTGAATCTAAACGCACAACAGTACTCGAGATTGCATAGAAGCTAAAGTTACCACCGTTACGGTAAGATTCTAATCCACGTAAGGTTTAATGTGAAAACATCCAACGCAATTTATACTTTTTTTTGTCGCATGGAAAGTAGATCGGACCGGATTACACGATATATTAATTTATTGAACTCGGTTCAGAGGCAAGAAAGACCAAGGCGAAATTTGACTCCTTTCATTAAAAATATACAGTGCATTCATCTCAGTGATCCGAACTGAGTAAAAGTATAAAAAATTAACTAGCGAATGGACAATTATTAATCATGCATAATCAAATCATACTGTTAAGAAAAATGAAAAGGTGTTTGTTTTATTCCGAGCTAATATTACTTATTCTAAAGTAACAGTATTAAAATGGTCCGGTTAGACAAAGTTGCTGTATATAAATGATAAGCAAAGCCCCTAAAAATAAGCAATAGGGTTTACGCACGATTGGAATGCTTTGTTTCATGGTGTATCAAATTAATTATCATAAACATATCATATCATATAATATCATAATCTTTTACTTTGAAAATCTTCGGCTTAACAGAATTCAAACAAATTTCACGGAAATGAGTCTTTGCTGGCCCTATACCAGATTCCTTCAAAGACCTTTGATCGTTTGAAACATATGTAACGAGAGATAGATGAAGAGGGAGAGAGAAAGAGAGAGCGAGAGTCTGGGACAGAGAGAGAGAGAGAGACAGAGAGAGAGAGCGACAGAGGGAGAGAAACAGAGGGAGAGAGACAGAGAAAGAGATCTTAGAATTCATTACTGATTCGCATTTTTAAATGTTAAATTATCAAGGGCACAATTTTAAAATCATTGTTCTTTAAGAGTGAAAATGGAGTCTCATTTAATCGCTGACCATGCAAAGTGACCCTCGACAAGGAAGATTTTTTGAGATAACGTTAGTTTGCATGATTTACGGTCGATCTAATTGAATGATTTGGTTGATTAACCGATTTTTCATTGACAGCATACTTTTCAGTTCCAAATATTTTTGAAAAATACCTCTGATACTTTGATACTTTTTGGTTTATTTAAATAATGTATATTTGCGTCATTATACTCATGCAACCATCTGGGTCACTGAATACTTATTGCTCTAACTTAGCGCTAAATAAAACAGAAAGGTGTGGAAACCGCCTTTTCTAGTTGGATAAGATCTAACTTTATTGACTAAAATAAGTGTTCAAACTAATTATGATTTAACTTATCATGTACATTACAAGGTAATAAGCAAACTCTTCAAAGCTAGATGATTCTTAACGACATACGGACTGGTCTACTGAAGACAGATTCCTTAAAGCACAGGTGTCTATCTATTCTATTGTTTAATTCTATTTAAACATATTCAAATTTTTAAGTTCATCAATATTCATACTTTCCGATCAAATGTTGAACATAAAATTATTTAATTCTAGTAAAGTCTACCAAGATTCATGAACTTAGCTTTGCTACTTAAATAAAAACTGAAAAGTGTAAGAACGGAACTGAATTCCATAAAGCTCAATGGCTCTCCGAACAGGATATAAATTGTTCAATATGCATAATTTCAAGCGACATTTATGAAACCTTAACTCAGCTGCACGTATAAGAATATAGTCAAAAGAGTATATTTTACAACTACATACACAACTTGTATATCAAAACCGAGTTGAAAGTAATGTTCAGCCAGTCTTCACCGTTCACACAACTGCACAGATCAATTGACTTCAAATATCTTTTTCTTCAGAAGCAAGAGCGTAAATTGACAAATAAAACAGACATAAATAGGGCAGTAAAATAAATAAGAAAGACATAAAACTAACACTGATAAATTTCGCAACAACTTTTCGATTATGATGAATTTCCCAAGAGGACATGTGTTTCTTATTTAAACATTTTTATTTCCATACTCATCAAAGTAGAACATTATGTATGATATGAATCATAGAAAGATTTTTTCATCATTTGTATTTCTATTGTAGCTGTGATTGTTATAGACAGGATTTTCCTTGTGAGGTAGTCATTAGCAACCAATGTTGGTAACTGCAGTTTTAATTAATGATATACATGAATCTGGATGTGTATCTGGACGTCAAGCTAATTTAGAAATGATATAAAAGTATCTGGATGTGTATCCGAACGTAGAAATAAGTCTGAAATAATGTACATGTAACTGGATGTGTATCCGGACGTAAAGATAAGTCTGAAATAATATGCATGTATCTGGATGTGTATTCGGACGTCGAGATAGATCTGAAATAATATAGATATATCTGGATGTGTATCTGGATGTCAAGATATTTCTAAAATAATATACATGTATCTGATTGTGTATCCGGGCGTCTAGATAATTATGAAATAAGATACACGTTTCTGGACGTGTATCCGGACGTCAAGATATTTCTAAAATTATATACATGTATCTTGATGTGTATCCGGGCGGCTAGACAATTCTAAAATAATATTTATGTATCTGGATGTGTATCCGGGCGTCCAGATAATTCTAAAATAATATAGATATATATGGATGTGTATCCGGACGTATGGATAATTCTGAAATAATATAGATATATATGGATGTGTATCCGGACGTATGGATAATTCTGAAATAATATAGATATATATGGATGTGTATCCGGACGTATGGATAATTCTGAAATAATATACATGTTTCTTGATGTGTATCCGGACACCTGTATAAATCTAAATGAATGTGAATCATATCGTTATCTTTATCGAACTTCCTCAGTGTGGTTACTTCGTCGATCGGCGAGAAAACATCGTTACTCAGGCTTTAGCGGGCGGGGGATAAAATGGTATTTCTTTCTGAAAATAGTATTTACTTTTTCACTTAAAAACTAATTGGCACTGAGGGTATGTACAAAAAGCAAAAATTCTTAATTGAAGTTTCAAATCTTTCCCATTTGTATTTTGTGGCTTAAGCTTTATTCAAAGAAATACGAGAGGTGTGTAATCTTAATGCGTGTCTAAAATAGACATTGATGTGAAAATAAATGCTTTCTTTATTCCCACAGGGCTTCTAGATGTTTTCACGAATTTGTCTGAAATCTTAGCACTTCAAATGAATGGATCAACTGCAATGGTTTTCTTACGTTATTAGCAAATACCATTTTACAAATTGTGTTTGGAAAACAAGCCAACACTGTTAACGCTTCTGGCAGGAAAAATTTCAGACCGATGTCAAAGGTGGCCTTGTTGTTCCTTTGTAGCCTTAAGATTCGTAAAAGATTACCTTTATCGTAACCATTTCAGTCCTGGTAAGTATTATGTGGTTTGATCGAGGTCCAAGTAAACCTTTTCGCAAAATACGTTTACCTCTTTACTACAATAGAAGCAAATTACTAAAGGATAAAAACCGGAAATGAGAAGAAAAGACAAACATAAAATTGTGCAAGGTTGAATAGCCTTTAAATATTGTCCGTCTCATTTTCGATAGGGTTATAGATTTTAAAGAAACTTTCTGCATGAAGAAAGAAATAGCAAGAGAGGGACAAATTATGTGTAGGCAAGCAAAGTTAGTGGGCGGAGACAGCGATTGGTCAACTAATTCTATGCTCGGAGTTTATAAGCTGAAAAAATCAGAATGTCTATCCATGCATTTTCAGAGAAAATTGCAGTTTTTGAAAATCCATTTTTCCTGAAAGTTAGAAAAAAATACAAAAAAATGTTGAATTGTATTTGAAACAGACAGCAGAAAGATAGTTCATGCAACACATAACATAACGAAAAGCGAAGGAACACGTTCTTAAAAAATCATTTTTCATGAAAAGAAATCTTGTCTTAATTTTCGAAGCGTAAAGAAATGTATCCATGTTTAATAGAGTAGAAAGATGTATTAGAAAACAACAGAGGAGGCAGAAACTATAGGATAATCTATACTACTCAAAATATGACAGGGGTCACTTTTTCTTGTTAAATACTTATGTATTTTCAGCATATTACACAAATTTTCTGTGTTTCCTAAAACTTTACTGTATTAGGTATTGACTTTTTTAGAGGTGTTATTTTGAGAGTAAGGCTTATAATTAGAAATTTTATGCACTCTAGTTATGTGTTTGATGTCCCCATGCTTCAATTACGGCCTGACATCGCCTCCGCATTCTACTGATAAGCCTTTTGGTCTTATATTGTGGAAATTTATCTCATTCTTCAAGGAGAGCCTGTCTGAGCTCCTTTACAAATGTTGGTTGCACGGTTTACGATGAAACAGCTGTCTGTAACATATCCCAAGCATACTCTATTGGTTTTATGTCCGGGGATCTAGCTGGCCATTCCATACGGACAATTGTGACTTTTGTTCGGGTTCTATGTGCACATAGTCATCCATCAGAATGAAATTTTCACCAACAGCACCTGCATAAGGGCGAACGAATAGCCCTAAGATCTCGTTGACGTACCTGAGAGCCGTCAACTTGCCGATGTCAATGACTTGGCCCAATCGGAACACACTCTGTCATTCCCGTATACGTAAAAATAGACCTTAGATATATATAAGGCGGAGCATTATGTAAGATAACGATGCATTTTGTTTGCCGGAAACATTGTATGAAAACGGCCTTGTGGTTTCGGAAGTCTAAAAGTGGTCGAAAGGCTTAAATTTCTTTTCGATATTTTATGTTTTTCCCTGTTTTACTCTCATATCAAGTTTCTTCTGAATAAAAACAGAGTTTTTATAGAACTTTTGTGAGATGCATTTTACAACAATTGATTTCCGTAACGGTTAGCGCCATTTGGAGGTTGCTATAAGAATAGTCCTACGATGAGATTTGATTCGTAGAATTGAACGAGTAGTTCCGATTGTCGTTTGCCCGTGAATACTTACTCCCAAACCATGACTGAGTCCCCGCCAAACTTATCATGTTCTGCCACACAAATGAGAGCAAAACGCATATTTGGCATTCTCCATACCCTAACACTTCTATCGGTAAATCAATCTAAATTTTGTGATAACTTTGTTGAAAGTTTTCCAAATGTACCAACGCACGTAAAGATACAGGGACCGGAAGCTTACACTCGCGCTTGTTCTTATAGGAAATTATATCCGTAAGAGAAAGTGAATGGTTCAAATCCGATCGGTCAACAATACATCACCTTGTTTTCCATGATAAATTAAAGATCCAGTATTAGCTACATATCTTGGAGCTTTCTCGAAGAAATTGATAGACATGACATACGTCAATCGTAAATATACTATTATGAAAAGGAAGAAGCTTGAAGATAGTCGAACCAAGAGTAAGGTTGCTTACAACTAGGGATTTCTTCTTTTCTAAAAATAACTTGAGAATTATCGAAAATGTTGGATGAGATAGGAGTAAATAATTTAAGGGTGTTTATTTTGATATTACGCTGTCATTACGATTCGTATAATTTGTTCGAATTTTTTTGTGAAAGATGAAATGGAAAACTGCTGGTTTTTCTTTTATCAACAAGGTTTTCAACAACATAATAAGGTGGAACCACAAATACAAATTCTTTTTATCTCTTTTTATTTTATTCTTTTATGTTGTTGTTGATGTTGCTGTTGATGATGATAACAACTCTAAAATCTGGTGGACAATTCTGACAAAAGAACTGAAAAATACTTTTTGTAAAGGAAAGTAATGTATGGATAACCTTTTTCTCATAAAAGAGTTTTTTTTCCAATTGTATAAGTCTGCCTTAACCGTTAAATTCTATCTTGGTGGTGTAATATGTCTGTAGAGCAGTGGTTTACTGTATGCCTATGTTGATGATAGTGTTATAACATTTTTATGCCGTTTACTTTTACCTGTTTTCTATGAGCACATTTGTAAATATTTACAATGTTAACATGAATGTACTTCTTTTTAACACCGAGCAGTCTGTATCCAAATTTCGTCAGTTTATGTTTTTCGTTGCGGCATGATTGCTGAAAAATCCAAATGTCAGAGTTCTAGAAACCAGATGTGATGGAAATCTAAACCTGCTTTTTCTCATACAGAGCCTGGATTAGATGAACTCATTTGAATTAATAACAAAGATTACACGCAATGGCTTTGATGGGCAAATTTGAATACGGAAATTTACCTTTAGAAATTGGCGTCTGAACTCATGTATAGTCATTTTGTAATCTGCACATATATCTTGTTTGACCTTTATCTACCTTTTAGTATTGTGTGATTATTAGAAAATAATTCACATATAAACCGAAAAAAATGTGATTGTATCTGGTTTGAACTAACGTCTTCTGGGTTTAGAGTCCTCAGCCTTACAACCCTACCTATTTTCTCTCAGGCGGCATGTGTACAAAAATGTTATTTAACCATAAGTTCCCATATTTGTAAATCTGAATAAGGAAGTTTCCTCCAAGTACCAATGTGAGTCAAAGGGAATTTTAAATGAGTGGCAAGTCGAAAATGTTCTGGAATAACAAATTTTCTTTTTCAAAAACAATTTTTGATCCACAAATTAAAGTGAAAAATATTGATATCTGAGGAACTGACAGATTTACAACTGTTTTGGTACATTACCAGTCGAAAAGATTGGTCCAAATCTTAATAAAGTTGAAGGCAACACTCTTTATTTAATTACTTTTTAAAGTTTTTGTTTTGAATTAGAAAACATTTTGGATAAGTAAAGAAGTTGCATATAACAGGTAAATATTTTCATTTTCCGCAATATTTTCAATTGCAAGTGGAAGTCACTTTAACCAATCAGAGAATTGTGACGTCGTCCAAATTCTGGATTTTTCCCAAATCATAAAGTAATATCAAGTAGGCAGATTTTTTCTGGATCTTATAAAACCAATAATCCCATGGAAAATAAACTGAAAAGTGAACAGTTTAAGATGACACTGAACTAATTATAGAATCTAACCTATTTTTCAAATATCCACTGGAATTACATTTATGATATTCAAAGCTACAATGTTTTGAATATATCATTATGTTTAACGGCTCTGTCATGCGAAAAGGACATTTGTACAAATATTTGAAAAAGATTTCGGATCAAGCAGAGGTCAATAATATATAGTATTTCGAAAAATTTGATTGAAATACTGTAAAAGTTGCGTTAAGCCCCATTCAATCAACCAAGAAAACAATCGGATCAGATAAAAAATAATGATAAAATAAGAGGACCATGATGGTCCTATATCGCTCCCCTAAATATAACGGCTCAAGGCTTTATGAGATTTACAATATATTCAAGCCCTACGCCTAACTATTTTGGCGAAGAAGAATTTTAAAGATTTCTTTAACTCCTAAGTATATGAAAGATCGCACCATATAGCGCTAATTTCCAGAGTACGGAAATGATTCTTTTAGGTAGTTTGGTAGAGGGTCAATAGGCATTGATACATACCAAATATCAAAGATCTAGGTAAATAATGGTTAAGAAGGAGGAGATTTTAAAAGATAATCTTCTTTATTCCTTTCTAAAATCAGGGATTGCACAGAAAATGTTGTTGTTTTTTTCTAGGATACGATGGTACTATGAAGTGTTTTGGTAGAGGGTCAATAGATATTTATACATACTAAATATGAAAGGTCTAGGCTATATGTTTTGTGAGTAGAAGATTTTCAACGATTTCCTTCTTATTTCTATGTAGAATCAGGGATTGCTTAGAAAAGTGCTAATTTTCAGAAAAACGCAATTCTTTGAAGTATTTTGGTAGAGGGTCAGTAGATGATGATTTATACAAAATATCAAATTTCTAGGCCTAATGGTCTGGCAGTAGAAAATTTTCAAAGATGTCCTTCTTTATTTCTATGTAAAATCAGGGATCGCACAGAAAAGGGCTTATATTTTAATACGGGAAATCTTTGAAGTATTTCGGTAGGGAAAAGGGCTTATTTTCAGAATACGGCAATTCTTTGAAGTATTTTGGTATAGGGTCAAAAGATGATGATTTATACCCAATATGGAAGCTTTGGGCCTATTTGTGTGTGTGTGTGTGTGTGTGTGTGTGTGTGTGTGTGTGTGTGTGTGTGTGTTTGTGTTTGTTTGTTTATTTATTACTATTTTTTTTCTTTTTTTCTTTTTTTTTTCTTTTTTTAGAAAAAAAAAATAATACTCGGTTGTCATGGCAACCAAAGTTCTTTTGGGATTTTAATTCTTTCAAGTATTTGAAAGAACATGACCTAAGGACCACTTCTGTGAAGTTTGTTTAAAATTTCATAGTTAGTTTATAGGAGGATAAGAGGACGGACAGGTGGACGGACGCGGGGCGATGACCGATCACAATAGCTCACCAATAGCACTTCGTGCTCAGGTGACATAAAAACATAATAGATATTGTATGTCTATCAAAGCTTTGCCAATCAGAAATTACGTGAACTTTGTCTTTGGAAAATGGATTTTTTCCGGTAGATTCCAACCAGAGTTAGAGTCTGGAAACATTTGAATGACCATTCTAGAAACTCAAATAATCTACCAGTGGCAAGAAGTTTTGATCCTATTTACCCTTCATTATCCGCGCAGTCTGACAAGAATCGATAATATTCGATCTTCCATAATAAAGAACCAATTTCAACTAATATATATATATGTGTGGGGATTAAGATCGGTCTTTGTCACACAGCGTGTTTCCATTGTTTTGTAAACAAGGTAGTCACGAACAACGGGAAAAACAGGTGTTTTGTCACCAATCGTTGACAGCTGATGGAATTTCTGTGGATAAAAACTAATTTCTCGGTATAATGTCGTGCTGGTTTCAACGTACAAAGTAAAAATACGTGGTGATTTCAACTGTAACATCTAATTGCCTTTGTTAGGCTAGGTGTTAAATTAAGTGAAAAACGATGGGTTAAACTATTATTATCATTATTATTACAATATGTTTCATTCCTTAATTTCTGGGTCATTGATTGGACTTGCAGCTATGAAAATACAAATTCATATAAATCTTTTTTTTTTTCAAAATCAGACTACATTATTTTCGTAAATGAAAGGCAATCTTCTGCTCACACACGTGGTTTCTAAAACATGTGATTTGTCTAACAAGGAAGGACAAAAGATGTATTATAAGAATGATTAATTATGGTTTATACTCGCGCATTTGAACATTTTCAATTTTGTAATAATATGATCGAGGTGCCGTCATAGCGCAGTCGTTAGCGCATTAGACTCCCTATCTTCAATCATGGAATGTCATGGGTTCGATCCCGGCGGCGGCACATATCTTTTCCGACATTGGTCTCTCACCAATTGGTGGATAATCGTAACTCTAAGGGGGATAGCAGCTGGAGGGTAGGGAAAGGATTTAGTTGTAGTACTATAGTGTAAGAAATACCAGGAATCTATTGTTAGGTGCTTCAGCTGCCGCGATATGATTGTAATACTTTTAAAATGACATTTAACCCCATTCAATCAATCAATCAAAATCAACCAATCAATCAATCAATCAAAGTAATAATATGATCTAACAAAAAAAGATATCAACTTGTTTAAGTTTCTCTCCTATCCTGCAATATACTGTTCTATCAAATTCTTTTTAATTTCTACAAATTCGACCATTTTATTTGTCTCAAAAACAATCATCAAATCACAACTCATGTATGACATTAAGCCTGTCGGCGTTTTCAAAGCTTTGATTACCATATGCCTGACAAGGTGATAAAAGACCAATTATGTATTCCACAAGAAACACCATCATGTTTTTGCCCAATTATTCAATGCTATGATTGTTTTTGTGTTCGGTGCTAATTGATCCGTTGATATATTTCTTCTAGCTATAAATGAGTAATGGCAAGTATAGTATAGTCTCAAACCTCAAGATCACGGGTTCGTACCCTTGGCTGACCATATCTACCGACAAACTAATTGTCTTTCGGATGTGACGTTAAACCGAGGCCCCGTGTGACAGTGCTATCCACCGAGCACGTTAAAGAACCAGGTGGAGCTCTCAGCAGTTTTGTCCTGTATCCTTGCACTATCCCCCGTAACAACTAACTTTCTTCTGGGGGCGTAACTCATATGGGCATATGCTACGGTATAGCGACGATAAATAAACGGAAATACACACTAGTAGTCTCATGCCAGCTTAGCTACATCTAATATCGAAACCTCGTGTCATCGCATGTTCAAAGGGTGATGACATTATGTGGCCATATGTTAGGATTTAAACCAAATGTATTTGTTCTTCATGCAAGATTTCCTTTTAACGGATGAACTTTAATTAACAGTCAAACTTTCATTTTCTTTGAATGAAATACCAACAAATACTTTACTAGTAAACCATTTCATTTGCTACTTTAGAACTCATAGTTATTTAATTGGGTAAAATTATCAAATGAACACATCTCTTTTTTCAAAAATGCTGACAAGAAGCATGGCATTTGAACAATTAACCGAAGCTACTCTGAAAGGCGAACCACCACAGATTATATCGAATTAATTTACGACGAAAAGGTATTTCAAATATCTAAATCACTGTTATGTAAAATCTTGACATTTCAATTAAGGACGTTTTGAAAAATATAATTGACAATATCAATCATAATATCCAATTAGTAATAACAAGAGGACCATGGTGGTCCCAAATCGCTAACTAGAATCATCTGCTATTTAAAAACCGCAACCGGAGCCAAATAACTACAATCAGTTTCGTGAGTTTGGTCCAAAACTGTGGCTTCTAGATTGTAAACATAACAAAAATTGTCATTACAGCCCCCTTTCCCGTGTTTTCCAACAGATCCTTCCGATTTTCAATAGACTTTACCCTTAAAACCTTAAAATTATTATGACCGAGTTCTAAGGCCCCCTTTCTCGTGTTTTCTAATATAACCTTCCAATAATTAATAGTGTTCATCCTAAGGATCTAACAATCATTCTTGCCAAGTTTCATGATGATGAACCATAATTGTGGTCTCTAGAGTGTAAACAAAGCAATTGTCATTATGGTCCCCTATTCCGTATTTCCAATGGAACCTTTCAATAATCATAAGGATTCGTCCTTATGATCAAACAATTATTTTTGCCTAGTTTCATGGAGATAAGGCCAAAATTGTGGCCTCTAGAATGTTAACAGAAATTGCCACTAAGGCCCCCTTTCTAGTACTTTTCTAAAGCCCTATAAACAATAGGGTTAATCCTTATGACCTAATTATTTTTCTGGCCAGGTTTTATAATGATTTAGCCAAAATTGTGGCCTCTATATTGTAAACAAAGAAAGTGTCATTAATGCCACTTTTTCTGTGTCTTCCAACAGAATCTTCCCCAAATCAATAGGATTAATCCTTTTGACCAACATGTAACACTTTCCAAGTTTCATGAAGATTGAGTCAAAACTGTACCCTCTAAAGTGAAACACTTAGATTTATCACGTCGCAAGACGGGTGACATACATTCAATAATATCAAAAGCTCACCATGAGCACGGTGTGCCCAGGCGAGGTAATAAGGCAACATTCTTCACTGCTTAGTAAACATTTTTTATATACAAATGTAAGATACAATAAACTGTGCTTTGAGAAATCATTTGTAATGCGACACTATGTAAATCTTAATATAGCACATGCCTGTCAGGGGGATACCTCGTGTTTCTCCATAAATTCAAATTCTTACAGATAGTCATAATCGCTACGATCGGAAATGATGCAAATATATGCGAAAATATGCTTAATTTCGGATACAATTTAATTCGGTACATCGAAATCTTACTTATCATTCTTATTGTACAAGGTTTTTATTCTTTACTAAGGCCTATAAACTATTGTACAAGTGCATCGTTTTTTAACTCTAACATCAACAAAACCATGTCAATACTTTAAGCCCGGCTGAACACAACGTGCTCATGGTTACGGTTTTTTACCTCGAATGTCTTTCGTACGTCGCCAATGAACAAGGGATCGTTCCATAGGAAAATATGGTAAAGGGGACCTTAATCACAATTTCTCTGTTTACACTATAGAGGCCTAATTTATTTCTCAATTTTCATAAAACTTGGAAAACACGGGAAGAGGGGTCTTTATAATAATTACTCAATTTATACACTAGGGGCCACAATTATGACTCAATCTCCATAAGATTTTGTCAAAATGTTTGTTAATTCATACTATTAGGATTATCCCTATTTGAAATAGGAACGTCCATTTGGAATACACAGGAAAAGGGACCTTCACGATAATGTCACTGTTTACACAACAGAGGCAAAAATATGGCACAATCATCACGAAACATAGTCAGGATGTTTGCTAGGTCATTAGGATGAAACGCTTGGAAAATAGGAATGTTTCATCGGGAAACACAAGAAAAGGGACCTTAATGACAATTTAACTGTTCTCACTCCAGAGGCGATGTCTCCATGAGACTTGGTCTGAATGTTTTGGTTTGTAATAAGAATAAGCCCTTTCGAAAATGGGACGATTCCATAGGAACTCGGGCGGGGGGAAGAAGGTCAAATTTTGATAATATAGGTTTAATAAATTTTGTTAAATGGTTGTTAAAAGCGTCTGATTTGTGTCTTCACAAAAAAGACTTACTTTGATGTTTCAGCTTCATATTTCTTTGTTCACAATAACTGCGCGGAGCGGTCTATTGTCATATAGGCCATCTTATTTTATGATTAGAACACACTATCTGTATTTTAACTTTTTATTTCTGCAACTCCATCTACATAAAAAAATGGAAATGGGTGTTCATTCATTGAAAGAAAAGAAGAAAAAATACAAACCTAATAAAAGCATACCTGCAACACAATAAATCCACATCACGTGTGAATAGATTAAGTGATTTGTGGTCGCTTATTAGACTAAGCCCTGACAGTCTTCTACTGTACCAAGATACAAGTATAGTGAATTCGAGCCTATTATCCATTAGGTTTTACTTACCTTGTTTGTCAGACATTCAAACGAAAGAGAGTGTCAATTTTGTAAATCAACAGCGTCGTTAATGAACAGCCATTCACGAAAAAAAAAAAAAATTCTTCTCTGAACTATTTTATACACTCAGAAGTGAGTATCATTAGAAAGTATAAAAATATCTGATAATATTTAATAAACATAGGACATCTGATAACATTTTACAATCTGACTTTGATATTTGACTTTTTCAATGATAGAAAACCTTGAACTTGGTACCAATAGAAAGATCTTGTCACAGGAAGTACACATATGACATAAAGATCTATCGCTTACTATTAAAGAGTTGTTCTCAAGTTTCAACATGACCTTCAAATGATCTTGACATTTGTGTTTGACCTTGGGCTGTTTCCAAGACATTATTTGACTCAAATTTAAGTATAAAATGTTCGTTGGATAGTATCTTTCGACACATGGCAATTTTTATCCACACAAGGTTTGAGAAACATCGATACCTCCCTTTAAGCATATAGTATATATTTGAGTTTCAATATTTAGTGAATATGACCTCGAAAAATGACCCCGACATGGGCAAATGACCTTGATGTCAAACAGAAAGGTCGTTCCACCATGAATTCACCTAAACATATGAAAATCTTAGTGCTTACTTTCAAAAGTTATGGCAAAGCTATTTTTACGACTATAAACAAACTGTTGAAATAACAAAAGGACACGATTTGTTGATGAGGGACATAAAAATACTACAAGCATTGCTTAAAATAGACTTTCCAATCGTCAAATCACAAGTGTGTGGTTTGAATGTAAGTTAATTCTCTAAGAATTTAACAGATTGTTTTGTTGTTGTTGTTGTTTCGATGTTGAATATAGATTAATGTACATTGAACTTTATGAGTAATGAAAAACTTTGTGCTCGAAAAGACCTTTTCACGCAAAGTGTCAGATGACTAAAACGTCTATATCCGTTAGACGCTTTCAAACAAAAACAACAACAATTTTCCACTGCGGGGAGGATATACTTCCGGTTTTGTTTTCCAAAAGCCTTATAATTGCGTCCAGTCATTTTAACTTATGTTTTCGAGTTTTACAATGAAAGCATTGGGCTAAATGATGTAGATGATATTGTTGGAAATGTAACATCTGTTTGTTACAATATTTTTTTCTCTCCGTTGTCCCAGTAATATTCTTCAGAAGCATTAAAGTACCCTATTTTATTGGCCTTAAGGGAAAAAATGACGGGTGTTTTATTTCATGATCTATTTTCCCAATATACAATAAATTGTATGAAAATCCGGTATATTGTATAAGTTGAAATAAATGCCTATAATGTATGAAGGTGGATGCACCATGGAACGGTCATTAACTCGTTTTGTATCCCCCGGAAATAGTGAAGTTATGAGAATTTGTTCGAGAAAAGATGAAATTAAAGATCAATATAGTTCAGATATTGTATCGTCGTCAGGTAACCAAAATGTCGTACTACATATTATCTCAAACCGTATTTACGACCTTTTGGTAGCCTATTGATGATATTCTGGTTATGATATACATATTGGCACTTAATCTGCTAGTAAAGCTTGTTTTTGGCGGCATATCGGTTGAAACATAAAAAGATAAAATTCGTCTCATCAAATCATAGATTTGACCATTTAAATGTGAGCGTGATTATCGGAATGTGACATGTTGACGGTTACATAGTAACCCCATACGCATCGTGATCTACCGGAGATAACTCTTTACATCAGTCTGTTAACAGATCATACTTCTGTGCAGATCTCTCTTATCATTATCTTTACGTTTAATCATTTTTTAATTCTTTTCTTCGCACTAATAACATCGTCCTCATCAATACGATCTATGTCATTTATCGTAATGCTCCATGTTTTAGATTTACAATATATTCTTTCATATTAAAAAAACTTTGATTTCCGGCGCTAATAACTTTTAGTAATCTGTTGTATATTATAATTCATCAAAGTGATGTAACTTTACATTTTTTCCTTTCTTGTATGCGTGTGTGTGTTGGGGGGGGGTTAAGATATTTTCAAAAAATCCTGTTACATTGGAAATATTATCGCCAGATTCGAGGTATGTTATATTTCATATGGCCTAGTTACCAGGGCATTTTAAACTCAATTCGGTTACTAATACACGATTATATCACTAATATTACTCGCTACAACTAGTCTGCATATATTTGCTCACGGGTAAACTATTTTTTCAACCTTTGTTTTGCTCGTTCAAAATAGCCAATTCATATAGGATTATATAGTGATAATTTATCGACTCCCCGCAATTGATCACGTGACTTAGTCTCGGGTCTAATGAGATTTAATTTGACGCATGCGCTGTGAGAGTGTGAAAAGGTCTATTACAAAATAACAATTTTTGTGGTCATACATATCGTTGAAGGAAGAGCGAAAATCGTAAAAAAGCTCAAATAAAGAGGTCGAAGGGAGATATCATAAAAATCTAAAGCTATAGTCACTATCACGCGTCGTTTTGTTATTTCTCTTTTTTCAAATCCAAAGCAAAACTGAAATTGTTCACACAAGAATATGAATAATTACATGTGTAACTTAAAGAATCGATAACAATCTGTTACTGCTATGCGGTCTCTACTGAGTATGATTAAATGTTGAGAGAAAATTGTAAAATTATCATCCTAATCCAATCTAAACCGTGTGCGTCCAAGAACCATTCAACGCCTGTCATATTCACAAAGCAAATAGCCAAAATTTGGAGGTTGTTCTACCAAGTAAATCGATTTATTTGACTAAATTACAAAGATAATTCTGAAATCGCATACAGTGTCTTAAATTAGATTTCACAGGGACACTCAGAAACGTCTACTTAACGTGTAAAGTTCAGCGGCACGAGTTTTTGTCGGTACGTCTTAGTTCAAATACGGAAATTGGTCAAAATGAGCCATTATCAATCCGCTTACAAATCGTAACTAATCGCAATAAAGCTCGTTGAATTTATTTTAGCACTCGTAATATTCATGGAAAAAATAGTAATATTGTAATAACAAATCATTTAACGAATCATTTATAAGACTTTTAATGAACGTTCCGAGTGACGTACGTAAGAAAACTGTATTTACGTAGACATCATCCGGTCGGACTGTATCCGCTATGAAGTTTTTTTGTTTTGTTTTGTTTACTTGAGTGTTGTCTTCTTTGTTTGCTTTTAATTATTTTTCTTTGGGGGGGGGGGGCATATTAAGATATTGTTTCTTACGTGTATTCTTGCGTTTCACAAACAAAAGAAGGGTATAAACCTAGCATGGCCATTACACAAAGAGTTAAACAAAACCAAAGCAAAATGCGTAAAGAGAATACAATAGACAGCTAAGAGCTAATAGTAGATCAACTATTGCAGCACGGTGTACCTCTCGATCTACCACTATAATATGATGATCTGGTGACGTACTAGTAAAGCTAAGGGTAATCCTAACCCTAACTTTAGAGTCACATGCTTGATAGTGGGTAAAAATCCGGTCAAAAATGCATTAAGAGTTATCCTCTTTGTTGATAAGGGTTGCTCTTTTCATAGTGAACACGTATTCCAACGTTCAAGTGAATTTGTTCATTGATACCATATATATTGCAAAATATCAGCGTTTTCGGACGCCGACGCCAACGACGACGTGTCTCAAACTTCGGGTTTTCTTCGAAAACTGCCGAGCTGATAACGGAAGCGTCATAAAAGGACGCGTTATTAAAGAACTAGCAGTATAGACTTTAAGGCGACATCTAATATAAATATAGCAGGTCCCATGTGAGCCTAATCGACTCTAGACCAATTATTCTTGGCAATTCACTAATCTTTTAAACACCTCTGGCACGCTTCAACAACGATTCTGTATTAATAACTTCACACGTTAATGTCTGCATTCAGATATTGTTCTCAGACCGTTCCAAGGTAACAAAAGTCAGGGAACTTCATTTGCAGCACAACTGAAATACCGGGGACTGACTTGTGATCTTGATTGTTATCATACAACAAACATATACAGTCTAAATCAAATATTAGGAAACATATTAAGCTTGAAATAATACAGTAAAATTCAGACAATACTTTACAGATTTCTTTTACTTCTATGAAAAAAATGATAAAAATATATTTTCATGAAAAATGTGCCACACCGGCTGTAAAGGGACCTCCCGGCAACTTATTGATTAATATTGAACAAGAGGGCCAGAATGACACTTAATTGCTCAGTCTGATATACCAAGCCCTGTCACGCCGATATTATTTCACAAATCAGGATTTCACAAACAAGTATCTAAAAAGATCACCCAAAGAATTGGCAACACGATTTAGGAGGAGATTTTTAAAGAGTTGTTTGATGATTTCTCAAAGACTGATAAGCCCGCTCTACAACGCCTCCATTTCAAAATTTCTCTTGCAATTATTGAAAAGGGTCACAAATGGAGATGTCCTGCTAAGGCTGGTCTTAAATGGCCCAGCGGTTTAAAGTATTACGTTTTCGAATAATTATTTCATGGTGATAAACCATACCCTTCCACGACCCTATTTTTATAAACCTAAATTCCGCTTTTGAAAAGGGTCATAAAAAGACCATTCTTTAAAAAAAAAAGTCAAAATTTGCCAAGTGCTGAGCTAAAAAATATCGGATCCGGCAGAGGTCAATAAGATATAGTTTTTAGAGAATACTCATATAGACAACATTAGATTCTTAAACTCTGTCTTGAGCGAAAAAGCATGACCCTCGAAGTGAGATCCAACCCCGTATATTCAGCACATCAAAGAAGGTACTTTTTCGTTTGAGGAGTCAAAAGCTTCCCTATTCTGTCTGTGTTCTTCATTTCACTAGGAATTCTTTTAAAGTTATACCAGATTTAACATTTTAATTCTTTAGCATTATTTAGTTGGCAACAGCTTTAATTTTCGATTTGAACATTCATTTATGTCCTCCAAATTGAAGATTAGTACAAACATACATCAGATACATCGCAATCAAACAACATATACACACATAGATATATATTTACAGACATATAAAACAACAATCAACAAAGCTTAATATTTATACAATTTAAGGAATAGAAAGGAAAAGTACAAGAGTAGGTTGCAGTATAATGTTTGTCTGAGGCTGTATGTGTGTGTGAGTAAGTTTATGCGTGAATGCGCGTGCGTGTGTTCGTGCGTGTGTGTGAGAGAGAAAGATAGCGCATCTAGACCTGTTTTACCCCTCTTATGGTCTCTGAATGCACGTCAAGATAAAGGGGATGAATAGGTCTAAATCTAACTTGTATGCCCAAATTCAACACAATGGAAGCCAGCTTCTTTGCAACTTTTTCCGAATTGAAATGAAAAATTGCAATTACTGGTTTAACTTTAAAAGCAGGTACAGTGGTTTTTCACCTAAATTTCGAGATCTACTAAAGGTCCATACAGAATGCAAAATCTTATAACAATTAAATAAAACTTACTACAATTATCATTTGAGATGTTATACATTACAGGATTAACACAAATATTGTGCATATATACTGATCGGGTGACATCGACTGCAGTGTATCTAATATGTCTAAAACACATGAGGATCTTATTATTTCTTTGAATTTATTTCTACATGTTTCTACAGTCTGACATTGAGTCAGAATATGTTCGGTGACACTTACAACAATATGTTCTATACCAGAACGTGAGCACGACGATTCAATGTCTGAGATATACGCTATCAATTGCGCAACAATAAAACCTGCATATAATAATTCAGGATTTTTAAGAGCAAAATTCCACAAGGGACTGGAAAAATATGTAGGTTGTATTTTGCTATATACTGCGATTTCAGACGATGAGGTTTTTTATCTCCCAGTCATTAACAAAATTACAAGTTATAGTTTTGTTAATTATATTTTTCCAGGATAATTTACCCGGGAAAATGCCTAGGCTTGCAAAATCATGCAAATAAGATGAATGATTATATTTATCTAGTAGTATATGTACATCTTAAATAAAGCCACAGAATGTTTTATGTGATGAAAATAAACATAAGCGATACAAAACATTTGCTTTGATGCAGTATAGCTTTTCTAGCGGCAAAGTTTACCCATGAAATTCAGGTTTCTTTTTTCAATTTTTGCCTGTAATCAAGTGTACCAATCAAACCAAGTACAATATCTATTTTGGATCTTCTTTGAAGACCGTATATATGTTTCTAACAAAGCCTGTGCGATCTTTCAAAGATCAACACTTCCGCTAAGAAAGCGATCCGATCAGCTCGCACCCAAAAAGAGCCCTCGGTAGAAAAATAGAATTAAATATTTTAAGACTAGTCATAGAATTCAAGCCATTAACATGCAGTCTTTCATTTAATAGACCAAAGGAATTATCCCTGAGTTTCCTTCACCACATTTAATCTGGTCTAATTGATTATCAACTTTATCACGTGATCGACGGCACGCCATAGTCTCAAACCCACACCCATAGATCAGATTACGAGCCCGCCGCCCTAACCAATCAACCACGTAGGACCAATCAGGTCTTTTGGTCTTTATTATGCTGGATTTTTTGTCTTTTATATTAACATGCTTTGATATCAAAATCGTCGTAATATATAGCCTACTTCTTAAAGACGATTTTAAATTATTCAAAAATCAACAAACTTTCATTTTATATAATTTAGCAATTCACGTTTGCCCTTTCATCACATAAATATACAGCGTGTATTTTGAGAAAAAAAACGCCATTAGAAGACTTGGACAAAATAAGACTATACTTTTTCGGTACATTTTTACATCCACCCCTCTCAAGCAATGGGCAAAATAAGGATGGTTTGTCCCCGAATTAAAAGCTTTGTCGCCCTCCTTATTTTAAGCACCATTGGTGAAACAAATTCAGAATTTGCGAATTCAAGAGCAAATCCTGTATTCGAAATCTGGTCTGAGGCACCTTTAAGACATAATTCTTGAATGATCTAACTTTTAGATACGTCTATCAAAATCGAGCGTTCTGATTGGCCGAAAAAATATTCATGCCTCCATGAACAAAATTTTGAGCACGCAAGTATTTTGTATGCTTTCGCAAAAATAGTTCCATACAAAAAAGTATCGAAATGTTTAAGATCAAAATCGCTGGCTACAACGAAATGACGTAGACTACATTTTAATACCACTTATATCATTTCGATTTAAAATAAATACCCTGTGTGATTCCAATTTGCTACACACTTATCTAATAAAGTAGTTCCTGGTATTCCAGAAGAATAGTTTATAAACGACTTTTCCTGCTGGTGATGCTAATTTTGGAAACATTCGAAAGTACTTTTGTCAAATTTGGAATTGTTCAGAATGCCATATTAACCGTATCTCACATTTAATAGATGCAATACGTCTTCATTCTGTGCTCGAGATAAATTGTAAAAGTAATTGGCCTCTTATATCACGGACATTTTAAGTTCGTCAATAATAATGGGCTCTGTTCTTTTAGTCTAAGCGAATTTGTAAAATCCCAAAACAAACAAATACCTTGCAACCAAACTGGCATCTGAAGTGTAAGTGGTAGTAAATTACAAAACTAAGGCAACCACCAATTGGGAGGACAATCAATTATAGGGTAATCATTCTTACTGGACATTAGTTCGTAACATGGCTTATGACGTTGTCCTTGTGTGTTCCTTTTAACTTAATATTTTGACTTGTTTGCAAGTAGTATAATGCCGCTTTAAACAATCTTTAGATATATGTCCATTAAGTAAATAAATGGCATTCATTTGCCTTCCTGAAGCCAACAATGCTTAACTGGGGCTCTGACATGTCTTGGATATATTCATCAAACAAACCACCGTAATTGGGATTCGAACTCAAACATTCGACAAATCTCTGGAAACGATTACATTGCCATTTATTTTACTCAATACAGGAACAAGCAATGAATTCGATTTCTATCCAAAGTTGCGAATGTTGAAAAATAGACTGTAGATGCAATCCTAGCTAACAATAGAAATAGTTTAAGTTGTAAACAATATACTACCTTAGTGAGAGGGGGGGAAAGCTTTAAAACAAGAGGACCTAGGTAACTAATCTAAATTGTTTTTTAATCTCGAATGTCACTTATTACACCTCTGCTACATGAGTGACGGTTAAATGACCAGGTCCACTGAGCTCCAACAGGAAGATTAACTAAGATATTAAACATAGTACAATGGTAAGTTGGCGACCTAAATATAGTAGCTTGAATAAACTGTAGTTACGACCTTTAAGTCGCCAAAAAAAAAAAAAATAACCTTCACATAAATGTCGACCAATGCTGGAGTTAAGAGTTCTAGTCCAAATTATTGATTTGATTGATCGATTTGTTCTTTGATTGACATCTACAATCCCTCTGTTAGCATTACAGAATTATTGGCATTAAACAAACATGGAAACCTAAGTCTTTCTACAACATCTTATTTTCCAGAAACATACATCTTGGTATGTGGTACTTTGAATGAAATGAATTATTAATGTCTCGACTATTATAAACTAATTTTCCCTAGAAAAAATGAAAAAGCTAGCATCGGCGGACTAAGCATAACTGAAACCCGTTCGCTAAATAAGATGGATCGAGTCGACAGCTGTGGTTATTTAGCACGCAGTAAACACTTGATCTAAAGCATAATTCATGTAAATCGAAATGAACAATGTGCTAAAATCTTAATCTTTTTTCGTATTGTCGAAAACATTTCATCAAATTGTATGGATAAATGATGAGTTTTATTTTTAAAATCAAAAATATGAAAAAATCACATCATCTATATCCGAAAGTCAAATAGACGCTAAGTCCTCGAGCGGAACACTTCATGAAAATATTCATAATATTGACGTTAAATTGCGAAAGACGTCATTTATATAAACCATTATTTGAAAACTGTTATTATTTTTTTTCCAAATTTAATTATTTTAGTGGTACTAGGACTTTTAAAAACAGTTAAACATATATCGTATAGAGATGCAAACATAGACAACAATAAACTATTGAGTAATAGAACGCTCTACCGCCTCTCCAAGTTTTCGGTTAAAGTATTATAGGAAGTTGATTACTTAAAAATGCAATAACAAATTCTTTTATCACCTTTATTATTTTGAGCAACAATCCTTAAGGCCCCTTTTCCCGTGTTTCATGACCGATCCACTCTATTTTCAAAATGCAGTTACACATACAATCACCCTCTCCAATTTTTTAAAAAGAATATGATACTAACTGTGGATTTTATCACGTAAACAGGATTGTTTTGAGTGAAAATTCATAGGGCCCTTTTCATGGTGGATTCACTTCATTTCCGAAAGGAACTTGCCTTACAACCCTACAATCGTCCAGTGAAATTCTAAACACAATCTGGTAATAATTGTGAAATTAATCACATAAACAAGAATGATTTGAATGATAATCTGGAAGGCCCATTTTCCTGTGTAACTAATGCCATATATATTCCATGCATCTTTGAAGAGAATCTGATAAAAATTGTGGACTTTGTTGTGTTAACGAGGATATTTCAATCAAGTTCTCATAAGGTCCCTTTTCTTGTGTTACTTTATTGACCTTACCTATTTTAAATAGAATCAATCCTTAGAAATATACAATCATTCTATGAAAGTTTGAAGAGAATACGATGAAAACTATGGACTTTATTATGTATTAGAATTAACATAAGGTCCTTTTCACAGGATTTTTGACTAATCAGACCCAATTTCAAAAAGAACCATCCTAATGGTGTTTGTATCATTTTGTGAAAAGTTAAAAGTGAATCCGATGAAATATGGGAAATAAAATATCTAGAAAAAAATCACATATTTGACGGATTGTACCCGGTTCTGAAATAACCACCCTTATGATTGTACAATAATTTCTGTAAAAGTTTGAAGTGAATCCGTTGAAATCTTGGGAAATCGTTGTTTTAACTATAAAGAATTTTAAATAAGTTTTTTATAAAGCCCCTTTTCGTTTATTGTACGATCATTCTGTGAAGTTTTGAAGAAAAACCGATGAAAGATCTGGAATTGGTATCAAGGATTTTAAAGGAAATTTTCATAAAGTCCCATTTCCCATGTTTCTTGACAGTTCAGATCTCATTTCGAAGAGAGTGATCATTATGACCTTTCAAGCTTTCTTTGAAAATTTCAACAAAATCCGATCAAAGCTGTGGTCTTTCTTGCGGTAACAGGGATTTTTAATTACATTTTCATACATCCCCTTATCCAATAGTAGTTTGATGGATTAGACCCAATTTCGGAAGGAACTATCCTTACAATAGTATAATCATTCTGTGAGAGTATGAAGACAATCCGATTCAATCTGTGGACTTAATTGCATTAAATAAGATTCTTTTAATTAAATTCTATAAGGCCCTTTTCTGTGTTTCTTGGATTATAAGACCAAAATTCGAAAGGAACAATCCTTATAACGATACAATCATTCTGTGAAGGTTGAAGTAAATCTGGTGAAATCTGGTGACATCATTGTGATATCGAGGATTTTATATTTAAATTTTCATGGGGCCCCTTTTCCCGTGATACTTGGCGGATCAGACACTCTTTCGAAAGGTTAGATACCATGACAATACAATTGTTCTGTGAAAGTTTAAATAGAATCCGATGAAAACTGTTAACTCAAGAGTGTTAACGAGCACTTTTTAAATTAAATTTTCATAAGGCACATTTTCCCGTGATTCTTGACGGATCAGACCAAATTATAAAATGAGTTATCTTTATTGTGGTACAATAATTATGCGAAAATTTGAAGAGAATCTGTTGAAAACTGGACTTCAGAGCGTTTACAAGGAAAAGTTAACGGACGGACGACTAGACGGCCGGACTGGCGGACAAACGTACGGACTGTGGGCGGGGAAACGCCATCGTTCTAGTTCCTTTAGCCGGTAGAACTAAAGAGGACCCTTCTGTCGCTTTTTTCGACATGTCAGTTTTCACGTTTTCTACCAGATGAAATGGCAGATATGTCGATTGTATGTATGATGTGATTTATTTTAGACCCCGTTTGAACCACACGAGGTCTCATAGGTCATTATTTCCACTAAATAAATGTTCCTTGGAAACAACTACAAACCTACTGCAATTCATGACTTAATAGGAAAGCAGTCGCCAGTTTCTGGTTTAAGTTGGCTCCGCCAAAAGATAATCATAGAGAAAGGAAACAATGACCGCCACCCATAGTACTGCTTAAAAAGAATCCATCATACATAAAAGCGACCTTTTCATAGACAATGGATGAAAAAAATCTGGCTCTTGATTTTTGAATTTCTAACTTAAATGCTCCTTAAGCATTCGAGGGAAGGCTATTAATCTGATTTTGTAATGAAACAGTTGTTTACAAATTTGAAAATTAATGAAAGAAAAGAAGCAAAACTATTTTACGTTACGTATCAATAAATTATTCAACGAATTACAAGAATAAAATACAACCCATATAAACCGAACAATTTAGGTAACAACCTACGTCATAGCCCACGACAAAGTGTACATATTTTCGCTAGCCTATTTTCATCTTAAAAATCAAGTTCTTCAGCTCTTACACATATATTGTAGAAGATCTACCCGAAAAAATAAGTCGGTCTTGTACCATAAACCTTTCTCCGATAGTGTAGATGTTGCTTTAGTTTAATAGTTCCATTTTATTTGCAATTCCCACACACACATTTCGAAGCGGTTGTCTCTAAAGCAAACAAGAGACTTCTTGATATCAATATACAAAAGGAGCGTAAAAGTGATATTCTAAAGATTTCTTATAGATTTCAACTCGTCTTTGATCGAGTCGAAAGTACCCGTTTCTTCACCGGAAAAGTTCGCTAATCCTCGTCATTGACACATATGATATGCTGATGACTAAACTTGATGGAAGATTTTGTCAATCTTATTGACCGAGCTACTTGTTTATATGACTGGCGAAATTTAAAACGTAAAAATTTTATGTAAACAAAACTAAAGTTGTGGTAGGTCACAATTTGAAATATCAAAACTTCTTTCATGAATTGTAAGCTTACTGCGCAGAGCTTTTTGATATTATTATTTCAATCGTCATATTTCTTTATTTCTTATTAATTTTGTATTGTATATGGCTATTATGAAAAATGATTTCGAAGTGTTTAGAGCACCGACGCTATTCGGACTATTTCGTTTACACCAGTAGAGAAAATATATTTATTATTACTAGATGACGTAGATATTGCAATGAATTGTGCAAAAAATTCGCTTATTTTTGTAATATTGCCACACATATTGCTCCAATAGCGACCATCCACCACCCTTGTTTAACTACGTAGTAAGTCACCCCTGTTATATGTAGTTTCCGTGACATATCAGTAACGCAGTAACGTCCTTTTTCCCGCCAGTCATTCAGTCGTTATCAATTTCAGCTGAAGACAAACGAGCCCATTTCGGTTTTTCGAAGTTAGGCATTAGGAGTATACTACATTAAATTGTATTTATAGTGAATTTAGTAGATTTTACACGAAGAAGTAACATTTTATCATGAAAATGGTTTTAATAACTATCAAAATACAGAAATGTTTTCGTTGGAAAATTTATTTAAGAGTTGCTTTAAAGATGAAACAGTATCCCGGAAAAATAATTGTTATCTTTACGAAAAACTATCTCTAGGCTTTCAAAGCTGTCTAGCAGTAATGAACCGATTTTACATTAAAAAAAGAACATTTAACACAGACAAAATTGTATATGCAGACAGGCCGTTTTATCTCTGTAATTGACGGCAAAACATGGCCTGTAAATGAATTGTTGTTTATGGAATTGTTCTGCGTAATTGTGTTTTCTCGACAGACAATTGAATTACTAGAATGGTTACTATGTTTCTGGAACAAATGCGTTCTCACAGTAACTGAATTGTTGAAACGGAACGTTTCCGAAGTTTTATTTATATCATTACTAGGGGAATGGTTGGACGTCACAGCATAACCGACGAAAACAAAGAAGATTTTGTATAAGTCCTGTTTAACACAATCTATGTACAAAAATTAGCAATATTAAGCAACAAATAAGCAACGCTATACTATGACCAAGTTTTGAAGAAATTACAGATATCCAATTTGCTATGTTGTATAGACCTTTCATACAACTCGGTGTTTAGTTTGTCTTGGGCTGGCTCTATGTATTGCCTCGTGTCTACTTACCACGTATGATATCATAAGATAGCCTGCAATTTTCTGTGGAATATGTTTAACAAGGTACGATCTCTTTGTATGATATAATTTGTCGTTGACATCACGGTTTGCGATAAGTGTTTTGACTAATAACAAAATCTTCGGGGCGGCCTCACTGGAATTCGCTAAGTAATCTCAAGGTTATCGAGTAGTTCCAGTAAAGGGACTAGGAGGTATGTCAATCAGACTTTGTGAGGGATATAAAGTTGCCATACGATCTACGTACATCGATAGTGGAATAAATTGGCCATTAACATTACACTGTGACCATGCAATATCCTAATGGCGACCTACATGCATGTGACGAAGAGCGTTCGGGCTACGGGATTGCTATTCTGAAATATGTATAATATTGTAAAACGATATTGCAAGTTCTAGAGTGCCCGTAAAGCGTGCGTTAGTCGGACGAACACCTTATTCCTCCAAACGAGCACCTCATTATTGGTACGAATGAATTTAAGCCTGTCTCACACAGAACACGGTTTGCCACACGGTTCCAATACGGTTATACAGGGGTTGACTGGTATCAGTATTGAGCTCCAACTGTGCCTTAAGATGAGTTGGTATACGATTTAGTCTCGAATGTAGCACGAGTATTTAGGAACAAAGTTCATGTAAGTACTCGGTCTAGCAAGGTGTGTCGTGAGTTGAACACGTTTGCAAACGATTTTCATACGATTAATGTACAGTTCCAAGTATGGTCTAGTACAGTCTGTTACGGCCTAGCTCGATCAATACGGTCCCTACGACTTTTCTTTTTACGAATTCTGTTCGAATTATCAAACATGTGTATCTTTTTATAAATATCGATATATGAATTGACTCGCTTTGTTGGCTTGGCTTCATAAACTTTCAAGATAAGTTATAAAAACGGCATATGGCAGAATAAGGGAATTAGATATAATAAACTGATATAAATTGAGATTGGTCGCATGGTGTGAGTGGAGACACGAACAAGCCACAGAAGAAGAAAGGGGCAAGTTTTGACAGGATACTGGCTCAACAGTAGGGTCATGTTTGGTCAGTATGATACTCTGTTGCATGAACTAAACAGAGAGGACCCAAGGAGTTACAAGAACTTCCGGCGTGTTGATGCGGACCCATTACGTAGCAAGAGCTCTGTTATTACAAGGTAAGAGCAGTGATGTATGATCATATACGGGCTTTGTACAGATGTAGAGACCGTGTCTGGTCGTACTTGATCATGTTTATTTCGTACTTGAGCCGTAAAAGTCGTATGACGATCGTAAGGAACAGTGTGTACAGTTCAGTTGAGTGATTCGTCTGGCGATCATATGGCGACCGTGTGGTATTCTGGTGTTAGCGGTAGGACTTTGGAACGGTTTCACAAGATTCAATACGACTCATATACGGTATTGACACGGTTGAGATTACTCGCGGAGTGGACCTTATGAGTGGTTGTATATACGGTCTCGATTGGTCTCTCATGGATTGTTTTGATTGATTGTTTGAATAGGGTTACACGCCACTTTTAACAGTATTTCAGTCATATCGCGGCGGCTGGAGCACCTAACAATGGATCCCCGGTATTTCTCACAACAATTCTACCACTACATCCTTTCCTAGCCTCCAGCTGCCATTCCACTTCGGTCTACGATTATCCACCCAACACTTAGGTTTACGATTATCCACTCATTGGTGAGAAACAAAAGTCGGAAAGAATATTTACTGTCGCCGGGGATCGAACCCATGATATCTCATGATTGCAGATTAGGAGTCTGATGTGCTACCGACTTCGCTATGACTGCGGCTCTCTGACGGTCTTGTACGATCGCTAATACTATAATACCCGGATATTTCACCCGTGTCAGTGTGTTTTTTTTTTCTTTTAAATTTTTCAAAATCAGTTCAGTTGTAATTGCATCAATCTTTGGTATATTTCACAGAAATTTGTTTTAAGCGACCATTTTATAAAGCGACTACTTTTTGGTCGTCCCAAGAATTGTTGCTTATTACAAGATTTACTATAATTGCTAGTTGAAGAGATGCACGTTGCAGCTAAGCATATCTTGAAACTTTATTTCTTATTTTAGATGAGATTGCACTCTTAAGATTGTTTTCATTATTTCATATCATAAATCATTATTTGATTTCTCTCTTTTTCCCAATTTTAATTATTTTCAACGAGGAGATTAAATGACATAGTCCTCACACGAATTTCTTTAATTAACCGCTTCTGGATCTTTCTTTTTTACATGCTTTTTAACACACATGCCGGATTGACAATTACCGCCTGATGTGTCACAAACGTAACCGGTTTTGAGTTATAATTAATCTATTTCGATTATATACTTGGAAGAAATATTTTTACTCTGTAACTATCTAATAAGCAAACGAGTACAAATTAAAGAGAGCGTCTCGTCCTAGTCCCGTTATTTTTGGTGTGAGTAAATATATTTCCCTCGGGGCCCTATTTGATTAACAGAGAAAACAAACAATTTCTTTCTATCAATGAATTGTCTTTTATTTATATGTTTCTATCTCGTAACCCTTAAATATGGAGTACGGTTTATCTGATATTCTGGATATCAGAAGAGCAGTGTTTATTTAAGGATTTCGAAAATGTGGGGCATTTCAGCACAAAATCCACTTCATTCAGAAGTGTTTGGTATTCTATGATCTCTGTTTATAGAGACAAATTCCCTCACCAATGTTGAAAATAAAGGGGATCATTGAAAAATAAGTGATGGAATGCCCAAAAACCTTTCTAGTATAAACATCCGAGGCGGTGGCAAATATCCTTTCCGACAATTGTCTCCCACGAATGGGTGGGTAATCGTAAACCTATTGATTTGATGCGGTTTAACGCCACTTTTAACAGTATTTCAGTCATATCGCGGCGGCTGGAGCACCTAACAATGGATTCCTGGTATTTCTCACACCAGTACTACTACTACATCCTTTCCTAGCCTCCAGCTACTATCCCACTTAGATTTACGATTATCCACCCTTTGGTGAGAGACATTTGTCAGAAAGGATATTTGCCGCCGCCGGGGATCAACTAATCTTGTATAAACACAGGAAAAACCAATTAGAAAAGCGGTCATTGAAACAGCTACAGTCTTTTCTCTCTCAAGTACACTCAAACGAGTTCTTAGGGGAAGATTATTAACCCATACCTACACAACAATATTTTAACTGGTCCAAATTAAAAGAAGCTGCAGACGGCAATTTCAAGCTGATGAAATTTGTTTATTTATTTTTCGTCTTTTAGGATAGAAAACATTGTGGATAATGAAGAAATTGTTGATACAAGCAACTTATCCATTTTCTACAATGTTTTCCAAGACTTTGTTCTTGAGGAGGGATTGTGTTGGAATGGGGTAGACAACCACTTGACTGGAACACCCATAAAGGACCGTTTATATGTTTGCCTGAAAGTATAAAAATAATGAGCCAAAATCAATTTTGTAATTTACAAATAGTTCCTAGGAAACTTCTGTAACATCTCTACCTCAAAAACGTACACATACGGGCAGTTATAATAGAAATTTAGTTTGATAATAAAAGATTCTTGAAAATCGATTCTACAGTTCGTAGGCTGAATGAAATAGAAATTTATTTCTTGACATAAACATGTTTGTTGAGTCTTTCGATTTTGACCTTAAACATATTTTAACTTGGTGGGTTTTAATGTTGTTGTTGTTACTGAAATCAGAATAAACTTCAAATCTTTTCAAAGAACTTTTTTTCCAATAAATCTAAGAAGGGATAGGACGGGTATTCATCGTGCAGAAATCGGTTTGAAACTATTCGATGTTTGTTTTTTGTTTTTGTTTTTGTTTTTAGCTCCCCTGAGCACGAAGTGCTCTGAAGGAGCTATTGTGATCGGTCATCCGTCCGTCCGTTCACAATTACAAAAAAAAATCTTCTCCTCCTAAACTAACCATGGAATTTCAACAAAACTTCACAGAAATGATCCTTTGATCATGCTCTTTCAAAATACTTCAAAGAATTGAAATCCATGAAGAACTCTGGTTGCCATGGCAATGGAGTGAAAAAACTTAAAAAAATCTTCTCCTCCTAAACGGTAAAGCCTAGAGCTTTGATATTTGGTATATATCATCATCTATTGACCCTCTACCAAAATACTTCAAAGAATTACCGTATTCTGAAAATTAGCCCTTTTCTTAATGATCCCTGATTTTACATAGAAATAAAGAAGGAAATCTTTAAAAATCTTCTTCTCCGAAACCATAAGGCCTAGAGCTTTGATATTTGGTATACATCATCATCTATTGACCCTCTACCAAAATACTTCATAGAATTACTGTATTCTTAAAATTAGCCCTTTTCGAAATGATCCCTGATTTTACATAGAAATAAAGAAGGAAATCTTTAAAAATCATCTTCTCCCAAACCATAAGGCCCAGAGCTTTGATATTTGGTACAAATCATCATCTATTGACCCTCTTCCAAAATACTTCAAAGAATTACAATATTCTAAAAATTAGCCCTTTTCTTAATGACCCTGATTTTACATAGAAATAAAAAAGGAAATCTTTAAAAATCTTCTTCTCCGAAACCATAAGGCCTAGAGCTTTGAAATTTGGTATACCTCATCATCTATTGACCCTCTACCAAAATACTTCAAAGAATTACCGTATTCTAAAAATTAGCCCTATTCTTAATGATCCCTGATTTTACATAGAAATAAAGAAGGGAATCTTTAAAAATCTTCTTCTCCGAAACCATAAGGCCTAGAGCTTTGAAATTTGGTATACCTCATCATCTATTGACCCTCTACCGAAATACTTCAAAGAATTACTGTATTCTTAAAATTAGCCCTTTTCTTTATGATCCCAGATTTTACATAGAAATAAAGAAGGAAATATTTCAAAATCTTCTTCTCCCAAACCATAAGGCCTAGAGCTTTGAAATTTGGCATACCTCATCATCTATTGACCCTCTACCAAAATACTTCAAAGAATTACTGTATTCTGAAAATTAGCCCTTTTCTTAATGATCCCTAATTTTACATAGAAATAAAGAAGGAAATCTTTTAAAATCTTCTTCTCCCAAAGCATAAGGCCTAGAGCTTTGAAATTTGGTATACCTCATCATCTATTGACCCTCTTCCAAAATACTTCAAAGAATTACCGTATTCTGAAAATTAGCCCTTTTCTTAATGATCCCTGATTTTACATAGAATTAAAGAAGGGAAACTTTAAAAATCTTCTTCTCCCAAACCATAAGCCTAAGGCTTTGAAATTTGGTATACCTCATCATCTATTGACCCTCTTCCAAAATACTTCAAAGAATTACCCTATTCTGAAAATAAGCCCTTTTCTGGGCGATCCCTGATTTTACATAGAATTAAAGAAGGGAAACTTTAAAATCTTCTCCCAAACCATAAGGCCTAGAGCTTTGAAATTTTGCAAATATCATAATATATTGACCCTCTACCAAAATACTTCAAAGAATTACTGTATTCTGAAAATTAGCCCTTTTCTGTGCCCCTTTACCAAATTATTTAAAAATTGGCCCTTTTCAGTGCAATCCTTATTTTTAGTTAGGAATAAATAATGATATCTTTGAAAACCTTCTTCTCCTAAACCATTAGGCTTACAGCTTTTATACTTGGTATGTATTAATGTCTATGCTTCAAAGCATTACCATATTCAGGGAATTAGTGCTATATGGTGGGATCATCAATATTCCTAGGATTAAAAGAGAAATCTGTAAACATCTTCTCCAAAATAATTAGACAGAGGGCTTTGCCATTTTATTTATATCATAAAGCCATGAACCATCATACTCAGGGGAGCGATTTAGGACCATCATGGTCCTCTTGTTTTATTATATTACCACTATATATCGTGTCTTGATAGAGTCTAGCCAGTGTAAAACAATGCTTTTATCGGCATTATCATTCTTTCAATGAATCAGATAAAGAGCTCCCAATGATTATTTTGTGGTATTTGGTTGAAATCCACTTTCTGGGGCTAGAAGTTTCAAAGTATTCACTATATACTATACACTAGCACAGTCCATAAAGACATTTTTCAATCGACTATTTTTTTTTTTAGTAATCTGATTTAGGGTCAACCAAAGAGCATTTCTGTAAAATATGGTTGAAATCAACTGATTATCTCCGAAGGAGAAAAGTTCACGGCAAAGATCCCGTATATATTTTCTTCTAGGTCAGTTCATGTTAAAGATTTTTTTCCAAACAAAGACGGACCTTTTTATCTCTATAATTGACGGAAAACATGCTCTATAAATGAATTATTGTTTATAGAATTGTACCGAGTAATTGTGTTTTCTCAACCGACAATTGAATTACTAGGATGGTTGCTGTGTTTGTGGCACAATTGCGTTCTCATAGCAATTTGATTGAAGGAAAAAAGTGACTGCGAAGTTCGAATTCAAAGTGTAAGGGCATATTCAAGGAGGTTATCTAGAAATTAGAAATAAACGAGCGTTTATTTAAATACGTTTGACTAAAAAACTAATAAGGGGACCATGATAGTCCTAATCGCCCATCCGAATCAACTGCTAATTAAAGTTCTTTTTGTTTAAAAAAATGCAACTAGAGCAAAATAATTATAACAATTTTCATGTAGATTGGGCCAAAACAGTGACCTCTAGAGTGTAAACAAAGAAATTGTCACTAAGGCTCCTTTTCCCGTTTTTTTACAATAGGTCCTTCCCATTTAAGATAGTGTTCATCATTATGACCTACAAATTGTTCCGGACATATTTCATTGAACCAAATAGAGTCCTCTAGAGTATAAACAAAGAAATTGCCACTACGGCCCCTTTTTAGTGTTTTTCCAAAAATCATTCCGATAATCAATAGGGTTTATCCTTAGATATATCATTTATTCTAGCTAATTTTCATTTAGATTGGGCCAAAAATGTGGGGTATAAACAAATAAATTGTCACTCGGGTCCCTTTTTCTCTATAATCATTATGGCCGAAAAATTATTCTGACCAAATTCCACAAAGATTGGGCCATAAGTATGACTTCTAGACTGTAAATCAAGAAATTGTAACTAAGTGGCCTCTTTTAATGTTTATCGAATGGAACCTTCCACCTTCCAATTGGGTTTATCCTTATGACCTAATTATTCTGGCCAAGTTTCCTAAAGACCCAGTCAAAACTGTGGCTTCTGGGGTGTAAACACTTAAGTTTTGACGTCTCACGAAGGACATTCAAAGAGGATCACAAAAGCTCACCTTGAGTACGTTGTGCGCAAGTGAGCTATAAAGGAACACATTTGTACGTACTTAAATTTAATTCCCTTTTTCAATACCATCACGATGTCATATAGCCTTTCATTTGAAACACCAATTACGGGCGATGTGTTAGAGAAATAGGTTCTGCACACATTCTCAGAAAACTGGAACAGACGCAGAATTTGTACCGGAGTGTCAAATAGATATAATCAAAGGACTGAAAGTACTGAGAAGTTGGAATGTGCTGAAAGGGTCATAACTTTGGAACTCGGTTCATATTCATTTATTACTTTCCGAGTAAGCCTCCCTCCTTTAAATTTAAACCAGCATCCCCATTCGTGTATATTTGTGCGTGAATAACGCACAAAAACATAAATTCACATACAGAAATCAAAAACTAGCATTGTCTTAACCCATTCCCAGACAGTGACGCTTTTAAATAACCCTCATTTTGAAAGCGCTGGAAAACATTGTTACAAGCAATTTCTTCATTATCCACAATGTTTCTGTCCAAAAAGACCAGGATTTTAAAGATTTCATCAACTTACAATTGTCATCTTCTACTTCTTTAAATTTGGAGTGGTCTAAAATTTCGTATCACGCATAGCACTCGGCCAATTCTGTAACTCACGTAGATTTTCACTTCAAGTTTATGAGTATACGTGGAAATTTGCGGAAATGCGCGGAAACTTCTTTCAGAGTATCGATTTGAAATACAGGTTTAGACTAAGGCAAAATAATATTCAAAGCGTTGTGAGTAAAATTCAAAAGAAAAAAAAGACGTTAACGTTATTGTAACGTTATTGTTTGCACATGGTAGTTTTGCCCTTTTCCTAAAAATTCCTATAATATGGTGAAATTAGTATCAAATTATCTTAGTCGCGCGATTTCCCTATTTGTTATTCGGCTTTAGAACCGTAAAGAATCTTAAGTAAAAAGGACCAAGCTGAAAGCTAGATGACACTTGTTAAAGGTTTAATGTGTTATTATTGATTTAGACTTGACAATAACGACATAATAAAGCGTAATCATTTAGTAAATTAGTAGAAACCGGAAGTTGATATGTTTACATTCTAATTTTCAAAAATCTTCTACTTTCGTTTTGCATCTATTTGATTTTTATTGAGTAAAAGCTGTAAATCCCACAAGAATCACGTTGCTTGATGCCTACGACCCCCCCCCCTTAATCGCTCTAGAATGTTTTAAAGCACTGGGCGGCGTGATTATTGTAAAAATGCATTTACAACCTGAGCCATATTTGTAAACATTGCCTATCTATGGTCACATGACTACCACATGTCACTTGAGATCACATGATTACCAAACACGGGACGGCGAATCACAAAAAACAAATTATTTCGCTGATTATTATATCATTTTTCAATAATTTAAAGCAAACTAAAGCATGTATAGACGAATCTAAACGATATTTTTTATATATCATCCTTTACATGTATCATATCATTGTCTTCGGCTACAACTAACTGATTGTCCGTGGCAAGTTGAGATGAGAAGTAACCCGAGGTGTATTCATATCTAAGAAATCACGTGATATGTGTTATCAAGAAACCCGAAATGAAATTGTCTTGTGTTCATTTTGCGGTTTGCTAAAAAGGAGCTTGAAATAATGCTAAAGAGAGGTGTTGCCATCGAAGAAATATCCATACTATCATTTTGGTCCGAATTGAATCATCGAAACCGTGAATACCTTGTCCCGAAATCATCAAGACCTGTGAAACATCACGGTGGTATTAACCTAGGACCCCAACGGCATTTTTACAAGACACAGAAGTACCGTTACTCTATAGGTGAACAAGTCTTCTCCGAGCGAAACATGGCAAACCTTTGAACTTTTATGGATGGCGCACTTAATAAGGCATGATAAAACGTACAAGTCAGGTGTTCGGGTTGTATAAATTGGAAATTCTTAGACATCTATCATATTCGCTTCCAATACCACCAACTTGCCAACATTAAAATAGCATTATGAGGAATTTGCAATAGAACAATAGAGTGAACTGAATGTCTGCGTGAACACGCTCGATAGGGAAAACAAAAAAGACCGCCTACCAAGAATACTAGCCTTAGGAGTATGAAAAAAGATTGATGCCTGAATAGGGATTCGCGACGGATAATAACAAGGGTCAATTAAAAAATTTAACAATAACACCTGAAGCAACTCTCATTCAATTTCTGACGTTGCAAGTAACATCAATCGAGGCATACATTTCTGAGATTCGCCTGGTATATAGAAATGGGCAGACTCAAGATGAGGATAAAATGACAGTTTTAGACGTGTGTAAATATTATTTAAAATTATGGACTTGCATGCTAATTAATTTTTACGGTCTAAAAATAAGGATAGGGTCAGTAATGATAAAAGACAGTTAATTAGAATATGCTTGAGAAGGCAAATATTCTTTTAACAAAAGTGCGTTTCCTTTCTCCCTACCTATTTAACCCAATCAACCGTTTCTATGTACATAAATAACATCGAATTACCATTACACATACGAACACAATTCGACGATGAAACAATATGTTGCTCGGTGACAATGCTTGCTGTTATATTAAATAACCATCTGGACAGTAGTAAAACACATTTTTAATTGCATACGAACCTTTCTCGCACTCTATTTATTTAGAAATATCTTATTTACTTTATCGAGCGAGTATTGGGGTTGATTCTTTGTCGTCTTTTTTACAACAAATTCAAATTGACACCATAAAATGGTGACATCCTCCGAATAAACGTTTTAACATTCTTGTTATAAGTCGAAAATGCATTGTTTTATTTTACAGAAGAAACAACGAAACAAAGAATGAAAACAATATACTCTTAACACAGTAGCATATTTCTAGTATCCACCGAAAATATATATACAGGCATCTAGAATGAGTCGTTGAATTTTCGGGTCAATAGAAAATGGCATCGATAAGGAATGCATAAAGAAGACAATGCTGGTAATGGTTAAGAGGAAAGACGTCCCCGTGAGTAATGAATTGTTATTGGTGATCTAAACAATAAATGAAATGTAAACACAGATATCGTGATCAAAAATGGAAACTTAAATGAGGGAAATTCATTTAGTGCAAAGATACGTCTCTTAGGGACTAGTTCGATTTAGTCCAGCGTGATCTTATTTTAGCTTACATTAAAATCGGAAGAAGTTTTAGCACGTTTCCATAATCAGGCAATTACATGTATAGGCCAAAGAACACCAAGCGAAGTTTTCAGGTTGTTTGTTAATATTTACTTAGAAAGTATGGTCCAGTTGATTGTATTCTTAGTGCTTCCAAACGCAAACAAGACTGCCAAGATGGCCCTTGACTTCTCACCTGAATACGCTTTCTAAGCTAACTCAAATTTTAAAATCAAATGGATATAGGTTGGGATTGGATGTGAAGAAAATTGATATGCCAACTTCTACAATTATATTCAATGAGGTTCTTCATTCATGACAATACAAACATTTACAAAATTGCGACCACTAGAGCGGTAACAAGGAAACTGTCAATAATGTCTCTTTTCCTTGACATTAGTCATAATATCTTTCTATTCAATAATGATTTTCCTCATGACCATACAATTTTCAGCAATATTTGGCCCAAATTGTGACCTCTAGAGTGGCATCAAGGAAATTGTAAGTAAGGCCCCTTTCCGCTTTATATTGGTCAGAATGTCACTATATTCAATAGCGTTCTTCCTTATGACTATACAAACATTTTCTGCAAGTTTGAGAAAGATTGAGCCAAAACCTCTAGAGTGGTTACAAGGAAATCGTCAAAAAGTCCCATTTCCCATGATATTGGTCAGGATGAAATCAGAATTAGGGTTCTTTCTTATGATTTTATAAACATTTTAGCAAATTTGAGAAAGATGGAGTCGAAATTGTGGTATGTTATAGAGTAGTAACGATAAGTTGTTGACGACGCACGGCGGGCAATAAAGTATGATAAAAGCTCACCAAGAGCACATTGTGAGCTATAAAAGATGGGTAATGGATTAAAGGGAACGTATACCATAAATTTGATATTTGGGGCATGTTAAATTAGATTGCTCAAGTATATTATATCGGAATTCTCTAGTGTAGCTAACGAGATATTTTATGTTACTAAAAAGCTGCTGTTATCTATAGAGACAAGTCCCTGATTGTGTGAGGTATCACCTTAGCGGTTATTGTTACTTCAAATCTATCACTTCTTTGCATATTTCATTTTCTTTGGATATTTGTTTGATAAAAACAAGCGCCCAATTACTTTGCAAAGGCACCATTTATTCTTCAGTATTTCAACAAGGTATTGATTGTCGGTAATTAGTATTACTTTTCCTTGCTATATTTTCGATACCCCCCCCTCTTTATATAAATATACATGAAGGTAGATTATACCAGGGGCCACGGGGGTCCCACTATATACTTACCCATTATCTATGATTTTGTGACCGGTGTTTAAGTGGTTCTTTTAGGATATTGAAGCAGTTTCAAATATAATTAACAGATTGATCGTTTTCCGTTACTTTAGAGACCGCGATGGTCCTATATAGATCATCTGCCCACAATAGCTTTGAATCTTAAATGACTTTGCTTTGAGCAAAATATGAAAGATCAAGGCCTTTTACATTGGAGAATGAATTTTTGAAGATTTTTCTCTACCTCTTTGTAAAATTTGGGGACTTACAAATAGGATTTATGTTGATTTCAGCGAAAAATAATTTTGAGTGCTCAGTAAAGGACCATAAAACATTCTACATATAAATTTTATGTCACCTGGTTTGGTAAGAGATTTTTTTACAGATTCTTTTCCTTCTTCACCGAAATAGAATGCGTGAATCAACCATATAGAGCTAATGTTGATTTAGAAAAATAATTTTCAAAATCTTAATAGAACAATAAAGCCAAGATACATTCGCAAAATCATTGGTTTTGGGTTAAGAATGAGAAGAGTTTTAAAGATTTCCCTCTTTATTTCTTTTCAGCCGCCGTCATAGCGCAGTTGGTAGCGCGTCGGACTATCAATCTAGAGGTCCCGGGTTCGATTCCCGACGGCGGCACTCATCCTTTCCGACTATTTGTCTCTCACCAATGGGTCGATAATCGTAGACCTATGTGGGATAGCAGCTGGAGGCTAGGAAAGGATGTAGTGGTAGTACTGGTGTGAGAAATACCAGGATTCCATTGTTAGGTGCTCCAGCCGCCGCGATATAACTGAAAGATTGTTGAAAGCGGCGTAAAACCCCATTCAAACAAACAAAACAAATCTTTATTTCTTTTCAAATTACGGGAATCTACAACATAGGGCTAATTATGACCCTAGAGGAATATTATGATTTTAAGTATTTTCTAGATTACCATACTTCGATGGATCACACAAAATTTGAAAGCTATAGGCCTTCAGGTTTGGGGGAACATTTGAAAGATTTCCTTCTTAACTCCAGGGCATAAAACACGAGCTTGTTCTTTTTTTGTGTGTGTGTGTTTGTTTGTTTTTTGTTGTTGTTTTTCATCCCAGAGTAATAATTTGAAATAACTGGTACATTATCATAAGGCAACAGTGAATGCAAAATCTGGTTACTCTAGGCCTTACGGTTTGGGGAGGGATATTATAAATGATTTTTGTTCATATGGCATCCAAAGTTCCTCATAGATTGCACTTCTTTGAAGTATTTTGAAACATCATGACCTAAGGATCATATCTGTGAAGTTTGGTCGAAATTCACTTGCTAAGACTTTTTTATAGTTGTGAACGGACGAACGGATAGATAGACGGACATTGAGTACTTTTTAGCTTGGTCGGACCAAAAAGAACATTCGTGTCTTTATAACTCCCTTATCTATTAATTATTGGTCAAATAAAATGGAAACATTGTGGAAAACACCTGTCCATCTTCTTGTATCTATTTAACAACCAGGTGCTATTAGACGCAAAAATTTCAACTTGCGGTTGCAAGTCTGCAAAAAATGAATAATACCTTGATAAGATGCAGTACACTATTCTGTATCAGTACTAACAATTAGAGTTAATCTGGGAGGTCAATTGAGACGGGTACTCTAATTGAAGTAAAGCAACGGGTTTTTTTGCTTGCCTACTGCTCAGGTTTAAGCAAGTCTACGTTGGTGATTTGTAAAAATAGCCCAACTGGGGCTTATGTATTGTTTTTTTGACCTAATGCAACACATAAATATGTGTTGTTTAAGGCTTTCCACTGTCATGTATCGGCGAACCCATTGCTTAATGCTGTATGTTTGCATATATAAAATAGCTTAACATTGAAGCTTCAGCCAAATTTATTAGCCAAAAACTTTATAATTTAAAATCATTAAATTGACGATTAACTAATGCACCCGTCTTTACCAGTGAATCTGAAATAATAAAGGAATTCAAAAACTGTCAAATAAGTCTTGAAATTTGAATATAATTGGATTATCTCCCGATTTTTTTCAATAAACAGAGTATAATATCAAACAAGAAAACCCATAGACTCTACTCTGTATTTAAAAAAAAATCACAATATTACGAACCTGCATCGAAAGTACATATTACATTTTGTTTCTTTTTCATTATTATATCCACTCAGTAGAATGTCTTGATAGCTATATTTTTTTTACAAAAGAATAATGTCAGTTGTATCTATTAAAGTAGCACATATTAAGACACCTTGTACGGTGTAAGATGTATATTTGAAGACAAGTTTATTACTCCATTGAAAACGACAAGCGAACCTACTTAAACTGTTCTCCGTAAAATTATTTTGGTTGTGACCGGGATACATTTCTTAAAGCCTGGGTAGGAGGATTAGACGCATGTGAGTACTCAGGCTACTCCCTCGGAAATATGCAAAACGTATCAACCCTTATCAGTCTGTGAGGATTGTGCAGACCGGCAGGGATCGATTTCAACCGCTTGGGGTAGATTTTCTGACTCTAAAATGCTATATTTTACTACATAAATAGTAACGGAAAATAAATGTAATTGGCTTCTGCTGGATCCAATGTCCTTTTCAAATACTTGTTTGTGACTTTCATTTACCCTCAAATCAAGTAATCGAGTCAAAATAATTTCGAAATATACTTTTGAAATGAGAAATGCAAAACTTGTTTTCTTGATGACTTAAACAGACAAGAGTTAATAGTATTTCTAATGTTTCCCTGGTTAATTTCATCATTTTATGTTCAAAAGTTGGTATCTTATTTGAATTCCCTGTGGTAAGTTCATTTGCTCTAAAATGAAGAAATATATACAAAATAGGAAACTTTTAATCAAGTTAAATGGAAACCGCTAGACAAATCTGTTCTTATCATCCCGACCAAAATACATTACTTACAACATTCCGTCGATATTTATTGACAAATCTCTAAATTATACCAAGAATTATTTTCTAGTGTCAGTTTACTCCTTTATTACAATCCTGGCCGCCGCCATAGCGCAGACGGTAGCGTATCAGACTCCAAATGTTCAATAATGGAATGTGATCGGTTCGATCCCCGGCAGAGGCACATGTCATTTTCGACATTTGTTTCTCACCAATGGGTGGATAATCATAAACCTAATTGGGATAGCAGCTGGATGCTAGGAAAAAATATAATGGTAGCACTGGTGTAAAAAATATCAGGAATCCGTTATTAGGTGCTCCAGCCGTCGCGATATGACTGAAATACTGATAAAAGTATCGTTAACCATTCAATCAATCAGGCAATATTCCAGTCCTCTGATTTATGAATAAAATTGTGATAGAATCTAATCATTAAATCTGTGTTCCCAGTATAACAGGCTGTTTTAAGTCTTAGTTCATGTTTTGCAACGTTGTTTTATTTTTGTGTGTGTGTAATAACCTGCAGTTAAATGATTGCATAACTACCAAAAGTCCGAAGGACTAAGGTTGTCCGGTTTCCATTTTTATAAAACTTTTTATAATGCATGTAGGTATACATCTGGCAAGTGATCGGGCTTTACCATGTCAATTTTGGTCTTATATTTGTTTCGGTATATTCATAATATCACTCTGAAACTATTATCTTTTCTCTAAATATATTCTGCACTTTGTAACACAATTTATTTCTCACCAACAAGTTCAAATTAATCAGAGCATCTCGCCCGAAACTCGATATTGTTGTACTCGTTGATTTATTTCCCAAGTGGTTTATTTCCATTACTTAAAGATACAATCTTTGTATCTATGAATTGTCATTTGTTTATAAGTTTTTACTTCGTAACCTTCAGCCAAGCAATCAACCAACAAACCAAACCCTAGGAAATCACACACGTTCTGGAATCGCGTGAGAGAAATATAACTTACTCACGATTCTATTAGTTTTTCACTCATTCTTGTGAAATATGGCGATCACTTGTAGACGTTGTTCTGGCAACCGAGATGGAAATTTAACGTCTTGTTTGTTATTTGATTCGGTATCAATTTTGTGGTGCGATCCGCTCATATACATGTAGTTCTATTTTAATTGTACTTGAAAATTAAACTATTGTAGTTGTTAACTCTGTTTCTCTTATCATTCAACGTATCATAATTACGAGTAATTGAGAGTGAACAATTCCTCCTACTTTGGTGATTTCGTTGTCTTGAACTGATCGTATATCTAATTTTTTTATTTCAAAAAAGCTGAAACAAGCACTTTCTCTTTTTCTCTCTCGTTATTTGCTTGGAACATGGTCAGAATTTTTGTCACCAAGACATCTCGGACAAGTTTGATATTTGGTCAACCTGGGGTCAATCAAGTGGGGCACTAGGTCATAAATAGAAAATTTACTCCGTAGGGGCATAGTTTTTGCCTGGTATGGCGGGATATTTAATCAGAATATTTTTTCTATGATATCTAAAAACATGAATCGTTATTGGATCACGTTCGGCCAAAAACTATATTTGTATGTTAGAAATACCTTGTGTGCTCTCTAAAATCTAGAAGCCACATTTTTGTCCAGATGTCATGACACTTTAGTAGGAATGTTCGTCTTGTACATCTCGGAAAAATTCAATATTGGGTGTTGTAGAATCAAATGCTAGGTCCCTATGTCCAAATTTCGATGTGGGATCATATTGATTAAAAAAGAGGACCACTAGATCAAAATTTTTGAAATACCTGAAGTGCTCTCAAGGGGACACTTTTTGTGTATTCAAATGTCCAATTGTTTCGAATGTTTGTATTAATGTTATTTCAAACTTGTCGAATTTGCATCGTGGTGTCAAACCGTCCATATCAACTTTGGAAGTCCTGGGTGAATAGGAAATCACAATCGCTCTCTCGTTTTTTTTTTCTTTACATAATTCTCCATGACTGCCAATACAAGAAATTGGGGATAATGTAATTATTTATTTATAATCAGTCATTCGAAAAGAGACTTTGCCAGCCGATGACAAAAATACGTTGAATTACAAAAATAAGAATAGGTTAGCGATGAAGAATTATTGTACATTCAGATCATCTTTCAAGAGCGAAATGTTTCGACCCTCGAAAGTCTGTGCAGTCTTACAAGGGTCGATACTTTTCTCATTTTTCAGAGGCCCTTTTATCGTTTGTCTAGCAAAATGATTCGCAGGGTTTCAGCATGATTCACTGAGTCTCAACATGATTCCTGATTCGCCGAGTTTCAGCATGACTGGCTTAGTTTCGGATTGATTCGCATCGTTTATTAACTATATCCATACATGTATAAATAATTGATAAAAAGAGGAAGAAAAACAGATCGTTTCAATTTAAGCAGAATTATCGAAACCGAATTTCCCTCTTTGGCCATAGAAGAAAATATAGTATATAGTTAATGGGAGATAACTGTTAGAAAATGCATTTATTAAATCTTTTTTCTGGTTAGCGTTCCTTCCTCTGTAGAGTACTAAATGCGTTTAAAATATGGGTTGCTTGAGAAACATTCTTTCTAAATCTCCAACCGTCATAACGATATCACTGTACTTACAGTTTCATGTAACTAGAAAAAAGTCATAGACAAAGACTTCTTGGATTTATTTCTATTTAAAACAAGAAATAAAACAATAATACTATACTTATATGTTACAATAAATTTTCAAAGATAAGGAAATGACACAATAGAAAACTTATAATTCTCTAGGCGCGTCCAAATGCGAGTAATGTGTGGTTACGGGGTATCCAGGACGCACCAAGATTTTGTTAATAATGTGAGCCGTTAAGCGAAAAGGGTCTATCTGTAGTGGGAAATGAAGAGACCCTTATCAGACTGCCAGATCTGTGCAGTCTGATTGAGCATTCGAACCCCAGTAGAAAGTTTAGTCTCCCTTACTATATATATCAGGTTTTAACTATGACAACCAACCTTGAAGGACCTGTACTTGATCCAGTTTATCTCCCAGCTATTTATTTTACAAAGTTACTGGGTTGACCTTTTCCTGTGAAGGGTTAATTAGATTTAAACACAATAAAATTAAAATTATCTGCTTTTCTAATGTATGTCCCTTTTAACACTAAAAAACACGCTCAGTTATAGGTCGGCTTTTCTTACAGGATACAGTTGCAAACATAACAAATTGGCTTATATCTTAAGTGTATAGAGATTTCACAATTTTTTCTCTAACTTATCTTTTTTTAAACCATTCCAACACTATGGCGCCTTTAGACAATCCACAAGAAAATCTATTGGGAAAACGTTGTGGGAAATGAAGAAATTGCTTGTAACAAGCAATGTTTTCATTTTACATAATGAATTCTACCCGCACAACTGAAAAAAATCTAAAATTTAAAAAATTCTTAATTGTCTTCTGCAACTCCTTTCAACAATCTTGACCAGTCTAAAATTGTGTCGTCTTGTAATGGGTTAAACTTATGGATATATATATATCCGTAAAATATTTCAATTAACACAAGAGAAATAAAATGGACGGTTATGTTCATACTTGGTTATAAACTACATTTAATTTTCGGCATCAGAGCGGTAATACACATAATGGTGTTTGCTATCGAAATGAAATGTGCGGCTTTTAAGGTAATTGAATTCTACACTCTATCACAAACGTTGATCTAGTGCGTAAACGAGATTTGAAACTGAGCGTGCAAGTAATATAGACAGATATTAATCAAATAGCCTGGCAACCATACTTCATCGATATTCGTGTGGTAGAGGTGCATGACTAGTTATTTGAAGAACACGAGTTTGAGTTGAGTTGAGTTCAATGTCGAGACACTTAATAGCCAGCCCCACTCTAGCCATCTTTTAAAGTGATTCGGCTTTCAATTGGCACATGAACTAGTGATAGAAACCGATTGTGCCAAATCATCTTAAAATCAATGTACAAGAAAATGAATAATGATTCGGACGAATTCGATCAGACAGTCTAACTTGCTAACACACATTAACCTGGCTGTCATCGTGGCGGCTATCGTGACGACTACAACCCGCTCACCCGAAATTGGCTCCCCGAAAATAATGTGTCCAATCAGAAAATTTCCTAAGCGATCATATAAATATTTTCCCATAAATTTTTGATGAACTAATTATGTTATTGTCGGTTTAATTCATCAATTATATAATACATTTCGGTACAGTATGATCAAAATACATCTATAGTAGAAAGCAGAAATGCATTTACACAATCTCTGCTTCTTAGATATTTTTTTTCCTTCTTCAAAACGAAGTCCTAATCAAATTAAGATATTAAATCGGCTTTTAACTTAATTGAATGGCAGACCATATCAAATTCAACGATGTTTGGCGTTAATCCCCGAGACTGTAAATAAACATTTAATTGAACCAAAATGTACAACTAACACTATGAAGATATAGCGAAATGAAACAGTAAATAATGGATTGAACATTTTGTCGACTGGCAACCAAAATTCATAACAACTTCTTTTCAACAGTGTATACTTTATGTTATCATGTAAATATTATGCAAGATGTTCAAAAATTAATCAATCCCTTCTGGTATGTTCTTCAACAATAGACGTAAACATTCGTCGATACCTTAGAAACATTTTTCTTACCTAGACAGCAAAAATTTCGAAACGTAGTTTTCACCATTTCTTAACACATTTCCTGTCAAATTTAACGGGCTAAATTCCTCTAAGTGTTCGTGAATAGAACAAATGAGGGAATTGTTGACGCCTTTAAGGTAATATGCTTCAAAATTTCAGCTTCAATAATCTCTAATTTTCTATGAAATTTACTGCTATTTCAGCCTTTTGGCAAAATGAAAACTAAGTCATTCAAATATATTTCAAGTCTTACCCGTCAGCCACGTTGAAATATTTCTGAAATACCAAATGACATTGACAAAGAAAAGTCCGTTTGTAAAGGCTCTTCTTTTTCTACAGTAGGGGACAATAAAATGGCAAAATCCACATGTCTTCAATTTTCGCATTCTTGTTTAGCGTTGATTTTATTAAGGCTACAATATCTAGAGTGCATTTTGTTGAAAGGTTCATTTAAAAACACAATTCAATGAAAGAGCACCGACCAACCATGCAGAGAGAATAACAATCAATCATAGTGCATAATTGAATAGATCCAGGTATGATCTCAGTTGTATCGGGACTTTGAAGGTTCTGAAGTTCGAATTCTGCCTCTAATAACGACGAAGTGAAGAATTTTCCGCGCTCTGTTCGAAGAATCATGCATGTATGTAAGGGGAACGAGAACATATTTTAGCAGAAGACTGACCCATCTTCCTTGACCAGTCACAGGCATTGACCTTTTATATTTTTGACACGAATATCTACTCTTTCACTTAATCTGGTCAATCACTTATACGCCATTACAAATTTTGAAAATCATATGAGTGGAACTAATTAGCCATTTGCTTAAAAACTGCTTCTCGATTTCAAAAGTTGTACAGTGGAATCCTGTCAGTCGCAGCACCAATTTGTCATCACTTTGTTACAAAAATAACGAGAAGTTGCTAATTGAAGATCCTATTATTTATACATAAATTCAGTTAGGTCTCAACTGTGAATTGCTATAATGAGGGTTGAGATTAAAAGTGTTCTACTATATCTTAGATTTGACTTCAAAGTGTGAAGTAAGTCCAACCCTAGGTAATGACTATAGCTAAATGACCGGTCCCTGTCTCCGCCCATCGACTCTGCTGGTCACGCCAACTAACTCCGACAGGAAGTTCTACTTTGGTATTGAAAGGCATTTTTTTTTTAAATTCAATGGCTATTAACATAAAAGAAAACGGTAAAATGCTTGTTTGGTTGTTTGGCAACCTAAACGTCGTAACTACAGCTTAAATAAGCGGTGGTTACGATGTTTATGTCGCCAAACAAACAAAAACATTTAACATAAATGTCGGTCAATTTCGGAGTTCAAAGCTCAGTTCCGGATTGAAGTAATACATTGATTGTTAGATTGATTCTTTGATTGACAATCAAATTTTCGAACATATTTTTTGTGTTCGTTTTTTCGCTAGCCAACAAACTAAAGATTGGTCAGTATAACCTCTCCAATTTTGGCATTGTAAAACATAAAATCACGCAGACCGTAAAAGCATTGTTACTAATATTGACCGGAATCTCTTTTAAATTCACTATAGAGGTGATACTGAACAGGAGTGTGAAGTTTCGTCAATATCAGACCAACGATTACAGAGCATTCTTTAAGAAAAAGTAGACGGATGGACAGACAGGCAGACAGACTGACGGCGTAGGCAAAAACAATATGTTTTCCACAGGGAGCCATAATTGATCAACCTTGCATGCCGTGGTTCATTTTTGCAACTTTAAAGAATAACTCAGACTTTCATAAAACGGAGCACTTAGACTTAAGAAATGAATTGAAACGCTTGTGAACTATCAAGAATTATATGGCTGTATACCGGGGAATGAAATGAAATTCTCTAGCTAAAGGCTTCTATCTAGTAAAAGATCACAATTGTTACATTTATAAATGATCATATTTTATGTACCCTATGTGATCATTAGTGCTTCATTATAAAGGCGCCAATAACGACCTACTGTAATCTGTACTGTAACACCATTGCCATAACTAATGATATTGTAATCTGTAGAGAATGCCATTTGTCACGAATTGTGACAAATTTCAGTGAAATTATCATCAATCATTATCCCAGATTTGTACTGGGTAATCGCTCTATCAATTTGGATGTACGGTGTGCTTAAATGGCCTAAATTTCATCTTGACAGCCATCTCAAAACAAGTTGCAAGAGAAAAAAGAAAATGGTATCAGGGATAAATATATCGAAAACAAGCATGTACATGTGACGTCATCTGATTGTTTGTATATTCAACGGCGTCTGAGACACCTTTCGTATTTTTTCACTTTTTTTTTCATGGAGAACGAATTTTGAAATAAGTCCAATAAAATATTGTCTTTCTGTACATCATCTAAATATAGAGAAATTATCCTTTTAATGAAGAAATAATTTCTAAGAAGTAAAACCTAACGCAAAATAGTATAGAGAACTGTAAAGTCATTGTTTGTTTGTTTGTTTGTTTTTTATTTGAGAAAAAATAAACCATTACACCCCCTCTTCTTCGAAGCGGGGGTATAAAAGTTTAAAGACTATCTATGACTAAACAGGGTCTGTTCATGAGGAGTATGTTCTAATTAATTCCCCCTCTTTATATTCACAAATTCAAACGTGTTATATATATCGATAACTCACAAGACTACAAAGGTACCTTGAATATTAGTCTATAACACTAACACATCCTAATCTGTAATATCTGACGAAAAGAAAAAATCGCTCGGCGTAAAAATGACCTGCCAATGTGACCCATCACCGCACGACAAAACTTTAGACTGGTCCAAATTGAAAGCAGTTTCAGAAATGAAAGTTAAGTTAAGTAAATGAAATCTGAATTTTGGTGCGTTGATAATGAAGAAATTGCTTGTTCACAATATTTTCTATACCTTTTTTTCTTGTGGGGCGCATAAAAACGTAATATAGTGGGCATGGGTTAAACGTAAACCTGCTCTTTTCCGAGTATGTTTATATCTACAGGTTCACACTCAAAACATTTATCTAAGACGTTTGTATATTTCATGCAATTGATGATTAAACCCTTAAACTTTTCGGTAATTTTCACAAATATATTATTGATTTTATGTGTAAGTAAAATAATTTCTCTGTTTTGAAAAAAAAAGCTGTGACAAATTATGAAACATACATCATTGCAAAACGCAATTAAGATGGGCGATTTTCAATGTCACAAATCATACATTAATGAATTGGTACTATGTAATATAAAACAATGTCTTGGTGTCGATGTTGTTTTTGCCCGATTTTGAAAGCGGGTTAATTTGCATTTCTCTGTAGTGAGTTTTTCAATGATGCCCAAGAATAAGAGGTTTCTTTTTTCTCTGTGACATAACTACAAGTTTTTCGCAAAGAGGCGTTAAACCCAATTCGAAATTGCTGTGTTTAGTTGTTTTTTTTAACATAACATAACATATCTTTTATTACACCCAAGTATACAATTTATACAATATGGGCAAATGACAAAAATGTATTTCTATTAAACAAATAATGTACTTCCGGAAGAGGGAGATAGAGAGTGGGATAGAGAGAGAGAGAGAGGGGGTGGAGAGAGATAATGGTGAGAGATGGGAAGAGGAAAGAGGGATAGATTTCCCGCGCTTTCAGTAGTCACGTGGCAGCTAAATTTAGGACAGCGTGCATGGACGGTAGATTGTAAAGCGTGGGTAAGTTTTACGTTTTTATTTCAATCTAACGGTAAAAGTGTGGGAAAGAACAAATCACCATAAAGTCATTGTTGATTGTAATCGATCAGGAATGATTTTATTTCGTGATTTTTTTTTTTTTTTTTTTTTTTGCTTATATACTCTTTAGAGGTTGGCTACTGAAAGAATTTATTGATCGATTGAATGGGGTTTAACGCCACTATTAACAGTATTTCAGACATATCGCGGCGGCCGGAGCACCTAACAATGGATTCCTGGTATTTCTCACACCAGTACTACCACTACATCTTTTCCTAGCATCCAGCTGCTATCCCACTTAGATTTACGATTATCCATCCATCGATGAGAGACAAATATCGGAAAGGATATGCGCCGCCGAGGGGGATCGACCCCATGACATCCCATATTTGAAGATTGGGAGTATGACGCGCTACCGACTGCGCTATGACGGCGGCTTGCAATACTGAAAGAACCTCGATGAATAATATGAAGCCTGCACACATCATAAGTTATTGTCATTATTTGAGTTATTCTGAAATTTTAGCTGAGTTAAAAATAGCAGATAAAAGCTGCCCCCGGGACAATAAGCGAAAATATGCTTATTTGGATACTTTATGAAATTATGACATTTTGACCTTAATATTTCTATTGGAATGCATTTGAAGAGAACAATTACCAGATAATTGATGAAAAGTTTCGACGAGGGAATTCGAGTATGGTAAATGAGCCCTCGCATGATCAAAATATGATAATTGAGCCTGCGGCCTATAGTTCAATAATTTCACATGTCTGTAAAGAAACCAAGCAGCCTGAACAGCTCTACAATGTAATGGTCTAGAGTTTGAGTCTGCACATATACAGAAAACGTATTGATGACAAATTGTTATACTTTGCATTATACATTATGTTTCTTGTCAAGTAGTTTGTCAAAACCTAGAGCGAGTCGACAGTTGTTGTTGGTAATGTCTTGCTGACGCATTTTAAGTTTGTAAAGTAATGCCGCCGTCATAGCGCAGTCGGTAGCGCTAGGTGGATAATCGTAAACCTAAGTGGGATAGCAGCTGAAGGACGGGAAAGAATGTAGTGGTAGTACCGGTGTGAGAAATACAAGTAATCAAATGTAAGGTGTTCAATTAATTGAACTGAGATACTGTTGAAAGTGGTGTTAAACCCCATTCAATCAATCAATCAATCGTAAAGTAAGTCCATAACTTTTTAATACGATCCTGCACGATTTATTACACAGATTTCTTTCTCACACGGTGTTACGGTATGCTGCACACGATGTCCACGTGCGAAGAATATTTTCAACACGTGTTTTTGTTCACTATAACGTTCAATATGGAACATCTCTGAACAGTGGGTATATTGTAAGATTCGAGCACAGCTCGGGATTCCGCCAAAAAAGGAATGTATGCCGATTTGCAAAGGGCTTAAGAGAACGGTGTTTTAGAATATGGACAAGTTTGCAGGTGGTTACGATAATTGTGACCCACGTCGTGTTGAAATGTTGCAACTTGGATCTATCCTTTTCAACCTGATTCTAAAGCTAAAAGTAAAGTTTAGGTTTCATTTGTGGGCGTCAGACCTGTTATTCCACGCCGTTGCAAAACATGTTGTATGCGATATTCTTTAATTCGGAAGGTCCAGTCCTTCTAAGTAAAGAGCCGCCGTCATAGCGCAGTTGGTAGCGCGTCGGACTATCAATCTAGAGATTCCGGGTTCGATCCCCGACGGCGGCACTCATCATTTTCGACTATTTGTCTCTCACCAATGGGTCGATAATCGTAGACCTATGTGGGAAATCAGATGGCAAATCCTCAAGGCCCTTTTTCCCGTGTTTCATGACGGATCCACTTCATTTCAGAAAGAAAGTTACCTTATGACCCTACAATCATTCTGTGAAATTTTCATCAGAATCTGACAATAATTGTGGACTTTATCACATAAACAGAATTGTTTTGAATGGAAATCAATAAGGCCCATTTTCCTGTGTTTTCTGATGGATCAATTTCATTCCAAAAGGAACTTTCCTTACAACCCTACAATTGTCCTGTGAAATTTAAAAGACAATTTGATTGTGATCTTCATCACATACACAAATAATGTTTTGAATGATAATCTGTAAGGCCTCTTTTCCTCTGATTCGATGCCACAATTATTCCATGCATCTTTGAAGAGAATCCAATAAAACTGTTGACTTTATTGTGTTAACAAAGATATTAAATTCAAGTTCTCATAAGGCCCCTTTTCCCGTGATATTTTACTGTTGGTTTTATCATTCTGTGAAAGTTAAAAGTGAATCTGATGAAATATTGGGAATGCATTATGTTTACTAGAATATTTAAAAAAAAAATCATATGGCCCCTTTTTACATGATTCTTGATGGATTGTACCCAGCTCTGAAAAGAACCATTTAAGTGATTGTACAATCATTCCATGAAATTTTGAAGTGAATCCGGTGAAATCAAGGGACATCATTGTGCTAACCAGAATACTTAAGAAAGTTTTTCATAAGACCCCTTTTTATGTGACACTTGCCATTATCAGATCCACTGTCAAAATCAACAATTGGAATGGTGGTACAATCAATCTGTGTAATCTGTGGAATTTATTGTGTTAATGAGTTTATAGCGAAATCTTCATAGGGCCCCTTTTCTCATGATACTTTACAAAACAAACCAAATTTCAAAAGGAACAATTCTAATGAAGGTACAATCATTCTTTAAAAGTTAAAGAGAATCAATGAAAACAGTGGACTGAATTGTGTCAAGAATTTTTGTAACAAAATTTTCATAAGGCCCTTTTTTCCGTGAAACTTAACAAATCAGACCCAAAGTACAAAGGAACAATCCTAATGATAGTTTGAAGAAAATTATAAAGACTGAGGACTTTATTGTTATAATGATGTTTTGTAATAAAATTTTTATAAGGTCCCTTGTGTCACTTAACCAATCAGACCTGATTTACAAAGGAACACTCCAAATGATGGTACAATCATTCTGTTAAAGTTTGAAGAGATTCTGATGAAAACTGTGGACTCTAGAGTGTTAACGAGGATTTTTTATTGAATTTTTATGAAATTTTCATAAGGCATCTTTTCCCACGTTTCGAGACGGATCAATCCAAATTTCGAAAGGATCGATCCTTATGTTGACACAATCATTCTGTGAAAGTTTGAATTGAATCTGATGAAAACTGTGGACTCTAGAGTGTTAACGAGGATTTTTTTTAATTAAATTTTCATAGGGCCCCTTTTCTCGTGTTTCTTGACGGATCGTACCCGTTTTTGAAAAGAACGATCCTTATGATGGTACAATCATTCTGAGAAAGTTTGAAGGGAATCAAATGAAAACGGTTGACTCCAGAGTTTTAACAAGGATTTTTAATGGAATTTTTAATTAAATTTTCATAAGGTCCCTTTTCCAATGTTTCTTGACGGATCTGACCCAATTTCGAAAGGAACGATCCTCATGATGGTACAATAATTCTGTGAAAGTTTGAAGAAAATCCGATGAAAACTGTGGACTCTATCGCGTAAACGAGGATTTTTAATTCAATTGTAATAAGGCCCCTTTTCCCACGTTTCTTGACGGATCTGACCCAATTTCGAAAGGAACAATCCTTATGATAGTACAATCATTCTGTGAAAGTTTGAAGGGAATCCGATGAAAACTGTGGACTCTAGAGTGTAAACATGGAAAGGTTTAACGGACTGACGCACGGACGCCGAACGGGAAAAAGCCATCGCAATAGCTCTAGTGGCCTTCGGCCAGTAGAGCTAAAAACGAGAGTAGACGACTATTAACAATGTAATCAAATTCGAAAATACATTGTGCGAAAAAGAGATATTATTTATCACTTTGCCTATATTGTACATTTCTTAATCTTAAATCTATTTATTTTAAATCGATTGGAAATAAGTTCTTCCAACTTCGATTAATTCCTCTCGAACTGGACTCGGGACCTCTTGATCGGGAATCCGACGCTCTACTTCTCGACTACGGGCACCGTAATATATTTCTTCAATGCGTGTGGCAATGCGTATAAGAGATGATAATGCGTTAAAAGAGATTATCATGGGTAAACTTAATTTCAAAACATGAAAATTAATGGGCTATCTGTATCCGAATCTAAACCAGTAAACATACGATAACTTTAGTTTAATCTGCATTAAGATTACTTACGCGTTAATCCGTGGGATTTGCTGATGCTAAATAGTGCACGAAACCACTCGCGGCGGTTATATATACATATGTGCAAGCTGCTCCTTTGCGTATCTGCGGCGTTTGAGCCAAAAATGTTTTATGTGGATCATACGCCGATGACCAAGGCGTATTTTGTTCGATCTCAATGGTATGGCGTATGTACTACGTTCCTGCGGCGTTTCCGCGGCGATCCTGCTGCATGCGTTCCCGTGTTTGTATGGAGATCCAGCGGCGTAAGTACCACGTTCTGAGGCGTAAGCGTGGTGTATAAGGCGTTGTCACGGCGTAGCCGCTACGTAAGCACGGCGTTCCATTCGTTCGCGCGGCGTTGCTGCTGCGTAATCACGACGTTTACTGTTTACTTTGGGGTATAAAACTGTTTATTTCACGTCGTTGCAGTCATTCATCAGACAGCAGCCGAAGATGCCACCTAAGTCAAAAGCGCGTGGTAGGGGGAAGGGAAAAATGCCAGTTGTTGCTTCCCGACCAGGGTATCAGATAGCTTCTACCTCCACAACTGCAGTGGAACCGCCTGTTCTTGTGAAAGAGAGCAGACCAAGGATACTTGTAATATTGCGCTATTCAGACACAAACTCTTTGAACGCCATACAAACTCCGACAACGCAACACCAACGCAGCTGCAACGAAATAGAAACGAAACATACGTAACACGTACGTAGCATGAACGCGAGATATGCCGTACAAACGTAGCTCTTACGCCGTGGTTACGAAATCAAAACAAAGAAAACGTAGTGACAACGCGGTTTACGTCGCACATACGCCGCACATACGCCACGCATACGCGGGCTTACGCCGTGGTTTCGCGGCATGATTAGCTTTTCGTGCGTGCCACGTACAAGGCGTAAGAACTAGTTCCCGCTACGTAACTGCTAAGTTATTTACGTTTGTACGGCGTATGCACTACGTAAGCGCGGCGTATCAGAGCTGTCACGTACGTCCTACGTATTTTTAAGTGCACACTTAAAAATACGTCGACCCTCGGCGTACGAGGAGATCATGCTACGTATTGAGGCGTATGCGCTACGTAAACCCGCGTTCCTGCTACGTTGTCACGGCGTTCCTTTCTTATCGTGATACACCACGCTTACGCGGGTCGATACGCAAAGGTGTGAGGAACGTATTAGAGTTTCGTTTTGATTCGGGATGTAACTGTAAGTACACTTACCACTTACCTTCGCAGACAGAAATTTGTACTAGAGTTGTACAAAATTTTGGGAAAAGGAGAAATGCTTAAACCTAGAAGATTTGTTTTTAAATTAAAGTTATTGTATCTTTCTTTGAAGAAACATGGGCGTGTTTTCAATATGAAATGTACCTATGATCACTAAACTAAACATGTGCATCTATAGACTGCGCTGTAACAGCGGTCTAACGTTTTAAATCAATAGTTGACCTTGACATTGTCACCTGAACGATTTTTTTCTCTTCTTACAATCCTTGTATCGATCTTATTGTACACGGGGTCCTTGAAGTATCTACATAAATGATTAACATCAGAAAGATGAAGTCGTAAATTTCACTTTCAAATTGGAAAAAAAGAATAGTGTCATAAACATTTCCTACGATGATTTCACAAAGTAATCAGCTCATTAATCTAGCAGCCAGATAATGTGCAGAAGTTTTTTTCATCATGCAGAGATGCTCGTTTCCACGGTGCTTCAGATTTCAATCGCATATTTAAGGTGTTCCACTTTCCACAAAGATTCACATTTTAACCTCACAAAGCTTTTTCACCAAGCTTCGTGAGATAAAATTCGTATCTATAGCGACATATTAATTATCAATGACGTCAAACGATGTCTGTTCTTAATAAAGCTTGTCGTATAATGTGACAATTTAAATTGCCATGGAAACAAGTCTGTTGCTATTATCACAACATACTTCAAAACCTCTCGCTCTTTTATTTTATAGCATAAATCAAAGTAACGCGAAGCTTATTTTGAAACGACCACCTAAGAACAAGGGGAAAAGAGGTTGCGAAAGAAAAATGTCTCTAAATACTGAACGTGTGCATTTGTTGTTGTTGTATTTGACAAATAAATTTCACCAAAAAATACCGTATCCCGAATCACTACTGACAGAGTTTGATATCTTTGTTCATTTCTTTTTTCTTTTTTCCTGAAAGAATTCACCTAAGTAACAACTGAATGACTAACAGACAGAAGGTTTTCGGGTCAAGTTTTTAGAGCTTTCAAATTTTACATACATCATCTTCCAATGATACTCTACCAAAACTTTTCAAATCAAAACAAGCCAAATTTGTTGGTTCTAGGATGTAGAATGAAATCATTAAACATCTTATCTTCAAAAACTATGGGACATACATGTAAAATTGCCTCGTGGTACTATACCCAAACACTTCAAATTGATATTTTTGTACAACATAACTCTACGTTGTGGGTTCCTTAATTTTACAAAGACATAAAGAAGGAAAATGTACAGAGCAAAAAAATCCATTTTTTTAGTTCTCCTGTGTGAAAAAGAACTTTTCTAAGCTATATCACTGATCGGTACGAGAGACGTCACATCGGGGTGATCGTGAAATGCGACTGCGGCATCTACGAAACGGATTTTGGTCAGCAACATCCACTAGTAGAGAGGTGTTTGGTGGTAGGGTTACAGCTCAAACTATTATCATTATGGACCGTTTGCGAGAGGTTGGGATTCGAGCTCGAAGGGGATGGCCCAATTCAAACACCTTATCATAGGTCAACAAGTTGCCACTGGTCACATGGTACCTACGGTTTAATCAAAAAGAATGAAACACGGTTGTCTTAAGTGACGAATCACGATTCACTTTGCGGTTTGCTGATGGATTGATACATACTAGAGAACGTCATGCTCAAGAGTGGATAGATTTGGCTTTGGAATATTATGGTATAGGGATGTTTTGTGCTCCTCTTGTTGTTGTTGTTCAAGGCAACTTAACCGGTAAACTGTACCAGGATCAGATTATGCAACCCTTTTTGCTCCCCTTTATGCAGAGACACGTCCCTTGTCTAACGTTTCAACACGATAACACTAAGCTACAAAAATTTCAAACGCATGAATGTCTGGGAAATGCTAGTATTAAATCCTTCGCCCAGCCCTGGACTGGCCTTCGCACAGCCCTGATGCGAGTTAGGCCGCCGTGTCCATCCATGAAAGTAATTAAACCCTTTTTAAATGCTTGCATAAACCAAGCACTTTCCGAAACAAATATTTCTTTTTTACAATTACAACTTTATAAGAATATGTTTGACATAAGAAGAAATTGTAGTAAAACAAAAAACTTATTTTTCCAGGGATTTTTAAAATCTTAAAATCAAAATATATAGTCTGTTCATCAAGATATAGACTTCATAAACGAAATTACTTTATCAAATAGTTTTAAACTACATCCCCTAGATATAGACTTTATAAACTAGATTAAACTACATTCCCTAGATATAAACTTTATAAACTAGAAATAAACTATATATGCGTGATAAATTGTTGATTCGCTTTTGGTTTTTGTTTGTTGTTTGGTTGTTTGGTTGTTGTTGTTGTTGTTTGGTTGTTGTTTGTGGTGGTTTTGGTTGTGGTGGTGGTGGTGGTTGTGGTGGAGGTGTTGGTGGTGGTAGTAATGTTTTTCTACAGACCATTCTACTCCTGATAATTAATCTTGGAAATGTGACGATTTAGATTTTGAAAAAATAACTCAAAGTATTATTGATTCTTTATTTACTAAATGCAAAGGTGATGAACATTTAGTATCATCAAATTCATAGCAACAGCCCTAATTCAAGGTTAATGAGGTTTTGAAAAAAAAACTGCACTGTGGATATAAAAACCCTGATCCTAATTTCAGAGTGTATGCATCTTTATTAAATAAAGTCATTTTGGTAATATTAGAGAATTCGTTCGACAAAAAAGAAGTAGAAATTATGAAGCAAACTATGTATCAAGGAAAATTTGGCTAAAAACCTACCCTCCTTATTAACTTACCGATTTGACTGGTATTTTTTTACACTTAGATAAAGTAACAATATTTGCTATCCTGATTTATAGTTTATACAACTGTTATTTCAGATTCAATGTCTGACAACCCAGGCACGAAAGAAGCTATTTGATATGGGAGAAGAAGCTATGTTGAAGGAATGAACATATTCTTAAAGCGGACTTTTCATAACAAAGAGTTTCGATTAAAATATTTGGTAGAATTGTTGAAGAGGACTTTATTGAAGAGGACTTCGGTGCCTATTCCCGCCCTTGTTGCTAAAAATAGTATCTGCAAGATAAATTGCTTGGTTCCAATCCCTCCGGTCAACCTTGTATCACCCTATTTCCCATTATCTATAATAGACCTTCCAGTGTTAGATACGTATATCTTAAAGCTTCCTAAAAGAAATTGATATACATGACATATGTAAATTGTGATGTTATAAAAGAAAGTAGCTTATGGAAACATTCTTAGGGAGAGAAATGTTATTTGCAGCAGGTTTTTTTCAACGATAACTTCTAAACAGTTGTTAATTCAGGGTATGGAAGAGTAAGAAATTTTAAATGTGGTAATAATTAGAATGCAATTTCAGTGTAATACCAACAATCTATTTAAAATATTTTTGTGAAACTTTGATCAGGACAGACTAATTTAATTTCTCCTAAAAATTACTTAGCTGTATTTCCGGCCTCGTGAAAAGTATCTTTTTTTCTTTTTATTTATAAAAATAGTTTTAGAATTATTATTTAAGCAAGAAATGTTAACATATTCTCCCTTCATTTGAGTTCATACTTATTGTAAAACTATACAGCACTTTCAGATCGAATCCAGCATAGATACTTCAGAGTTAGTATTTGAACAACTCAGCGTGTTCGAGTGTAGAATGATCATCGTTCATTCAGGAAACATACATCATTTCTCATAGAAATAACAAGTAGAATTAGACTGCTCATCACATTACCAACAAATTCCAATGTAAGACAAGTAAAGGTTCAGTGATTGAGTGATAAAGGTGACTGGTGATCTTGAGGTCACGGGTTCGAGCCCTACTGTCATCAAGGAGTGCTCATGGTCAAGACACTTCATAGGTAGCCCTGCTTATCCAGCTGTAAAATTGGGCGGCAAGGGGCTACTGCCTGTCTCTCGGAGACGTGAAAACATCTGAGTTGTGAGTGTTTCAGAGCGCATTTGTCGAACTAAAATGAAATAGTATGAAATATGTAAAGGCTCAGATCAGCCTACTCACATGTGTGGTCTGATCTGATTGTTCACAATGCGTTCCATAAAAAGATTCTAATTTCTATCATAGAATAGTGTAAATATGCATTGTGACTATCAAGGACGCTCCAAGTCAACCCTTTTCCCACATGTTAAATTGACGGATCGATAATCATACCCACTGAACTCCACCAGGAAGTTCCACTTCGATATAGGAAGGGCGTGTTTTGCTAGTTCCATCTAACAAAAAGTAAAGCGGTTGGTTTTGGACCAAACCATCGTAACTGCAGCTTCATTAAGCCGAAGTTACGATGTTTAAAATCCCAAAACCAACAAAAATACTTTACATAAATGTCGGCATAGGTCGAAGTTCATGGTTTGGTTTCGGTCCCGATGATTGATTTGATTGGTGGATTGATTGTTTTATTTACAGCCATGATTCGTCTATTGTTTGAAATAAACACGTAATGACACAAGTAAATGACAGGTGTAAAGGATAGTACACCTACTCCTCATTAAATTCCGATATTCTGTAATGATTCAGCTCGAGTAACAAATAACCGCATGAAATTTTGATATTTGTCTCTTTTGTGGAAACTTTCAATTCATTAATACGATAATACGTGCAGCTGTTCTCTTGAGGGTACTAGTATAGTTCATGTAAATCAATAAATAAACTTTGCTCGATAAACCTGTGGCTCGAAAAGGGCATAGGACCAATTTATATTCTTATGACTTTTTTTGTGTGTGTATTTCATCAATCGTTCGCTGATTACTTACTATTTGAATTTCACTGACTGACGCAAAAAGGCTGTTTATCTCTTCACAGTGTTTTCTGCATCCATATTTTCATAGTACTTAAAATGCGGGATCATGTAGTATTGGGTCAAAATGTAGTATGGCAATGGCACAAACCTACGGTGGAATAGAGGTGACATGTGCAGGTTTTTTATTTAGACTTAAGAAGAAGAAAAAATCTCGAAAAACATTCATAGAGGTTTGAGGGTTTTTTTTATTCAGACCTATCTTGTTCAATAAAAAAATCGATTTAACGAACGGTTCCAACACATCTTTAAAAAATAAATAACAGCGTAAATGTTTCGGGAAGTTACTTTTTTTCTAGGTCTAAATAAAAAAAACACACAATAACCGGTCTTAATATCATTTTTTTTTATTGGATAAAGTGTAAAAACGGAAAATGTTGTGAGAGGTTTTTTGTTTATTTATTTGTCTTTTGTTTTGGGGTGTTTTTTTTTTTTTTTTTTTTCTTTTTTTTCTTTTTTTTTTCTTTTTTTTTTGTTCTTTGTTGTTTTGATTTGGGTTTTTTGTTTGTTTGTTTGTTTGTTATGGTTTTTTTGTTTGATTGTTTTTGTTTTTTTCATAAAAAAAACTTACATGTCACCTCTATGCCACCGTACAAAACTGCATTGGATGCAACTGTGTTTTAGACTGTTTATGCAATGATATTTGTATTTTACCTCATGAACGAATATATAGACTAGAATCTCCATGTTTGTCCGTCTGTCTTTCTGTAGACACAATTTTGTCCGCAGCCTTTATCCTATATTTCTGCATGCACCTACATGTAACTAAAAATACTCTTTGCGTTTATGAGAAGGGGAAGAAAGTTAAGGTACGAAGTAATTTCTCTTCTGCCAACGTTGTTTCAATGGCTTTTTCTATAACAATGTCGAAATGCGAATAGTGTTGATAATGAATTAATGCGATTGACTGGACCTCTTTGTTAACGCAATGCTAGTATAATCAGAATGTCTAGGGAAATGCATGTATAGACAGGTAACTTTTGATCTCAGATCAGGTAATAATTACGGTTTTTCAATACGTGCAATACAGGAAACAGAAGCGACTTAATCATTCAAAATACAGAATTCACCGCAGATTCAGTACTGGGTCAGGATGTCGGATCCGCCCCTGAACTTTTCCACAATGAAGTAAGTCATGATATAAGCTGAACATATCATAAACTGCATCAAAATTGTATCTTATCTTTTATGTACCGGATTTAAGATAAAAAAAATCTATGTGGAAAAAGAAAAAAATGTTTCAAACAAGGTTTTGCCCCCCCCCAAAAAAAATCTCCTTAACATTGCATGGTGAAAGTTAGTGATATTTGGAGAAAGGGATGCATTATATCACTGTTAACTTCGACCTTGATTTTAGCAAATCGTCGCTATCATTCTAAATGTCGTAACTACAGCTTGACCCAATATAGTGTAGTATAATTATCATAGTGTATCATCTCTCCGAGTCTATGTCCGTCTACATTGGCAAGACATTAAAACCGTGACCACCCTACCTTCTACCCTCGGAAAATATTATTTTTTCAAGAATGGGCACATCTTGTCGAAGGACGTTGCTGGTTAAATAATTCTATTGGAGTTGGTATATTCCTTGAATTACATTCAGTAGGTCCAAAAAGGTTGGTGTCAGTATGTACAAGGTTAATCCATTACAAGATGAAACAATTAGACTGGTCTAAATAGACGACATTTCAAACTGTACTAAAATTTCAAAGATAATGGCCAAATAGGGTTTAAGACTTTGTGACAAATGAAAAATTGCTCTTTTTTCCTACAAAGTTTTCCATGGTCATATTTCTTCGGGGCGTAAGAAAGCTTCATTGCGTCGTAATGGGTTAAATGAACGTGTCTATAACCCCCAAACGAGTTCACATGTGCGCCAAGTAATGACCAAGATCAGCCTTTGCATCCGTGTCGTCTGATCAGAGTCTTCACTGTGCACTCAAAGTTGTTATAGAATATTCAGTTATCTTCGCTGTGACCAACTACGAGACAGCAAAATCTAAGACATGTGTAAACTGAAAAAGGTGGTGGCGACATTTAAATATCATTTAGATTAAAACAGAATGACATCTAATTGTGTAGAAAGTACACGTGATGCTTATAGCAATTTCTCATTTTCTCACAATGTTTGCCTAAACAAAATATAGAATTGTGTGGTAATGCGTTATGCACACGGGAACTTGTAGGATAACGTTCGCTCTTTAATCTTGTTCATGCTAGATCAAGGCAGCGTAATTCCAAACAAAGGTTTGGTTTAATGAACACGTCTCAAAGATATATTGAAGAAAACAATACACGAAGAAAAAGAGCCCAGTTTCTTCTTTTTCTTTTATTCCTTAATTGTAAAATATTGTCCCATTCCCACCCACTTCTGCTTATTGATACCCCTCGATAAAGGAGTTTTGGAAAACATAATAATGAGGATAATATTGTTTGTTTCAAAGAGTTTTTGTTCATAATCCATAATGTAGACACAGATTTAATCACATAAAAAATGTGATCTAAAACTTCCTTAAATTCTGACCAGTCTAAAATTGTTTCGTCTGAAAATGGTTTACCACTTTTAGAGATCCAGATAGAGAGACTGAATTTGATTTCAAAACGAAAAAAAAGTTTATCGGATCTTAATTTAGTTAGTACACGTCTTGTCAACGGGACCCCAATAGGTATCCATAACATATAGGGTTGGGAATGAATACAATAACCAGCCCTCTTTAATGGAGATCTCAAGTCTTAATGAACTGCCGCGGCTGCAATCTCCTTCAAACTATGCAATGGAAAATATCGCGAGAAAGAAGACATTTCTAGTAAGAGTTTTTTTTCTTTTCCCAACAACATTTCATACTCTTAAATCCACAATGTCGCCAGTAGCTTCTTAGTTTTGACCATTTTAAAATCTCGTTTGGGGTATATTATTAAATGGAATTCGCTTACCGAATGGTGTTACCAGCCAGGTGAACATGTAGAGCAAAAGATAATCCACAAATTTGATATACATTGTCTCTCACTAAAACAAGTTTTCCACACTGATTTAAAACTCGCTTTTGTCGTTGCGAGACACCAGTAAATCCAATGAACGATAACGAGGGTTTTCATTCACAGAAATTGTTTATTGCCATGAGATATATGGTATTTGATACGGTATAGATTGTGATACTTGTAAATAATTCCACACGTACTGTTTGTGAAAACAATTCAACACGTATTGACCTAACACATTATCCAGTAACGTTTAAGCTCATTTGTGCATTACAGTTTGGTTGCCATATATGTTAACATTCAATAATTGTAGTTGTTTTACTGTTTCGAGTACCAGCGGCTGCCCAATTACCTTTTCGGTGTTTTAGTACAACCTGTCTATAGCACGCCTTTATGTACTTTACAATTTTGTCACAGTGCACTCTTTCAAGAGCATAGATGTGTGATTGTCATTACTAGATCTAGACATAAGGACAGATGATAATGTCAGGGTCCATACAAAACTCCTAAATATGTCGAATATTTTCAGAAACGCCTAAGTCTACGGTTGAGTACATGCCGTCTAGGTTATACAGGAGGTGTGAATTTGGTAGATGTCCGAAACGCGTGATGGAGGTATAACTCGTTCTCAAACACTTTCGGTAATCAATAAACATGTTGCATTTAACCCTTTCTTGTTTTCTGAAATTTTAGACTGGTTGCAGACGACGATAAAAACTGGATGCAATTTTAAATAAAACTACCTTATGTAGTAAAAAACAAATGTGAAAAAAGAAGAAATTGCTGTTTACAAGCCGTTTTTTCTTTTTCCGCAATGTTTTCTCAAGTACAAAATCATGGCTACGTAAAATCCCGGATTTGATCAGGAAAGGGTTAAGCAACAACAACAACAACTAGCCCTTTTAATACTTAGTTTATCAATACATTTTTTAATTACGCATCTGTTATATGAGAACTCTGATATACTAAGGAGTGGGGTTAAAAGAAATCTAAGTTCGATTTACCATTTTGTATAATATTATGTAATTTATTCTGTATTTGAAATAGATAAATCAATGTGATGAGTTGAAAGATGTTAAAGCATTTTGACAAATAAAATCTGAAAGATAAAAATGTTGGCAGAGAGACGCGAATGTTTATTTTCCTTACGCATTGGAAAGGAAAGCGTAAATCTACCTGCAAAGTACCAATATTCATGACCAATACCTATTGATTTGACAAAATCATGTACGAGCTCTTAAAATACACCAGGCAGCAATAAGCAGTAAACAATATTCACTATTAGGCCTAAACTCAAAGACATTTTATGATTTTTAACGCGAGTTATCAAGATGATATTTGCCGCTATGGACATTTTCTAAAATATTTTTTCTATGACGAGTAACATACTATATGAATAGAATATTTTTGGGCGTATTTCATTCGTGCAACTTTTCAGATAGTATTCGATGGAAAACGTTCAATATATTTTTGGGCGTATTTCATTCGTGCAACTTTTCAGATAGTATTCGATGGCAAACGTTCAATATGCAAATTATGTATGAAAATATATTGTTAAAATTATTTCAAAGGTGAACAATATATCAAACTGAATGAAATTGTTGAAATAACAAAATATGTTAAAGTAAAGATATTATGTCAGAATTAAAGATCGTGGTCAAAGCTTAAATTAATCGATATAGTAATTGTTCCCTTTTTTATCACGATAATTTTGGTATAGTGTTACAAAACCATATAAATCCGCGTTATACAAGGAAAAAGATCACATTGTCAAAACCATGATCCATATACATGTATTACGCAAAGGTTTGTGAAACAAATCGTTTTTACCTCAAACCGCAAACTTATCTCCCGCAAAATATAACAGCCAGACGGTATTTGAGTGATACTGTTGTCGGAGAGACAGACAACGAATTTAGCTGATTAGAAATTGTGGTGAAGTGTGTATAAACCACAATAAAGACTACGTTGATAAAACATGAACCAGATTCAATTGCAATTAAGCTCTCGCAGAAAGGTTTTCTATCGAATTGCTTGTCCAATATCATTTAAATCAATTGTTTTTATTTTGGGAGAAAAAAAACTTGACAAATAATACGTATATTTCATAACACCGCTTTAAAGTATAAGGCAAATAATTTTAATCTTCTACTTGTTTCACTCACAGTTTGAAGAAAGCCACAGTTTGAATTAGATTAAAAATATGTTAGATTGGCAAAAATTAAGGGATATGCAATAAGCAGACATTTTAGTTCGCGAAATCAAAATGAAAGTATTATTTCTTAAGGATAAAAACGTTTACTGCTTAATAGGCAATACGTATATTTTGTATTTATTTACACCAATTCTGTATCTATAAACGCCACTTTTAACATTCTAATTGAGCGTTGTCTACGGGGCAGCATGTCAGTTCGTCTGTCCGTCTGCAGCTTTTTCTTGTCCGCTCATTATTTCATCAACTGCTGAAGGTTTTGGTACAAACTTCACAGTTACCTTACTATCAGACGGAGATCTGCATATTGTATTTTTGTCGCGGTTCATTGAATGTTCTCAGAACTTTCAGCCCTTTGATGGAAATTCTAATCTGCTCATTCTCAGCAACTCTTAAGCTACAAAGTTTATTTGATTAATTTTCAAATACCAAATACCAATAATGTATGTGTAACTGTTTCAGCTACCTTTAATAGAAATGTTTGACCCATTTTTTGTCATACACTATACACGGGTGTGATTAAAACTTCACAAAAACTCGTTTTCAAGGGAAATGACTTTTCATAGAGAAATGTGATTTAATGACAATATATATCTGCTCATTTTCTTGTCAACGCCTGACTTGATTTGATTGACCCGTATCAAGCGTAGTTGTAGTATTTATATTTCTTGCGATCCATTGGTGTTGCGTTTTGATATACACTACTGTCCGCAAAATTTCTCAACAACTGCGAAATGGGTCTAATTCAAACTTTAAAGAAAGATTCAGTATCTAGCGGAATGTATCGTCTGGTTTTGGTAACGGTAAGTAGCTAAATGGTCGTTTGGTGAACATTATTTTCCGCCCATTTTGTATCTCTTTATTGTGTGGATTTGTTTCATACTTTTCAGAAATACTTAGTATCAGGAAGGGTATGTATTTTCTATTTAGGTTACTATTATGTTTATTTATATAGTTATGCAGAGATTAAATCCGTTTCCATTCATATTTAATCAAATATTGCATATATTTAACTCAAAACTATTTAATGACACTCTGGTAATTTTTTATAATATATCTACCCTGATTCCAAAACTACCTTTAATTTTTTCATGTTCATATCTACTGTTATTCCAAAACTACCTTTAATTTGTTCATGTTCTCAGGCCTTTTAACATGAAATTGCACAATTCTGTTGAAAAACTTTCGTTCCTGTGACATGCAGTTTTGTCATGCTTCAGTAACCGACGGAATTCAAATAAATTAATGTTCAGTGGACAATATCAAATATTTATCATACAAAGTCACAGGGGGACCGATCGTAGCTGTATATGGGTTGGTTTGGTACCTAATACATGAGTCCAGATTCTTTCAGATATTCCTGCACCGATTTATGGGCTGGTGCGTTATCATGCCCCGGACACAGGTGCGCGGTTTGCGTTTCTGATACAAATCAACAATTAAGCAAAAACACTTTCTCTGTTACACAAAACAGTGACAGAATTGCCTTTATAATCAATGGATACCTATACAGAATGCGATTTGATGTTTTGCAACAGCGCGCAATTATAGGTCTTCCGCCCTAAAATGAAACCTAAACATTATTTTAGCCTTAAAATCAGGTTGAAAATCATACATATGGGTTTCATCACCTCTATCTCTTAAAAACGACGTTGATCACGTTTTGACTGTTATTGCAGTATAAAAAGGATGGAAAAAAAACTATTTAGCATATAGCAACAATCAGATAAAATTAACAAAATACACAAGCAAATAGAGAATGGGAATAAGAGGGGGATACAGAGATGAAAAGAGAAAATAGAGAAGAGAGGTAGGGGTATTTGTAACTTAAATCACTTTATTTCGCTAAGAGAGTTTGCGAGTGTGAAAAGTGAAGTCACATTAACGAGTCACTTGTCCCTTTTTTCAACGTGAACAACTTTAAATTTGTTGTTTAGTATGATCGAACAATGACGGCAGCTTCGTACCATAAGCAATTTGAATTTGCTACCGTTGCAATATTAATTATGGTCATTAGATACAAGTTATTTTTTTTATTGTGATATTACACACAATAACGAATGAACAATTAAATCACAAAATGCCATCTATCCATAATTATTTTACTCGAAGATTTCCTGTACTGTTGGTGGTCAACAGATAATATCCCCCTCGAACGTTATCTGCAATGCATCATCACGCACCATCTAACGCTTTTCATGCACAAGCACCAGCTAGCTAAACAAAAATATTTTCTAAATGATTGGAGCCCGATAATAACCCTAGAGGTCATTTCTATAATGATACTTATGATAACCTTTCATATTTCATAGAAGCGTTAACGCGCGATTAATAATTCAACATAACTACTTAGAAAAGTCAGAGCAGTTAGTCATCTGGTCGCCGATACTGCTTCAAAGAGAACTTCAACAAATATTATTGATGACAGCTTAACAAAGAATGCTGTTCATATTCTTTTACTCGGCCCAACGCAAGCTAGGGGCACAATCTCTAATTTGTCCGTACAACCATTTTAGCAGGCCATAGACACTATCTCTAACTGTTCCTTATTTACATCTTATCAGGTCAAGGGCACTATACACAATTGAATCTTATCTAAATCTTAGCAGGTCAATGGCATTATCTCCTATCGGTCCTTGTGTAGATGTTATTAGGAGAAGGACAATATCTTTAATTGGTCCTTACGTAAATATTATGAGTTCAAGGTCAGTATCTCACATTGGTATTGATATTCAACAATCTCCAATTGATCATTATATAAATCTAAGCAGGTCAAGGACACTGTCACCGATTTTTCCTTATGAACATCTAATCAGGTCAAGGGCACTATCCAAAATGGTCTTTGCGTACATTTTGGCAGGTGAATGACACTATCTCTAATAGGTCCTTATATATATCTTACCAGGTCTAGTGCACTATCTCCAATTAGTCCTTATAAACATCTAAGCACGTAAAGTGCAACATCTCCAATTTGTCCTTACGTACATTTTAGCGTCTCAAGGAAACTACCACCAATTCGTCCTTATGTACATTTTAGCAGCCCAAGGGCACTATCACAGTTACTGTTAACATCTTATCAGGTCAAGTGCACAATATCTTTTTGGTTCCTATTTTCTTCTAAGCAAGCAAAGGCCACTATCTCCAATTGGTCGTTATATACATTTTAGCAGGTCAAGTGCACCATCTTAATTTCGTCCTTCTGTACATTTTAGTAGGTCCAGGCTACTTTCTACAATTGGTCCTTATTTACATCTAAACAGGTTAAAGGGTAATATCTCCAATTGGTCCTTATGTACATCCTACCAGGTCAAGTGCAATAACTCCAATTGGTTCTTACATTACACACATATAATCATGTCAAGGGTACTTTCTTCCAACTGGTCCTTATGGATATCAAATCAAGTCAAGTGCACTACTCCAATTGGTCCTTACGTACATCCTAGCATGTCAAGGGCGCTACACTATTTCGTCCTTGCGTAAATCTTACAAGATCAAGGACATTATTTCTGAATTGTCCTGATGTACAGTTTAGCAGGCCAATGACACTATCTCCAATTGGTCCTTATATATGTTTTATCAGATCAAGGGCGCATTCTCCATTTTGTTCTTACGAACATTTAAGCAGGTAAAGGGAAATATTTCTTATTTATCCTTATGAATATCTTAGCAGGTCAAAGGCATTTTCTCAAATTGGTCGAAGGTGCGAAATCCAATTTGTTCTTACGTATATATCTGCCCGATAAAGGCATACTTCTTCCGAAAAATTACCTTGGTATTTGACATTGAGCTTGTGAAACGGCTCTTCCACACGGTAGTCCCTATACCAAAAATGCATAAACTGTAACTATCCTTACATAGTTATGAAGTATTCCTGTGTACAGTCCTTTATTTCTGACACACACTATACCATCAACGCATTTGGCCCTAAATACCCCCACTCTCCTATTTAAATGAGTTTTATTATGGGTAGTTTTTCAATGCTTTTGCCGAAATGAATGAGTTTCATCCCAATCACCTGAAACTGACAAATAATTTATTTGGCGTCGTAACTGCGCATGCCTATAGACAGAAAAAAAGGAGATTCGAAAATGTTACGTCGCGGCAACTTAGCCTCCGAATGGCTAACATGAGACGTATTTTCTCATCAAGTCATCCATTTGAATCAATGTCCATTACTTCTGATAGAATGAAATTACACAATAATTTTGACCTTGTACTTCCAAAAAAAATGGATTTTTTTATTTCCAAATATTCTTAACACAAACTGAACAAATATGCGAAGTAATATGAAGTAATATGAAACTTTATAACTTTTTTTACAGAGATTTCACCAGGATAAAGACCATGCTTGATTTTGTTCCTTTAATTGTAATAGTTGAGGAAAATGAATTATTTTGTCCTTATAACTTTGTCCTTGGACTAAACTGAAAAATCGTTTTAAACATGAATATGCCCAAATTGTCTCTGTCAGAGATATTGTCCGAAGAAAAAAATGTGAATGGACGGTCAGACAAACAGGCATACCTCGCAGACAAAAGAATATTTCTTGCACTGACTAGCTTTCGACCTTGTCATTCTGCGAATAAGTCCTTTGTACAAAATGTCGATACCTTTTTTATAACTTTCGATGCCTTATTTGAAATATAAGTTGAAAAATCTAGAACATTTTCAGTTAAAATCCATGTCAATATTGTAAAGAGCAAAAATCAACTTTTTAAAAGGAAATTGGATAAGGTCCGCGAAAGAGGTTTTACTCGATCATTCAAATATATGGAGCATTTTAGAGGAGAAGATTGATATATGTCCCCGTATGTGTCATGGCATACTGATTTGTCTAAACTATTGAATTTTTTTTGTGTTGTTGTTGTTGTTGTTCTTTTCTTTGTTGCCTTTTATTTTGTTTTCTTTCTTTTTCATCAAATGAAACTCTCTTGAAGAAATATACATGAAAACTCTTTCTATGAAAATCATTCAGGTAAAAAAAAAAGATTTCCTCTTGTTTCACGAATTGCAGATTAGATCAAATACAAATCTTGCTCAAATACAAATCTTGCGAGGATGCGATGACAATGTTTTGAAGAAATCTGAGAGAATTCCTCTTACAGATGTTCCTAAGAAAAGTAATTCAAATCCAACTAGCCTTTTGAGAGAAGAAGATACAACATCCCTATAAGTAAAATGAGATCTTTGGGAGAAGAATATATATATGTTTTAACCCGTTCAAAATTCCGGCAAAGAATACTACAGCTCCTGAGACGGGTATTTTTTAACATTTGATTATTTGGTACTAAATGGTGCTAATACATCCCCCCTTCCGAAATATTCATGTTCTTCCTCCAATCAAAACACCCAGAAAAAAACTTAAAAAGAATGTAATACAGACCATTCCTTTGGAACCTGTTGATTTCTGCTCGGTATACGTGCAAGATGATTGAAGGAAAATTTAAGACGTGCACGGACAGGGACACGGCGGACATTGGACAATAACTTGTGCGTAAAAATCGAATATATAATATAATAAATTTGATATCTTCAAAACTATTTCTATCTGAATATTTTCAATTCGGCGGGGAATCATAGTCTAAATGTATTTTAAACGAGGTTTCGAAATGACTTCAATGCAAATAAAGACAGTCATAAAATGCACCAACGTGCACATTACACAAGCAATCAATTGCATCATCAAAAACCATATTTTTAGACAACAAAAACATTTACAATACAGCTTACTTTAATAGTAGCTTCGATTTTTTGGAAGGACTTTACAAGTAATAATATTAGACTTTCGGCCATAGATTGGCAAAACTGATTTAACCCTTTCCTGTACAAACCTGAGACTTTGCGTAGCTGTGATTTTTATATTTGAGAAAACATTCTGAAAGAGGAAGACTTTGCTTATAACAAGCATTTTCTTCTTTTTCGGCAATATTTTCTACCACAGCGGATGATTTCATTTCAAAATTGCATTTCATATACATTGTCGTTGCAACCTCTTTAAATTTGGGCAAGTCTAAAAAATAGTTTTAAAATAAAAACGGGAAAGGGTTAATTCGGTAATTAACAACACTAATTATATACGCGTCGTTTCCTTCATATTTTCGAAGAATAGGACCGAAATGAATTACATTAAATTGAAATATGAAACCCGTAAAGTGAAAAGAGATAACATGGAGGCTCAATTAAACATAAAATGGTCCAACAGAGGTCAACTAGAGATCGCATATACAGTATAGTAGTCTCTTCATCTAGAATATCTACAAAAATCGAACCCTGACAGCCTGTTAACATCTCACAGACCGACCAGGATCAATACTTTTCGTAATATCATGGGGAACGCTTTTGCTTAACCGATAAAATATTGAGAGAGGAGGAAGAGTCAATGAAAAACACCATAAGAAAACAGTTAGAGGAAAAGTATGCTTAGTTACAGCCTTTAAATCAACTTTAAGTCGTGTAAGCATAAAAAGTACTGGTAAATAATACAGGTACATCTGTCGAATTAAACCGAGATCGTCATAAATGGGACGTGCACGGGTAAATTAAAATGTGTACAATAAGTCTTTGAGCGCGCTCAAAATAAGTACATACCTTTCTTTTCATTTAAGTTGGAATGCGGAGAAATTCAAACTTAGATTTGACAAAACCGCAAAATGAACAAAAGACAATTTCATTTCCGGTTTCTTGATAACACTTATCACGTGATCTCTTAGATATGAATACATACCTCGGGTTACTTTTCATGTCAACTTGCCACGGACAATCAGTTATTTGTAGCCGAAAACAATAATATGGCACATGTAAAGGATGATATATGCATTCGTTTAGAGACTTCTAAACACGCTTTAGTTTGCTTTAAATTATTGAAAAATAAGGTAATAATCAGCGCAGTAACTTCTTTTTTTGTGATTCGCCGTCCCGTGTTTGGTAATCACGTGATCTCAAGTGATTTGTGGTAGTCATGTGACCATAGATAGGCAATGTTTACAAATATGGCTCAGGTCGCAAATGCATTTTTACAATAATCACACCACTTTAAAACATTCTAGAGCGATTAAGGGGGATCGAAGGCATCAAGCAAGCAAACGCGACTATTGTGGGATTTACATATTTAACTCAATGAAAATCAAATAGATGCAAAACGAAAGTAGAAGATTTTGAAAATTAGACTGTAAACATATCGACTTCCGGATTACTAAATAATTTCGCTTTATTATGTTGTAATTTACAACTTTAAATCAATTATAACACATCACACCTTTAACAAGTGTTATCTAGCTTTCAGCTTGGTCCGTTTTACTTAAGATTTTTTACGGTTCTAAAGCCGAATAACGAACAAGGAAATCGCGCGACTTCAGGGCGCCGAAGATAATTTGATACTATCTTCATCATATTATAGGAATCTTTAGGGAAAAGGCAAAACTACAATTTGCAAACAATAACGTTACAATAACGTTAACGTCTTTTTTCTTTTGAATTTTTACTCATAACGCTTTAAATATTCTTTTTTCCTAAGTCTAAACCGGTATTTCAAATCGATCACCATGAAACAACTTTCCGCGCATTTCCGCAAATTTCCATGTGTAATCATAAACTTGAATTGAAAATCTACGTGAGTTTAGTATGATCGATACAGAATTAGCCGAGTTGAGGGTCAAATAATCATCTAGGTCATTGTAGAAGCTGTTATTCTCTGTTTTCAAGATTCTAAAAGGTGTTAACGTATTACAGTTGATCAAAAGGAGAATGTTATACTTGAAAATTCTAATTTTGCTGTGCGTGACACGAGCTTATAACCCATTCCAACACGATATGATTTTAGACCAGTCCAATTTCAAAGAAGTAGCAGACGACAATTGCAAGTTGGTGGAATCTTTAAAATCCTGTTGTTCTCTTTTTGGACAGAAAACATTGTTGATAATGAAGAAATTGCTTGTAACAAGCAATTTCTCCATTTTCCACAATGTTTTCCAAAGCTTTCATAATAAGGGTCATTTAAAAGCGTCACTGGAAATATATTAAGACATTGCTAGTTTTTTATTTCTGTATGTGGATTTATGTTTGTGTGTTATTCACGCACATATGTACACGAATGGGAGTGCTGGCTTAAGTATAAAGGAGGGAGGCTTATTCGGAAAGTAATAAATGAATTTGAACAGAATTCCACAGTTATGACCCTTTCAGCGCATTCCAACTTCTCAGTACTTTTAGTCCTTTGATTTATCTACTGAGCACTATCACCTTTTATACTCTTGCAAACTCAGATTTAGAGTGGGCACACTTGTTTTTAGCATGTGTGACTTAGAATGAATTTTTTACCCATATGGTGCACCCATTGTTATAATGTAGAAATCATATAGAATTTCCAGTAACATTTGTAAAAATTCTATATACATATGCAAGATATAGTTGTGAATAAAAGAGGCAGGTTGTCGAAAACCAAATCTTTCTGAGACATCGTTTTCTTCACCGAACTGGTGCTGAATTTCTGACCATTTTTCTACATTCGATTAACGGTCCGCATCGTCAATCAAAAATTGATTAGCCAATCGCATCATTCCTTTATTTCAGAGGTTTACATTGAGCTCCAACATTTATGGTATTTGCATTAAAATGTTCATGAGTACATGAGTACAGGATTGGTGCTGTAGTTACTTTAAGGTCACAAAACAATGATTTTTTTTTTTTTTTATCTTATTTCTGATAAAAAATGAACTGCTACATAGGAGGTTAGCGATCCATCAGTCGGGCTATTACTTGATGATTTTTGTCCATCAATTGTTTCAAATGTTATAAGATTTCAAAATGATGATATCACTTCATGTAATTCCAATTGTATGATTGATATATGAGAATGTTTAAGACTCGAATTAAAAGAAAAAATGCAGAAAACCTTTTCATAACCTACAGGGTTTGATTGGTACGAAAAATAAAAGAGACGTTGTGTAATTTGGGAAATATGACTACAAGTTTTGTGTGTTTTGTTTTATTTTTCCTCTGGGATGTCAAAATAAGGGAGTGTTTGGAAATAGTTATGACAATGTCAATGAAAAAAAACCAATATACCATCCGCATTATTTTTTGACATTATTCTTTCATGAAATTAAACTGACATTTTTTCTAAGGTATCCATGCACCTTCAGAATTCCGGGCAGTTTTAGATGCTTTTGTTCCATTAGAAACCACACAAAAACGTCGTTTGGGACGCAAAATATTTTAAGTACAGCTCATTATAACAGCTGTATTCAAGCTGTAGTTACGACATTTTGCACGCCCAACGACGAAAGCATTTTTTAGCTTACTTATCAGAAATAATAAGATAAAATACCCAAATGATTGGTTTATTTCGCGTCTATTTGGACTTTGAAAAAATGATAAAAGGAACCGACATAGACTTCCTTTGTTATTGAAGAAATATTAATAACTGAAATTCTTCGGTTTCATTACGCTTTATGATATAACTTTACCATGGTTTATAGGTCTCCCACTCATCTCAATCAGGAATCTATTTCACTGCCATGTCAGCAATTTTCTGACTTGTCTCCTCAGATCCGGAACAAAAAAACATCTATATTTTATCTTTCAATTCTTGTCATGCTGGACTATCCATGTTCTTGCAGGAGGTATAGACAAAGGTCAGTCTATAAATACGTGCAGTCTGGTTTTAGTCCCTTCCAAGCCGGAGTTGTTTACAAGATTAATTTTAATCAAGAGATAAAGAGATTTTTTTCTTTCATGGAGGTGTGAACCGAAAGACCTTATCATACTGTATGAATACGCGAAGCGGATTCATACATTGTGTGATTAGGTTTTTTAGAGAATATTTTTCTTCGCGTATTCATACAGTGTGATTGGGTTTTCAGTTCATACCGCCATGAAAACGAAAAATATTCTCTTCATTTCTTATGATTTAATAACATCGAGCGAAAAAAACAAAAGCTTTACAAATTTTGATACCTTTTTGTATGGGACGATTTTGACGGAAGAATACAAGATTGCTGCGTGCTCAACATTTTGTTCATGGAGTTATGATTTTTTTTCCCGACCAGTCAGAACGCTCGTTTTTGATAGACGAAACTGAAAATTAAATTATAAAGAAATATTGAAGCACAACTAAAGTTACGAGTCCTTTCTCAGTCCCTACATTTTATTGAACTTCATTAAGCTTGACAAGGGTTCAGTTAATATTAACAGTAATCTATGTTTCTTTCATTAACTACAACTTGTTCTCACTTAGTCTGGGGTTCTATTACCGGCGGCGGCAAATGTTCTTTCCGACATTTGTCTCTCACCAATGGGTAGATAATTGTAAACCTAAATGGGAAAGCTGGTGGAGGCAAAGTAAGGATGTAGTGGTAGTTCTGGTGTGAGAAATACCAGGAATCCATTGGTAGGTTCTCCAGCCACCGCGATATGACTGAAATATTGTTAAAAGTGGCGTTAAACCCCATTCAATCAATTACGTAGTCCGTTAGTGAATTCAATGCACGGAAAATGACATAAAGAGTGCTATAGAACTTTAAGCTTTTTAAAAACAATCAGAAATCGACACAAAGGTATCAGATAATCCTAGCTCTCTCCATTTCTGATCGCTGAATTCGCCTTCACCTTCTACTAAATAGTTTGACTGATGTTTTAAACGACATCATTTTTAAAGTGTATTCTAAACAAAACGAAAATTGTTGGTTGGCGACCTACACGTCGTATTACAGCTTAAACAAGCTGTACTTACGGCGTTTACAGAAATGCCTGTCGAAATTCTCTGAGTTAACCATTCACTTCCATTTTAGGCCCATTCTCAAACATTTCCGATTCGCTCCCCAAGAAAAAGCTTCGGGAAAACATCATGTACAATGAAGAAATTGCTCGATACAGGCAATTTCTTCAATGTCCAAAATGTTTTCTAGCCTAAGAGGCAAAGATTTTCTGAATTCCACAAACTTGAAGTATAAAGTCTAAAAGTATGATGTGTGTTAATGGGTTAAATGAATAATTTGATTGGTCTATCGATTTTTTATTGACATGAGACAGAGCAATTATGGAGCACTATGAGTGAGAATGGCAGGAGATTTAGATTAATAATGTTCGTTGTTTGCACAAGACTTGTTATTATTACTCCTCTCCACTTTAACTCGTTTCCATACAATGACGCTTTTTGACGCCCCTCAAGAAAAAAGAAAAAAACAATAGCGAAAAATTGGGAAAAATTAAGACACCGCTTTCAAAAAGAAATGTCTTCGTTGCCTACAATGTTATATATCCAGAACATTGAACAAATCTAAAATATCATTAACTTTGAATTTTTGTTTTCAATTCCTTTCTATTTGGACCAGTCTAAATGTTGCCGTCTGGTTATGGATCAAGAGACATGATTGCAATGTCAATACAATCTTATCAGATTGAATTCTTTATTCCTGTTTATGAACTGAAAAGAACTTCTGACTAGATTCCGATTTCAGTTTTGACCTCACCTTAAAACTCAGCTAAGATGTTGAAAACAAATACATATTTCATTATAAGCATGCATCAGACCCACTCCGACTAGTCTCATTATAGACTCTCAAGGGTTCAATCCCTAACGGCGGCACTTATCCTTTCCGACATTTGTCTCTCACCAACGGGTGGGTAATCGTAAACCTAAGTGGGATAGCAGCTGGAGGCTAGGGTAATACTGGTGTGAGAATCGGCATGAATCCATTGTTAGGTGCTCCAGCCGCCGCGATATGACTGAAATACTGTTAAAAGTGGCGTTAAACCAAATAAATAAATCAATCATTTTTAGACGTTACATATTTCACTGTAATCATGCAAGAGTTCCAATCCCACCAATCACAATTTTAGACGTTAAACATTCCATTCTAACCATGCATCAGCACTATTCCCACTTGTCTCAATTTTAGACGTTATGTCAAACGTCAAAATAACTTGTTAATGGTTTATTGTAACCATGCATCGGCCCCACTCCCACCAGTCTCAGTTTTGGACGTTACAAATTTCATTGTAACCCTGCATCTGTCCCCTTCCCACTAGTCTAAATTTTGGGCATAACATATCATTGTAATTATGCATCAGCCCCGCACCTACTAGTCTCAATTTTGGAAAATAAATATTTCATTGTAATCATGCATCATCTCCCACTCCCTCTAGTCTAAACTTAAGACGTCATTGTACTCATTAATCAGCCCTACTCCAAGATGTCTTAATTTTAGTCGTTACTTAATTCATTGTAACCATTTCACCAATGGTATGATTATCGTAAACCTAAGTCGGATAGCAGCTGGAGGCTAGGGTGGGGTGTAATGGTAGACCTGGTAGGGGAAATACCAGGAATCCATTGTTAGGTGCTCCAGCCACCGCGATATGACTGAAATACTGTTAAAAGGGGCGTTTAACTTAAATCAATCAATCAGTGTAACCATGCTTCACACCCACTCACTGCTGTCTCCATTTTGGACGTTATAAATTTTCTTGTAACCATGTATCATTCCCACTAGTCTCAATTTTGGACATTATATATTTCAATGTAATCATGCATCAGCCCCACTCCCACTAGTCTAAATTCTTGACATAAATATTTCATTCTAAATATGCAGCAGTCTCTCTCCTACTAGTCACAATTATGGACATTACATATTTCATTGTAACCATGCAGCAGTCTCTCTCCTACTAGTCACAATTATGGACATTACATATTTCATTGTAACCATGCAGCAGTCTCTCTCCTACTAGTCACAATTATGGACATTACATATTTAAATGTAATCATGCACCATTCCTTCTCCCACTAATCTCAATTTTGGACACTGCATATTTCATTGTAACCATGCGTCAGCATCATTCCAACTAGTCTCAATTTTGGTCATTACAGATTTCGTTGTGATCGTGTATCAGCATCATATCCACTAATCTCAATTTAGGACATTACATATTTAAATGTAATCATGCATCAACACTACACTACTCCAACTAGTCTCAGTTTTGGACATTACATATATTTTTTGTAACCATGCATCAGCATCATTCCCTATAGTCTCAATTGCATATTTCATGGTAATCATGCATCATTCCCACTACCTCTTATCTAAATGTTGGACATTACATATCACTTTGTAACCATGCATCAGCATCATTCCCACTTGTCTCAATTGTGGACATAACATATTTCATTGTAATAATGCGCCATTCCCACTCCACTAATCTAAATTTTAGAGGTTACATATTTCATTGTAATCATGCATCAGCCCCGTCCCACTTGTCTCAACTTTAGACGTTATATATTTCATTTAGTTATTACCCCCTCGTCATCATGATCCCGGAATATTCCTGTTTTGACAAAATCTGTTGCAGGTATATAGACAAAGATTAGCCTGCACAGATGTGCAGGCTGATCTTAGTCTGCAAAATCTGCTTGTTCTGCTAGTGTTGAAGAAGTATTTGAACATAAAATAGATCTGAATTTGGCAAAGTTTAAAATATTGTGAAGAATGACAAAGTTTGTTAATTCAAGAGAACATCAGACAGTATTACCTTTAAAAGGCGAAATTGATGGATCCTGTACATTAAACCTCTCCTAACTGAGGCCTACGAATCGAACCATAAAGTTTCTGCTTCATAGATGGTATACTTTCTTACATTGGGACTACTAAATGGATGACTTACAAATTAAGCACCCGAGATTTGGTTTCTTGTTCACATCACTTTTCTACAGCGAATTCTTTCTGACAATAAATTGATGGCTATTTAAGTTTCCGAGATAAATTCGGGTAATATTTCGGTCCGAAAAGGAGCAAAGATAAACATCAGATAGACTTAGATATAAACAAATCAAGGAGCGAAGGACGAAAATATGAACAGACAGACGTACGGAAAAACGGTCGGGCATATAGGCGCGCACCATAGCTTCTCGTCGAAATCACTCCTTTAATAGCAAGTCACGGAGAAATGAACAGACGGAGAAATGGACGAGCACAATTTCTATATTAGGGTATTAAGAAGTACTTCGCAATGAATTCCTAAAAGCTCATATACTCTTCGATTTTTGTCGTGTTAGCCGAAAATTGTAAGAGACCGGGATCATCCCAGTGATACAATACGATAGCACATGGAGCCTGATTGCACACTCTATCGTGCGTGTTCAACTAGTTAAAATAGTGAATGGGCACACAATCGACTCTCTGACCGTTATGTCTAGACATTTCATTGGTCGTACAATTCTGAAGTTGTTTAGGTTTCCAATCAATTCTTTGCTTCATTATTTCTTTAGCAAAATGTCCCGATCAAATACTGTAAGACTTTGTTTTGTCGTATTACAGATTAAACGCCCTGTGCTGTTTGTGATCTGCTTTTGAATTGGCATGGGTAGAGAAGAAATGGGCGAGGGTAGAGAAAGAAATGGGCGTGGGTAGAGAAGAAATTGGAATGAGTAGAGAAGAAATGGGAATGAGTAGAGAAGAAATGGGAATGGGTAGAGAAGAAATGGGCATGGGTAGAGCAGAAAGGGGCGTTAGTAGAGAAGAAATTGGCGTGAGTAGAGAAGATATGGGCGTGGGTAGAAAAGAAATGGGCGTGGGTAGAGAAGGAAAGGTCGTGGGTAGCGAAGAAATTGGTATGAGTAGAGAATGATATGGGCGTGGGTAGAAAAAAAAATGGGCGTGGATAGAGAAGGAAAGGTCGTGGGTAGCGAAGAAAATGGTATGAGTAGAGAAAGACGGATAGAGAAGAAAGTTCGACAAAGAAAAATGAGTTTTTTACAGAAAGTTCTCGGTGGTTTTCTTATTTCTCCTAGCATAAATAATACATAACCCTTTGGGCTGGTCCACGACCTCGTATGACGGGACAACTTTAAGAACGTCTAGTAACTACTTTTTTCGAGACAATACTTGTCAAATTGTATGCTCTTTATGGAATACCATTGGAATAATCTTTAAATGTTTATCATAAGAAAACCAGTTTGCAATGATGATAACTTTTAGAGTACAATGCCAAGGGTTCAGTGGCCAGGGCACAAATTCAACTTGCGATTTGAAAATCAAAACACGTACTGGAATCAACAAACTCGTCATGTATGACATTAATAGAGCATGTACCAAACCTTACATGTCTCTGAATGTTTGCTTCATACAGTCCACTTATATGTTAATACTTATCATGATAAATAAAATATCTTTCTCAGAATTGCATTAAAATCAAAGGACTGAAAGCACCTGATTGCTTTTTTGTGGCCAACATTTCTTTTGAAAATTGATTCTTATAAACAACGTCAGTTTGATTGGCAAGATCAGGTGGTGTAGAATTATAACAGGAATATTTTGGTTCCGACATGACAAGGGTTGGTATGTCCTGAGATACTGTTAGGTTTCCATAGGCAAATAATAAAAGGATTGGCGACTACAAGTCCCAATTAAAGTATTTAGAGCTATTTCAGAAGAGATGACAGACGTGTATTTTAATCAACTCTTGTCGAATACGTCAAGAAAAACATTTTTAGAATCAACAGCGATCCTTATGCAGAAACTGCGATTATAGTTCTTTTTCTTTATTTTCTAGCTTTTTTCCCCGTGAGTAAAAGTAAACATGATACCCTGGACGATAAAGGGAACAGTCTTGAAAGTCAAAAAGTATTGATTTCATCAGACTGCGCCGATCTAGCACAATACGTTCGAGTTTCTGAATTGGGACTAATCATATTACCAATTTTAAATGTAGAGCTGATATATCATCACCCATTGACCTATGCTATATTTGATCGCTTGTAAAATTCACGATAAAATTTTAGACTGGTCCAAATTGAAAGAAGATGCAGACGACAACTTTAAGTTGCAGCAATTTTAAAAACCTTGTCTTTTGTAGAAAACAACGTGAATAAGTAAGATACCGCTTTAAACATCCAATTTCTTGACTTTCTACAATGGTTCCTAAGCTTTACTCTCAAGATCTATGAAATCGCAGACTTGTGTTGGATAAGCCTAATGGTGGCAAAATTCCCCAATAGTTCTTTCTCGGTTGACGGGTCAAATATTAAAGAACGAAAGCGATTATATTGTTCCCCTGTTATAATGACATCATTTATCACAGTTATATTCGATATATGTGACCCGTCACGCAAAAACGGAACTTCTCGGTAGAACAAAAAGTGTAGACCCCGATAAGTTGTACCTACGACATATCTCTCGCCAAACGACGATATGGACTTTCCGGATGGTACCTTTATTGCATAACGGTTAACATTTGTTTAAGATAGCGATGAATTATTGATAGATGTGCCATTAGAATTTGTTGGGAAATTTTGAATTTTAGGTTTAATCTGCTTATTATTTCTCATAGAAATGGATGTTGGTAAATTATTTCCATTAAATCCATCCATGATATTTGGTGAAAACTTAAAAAAAAAATTTCTCAGAAACTAGTAGATTAATTTCAACCAAATTTTACAAGAATCATCATTTGGGGACCCATTATCAGGTTTCTTTAATGAATTTAATTGGGTGAAAAACATGGGCTTTATGGACTGGGTTTATGTCCATATACATGTATACTGAAAACTTTGAAAGTCTTCTCAGAAACCTGCCGATGGATTTCAACCAAATTTCACAGGAATGATCCTCAGGTGATTCTTTGTCAGATTCCATCATATAACTTTGATTGGTTGAAAAACATGGCTTTGATGGTCGTGACTTATGTTCATATGCCGTATACAGTGAAAAGTTAAAAAAAAAAACTTTTTAAGCTTACTAAGTAAATAAATTCAGCAAAATTTGACTTTTGTAAAACGACGAAAAGTTTAAAATGATTACCCAGAAACGTATAAAAGAATTAAGTGACAGGATATATTTGCCAGATTTGTGGTTCAGTTTTTAATGAATTCCTGAAAACACCATTTGCTTAATCAGTACATTCAGGCCTGTGGAGCGAGAATTGTGCTCAAGCGCCTCTAGTTGTTGCTGTTTTTGTTGTTGCTTTAGTTTCTGTAGGTGATGATGATGATAATGATGACAAAGGGACACACATTTACTTTATCTAAGCGAAAGGTAAGTCAAGAATAGGATTATAATGTGGAATTCATTTCAAAAAACTACGATCATGTGACAGAAAGGACACGAGATCTTCGCCACTATTCACTAAATAATTCGCGATGGGTTGTGTATACACAAGAGAAGAAAGAGAATATCTCTATAACAAAAACACCAAGAATATCTACAAGCTCTGCGCTCTGGTCGAAAAATGGCTTCGACAAACTCAAAACTATTGAATTGGTAAAAATATTCAAAAATGTGTTGACCAAGATCTTTTAAAACTATGTTTATAAAAGTGGATTTACAGACCTTTAAACGTAAACATTTAGATATGGTATCTGCTGAGAAACTCGGCTGGTCATTATTGCTATGACAGGTTAATGAAAAATTTCTTCTTTAGATTTCTTAACCCATTCCTATACAATAACCCTTTCTTATGCTTCTCGAGAAAAACTATTGGGAACACAAGCAATTTCTTCTTTCTTCACAATGATTTCTACACTAAAAGTTGAAATGATCCAAAATTTAGGAAACTTTAAATTGTCGTCTGCAAATCCTTTCAATTTTGACCTGTCTAAAATGTTGATACGTCCATTAGCTACTTGCATAAATTTCGATTTCGCCGAGTTTTGACATTCTGCATTTCTACTCTCGTCAAACCTGTTTCTACTAAACAGATATGACGTAAAGAACATACGACACGTGATCTTCCGTTTTTGGATTTGCTGTTGATGCTGTTGTGTAAATGTGTTGTCGAGTGAAATGACGACTTTAAAAATACTAAAAGACCGGATAAATGAAGACAAATGTTACACAGATTATTATTTTGAGCTGTGTTAAATCATTTTAACTCAAAGCTTTCATTTAAAAGATCAACATATGACTTTGTTACAGCTTATTGATGTCCAGGCTGCTCTTTGTCTACACGATGCACACATATCAAATACACTGATCGACGTTGTCAATGGAGAAATCGATTAACCAATCAAATCGTATATTTATACCGGATGAATGGTGTGACCTTCAAAATTTTAGCTAATATTTTTGTTCGTTTGACAGCGTAAGTTCCGTGACTTATTCAAGCTGCGATTACGACATTTAGATAAACACCCTAGTATTTGCATTATATGTCCCTTGTCACATATTTTGCAAACCAGCGTCGTCTGGTATCTGAATAGAACTAATTGACGGAGGTCAATCGGTGTGATCAGCGATCTGTTAACTGTAGACTTATTGTTAATGCGATCGTGTTTGAAATATAGTGATTTGGCCAGACACATTACGCTCTGAAGGAAATATTTAAAGAGACTGTACCAAACCACTACTCAAAATGTTTTCTACGCGTTTTGGCCAAGACTCTAGAGTTTAATTGCAAATTACAATTTTCATTTGCGGTTACTACTCTATAATTTTGCTGTCTGCTAATTGATTAATGGCGTGCTTCTGGTTTGCACTATTTTGAAATTTGAAGATAATTCCAAAAGTCTTACTCGTGAAATAAGGAACGCGGTTGTTAACATTGATTATGATATTTTAAAATAATTCAAAATGTAACTATTTTAGGAAGATATTTAGTGCCTGACAGCTCTTGTCGTTTCAGTTATAATAACTTGACAGTATTTATCTGAAATATTGAATGCTGGTTTTTCTTTTACCATGACAACGGTTTGTAGTTTATCTATATTTAATAAGATGACCGCGCAATAAAGGTCTTAGGAATAATTTATCTTATTTTTTTAATTTTTCACAATGCTTTTATGAATTTTTAACTTTGGTAGGACTTTTCAATTGAATAATGCCACTGATTACATTTTTCTTTTTTCGTCTACAGAGCTATACACTATTCACTATTCAGGTATACATTTTCCCATTCCTATTTCTACCCGAGAACAAGTTCTCAAGAATATTTGTGATACCCTCACTAACGCCCACCATTCTATCCACACACCAGTCTACACAAACACTAACAAACACCAGTCCGCCAACACTAACAAATACCAGTCCACAAACACTAACACACACCAGTCCACATACACTAACACACACCAGTCCACCCAGAACGATACCACGCACCATTCCAGCATACTTAACACACACCAGTCCAACCACCCTAACACACCAGTCCAACCACACTAACATACACCAGTCCACATAACCATTTACACACACCAGTCCAAACAAACACTAACACGCACCAGTCCACACAAACACTAACACACACCAGTCCACACAAACACTAACCCACACCAGTCCACACAAACACTAACACACACCAGTCCTAACAAACACTAACACACACCAACATGTGTTGTAATTAAGAATCTTTTCTTTTTTTTATGTTAGAATCTTTTACTAACCAAACAATATGCAAACTATCCGATTGTGAACAATCATGACAAGCACTATTCAAATAACGATACAGAACAGAACAGAACAGAACATAACTTTATTTACATCCAGGTACAAATCAGTGTACAACATGGACAAAAATCAAATACACATGGAGTAGTACTATTTTGGTTCCGATTCAATGTATTAATACTATTAGCATTTATTTATTTTCCGTAGGGATAGATTCTCTGGTATAAAAGGTAACTGAATGATTTATGATCGAAATGGGAATAAACGAATATCGCTTTGGTCCGAGCGCCTCGCAAACACACCTTATAACAAGCTGTTATTACGAAGCACTCGGGAAAAATTTGGACAGTTGAAAACCCCCGCTTCCTCGCCTTATTAGAAACGAAAAACAAGGACGAGTAAGGGAGTTATAGTTATTACTTTTTTAAGAGCATATGTCCTAAGTATTAAAATATTAATACTTGTTGATTACATTAAAAATGTATATAGTATAAATTTCGAAAAGTGCCAAACTTGCGATGCTGATCAAGGCAACGTTGGAGCAATTTTACAACCTCGCAACTGCTTAAGTTACGAGGTTTCAAAACAACATCCAACGCTGTCTAAATAACGTTTGATTTTATCATTACGAGGTCTTCGGGTGAAATATATTTTGGCTAAGTGAAAAGGGGGAGATAGAGAGGGGGAGAGAGGAAGAAAGAGAGAGAGATAGAGACAGAGAGCGAGAGAGAGAGCAAGAGAGCGAGAGACGCAGAGACAAAGAGAGAGAGTTATATACAATCTTCAAAATAAAAGTGGTTTGGGAGTAAATTCAAAAAGTGTAATATAATATTGCCAAAGAAAATCATGGGCTAACTGCTTGTTAATTTGAACGTCGGGCTTTTTTCAAATCAATATTGTATGCAAAAATGGTGCAAATTTATTCACTTAGTGACTATATTTACGACAGTTTTACAACAATATATCGTAAGTTATTTATAGTTGTGTAGCTAAGTGATATCACGTGACTTCTCGATGCACGCTTTTTCACATAGTTCACTTACTCGGATCAGTCAATGAAAATTCCATTGTTGAAGATTTTACGCTACTTTGTTTGTTTTATTGGATTGAATTATTGCCTGCAATCAGGATTAGGTGAGTAAAGTTAAGAAATAAAGAAAATCGCAAATATGATTTTTTTTGCGTGGAAAATTTCCAATTTCTTCAAAGAAAAAAGAAGTGGACAAATCAAAGTGAGTGTAAATTTGAAAAAAATCTTTATTTCAATGGTTGAAAAATCGTGGTAAAAGGCGATTTTTAATATGAAAATATCACAAGTGTCTTTATTTTAGCCAAAAGTGACCCGTTTTGTCTAAGACAAAAAAATCATTCAAACCAAATTACAAGGTATTTTTGCAAGAAAATTAGAAAGTAAATTGGAAAGAAGATTTCTTTATATTGGACCTCACGACCTAGTATTAAGCCCCAGGGACCTAATATCAAACTTGACAAAGACTTATTTAAAGACAAACATCTGAATAAATATCCACTCAATGGAGTAAAATGTGGCATCCAGAGTAAAAATAAGGTTTTTCTCAGATTCAACTTAGTTTTTCACAACAAATGACTCAAATTTAAACATAGTTTGGATATTTTGAAAACAGATATTCTGAACAAATATCAAACCAATTAGGCCAAAATGTGGCCTCAAGAGTGTAATAGTATTTCTAAGATATGGCCGAGTGACCTAGTTTTTGACCCTTTGTCAACCAGAGTCTAACTTGGCCAAGATATCGTGGACACAACACTCTGGCCAAATATCTTTATATTTTCAATCGGGTCAAAAATGGGACCTCTAGAGTGTACCGATTTGACCTAGTAACCTAGTTTTTGATTCTATGTCAACTAAGGTCTAACTTGGCCAAAATATCATGGACTCAAACACTCTGACAAAATATCATTTGATTTGAGCCTAAAACTTTGCTTCTAGAGTGCACACAAGATATTTCAAAGAGTTGACCTAGTTACTTAGTGTTTGCCCCCATGTGACCGAAATTTGAAATTGGCTAACATAACATAAACGCTAACATTCTGACCAAATATCAATTCAAATGGTCCAAAAGATGGGACTTCTAGAGTGCAAGAAATGTATTTCTAAAATTTTAATTAGTAACTTAGATTTTGATCCCATGAGACCTAAATTTGAACATGCCTGGGATAATATGGACACAAACTTTCTGACCAAATATCATACGATTTAAGCATAAAATGTGGCCTCTAGGGTGAACACAAGAATATTTCTAGGGACCTAGTTTTTGATCCCACGTAACCCAATATTGAACCTTACCTAGATATTAAGCAGACAAATATTCTGACCAAATATCAATTCATTTGAGTCAAAATCATGACCTCTAGAGCGCACACAGGGTATTTCTAAGATTTGACCGATGACTTAATTTTTTTTACCCAATTTGACCAAAATTTGAGTTGACTCGGTAAACACCGACTATATCTCTAATATGACCTATGACCCGGGAATGAAATAAACCCATTAAACATGGCTTATGTTACACTAGCGTAATAACTATCCAAACGAATTCGAAGCCTATGTTAAAGACTTTTCGTTGCCGCTAAAATTGCGTTATAACGCATGAACTGACCTCATTTTATAAGAGACGATATATTTTTCGTGGAATAACATATATCGATTTACTCTATTTCATCTTGGTGATTTATACAAAAATTAATGTCATTTATGAATAGGATATCGTATTCCCGAATTTATCAAATTCGTCATCTTACACAGGTCGTCAGAGCCTCGTTTTATCTGCTTCTAGATGACTCGTTTAATAACTGCGGTAGATCAAAACCACTCATTCAATATTCTCCATTTATTCATATAAGTAATACCAAAACAGTGTTAAGAAACAAATGTAACACGATATTTGTTTAGAGTAAAAAAAAACATGTGTGGGCATTGTAATTTAAATACAAAATGCTTTGATTTTCCCTGAGGTCTTATTCGTGTGTTTTTGGTTTGGAATAATATATCAGCCACGGAATACATTTTAAATTTTCAAATATTATAAAGAAGAGTGTGATTCGGTTTCCGTTTACAGAATATTAGAACGAGAAAACAGTTGTCATGGCACCATAAATTCAATTAAGGTTGTTTTATGATGTTGAGGGCGTTTACGAGTTTGTGCTTCAAATTGATTACAAATACTACAGAGTCAGCAACTTTCTATACAGAAAATAAAAACGGAAAACTGACTTTGAAATTCAAATCAATTCTTGGTCGTTTATTGAAGTTTTGGCGAGGTGCCACTATGTATAATACCTTTAGATTGGTTCATGACAGTAGAAACTGAAATACATTTGTTGTACTCATTTCTCAAAACTGATAAAACACTTAGTACCAAAACCTTAAGACACCAAGAATGAGTCTAAAAATTGATTCCCGCTCAATACGAAGAAATACAACAAAATAATTAGTTTCATTTTGTCATGCGTTATCATGTGCTTGTTTAAAATATTGTGTAATGATGATGAACATTATTGTTCAAGTCATTTGTAAGTGAATAGTCTATATTTTTTATGCTATGTTATGTTAAAAGCTATCCGCACAGTCTTGTTTTCTGTCCCTAGGCGTCGCTGTGGTGGCTTAAACATGTTATTTGCAAGTTTTGAAGGAAGCCTGTTCAGTTCGACAACAGCATAGACCGACTTCACAGAGAATAATTCATTCGATCAGGAAATGGAGTTCTTAAGGCCTTATGCTTTTGAATTGCATAACGCAGCCTAAATATAGACTGTACACAAGAAAAGTTCAATACATATATATTCCGTTTAATTCTATCAAAGAAAATTTTAGTTTGCTAATATATAGGCATGCGATTTCTCTACTTAACCATTGGTATGTGAAAAATACGATCATAATTATCAATTAGTCCGAACATTTTCACAAATAACCGACAATGTTCATATTTGATAGGCAAGTATTCTAACAGATTTTCTCCTCTGTTTGCTGTTAGGTTGGAGTATTCCGGTAGGTCAAGGTCACGTATCAAGGTTGTTTTTCTGAGTTAAATTTTCCATATTTTATTTATTCTATTTTATTTTCGAGGGAGTACAGATAACCAAGTCTTAACATTGAGGTAAATAGCTACATTTATATTTGTATTTCGATAGGATATTAAAGCTCTCTATCAGAAGAAATTTTAAGAATCTTTACGCATGATATTTTTCTACATAGATAATACTATTTCTATCTTTTGTTAACTAACCATTATGTAGAGCTACGTTAATGTTTAAGACGAATCAAAAAACACCGACAAGACGGTTTGTCTGAGACCAAGTTGTTACTTTATAACAGGTAAATGCGTGTAGTTGCTGAAGAAATGCAGAACGGAAAAACGCTGGTCCCTTTACAGCTAACACCGTTTTATATCAAAATTAATACAAAATGTTTGTGTTGCTGGACAAAGTATATTATACATGTACCTCGAGAGATAATCCAATGAGCACTTTATTTCGAATAAATGACGAATTCCTATAGAATCGATCGCTGGCCCCGCCCACTTACTTTGTTTACCCCGTCCGTTGAATCGGATAGGAAGTTCCACTTCCATATTTTACGGCGTTATTTTGCAAAATTTATGGCCAGTAGCATGAGTAAATAACAAAAGAGTAGAATAGTCAGTTGGCGTTGTAACTACAGCTTGAATAAATTAGTAACGAAGTGTAAGTCTATAAACCAACACAAATGCTTCACATAGATATTGGACATTCAATTTAAATTCCAGTCTAAATAAATGATTTCATTGGTCGAATGATCAGTTGTTAAAGGACATTTAATATCATACTGAAAGTAACATAATTTAATTTTGTAAAATTACATCAAAATCAAAAGATGCAACTACGGACTGAATCTCCAATATTGGCAAAAAGTAAAAAACAACCATGCCATCAAGATGCTTAAATATAGGTCGGTATATTTGTATACTCTTTCAAAACCATTCGATGTATTATTCAAAGAATGACAATGGCTCACTTTTAAATCATGCTGTAAATGTTATAAACAAAGCGCTTTTAAATAGTCCCCTAAATTACTAGTCGGCCTTATTTGATTTGTCTAGGAGTTCATAGACAACGTGCGCTAGTTGTAAACAAAACTTCTTAGAGGAAAATGTCTGTTTTACCTACTAAAGTATTTCAATCGTGACATAATTGTTGATATCAGATATGAACATTAGCTTGCTGAATGTATGGAAATGGTTCAGATAAAGCATTGAAAAGGGTGTTGGTTGACCATTTACCAATGTTTTTGAGAATATGTCAGTTAAGTCAACCATTACTTTGTTTTACCCATTTGTTTGTGTGTGAGGGAGCGAGGGTGGGGGTGTGTGTGGCCTCGGTTTAACGTCTCATGTGAAAGCTAAATAGTTTGTTAGCCATGGTCAGCCCGGTTACAGAACACTCGATCTGGAGGTTTGAAATGACGTGCTCTACCAAATTGAGCTTATAGTGTTACCTATTGATCAGTTTATTTTTGTCGAGCCCGCTTACGGCGTGCAAGACATAGTTGTCACTATGACAAGTCGGTGTATGTGCGTTAGTCCGTCCGAATTTGTCCGAACAATAACTCCTACATTTATGGATGGATTTCAAAATAACTTGGCACAATTATTCTCCATCACGAGTAGATGTGCCATTTGAAAGAATTTTTGAAAAGCTTCAAGTTCAAGGTCACAGCTCAAGGTCAAACACTAAAATTGTGCTTGTCCGAAGCAATTCTCCTACAGTTATGGGTGGATTTCAAAATAACTTTGTACAATTAATCTCCATCATAAGCAGATGTGCCATTTGAAAGAATTTTGTGGATAGCTTCAAGTTCAAGGTCACAGCTCACGGTAAAACACTTAAATTGTGCTTGTCCGGAGCATTTCTCCTACAATTATGGATGGATTTCAAAGTAAATTGGCACAATTGTACTCCATCATGAGTAGATGTGCTATTTGAAAGATTTTTATTTTTTGGAAGCTTCAAGTTCAAGGTCAAAGCTCAAGGTTAAAAACTAAAATTGTGCTTATATGGAGCATGATACCTACAAAACTTTGCGGGTACGACAGCATTTTCCTGGGACAACCATCTAGTATATATTTGATCCATTAGTTCGTTTCAGTGAGATAATTGAAAATATTTTGCATGCCTGTATGCCCATATGGGTGGATGTGTGCGCACTAGTTGGTGAGTGTTTATATATGAGCGTTTGCAATGTGGAGTGTGTGTAAATGGTTAACATGTCATTAAGTTGTTGTTAAAAGCCTACATTTGAGTGGGGAAAGGTAGGGTATGGTGGGGGAGGTAGAGCAGTGTAGGGTGGGGAAGGGCAGGGTAGATTTGGGTTGGGGTATGGTAGGGAAGGGTAGGGTAGATTGGGATAGGGTAGTTGGGGTAGGATAGGATAGGGTAGGGTAGGATAGGTTTAGGGTAGGGTAGGATAGGGTAGGGTAGGATAGGATAGAATAGGATAAGATAGGGTAGTTGGGGTAGGGGTAGGGTAAGGTAAAATGGAGTAGGGTAGGGTAATACTATAGCAATAGAGTTTAACTCCTATTACTTCATTATTGATGGTTTTGGGTATCATTTGAAAATAAGGTAGTTAAATGGGTTGCCTTCCTCTTTTCTTTTTTCGGCATTCTTCGACTTTACAATGCAGTAATAATGTAGTCACAGAGTCGGTCGAGTCTTGATAAGAGATGGGTTGTTTTTATTTTTATGGTGGGGCTTGTTTTTTATGGTGGGGCTTATTTGTGTATGACAGGGCTTGTTTTTTTATGGTGGGGCTTGTTAGTTTATGTTATGTTATGTTATGTTAGTTTTGTTGTTGGGCTTGTTTGTGTATGACAGGGCTTGTTTGTTTTGTTGTTGTCTGTTTGTTATATGTGTGTTTGCTTTTTATTTGATTGATAATGGGTTGATGGACAGGCGGGTTGAGTTTTTGTTTGTTTGATAATTGGTTGATGGGTGGGCAGGTGGAGTTTTTGTTTGTTTGATAATGGGTTGATGGATGGGCGGGTGGAGTTTTTGTTTGTTTGACAATGGGTTGATGGATGAGTTTTTGTTTGTTTGATAATGGGTTGATGGATGGACAGGTGGAGTTTTTGTTTGTTTGATAATGGGTTGATGGATGGACAGGTGGAGTTTTTGTTTGTTTGATAATGGGTTGATGGGTGGACAGGTGGAGTTTTTGTTTGTTTGATAATGGGTTGATGGGTGGGCAGGTGGAGTTTTTGTTTGTTTGATAATTGGTTGATGGGTGTACAGGTGGAGTTTTTGTTTGTTTGATAATTGGTCAATGGGTGGGTAGGTGGAGTTGTTGTTTGTTTGGTAATGGGTTAATGGGTGGGCGGGTGGAGTTTTTGTTTATTTGATAATTGGTTGATGGATGGGCGGGTGGAGTTTTTGTTTGTTTGATAATTGGTTGATGGATCGGCGGGTGGAGTTTTTGTTTGTTTGATAATTGGTTGATGGATGGGCGGATGGATTTTTTGTTTGTTTGGGTGTTGCTTGTTTTGTTGATTCCGTTTTTTGTTTCGTTTTCTTTAAACCTCATTGCGTTTATTTTAGCTAGATTGGGAAACTTTTCTTTTTTAATTTGTTTTTGACACTTTTATGTTACTGTATTCAAATAAAGAAATAGAAATTGACCAGGCTTGGACGATAAGAAATGAGCGTAGACACGAAGAAGGAACATGTATATAAGTAATCCAATATAGGAGACTCAAATAAATCGTTTAATGCCCCAGAGAAATTGGTTCTCGAAACAAATATTTCTCTCAATACACGGACCTTCTAATGTCATATATACCAATAATTGACAACCTTAACCATCGCAACTACAGATTTAATAAGCCATTTAGTCGCCGACCGACGATAAGACTTCATCAAAACCAACAATTATTGTGTTTATCTGAGAAGAGTGTATTTAAAAGTTAAGACGCATTTTCAAAATGAATCTGGAAATAAAGGAAGGGCGTTCATACAACAAGAGGCCCATGAGAGCCTGAGACACTCTACTGGTTATCAACTTTTCCGTTAAAGAAATCTGATATTTAAGGAAGTTAATTACTCAAAGAAGAATGCATAAGGAAAAAAAGAGCTTTATCCCCTTATCATTTTAAGCAACAATCCTCAAGGCCCCTTTTCCCATTTTTCATGACGGATCCACTCCATTTCCAAAAGAAAGTTACCTTATGACCCTACAATCATTGTGGACTTTATCACATAAACAGAATTATTTTGAATGAATATCAATAAGGCCCCTTTTCCTGTGTTTTCTGATGGATCCATTTCAATCCAAAAGGTTCTTTCCTTACAACCCGACAATTGTCCTTTGAAATTTAAAAGACAATTTGATAATGATTGTGATCTTCATCACATACACAAGAATGTTTTGAATGATAATCTGTAAGGCCCCTTTTCCTGTGTTTCGAATGCCACAATTATTCAATGCATCTTTGAAAGGAATCCAATAAAACTGTTGACTTTATTGTGTTAACAATGATATTCAATTCAAGTTCTCATAAGGCCCCTTTTCCCGTGATATCTTACTGTTAGTTTTATCATTCTGTGAAAGTTAAAAGTGAATCCGATGATATAATGGGAATTCATTATGTTTACTAGAATATTTAAAAAAAAATCATATGGCCCCTTTTTACATGATACTTGATTGATTGTACCCAGTTCTGAAAAAAAAACATTTAAGTATTTGTACAATCATTCTGTGAAATTTTGAAGTGAATCCGGTGAAATCAAGGGACATCATTGTGTTAACCAGAATATTTAAGAGAGTTTTTCATAAGGCCCCTTTTTATGTGACACTTGCCATAGTCAGATCCACTGTCAAAATCAACAATTGGAATGATACAATCAATCTGTTTAATCTGTGGACTTTATTGTGTTAATGAGTTTATAGCGAAATCTTCAGAGGGCCCCTTTTCTCATAATACTTTACAGAACAAACCCAATTTCAAAAGGAACAATTCTAATGAAGGTACAATCATTCTTTAAAAGTTAAAGAGAATCAATGAAAACAGTCGACTGAATTGTGTCAAGAATTTTTGTAACAAAATTTTCAAAAGACCCCTTTTTCCGTGAAACAAATCAGACCCAATGTACGAAGGAAAAATCCTAATGATAGTTTGAAGAAAATGATAAAGACTGAGGACTTAATTGTAATAATGATGTTTGCTGATAAAATTTTTATAAGGTCCCTTTTCTTGTGTCACTTAATCAATCAGACCTAATTTACAAAGGAACAATCCAAATGATGGTACAATCATTCTATTAAAGTTTGAAGAGATTCTGATAAAGACTGAGGGCATTTTTGTGTTTATGAGGATTTGGTAATAATTTTTCATACAGCCCCTTTTCCTGTGATACTAGACAGATTAGGCCCACTTTGGAAAGAAACAATCCTTATGAAGGTACAAACATTCTGTGAAAGTTTGAACAGAATCTGATGAAAACTACAGACTTTATCTTGGTGTAAATTTTTAAAATAAATTTTCTTAATGCTCCTTTTCCTGTGATACTTGAAGGATCAGGTCTCATGACAGCGTCAACAATCGTGATTATTGTACAATGATTCTGTGAAGGTTTGAAGAAAATCCAATGAAAGCTCTGGACTTGGTTACAAGGATTATGGATAAAATTGAAATTTTCATAAGGCCCCTTTTCCTGTGTTTCTTGACAGTTCAAACTCTGTTATGAAAAGAATGATAGTTATGACCTTCCAATCAATCTGTGAAAGTTTCAACAAAATCTGATCAAAGCTGTGGGCTTCATTGTGTTAACAGGGTTTTATTAATTGAATTTTCATAGAGCCCCTTTTCCCATGTTACTTGATGAATCTGAACCAATTCCAAAGGGAACTCTTCTTACAAAAGTATAATTATTCTGTTTGAGTATAAAGACAACCCCATCTCATCTGTGGATTTACAAGCATTAATTAAGATTTTTTTAATTGAATTTTCCTAAGGCCCCTTTTCCTATGTTTCTCAATGGATCAGATCCAATTTGAAAGGAACAATCCTTATGATGGTACAATAATTATGTGAAAGTTTGAAGTCAATCAGGTGAAATCTAGGACCATTATGTGTTAACTAAGATTTTTTTTATTAAATTTTCATAAGGCCCCTTTTCCCATGTTACTTGATGAATCAAACCTACTTCCGAAAGGAACAATCCATTTAATGTAATAATCATTCTTGGAATGTTTGAAGAGAATTAGTTGAAAACTATGGACTCTATTGTGTTTACGAGGACTTTTTCAATCCAGTTTTTATCGGGCCCCTTTTTCCCGTGGTCCTTGACTGATCATACCGAATTTTGAAAGGAACAATTCTTATGATGGTACAATCATTCTGTGAAATTTTGAAGTCAATCAGATGAAAACTGTGGACTTTAGAGTGTTAACAAAGATCTTTGAATTAAATTTTAATAAGGCCCCTTTTCCTATGTTTCTTGAGGAATCATATCCGATTCCGAAAGGAACAATCCTTATGATGGAACAATCATTCTGTGAAAGTTTAAAGAGAATCCGTTGAAAATTCTTGGCTATAGATTATTAATGAGAATTTTTTATAAAAATTTTCATAAGGCCCCTTTTTCCCGTGGTCCTTGACGGATCATACCAAATTTCGAAAGGAACAGTCCTTATGATAGTTCAACATTCTGTGAAAGTTTGAAGGGAATCCGATGAAAACTGTTGACTCCAGAGTGTTAAAGAGGATTTCTTAAAGGATTTTTCGATTAAATTTTCATAAGGCCCCTTTTCCCGTGTTTCCTGATGGATCTGATCCAATTCCAAAAGGAACAAACCTTATGATGGTACAATCATTCTGTGAAAGTTTAAATACAATCTGATGAAAAATCTGGACTCTAGAGTGTTAACGAGGATTTTTTAATTAAATTTTCATAAGGCCCCTTTTCCCGTGTTTCTTGACAGATCAGACCCATTTTCGAAAGGTACGATCCTTATGATGGTACAATCATTCTGAGAAAATTTGAAGAGCATCCGATGAAAACTGTGGACTCTATCGCGTAAACGAGGATTTTTAATGGAAATTTTAATTGAATTTTCATAAGGCCCCTTTTCCCATGTTTCTTGACGGATCATACCCATTTTCGAAAGGACCGATCCTTATGATGGAACAATCATTCTGTGAGAGTTTGAAACGAATCAAATGAAAACTGTGGACTCTATCGCGTAAACGAGGATTTTTTAATTAAGTTTTAATAACGCCCCTTTTTCCTAAGTTTCTTGACGGATCTGACCCAATTTCGAAAGGAATAATCCTTATGTTGGTACAATCATTCTGTGAAAGTTTGAATTGAATCTGATGTAAACTCTGGACTCTAGAGTGTTAACGAGGATATTTTTATTAAATTTTCATAAGGCCCCTTTCCCGTGTTTCTAGACGGATCATACCCATTTTCGAAAGGAACGATCCTTATGATGGTACAATCATTCTGAGAAAGTTTTAAGAGAAATCGATGAGAACTGTGGACTCTATCGCGTCAACGAGGATTTTTAATTTAATTTGAATTAAATTTTCATTAAGCCCCTTTTCCCATGTTTCTTGGCGGATCATACCAATTTTCCAAAGGAATAATCCTTATGATGGTACAATCATTCTGTGAAAGTTTAAATACAATCTGATGAAAACTCTGTACTCTAGAGTGTTAACGAGGATTTTTTAATTAACTTTTCATAAGGCCCCCTTTTTCCGTGTTTCTTGACGGATCATACCCATTTTCGAAAGGAACGATCCTTATGATGGTACAATCATTTTGAGAAAATTTGAAGAGAATTCGATGAAAACTGTGGACTCTATCGCGTAAACGAGGATTTTTAATGGAAATTTTAATTAAATTTTCATAAGGCCCCTTTTCCCGTGTTTCTTGACGGATCATACCCATTTTCGAAAGGAACGATCCTTATGACAGTACAATTATTCTGTGAAATTTTGAAGAGAATCCGATGAAGACTGTGGACTTTATCGCGTAAACGAGGATTTTTGAATTAAGTTTTAATTAGGCCCCTTTTTCCATGTTTCTTGACGGATCTGATCCAATTTCGAAAGGAACGGTCCTTATGATGGTACAATCATTCTGTGAAAGTTTGAATGGAATCTGATGAAAACTGAGGACTCTATCGCGTAAACAAGGAAAAGTTAAACGGACGGACGACGGACGCACGGACGACGGACGGGAAAAATCCATCGCTATAGCTCTAGTGGCCTTCGGCCAGTAGAGCTTAAAATTGGACATAATATTTTGCCTTCATTTTAAACCTAGTATTCTTTTATTAAACACCAAGATTGGTCTGCTAAGTAAGCTAGGTTGGTATGTTAACCTTAAAGATCAAAATAGTTTTGAATAAAAAGCCATGGGGTAAAGAATACAACATAAACACTCCCTCGTGTAGAATTTAGTCCCTTTACAAGCTTTCTGACAATAGATTCATATATATTTAATTTGTAGGACCAGTTTTATGATTTATGCCATGGAAAATTGACAAAAACTGGGACAAATGTAATGCAATAAACAAAACTCAAATAAATCATATGTTCTCTTGGGGCTCGATTTAGATATTACTTCTGTTTCGGAACTGTGAATTTCCCTTGACCGTGATTTGTTGGTCCTCCAGATACATGCATACTTGACAGCCCATTCGGCGAATGTAACCCCCAAATTAGCGCCTTGCCCATATTCTGATGGATTCTGGTGGATTATCTATTATTTAATTCCTTTGATTTAATCGTGTCTGTAATTTTAAAGAGTTATTTCTATTTTTGGTACATTCTATTTTTTCTAAACTGTGTGATTCATTCTCTTCGATATTCATGTCCATTATAATTTCGTCTTTTTTAACTTTACTGTAAATGGTTATAATTGCCTCAATTTTAAAAGTTCACGATGTATAACACTCCTGTTACTTACTTGGTTGGAATCGGTATTTTGATCGCGCAATATACCACGTATGGTATTTGAGATATCTTATAATGATCTGCTATTTTCCTTGATATAACCGACTGTTCAGATGTCCGCTTTTTATAAATAACCAATAGCTCACGCTTTTTTTGCAATAACACCCGTAGTTTGTTTTTTCCTGAATTTCGTTTCTTATGGCAATTTTGAAAGGGGAGCCCCAAGGAACATCCCTGCAAAATTTTGTTAAAATTGGCTAAGCGGTTTAGGAAGAGACATTGTTGGCGGACGCGGAACAACACACAAAGCATAGACAAAGGTTGATTACAATAACTCACATTAGCACTTCATGTTCAGGTAAATAAGCGCATTACCCGTTCGAATATAATGGCTAATCTTTGCCGCCATGTTTAGAATTCGCTACTGTTTTCGGTGTTAATCTACCAAACATAAGAATATAGGTTTTTCTGTTCACACACAGGTGTCTTACGTTAGATTTTGGACTAAAGTCTATGGTCTATAATTCTTACATTTTAACATTATTTCACTGAAAAACCAACAACTTATTTGGCCTAAAAATATCCGAGCCAGCATAAAGATAAGGGTGTGTTCAGAAGCTAGGCAAAATGCCCACATTTGACTCTTTCGGTCTTATATTGGAAATTCATGTCATATTGTACCATATAAGACCCATTTTGATAAGAAAAAGGCCAAGTGAAGTAAAGTCAAACAATAAAGTCTCTGTCGACGCTATATTTTCTCAAATAAAATATTCATATGACGCAAATAATATGCAAGCGTTTTATTCACCATCAATAGGGCTCCCAAATGACCTCTACAATGTTACGGCGAGAAAAGGACTGAAATTTATTATCATAAAATTTAGAAGACAGAAACTGAACGGTGTAAAAAGCAAATTTGAAAAGTGCAATTGGATTTAATTTGTGTGTGCTTCAAAAGTATATAGATAGAGTTTCTACCCAATATTTGAATTAATAATCAACGAGGTATAACTTAACCATCCTTTTCGTTAGGACAAAATCAGATTTTCATTGGTATTCGCCGGGCGTCTTTTTATTTTATTCTTGTTTGCATGGTTATTATACGAAACAGTGGGGGTACATTGGTTTCTTCATGTCGGTTGATCTCTCCGCCTGTCCATCCGTCCGTCCGTAGAATTTTTCGTTTCCGTACTCTTATTCAAGAACCATTTGACCTACAAACTTTAATCTTCATAAATTTATTGCCAATGGCACAAGGAAGTTCCCCATTGTTTTGGGGTTCTGCAGGTTTAAGGTCAATGTTCAATTTAACTTTGATAGAAAACCGTTTCCGTGCTCTAACTCATAAGGCATTCGACCAAGGACCTTGAAACTTAATACACATGCTGCTCATGACCAAAGGAGGCAACCTGTGGTTTCTGGCCACGTAGGTCAAAGGTCACATTTAACTTTTTGGGTAATGTAGGTCACAGGTCAGTTGAACCACTTGAGTGACAAAGTGCTGCTTTTGATAATTCTACGTTTGATGCTAGTCTGTAATATTCAATGCAGATTTGTCTCCCATTTCTTAACTCAAAAATGCGTTTCATTTATAGGCTGTATACTATATATGTATATGTATGTGTGTATGTCCCACATACTGTCAATAATTGATGCTAACGTCCATTTTTTTAATCCTAAGGGTACTTAATAGGCTTACCCATACCAATATGGCAACCAAATCTTATCATTGTTGGTCCATAGAAGTAATAAGGGAACCATAAAGATCAATAATGGGCGTATCATTGCCCATATTAGTCCCAGATGGGACCCTTATATGTTGCCCATTCTGGGTTCTAAATCATTCCCGATTGCATATTCAAGCTTGGTCCAAGATTGACGGCTAATATTGGACCTATATACATGAGTCCTATAGAGATTCCATATTTTTGTTGGCGAGGATTTAGGGAATCGATACCCTATAGCCGTATTCTGGCAACAAAAATGTTTTTGTGGGATTTCAAAATAGTTTAGCTCATCTTTTCTAATGAAAGCGCAATGACAGACTGCTTAGAAAACCTTGATATCATGTTATTTGTTTGTTTGTTTCTTACTGAAAATATGATGTTAGGCACCTTTAATAACATATGAAATCTATCTTGCACTATAACAAACTCATTAAGCTGATCACAATATTACTGTTTTCACGCGGAATTCCAGTTATAGATTGCTAATGGAAACCATAATATCTTTTAAAAATGTACGAAGAAATGGCCACTCCAACTATGTTCAGCACCTACTAGAATGTTAGCACCAGATCTGTAAATTGTAGACAGAAAACGAGAACATTGTAAGAGGTGTGGTAATATTTCTATATAAGGCGCATCTCATCCGTTAACACTTTTTGGCTTAATGTCAGCTAACTGATCCACGAAATACACATCGTGACCAGATCTGTCAATTCACATTTGAATATAACCATTTAGGTACAGCAAGAAAATTATTCACAAGACTCAACCTTTACTCTATGAATAAATTACCTTTGAATAAATCTGTTATCAAAGAAAGCCGAATATTTTTTTGTTTTGTAATTTGCTACAATATGCATGCAATTGCAGCACACGTCAATTATTTAATATTTAACCCATTTAGATGATCGAATGATATTATACACGAATTTATTTTATTCACAGCTGGTAGTCCAGGAGTCTGACATTGACCCGTACTTCAAGTTAATCCTAGGTAGACCATTTGCTTTTTTTACTTTCAACCCGATCAAAAATGCTATTGTATTGACCGACATCGTCACCCAGCGTATTCATACACGGATGATCCCCACGAAAGGAATACTATATATATCATTTCCAATCAAAGCTTTCAAAGTACGGATAATTGAGGTCCCTGTTTGCATAGTAGAGTGATATGAAATGACATGTTCCATTTAGATAATCTATTTTAAGTTCTAAAGGTAAGCGAAGCGAATCACGACTTCTCAAGATTTCTTGGACTAAGTGAGCTTTCAAAATATACAGCAGATTTGCAGAAACGAAGTTTTAACCAGAGGCGCTTAAGCGCTTGTATCGCCCAACAGGCATGAATGTAATGATTAAGCAAATAGACTGATTGATTGGTTGATTTTTTGGTTCATTGAATGATTGATTGATTGATTCATTCATTCATTGAATGGGGACCAAAGCGGTTTGAGCAACTAACAATGGATTCATGGTATTTCTCACACCAATGCAACCACTACATCCTATCCTCAACTCCAGCTGCTATTCCACTTAGGTTTACGATGATCCACCCATTGGTGAGAGACAAATGTCAGATAGGATATGTGCCGCCGCCGGGGATCGTAAGTAACTTGTTTTTTCAGGAATTCAATTTAAACTAAATCGTCTTCTAAATTTATTTGAAGGAATCTGACATTGAGTCACCTGAGGAACATTCCTGCGTTATTTGGTCGAAATTCTGTAACAGGTTTTTTTGAAGAAGATTTTCAAAATTTTCAGAATGTATTCCATATATGAAAATCAGTTCTCCCCAACTGAAAAGCGGTGATTTTCGTCCAATCAAATTTATTCCAGAAATCTAATAAAGGGACGCCAATAATTCCTGTGAATTTTTGGTGAAATCAATCAAATGGTTTCCGAGGAAACGGATTTTTTAATTTGTCACTTTATGCCATACTTAGAAAGTAAGCCCCTGTCATTAAGGCCATGTTTTTCATCAGATCAAAATTATGTTATATAATCTGATGAAAAGTCACCAGAAGATTACCCCTGTGAAATTAGGCTGGACTGGTTTGAGAGAAAAGATTTCAAAGCTTTTTGCACATGTGGAAATTGGTCCCGCCCCATTAATCAATGTTTATTTATTTTTTTTTTTTTTTGATCGAAATTCTTTGAAGGAATCTGATAAAGGGTCACCCAAGGATAATGCCTGTAAAATTTGGTTGAAAGCGATCAAATGGTTTCCAAGAAGAAAAAAATTGCTAACGGACGGACAGACGGATAGGCGGACGGACGACCGGGGCCATAACATAAAAAATGATAATCAATCAAATCATTCTTTAGTCTAGAGCCATTTTAAGCTGTAGTTACGAGGTAAAGGTCACTCATAGACAACTCGCCTTTTGCCTTTATCGTTTTCTATCCCCGGCAAACTATCGGGGCTGGTTGGACCTGGCTAACAATCATTCAGTTGAGAAAGAGATGCTGTGTCAAATCCTAGACGTCGGTGGTAACATTCTATATCTCAATCATATTTGGTAGCAATTTTCAATATATGTAATTCCTCCGTCATTCTTGTGCTAATTTGTAGGCAGACCTCGACATACAAGAGGAGGCCGACAAAAAAAGTTACCGAGAAAAGGTCATGGAAAATTTTGATGATTACTTTTGAATGGCCTGTGATAGAAACTTAACATTTCATAGTGTACATTATTTGGGAAAAAATACCTGTGTATTCACCAGTACCAACACAATCTCGCTTTTGAACGCCAATCAAGAAAAAAACTTTCGAAAACATTGTAGAAAATTAAGAAATTGCTTGTTACAAGCAACTATTTCCATTATCCACAATGTTTCTAACCCAAATGAAAAGATTTTTTTTAATTCTATCATATAAAAGTGTTATCAGAAACTTCTTTGAAATTGCACCAGTCTAAATGAGTTAATACGAAATTTAAGGTGTTACAAATAAAACTGAAACATCAGTTAGTAGTTATTAATGGTAAGTAGTAACACTCGTGTTCCTTGTGGTAAGGAATTTCTTTATTTCTTTTGAATTCAAGTTCGGTATCAAACGTTGAATTAAAAGTCATTTTTATGGCAAATATAAATCTTGTTTAATTTGCCTAAACTTCAGAATTCAAAAGATACACCACTAATACTTCACATGATATATCCAAGTTCAAAGTAATCTATTGAGATCGATGTCACTCCTATAAATGTTTGTTTTATTTGTTAATTACTTTTATTTATCTATATAATTATCTGTTTATTGAAACTTAACACGGGTCGTAACTTTTGGTAGGTTGGCGATAGAACGTATGTAGACCTTGTAATCATAGTTTTCCTAAAGTAACTAATTGAAAGGGCATTTGTCTCCCGAGACAAAGTTTAGTGCCATATTTTGAATTCAAAAGTCAATGTCACTTTAAGAAAATTCTGATTTAAACACAATGACCAACAGTATTTGAACCATATATATTTTTCAATTTAGATCTTCTCACAATTGCAATCGTCACCCACAACTTCTATGAGTCTGGTTCAGGCTAGTTTTTGTCATTTGACAATAAGGTTACATGTAATCACATTCGAAGGTCAGTCATTGCGTTAAATTGTGAGAAGAGTTAACCTTGAGCTGCAGTCTCTATACGGTATTTGATTAAATCTTTCCCTCGGTTCCATCCATCATCCAATCAAATGAACGACGAGAGGACGTAATTAATCTACAGACAAGCTCATTTCTATCCAGAGACCTCTTAAGCCATGCTGTTTTAACACCAAACCCTTTTCTGATGCAGACATCACCCTCCCCTTCTTTCACATTAGAGAGCACGAGGTCCGTGGCGGATTTTAACAGCGTTAATGGGAGACTAAACCTCGTAGCTATAGCTAAGTAAACTGTAGTTGCGATGTTTTGATCACCGAACGAGGATTAATATGAATTGTTAAGGACAAGACGACCAGTCTGACGTTCAGGGCGGTTGACCAGTCTAAATCCAATTTTTGTCTGAATTTCATAAAGAGACAAGAACTTCGACCAGTCAGAAGCCCGCTACAGTCTGTTTAACCGGACTTACGAAATAGACATGCATATTCGTAAGACTTGTAAATCACACTATTCTCCGATATCAAAAGGTAAGGTCAGGCTCACCAGGCTTTAGGACCAAATTATCTTGAGAATAATGAGGGTTAAACTAGATGGTTGTCCCAGGACAACTGCTGTCGATCCCGCAAAGTTTTGTAGGTATCATGCTCCAGATAAGCACAATTTTAGTGTTTGACCTTGAACTGTGACCTTGAACTTGAAGCTGTCCAAAAAATTCTTTCAAATGGCACATCTACTCATGATGGAGAACAATTGTGCCAATTTATTTTGAAATCCATCCATAATTGCAGGGAAAATCCTCCGGACAAGCAAAATTTTAGTATTTAGCCTTGAGCTGTGACATTGAACTTGAAGCTATCCAAAAACGTCTTTCAAATGGCACATCTACTCATGATGAAGAATAATTGTGCCAAGTTATTTTGAAATCCATCCATAATTGTAGGAGAAATGCTCCGGACAAAATCGGACGGACGGACGGACTAACTAACGAACTAACGCACATACACCGACTTATCATAGTGACAATTATGTCTCGCTCACCGCAAGTAGGCTCGACAAAAAGTTACGATTCGGGGCAAGGATGATTAATCAAAGAAAAGGATTTATTAAAGCATTAAACCGACTGACCAAATTAATCAATGAGAGGAATAGTTTGAAGTATTCTAAGTGCTTTCTTAACTCAACAACAGGGAAAACCGTTCTAGAGAGCTCCTTAATACCCGAATAACCATAATAAAGGTTTGTTCTGAATATTGCTATTGAGAAAAGGGGACACGCTCATGTTGAATTTAGAGACAGAAAATTAATATTGATCATTGAAAAGACAGACATTGCTCATTTTTTACAAAATTACTTACAAACCATTGAGGGAAAGGCAAACTTGTACTTTGTGAAACGATATTTTTTTCCTTTTTGTGTAGGTTTCTACTATATTTCAATTGGCCATTTTAACGAAGAGTAAAAGGGATCGGCACATCCATGATTTTTTTAATCATGGAGTTGACAATCTGTTCATACCATATTAATATAAGTTGTCAACAACAAATGTTACCACTATTCATTACTATTGTAATTAATTTTCCATATTTGGTAACGCACCTTATTTTTTAATTGGATTCTCTAGTACAAAATGATATGATTTTATCCTTAGAATGAACGAATTACAAAAGAGATGTTGTAAGAAGAAAAAAATTATAACAATAGTCACAGAAATTAAATCAGAATAAGTCAGAGGTTAGACTAGACATGTGTAGCGCATTACATTAACCACACATTCTTCCTGATTTGATTTTTAAATTTCAAAATATAAATTCTCGCAACATGCATCACAACTTAACTCTTTCCTGTATAATCACTAGTTTTACGTCCATGCAATTTTATTCTTAAGAAAACATTGTGATAAAAGAAAAAATTGCTTGATTCAAGCAATTTCTTCTTTTATCACAATATTTTCTACCACATAGAATGGTTTCGTTTCAAATTCACTTTTCATCGTCGTCTGCAACATGTTTCAGTTTTGGCCAGTCTAAAATTTCGAGAAACAGGAAAGGGTTAAAATTGTTTCCAATATTTTTCTCTTTACATTTCTGATTAATCACAATTTCATGCATTTTTACTTTTTAATTCTTTTTTCTTACCATTATCTGGGCTATAATTTATCTGTACTTTCACTTATAATAACTGGCAAACAAAATGCTTGGAGAAAAGAACAAACTGTTAATTGTTTAGAAGTTTTAGAAGTTTTTAGAAGTTTTTATTATCGACTCTCGCCCCTAACGGGGGCACAAGTCAAAAAATACATGAACATCATTACTGAGGAAAGTTACAAACAATGCATATCAAAAACTAACATCTAGCCATAAGATGTGAGGAAGATAATCTCTTGGTTCACTATGAAACTCGATATAAAAGGCGCTTGATAATCTTACAAACTCTATTACCAAATAGCCTGTTGTTAGACAACTAAATCTCTCTGACTGTTCCAACCTTGAAGTTTGAATTTGTACGTAAGCAAGGAAAAATTGGTACTTGAAAATGTTAGAGCTAAACAGCAAGAGTAGGACTAGTCTTTTAATTTAACTTGATTAACAACTAACCAGATAACAAAATCTTGAACTGATCATGTAGAGATGTACGTACGTGTATATGGTCTAAGACTCAATCATTAGAACAAAGGGGGATTGATCATCCCAGTACAGGCCCAGGACCAATTATGTAAAGAATATGCACACCCATAAAGGTCCCACACCATCCACATGTTTAGGTTAAAAAGGCTGAAGCTTTCAGCCAAATATCCGAATTAATACAATATATTCAAGTGTTAAAAAAGTGTTCTACATATATCAATTATTTTTAATCACTGACTAGAGAGCCAAAGTCTGATCCACTAAAACTACGATCCTTTCCAAGAAGGTTAAAAGTTATTGTATATTTCAAGAAAAGTTTTAAGCACAACCTTACAATATTTTGAGATCTTGAAAAGAAGGTGACCATCACATGTACCCATAATATTTTCAAATTTAATAATATTCGTAGGTTTTTGTACAGATCTCTTGACAAATACACTTTTCTTAAATCTCCAAAGTATGTACATTTCATAAGATAGTGGTACTCATCACCAAGTTTGTTAAAAAAACAAAGCTCACATATTCGGTAATCACGTGCAGTACCTAGAAAACTACCCCACTCAATGGGGAATCTATGATTCATAGATCGAAAATGAACAAGAGGCCCATGAGGGCCTGAGACGCTCTACTGGTTATCAAGTTTTCCGTTAAAGAAATCTGATATTTAAGGAAGTTAATTGCTCAAAGAAGAATGCATAAAGAAAAAAAAGGGGGCTTTATCCCCTTTATCATTTTAAGCAACAATCCTCAAGGCCCCTTTTCCCATGTTTCATGACGGATCCACTCCATTTCCAAAAGAAAGTTACCTTATGACCCTACAATCATTCTGTGAATATTTCATCAGAATCTGACAATAATTGTGGATCTAATCTCATAAACAGGAATGAAAATCAATAAGGCCCATTTTCCTGTATTTTCTGATGGATCAATTTCATTCCAAAAGGAACTTTCCTTACAACCCGACAATTGTCCTGTGAAATTTAAAAGACAATTTGATAATGATTGTGATCTTCATCACATACACGAGAATGTTTTGAATGATAATCTGTAAGGCCCCTTTTCCATTGTTTCGAATGCCACAATTATTCCATGCATCTTTGAAGAGAATCCAATAAAACTGTTGACTTAATTGTGTTAACAAAGATATTAAATTTAAGTTCTCATAAGGCCCCTTTTCCCGTGATATTTTACTGTTGGTTTTATCATTCTATGAAAGTTAAAAGTGAATCCGATTAAATATTGGGACTTCATTATGTTTACTAGAATATTTAAAAAAAAAATCATATGTCCCCTTTTTACATGATACTTGATGGATTGTACCCAGTTCTGAAAAGAACCATTTAAGTATTTGTACAATCTTTCTGTGAAATTTTGAAGTGAATCCGTTGAAATCAAGGGACATCATTGTGTTAACCAGAATATTTAACCCTTTTCCGTTTTTGGAAATCTTAGACTAGTCCAAATTGAAAGAGGATGCAGATGACAAAAAAACTGGATGCAATTTGAAAAGAAACCATCCTATGTGGTGGGAAATTATGTGGAAAAAGGAGAAATTGCTTGTTACAAGCAATTTCTTCTTTTCCACAATGTTTTATTGAACATAAAATCAAAGGAACATAAAATCCCGTATTTGAATGGGAAAGGGTTAAGAGGGTTTTTCATAAAGCCCCTTTTTATGTGACCCTTGCTATAGTCAGATCCACTGTCAAAATCAACAATTGGAATGATGGTACAATCAATCTGTTTAATCTGTGGAATTTATTGTGTTAATGAGTTTATAGTGAAAGATTCAAAGGGCCCCTTTTCTCATGATACTTTACAGAACAAACCAAATTTCAAAAGGAACAATCCTTATGATGGTACAATCATTCTGTGAAAGTCTGAAGTCAATCAGATGAAAACAGTGGACTGAATTGTGTCAAGAATTTCTGTAACTAAATTTTCATAAGGCCCCTTTTTCCGTGAAACTTAACAAATCAGACCCAATGTACAAAGGAACAATCCTAATGATAGTTTGAAGAAAATGATAAAGACTGAGGACTTTATTGTAATAATGATGTTTTGTAATAAAATTTTATAAGGTCCCTTTTCTTGAGTCACTTAACCAATCAGACCTAATTTACAAAGGAACACTCCAAATGATGGTACAATCATTCTATTAAAGTTTGAAGAGATTCTGATAAAGACTGAGGGCATTGTTGTGTTTATGAGGATTTAGCAATAATTTTTCATACAGCCCCTATTCCTATGATACTAGACAGATCAGGCCCAATTTGGAAAGAAACAATCCTTATGGTGGTACAAACATTCTCTGAAAGTTTGAACAGAATCTGATGAAAACTACAGACTTTATCTTGGTGTCAAATTTTTAAAATAAAATTTTCATAAGGCTCCTTTTCCTGTGATACTAGAAGGATCAGGTCTCTTGTCAGCATCAACAATCGTGATTATTGTACAATGATTCTGTCAAGGTTTGAATAAAATCCAATTAAAGCTCTGGACTTGGTTACAAGGATTATAGATAAAATTCTCTAAAGGCCCCTTTTTCCATGATACTAGACAGATCACGCCTAATTTGAAAAGAAAGAATCCTCATGATAGAATAATCATTCTGTGAAAACTGTTGACTTTATTGTGGTACAATGATTTTAAAATTAAATTTCATAATGCTCCTTTTCCTGTGATACTTGACGGATCAGGTCTAATGCAAACATCAACAACCATTATTATTGTACAATTATTCTGTGAATGTTTGAAGAAAATCCGATGAAAGCTCTGGACTTGGTAACAAGGATTTATAAATGAAATTTTCATAAGGCCGCTTTTCCTGTGCTTCTTGACAGTTCAAACCCTGTTATGAAAAGAATGATAGTTATGACCTTCCAATCATTCTGTGAAAGTTTCAACAAAATCTGATCAAAGCTGTGGGCTTTATTGTGTTAACAGGGTTTTATTAATTGAATTTTCATATAGCCCCTTTTCCCATTTTACTTGATGGATCGTAACCAATTCCAAAGGGAACTCTTCTTACAAAAGTATAATTATTCTGTTTGAGTTTAAAGACAAACCCATACTATCTGTGGACTTACAAGCATTAATTAAGATTTTTTTAATTGAATTTTCCTAAGGCCCCTTTTCCTATGTTTCTCAATGGATAAGACCCAATTTGAAAGGAACAATCCTTATGATGGTACAATCATTATGTGAAAGTTTGAAGTCAATCAGGTGAAATCTAGGGCCATTACATGTTAACTCAACTCAACTCAACATATCTTTTATTTACACCCAGGTATAACACGTATACAACAAGGGCAATATGAAAATTAAATCTGGTTGTTACACCTTGTCCAAATTCTAGTCTTCGTCAATTGCGATGGCTTTGATAAAAGCTTTATTAGCTCGTACATGTATTTTACTAGGCTGGGGCTAATCATTTTATAGTACAGTTATTGTTTAGTGCATATTGCCCCTTCGTCTAAAAGATATGTGGCACATGTACGTAACTATATATCAAGTTGTCTTTTAAGCCCGGAGTGGTTTTTGACGAATAATTTTCAATCGGGACAAGGTGCAACTGATAATATATACATGCTCATATACATTTTACTTCCGTTTATGTATGATTTTTGTAGAGAGATAGATTAGTAGAGGCGGAGGGGAGAGCGATAGAGAGGGGGAGCAACTTATAAGATCATGAAATTTAGGAAGGATTATTCCTGATTTATTCAGCCGTATCATATTTGGAGGATAGGCAAATTATATATAATGTCTAGTGTGCTCAAGGCGCACAGTTCATGTGGTTTTATTTTGAGAAAGGAAACGAATTATAGTTTTTATTGACGAGCGAACAAAAGCCCGTGACTACAGCTTTATACAGTCTGTTATCACTAACTATTGATCCTTCATCAAATATTATGATTTTTATAGTTGTCTGTCTAAATTTGTTTTACAAAGTTAAATTAAGGTACACTTCATAACCAAGAATATTCGCTTACACAGGCCTTTATGCAGATATGCATACATGTATTAGTGTTTGAGAGAACGGTGCAGTAAAGGAAAAAAAAGTTACAGTCGGCTAATCTTTCAAACCTCGTAACCACAGCTAGTTTAAGCTGTATTTACAATCCTAGAAAATAACCCGACGAGTTTACAATTCACTTAGCATCTTATGAAAATCAGACGAGTTGCAATGTACGCATGAGTCACTTACTAAATAAAGGTATAGCCAAGACATTGCGTAAAACTGACCCAGTCCACGACCTGTCATTCATAGAAATTACTCATCCGATACGCCGTGTAATTACATTGGGTCAATGGATGCACGGGTAGCGTCTGGCTGTGAAAATAGAAACATGTAAACATTTTGGATGGAGAACAAGGAAAAAAGTAAGTAGAAATGTTATTTTCTATCTATGTGATTTATTTTTAGAATACGTAGAGTCGAATCAAAGAGATGGCTCACGGGGAATGATTAAACCCCAGTTTTTTGGTGTACGTGACATTATTCAATCTAAAAATGGACACATTTTGGCTGAACTAGTAGGTCAGTGTCAAATGTTGTAACTACAGCTAGAAGTACCGGTAACTGAAGAATTCCACCTCACAGGCAAACATCGTAAGACCAATATTTAATTATTTGATCACTGGATCAGCGTCCAAAAATTAATGGGGAAAGGCAGAGAGAAACGTTGTATGACAAGGATAAAAAGGGATTTAAGGAGACATCGTGTTAAAATTAACCCGAAAAGTGTTTCATGATCAAACTGGTATATTTTGATAGGTATTTCAGTTTCTCAATTGATTTAACATTGAAAATTATGTGTGCGTTAAGCTCATGACGATAGAAATTTCTCAGCAAGTATTGTTCACGTTTATCATTGAAAAAGGAGCAATCGAAAAGGTAGTGTTTTTCAGAACCTATTGCATTCGAGTCACACAATAAAAATTTTCTATCTTCAAGGGGAGTTCCGTCATAGCGCCCGGATTCAATTGGATTTTTTTATTAAATTTTCATAGGGCCCCTTTTCCCATGAAACTTGATGGATCAAACCTACTTCCAAAAGGAACAATCCATTTAATGTAATAATCATTCTGGGAATGTTTGAAGAGAATTTGTTGAAAACTATGGACTCTATTGTGGTTACGGGGACTTTTTCAATCCAGTTTTAATCGGGCCCCTTTTTCCCGTGGTCCTTGACTGATCATACCAAATTTTGAAAGGAACAATTCTTATGATGGTACAATCATTCTGTGAAAGTCTGAAGTCAATCAGATGAAAACTGTGGACTCTAGAGTGTTAACAAAGATCTTTGAATTAAATTTTAATAAGGCCCCTTTTCCTATGTTTCTTGAGGAATCATATCCGATTCCAAAAGGTACAATCCTTATGATGGTACAATCATTCTGTGAAAGTTTGAAGAGAATCCCTTGTAAATTGTTGGCTCTAGATTATTAATGAGAATTTTGTATTAAACATTTCATAAGGCCCTTTTTTCCGTGAAACTTAACAAATCAGACCCAATATACAAAGGAACAATCCTAATGATAGTTTGAAGAAAATGATAAAGACTGAGGACTTTATTGTAATAATGATGTTTTGTAATAAAATTTTATAAGGTCCCTTTTCTTGTGTCACTTAACCAATCAGACCTTATTTACAAAGGAACACTCCAAATGATGGTACAATCATTCTATCAAAGGTTGAAGAGATTCTGATAAAGACTGAGGGCATTGTTGTGATTATGAGGATTTGGTAATAATTTTTCATACAGCCCCTATTCCTATGATACTAGACAGATCAGGCCCAATTTGGAAAGAAACAATCCTTATGATGGTACAAACATTCTGTGAAAGTTTGAACAGAATCTGATGAAAACTGCAGACTTTATCTTGGTGTCAAATTTTTAAAATAAAATTTTCATAAGGCTCCTTTTCCTGTGATACTAGAAGGATCAGGTCTCTTGTCAGCATCAACAATCGTGATTATTGTACAATGATTCTGTCAAGGTTTGAATAAAATCCAATTAAAGCTCTGGACTTGGTTACAAGGATTATAGATAAAATTCTCTAAAGGCCCCTTTTCCCATGATACTAGACAGATCACGCCTATTTTGAAAAGACAGAATCCTCATGATAGAATAATCATTCTGTGAAAACTGTTGACTTTATTGTGGTACAAGGATTTTAAAATTAAATTTCATAATGCTCCTTTTCCTGTGATACTTGACGGATCAGGTCTAATGCAAACATCAACAATTATTATTATTGTACAATTATTCTGTGAATGTTTGAAGAAAATCCGATGAAAGCTCTGGACTTGGTAACAAGGATTTATAAATGAAAATTTCATAAGGCCCCTTTTCCTGTGCTTCTTGACAGTTCAAACCTTGTTATGAAAAGAATGATAGTTATGACCTTCCAATCATTCTGTGAAAGTTTCAACAAAATCTGATCAAAGCTGTGGGCTTTATTGTGTTAACAGGGTTTTATTAATTGAATTTTCATATAGCCCCTTTTCCCATTTTACTTGATGGATCTGAACCAATTCCAAAGGGAACTCTTCTTACAAAAGTATAATTATTCTGTTTGAGTTTAAAGACAAACCCATCTCATCTGTGGACTTACAAGCATTAATTAAGATTTTTTTAATTGAATTTTCCTAAGGCCCCTTTTCCTATGTTTCTCAATGGATAAGACCCAATTTGAAAGGAACAATCCTTATGATGGTACAATCATTATGTGAAAGTTTGAAGTCAATCAGGTGAAATCTAGGGCCATTACATGTTAACTAAGATTTTTTTATTAAATTTTCATAGGGCCCCTTTTCCCATGAAACTTGATGGATCAAACCTACTTCCAAAAGGAACAATCCATTTAATGTAATAATCATTCTGGGAATGTTTGAGAGAATTTGTTGAAAACTATGGACTCTATTGTGGTTACGGGGACTTTTTCAATCCAGTTTTAATCGGGCCCCTTTTTCCCATGGTCCTTGACTGATCATACCAAATTTTGAAAGGAACAATTCTTATGATGGTACAATCATTCTGTGTAAGTTTGAAGTCAATCAGATGAAAACTGTGGACTCTAGAGTGTTAACAAAGATCTTTGAATTAAATTTTGATAAGGCCCCTTTTCCTATGTTTCTTGAGGAATCATATCCGATTCCAAAAGGTACAATCCTTATGATGGTACAATCATTCTGTGAAAGTTTGAAGAGAATCCCTTGTAAATTGTTGGCTCTAGATTATTAGTGAGAATTTTGGACCATTATGTGTTAACTAAGATTTTTTTATTGAATTTTCATAAGGCCCCTTTTCCCATGAAACTTGATGAATCAAACCTGCTTCTGAAAGGAACAATCCATTTAATGTTATAATCATTCTGGGAATGTTTGAAGATAATTTGTTGAAAACTATGGACTCTATTGTGGTTACGAGGACTTTTTCAATCCAGTTTTAATCGGGCCCCTTTTTCCCGTGGTCCTTGACTGATCATACCAAATTTTGAAAGGAACAATTCTTATGATGGTACAATCATTCTGTGAAAGTTTGAAGTCAATCAGATGAAAACTGTGGACTCTAGAGTGTTAACAAGGATCTTTGAATTAGATTTTAATAAGGCCCCTTTTCCTATGTTTCTTGAGGAGTCATATTCGATTCCAAAAGGTACAATCCTTATGACGGTACAATCATTCTTTGAAAGTTTGAAGAGAATCCCTTGTAAATTGTTGGCTCTAGATTATTAATGAGAATTTTGTATTAAACATTTCATAAGGCCCCTTTTTCCTGTGTTTCTTGAAGGATCATACCAAATTTCAAAAGGAATAATCCTTATGATGGTACAATCATTCTGTGAAAGTTTAAATACAATCTGATGAAAACTATTGACTCCAGAGTGTTAACAAGAATTTTTTAATTAAAATTTCATAAGGCCCCTTTTCCCCTGTTTCATGACAGATCAGACCCATTTTCGAAAGGAACGATCCTTATGATTGTACAATCACTCTTAGAAAGATTGAAGAGAATCCAATGAAAACTGTGGACTCTATCGCGTAAACGAGGATTTTTTAATTAAATTTTCATAAGGCCCCTTTTCCCATGTTTCTTGACGGATTATACCCATTTTCGAAAGGAATGATCCTAATGATGGTACAATCATTCTGTGAAAGTTTGAAGAGAATCTGATGAGAACTGTGGACTCTATCGCATAATGAGAATTTTTTTATTAAATTTTCATTAGGCCCCTTTTCTCGTGTTTCTTGACGGATCACACCCATTTTGGAAAGGAACGATCCTTATGATGATACAATCTTTCTGAGAAAGTTTGAAGAGAATCAGATGAAAACTGTGGACTCTATCGCGTAAACGAGGATTTTTAATTGAACTTTTAATTAAATCTTCATAAGGCCCCTTTTCCCATGTTTCTTGACGGACCATACCCATTTTCCAAAGGAACGATCCTTTTGATGGTACAATCATTCTGTGAAAGATTGAAGAGAATCCGATGAAAACTGTGGACTTTATCGCGTAAACGAAGATTTTTTAATTAAGTTTTAATTAGGCCCCTTTTCCCATGTTTCTTGACGGATCATACCCAATTTCGAAAGGAATGATCCTTATGATGGTACAATCATTCTGTGAAAGTTTGAAGAGAATCCGATGAAAACTGTGGACTTTATCGCGTAAACAAGGAAAAGTTTAATGGACGGATGACGGACAGACGGAAGGACGCACGGATGCAAGGACGCCGGACGGGAAAAAGCCATTGCTATAGCTCTAGTGGCCTTCGGCCTGTAGAGCTAAAAAATGAAAGAACTAGATCAATTGGCAAGATATTAAAATACTTTTCGCATCCCAAAGAAGATTTGTAGATTCTGTAGTTAAGACATTTAGACGATTCATAAACAGAGCTTTCCCATAGTTCCTTATAATTTTCAATAAGTGCTAATTTGATAGCTTTTGAAATACCTTTAGGGATACATAAATTTTGATTAAGCCAGAATTGAAACTTGTCTGTTTCTTGCAAAATATTTTTGATACTTAACAGCCATTTAGAATGAAAATAGTTCTCCTCCTGCATCTTAAGTAAAATCTCATAAATTTTATGAGAAATCTTACCATTTATAATTCTTTGCCAAAAACCAATCCTTGTAATATGTTCTATTCTCACAATTATTATACCCCGAAGATGCAATCTTCTCCAAACTGACAGATCACCACTGTGAATCAAAATTCGATTATCCATTTAGGCCATTCATTTAGACCGGAAGTGGAATGTTGACCCCTGAGATGCTCCAAAATTAATTTTTTTCGTTTCCATTGATGGGCTACCATAGATTGTTTGCTTTCTCTCAAGGGGTTTCCTTGCCTATAGCGACCAAAAGCTTTTCACAGAATTACTTTTCAAGCAAAAAGATTGGTTGAGGTGTCCATTTTAAACCGCTGTGTCTGCAAAAGAAATAGTTCCTTTAGATTCTAGTAAGGTAATATTTTAATTTTTTTTCACATATTCTGATAAACGTCAATCTCCCAAAACACTATCAAACAAGAGGCCCATGAGGGCCTGAGACGCTCTACTGGTTATCAAGTTTTCCGTTAAAGAAATCTGATATTTAAGGAAGTTAATTACTCAAAGAAGAATGCATAAAGAAAAAAGGGCTTTATCCCCTTTATTATTTTAAGCAACAATCCTCAAGGCCCCTTTTCCCGTGTCTCATGACGGATCCACTCAATTTCCAAAAGAAAGTTACCATATGACCCTACAATCATTCTGTGAATATTTCATCAGAATCTGACAATAATTGTGGACTTTATCACATAATCAGGATTGTTTTGATTGAAAATCAATTAGGCCCCTTTTCCCGTGTTTTCTGATGGATCAATTTCATTCCAAAAGGAACTTTCCTTACAACCCACAATTGTCCTGTGAAATCTAAAAGACAATTTGATAATGATTGTGATCTTCATCACATACACAAGAATGTTTTGAATGATAATCTGTAAGGCCCCTTTTCTTGTATTTCGAAGAGAGTGTGATAAAACTGTTGACTTTATCAAAGATTTGTCAAAGATATTAAAATCAAGTTCTCATAAGGCCCCTTTTCCCATGATATTTTACTGTTGGTTTTATCATTCTATGAAAGTAAAAAGTGAATCCGATAAAATATTGGGACTTCATTATGTTTACTAGAATATTTAAAAAAAAAATCATATGGCCCCTTTTTACATGATACTTGATGGATTGTACCCAGTTCTGAAAAGAACCATTTAAGTATTTGTACAATCATTCTGTGAAATTTTGAAGTGAATCCATTGAAATCAAGGGACATCATTGTGTTAACCAGAATATTTAAGAAAGTTTTTCATAAGGCCCATTTTTATGTGACACTTGCCATAATCAGATCCACTGTCAAAATCAACAATTGGAATGATGGTACAATCAATCTGTTTAATCTGTGGAATTTATTGTGTTAATGAGTTTATAGTGAAATATTCAAAGGGCCCCTTTTCTCATGATACTTTACAGAACAAACCAAATTTCAAAAGGAACAATTCTAATGAAGGTACAATCATTCTTTAAACGTTAAAGAGAATCAATGAAAACAGTTGACTGAATTGTGTCAAGAAATTTTGTAACAAAATTTTCATAAGGCCCCTTTTTCCGTGAAAATTAACAAATGAGACCCAATGTACAAAGGAACAATCCTAATGATAGTTTGAAGAAAATGATAAAGACCGAGGCTTTTATTGTAATAATGATGTTTTGTAATAAAATTTTATAAGGTCCCTTTTCTTGTGTCACTTAATCAATCAGACCTAATTTAAAAAGGAACAATCAAAATGATGGCACAATCATTCTATTAAAGTTTGAAGAGATTCTGATAAAGACTGAGGACATTGTTGTGTTTATGAGGATTTGGTAATAATTTTTCATACAGCCCCTTTTCCTATGATACTAGACAGATCAGGCCCAATTTGGAAAGAAACAATCCTAATGATGGTACAAACATTCTGTGAAAGTTTGAACAGAATCTGATGAAAACTGCAGCCTTTATCTTTTAAAATAAAATTTTCAAAAGGCTCCTTTTCCTGTGATACTTGAAGGATCAGGTCTCTTGTCAGCATCAACAATCGTGATTATTGTACAATGATTCTGTCAAGGTTTGAAGAAAATCCAATGAAAGCTCTGGACTTGGTTACAAGGATTATAGATAAAAGGCTCAAAAGGCCCCTTTTCCCATGATACTAGACAGATCACGCCTATTTTGAAAAGAAAGAATCCTCATGATGGAATAATCATTCTGTGAAAGTTTAAACAGAAACTGATAAATACTGATGTCTTTATTGTGGTACAAGGATTTTAAAATTAAATTTCATAATGCTCCTTTTCCTGTGATACTTGACAGACCAGGTCTAATGCAAACAACAACAATCAATTTTATTGTACAATTATTCTGTGAATGTTTGAAGAAATTCCGATGAAAGCTCTGGACTTGGTAACAAGGATTTATATATGAAATTTTCATAAGGCCCCTTTTCCTGTGTTTCTTGACAGTTCAAACCCTGTTCTGAAAAGAATGATAGTAATGACCTTCCAATCATTCTGTGAAAGTTTCAAACAAGATTTTTAATGGAATTTTTAATTAAATTTTCATAAAGCCCCTTTTCCCATGATTATTGACGGATCATACCCAAAGGAACGATCCTTATGATTGTACAATCACTCTGTGAAAGTTTGAAGAGCATTCGATGAAAACTGTGGACTCTATCTTGTAAACAAGGATTTTTTGATTAAATTTTAATTAAGCCCCTTTTCCCATGTTTCTTGACAGATCATACCCAATTTCGAAAGGACTGACCCTTATGATTGTACAATCTTTCTGTGAAAGTTTGAAGGGAATCCGATGAAAACTGTGGACTCTATCGAGTAAACAAGGAAAAGTTTAACAGACGGAAGACGGACGGACACATGGATGCCGGACGGGAAAAAGCCATCGCAATAGCTCTAGTGGCCGCTAAAAATCAGCGATTTTTCGCTGATTGTCGGTAACAACAATGGAATCAAACAGACACTCTTCAACTTTTATGATCGAAAATCAATTTCCATGATAATTCAAACTCAAATAATATCTATATCTCCAGAATTGATAATCTCAGAATTCAGAAGTAGACCAAAAGTCAATGTCAAAGCTTGATTATCTTCACACGTCAAACTTCCGACTTCATACTTCCAACTTCACACTTCAAACTTCCAACTTCACACTTCAAACTTCCGACTTCATACTTCCAACTTCATACCTCATACTCCCAACTTCTCACTTCCAACTTCAAACTTAACACTTCAGAGTTACTATGTATGAAATGTGAACTGTGAGTTCTTGATGTCACCACCGGTCTTTTGTAGTGTCAGGTTATTTTGAAATCTATTCATGGACGTAGAAGATATACTTTTATCCAAGCAACAAACTCCCCGGATATCATTAGTACTTATAAACAACAACATATGTGACGATTATGTGTTTTCTTAATGAAGGTAAAAGATATGCTCCGTACAAAGTTGAATTTGAAAGTTGACCTTTATCTGTGACCTTGACCTTGGGTGTTTCATAAAAAAATCACATGACACTAGAGCATGTCAAAGGGAACTAGGCTATAACTGACTGAGATTATCACCCTAACCAGCTTCGCGTGCTAAAAAAAAAGACTGGAAAAAAGGCTTTTTTTCAACAAAGGATCATAATTGAAAGAAAAGAAAATGAGCTGTAACCAAAACAAAATATGAATATCTTTGCTTTATGCTTAGTGTGAAATATGACTCAAATTAATTTAGCACTACAAGAGACAAGAGACGTCATGGACGGATTATGATTCACACATATAGCCCTGTCCCAAAAAGAATAAAATACTCGGGGAAAGGGGTTTCTTGTTGATTACTATTTTAGGTTGCTCATAACAATTGACAGAAGGACGGACGTACAGACGAGGCAACATGCTCCCCCTTTCCAGACATGCTTTATTTTAACGTTCGCTTTTAGCTGTGACATTGACCTTGGAGCTATCTGAATATAGTCTCAAATGGCACATCTTCTCATGAAAGATAACACTTGTGCAAAGTGATTTCGAAATCCATGTATAATTATATTAGCTATGCTCTGGACATGCTTATATTTAAAGTTCGATCTTGAGCTGTGACCTTGATCTTTGAGCTTACTGGACAATTCTTTCAAATGGTAAATCTAATAATGATTGAAAACAATTGTGCCAAGTAATATTGAAAACCATCAAGGACCTATGCTCTATTTTAATGTTTGACTCTGAACTGTGAGCTTGACCTTGAAGCCATCCATAAACCAGGAAAATGCGTCGGCGCAATATCATAATAGCATACTCTTTTGCTAAAGGGTTGTGGAGAAATCGCAGTAGACTGACTGACGGAAGGATAGACAGAAAGAGCTGGGGCTACATGCACGCCGATCCGGGAGCATAAAAATGAACAGACAAGGTTTTTTAAAACTAGGACAATAACTCTCCGAGAAAACGGAATGAACTTTAACCAAAACCTGATGTTCATATCTTCACTTGATATTGACTTGTGTGTGAAATTTGAAGAAAATATATCAAACAGCTTATGAATCAAGAGAACATTATTGTCCTGTATCACTCAGTAATTGACAATGTTAGGTAATTTACCCGTTAGATAATATGTAATGACAGGATTTTATGGGACCAGGATAAAAAATTTAGTTCTTGAGCCTGGACATAAGATCATCATAAGATGGTTTAACCCATTCCAACACAAGAAAATTCTAGACTGGTCCAAATTGAAAGAAGTTGCAGACGACTTTTTTTTTTGTTAAACGAATTTAAAAAATCTTAGTCTTTTGGGGAAGAAACCATTGTGTAAAATGAAGAAATTGCTTGTAACAAGCAATTTCTTCTTTTTCCACAATGTTTTCAAAAGCTCTTTTCTTGAGGTGCTCAAAAAAGAGGGCTAAGTGTTTTGGAATGGGTTAAATAAATGAAAGTTACATACCAAATACATGTATGAATGTTGTAGCCTTTATAGTAAAGAAGAAATGGAAAGTGGTAAGTTTATTGGTTTAGTTTTGAAGATAGACTAATGGATTAATAGAACCATGAATAAGAGTGCAGAACTATCTTTCTATAGGGGCACATAATAAAAAGCCTGTTCAAATATAAATCATGGACAAATCAGTCAATTTGTAACATAAAGAATAGTAAATATTGTTGGAAAAGCAAAAAAAAGCTGGTTATTCTGATTATCCTCCATTACCATGAGGTTTTCCATGGCTTTATTCTTAAACCACACCAAAGATAGACAGATTGTGTGGTAATGGGTTTAAAGGATAACTCACAATTTCAAATTCACTTTCATTTTCCTAGTTTTTCACCAAGTCCAAGTATGAATTCTTTCTGTTCATGCTGTTTTACATTGTCCATACAGAATTTGATGTAGGGCATAAAGAAGAAAAAATTTCCATTCTCTGGAAGAATCCTCACAAAAATCTCAGGTATTAGGCATCTGGCCATTTCTGTCAAAACTTCTGAAATATGAAAACAATGGTGAAATTAAAGTTTGAGTAGATTCTCAGTTGAGGAAAACAGAAAAGTGTTACAATCTCAGCCCAAAAATATCCTTACTTCCATGTCCTCAAAATGCATGTATGAGAAAATAACTAAGATTTTAATTGACATATTGCTGGCCCCACCCACTGACTCTGCTGGACACACCCACTGACTCGGACAGGAAGTTGCACTTCAGATTGAACAGCAATATTTTTCAAAATGTATGGCTTGTAACAAGACCAACATTTTAGTTGCTAAACAAACTAAATGCCTCACTAAAATGTTGGCTAATATCTGTGTTCAAAGTTTACTTACGGTGTAAATGGAAAAAATTTGGTTGGTTGATTGATTCATGGGTTGACAGCCCGCAATCAGTCAATTGTGTGTCTCAAAATGATATAATTTTGAATGGACAAGACTGTATTCCGATTATTCAACATATAATATTAGATAGATAGCAAAAACAAGAACGAAAAATTGTCTCAATATACATCCATCACAGTGCTTGTTGTTGACTTGTGGGGAAGCATGTTATAAAATGATTTGAAGAAAGGCTTATAAGAAACTGAAATTAGACATTAAACAACGGGTATTTATTTCAAAGTTAGTAAGCAAAAGTTATGTTATTGTACAATACCCTGTCACTCGAATCAATACATGAGCCTCTGAAGTTTCATTAAAATAGCTATTATACTTTCATATGCTCCAACAAAGTTAAAGCCTGAAAGCAACTAGAGTTTTCAACAGATTTCAATTCCTTTAGCAATTTCAAAAGGTCACCACCTAAGGAACTTTTGTGCCAGTGGTTTTGAAGGAGATATCGTTTTAAAAATCCTTCTTTATTTCTATATAAGCCCAACCCCTTGGGGCTCCGCCCATGGGGATCTGAGGGAAATAATTTTAGCAATTCTGAAAGAGGTCAATGTACTGATGCTACAGGCAAAATATCAAGACTCTACGCCTTCTGGGTTAGAAGGAGATTAAAACAATTTTTTATTAAAATTTCAGTTTTTTACCATGGCAACCAGAGTTTTTTTACTGATTTCAATTCTTTTAGCAATTTTGAAATTGGCCCAGCGGTTTGGCATGACACATGGTGGAGGACGCATGCCGGACGCTAGACAGAAGACAATCAAAATACCTCACCATGAGCACTTTGTGCTCAGGTGAGCTTAAAAGGTAGGCATAGTGGAGTTATGGTTCTTGTGCACATTACTTCCCCTTGATAGAATCTATAAACCAATGAATGTTCACATTCATAGCTATTATACTTTCAGAGATATGTGCCAAACAAATTCATGGCCAAAAACAATAAAAGGCAATAACCCAGATTTGGATTCACAGCTTTAATATCAGAGATATTTCAGGCAAAATTCAATTCTGAAAAAACAACAAAGGATAATAACTCAGTAATTAAGTAAGGTAGAGTCACAGTACTTGTGCACTGCATTTCCCCATGATGGTATATATCCATCCATTAAGTTTCAGAGCTATCAAATTTTCAGAGATATTCAGAGATTAAGGGTCACCAAAACATCATTCCTGTGAAATGTAATTAAACCATAGTTAAGCCATAACCAGATTCTGAGAAGAAGATTTTCAAAGTTTTTACTGTATACCATCATCCATGTAAAGAAGTAACTCATTTAAGCCATGTTTTTATCCTATCAAAATTCTTTGATATGTCAAAGTGTCACCATAGGATAATTTCTATGAAATTTGACTGAAATCTATCCAGTTCTCTCTGAAGAGAAGATTTTCAAAGTCAAAGTTTATGGACACACATTAGACACAAGGCCATGGCAGCAGTATGATAGCTTTCAGCCAGTCAAATTAAAAAAATGAAGAAATTACTTGTAACAAGCAATATTCTCCACTTTCTACAATGTTTTCTACACCCAGAGTCAAAGAATTTCAAACTTTTACTAACTTGAAATTGTTGTCTGCAACTTCTGTTAATTTTAAACAGTCTAAAATGTTGTCGTCATTTAATTGGTTACTCTCTAAGATCATACTCTGACAGCAAGGCTGCCCAATACAGAGAAGTGTTTCCTACTAAAGGCCACTGCATAAAAATCTTCTCAGTAATAAATCATTTCTCGATAATTATCTCTGTTAGAATTAAAAATGGTCTTAATGGAATTTTCCCTCAGATCCCATTGTTTTTGCTTGATCTTTTTAACTGTGTTTTGAAAGGCCTCTTGAGTAATTCCATCAATCTTGAGAAAAAAAAAATTACCAAACAAGATTTATTGCCTGAATTTATCAACATTGATATTACAAGACAGGTAAATTGAAAGACTGCTAAACTGAGAGAAATTACAGACAACTATTTCAAATGCAAGTACCTTAAAAAATAAGTATCAAAAAGGTTAAATGTGTGAATAAAGGAGAAATTGCTTGTCAAAAGTAATTTCTCCTTTTACCACAACATGACTTTTTCAGATAAAAATCCTTATTGTATGTTAATGGGTTAAACCCCATACAGACAATAACCAATTCTCATTGTATTAAGCTATTTTAGAAATTGAAGCAATATGGGGAAGAGAAGAAATTTTGGTGCCAAGCAATTTCTCATTTATCATGGAGTTTTCTGTCTAATGAATAACATCCCTTTTACTAAGCACACATTTTGACTTATTGCCTGCAGCCTCTTTCAATTTGGTAAGTATGAAATCATATTGCCCGGAAATGGGTTTAAATTATTTTCAACAATTTTTAAAGTATGTTGATTAAGCTGTCTGCCTGTACAGGACAATTCTCTGACCATCAAGACTTGGCACCAAATTACCTTTGAGAATATTTATAACACTTTCATGAATACCAGCGTCTTCCTCTGCTTGCAGTTTTTGGTTGTAATTGATCAGACAGTCCAATAGCAGTTCCCACTGAAATAGAATACAATAGGTGCGTGTGTAACACAACAGACCAAGGGACAATAATTGTTTCAACAGCAGGACCAAATATTGGGAGTAAAACTTGGCTATAAGGTGATTGATATAGAAACACAATTTGCATGTGAAAAAATATATGCTCTTGAAACAGTGATTTTGTAGGTGTAGGCTCTTGATATTTAATCTTGACATTGTCTGAAGACCTTGACCTTGTCATCAGAAGATGTATATACATGACAAGTACATTCATACCAAATGATTACTATTGTAATTCAAATACTTTTGAAGTTATATGCAAAGATTAGTTTCCAAGCCCAATTGTGTAGATAAGGATTACAATATGGCTTTCAACTTATTCATATATTGCAATAAAAGTAAATTTCTTCCAAGTACAAATGCACCTTAAACCAAATATGTCAATTGTAACCAATTGAAGATTTGATAAATTTGAAGTTTGAGAAAGAGGACAGGGGTAAAAAATGAACTTAATCCTATCCTGTACACGCCCTGATTTTTACATCCCTGCCACATTATACTCGTGAAATATTGTGGAAAGAGGAGAAATTGCTAGTTACAAGCATTTTCTTCTTTTTCCACAATATTTTCTATCATAAAGCAAGGCTTCTCCTTGAAAATTTTTACTTATGATGTCATATGCTACCCCTTTGAATTTAGACAAGTCTATTTTTTTTAAAACAGTAAAGGGTAAATCAAGGATTTATAAATTCTCATTTAACTCTCATTAAATGAATATTGATGATAAGTTCCAACATATCAACTATGTACACTGTCCTGAAAAAGTAATTTTTATCACACAGACAGACAGATAGACAATGGTGGAATGAATTTGAATTTGATCTTTCTATGTCGCACCATAAAAAGTTCAGTAAGAAACAAGATGTAATTGTAAAACATGAATTCCCCTCAAAAGGCAATTTTTCTTGATGTTTGACTTTGATAGATGTCCTTGAGTTTGGCAGATGTCCTTGAATGTGAGAATTTATCATGCTAAACTGAGCTTTGTATCTTAAAAAGGAATTGGTTGGTTGATTGAAAGGGGTTTAATGCCACTTTATCAGTATTTCAGTCATATCATGGTTACTGGAGCACCTAACCATGGACTCCTGGTATTTCTCAAACCAGTACTACAACATCCTTTCCAAGCCTCCAGCTTCTCATCCAACCTAGGTGACAAATGTAATAGTGAAGTTCTTTGGTTAAGATTTAGAAGTTTTAGAGAAACCATTTAGCAAATTTTTTTTTTTTCAAATATGAAGGAAATAAACTAAGGGAAAAAAGTTTAGCAATTTCGTACGTTACAGCCAATTTCTCCGGTGTCTAGCTTTGGATTCAAACCATATTTTCACACATCAATCTTTTATGTGTTAGCCACAGTATTTGAAAAAAAATCTGATTATTTCAAGGTCATACATGTTTGTTGTACAGCGTCAAACATGGTAGGGTAGGGAAGTAAAAGTAACACAAAGTTTTAATATCTTGTGTGTCCACCGTTTGCGCCAATAACGGCATCACAGCGTCTTCTCATGCTGGAAATGAGCTTACGATTAATGGCTATAGGGATACGACACCATTCCTGACGCAGAACATGTTCCAGGTCTCTAATGTTATTAACGTCATTCCTGTCTCTTACTCTCCTACCCAGATGGTCCTAAAGGTGTTCGATTGGAGACAGATCCGGTGATTTGGCTGGCCAATCAAACACATCAACATTATTAGTCTGTAAAAGGTCCAACATGTGCCGAGCAACATGTGGGCTGGCATTATCTTGCTGAAAAATGGTAGCAAGCCCTTGACGCTAGAACGGCAATACTACTGGCTGGACAATTTTGGTGCAGTATCGAACAGCATTTAAGTTTCCCTGAATAGCTACCAAGTCAGTCTTGCCATGGTATGATGTATCACCCCAGACCATGACGCTGCCGCCTCCAAAACGGTCATTTTGAATGACGTTGGCGGGATACATCCTTTCACCTTCATGCCTCCAAACACATACCCTGCAATCCGCAAACATCAAATTAAAACGTGATTCCTCTGTGATAGGACCTGATCCACATTCGTCTTGGCCATCGACGGTGTACACTTGTCCAATTCAATCTTGCATGTCTGAGTGCAGGTGTCAAAGGAATGCCAACGTATGGTCTACATGCGCGTAAACGTGCCGAACATAGTCTGTTTCTTACAATACGAGCACAGACCCGTGTTCCCTTTGCATTTCGGACCAAACAGGCTATACGAGTGCTATTGAGGAAGCGATTACGCCGTGAACACATCACGATGTAATTGATGGTGCCTAATTGACGATACTTTGTTCAAAGTCTTGAATGGAACTTTGACTCATGCCAAAATGTAGAGCCAGCTCTTTTACCATCATACCACCAGCCAGCATAGCAATGGCTAAGTTAGCGATTGGTCTAGGTTAAGCCTTTTGGCGACATCCCATTTGAATTTTTTTTAAATGTTTTAATGAGTTATCTTGTTATTGATGCTAACCAATAAACTGGGATAGATATTGTGGATATAGACTTCACGTACATGTGGAAGCACGTGCAGAACGTGTTTCAGGCAAAATTGCGTCAGACAGCCTTTAGAAGCGAGGAAAACGTGCTCTTAATGCATAATTAGTTAGTTAGCTTTTAAAAATTGCAAACAAGACTGATTTTATAAGGTTTATACATTTATGTTGAAAAATAATGTAGGTCGAAAAAAATTGCTAAACTTTTTTCCCTTAGTATATATATTTCATTTAGTTTGATCGGGATGAGGGATAAGGAAATTAATTGTAAAGAGTGAAATTCAATGTTGTTTTTTTTTTCTAAAAACTGAATTAGCTCAGACAGAGAATATTATATCAGATTTTGTCTTGTAAAAAGACTATCCAAGTTTTGGGTTACAAATCTATCTACCAGATCAAATAATTGGTGACACATTGTTATTTCATTATCAAGATTTCCCAATACCTCCATACTGACAAAAACCTGCCATACCGCACAAAGCGACTATACAGAATACAAAATTAAGACTCTTGATTAGACAGTTCGGGTTGATCTAGGTTTTTACTTGGCACACATGTGAAATTGTTGAAATGTCCAATACAGGCTCATTTCCTTTATTTTGTTTGTGTGAGGCTCTACATTCCACTCAACAATTGAGGTCTTAAGGAGGCATATGCCTTAATTTAAAGATTTTAGAAGCAGGGGAATGATAAGTCTTTGGCATTTTTACCTATTGTTACATGTTCAAGTCAAATAATTCTTCAAGTAGCCAGAATAAACACTTCAAAATTGCCTCTATGCAAAACATAATGTGATAAAGGTAATTATGATATTTCAATAAAGTTTCAGAACAGGTCTAAATTTTTGTTTTCTGCTAATGGACTGAGGATATTATGAAATAAACAAAATGTACCTTTTGAGAGTCCTGTTTCAGGATGGATGCAGCAAACAGCGGACAAATATCTAAATGAAAATGGATGACATCTTTTATAGCAGTCTCTATATCAAGGTGGACCATACATAGGAGATTTATTGACCTATAAAACAGGTGGTCCTTATAGGGAAGGATATGTAAATGAACATGCTGGTAAAGAGATGGTGTACACTGGTTGAAGCATAAAACAGCCTGAAAAGATAGAACACATAATCTTGAATTAATTCATAACCACACAAAAAAAATCTTGTCTAAATTGATGAAATTGCAGAAGATATTTTAAAGTTTATGAAATTTTTGAAGTTTTCAGCTTAATGGGTAGAAAGCATTGTGTAAAATGAAGACATTGCTTGTTGCAAGCAATTTCTTCATTTTACATTATTTTTCTCAAAATGTTTTCCTTGAGAGGCATTGAAAAGCGTCATTTTTTGGAATGGGTTAATCAATAATAAGATGATTAAATCCTAGACAAATAAAAAATTAAACTAGTATAAACAAAATTTTGATAGATTGAATTAAAAAACAAGAGGACCATGATGGTCCTAAATCGCTCCCCTGAGTATGATGGTTCATTGCTTTATGATATAAACAAAATAGCAAAGCCCTCTGTCTAATTATTTTGGAGAAGATGTTTAAGGATTTCTCTTTTAATCCTAGGTATATTGATGATCCAACCATATGGCACTAATTTCCTGAATATTGTAATGCTTTGAAGTATGGACATTAAAACACACCAAGTATAAAAGGTCTAGGCCTAATGGTTTAGGAGAAGAAGGTTTTCAAAGATATCATTAATTATTCCTAACTAAAATTAGGGATTGCACAGAAAAGGGCTAATTTTTTTAAGTAATTTGGTAGAGGGTCAATGGCTGATGATATGTACCAAATATCAAAGCTCTAGGCTTTATGGTTCAGGAGAAAAAGATTTCAAAGATTTCCTTCTTTATTACTTTGTAAAATCAGGGATCGCACAGAAAAGGGCTAATTTTCATAATACGGTAATTCTTTTAGGTATTTTGGTAGAGGGTCAATATATGATGATTTGTAGCAAATATCAAAGCTCTAAGCCTAATGGTTTGGGAGGAGAAGATTTTAAAAGATTTCCTTCTTAATTTCTTTGTAAAATCAGGGATCACAAAGAACAGGTCTAATTTTCAGAATACGGTAATTCTTTGAAGTATTTTGGTAAGGGTCAAAAGATGATAATTTGTACCAAATATCAAAGCTCTAGGCCTTTTGGTTTGGGACAAGAAGATTTTTAAGATTTCCTATTTTATTCTATGTAAAATCAGGAATTGCCAAGAAGAGGGCTAATTTTCATACTACTATAATTTTTTGAAGAATTTTGGTAGAGGGTCAATATATGATGATTTGTAGCAAATATCAAACCTCTAAGCCTTATGGTTTGGGAGGAGAAGATTTTAAAAGATTTCCTTCTTAATTTCTTTGTAAAATCAGGGATCACAAAGAACAGGTCTAATTTTCAGAATACGGTAGTTCTTTGAAGTATTTTGGTAAAGGGTCAATAGATGATAATTTGTACCATATATCAAAGCTCTAGGCCTTTTGGTTTGGGACAAGAAGACTTTTAAGATTTCCTTCTTTTATTCTATGTAAAATCAGGAATTGCCAAGAAGAGGGCTAATTTTCATACTACTATAATTTTTTGAAGAATTTTGGTAGAGGGTCAATATATGATGATTTGTAGCAAATATCAAAGCTCTAAGCCTTATGGTTTGGGAGGAGAAGATTTAAAAAGATTTCCTTCTTAATTTCTTTGTAAAATCAGGGATCACAAAGAACAGGTCTAATTTTCAGAATACGGTAGTTCTTTGAAGTATTTTGGTAAAGGATCAATAGATGATCATTTGTACCAAATATCAAAGCTCTAGGCCTTTTGGTTTGGGACAAGAAGACTTTTAAGATTTCCTTCTTTTATTCTATGTAAAATCAGGAATTGCCAAGAAGAGGGCTAATTTTCATACTACTATAATTTTTTGAAGTATTTTGGTAGAGGGTCAATAGATGATGATTTGTACCAAATATCAAAGCTCTAGGTCTGATGGTTTGGGAGAAGAAGATTTTAAAGATTTCCTTCTTTATTTCTTTGTAAAATCAGGGATCACAAAGAAAAGGGCTAATTTTCATAATATGGTAATTCTTTGAAGTATTTTGGTAGAGGGTCAATAGATGATGATGTTTACCAATTATCAAAGCTCTAAGCCTTATGGTTTGGGAGAAGAAGATTTTTAAAGATTTCCTTCTTTATTTCTATGTAAAATCAGAGATCGCCCAGAAAAGGTCAAATTTTCAGAATACGGTAATTCTTTGAAGTATTTTGGTAGAGGGTCAATAGATGATGATTTGTACCAAATATCAAAGCTCTAGGCCTTACGTCTTGGGAGGAGAAGATTTTTAAAGTTTTTTCACTCCGTTGCCATGGCAACCAGAGTTCTTCATGGATTTCAATTTTTTGAAGTATTGTGAAAGAGCATGACCTAAGGATCATTTCTGTAAAGTTTTGTTGAAATTTCATGGTTAGTTTAAGAGGAGAAGATTTTTTTGTAATTGTGAACGGACAGACGGACGGATGGACAGACGACGGACGATGACCAATCACAATAGCTCCCCCAGAGCACGTCGTGCTCAGGTGAGCTAATAAGTATCATTTCGGGTATAAAAAATTGAGAGAAAGGAAGAACTCGCTTGATTCAAACAATTTCCCTTTTTCCAACAATGTTCAAATAGATTTTTATCTTCAGTACATAAAAATGAAGTATTGTATGTTACTTGGTTTAACTTGATCTTAGCTAGATGCATGATTCAAATTTCAAATGTATTCATATTAATTGACAAATCATTACTGTCAATAAAAAGAAATAGACACAAATCAAATCAATCAGCTCAGTTGGAGGTAAAATGTTGACCTCTGATCTTTGTGTCAAACTTGTTTTAGTTGTGTGTGGCTTAATCTATTCCCAGACTACAAAATTTTAGAATGGTCCAAGTTCAAAGAAGTTAAAGATGACAATTTCAATTTCATGAATACTTAAAAGAATTTGTATTTCTTAGCAATTTTTTTCATTTTCCACAATGTTTTCAAAGGCAATTTTCTTGAAGGGCCAAAAAAGCATAATGGCAATGATTGCTTTTTCATTAATATGCTCCAATTATCTACATGAAGTGGACATTGCTAGTGATCCATCAATCATCTACATGTAGTGAACATAGCTAGTGATCCATCAATTATCTACATGTAGTGAACATAGCTAGTGATCCAACAATTATCTACATGCAGTGGACATAGCTAGTGATCAATCAATCATCTACATGTGGTGAACATAGCTAGTGATCCATCAATTAACCATGTAGTGAACATAGCTAGTGATCCATCAATTATCTACTTGTAGTGGACATAGCTAGTGATGCATCAATTATCTACATGTAGTGAACATAGCTAGTGATCCATCAATTATCTACATGAAGTGGGTGTAGCTAGTGATCCATCAATTATCTACATGTAGTGAACATAGCTAGTGATACATCAATTATCTACATGTAGTGGACATAGCTAGTGATCCATCAATTATCTACATGCAGTGGACATGGCTAGTGATCCATCAATTATCTACATGTAGTGGACATAGCTAGTGATCCACCAATTATCTACATGTAGTGGACATAGCTAGTGATACATCAATCATCTACATGTAGTGGACATAGCTAGTGATCCATCAATTATCTACATGTAGTGGACATAGCAAGTGATCCATCAATTATCTACATGTAGTGGACATAGCTAGTGATCCATCAATTATCTACATGTAGTGGACATGGCTAGTGATCCATCAATTATCTACATGCAGTGGACATAGCTAGTGATCCATCAATTATCTACATGTAGTGGACATGACTAGTGATCCATCAATCATCTCCATGTAGTGGACATGGCTAGTGATCCATCAATTATCTACATGTAGTGGACATAGCTAGTGATCCATCAATTATCTACATGTTGTGGACAAAGCTAGTGATCCATCAATTATCTACATGCAGTGAACATGGCTAGTGATCCATCAATCATCTTCATGTAGTGGACATTGCTTGTGATTCAACAATTATCTATATGCAGTGGACAAAGCCAGTGATCCATCAATTATCTATATGCAGTGGACAAAGCTAGTGATCCATTCTTTATCTACATGAAGTTGGTGTAGCTTGTTATCCTTAAATAATCTTCCTGTGGTGAATCTAGTCATCAACCAATTTTTCCTTATGCACTAGGTGTAACTAGTGATCCATCAATTATCTACATGCACTAGGTGTAAGTAGTGATCCATAAATTATCTACATGTAGATGAAATAGTTTGTGATCCATAAATTATCTACAAGCACTGGGTGTTACTAATGATCCATCAATTATTTACATGCACTACGTGTAACTAGTGATCCATAAATTATCTACATGCACTGGGTTTAGCTAGTGATCCATCAATTATCTACATGCACTTGGTGTAACTAGTGATCCATAAATTATCTACATGCACTCAGTGTATCAAGTGATCCAAAAATATCTACATGTACTAGGTGTAACTAGTAATCCATCAATTGTCAACATGTAATTGATGTATCAAGTGAACCATAAATGCACTGGGTGTAACTAGTGATCAATAAATTATCTACATGTACTGGCAGTAACTAGTGATCTATCAATTATCTAAATGCACTTCGTGTAGCTATTGATCCATCAATTATCTTCATGCACTGGGTGTAAGTAGTTATCCATTAATTATCTACATGTACTGGGTGTAACTAGTGATCCATAAATTATCTACATGCACTGGGTGTAGGTAAAGTTTCATCAATTATCTACATGCACTTGCCGTAGCTTGTGATCCATCAATTATCTATATGCACATCATGTAGCTAGTGATGCATAAATTATCTACATGCACTAGGTGTAACAAGTGATGCTTCAATTATCTACATGTACTGGGTTTAGCTAGTGATCAGGAAATTATCTACATACACTTGGTTTAACTTGTGATCCATCAATTATCTGAATGCACTGGGTATAACTAGTAATCTTTCCATTATATATGCACTTGGTGTAACTAGTGCTCCCTAAAATATCTATTCACACTAGGTGTAATTAATGTCCCATCAATTATCTACATGCACTAGGTGTAACTAGTGACTCATCAATTATCTACATGCACTAAGTGTAACAAGTGTTCCATCAAATATCTAAATGTAATGTAAAAAACTAGAGATCCATAAATTATCTACATGCACTGCGTGTTGCTAGTGATCCATATATTATCTTTATGCATTGGGTGTTACTAGTGATTCATCAATTATCTACATTAACTGTCGAACTAGTGATTCAACAATTATCTACATGCCCTGAGGGTACATAGCGATCCATCAGATATCTACATGCACTAGGTGTAACTTGTGATCCATAAATAATCTACATGCACTAGGGGTATCTTGTGATCCATTATTTATCTAAAAGCACTGGGTGTAACAAATGATTCATCAATAGTCTACATGCACTGGGTGTAACAAGTGAATCAAAAATTATCTACATGCACTAAATGTCATTAATAATCAATAATCTACATGCACTAGGGGTATCTTGTGATCCATAATTTATCTATAAGCACTGGGTGTAACTAGTGATCCATAAATAATCTACATGCACTGGGTGAAACTAATGATCCATAAATAATCTACATGCACTGGGTGTAACTAATGATCCATAAATTATCTACATGCACTGGGTGTAACTAATGATCCATAAATAATCTACATACACTGGGTGTAACTAATGATCCATAAATTATCTACATGCACTGTGTGTAACTAGTGATCCACAAATTATCTACATGCACTGGGTGTAGCAAGTGATCCATAAATTATCTACATGCACTGGGTTTAGCTAGTGATCCATCAATTATCTTCACGTACTTGGTGTAGCTAGTGATCCATCAATTATCTACATACACTGGGTGTATCAAGTGATCCGAAAATATTTACATGTACTGGGTGTAACTAGTGATCCATAAATTATATACATGCACTGGGTGTATCAAATGATTCATCAATTATCTACTTGGACTGGGTGTAACTAGTGATCCAAAAATTATCTACATGTACTTTATATAACAAGTGATCCATATATTATCTACATGCATTGGGTGTAGCTGGTGATCCATCAATTATCTACATGCACTGGGTGTAGCTAGCCATCCATAAATTATTTACACGCAGTTGCTCCAGCTAGTTGGCCATCAATCTGCCCATTATCTATTTGCAGTGGGCATTACTGATGATATATTAAATGACCAACGGAGCCTGTCTATCAAATTTTTAGTTGACCAATAAAATAACTTTTTCAGAATGGAAGTTCAGTTTGAACTATGACATTGGCTGCCATTTTGGTGAATCCTTTTTGTTTTTATGGAGACTTTAACGTCATAACTACAGCTTATTCAAGCTGTAGTTATGACGTTTAGGTCACAAACAACAATTCTACTTATTAGATCATGCTACGGGCCATATATTTTTTAAATTAACGCCAATAAAAATATAAGCGGATCTTCCTGTCAGAGTTGATTGGCTGGGCCAAAGGAGTTAGTGGGTGGGGCCATTGATTGGTCATTTATCTATATGCAGGCTTAGCTAGTGATCAATTATCTACAATCATTTCTATAACTTTGTCATTTAGGGGTGTTCAAATAGGATATTTTGTGGTATAACAAATCTAATTTTGACATTAGAACTGCCGCCCGCACTAATGGAAAATTTACAGCTGTGCCCTATTTCCATTAGTTTGTAATAGGACAGACATAACACCATTTTGATCCATTACTATTTGACAAACTTAGACCTTTTACATGAGGACAAAAGTTAAGCCTGGGACAAATTGAAAGAAGTTGAAGACAACAACTCAAAATCTATATAGATTAAAGAATTAGAGTCATATAAGAAAGAAAGCCTTTGCAGAAATTTGAAAAACTGCTTGTAAAATCAATTTCTCCTTCTCCCACAATGTTTTCTATATATATATTTTTCTAGAGGACATGAAATTACAGGATTGTGTGGTAATTGGTTGAGATCTTGTTTTATCATTTCTCCTAATAAACGTTGGAGGTTCTGGTTGGATTTGTCTAATCAAGATGCTAATGAAAACCCATAATATGGAACTTTGATAGGAGAATTATGCAAAGTATAAAGAAGTTTTTTAACCTTTTATCATTATTTCAAAATTTAAGACTTGTCCAAATTCAAAGGGATATCAGATGGCATTGTAAAGATGGATTCAAAAAGTAACCATCCTAAATGAAAGAATTTATTGTGGGAATAGAAGAATTTGCTTGTTACAAGCAATTTCTTCTTTTTCATCAATGTTTTCTCAAGTATAATATCACAGGCACATAAAAATCAGGGATTGCATGGGAAAGGTTAAACTGTCACACACCCTATCTTGAGCTCTCCTTGTCAAGTTCAAACTGTTTGTTATGTTTGATTGATTGAAAGGGCCAAGGGGCATAACTCTTGCAAAAATCCATGAACCATAAAATCCTAGATCAATGTAACCTACAAATTATGGTGATGACATTGACTCAGTTTCATTTAAATCAAGACAAAAAGTTAGAAGGAGGTGCATTCACATGGCTGCAATTTCAATAAGCCCCAGATACTAAGTTTTAAGGGGGCATAAGTCAGGGAAAAATAAATTAACAATAAAATCCTTATTTCATGCTACTCTACCAATTAAGGTTAAAACATCCACCAGGTTTCATTTAGATCCAGCCAGAAACTTAGAAGGAGTTGCATTCACAAGGCATCAGTTTCAGTAAGCCCCAGAGACTAAGTTTAAAGTGGGCATAACTGAGGAAAGAAACAATGAACCATGAAATCCTTACTTCATGCACATCTGCCAATTAAGTTGATAACAATCACCAAGTTTCATTTAGATCCAGCCAGAAACAAAGGAGGAGTTGCGTTCACAAGGCTGCAGTTTCAGTAAGCCCCAGAGACTAAGTTTAAAGGAGGCATAACTGAGGCAAAAATCAATGAACCATGAAATCCTTACTTCATGCACATCTACCAATTTAGTTGAAAACATCACCAGGTTTCATTTAGATCCAGCCAGAAACTTAGGAGGAGTTGCCTTCACAAGGCTGTAATATCAATAATCCCCAGAGACTAAGTTTAAAGCGGCCAAAATTGATGCAGAATCAATGGACCATAAAATCCTTACTTCATTCACATCTACCAATTAAGTAGATAACATCCACCAAGTTTCATTTAGATCCAGCCAGAAACTTAGAAGGAGTTGCATTCAAAAGGCTGCAATAACAATAAGCCCCAGATACTTAGTTTTAAGGGGGCATAACTGAGACAAAAATCAATGAACAATAAAATACTTACTTCATGCACATCTACAAATTAAGGTGATAACATCCCTCAGGCTTCTTTTAGATCAAGCAATACACTTAGGAGGAGTTGCATTCACAAGGCTGAAATTTCAATAAGCCCCAGAGGCTAAGGGGGCATAACTGAGGCAAAATCAATGAACCATAAAATCCTAACTTCATGCACATCTACCAATTAAGTAGATAATATCCACCGAGTTTCATTTAGATCCAGCCAGAATCTTAGGAGGAGTTGCATTCACAAGGCTGAAATTTCAATAAGCCCCAGAGACTAAGTTTTAAGGGGGCATAGCTGAGGCAAAAATCAATGAACATTAAAATACTTACTTCATGCACATCCACCTATAAGGTGATAACATCAACCAAATTTCATATAGATCAAGTGTATTGTAGGAGGAGTTGCATTCACAAGGCTGCAATTTCAATAAGCCCCAGATATTAAGTTTTAAAGGGGCATAACTGAGGAAAAAATCAATGAACCATAAAATCCTTACTTCATGCTTATCTACGAATTAAGGTGATAACATCCACCAGGTTTCATTTAGATCCAGCCAGAAAAATAGGAGGAGTTGCATTCACAAGGCTGCAATTTTAATAAGCCCCAGAGACTCAGTTTAAAGGGGGCATAACTCAGGCAAAAATCAATGAACCATAAAATCCTTACTTCATGCACATCTACCAATTAAGTTGATAACATCCACCAGGCTTCATTTAGATCAAGCCAGAAACTTAGGGGGAGTTGCGTTCACAAGGCTGTAATATCAATAAGCCCAAGAGACTAAGTTTTAAGGGGGCATAACTGAGGCAAAAATCAATGAACAATAAAATACTTACTTCTAGCACATCTACAAACTAATGTGATAACTTTGACCAAAGTTCATTTAGATCCAGCCAGAAACTTAGGGGGAGTTGCGTTCACAAGGCTGTAATATCAATAAGCCCAAGAGACTAAGTTTTAAGGGGGCATAACTAAGGCAAAAATCAATGAATCATAAAATCCTTACTTCATGCACATCTACCAATTAAGGTGATAACATCCACCAGGTTTGATTTAGATCCAGCCAGAACTTAACATCCACCAGGTTTCATTTAGATCCAGCCAGAAACTTAGAAGGAGTTGCATTCACAAGGCTGCAATTTCAATAAGCCTCAGAGACTAATTTTTAACGGAGAAATAATTGAGGAAATAAAAAAAAGGAACCATGAAATCCTTACCTCATGCACATCTACCAATTAAGGTGATAACATCCACCAAGTTTCATTTGGATCCTGCTAGACAGAGGAGGAGTTGCATTCACAACGCTGCAGTTTCATTAAGCCCCAGAGACTAAGTTTAAAGGAGGCATAACTGAGGCAAAAATCAATGAACCATGAAATCCTTACTTCATTCACATCTATCAATTCAGTTGAAAACATCCAACAAACTTCTTTAGATCCAGCCAGAAACTTAGGAGGAGTTGCCTTCACAAGGCTGAAATTTCGATAAGCCCAAGAGACTAAGTTTTAAGGGGGCATAACTAAGGCAAAAATCAATGAACAATAAAATACTTACTTCATGCACATCTACCTATAAGGTGATAAGATCAACCAAGTTTCATTTAGATCAAGTGTATTGTAGGAGGAGTTGCGTTCACAAGGCTGCAATTTCAATAAGCCCTAGATACTAAGTTTTAAAGGGGCATAACTGAGGCAAAAATCAATAAACCATAAAATCCTTACTTCATGCTTATCTACCAATTAAGGTGATAACATCCACCAGGTTTCATTTAGATCCAGCCAGAAAAATAGGAGGAGTTGCGTTCACAAGGCTGCAATTTCAATAAGCCCCAGAGGCTAAGTTCAAAGGGGGCATGACTCAGGCAAAAATCAATGAACCATAAAATCCTTCCTTCATGCACATCTACCAATTTGGTGATAACTTTGACCAAGTTTCAAAAAGATTCATCCAGAAATTTAGGAGGAGTTGCGCTCATGAGAAAAGTGGAAGTACGTGTGTACGGACGGACAGACAGACGGACGGAGAAGATGACGCAAATATACGACTGTCTCCGGCGGTATAGAAAAATGAGTATAGAAATTGTGTAATAAGTGTCATGTCAAGGAGAATTCATTGTTGAAAAAAGGCAAAACTGCCTGTAACAAGTAATTTTTTCCTTTAGGTACAGCTTTTTTTTCATTTATTTGTCTTCATATTATATAAATGCATTATTATGCCATAGGTGTTTTAAACAAGAAATAATTTGGGTAATAAACAATTTGACACAATTCTGCTTTTTATATGCGCATAAGAGAAAGGCTTTTGGAAACATTATTGAAAATAAAGAAATTGCTCGCCACAAGCAAATTTTCTTCCCAAAAAGACAAAGATTATCAAAATTGTTGTCTGCAACTTTTTTTGAATTCTGAGGTCTAAGTTTTGTTCTCTAGTAATTAGTTAAACTAAACCCAATACTAACCTGTAATTTTAATAAATCTTCATTGCAGAGAAAGCATGGGCATTTCTTGTCTATTTTTTGACATTGGAGAAATTTTCCAGCTCGTCGGCCATGACTGGTAACTAAATACTGACAGGGTGTGTTGATTGTTTTGGCTCCACTAAATGGCTCTATGTTGTCCAACCAAACATGTCGACGACCAAAATGGCCACTCCCTATTGGCTAAAATAAATAATTTTTGACTTCTTATATTGATCCATAACCAGATGGCGATTTCAGACTGGTCAAAATTCATGGATTTAAGATTTTTTCAACTTTCTGGGAAGAAAATATTGTGTAAAATGAAGAAATTACTTGTTGAAAGCAATTTCTTCATTTTCCACATCAGATCCACTGTCAAAATCAACAGGTACAATCAGTCTGTGTAATCTGTGTAATTTATTGTGCTAATGAGGATTTTGTAGTGAAATTTTCATAGTGCCCCTTTTCCTGTGATACTTTTCAGAACATACCAAATTTCAAAAGGAACAATTCTTATGAAGTTACAATCATTCTCTAAAAGTTTAAAGAGAATCAATGAAAACAGTGGACTGAATTGTGTCAAGAACTTTTTGTAATAAAATTTTTCAAAGGGCCCCTTTTCCCGTGAAAATAACAAATCAGAACCAATTTGCAAAAGTACAATTCATATCAATAGTTCAATCATTCTGAAAGTTTGAAGAAAATGATAAAGAGTGAGGACTTTATTGTGTTAATGAGGATTTTATAGTGAAACTTTCATACAGCCCCTTTTCCCCTAATACTAGACAGATCATATCCAATTTGGAAAGAAACAATCCTTAATGATAGTACATTAATTCTGTGAAAGTTAAAACAGAATCTTTGAAAAGTGTGGTACAAGGATTTTAAAATCAAATTTTCAAAAGGCTCCTTTTCCTGTGATACTTGACCGATCAGGTCTAATGTCAACATCAACAATTGTAGTTAATGAATAATCATTCTGTGAACATTTGAAGAAATCGAAAGTTTTGGACTTGGTAAAGACATTTTTCATTGGCCCCTTTTCCTGTGTTTCTTGACAGTTCAGACCCCAATTGAAAAGAATCAGCGTTATGAACTTGAAAGTTTCAACAAAATCTGATCAAAGCTGTGGACTTTTTTGCCTTGACGGGGATTTTTTTAATTGAATTTCATAAAGCCCCTTTTCCCATGTTACCAGACAGATCTGACCAAAATTTGAAGGGGTTATCCTTACAAAAGTATAACCATTCTGTGAGAGTATGAAGACATACCATTGAAAACTATTGACTTAAGAGCATTAATCAAGATTTTTCTAATCAAATTTTCATAAGGCCCCTTTTCTTGTGTTTCCTGATGAATCTGACCCAATTTCAAAAGGAACATTCCAGATGCAGGTACAATCATTCTGTGAAAGTTTGAAATAAATCTGGTGAATTCTGGGGACACCATTGTGTTAACTAAGTTTTTTTTCAATAAATTTTCATAAGGTACCTTTTTCCCCTGATACTAGATGAAACATATCCTATTTAGAAAGGAACGATCCTTATGATGGTACAATTTCCGGAAAGTTTGAAGAAAATCCGTTAAAAACTGTGGACTCTAGAGACAGACGGATACTGGACTGGAAAACGCCATCCCTATAGCTCTTCTGGCCTTTTTACAAGTAGAGCTTCACAAGAGGACCATGATGGTCCTACATTGCTCCCCTAAGTATGATGGCTGGAGGCTCTATGATATAACAAAATATCAAAGCCCTACACCTAATTATTTGGAGAAGATTTTTTAAAGATTTTTTCCTTTAATCCTAGGTATATTGAAGATCCTACCATTTAGAGCTATTTTCCAGAGTACGGTATTTCTGTGAAGTATTTTGGTAGAGGGTCAATTGGCATTGGTACATTCTAAATATCAGAGCTATAGGTCTAATAGTTTTGGAAGAAAGAAAGATATTCTTCTTTATTCCTTTCTAAAATCTTGGATTGCACAGAAAATGGCTTATTTTCAGAAAACGGTATTTCTATGAAGTATTTCTATAAAGGGACAATAGATATTGATGCATACAATATATTAAAGCTCTAGGCCTTATGGTTTGGGAGAAGAAGATTTTTAAAGAAATCCTTAATTTCTATGTAAAATTAGGGATCACACAGAAAGGCGCTTATTTTCTGAGTACAGTAATTCTTTGAAGTATTTTGGTAGAGGGTCTATAGATGACCATTCATACCAAATATCAAAGCTCTAGGGCTTATAGTTTGGGATAAAAAGATTATCAAAGATTTCCTTCTTTATTTCTATGTAAAATCAGGGATCAAAAAGAAGCGGGTTAATTTTCAGAGTACGGTAATTCTTTGAAGTATTCTGGTAGAGGGTCAATAGATGATGATTTATACCAAATACTAAAGCACTAGGCCTTATGCTTTGGGAGAAGAAAATTTTCAAAGATTTCATTCTTTTTTTTCTACGTAAAATTAGGAATCACACAGAAAAAGGCTTTTTCATAGATAGGGTCATTCTTTGAAATATTTGGTAGTGGGTCAATAGATGATGATTTAGACCTAATATCAAAGCTGTAGGCCTTATAGTTTGGGAGAAGAAGATTTCCTTGTTTATTTTAATGTAAAATCAGGGATTGCACAGATAAGGTCTAATTTATAGGATATGATAATTCTTTGAAGTAATTTGGTAGAGGGTCAATAGATGACGATTTATACCAAATATCAAAGCTTGAGGCCTCATTGCTTGGAGAATATTTTTTATGATTCCCTTCTTTATTCTTATTCACAATCAGGGATTGCACAGAAAAGGGCTAATTTTCAAGATGGGGTCATTTTTTGAAGTATTTTGGTAGAAGGTCAATAGATGACCATTTATTCCAAATATCAAAGCTTCATGGTTGGGGATAAGAAAATCTTCAAAGAATTCCTTCTTTATTTCTTTGTAAAATCAGGGGTTAAACAGAAAAGGGCTTATTTTCAGGATACAGTCATTCTTTAAAGTATTTTGGTAGAGGGTCAATAGATGATGATTTATACCAAATATCAAAGCTCTAGGCCTTATGGTTTGGGAGAAGAAGATTTTTAAAGACTTCCTTCTTTATTTCTAGGTAAAATCAGGGATCACAAAGAAAAGGGCTACTTTTTCAGAATACGGTAATTCTTTGAAGTGTTTTGGTAGAGGGTCAATAGATGATGATTTGTACCAAATATCAAAGCTCTAGGCCTTATGGTTAGGGAGAAGAAGCTTTTTAAAGACTTCCTTCTTTATTTCTAGGTAAAATCAGGGATCACAAAGAAAAGGGCTAATTTTCATAATAAGGTTATTCTTTGAAGTATTTTGGTAGAAGGTCAATAGATGATGATTTATACCAAATATGAAAGCTCTAGGCCTCATGGTTTAGGAGGAGAAGATTTTAAAGTATTTTACTAGGTTGCCATGGCAACCACAGTTCTTCATGGATATCAATTCTTTGAAGTATTTGAAGAACATGACTTAAGGATCATTTCTGCGATGTTTGGCTGAAATTCCATGGTTAGTTTAGGATGAAGAATTTTTTTGTAATTCTAAAAGGATGGATGGACAGACGGATTGATGGATGCCGGACGATAACTGATCACAATAGCTCATCCACAGCACTTCATGCTAAGATGAGCTAAAAATAGACTATATTATAAAGATAACACAATTCTTTAAATCTATGCACATCATGCACATTATCATATGTTCAGAAAAATTACATATAAATTTGAGGTCAGTCAATGCAAAATTGTATGAACTTTGGTTGGCAGAAGGTATCAACAAAGATCACACAGCACATATGTGTAGACTGATCTTAGTCTACACCAGTTGCCTGTCTTTTTTGAGCCACAATTTTTATATGATAAATATCAATTTAAATTTAGTACTTTCAGCCCTTTGATTTCAATACAATTCTACAGAGGATTTTATTCAGCATGACAAGGGTTAAGTCATTATCAGACAACAAATTTTAGACTAGTCCAAATTGAAAGAAAATGCAGGCAATATATTTTAGTAGATGAAATTTCATTTGACCATCATTTTTTTTTTTTTTTTTCATTTTGGGTAGAAAAATAGATCATGAATAAATTCATTTTCTCAAGAAATTTCTTCATTTTCCACACTGTTTAAAAGTGGAATTGTGTAGGAACATATTAATTGCCCAGTACATCATCAAATGACTCAGAACTTGGCCGTCTATAAAGCTTCAACTAACTTTCACATTTAACTTAAAATTTGAAGTTTCATTCCATATCATTTCCTTCATCACTGGATAGCAATGGTTGGAAATATAAAATATTTGTTACAGGCTTTAATACAGAAGAAATTCATCCTTCAGGTTATTTGTTAAACAAAATGTCACATATGTGTTCTTTTTATTACCTTATCTTGTCATTCTAACAGTAAATCCCATATGAATGTAATGATGAAAGAAGATTTATGTAATAGATCAAACATCATATGTCCAAAGAGAAAAGTCTTACCAAGCGCAGTTTCATGGATGTTGTAATTTCTCTACTGGATGGAGGCTCCCATTCTGCAAGTCTTGCTATATAAATATCACATAGTTGTGTCTGTAAAAAAGATGTTTTCCGATACTCTAATACCCCAATAACAAGAAATTTCTGAAAAAAAGGTTTTACCTCCATAACTGACTTTGACATTGTTAGATGTCTATTACCTTACCATTAGTAGATAACTGTTAATAAGAGTATGTATTGATCAAATAAAGTTAAATACCTTTACCTCAAACGTCCCCTAGTGGAAAGTTCTCCCCACCTCAAATTTATTTCAAAGTCCTGATCTATGCATTCAAGAAACAGATGCTTAATACATATACTTGACCAAAGATCAACCCAAGGGTTACTTTTCAAAGCATCATCTAAAAGAAAAATCAAAGTGCTGTCAGCACTGTTATCGCTCGTCACTGAATAATTGAGGAATGTTGTTGTTGTTGTGACTTTTAACTTTGCATATTTCTTTGAAAAAAAAAAAAATAGATACATTTCTTTTAGGCTAGAACAATGGGAGTCGGCCCTAGAAATAATTCCTTAAAGCAATATGCATTTGATGGAATAAGATTGCTTTATCAGACTTTGTCAAATCAATATTTCACCATGCAATAGATAATCCATTGTATTCAGATTTTTTGAAGACAATATTGTTGGTTGATTGATTGATTGAATGGGGTATAATGCCGCTTTTAACAGTATTTCAGTCATATCACAGCGGCTGGAGCACCTAACAATAGATTCCTGGTATTTCTCACACCAGTACTACCACTACATCCTTTCCAAGCCTCCAGCTGCTATCCCACTTAGGTTTACGATTATCCATCCATTGGTGAGAGACAAATGTCAGAAAGAATATGTGCCACCACCAGGGATCGAACCCATGACATCCTAGCAATATTGTTGAACACAGATGTTAGTAAAAGGCTGTAGCCCAAAGTGAGTCAATATAATGTATTATGCCCGTAATAATGGACCTTAATCTATGCCCACAGAATCCCGCTTTTTATGTACCTCTTGAAACAAGAGGACCATGATGGTCCTAGATTGCTCACCTGAACTGTCTACTGTTAAAAACAAATGCAACTAGAGACAAATAACTATAATCAGTTTCATGAAGATTGAGGCAAAACTATGACTTCTATATAGTAAACAAAGAAATTGTCATTATGGCCCCTTTTCCTGTGTTATCCTTTAGAACCTTCCAAGAATCTATAAGGTTCATCTTTATGACCAAACAAGTATCCTGACCAAGTCACATGACGATTGAGCCAAAATATGACCTCTAGTGCATCAACAAAGAAATTGTCATTAAGGCCCCTTTTCCTGTGTTTTCCAAAAGTACCTCCTATAATCAATAGGGTTCATCCTTGTGACTTAACAATTATTCTGGCCAATTTCCATGAAAATTGAGCCAAAATTGTGGTCTCTAGGGTGTAAACGATGAAATTGTCATTAAGGCCCCTTTTCCTGTGTTTTCAAAAAGATTTGCTTGTTTGAATGGGGTTTTATGTCACTTTCAACAATCTTTCAGTTAAATCGCGGCGGCTGAAGCACCTAACAATGGAATCCTGGTATTTCTCACACCAGTACTACCATTACATCCCTTCCTAGCCTCCAGCTGCTATCTCACATAGGTCTACGATTATCGACCCATTGGTGATAGACAAATAGTCGGAAAGGATGAGTGCCACCGTTGGGGATCGAAACCCGGGACCTCTAGATTGACAGTCCAAAGCGCTACCAACTGCGCTATGACGGCGGTTGTTTTCAAAAAGAACCTTCCCATAATCAATAGGGTTCATCTTCATGCCCTAATAATTATTCTGGTCTAGTTTCATGAAGATTGAGCCTAAATTGTGGCCTCTAGACTGTAAACAAAGAAATTGTCATTAAGGCCCTTTTTCCTGTGTTTTCCAATAGAACCTTTTCATAATCAATAGGCTTCATCCTTATGCCCTAACAATTATACTGACTATGTTTCATGAAAATTGATCCAAAATTGTGGCCTCTAGAGTGTAAACAAAGAAATTGTCATTAAGGCCCCTTTTCCTGTGTTTTCAGAAAGATCCTTCTAATAATCAATAGGGTTCATCTCTATGACCTAACAATTATTCAGGCAAAGTTTCATGAAGATAGAGCCATATTTGTGGCCTCTAGAGTGTAAACAAAGAAATTGTCATTAAGGCCCCTTTTCCTGTGTTTTCAAATAGAACCCTCCCATAATCAATAGGGTTCATCCTCACGACCTAACAATTATTATGACCATGTTTCATGAAGATAGGGTCAAAACTGTGGCTTCTAGAGTGTAAACACTTCAATTGTTGACAATGCACGCCGCACAATGCAAGATGGACGACAGACATTAAACAATCACAAAAGCTCACCATGAGCACTTTGTGCTCAGGTGAGCTAAAAAGCTTTGATTGACATTGTGGAAAATAAAGAAATTGTTTGTATCCATCAATTTCTTCATTATCTCAATACTCCCAACCCCAATAGACATATATATTCTATCAACTTGAAAATGTTGTCTACTTGGACTGGTCTAAAAGCTTGTTGTGTGGGAATGGGTTAAACTTGTAATCCGCAGGTGCTCACATATCTAAGTTACATACATGCCAGATATGATCATAATATCATTGGGTAATATTGAATGTGTCTATGAGTAAAGTTTCTAATAGACTGACAACTGTTAAGCAATATGTCTCGATCTTTTGAGAGGGGCTATAGAAAGAAGGAACTATCAATAGTGCTTGAATTTCTCCTCTGTAAAGTAATAGACATTATGAGGGCCTTTCTGAAATACTCACAGCTAAAATTATTGATTGATAAATACCAAAGTTATTGATTCTTTCCCATTACAATGAATGATAACTTATCTATCGACCTAAAATTGTACTGCAGCTTTAACAAGAGGCCCATGAGGGCCTGAGACGCTCTACTGGTTATCAAGTTTTCTGTTAAAGAAATCTGATATTTAAGGAAGTTAATTGCTCAAAGAAGAATCCATAAAGAAAAAAAAAAGGGCTTTATCATTTTAAGCAACAATCCTCAAGGCCCCTTTTCCCATGTTTCATGATGGATCCACTCCATTTCCAAAAGAAAGTTACCTTATGACCCTACAATCATTCTGTGAATATTTCATCAGAATCTGACAATAATTGTGGACTTTATCACATAAACAAGATTGTTTTGAATGAAAATCAATAAGGCCCCTTTTCCTGTGTTTTCTGATGGATCAATTTCATTCCAAAAGGAACTTTCCTTACAACCCGACAATTGTCCTGTCAAATTTAAAAGACAATTTGATAATGATTGTGATCTTCATCATATACACAAGAATGTTTTGAATGATAATCTGTAAGGCCCTTTTCCTGTGTTTCGAATGCCACAATTATTCCATGCATCTTTGAAGAGAATCCAATAAAACTGTTGACTTTATTGTGTTAACAAAGATATTAAATTCAAGTTCTCATAAGGCTCCTTTTCCCGTGATATTTTACTGTTGGTTTTATCAATCTGTGAAAGTTAAAAGTGAATCCGATGAAATATTGGGAATTCATTATGTTTACTAGAATATTCAAAAAAAAAAATCATATGGCCCTTTTTACATGATACTTGATGGATTGTACCCAGTTCTGAAAAGAACCAATTAAGTATTTGTACAATCATTCTGTGAAATTTTGAAGTGAATCCGGTGAAATCAAGGGACATCATTGGGTTAACCAGAATATTTAAGTGAGTTTTTCATAAGGCCCCTTTTTATATGACGCTTGCCATAGTCAGATCCACTGTCAAAATCAACAATGATGGTACAATCAATCTGTTTAATCTGTGGAATTCATTGTGTTAATGAGTTTATAGTGAAATCTTCAGAGGGCCCCTTTTCTCATGATACTTTACAGAACAAACCAAATTTCAAAAGGAACAGTTCTAATGAAGGTAGAATCATTCTTTAAAAGTTAAAGAGAATCAATGAAAACAGTGGACTGAATTGTGTCAAGAATTTTTGTGACAAAATTTTCATAAGGCCCCTTTTTCCATGAAACTTGACAAATCAGACCCAATGTACAAAGGAACAATCCTAATGATAGTTTGAAGAATATGATAAAGACTGAGGACTTTATTGTAATAATGATGTTTTGTAATGAAATTTTTATAAGGTCCCTTTTCTTGTGTCACTTAACCAATCAGACCTAATTTACAAAGGAACAATCCAAATGATGGTACAATCATTCTATTAAAGTTTGAAGAGATTCTGATAAAGACTGAGGGCATTGTTGTGTTTATGAGGATTTGGTAATAATTTTTGATACAGCCCCTTTTCCTATGATACTAGACAGATCAGGCCCAATTTAGAAAGAAACAATCCTTATGATGGTACAAACATTCTGTGAAAGTTTGAACAGAATCTGATGAAAACTGCAGACTTTATCTTGGTGTAAAATTTTTAAAATAAAATTTTCATAAGGCTCCTTTTCCTGTGATACTTGAAGGATCAGGTCTCATGTCAGCATCAACAATCGTGATTATTGTACAATGATTCTGTGAAGGTTTTAATAAAATCCAATGAACACTCTGGACTTGGTTACAAGGATTATAGATAAAATTCTCAAAAGGCCCCTTTTCCCATGATACTAGACAGATCACGCCTTATTGCCTTATTTGAAAAGAAAGAATCCTCAAGATAGAATAATCATTCTGTGAAAGTTTTAACAGAATCTGATGAAAACTGCAGACTTTATTGTGGTACAATGATTTTAAAATTAAATTTCATAATGCTCCTTTTCCTGTGATACTTTACGGATCAGGTCTAATGCAAACATCAACAATCATTATTATTGTACAATTATTCTGTGAATGTTTGAAGAAAATCAGATGAAAGCTCTGGACTTGGATTTATAAATGAAATTTTCATAAGGCCCTTTTCCTGTGTTTCTTGACAGTTCAAACCCTGTTATGAAAAGAATGATAGTTATGACCTTCCAATCATTCTGTGAAAGTTTCAACAAAATCTGATCAAAGCTGTGGGCTTCATTGTTTTAACAGGGTTTTAATAATTGAATTCTCATATAGCCCCTTTTCCCATGTTACTTGATGGATCTGAACCAATTCCAAAGGGAACTCTTCTTACAAAAGTATAATCATTCTGTTTGAGTATAAAGACAACCCCAGCTCATCTGTGGACTTACAAGCATTAATTAAGATTTTTTTAATTGAATTTTCCTAAGGCCCCTTTTGTTATGTTTCTCAATGGATCTGACACAATCTGAAAGGAACAATCCTTATGATGGTACAATCATTATGTGAAATTTTGAAGTCAATCAGGTGAAATCTAGGGCCATTATGTGTTAACTAAGATTTTTTCATTAAATTTTCATAGGGCCCCTTTTCCCATGAAACTTGATGGACCAAACCTACTTCCGAAAGGAACAATCCATATAATGTAATAATCATTCTGGGAATGTTTGCAGAGAATTTGTTGAAAACTATGGACTCGATTGTGTTTACGGGACTTTTTCAATCCATTTTTTATCGGGCCCCTTTTTCCCATAGTCCTTGACTGATCATACCAAATTTTGAAAGGAACAATTCTTATGATGGTACAATCATTCTGTGAAAGTTTGAAGTCAATCAGATGAAAACTGTGGACTCTAGAGTGTTAACAAAGATCTTTGAATTAAATTTTGATAAGGCCCCTTTTCCTATGTTTCTTGAGGAATCATATCCAATTCCGAAAGGAACAATCCTTATGATGGTACAATCATTCTGTGAAAGTTTGAAGAGAATCCGATGAAAACTGTGGACTCTTTTGCGTAAACAAGGATTTTTACTGGAATTTTTAATTAAATTTTCATAAGGCCCCTTTTCCCATGTTTCTTGATGGATCATACCAAATTTCAAAAGGAACGATCCTTATGATGGTACAATCATTGAGTGAAAGTTTAAATACAATCTGATGAAAACTGTGGAATCTAGAGTGCTAATGAGGATTTTTTAATTAAATTTTCATGAGGCCCCTCTTCCCATGTTTCTTGTCGGATCATACCCATTTTTGAAAGGAAGGATCCTTATGTTGGTACAATCATTCTGTGGAAGTTTGAATTGAATCTGATGTAAACTCTGGACTCTAGAGTGTTAACGAGGATTTTTTAATTAAATTTTCATAAGGCCCCTTTTCCTATGTTTCTAGATGGATCATACCCAATTTCGATAGGAACGATCCTTATGATGGTACAATCATTCTGTGAAAGTTTAAATACAATCAGACGAAAACTGTGGACTCTAAAATTACTGGAATTTTTAGTTAAATTTTCATAGGGCCCCTTTTCCCATGTTACTTGACGGATCATACCAAATTTCAAAAGGAACGATCCTTATGTTGGTACAATCATTCTGTGAAAGTTTAAATACAATCTGATGAAAACTGTGGACTCTAGAGTGTTAACGAGGATTTTTTTATTAAATTTTCATAAGGCCCCTTTTCCCATGTTTCTTGACGGATCAAACCCAATTCTGTGAAAGTTTGAAGAGAATCGGATGAAAACTGTGGACTTTATCGCGTAAACGAGGATTTTTTAATTAAGTTTTAATTAGGCCCCATTTCCCGTGTTTCTTGACGGATCAGACCCAATTTCGAAAGGAACGATCCTCATGATGGTACAATCATTCTCTGAAAGTTTGAAGGGAATCTGATCGCGTAAACAGGGAAAAGTTTAACGGACTGACGTCGGAAGGACGGACAGACGCAAGGATGCCGGACAGGAAAAACGCCATCGCTATAGCTCTAGTGGCCTTCGGCCAGTAGAGCTAAAAACCATAGTCACATTATTGTTAGCTCTGGGCTGAAATTTGGATTTTATCTTTTCAATTTAGCTAATGGTTTACTGATTCTATTGAACATATTTGTAAGAAGACAAAATAAAGGAAGAGAGAGAAAGAGAGAGAAAAAAAAAGAAAAAGGAAAAGAGAAAAATGGACAGCGAGAAAGGGCGAGAGAGCGTGCTGAGAGAGAGAGACAGACATACACAGAGAGAGATGGAGAGAGAGGGGGGCGTTATGATAATTTTGTTGAATTCCCTGTTTTTCCACTATAATTTAAGCCACATTGATTTAAGCAAAATAGAAGGCGGTTAATTCTGCTTGAATTCATTTGTCAAAGCAGATGAGGAGCCTCTAGTTCTAATTTACCACTAGCATGATGCACCAATTTGTTACATAATTCTCAGTCCAGGATGTTCAAACTTCACAAACAGTTACGGTGAGTTACGCGTATTTAAGAAGATTGTCTTTATATTTAGCTTTTATTGACAGCTATTCGAACTGATTATTACCAACAATGTTCAGTATTGTATGCGTTGAGTTGAGTTAAAGGAACATTTGGGAAATAGGGTCCCGGACTGAATTTCGAAAACCAGATACTAATCCCTCCCCAAAGGTCGCGATTACTTAGCAATTTTTCTTTTGAAGAATATATTAATATTAACATACTTTATTTTCTAAATGCTCCCCAAAGGTCGCGATTAACTAGCAATTTTCCTTTTGAAGAATATATTGATATTAACATTCATTATTTTCTAAATGTTTGTTTTCAACTAATGTTTTAATGATAATAAAAAAACCAATAAATATTGTTGAATTCTATATTCAGTTAGCCAGGGCGCACTAAGCAGGGTGGATGCTTTTTGCCCGTCAGATTGTGTGTATGTAGAAAGGTACTTGTACATCATAACATTGAAGACTTTATCTCTAATTCACAGTCACATACACAATTACACATAAGATATCATTAAGGTAAGATATTATGCAACAGGAATCTATATAGATTACTTAAAATTGCATCTACACTGTAGCTAAAACACTATACTATCCTTAGAGTATACCAAACATTAACCTATTCCCATATAATCCCGCTTTTTTACGTCTCTAAAGCAAAAAGCTTCAGAAATCATTGTGGACAATGAAGAAATTGCTTGTAGCAAGCATTTTCTTCATTGTCCATAATGTATTCTACCCTAAAATTCAACAAACTAGAAATTGTTAGTATGCAACTTATTTGAACAAGACTCAAGTTTTGTCATGTGGGAAAAGTTAAAGCATTTGCAATAGAGCAACTTGTTGTGCTGAAACTTTAACCTATCACACAACAATTTGTTTTTTGATGCATTGAAGATATATCAATTTAAGAAAAATGATAGAAAAAGAAGAAATTACTATTCCCACAACGTTTTCTATCCTAAATGGCTCATATTTATAAATTTGCATTCAAAATAATTAGAATGAAAAGGATGAAAGACTTTGAAGAAATATGGATGAATTTTTTAGATTAGATTAAGAAGTAATCATGTGTCGTCTATACTCACCACTGCCTCCTCAAACCAAAACTTTCTAGAATCATCTGGAAGTATATAAGGTACATATCACATAGAAGATGACTCTTGCAGCTTTTATAAAGTATTTGAATAATGATTGATTCAAACTGAAACTTTGGGCCCATGTGATCTCAATGGCACTTATTTGTTTCATGTTTAATGAAGGAATTCTCTAAGAATGTCTAATGAACTGTGAACATGAACATAATGTCCATGGCATCATTATATAAAAGGATAAAAAGACACGGTTTAAATGAAAGGCATCTTTGCAATTTAGTTATTTCTAAAAATGGACTTTCCACAGACTTGCATTTTCACTGCAACTTGTTTGATTTGGACCAATCTAAAAGTTTGTTGTTGATACTGGTTTGATAAATAAGCCTCATCCATGTGTTATAATATCAAACTAGTTATTTTTAGTGTCCCTTTCAGACTGTTTTGAATCAAATCAAAATCTGAAAAAATCTTACCTCCCACTAATCTCTCTAAGTAATCTCTGACATGAGTATTTTTGTGTACTTTCGGGATTCCGGATTTTCCCTGGAAAATGATTTGTGTATCATTAGATTTCTTAGACTGCTAAAGAATGTCCTTCAGAGTGGATGAACTTCTCTTACAGTTTATACTCAGTAGATTGATAAAAAGTTTGATTTGACTTTTAAAAGGCTTCAAGCTAAAGTCTGTCAAACTCTCATTCTAGATAAGAAGAGTACTTTCCCTTTCATCTTTCAGTTTCTCTGTGCAAAAAACCTTAATAATCGAAGGAAGAAAGTTTCTTGTAATTTTTATTTCAAATCTTGTAAATTTTTGTAAATAGGCCAATACCTAAAGTTTAGTTTGATAGGAGAATTTTCGCCCTCCTTCTTGAATTCAAAAACATTAATATAGTTGACAGATTTAACTACTTGTTTTAACAAGATTTGTTTGTGAAATACCATGCCCTCATAACAGCCCTTTTTTATGAGATTTATGGTCATGCCAAATATATGCATTATATCTTGACTAAGCTTGAAGAAATTATTAATGTTAAGTTTTTTGACTAAGCTTTGCTAAAGTTTGACCTTAACAATAACCATAACCTTATCACATGACCTCGACCTTGGTATCTGCAGATGCATATTGATGAGATATATTATAATTTGATATATGAGTACTGTATTATGAGTAATTGTAAATATTAAGTTTTTAGTTTAGCTTTCAGATAGACAGACTGACAAAGGTCAAACAATATGCCCCTCAATCGTTCAATGCGAGGGTAAAAGCATTTAGTCAACCTTTCAGTGATAAGCACATAAACCCATGTACATGTGAAGTCTACATTTCTCCCCTACAGATTGGCTGCTGTTCAGGTGTGGCTGTTCCCGAGATTTAATTTCCGTCAGATAAAACACATTTACAAGTTATAAAAAAACAAAGAAAGGCAAAACTCAAAGCCTTAATCATACACAGTAAAAATACTGGTCAAGATAGTTAAAGGATTAAAAACAACAAACATCAAGTTGTTGAATGGTAAGATCCTTGGAATAAATATCTCTATCATATAAAGAAAGATAGTTATAGGATGAACAATTAACCTGAAGTAGTTGTGCAGCAAGATCCAGGGATACAGTTTCTTAATCATGTCAAGAAAGATTGATTATGGGACTAACAACAGATCTGAAGTAGTTGTATAGCAAGATCCATGAATATAATATCTATATTATGTAAATAAAGATTGATTAAGGGACTTACATCCAACGTGAAGTAGCGGGTTAGCAAGATACATGAATGTAATATATCTATCATGTAAAGAAAGATCGATTAAGGGACAAAAAACAAACCTGAAGTAGTTGTATAGCAAGATCCGTGGATATAATATCTATGTCATGTCAAGAAAGATTGATTAAGGGACTACCAACAAACGTGAAGTAGCTGTATAGCAAGATACATGAGTATAATATCTCTATCATGTAAAGAAATATTGATTAAAGGACAAAAAACAAACCTGAAGTAGTTGTATAGCAAGATCCATGGATATAATATCTCTATCATGTAAAGTCACCAATATACTTATTAAAATGTCTGGACGGTGGCATCTTAAAAACTGAAAATATAAAGTTTTGATTTATAATGTGAATAAAAGTCTGATTATCAGACATTCAATTCTGCAATCCCAGGGACATCTAAGCTGAAAACTTGATCTTGTCATCAAAATATTCCTATGCCCGACCACAAATAATAAGCACATTACCTTTGTGCTGTCCATAGAAGGTAATTTAATTTTGTGCATTCATGATAAGCTGCTTTTCAAAGAAGCTAAAAACAATCCTAAATAATATGTTCTTGTACACTTATGCATCAAAGCCACTTTTTAAACACACTTCCCTATAGTCAGGTTGTTTATTTCTCTATTAAAAGTTTTACTCTAAAACACTTTGTGAAAAGTGAGTACATCATCAAACCATTACCTGTGCCAAGGGAGAAAACTCTTGAAAGCTTGAGTGCAGAATTTGATGATATTCTGTACAAACTGTTTGTAAAATGTTCTGAAAAAAACAAACAAGAGGACCATGATGGTCCTATATCTGACGCTCCCCTGAGTATAATGGCTCACGGCTTTATTATTCATACAAAATATCAAAGCATTACACCTAATTATTTCTGAGAAGATTTTTTAAAGATTTTCTCCTTTAAATCTAGGTATGGTGAAGATCAAACTATATCAAGCTAGTTTCAGGAGTACTGCTATTCTTTGAAATATTTTTGTAGAGAGTCAAAAGGCATTGATTATATACCAGATGTCAAAACTCTAGGCCTCATGGTTTAGAAGGAGAAAAAATTCTATGATATCCTTCTTAATTTCTTTTTAAAATCTGGGATTGCACAGAAAAGGGCTTTTTTTCAGAATATGGTAATTCTATGAAGTATTTTTGTAAAGGGCCAATAGGTTTTATTACCAAATATTAAAGCTCAAGGCCTTATGGTTTTTGAGAAGAAGTTTTTAAAGATTTCCTTCTTTATTTCTATGTAAAATCAGGGATCACACAGAAAAGGACTAATTTTCAAGATACAGTAATTCTTTGAAGTATGTTGGTAGAAGGTCATTAGATGATGATTTTCACCAAATATTGAAGCTCTAGGTCTTTTAGCTTTTCAGAAGAAGATTTTTTAAAGTTTTCCTTCTTTATTTCTTTGTAAAATCAGGGATCGCACAGGAAAGGTCTAATTATCGAGATATGGTAATTCTTGAAGTATTTTGGTAAAGGCTCAATAGATGATGATTTATACCAAACATCAAAGCCATAGGCCTTATGGTTTGGGAGACGAAGATTTTTGAAGATTTCCTTCTTTATTTCTATGTAAAATCAGGGATCGAACAAAAAAGGACTAATTTTCAAGATATGGTTATCCTTCAAAGTATTTTGGTAGGGATTGATAGATGATGATTTATACAAGATTTTGAAGGTCTAGGCCTTATTTTTTGGGAGAAGAAGATTTTTGAAGATTTCATTCTTTATTTCTTTGTAAAATCAGGGATCACATGAAAAGGATAAGATACAGTCATTCTTGAAGTATTTTGGTAGAGGGTCAATAGATGATGATTTATACCAAATATCAAAGTTCTAGGTAATTTGGCTTTTCAGAAAAAGATTTTTAAAGTTTTCCTTCTTTATTTCAATGCAAAATCAGGGATTGCACAGAAAAAGGCCAATTTTCAAGATAAGGTAATTCTTTGAAGTATTTTGGTAGAGGGTTATTAGATGATGATTTACACAAAACATCTCAGCTCTAGGCCTTATGGCTTTGGAGGAGGAGATTTTTTTAAGTTTTTTCACTCTGTGGCCATGGCAACCAAAAGTTCTTCGTGGATTTCAATTCTTTGAAGCATTTTGAAAAAGAATGACCAAAGGGTCATTTCTTAGAAGTTTGATTGAAATTCCTTGCTAGTTTAGGAGGAGAAGATTTCTTTGTAATTGTGAAAGGACGGATGGACAGTTGGATGAAAGGACAATGACTGATCACAATAGCTCACCCAGAGCACTTCGTGCTCAGGTGAGCTAAAAACAAGAAATATGTGATTCAAAAATTACTTAGTATACCCCCGCATGCACTACCATAACTACAGCGAAAATGAAATTCTCCCTCAATGGTAAACATGTATTTTCAGTCAGCACTATGTAGGACACCTAGCTACATCTCCATATCAGGCATTGAAAGGATACAACTAAACAAGGCTATGTCCAAAAATAAACTATTGGCTGATAATAAACGAAGTCCAAAAACAGATAGTTGATAGCATGCAGATCTAAATTTGGTAAGCACCATGGACACCCCTAGTTGAGCATTCATATAAAGTTTAAAGTCAATACTTTAAATAGTTGCTGAGAAAAATATGATGAAAATATATGACTATACCAGGCAATGTCGGAGAATAAACTAAGTCAATGAACAGGAAGTAGTTAAGTTGCTGACCTAAATTTGGTAAGCACTATACACACTAAACACTGTTAATTTGACAATCATTTCAATCACATTCTGGAGAATCATGATCAATCAGCGTTCAGTGTTCAACCCGGTAGCAATCATAGTTTTCCTATCTGCGATCCATCAATACATAAACAAAACAATTCAATTAAAAGCATTCAATTATTCCAATCATTCACACTGCCATATAAGTTTTAGTGATAAATATTTTCGTTGAAATTAAATTTGGATATTCAAACTTTAAGAAATAACATTAATATTTTCTTTTAAGGTGATTCCCAATGTTGTTGGGATTTAATGAAACCTTTCAATGGTTGAATGATCGCATATACACATGAAAGCATTCAATCCATTCAGAGAGGAAAAGCGATCACATTCATTCAATCATGATCGTGTAGCGTTCAATAACCTTCAAATCAGGTTGTCAAATCAACAATGTTCTGTACTGTTGGACCCCTAGCTGAACATCCACACCAAATTTAAGTCAATGATATGAATAGTTGCAGAGAACAAGAGGACCATGATGGTCCAATATCCGTCCCTTAGTATGATGGCACAGGGCTTTATGATAAAAACAAAATATCAAAGCTCTATACCTAATTATTTTGGGGAAGAAATGTTAAAAGATTTTCTCCTTTAATCCAAGGTATATATATTTAATCCCACAATATAGCACTGAATTCAAGAGTATGGTAATTCTTTGAAGTATTTTGGTAAATGGTCAATAGGTTTGATAGATACCAATGTGGTTATGGTTTGGGAGAAGAAGATTTTCAGAGTAACAGCAACAGTAACAGTGTGTATTTAGTTTGAAGTTGCTAACACTTATGGTTTAGGAGATATGGTCTGGACAAAAATGTAACAGTAAAAACAACAAAGGGCAATAACTCAAAAAGCTTGGTATGATAGCGGCTCTTTTACATAACCCTACTGCACATTGTGATCTATAAGTGTTTGAACTTCCTAGCAATTATGGTTTAGGAGATATGGTCCGATAAAAAGTGTGACAGACAGACACACAGACAGATGGATAGACAGACTGATACCTATAGGCCCCAAACTGGTAACAATTGGGGGACTAATGATTATCAAAGCTCTTGGCCTTATGGTTTGGGAGAAGATTTTCAAAGATTTCCTTCTTTATTCCGATTGCACAGAAAAGGGCTAATTGTCAGAGAATGTTCATTCTTTGAAGTAATTTGGTAATTGGTAAATAGAAAATAATTTATTTACACCAAATATCAAGGCTCTAAGCAATATTCTTTGGAGAAAAAGATTTTCAAAGATGTCCCTCTTTATTATGTAAATTCAGGGATGGCACAGAAAAGGGCTAATTTTCAGAGTACGGTGAATCTGTGAAGTATTTCGTAGAGGGTTAATAGATGATGATATATACCAAATATTGGTCCGACGCCAGATGATGACCGATCACAAAAGCTCAAACAGAGCACTTCGTGATGAACCTCAACACCAAATTTGAAGTACATGCTATGAATAGTTGCTTAGAAAAGTTCAATGAAATATACCGCTAGACCAGTCAATTTCCGAGTATAAACAAAGTCCTTAAACTGGAAGTAGGTAAATTACAGACCTTAACCCATTCCCACTCAATGACACTCTTTGGCGCCTCAAAAGAAAAACAATTGGGAAATATTGTGTAAGATGAAGAAATTACTTGTTTTCTACCCCAAAATTGATAAAAAAAACTAAAATTTCATTTATCTTAAATTATCCTCTGCAACTTCTTTGAATCGGACCAGTCTAAAATTTTATTGAGTTGTAAAGGGTTAATTTTGTATGCACCATGAAGGACCCCTAGATGAACCACCACACCAAATTTCAAGTCAATGCTATGAATAGTTGCTGAGAAAAGTGTAATAAAAATATTGGTTACAGATGGATGGATGGATGAAAGGATGGATGGATGGATGGATGGATGGAAGGGCAGCTGAGGGTAAACAATTTACCCCCTCCTCTTCCACAGCGGGTATAATAGTCATACTTATTTTACAGTTAAGATAATTTTCTTATCAAGAATTCGTTGTCTGCTTCTAAAGTTTTGTGTAGTAAATTCATTTGCTAACATTCCACCTGAATGCATAGAATCTTCCCGCCAAGAGAGAGAGGTATATAAATCAGTTCGCATGTGCTCTTCTTTCTTTCTTTACAAATGTTGATCAACACAGGAACAGATAATATTCCCACGCCCCTCTCCTTATTATGAATACTAACTACAGAACTGATATTATTCGACAAGCATACTTAAAATAGAAAAGAAAAATATGATTGACATTGCAGCACAGGTTTTTAAGTACAACCGTGGTCAAATACTGGAACAGGGGTATCTTCTTTGAAGGCAGACCTAGTATTTAACGGCATAGTTGAAAATGGCTCAATAAAACAAATGATTAGCGACTTGAGCTAACAGTAACCAAAAGGGGACAAATCAATGTTTTAATTTACTGGTCCCAGGGTATTCCGTTATAAGGAAGCATTAAAATGCGATAGATATATTGGAAAAAATATTGTTAGGGATGTGCGGGTCTGTCTTTTCTCTTTGCAGAAGGTCTTTGTCTTAAGCCCATCAAATTTAGCTAAAGGTCATTTTTGATTAGCCTGGAGATGGATCAAGATTGTTTAAACACCACTTATTACAGTCGATGTAAGTGCCAGAATGGATAAACAGTGTTTTTAACAGCCCTATTAGAAGGACATTCTGACTTATAGAGCAGTGTTGACAAGTGGTGACTGAGTTATAGTGGAGACACCACAGGCATGAATCGTTGAGCATGTAACCATGTACTACAGCAATAGTTCTGTGTGCTAGTTATGGGTTTAAACAACCCAACCCCGCTCAAGTCGCTCAAGTGGTTGTCATTCCCTAGACTGTGGGTTTTTAAGTTATAACTTCGGAAACACAGTTATGCCTTTCATTTTGGCTAACTTAATGTTTACCAGGGCATTGCTCTATTCAGTCAGGGACCCACTGGGAAGAGTAATGTTTTGGCGGAAAGTTATACTAAGTAGTGGTAAAAATTAAACTAGTATGATAACCACCCCAAGATGCAAAGTTGTGTAAAGGTTTTGCCCTAGTACCTGGCCATTCCTGAAGTATTGCTATTGCTTTGCTATTAAGGGCTAATACACACTAGATGGTTGTCCAAGGACAACTGCTGTCGTGCCCGCAAGGTTTTGTAGACATCATGTTCCGGACAAGCACAATTTAGTGTCTGACCTTGAGCTGTGACCTTAAACTTGAAGCTATCCAAAAAATTCTTTCAAATGGCACATCTACTTATGATGGAAAATAATTGTGCCAATTTAATTTGAAATCTATCCACAATTGAAGGAGACATGCTCAATACAAGCACAATTTTAGTGTCTGACCTTGAGCTGTGACCTTGAATTTGAAGCTATCCAAAAAATTCTTTCAAATGGCACATCTACTTACGATGGAGAATAATCGTGCCGATTTATTTTGAAATCCATCCATAATTGTAGGAGAAATGCTCCGGACAAGCACAATCTCAGTGTTTGACCTTGAGCTGTGACCTTGACATTAGAACTATCTGTAAAATCTTTCAAATAGCACATCTACTCATGTTATTTTGAAATCCATCATTAAATGTAGGAGTTATAGTCTGGACAAAATCGGACGGACAGACAGATGGACTGATGGACGGACAGACTAGCTAACATACTAATGCACATACACCTTCTTATCATAGTGACAGCTATGTCTCGCTTACCGCAAGCAGGCTCGCCAAAAAGCAAGGGGAAAGCATTTTGAGCAGCCTTGTAATTGCTAAAATGCATTAAGTAATCCAACTTGCAGTCTAGTCATTAATCTGGTCAAAGTCACGGTAAAATGGTCTGTAATGCTGTAATTCCATTGAATGGAGTGGTCTAGTGTTGCTGTTATAGTCTTAAAAAGTACTGTTAGATTGTGAGGTACAGGATCAGCAGAGCTGGAAAGTGTGGTTGATATTTGGTAAACAAGAGGGCCAGTGGCTCTGGCCCTCACCTGAGATAAGGCTCTTTTTTCTTCAAGGCCTAAACAAAATGGGTCGAGAGAAAACCTCCCTTAACAAATAACTAAAATCAACAAGCCCAGTTTGGTTTAATTTGGCCAAAAAGGGTTGCCTTCTTTATTTCTATTTAAGCCTAGTCACCCTGTGGCTCTAAAATTTTATCAATTTTGGAAGAGGTCAATGTACTGATGCTTCATGCAAAATTTAAGATTCTTCAACTTCTTGGTTAGGAGGAGATGGGTTTTTTTCAATTATTTTTTGGTTGTCATAGCAACCAGAGTTTTCAACTGGTTAAATTCTTTGGTTGAAATCAGCCCAGTGGTTTCGGCGGAGTTGTCATTTTAAAAATCTATTTTATTTCGATATAAGCCCCCGGTCAATGTACTGATGCTTCATGCAAAATATCAAGACTCTAGGCCCTTTGGGTTAGGAGGAGATAATTTCTAAAGTTTTTATAAAGTTTTGTTGCCATAGCAACCAGAGTTTTAAAAGGATTTCAATTCTTTTAGCAATTTTCATATGGCATCACCCAAGGAAGATTCCTGCCAAATTTGGTTGAAATCTGCCCAGCGGTTTGGAGGAGATGTCTTTTTAAAATTCCTTCTTTATTTCTATATAAGCCCCACCCACACTGGGGCTCCACCCTTGGTACCAGAGGGTGATGATTTTAGCAATTCTGAAAGAGGTCATTGTACTGATGCTTCTTGCCAATATAAAGGCTTTCACCTTCTGGGTCAGGAGGAACCAAATTTTTTGAAAGATATAAATTCTTTTAGCAATTTTTAAAGGGCACCATCCAATGAACATTACTGCCAAATTTGGTTGAAATCCACCCAGCGGTTTGGGAGGAGATGTCGTTTTAAAAATCCTTCTTTATTTCTATGCTTCAATCCTAATATCAAGGCTCTATGCCTTCTAGGTCATGAGGAGATAATTTTTAAAGTTTTAATTAAAATTTCAGTTTGTTGTCATGGCAACCAGAGTTTTAACAGACTTCAATTGTTTAAGCAATTTTTAAAGGGCACCAACCAAGGAACATTCCTGCCAAATTTGGTTGAAATCAGCCAAGCCATTTAGTAGGAGATGTCATTTTAAAAACCCTTCTTTATTTCTTTATAAGCCCCTCCCCCCCCCCTCCCCTGAAGCTCCGCCCCTGGGTACCCGAGGGTGATGATTTTAGCAATTCTGAAAGAGGTAATTGTACTGATGCTTCATGCCAAATATCAAGGCTCTACGCCTTCTCAGGGTCAGGAGGAGATAATTTTTAAAGTTTTCAATTTTTCATTGAAATTTCAGTTTTGTTGCCATGGCAACCAGAGTTTTTTACTGATTTCAATTCTTTTAGCAATTTTAGAAGGGCACCACCCAAGAGACATTCCTACAAGACTTGGTTGAAATCTGCAGCAGTTTGGGAGGAGATGTCATTTTAAGATTGTTGACACACGACGGACGTTGCACGACGGACACGGGAAAATCAAAATACCTCACCATGAGCATTTCGTGCTCATGTGAGCTAAAAACAAGAAAAATAGTTGGGGGATCATCGTTGCAATACAAACTAGGGGTTACTCGATTGCTTATATTGTTTCTATGTCAATTAGGATGTGTCAGGATGGGGCCCAAAGGGGGATTTAGGGACATTCTTTATACATCTTTGTAGAGAGAAATTGTTGGTCAGGAGAAGATTTTTAAAGGTTTCCTTCTTTCTTTTATATGTAAAAAAGGGTAAGCTTAGGGACCCTAGGGACATTCTTTTAACAATATTTGTAAAGGGCAAAATTCAAAACCTCTATCCCTTATTGTTTCTTAGGAGAAGATTTTTACAACTGTCCTTGTTTAATTCTATGTACATTAGAGTGTGCATAGGTGGAGCCAAAATGGGGATGTTTTTTGGCAAATTTTTTACATAGCCAACAGGTGATGCCACATGCAAAATATCAAAGCTCTATAACTTATTTTTTGACAAGAGGAGATTCCTGATTCCCTTCGTTATTTCTAAGTAAAATAGTGTGTGACAATTGTTCTCAGATGAGCTAAAAAGCAAACTGTTGATTGGCAACCTGACATTGGAACTACAGCCTGAATAAGCTGTAGTGATGATGTTTCAGTTGTCAACAAAAAAAAATATCTGAAACAAATGTCGGAATTCAACATTTAACTTTCAGTCTCAAAGAATGTTTATTGATAACGGCAATCCGTTACTAGACCCTACTTCCATACCTTATCTACAGTGGCCAATAAAGATCTAGCCTCTTCAGGTTCACACATGGATAGATTCAGAGACACCATAGCAAGGACATCTAAACACCTGAAAATATGCTAACCTTTGGCATGACAATTCGACTCAGGTAATAAACAACATATTTTTTTTTAAAAGATATGAAGAATAAGCTGTAGTTAACAACAAAAATACATGACATAAATACCAGGGTTTAAATTCACACCTGGTCTAAATGAATTATTTAACAGGTCAATTGACTTTTAGATAACCAGGGTATTGGTCAATTAGCTGTTACAAGGTTTTGGTTGTCTAACCACTTTTTTTGAAATACTCTGTGGACAACCGATTTCATAAGTCATAACTACAGCTTATACTATTTTGTTGTTTGATATACATCAATATTAAAAATGTTCAAAACAAAATGTATTTTATAAGACATAAACAGCTGATTTGTTAAGTGTTAGCTTGAAAGTCAATCGGTTGTATTGTTTGGGTTAGCCCATTCCCACACAATGAAGCTTTTTGATGCCCCTCAAGAAAGAGAATTGGTAAACCTTGTGTGAAACAAAGGAATTGCTTGCAAACAAGCAGTTTCTTCATTTTCCACAATATTTTCTTCCAAGAAAATTGACACAAGAGGCCAAAGATTGTCCTAGAGTCTCAATTGAATAGAGCAATGAAACTTCAAAGCAGGTCTTATTTATGAAGAAACGAGCAACAAAATTTATCTTTTTTTTATGATGTTGATCAAATTGTCAGTAAACCAGTACCATTTTCAATAAGATTTATAGTTATGACCTGACAAACAATCAGATCACATTTCATCACGATTGAGCCAAAAATGTGGCCCCATACATAAGTTTAAATACAAACATTGTCAACAAGATTACTTTTCCTGTGTTTTTCAAATGCATCATTTCCAATTTTGATAGGAATCATCCTTCAGGTAACAATAATTCTTATCAAGTTTCATAATTTTGAGCAAGAATTGTGGCCCTTAGAGCATAAAAAAATATTGTCATGTAGGTCCCTTTCCCGTGTTTTCCAATAGAATCCAAATTTTAAGAAGGATTCATTTTTGTGACCATATATTTCTGGCTAAGTTTCAGGAAGAATAAGTAAAATATGTGTCCTCTAGACTTATCCCTTGTTTTCCTACCAAACCTTCCCATAATCGATAGGGTTCATCCTTCAAACATAACAAATATTCTGACAAAGTTTTATGAAAATTGAGCCAAAATTGTGGCCTCTAGAATGTAAACACTTACATTGTTGGCACCGCATGACTGACGCTAGACAACAGACATTCACAAAACTCCTTTCAGTTTGGACCAATCTAAAATTTTGCCATCTAGTAATGGGTTAAGCTTCCCTTCAGATATTAGCATTATGCATTGTGCAAAGTTTATTCCAGACACAAAAGACTAATTTTGAATCATTTGTATTCAATATACAACATTGATCTTGTATATTTTCTGTTTACATGATTTGACAAATGTATGGAAAAGAAAATCTTATTTAGGTAACAGAGAGTTCAAGATGAAGAGAGTTATTTTGATTTCAAAGTGAAAAATAAAATTATTGAAGAGGACATTTTTTGTTTTTATTTTCATCTTTAACAAAAAACCTAATCATATTGTATGAAGTCTCAAGATGAGGATTTTCATCTAAATATTAGCATTGTATCTTGAATAGGCTTAAAGTAATTCTAAATATTAAGTTTTTTGAAGACAGACAGACTGATGGACTATGGTAAAACAATATGCCCCTTATCTTTTGATGGGAGGGGGGGGGGCATCTATAATCCTTATTATGTTATTCTCAGTGTTATATCATTTTAAATGGAAAATGATGTCATCTACCTGTTAACAGAATTTTCTGAAGAGTGTGTTTTGTTCACATGCAATGTCAGTATTTTAGTAAGAAAGTTGGTAAGTATATAAACAATGTACTTACAATGCTTTCTGGTCATGGATTGGTTGTTTCTTTGACCTTAACTGCAAAAGTTGCAAGGCCATCTTTGGTGTAAAACCCTGAATACGAGACATGACCACTAGTTCTGCTAATTTCTCAGGGAAACTTTTGGCACAAATTTCAATAATCGTATCACAGTCACTCTGAAAATAAAGAAACATTGTTGCAATGAAAATGATGTTTTCCTGACAAAGTTTCCCACAGCTTGTTTTCTTCAATGCATTAAAATGTGGGATAGTGAGATAGTGGGTTAAAGGAAATAATTTATATGACCAAACAGACCAAAAATTTGAGCTATTTAAAAATTTAGGACTCTTTTGTATTCACAAGAATAACCTATGGGCAAGCTACTTGGGACACCCCCCAAAACTCACAAAAGAAATAGGTCTTCTAGCATTTCACAAAGGCAGCTAAAAAATCACAATCACTGACTTCTATTAAGATTATAGCAACAAATATATTTCATTTTACTATTTTCCTTAAGATTTTTACACAGATTTACAACACATTTCATGTAATAGTGGGCAATCAAAATGACCTTGATTTTGATATGATTTTAATAATCCTTCTTCATTTCTATATAGGACTTACCACCCTGGAGCTCTGCACCTGGGGCCTTGATTTCAGCAAGTTTGAAAGAAGTCAAAGTACTAATGCTTCATGCAAATTATCTACTCCGTCTGGATTTGGATAAGATGATCTTTTTATTTTTTTATTATTTTTTTAAATTTCAATTTTGTTTCCATGGCAACTGGAGTTTTATCAGATTTCAATTTTATCGGCATATTTTAAAGGGGGCCATCAAAGGAACATATCTTCCAAATTTGATTGATATAATCTGTATGGTTTTGTCAGAGTTGTCGTTTTAAAAATTGTTCTTTCTTTTATTCAAGCCAAATCCACGAGATCAACAAATTATCAAGGCTTTATGCCTTCTAGGTCTGGAGGAGATGATTTTTTGATTTCTTTTCAAATTTCAATATTGTTGCCATGGCAACCAGAGTTTTCAACGAATTTAATTTCTTTTAGCAATTTTTAAAGGGTCAACCTGAACTTGCTTGCCAAATTTGGTTAAAATCAGCCAACTGGTTTCATCAGAGTTTTTGTTTTGAAAAATCTTTCTTTATTTCTATATAGGCCCCATCCCCCCTGGGGCTCTGCCCCTGGACTCGTGGTTAATGATTTTAGCAATTTTGAAAGAGGTCGATGTACTTCATGCATATTATCAAGGCTCTTCACATTCTCATGCAGGAGCAGATGATCTCTAAAGATATTTTTAAAATTTTACTTTTGTTGCCAAGGCTGTCAGAATTTTCAATGGATTTCAATTCTTTTGGATAGTGGTGGGCCAATGATCAATTATAATAAACAAGAGGACCATGATTGCCTAAATCGCTACCTGTATTGTCTGCTATTAAAAAATGCAACTAGAGCCAAATAACTATAACCAGTTTCATGAAGATTGAACAAAAAGTGTGGCTTCTATATTGTGAACAAAAAATTGTCATTATGGCCCCTTTTCCTGAGTTTTCCAATAGAACCCTCCCATTATCAATAGGGTTCATCCTTGTGACTTGACAATTATTCTTGCCAAGTTATATGAAGATTGAGCCAAAATTGAGGTTTCTAGAGTGTAAACAAAGAAATTGTCATTAAGGCCCCTTTTCCTGTGGTTTCCAATAGAACCCTCCCATAATCAATAGGGTTCACCCTCATGACCTAACAATTATTCTGACCAAGTTTCATGAAGATTTGGTCAAAACTGTGGCCTCTAGAGTCTAAACACATCAATTGTTGATGCCACACAGAGCACAACACACGACGGATGACAAACAACAGACATTCAATGATCACAAAAGCTCACCATGAGCACTTTGTGCTCAGGTGAGCTAAAATCAGTTGTTATAGGCTTCCAACTAAGAAAGTTCATGGTTGATTAATTGGTTTGTTACAAGTTTCTGCTGGGTATTTGGTACATCTGGCTAGGAGTTCAGGCTTTTAAATTTAATCAGGGAAGATATTTTCTAATTTATTCTAATCATGATACGAGGTTCTTAAGATTATTTTTAGAGAAGAATCTTCGCTTTGAAAGTAGGCCTAATTGACCCATTGCTGCTGTCAATCAAGGAATAAACCTACCAATCAAAAAATTTATTCAGCCCAGACCTGAGCTTTTCAACTCAGACATTGGCCTCCATTTTGTTAACCTTTATTGTTGGTTTGGGACTTAAAAGTCATAACTACAGCTTATTCAAGCTGTAGTTACGACATTCAGGTCGCCAACCAAATATTTTACTTATTCATAACATGCTGCTGGCCATGAATTTTGTGAAATAACAATGTTAAAAATCTAACCGGGACTTGCTGTCGGAGTCAGTTGGCGTGGCCAAAGGAGTAAGTGGGTGATGCCATCGATTAGTCAATTGGCTTAAGAAGACCATTCTCAAATTCACCATCATTACAATCTATTTCTGAATAATTTTCAATACAAACAATTTTGATACATATCTAATAAAATTATTGATCGTCATACTCAGTCTTTGGCCAACCATCGTCAAACTCAGTCTTTGGCCAACATAAAGACTGAATTTCGTTCAAGTTATTCAAAATATGTCAAAACTACCCCTACTTGAAATGACCCTGTTACTCTGTGTGGAAATATCTTCCGTTCTTTGTTGAGTGCTTTGACCATTATTTCTCCTGACAGCATGATATACATACAAACTTCTACAGTTATAATTATTAAAAATATCTAAGCAAAGTTTTCTTCAAATTGAGATTCTTTCCTCTTTGACACATTTTTATGTTCTGCTTAGATCACTCAGATGTGCAGATTCTGATACACCTATAAAATTTCTATTTATTGAAGAGATGAAGAGAATGTTTTTTGTTTTCCTTCAAAAGGCACATCTACTCATGATGGAGAATAATTGTGCCAAGTTATTTTGAAATCCATCCATAAATGTAGGAGAAATTGTCCTGACAAATTCTGACAGACTAACAGACTAACAGAATAACACACATACACTGACATGTCATAATGACAACCATGTCTGGCTCAACGCAAGCGGGCTCGACAAAAACCTATACACCCTCATCTACATGAGACTTTTGTTTGATCACTTCACTTAAAATTTGAAGAATATTGGATGAATTAAATGAGAAAGCAGAAAAATGTACATTTCCATTATCATTATTGAGTTTTCTGAATCTAAAATTCCACAAATATTTTAAAGTTTAATTACTTATATAATCTACAGAGAGTTAAGATTGCTGTAAACCTATTTGTTATACTTGATTAAAATTTGTTAATAGTGGGACTCATTTGTGTTCTATGCTGGTCTTATTGATTTTGTTCTAGAATTCATTGCAGGTTTCAGATGTGGGCACCTCTTAAATGGCATAATCTAAATTATTTACTGTTTGATGTGAAGGAACAAATATCATTGATACATATATCAAGTCAACTGGTGATGTCTATGTCCCAAGTCAGGTCTTGGTTACTTTTTGTTTTGTGGTAATAACATTTTACTTAGGGAACATAATTGATTTTAACCTGATTTTGAGAATGAAGCAAGACTCCGTCAAAATACAAATCAAGAGTGTCAAAACAAAGTTTATAAGTTTTAGAAAAACAATATAAGTATCAATGCATAAACTATAAAGAACAAGGTGGCAAATTGTCACAAAATACTACTGGTTGTTGACTGTGGAAGGGGATTAAAATTTAAGTCTAATTTCAAGAAAGAGTAACAATTCACAATGATAACTTATGGTTCTGGTGTTTTTCTTGTTATCATGAGGTTTTGAAAACCATAGGCTGTCACACCATGAGAAATTTAAAACAAAATCAAATGTGAAAAACAACAAAGGGGAATAATTCAAAAAGTATGCCAGGTAGAGTTATGGTTCTTGTGACATGCACTTCCCCTTGGTGATATCTACCCACTTATGAAGTTTCATGATCATAGCTATTACACTTTTAGATATATAATCCAGACAAAATCCAAGTCTTAAAAACAACAAAGGGCAATAAATCTAAAAATAAGCAAGGAAGAGTTAAAGTTCTTGTACACTGCACTTCTCCTTTATGAGATCTATCTACCCTTGAAGATTCAAGATCATAGCTAATATACTTTCTGAAATATGCTCTGAACAAGTCCCAAGTATGAAAAATAACAAAGAGAAATAACTCAAAAAATAAGCTAGGTAGAGTTATAGTTTTAATGAGCTGCACTTCCCCTTGATGAGATCTATTTAACCATGAAGATTCATGATCATAGCTTGAATACTTTGAGAGATCTGCTCCCGACAAGATCAAAGTATGAAAAAATAACAAAGGGCAATAACTCAACAAATAAGCCAAAGGTAGTTATGGTTCTTAAGCACTGCACTAATCCTTGATGAGATCTATCTACCCCTGAAGTTTCATTATCATAACTTATATACTTTAAGAGATATGCTCTGAACAAGATCCAAGTATGAAAAACAACAAAGGGCAATAAGTCAAAGGTAGAGTTATGGTTCTTGTGCACTGCACTCCCCCTTTATGAGATCTATCTACCCATGAAGATTCATAATCATTGCTTGAAAACTTTAAGAGATATGCTCCAGACAAGATCCATGTATGAAAAACAACAAAGGGCAATAACTCAACAAATAAGCCAAAGGTAGAATTATGGTTCTTGTGAACTGCACTTCCCCTTGATGAGATCTATCTACCGGTGAAATTTCATGATCATAGCTTGAATACTTTTAGAGATATGCTCCGGACAAGATCTAAGTATGAAAAACAACAAAGGGAAATAACTCAAAAAATAAGCCAGGTAGAGTTATGGTTCTTGTGCACTTGTTTCCCTTGATGAGATCTATCTACCCCTTAAGTTTCATAATCATAGCTTATATACTTTTAGAGATATGCATTGAACAAGATCCAAGTATGAATAAAGAATGAAAAACAACAAAGGACAATAACTCAAAATATACGCTAGGTAGAGTTATGGTTCTTGTACACTGCACTCCCACTTGGTGAGCTCTCTCCATCCATGAAGTTTCATGATTCTAGCTATTATACTTTTAGAGATATACTCTGGACAAGATTTAAGTATGAAAAACAACAAAGGGCAATAACTCAAAAAATAGGCTAGGTAGAGTTATGGTTCTTGAACACTGCACTCCCATTTGGTAAGCTCTATCCATCCATGAAGTTTCATGATTCTAGCTATTATACATTAGAGATATACTCCAGACAAGATTCAAGTATGAAAAACAACAAAGGGCAATAACTCAAAAAATAGGCCAGGTAGAGTTATCGTTCTTGTGCACTGCACTCCCCCTTGGTGAGATCTATACACCCATGAAGTTTCATGATCCTAGCTATAATACTTTTAGAGATATACTCCAGACAAGATTCAAGTATGAAAAACAACAAAGGGCAATAACTCAAAAAAATAGGCCAACTCTACCTTTGGCTTATTGCCCTTTGTTGTTTTTCATACTTGGTAGAGTTATGGTTCTTGAGCACTGCACTCTGTATTGATGAGAATAATATAACTGCCAAGTTTAAAGTCAATTTGACTTACGATGACAGAGTTATGCTCCAGACAAAGAAGTGGACATCGCCCGGACAACCGGACGCCTGGACGCCACGGGTGATCCCATAATACGTCCCGTCTTCGACGGGAGTATAATAAAAGTAGCCTTGTTATGCCATAAAATACTTTCATACAGTACTGTATTGATTTCAAAGAAACCCATTAGTTTATTTATAAAATCAACTAGAAACCAATAATCAAAAATAATTTGAAACCTTTTGCCAAACACTGCTTTTAGAATTTTTCAACGAGGACTACCTAAGGAACATACCTGCCTAAATATACCTGATTGGTGAATTGATTCTTTAATTGACATAAAGGATTCATCTTTTCCCTGAACTTTAAATAGCCTAGGATAATCCATCCAGGCAATAACATAAGAACATTTTGCTGAAAATACTACTGACTCTTCAAAATCACCACAAAAGCAGGCTTCCACTGAAAGAAGTTGTATATAAACAGATCACCTTTCAACTATTACAGCTGTAGTTGAGACCTTTGGGTTCCTCACTAGTGATATGTAGAATCAAACTTTCCTCATATATACCTGTTTGATATCTAATGGATCCTCATCTAAGAAAAGAACATGTTTCAGAAAAAGGATGAACCCTTCACCATAACTATCCGAGTCCTGAAAAAAAAATACTAGAAATAGTACAACGACAATTTGATAATTAAACATTTGTAGATGTGAATTAGTCAGTTTTTTTCAAGGAACTCTTTTTTACAAACATCACCAGTTTGTATACCATTCTATGATTTATATAGCACAAAATACCACAGTATAAGGGGGAATTCCTTTAACCAAACAATTTCTTCTTTTACCACAATATTTTTGTTGACTGACTACATTTACAACATAAATGCTACAGAATATAAATATTTGTTCATTTTACATTACCTGCAAAATTCAGCAGAACAGTTTTGAGAGGAAAACCAATCTGATTAATACTGCAAACATATTTTTATAACCCACTACTACAAAGCACTCCATGACTAGAGGAAGAAAATTTACTCTGAAGTACATTGTGATAAATCTCCTACACTCACAAATTTCTTTTACTCTTTAAAGAAATTACTTTGCAATTTAAAAGCAATTTGATTAATGGTCAGCAGTCTTTTTCAATTTGGACAAGTCCACACTTTTGTAGTCTTAAATATCAGTTTTCTCTGATGTACCTTTAAATAGTGCTGTTTAAACTGCTGTATTTGTCTAATAATATCCACAAGGCCAAGACCAGACATGTTGTAGTAGGGTAGACACAGATACCATTCTTCATTACCTGGTCTGAAAAGTACAGTGAGCTTGTGAACTACTAATGCCTCCATAGCAGCATATTTTTAACAAGAGGGTTGTTGGCCCTGGGGCGCTCACCTGAGATAAAGGCTTTTTTTCTTTCAACAGTCTAATTTCATGTTAAGAAAGGTATTATGATACAAGTGGGCCAAACTTTATCCATAAACAGACTGTGAGAAAACTTTTTCCTTCCTCTGGATCCATGGGTTATAATTTCAGAAATAAGAAAGAAGTCAGTGAACTGGTGCTTCATGCATATAAGCCCCACCCCCTGGGGATCCGAGGATCATGATTTTAGCTGTTTTGAAAGAGGTCAATATACTGATGCTACATGCAAAATATCAAGGCTCTATGCCTTCTGGGTCAGGAGGAGAGTCACTTTTGTTGCCATGGCAACCAGAGTTTATAACAGATTTCTATTCTTTGCCAAATTTGGTTCAAAATGGCCCAGTGGTTTGGGAGGAGATGTCATTAAATGAAATTGTTGACTGACAACACATGATGCACGACAGACTGATGCAGCACAAAAGGGGATCACAAAAACTCACTTGAGCACTTTGTGCTAAACTAAACAGGTCTAAACTTTTCACATTTTACCCTGTAAATTTTTGATAAAAAGAAGAATGTAAACAGTATATGAGAGATACTTGTGCATATCATTAAAGCCTCTATTTAACTTCAAGTTTACAGAGAAATGATCTTTACTTCGAAAAGTTAAACATCAATAAGTCATCCTAATCAACAGCATGTCCTGTATGGCTTAGTTTAGTTGCTCATTCTCTTTAATCCTCCAAATTGATATCATAATGAATTTAATGGAATAATTTTACATACAGCATTATATGTTTAGCTAAATATCATAATTCATTGAACTTCAAAAATTTATCAATTTATCACGAAAATATCAAATTCCTGTCCATTGAATGCTGGATTTTTTTAAAACATATTCTCTATTATAGATGGAAACTCGACAAGCCCTATTTTTATCTGATTTTTGATGACTAGTCATAGAATATCATCTATTTACATTGCGTAGAATTCTCCGAGTAGAGCACAAGATTCATGGAGTAAATCTTGAATTGAAACCATCTCTGATTGGCTAAGGTGTTGCCCAATCAAATTTGACCTAAGTGTCATGTGAGCTTCAAGCAGTAAATGGTAGTATGTGTCGATAGCATTCTTCTGATATTTTGAACCAAACTGCACCTGTTGAGATAAAGTTTAAAAAATATTATAGTAAAAAAATATATTTTTCTGATTATTGAAATGTTGGTTTTAAAGGAGTTAGAAAAGGGAAGAAAATCTGATGAAATGTTTATCCATATATGCCATAAATCCCAATTATCCAGGATGGTACCATATTTAAAAGTGAGTACTGGTGTCTCACATAGTTTACAGATGTCCAAGACATTTGGTAAAAGTATAATTGCCGTTAATGATGTAAATCATCGATTACTGGTTACATATAACACCCACGAATCACCAGTTTAAAAATGACTATCTAACTTCTACTGACTTTAAACTATATATTGTAGACATATGCAAAGTCCTTATTATGACTGACTCTTCTGTCGTCTGCATTTATTAATAATTTCCATTTCAAATTTTAACATTTGCAGTGATTATTATACATGTAACAACAAGCCAAAGTTACCACCAAAATTCATCAGCAAAAAGAATTTATTCTTATTTTTTTTTTTAAATTTGACCGTTTGTTTGTTTTGTCCATATACTGTTGTTTAGCTACCAAATTTATGGTAACTACAACTTATTGTAACTGCTAATAATCTAATAAGTCCTTATACACAGCAAAATCTATGACTTGTGCAAATAAAAAGAAATTGAAGACTACAAATTAAGTGGATGAAATTTAAACCCATTCCCACACAATGATGCTTTTTGACGCCCTTAAAGAAAAAAAAGCTTTGGGAAACACTGTAGAAAATTAATTTCTTCATTTTCTACAATGTCTTCTATAGAGAAAGTTGAACAAATCCAGAATTTCATAAACTTTAAATTGTCATCTGCAACTCTTTTGAATTTGGACAAGTCTAAAATTTTGCTGTCTGGTAATGGGTTAACAAGGGGCCTTAGAGGGCATGTATGCTCTACTGGCTTTTATACTGAATATCTTCTGACAGAAAGACAATGTAGCTGATATTTTTTTAATGGTTATCTGATAAAGAAAAGTTGCTTTGTGAAGCTTTCTGACAAAGGTTCAATGGAATCAGAAATTATTTTAGAAGTAATGCCATTCAGACAATGACACCAACTTATCTCAAATGCACAAAACTGTTGAATTGATTGATTGAATGGGGTTTAATGCCATTTTTAACAGTATACAAAACTGTTGAAACTGCCTGTATTCATATAAGCTCTTGTGACAGTTTAAAATTGAGCTTTATAAAAGTTTGCTACAGAATAGTGACTCACTTTGACATTGGTTGTGAGGCGTGGGCTAATATGATTGGACGTTTTAGAAAAGAAAATCTTTAAAGAAAGAAAAGGGTTACAGACAGACACCATGATAATAGACCCCCTTGCCAAGGAGATAAAAATCCCATAAAACCCATGTTCCTTTACAGATCTTATTTATTTACAGTAATTTCAAAGAGAATCATCCAAGAAACAAATCTGACAAATTTGACATAATTTTGCACAGTAGCTTCTTTGCAGAAGACTTTTATATATAGATCATATAAGGAAAATAAGCTCTACCCATTAAAACCATAACTATTGACATATCCTAATTCATTCAAGGAATCTGAAAGAGCAACACCTAAAGAACATTTGTGTGAAATTTTATTCAATTCTGCCCAGTAGTTTCTGAGAAGCAGATTTTTTAAAGATTTTTCTATATAGACCCTATAAGGAAAACAAGCACTGCCCATAAACCCATTTGTTTTGACAGAACCGAATTCTTTCAAGGAATTTGAAAGAGGACCACCCAAAGAGCAGTTCTCTGAAATTAAATTCACTTCTACCAAGTAGTTTCTAAGAAGAAGATTTTTCAAAGATTTTTCTATAAAGAGTATAAAAAAAATAAGCCACACCCATAAAACCAATGCTTTTGATGGATCCAAATTCTTTCTAGGAATTTAACAGACAACCACTCAAGGAACATTTCTGTGAAATTTGACTTGATTCAGTCAAGGACTTTCTAGGAGAATGTTTGAACAAAAAGATTTTGGATGCAAGCTTCAACGTAAAACAGACTCATTGCTATGACAATTGTCTTGTTGGCCTTTGGCTATTGAAACTTTAAAATTTTGTGCTCTTGGGTCTTGGGTAGAGAGCAAATTCTTCATTTTTCACAATATTTTCAAGAGATTTTTTCTCAATGTTGTAAAAAGTAGGGTTGTGTTGGAATGGGTTAAACATCTGGGATTCTATTCCTTGTTATAAAAATTGCTTTTTAATAGCGCTTTCTTCTTTCTTTTTAAACATTTTCAATTTGCACTTCTAAACTGGATAAGGTAATATTTTACACAAATTACTTTGTTGAATTGAAATCCCCGTCCCCCCAAAAAATAGGCATTGCCCAAGAAGTATGGCCTTGAGTATTTTTTACCCAAAATTAATTTAAAATGGCAGATATACTCAAGATTAAGTACAAAAAACATACAGTCATTAGTGATGACATCCATAAAAAATAAAGAAATAACGCTCCTTAAATGCTCAATTTTACCAGATTACTTTTTGACCTTGAACTGTAGCCATGAAGTTGAAGCTACCTCAACATTTGTTTCAAAAGGCATATCTACTAAAGACAGGTAAACTTATGCAATATAAATTTGAAATCCATTCATAAATCTAGGAGTCATAAATCTATGCTAAAAGAAAGTTAATTATAACATTTGACCATTTTACACAAATACATTACAACTTCAAGTAGTCATGTACTTTTACACAAAATCTTTTAACTGTTTGATTGCGTTACTGACCAATTATTGGTAAGAATAAACTTGCTATTCCTGGCAGAACTGAAATATCTCTCCTATTTCATAAATGTCATCTCAACTCTCAACCAAGTATCACATTGCAAATACAAACCCACATCAACATTATAGTCTACTATACTAAGGGAAAAAAAAGTTTAGCAATTTTTTTCGACCTACATTATTTTTCAACGTAAATGTATAAACCTTATAAAATCAGTCTTGTTTGCAATTTTTAAAAGCTAACTAACTAATTATGCATTAAGAGCACGTTTTCCTCGCTTCTAAAGGCTGTCTGACGCAATTTTGCTGAAACACGTTCTGCATGTGCTTCCACATGTACGTGAAGTCTATATACACAATATCTATCCCAGTTTATTGATACTGCACTGAAACAGTCCAGCCAGTGGTATTGTTGTTCTTGCATCAAGGTCTTGCTACCATTTTTCAGCAAGATGATGCCCGCCCACATGTCGCTCAGCACACGTTGGACCTTTTACAGACCAATAATGTTGATGTGTTGGATTGGCCATCCAAATCACCGGATCTGTCTCGGATCGAACACCTAACATCTGGGTAGGAGAGTAAGAGACAGGAATGACATTAATAACGTTAGGAATGGGGTCGTATCCCTATGCTCATTAATCGTAGGCTCATTTCCAGCATGAGAAGACGCTGTAATGCTGTTATTGGGGCAAACGGTGGGCACACAAGATATTGAATCTTTGTGTTACGTTTACTTCCCTACCCCTACCATGCTTGACGCTGTACAACAAACACGTATGACCTTGAGATCATCTGATTTTTTTAAATACTGTGGCTAACACATAAAAGATCGATGTGTGAAAATATGGTTTGAATCCAAAGCCAGACACCGGAGAAATTGGCTGTAACGAACGAAATTGCTTAACTTTTTTCCCTCAGTATATATTATACAAAGTGATCAAATTACACTACCATGTCATGATAAAGATCTGCAATTCTTGAGTCCTCCAAGCCATACACATTCCAGACACTGCCTCTGAATTTATAAGAAAAATTGAAGAGATTTTTTCAAACATATTTTTTGTGAAGAATTATCTATTGTCACTCTTATTATATCAACAAAGGTGCTTGAGTGCCTGTATCGCTCTACAGGTCTGATTGTACTGATTTAGCAAATGGTGTTTTCAGGAATTCAATATAAACTGAATAATATTCACCATGTGTAGCAAATAATTTTTATCCATATTTCTTTTAATACTTCAAACTTTTCATTGTTTTACTAAAGTCAATTCATATACAAAGTCAGATGAAAAAGGTATTAATATCTTTTTAAAAAAAAATTCACTATACATGGACATTAGCCATGACCATAATAGCTATGTTTTAAACCAATTAAATTAATTGGTGGAATCGAAAAAAAAAGTCACCAGTCACTAGAGTGAAGTTTAGTTGAAATCCATCCACCAGCTTTCACCATATATGGAAATTAGCCCCGTCTATTCAAGCTGTGATTTTCATCCGATCAAAATTCTTTGAAGGAATCTGATAAAGGGTCACCTAATGATCATTCTTGTAAAATTTGGTTATAATCAACTGTTTTCTGAGAAAAAGATTTTCAAAGCTTTCACCATATATGATAATTAGCCCAGCCCAATGAAGCCATGTTTTTCATCTTATCAAAATTCTTTGAAAGAATCTGATAAAGGGGCATCTGAGAATTATTTCTTTGAAATTTGATTGTAACCCATCAAGGGGTTTCTAAGAAAAAGATTTTCAAATCTTTCATCATATATAGAAATAAGCACTGCCCATTAAAGCCATGTTAATCCTTCAATCAAAATTCTTTGAAAGCATCTGATAAAGGGTCACCCAAAGTACATTCCTGTAAAATTTACTTTTAATTCCCCACACATTAAAGCCATGTTTGTCATCCGAACAAAATTTCTTTAAAGGAATCTGAAAAAGGTTTATCCAACTAGTTTCTGAGAAGATGATTTTTAAAGCTTTAACAACAATTGGAATTTAGCCCTTCCCATTAAAGCTATGTTTATCATCCATCAAAAAAGTCACCCAATTATCATTCCTGTAAAATTTGGTTGAGAAGATATTGTAAATTACACTCAATTTCTCTTTTATCACACAAAATACTTCATCGCAGTCCATGGGAATGAAATAAAAACTGACTAACATTACACTAAAGAAAAGTGTTATATAAATGGACACATGAATTTCATAAACAAAAAATGCAAAATAAATATTTCCATTAAAGCTATGTTTATCATCCATCAAAAAAGTCACTCAATTATCATTCCTGTAAAATTTGGTTGAAATCCACCCACTGTTTCTGAGAGGAAGATTTTTAAAGGTTTCACCATATATGGATATTAGATCCGCCTGTTAAAGCCATGGTTTTCATCTGATCAAAATTTTTTGAATGAATCTGTAAAATTGAATTCTGTTCATTACTATCTGAGGAGAAGACTTTTAAAGTAAAAGTTTATGAATGGATGGACGAACACATGCAAGCACCCATGGGTGGTCAAACGACAGACACAACGCAAGGACAATAGCTCACTGCATAGTGGAGCTAAGAAAACTAGAGAAAATAGTTTTGATTCCCTTGTACGATTCAGAATTTTCAATCTTTATAACCAATGCCATTTGAAATATTTATTTTGCATTTTTTGTTTATGAAATTCATGTGTCCATTTATATAACACTTTTCTTTAGTGTAATGTTAGTCAGTTTTTATTTCATTCCCATGGACTGCGATGAAGTATTTTGTGTGATAAAAGAGAAATTGAGTGTAATTTACAATATCTTCTCTTTTATGTTAATGAAATGTTTGCTTTTTATATCAACACTCTCTTAAAATTTAGGTCAATGATTTCATTAACTTTTGAGATAAAGTCATGGCTTAATTTTTTTTCCTACACATAATCGAAACTTTGAAAAAAATGTGGGTAAAGAAAGAATTACACTGTAATATATTCTTTCACACAGAGTATTCTACCCTTCAATATGGTTGTGTATAAAGTTCTCTCCTCCTAACTGCTTGTGCCAAATCTCTTGCAATTTTACTTGTTTTAAATGTTTTTTATCTTGCAATAGAAAGAAAAGCTCACTGTGATGATTCTGCCATATTTGTATGAAGTATCACAAAGTTATCTAGCATTGCAACATCCTTCACTCCAAGAAACTGTTGTACACCACACATACATATATCTACATCGGGTTTAGGACAGGCCTACAACCAACCAAGATATAATGTCAACATTGAAAATATGTTTTCAAAAGCATTGTGATACCAACATATTTTCTCATATTCATGCAATGCTTTGAAAAATTTGATATGCAAAAGTTGAAATTTGAAATATAATAAGGACTAAGAAGTACACCTTATCATTACTATTTCTAAAGTCAATCCCTTTACCATAGGTTTTCTATAGGTTTATTCTTGATTAACCTTAATTTATCATGAAATTTATCCTTACTTGTTTAACATTGTCAAATGTCTGTGAATTATGCAGTGCTGCTATACCGGTCCTCGCAGTATATGTCTCCAACCCATTCTCAACAAGAACAAACAGAAGCCTTCCATTGGTTACCATCTGTAATACAATAAATAGATTCAGGTTTAACTCTGCTTTCTCCATTTTTATAATGGTATTTTAAAATTAGTGAATCTATGCACAGCTCCTCATCTATTAATGAACTAATAAAACCAGATCATACTAATAGATAAGGCTGAGTTCTAAACATTTGACCTGTAGGATTTCTCAAATCACAAGTCATAAAGCCACATCAAATAAGGGATTTTATGCCTAAATAAAGTCATTCTAACTTACAGTAAGTTAATGTACGTTACTTAACGGTATGCTTGGGTGTGGATTAGTTCCACAAGAAAAAACCTGCATAAACCCTTTTCTGTTCAATTCCTGGATTTTATGTCCCTGTGATTCTATGATAGAGAAACATTGTAGAGGAAAAAGAAATTGCTTGTTATTTTTCAAATCAAACACGCTCTCAATTGTCGTCTTCAAAACCTTTGAATTTGGACAGATCTAAAATGTTGCAAAGCGGGAAAGGGTTAACCCATTATCAAACAAACAAGAGTTTACTGGTCCAAATTGAAAGAAATTGCAGACAAAAATTTAGAATTGATAAAATTTTCTAAGTCTTTGTATAAAGGGGTAAAAAATATTGAAACTAAATTACTTGCTTCAAGCAATATCATTATTTTCGACAATATTTCCAAATCTTATTCTTTAATGGTATAAAGAAGCAAAATTGTTTTTGAATTGGTTAAACTTAGAAAAACTTTGCTTATTCAATATCTCTCATAAGATTTTATTTGGTGATATTAAATCATAGGACATGAAAATAACAAGAGGCCCATGAGGGCCTGAGACAATCTACTGGTTATCAAGTTTTCCATTAAAGAAATCTGATATTTAAGGAAGTTAATTGCTCAAAGAAGAATGCATATAGAAAAAAAAGGACTTTATCCCCTTTATTATTTTAAGAACAATCCTCAAGGCCCCTTTTCCCATGTTTCATGACAGATCCACTCCATTTCCAAAAGAAAGTTACCTTATGACCCTTCAATCATTCTGTGAATATTTCATCAGAATCTGACAATAATTTTGGACTTTATCACATAAACAGGATAGTTTAGAATGAAAATCAATATGACCCCTTTTCCTGTGTTTTCTGATGGATCAATTTCATTCCAAAAGGAACTTTCCTTACAACCCTACAATTGTTCTGTGAAATTTAAAAGTCAACTTGATAATGATTGTGATCTTCATCACGTACACAAGAATGTTTTGAATGATAATCTGTAAGGCCCCTTTTCCTGTGTTTCGAATGCAACAATTATTCCATGCATCTTTGAAGAGAATCCAATAAAACTGTTGACTTTATTGTGTTAACTCTTGTCATGCTATAAAAAATCCCTTTAGAAATTGCATTAAAATCAAAGGGCTGAAAGCACTGATAGTATTTGTTGTTCACTAATCAATACTTCTTTTGAAAATCAATTTCATGAACAGCTCTAATAGGAAAAGTACAAGCAGGATGTGTAGACCAAGATCAGACTGCACTTATGTGCAGGCTGATCTTTGTCTATACCTCCTGCATAAACCAGAATATTCCGAGTTCAGCATGACAAGGGTTAACAAAGATATTAAATTCAAGTTCTCATAAGGCCCCTTTTCCTGTGATATTTTACTGTTGGTTTTATCATTCTGTGAAAGTTAAAAGTGAATCTGATGAAATATTGGGAATGCATTATGTTTACTAGAATATTTAAAAAAAAATCATATGGCCCCTTTTTACATGACACTTGATGGATTGTACCCAGTTCTGAAAAGGGCCATTTAAGTGATTGTACAATCATTCTGTGAAATTTTGAAGTGAATCCCGTGAAATCAAGGGACATCATAGTGTTAACCAGAATATTTAAGAAAGTTTTTCATAAGGCCCCTTTTTATGTGACACTTGCCATTATCAGATCCACTGTCAAAATCAACAATTGGAATGATGGTTCAATCAATCTGTGTAATCTGTGGAATTTATTGTGTTAATGAGTTTATAGTGAAATCTTCATAGGGCCCCTTTTCTCATGATACTTTACAGAACAAACCAAATTTCAAAAGAAACAATTCTAATGAAGGTACAATCATTCTTTAAAAGTTAAAGAGAATCAATGAAAACAGTGGACTTAATTGTGTCAAGAATTTTTGTAACAAAATTTTCATAAGGCCCCTTTTTCTGTGAAACTTAACAAATCAGACCCAATGTACAAAGGAACAATCCTAATGAAAGTTTGAAGAAAATGATAAAGACTGAGGACTTTATTTTAATAATGATGTTTTGTAATAAAATTTTTATGAGGTCCCTTTTCTTGTGTCAATTAACCAATCAGACCTAATTTACAAAGGAACAATCCAAATGATGGTACAATCATTCTATTAAAGTTTGAAGAGATTCTGATAAAGACTGAGGACATTGTTGTGTTTATAAGGATTTGGTAATAATTTTTCATACAGCCCCTTTTCCTTTGATACTAGACAGATCAGGCCCAATTTGGAAAGAAACAATCCTAATGATGGTACAAACATTCTGTGAAAGATTGAACAGAATCTGATGAAAACTGCAGACTTTATCTTGGTGTAAAATTTTTAAAATAAAATTTTCATAAGGCTCCTTTTCCTGTGATACTTCAAGAATCAGGTCTCATGTCAGCATCAACTATCATGATTATTGTACAATGATTCTGTGAAGGTTTGAAGAAAATCCAATGAAAGCTCTGGACTTGATTACAAGGATTATAGATAAAATTCTCAAAAGGCCCCTTTTCCCAAGATACTAGACAGATTACGCCTTATTTGAAAAGAAAGAATCCTCATGATGGAATAATCATTTTGTGAAAGTTTTAACAGAATCTGATGAAAACTGTTGACTTTATTGATGTACTATGATTTTCAAATTAAATTTCATAATGCTCCTTTTCCTGTGATACTTGACGGATCAGGTCTAATGCAAACATCAACAATCATTATTATTGTACAATTATTTTGTGAATGTTTGAAGAAAATCTGATGAAAGCTCTGGACTTGGTAACACGGATTTATAGATGAAATTTTCATAAGGCCCTTTTCCAGTGTTTCTTGACAGTTCAAACCATGTTATGAAAAGAATGATAGTTATGACCTTCCAATCATTCTGTGAAAGTTTCATCGATATCTGATCAAAGCTGTGGGCTTCATTGTGTTAACAGGGTTTTATTAATTGAATTTTCATATAGCCCCTTTTCCCATGTTACTTGATGGATCTGAACCAATGCCAAAGGGAACTCTTCTTACAAAAGTATAATTATTCTGTTTGAGTATAAAGACTACCCCATCTCATCTATGGACTTACAAGCATTAATTAAGACTTTTTTAATTGAATTTTCCTAAGGCCCCTTTTCCTATGTTTCTGAATGGATCAGACCCAATTTCAAAGGAACAATCCTAATGATAATACAATCATTATGTGAAAGTTTGAAGTCAATCAGGTGAAATCTAGGGCCATGATGTGTTAACTAAGATTTTTTTATTAAATTTTCATAGGGCCCCTTTTCCCATGAAACTTAATGGATCAAACCTACTTCCGAAAGGAACAATCCATTTAGTGTAATAATCATTCTGTGAAGGTTTGAAGAGATTTGTTGAAAACTATGGACTCTATTGTGTTTATGAGGACTTTTTCAATCCAGTTTTTATCCGGCCCCTTTTTCCCGTGGTCCTTGATTGATCATACCAAATTTTGAAAGGAACAATTCTTATGATGGTACAATCATTCTGTGAAAGTTTGAAGTCAATCAGATGAAAACTGTGGACTCTGGTGTGTTAACAAAGATCTTTGGATTAAATTTTAATAAGGCCCCTTTTCCCATGTTTCTTGAGGAATCATATCCGATTCCGAAAGGAACAATCCTTATGATGGTACAATCATTCTGTGAAAGTGTGAAGAGAATCCGTTGAAAATTGTTGGCTATAGATTATTAATGAGAATTTTTTATTTAAATTTTCATAACGCCCCTTTTTCCTGTGTTTCTTGAAGGATCATACCCAATATAAAAAAGGAACAATCCTTGTGATAGTACAAACATTCTGTGAAAGTTTTATGGGAATCTAATGAAAACTGTTGACTCCAGAGTGTTAAAGAGGATTTCTTAAAAGTTTTTTTGATTAAATTTTCATAAGGCCCCTTTTCCCATGTTTCCTGATGGACCTGACCAAATTCCCAAAGGAACAATCCTTATGTTGGTACAATCATTCTGTGAAAGTTTAAACACTATCTGATGAAAACTGTGGACTCTAGAGTGTTAACATGGATTTTTTTATAAGATTTTCATAAGGCCCTTTTTCCTGTGTTTCTTGACAGATCATACTTATTTTTCGAAAGGAACGATCCTTATGATGGTACAATCATGCTGAGAAAGTTTGAAGAGAATCCAATGAAAACTGTGGACTCTATCGCGTAAATGAGGATTTTTTAATTAAGTTTTAATAAGGCCCCTTTTCCCATGTTTCTTGTCGGATCTGACCCAATTCCCAAAGGAACAATCCTTATGTTTGTACAATCATTCTGTGAAAGTTTGAAGTGAATCTGATGTAAACTCTGGACTCAAGAGTGTTAACAAGGATTTTTTAATTAAATTTTCATAAGGCCCCTTTTCCCGTGTTTCTTGGCGGATCCTACCCATTTTCGAAAGGAACGATCCTTACGATTGTACAATCATTCTGAGAAAGTTTGAAGAGAATCAGATGAGAACAGTGGATTATAGCGCATAAACGAGGATTTTTAATGGAATTTTTAATTAAATTTTCATGAGGCCTCTTTCCAATGTTTCTTGACGGATCATACCAAATTTCGAAAGGATCGATCCTTATGTTGGTACAATCATTCTGTGAAAGCTAAATACAATCTGATGAAAACTGTGGACTCTAGAGAGTTAATGAGGATTTTTTAATCAAATTTCATAAGGCCCTTTTTCCCATGTTTCCTTATGATGGTACAATCATTCTGTGAAAGTTTGAAGAGAATCGGATGAAAACTCTGGACTCTATCGCATAAACGAGGATTTTTTAATTAAGTTTTAATTAGGCCCCTTTTTCCATGTTTCTTGACGGATCTGACCCAATTTCGAAAGGAACGATCCTTATGATAGTACAATCATTCTGTGGAAGTTTGAAGGGAATCCTATGAAAACTGTGGACTCTATTGCGTAAACAAGGAAAAGTTTAATGGACGTATGACGGACGCACCAAAGCCAGACAGGAAAAAGCCATTGCTTTAGCTCGAGTGGCCAATTCTATTGTACATATTTTTTTTTAAATGTAATTAGACATATGTCAGAGTTGAAAGCTCAGGTCTGGGTTGAATAAATGATTTGATCGATCGGTAGATTCCTTGATTGACAATCGCTATTTGTCAATTGCTAGAGGTCAGCAAATTAAGCCATCCATTATCTTATTGCAAATTACACATACAAAATTTGAAATTTACAAATATTTACAATTACAACTAACCTGGAGAGCATCACAGCTATATTTATACGTTGACAATAGAGAGGGGCGGGGCATCAAGGAAAACATAAACCCCGCCCTAACCCCACTCATAAAACAGGATATATCAGCCATACTGTTATATCTACTGGAATGTAATGGGTTAACTTGTTCCTTCAGGGATAATCTCTCCTCTTAAATAGATAAAGAATGATGTGTAATTGTTTCAGTGTAATATTAATTCATCTCTAAATAAGAATAAAAAAGTGAACATGAAAAGTTAAGATTTCATAAGTGATCCAAGTGAATTTATTCCTTTAATTATTCACGAAATAGAAGTTTTATCAATCTAACATGAAAAACTAACAATTTTTTTTTTCATTCCACAAAATGACAAAATGGGCTTTTTATTTTATCATAGCATGGCAACATAATAAAGTCATCAGTATCTTTCGTCTCATTGACATACAGTTTCATAACAAATTCTCAATCGTTTTTTCCAATTTAACTCACCGATAAGATAAGTTGGTATCAGTTGAAGATGAATCCAAGAAAGATCACTCTCATCTAAATATTTGTACATCAGTGGAGTTAGAGTAACCTTTCCTGTTGTGTTATGATTTCCACCTGAAATTCACAGCATTTAATGAAGCTTATTATTATTCCATAATTATGATGAAATGATTTAATGAAAATTTTTAATAAGTTTAAGGGTAGTTGTCCAGGGATCAGAAATTCTAATTTTACTCATGTTACACCATATCCACATGACAAGATTTTAGACTCTTACAAATTGAGAGAAGTTGCAGATGACAATTTGAAGTTAATGAAATTTTTAAAAAAAATGTGTATTTCTGAGTAGAAAACAATGGTTTCCTGCATATTTTTCTTGAGAAGTGTAAAAAAGCAGGATCATGTGGTTATGGCTTACATAAATACTATTTTAGCTATTCTAATAAATGAAATTTCGGGAAAAGTGTGGGGGAAAAAATAACATAAGATATCCGCTTTCATTACCTAACATCTATCTACCCTTTCCAAGGTTAGACATCATAATCATTTAATGGTACAGAAAACAAGCTTCAACACTAATTGTCTTAGAGACATTTACTGAAACAGACATTCTAACAGCTCTTATTATCTATTTCTACAAGCCTTTCCTGTTTCACAAAATTTCAAACCTGTCCAAATTCAATAAGGTTTTGCAGACATAAATTCAAAGTGAATTTAATTTGAAAAATAACCAGTCAGTAGGGTACAAAATATTGTAGTAAAAGAATTAATTACTTGTTACAAGCAATTATTCTTTTTTCACAATCTTTTCTCAATTATAAAATCACAGGGACATAAAATTTCTCCTTTCTCATAATACTTTTTATAAATATATGCATCGAAAACATTTTTTTCATTTCAAAAGCAGTTTTGAATATTGTAAGTATCTTCTTCCAATTTGAACCAGTTTAAATTATAGTTTTCAGGTAATAGTTTTAACATAAGAAATTTACCCCTGAGATCTTTGAGAAGAGGCAAGTCAGGTTCTAAACTTGAATTAAAGCTGAATGACTGGAGATCTTTAAGATACACGGTACTCTCATCTGGCTTAGAATTCTGACCTATCTTGTTGGTAGTTGAGAAAGTCCATTCTACATATTCGTCATCATTTTCTATTGCAGAGTTTGGAATTTGCTACAAAAGTGTATTCTGTACAGTTCTAACTTTTAATAACAAGCTAACAAAATGATTTTCTTTCCTCAATTATAAAGTCCTGTTTAAAATGATCAAGCGCACCAGGTACTCGCTACAAAGGTTATCGCTACTGGCTGACCTCTGCTGCATCAATTTGGTCACTTTTAATGAGGTAATAACATCGTCTCATTTGATGTTGACTTTTTGAATTCCAATTTTATCACTCAATGACATATCTTGAATACTTGGGTGTTCATGTAAATAACAAATAATCTGTATCCAATATAGGGTGTATGAAAATGGGTGTTATTCTTCAAGCCAATCAAAACTTGTACTAGTTTTAGTTTGTTTTGACAGTTCTTTAAATCAATGTGTGGCTTAAATGCACACAAAAAGCTCCTGCTAAAAAAAACTGACTTTCAAATATAGGTGGTTTTCAGATTTGTACAGTTGAGACCACAATGGGGAGTCTAAAACAACCAAAACAATTTTGTAGCCTTAATTAATCCATTATGGGATGACAAAGTTAAGACAAGTCCAAATTGAAAAAGATACTAGATGACATTTAAAAATAGCTATCTCCATCGAATGACTGGAGAAGTGGGGGATCAAACTAGGGACCCTGACACTAAACTCTAGTGCCCAACTAAAACACCACATCCACTCCTGAGATTTTCTACAAATTCTAAAGTTGGAAAAGTCAAGACACTAGACAGCATGATCATCTAAATAGTTTGTTTAGAATATTCAATGATGTTTTTTTAGGAACTGAGACAAATCCTGTTTTCAAAGCACAAAGTAAAGAAAACAATTACACAGTGTAGATGATGGCCATTGTTGACGAATGCGAAAATAAAAGTTAAGTCTTGAATAAATAAACAAATCTAGAGAAAATGCTGGCGAGAAAAAAAGTCAATAGAAGTCATATTGATTTTCCTAAAAAGTACCACCTGCGCATCAAAAGTATGTATCAGACTTCAATCAAGGCAGATTATTGTAGTCTAGTTGTTAAAATGGTGATCATCATGTCGGATTTCAATAAACATGCGAGCCAGTCAATAAACAAAGTGTGACAAACAATAATTCACTGTATGACCTACAATACAGACAACAGTTTCTGAAATGATCGTGAATACTTCTTAAATCAAATTCAACAAATCAAATTGGAAAATTTTACTTCAGCTGTGTTTTTCTATCAACAGAAGAATATTTGAGGGTAACTTATTGATAAAAAAAGCAATGACTTTTATTTCAGTTAAAGTAAATCACCGGTATTTAATTTACACGACTTTGGATATATGTTTAGGAAAAGAAATTTACAACCACATCTAATGTCATTTAATTTCCATTTCACCTTGCAAAATTGACAGATTCGAAGATTGATAGGGTTTAGAACAGTAACAGATAACTGTGGGGGGTACGAATTTCTAGTCAAATATCACTAAATAAATTGCTTGAAAATTTATGGCTTGCCTAATTGAATTCAAATGAACAAGATGGATCAAACATTAGGTTATCAAAGGGATTTTTTTCTGAAGGACCTTTTTGCAGTCAATAGTCTCCTAGCTCAAGGGATTTCACTGGCATAAAACTTGGCAAAAGAAATGACTTCTGATTTGGCTTCTTAGTGACAGATTCGGCTCCAGTTTTTTCAATTTTGCAAGGTGATGGCAAAAAGAAAAATCAAACCAGGGAATGCCCTGTATAGACCACACACAACTTTGACTTCACGCTGTGACCTTGACTCTATCTGAACAAATTTTCAAATGGTGTATCTACTCATAATGAAGTACAAACATCCTAAATTACTTTTCAACTCTATTCCTGATTATGTAAGTTATGGTGCCTACAAATCAGACTGGCACACTGTGATGCACTATCTAAAACACATACCAGAGGGTTCAATATAACTATACTGTGGATGAATGGATGTATATATAAACATACAATTAACATTGTAATACATTTGAGCCTGTGTGTGACATTTCAGAGCATCATACATGAGCATAAAGAAATACTCAGAGCATCCGCACAATCTCATCAGAGTCTTCACTCTGTGCTCTGTAAATATCTACTGAGTCAAAGTCCTTTTGGATAATCAGCTAATATTTTACATACACTTTGTGGCTGTCCAGGCTGCACAATCTGTACACATTAAATACAAGTGAAAGGATTTGAAATGTCCAGCCAAGGCTCATTTCCACCCATACTTTTCATGAATTCTTGTTGACCTACCTTATCAGGAGTGAAAGAAGGGCTTGGAGTAGACACACTCCTATCACCAATCAGAGAAAATTTAATACTCTCCTTACGACTTCCATGTTTTTTGGTGACAGCTTCATTGAACTTGGGTGAGCTGAAAATAAAGAGTATGTAAAATTAAACACAATTTCACTAGAATGTATTTTAGATTCTTGTATAAAATAACCTTGATAAACTTTCCATCGTCAGAAAAACTTAACTTGATCTTTAACCCTTGTCATGCTGAAACAGGAATATTGCCCTTTGGGCAGGAGGTGTAGACAAGATCAGCCTGCACATAAGTGCAGTCTGATCTTAGTCTACACCTCCTGTGTTTTCTTTTAAAACCAGAGTTGTATATAAAATCAATTTTCAAAAGGGGTATTGACCATTGAACTAGTACTACCAGTGCTCTCAGCCCTTTGATTTTAATGAAATACTGATGAGATCTTATTCAGCATGACAAGGGTTAATACAAGTTTTCACTATCCAGCCTTAACTCATTACCAGACAACAAAATTTTTCACTGGTTCAAGAAGTTATAGAAAAAAAATCAAGTTGATGAAATTTGAAATATCCTTGTATATATGGATAGAAAACATTGTGGAAAAAGAAGAAATTGTTTACATTATAAGCATAAGCATAACAAGAGCACTGCCCACAGGTGCCAACTCTTGGCTGCAGGTGCTGGATAATGCAAAATTTTTAAGTCGAAAAAGAGGCATAACTCTTACAAAAATGCTTTTAGAGTTATCCCCCTTAATAGTCTAGATAGCTCTCCGAAAAGAGCCGAGCTAAAAATGGCATATTGTGTGGTTATGTGTGTAAAAGCCAAATCTATAGGTTATACATGTTTAGACAAATGTAGTCATTCGAAAATTCACTTGTTTCTTAACCGATTACACAACTCACATTTAGACTGCTATGAATCAGTAGGAGTTGTACTCATTAAATAATATAAAGTAAATTAACCCTTTCCATTTAAATTCCTGGTTTATACATCCCTGTGAATTTATAATTGAGAAAACATTGTAGAAAAAAAAAGAAATTGCTTGTAACATGCAATTTCTACTTTTTCTATGATATTTTCTGCCCTACTGAATGGTTATTTTCCAAATTGAATCAAATCTAAACTTTGATCTGCAAAACCTTTGAATTTGGGCAGGGCTAAAATTTTGCAAAATGGGGAAGGATTCAAAGGAAGCATCTTATAAGGAAGCGTCTTATAAGGAAGATAACATTTCGGAAAAAGGATAATTGGCCAATCAGAGGAATTTTACCTTTTTCCACAAAATAACACTTTGATATTATACATAGAGGTTGTAAAAAAATGGATTGTCCCTCAAAGAATCACAGTAAACTCTAGAAGTGTATATTATGTGGGAATGTCAGATTTGACCCACTATAAGCTTTATTTGCTTTTATTGATATATTTGTACATATCAGAACTCACAAACAGTTCTAACTTAATCCATATATTGGTCATAGCATAACCATGTACTTTGAGTAGATTTGACAACCTTCAAACAAGATTTCTAATTAGCAGTATGGGAAAATTGTTGTATTAAAATTTCTTTTAACATTTATTTTCCACAATGGGTTTTGGCAAAGGAGATGATTTTGATTATCAATAAATGAAAATTTACACTATATCACAGCTCTCTATAATTGGAAGTGGGTCTTGAACAAATTATAGGTGCACAATTCGTAATCTCAATTTCTGAAATTTGGATCTTAATGTATTAAGTCATTTGAAAGAGGGGAAATAAAATGACTCTTGATAACTTTAAAAAAAAGAAAGTGAAGAAGCAAAATTATTTCCCTTTACGCAATACCAAAATGTCAATGAAGTTCAACCCCAATAGAACTGGAATCAGTTGGGAAAATACGATATCTTTTGATTTCAATGCATTAACATTGCTTTACTTGTAGCTTCAATGATGACTCAAGTACACTTTTGATTTCTACTTGCAATTCAGTTCTTATTGACGTCACATGAGGACTAAAGCCCGACAGATAAATTCCAATGCTTCAAAGAAGGTCATAAGGATTACATTACATCAAATTAAATTTATTGGGAATTTAGTAGATTTATTGCGAAGGTTTTGTGAAAATGACATTAATACCTCTTGAAAAGGCAGATACTTTTCCTGTATCAATTTGTCATAAAAAAATTTTTATAGTGAGGAATTCAATTACCTACCTAAAACTTTCAGTTCTGGATGTAAGACTGGAGGACACAGCACTTGATGATCTTCTTTTGACAGAGGACATCACAATATCCTGAGTTTTGTCCTGTGTAATTGAAATCTGACCTTTATAGTCATGGGATATGTTGATCTGAAATACCTGGGATAAAATTATGTAGATACCCAAACTTTTTATGCGGTTTAAAAAAAAAAATTGATCCAGTAGTTACAGGACATTAGTCTGGACAAGAATTGTGGTGATCCATGTATTTACCCAATCCCATACAATGATGCTTTCTGACACCTCTGAAGAAATACGATTTGGAAAACATTGTTTAAAATGAAGGAATTGCTTGAACCAAGCAATTTTTTCATTTTACATAATGTTTTCCACCCAAAATGTTGAAAAAATCTAAAATTGATAAACTTTGTATTGTCATATGCAACTCCTTTCAATTTCGACCAGTCTAAAATCCTGTAGTCTGGTAATGAGCTAACAATATGCACATCTTTTATTCAAATAAAGAATTCCTTTGATCCTTGCAAGATATTGTTATTTTTTTTTCTTTTCAGAAAAAGAGAAGGGTTAAAAAAAGGAACAGACTGACCATCCAATGGATTGACTGTCACAAAATGACTCATATATATGCCAAACATTTGATTTTAGGGATTTAAACAATATTACTACAGTGGTCATATCATGGATGGCAGCATGAGCACAGACAGGCATCATAATCATGTTATTCAGGTCTTATTTGACTTGTGAATTGTAGTTTTGACCTTCCTATTTTTACCTTTATAAATTGTTCTCATGGGGTCATTTTGATTTTTTGACCTTTCAAATTTTTAGTGATGCATCTTATGTACTAGTAAAAACTATTGAAATTCATGTTTACTTTCCTGGTTTTTGAAATTTTAGACTGGTCCAAATTTAAACATTTTGCAGATAACAAATTTAAGTCCATGTTGTTTGAAAAATGATCATTAAGTAGGTAAGAAAATATTGTGGAAATTGAAGGAATTACTTTTTACAAGCAATTTCTTCTTTTTCAACAATGTTTTCTCAAGAATAAAAACGAAGGGGCGTAAAATCCAGGGATTAACAAGGAAAGGGTTAATAATAAAATAATCATAATAACTGAGTCAACATTGAAAAAATAGTGGTGCTTTAACACCTGTATCGCTCCACAGGCCTGAATGTATTGAATAAGCAAATGGTGTTTTCAGGAATTCAATTTAAACCAAATCATATTCACTATGTGTGGGAAAATAAATCGTGTCACTTACCGTAGTTCTTTTAAATAGTTCTAGAGAAGTATTTTAAACCTTTCATTGTTTACAAAAGTCCAGCTATGTAAAATTTATTTACTAAGTCAGATGAAAGGATATTAACAAAATTTCTAGAATTTTCACTGTATACCATATATAGACTTTTATTGACATCCTTTACAACAATGTTTCCATTGTGTATATATCAAATGTATGTTATAATATGAACCTGTAAATAACTGTACCGGTTGGATACAGTGATGTAAAGGATGGTGTCACCGATCACAGTGATATCATCCTTTACAACAATGTTTCCAATTTTGTTTATATCAAATGTTTGTTATAATATGAATCTCAACTGTACCGGTTGGACACAGTGATGTAGAGGATGGTGTTACTGTTTCCATAATTTAGTAATGGATAGATACCAACTGCTTCAAACAGTATACTCTATAACCTATACTGCAGCTGGGAGATTTTATAATAGCACCGGAGATATATCATTATATACATGTAAACCTAGTCTTTTTTAGCACAAAATTGATATTAATTTATATCTTTTCTTTTTCTACATGTATTAGAAAATATGTATTGTCCTCCATGCATATTGACCATTGTGTTTTGTAAAATTTGTACAGTTGGCTCATGTTTGTGCCATCATGCACATTGGGCATCTAATTTGAAATAAACTTGAAACTTGAAACATAAGCCACAACCATAAAAGCCATATTTTTAAACAGATCAAAATTAAACAATAGATTCTGAAAAAAGAGTCACCTTAGGTTTCTGAGAAGATTTCCAGTGTTTACAGTAAATACTATACATGTATATGGAAATTATCCCCCTACCACCGGTGCCCAAGAAAAGGCACTGTTTTTCATCCAGTAAAATTCATTAAAGAAATTTGATAAAGGGTCCCTGAAGGATAATACCTGTGAAATTTGGCTGAAACCAATTTACTGGGAACTAGGAACTTCTGAGAAAAAAAAGGTTTTAAAAGTTTTCACTATACACCTTATATGGTAATAAGCCCCATCTATCAAAGTCTTGTTTTTCATCCAATCAAAATTATTTCAAAGTACCTGATAAAGAGTCATTAAAGGATCATTCCTATCAAATTTGGTTGAAATCCATCCACTGGTTTCTGAGAAGAAGATTTTCAAAGCTATCACCATTATATATGCAATTTAACTCCGCTAATTAAAATTATGTTTTTAATCCAATCAAAGCTCTTTGAAGGAATCTGATAAAGGGTCCCCCGAGGATCATTTCTCTGAAATTTGGTTGAATTCTGTTGTTTACTGTCTGAAGAGAAGATTTTTAAGTAAAAGTTTACAGACAGACAGAAGCATGCACACACTGACACACACTCAACAGACACAACGCCATAACAATAGCTCCCTGGCTTTCAGCAAGTGAAGATAAAACAGTCTTTTGAGTCATTTAAAGGCTAGCACAAGCCCTGTTTTGTTATGTAGCCTTCTTGACATTTTATCCCTAATGGTCTGATTGGTATAGATTGAAAGAGTTTCAGGAAAAAAAATGACTTTCATATACCCAGTTTTTATGAAAAAAGAATGTTCGCAAAAAATACATTGCAGAAGAAGAAAGTGATTACTTTTTACCATGTTTTCTTAAACCATAATCTCACTAAATTGTAAAACCTTATGGTTGCATGGTAATGGGTCGAGAAACTACTCAGTTTTATGGGAAAACAAACTAAATAACTTAATATTCTTACCTGAACGTATTCAGTACATGCACTTGCAGCATAATCTTCACACAAGCTAAATTTAGAAACAGGAATTTCATATGTCAGAGATAAAAATAAAATCATGTCATGATAGGTTGTGGATGAATTTGGTATTGTCTTTTCAACCAACTGATAGAGCTTGACAAAACAACCAGAAACAACCCCAAGGTTCCCAGTCTGTTGACATGATGTAAGGGTTTCAACTCGATGTTCAGATGGAATGTCAACCACCTACAAAAGAAAACGGTGCTATAATTTATTTAACGAATTTTTCAGAGATAATGCTGTTAAAGTTTTATCCAATTGTAAAAGAACAAGCTGGTGTTCACCACTAATATTTATCAACTGATAAAACCTTGTGAGGTTCCCTAAATTGTGTGTTTTACAATTTAATATTCCATGGGTAAAAAGGTTATTATTTCCCTTATGGGTTTACATGACCTCTAAGCACTGGGACATCTAATTCAGACATCCTATTCTATCCATGTTAAGAAAGCAGTCATCGTATGATTATTATGAACAATATTTGTTTTTTCTTTATTTCCAAGTGTGGCTCCACAGAATCCTATCAAATGTCAAATTAGAATGTAATTTGGGTTGTGCCTTGTGAGAAAACAAAATTGATAATTGCTGATATGTTTGACCTGAGACTAGAAAATAAAAAGAAGTAAAATAAAGGTAAACATTTCTCTCAAAAAAGTAATGTCTGTTTACATACCAGGGTTCTCCCCAGAAATTTTTGAAGGCGTAGTGGCAAATGCGCGGCGTATTGTCTGTTAACATCTTGGTATGACTATACATAATAAAGGTCATTAAAAGTGCTATTTAGTTTGATTATTGACATCTTGTTGTTTTATTGAGAGTTATTCTTGAATTATATTCTTCAACTTTTTAATTATTATAAGTTGATTTATCTATTCTGAGGCTTATTTTGATACCAACCAATCGTGACATTACTCAGCTTACTTCAACTCTCTATTCTATTTGTTGGAAAGGGCACTAAATTGTCTCATAAAAAGGATGTGAAAAGGAAAGATAATGAAAGAATATACCCAAAAGTCTCATGAGTAAAAAAATGTGTCAAGTGCTTGTCTATTAGATAGGATTAGCTTTTCATGCTTGGCCATTTTATCAAGTCTGTCCAAAAATCATATCCTTGAGGACTCTTTAAAAAAGCATGGAGTGTTGGACTGACGAAAAATGCCCTTCATCAGAAAAAGAATAGAAAATATTATCAGTAATTTCAAAAATGTATTTATAAGGTTCCTGTGTGAAATACCTGGTTTCATTTTCAAATTTTGCATCTTAAAGAGCTCTTAAAGATTCTCTGTGTAAAATTTGAAATGCTCATTATTTGCCCATTCGGAAGCCTTCGACTGTCTGACACTATAACTATTCTTCTAACAGTACTTTCAGCTTTTTTATTTCAATAAATTAATAAAAAAATGTATAATATATCAGCAGTGTCCAACCTTATTTCTCAAATTATGATTTCAGCACTTTGGTTTTCAAAAGAGGATTTTGTTTTCCAAATATTATAGCGTGAATGATCTTTTCCTGATTCTAAATAATTATTAAAGCATTACTTTTTATAAAAAGAAATCCCTTATTGGTCTAAGGCATTCTCTTCTTGAAGTGCTTTCAGCACTTTGATTTTTATGGGGGTATTATTTCTTTTTGGGTAAAAAACATGAGAGGATGAGATATTATAAGATGATTACTAAAAGTATAATAATTTTTTTCATCAAACTTTTAAAACAAATTTATTGAAAACATGGGTTGAACAAACAAGGGTATGAATGTTTGAGATAATGCCCTCCATGTTGGATAAAAAATAAATGGACTTATTCCAGAAGATACATGTGTGTAATTATTAAACTGAGTTGAAAACAAGAGCTTAGTATAATTAGGATGGCTTCTATACAAATCTGTCTTTATTATTTTGGCAAATTCTCGTAAGGAAAAAAGATCGCGAAAAGGGTATGTTTTCAGCGATCAATGTATGAAATAAACTGACCCAATAAATCTTTCCTTCAAAAAATTAAATTTTAAACCACTGTGGCTTTAGTTTAATAGTTGTCACATCAAATAACCACATCTTTTACTTTTAACTAGACCAATCTCAGCCGATGGGTGACAATTTTCCGGAACCGGGTCGCCATTTTGAATTCATTGTTTACATATTGGTACCTATCATGCTTGGTGACTGATAGCGAGGTACCAGTGGGAAACTGAGAAAAAATCGATAATCACCAATTAGTAAGAGTGTAAGGGTCTTATCAATAGAGATGTTATGTAAAACGTGGTATACAACATTATAGATAAAGAGCCTGTCGTGTCCGCGCTTCTGCAGCCAATTTTAATGGTTTGCTTTACCCTTTCTTCTGCTTGAAATTAAGCCGTATCGGTGACCAAATTTAGGCGTATCGGCAATCTGAAGGCGTATCGGCAAACTCTCTTAATTAATGAAGGCGTATCGGGGCCGATACGCCATAATGGCCTGGGGAGAACCCTGCATACCTCCAACCGTTTCCCAATTTCCACATCTGTGCTTCTATATCCAAGGCCTGCAACTCTTACTCTGGTTCGGAACTTGTCCTTGATTATATGAGCTATATTCCAGTTCAGATAGACTTTAACTGAAACAACCTCTGATCGTTTTGATGTCTTCTTCTCTACACAAACGATATAATCACCTGAAACAATTAAATAAAGTAAGAGCAAAATGTACGTATGAAACACTTATGCCCCTCAACAGCCTTTTCAACAACTATGAATTGTAGTCTACAACTCCTTTGAATTTGAATCGGTTAAAATGTTGTCATCTGGTACAGGGTTGAATTTCATTTGCAACCTTAATTAAGGGTCAAGTTTTAAATATGTTACAATGCAGTTGCCTTTGGTAATCCTGTACACCGTCTAAGACTGCTCACATTAATGACATTATGTAACATCATAAAGCACTAGTAAATTTTGATGAGTCATAACAGCAAAACATCTCTTTTTTCAAAAGTTGGGATGGTAGTTCTATTCCAAGATACATAAATCTATGCTGACTTAAAATAAGTAGATTTTCATTGCCAAATTTCTTCCATATCATTTTTATATTCTAAATCATGATGCAAGCTCATTTTGATCACTGCACATATTAATCTGACATAAATGGACTTTAAACAGTATTTCAGTCATAAATTGCAGTGGCTGGAGCACCTAACAATGGATTCCTGGTATTTCTCACACTGGTACTACCACTACATCCTTTCCTAGCCTCCAGCTGCTACTCCACTGAGGTTTACAATAATCCATCCATTGGCGAGAGACAAATTTCAGAAAGAATATGTGCTGCCGCCAGGGATTGCACCCATGACATTCCACGAGACCAAATGGACATAAAAAAATCAAGACTGTGTTGCTGTTAATGACAATTTTTGCAATCTAAGTGACACTTTGGTCCAGCAAAAATGCACTATACAAAAGTAAATTGGTCAGTAACTTCTGTATTGATTGTTTGTACACATGAAATGTTTTTAAAATTTTGTAAGTAAAGCTTAAGTGCACAGGAAAAGTGGCCAGAACTGTAAAGTTCATCTCTGATAATCTCTGTATCAAATGCTTGGAGAAGAATTTAATTCTTAATTTTTGAACAATAAATTGAATAAACAATAAAGTACCAAAATCATTATATTCAATCTGATAGACGGCTGCTCCTGTTTCAAAACTTGCGTACAAACGCCATTCGTTAGCCTTTTTTCGATCAAATATGTCAACACGTGAGTTCTTGTTTCCAATAAAAACTTTTCCGGCTCCGGTTGAAAAGCATACCGGCTCATTTACTACCGGCAAGATGGTCTGTGCGCGAAAATTATGACATCGATAAATTTTAACCATCTTCTAGTGCGCCAACCATCTTGTTACAAACAAATCACATGACAGTCATGTGACAAAAAACATGTCTGGGGTTATTGCCCTTACACCTATATCATAGACTGGTACCACTGTCAACTTTAACAAAAAGCCTTTGTTAAAGTCGACAGCGGTACCGGTCTACCTATCTCACAGACAACGGGCTGATAAAACTGATTGAATGTATATTGGGTAAATTGAAAAGTATATTAAAAATACGTTCAGTCTGAGTCATGATGGGTAAAATCTTTCGAACTTTCGAATGGTCGAGCTTTCCATGCAGCTCAATGATAGTTTTAAACTGGAAGCTCGCTGTCTGTGAGAAACCTAGTTTCGATAGATCTAGGGATAATAAACTACTTCAATCATATTTTTCCACTTATCAATTATCTTATGACAACAGGATCGACAGCCCGATTAGCTCATTTGGTAGAGCACTTGACTTCAAACCTCAAGATCACGGGTTCGAGCCCTGGGTTGACCATATCAACTAACTAACTAATTGTCTTTCGGATGAGACGTTAAACCGAGGCCCCGTGTGACGATGCTATCCATCGAGCACGTTAAAGAACCAGGCGGGGCTCTCAGTAGTTTCGTCCTGTATCCTTGCTAATCGTCTTCTGGGGGCGTCGCTCATATAGGCATGTGCCACGGTAGCGACGATAAATAAACGGAAATACAAACAAACAGGATCGACACTTTAACACGTAGGCCTACTACATGTATGTAACTTGGTCTAAATTTGAAATTCACTATAAATGTTATCTGCATCCTTTATCAAGGGGAAAAGTCTTCTGATATTGAATTAATGTAGAATGACATCAGATTCGGAATCATTATTCATTGAATGCGGGCCCAATTCCAATCTTGCTCAGTTTGCTCAATATGTTCAATCTGTGCGTGGATGAAGCCTTTCGTAATTTCAACTTTGTCCATATATCCATGCTTGCTGACATTTTTCCACTTACTAAATGTTCTGATTATTGATCTGGGCTAAAATAGTATAAAATTAGTAAATACAATTTTGGTGACACCCTCAAATCTACTTATTCAACTGAAACTTTCCTCGTGATGTTTGTTCGATGTCTGTATTTGTTATCGTATATTTCGGGCTTATACCCTGCTTAGGACTTTTTCCGAAAACCGAGTAACTCTCAAAACTCTCGAACTCTCAGAAAGACATATCAGACAAAACAGAAGATTTTTTTTCTAATTTCAAAAAATGTATATATTAAATCATTTTATTACTTAAGCATGAATACTTTGATACTGATGAACAGTCTGAATCTTTGGTATAATTAATTGACTGCAAAGTCACGTCAGTGAGTTTTAACCCGGCGTTGAATTCCGGATATGAAAAAATCTGAATTGGGTGAAAGGTACAAGCTACTAGTATTTAAAAATTCCCAAACGTAGCCTGTTTGACTAGTTACATGATGTCGTTTTTAAGCTTCACTAGCTCATTAGACCGTTTTCAAGTTAAGCCAGTGACCGAAGTTCATGGTCCGGCATTCATGCGGATTTCGGATTGAAAAACTAAATCAAAAGAGCCTTTTATATCGGACTGATTCAAATACATTGTATTTGGACGGTATAGCGATAAATTAAAATCCTCTCCAAAACTCGCACCAAGAAACCAGGATGTTGATAGATTTCAACCAAACTTTCCTTGCAACAGGAAATGTCCTATTTTTGCCCCTTTCAAGATCTGATTACTTTGAAGAATTATGACCGGATAAAGAATAAATGCAATGCGTTTATGGGCGGGCTTAATCAACATATGGTATAATCAAGAAAACTTTGGAATTGTACTCCTCAACCCGCCTGACACATGAGAAATAGGTCAATCGACACACCGTCAAACCATAAAATCAAATTATACATAATATATGCATTTTATCATTTTATATCCAGCCGTATGCGAATAAATAATGTTTGATTCTTACTTTAATAACAGCCACAACAATGGAAACGAGCTAGAAATCGGCCGAAAACAGCCAAGCGATTAATAAGTTTATAGATTAGGAGACTGGGAATCCGTCGGCCGCTCAAATATAAAACTTTAAGACCTAACCCGCAGATACACGTTAGTGAAACGGATTAGTAATTTTATATGGCAATGTTTATAGTGCGTTCATTCTAGCATATCTATTATTCTAAAAATATTGGATCTCGGTGTATCTTGAACATAATCCAGCGTAGCATCTTTTTTGTCGACTGATCCTCCTATCTCGACATCGTTTGTCTTGTTTAAAAAGACACTCTTCCACGTATTCATACAGTTATGTTGTCTTCCATATTATTCTTTTTATCCCAACAACCTTCAAAAACTCTTCTCAAAGGGCCGACGCAGGCCCTTACTTGTAGATGTTGTTACCGTTGTTGTTTTAAAAAAGCCTCACTGGATATTTTGATCCCTGAGAGGTAAAATAGGATCAATCTATTGACAGACGACAGTCGATGAAATTATCGCGTAAAATGTTGTTTTTCGGGCCAATACAGACACAATAGTGGACAAGACATGGGTGTACATTGTAAACGGGAGAATAGTAAAAACCGCGTGCCGGAAACGCAATCTAAAGTATCCCCCCTATGATCATTGAACAGGCATTTGTTTTTAGCTCCACTGGATGAAAGCCTGCAAGCTAATGTCATGATGTAGTGTCCATCGAGCGTCCGTCTATCCGTGCTTTTAGAAATCTTCTCATCAGAAAAAAATCAACAGAGTTCAACAAATTTCACAGATAGGATCCTTGGGTGAGCCTTTATCAGATTCCTTCAAAGAATTTTGATCGGATGACAAACATGGCTTTACTGGGCGGAGCTAATTCCCATATATGGTATACAGTGATTCTTTTTAAATGTTAACTTTTTCATCTGACTCAGTAAATGAATTGACTTGTGTAAAACAATGAAAAATTTGAAATATGGAAAGATTTCATTGACAAGATTTATTTGCCACACATGATCAATATGGTTTGTATTGTATTGAATTCCTGTAAACACCATTTGCTTAATCAGTAGAATCAGGTCAAGCGCCTGTAGTATACTTTTTATGAATAATAGGCCTACATAGCGCCTTTTATACACTGTTACATAAGGCGTCTCAATATCATACAGTATTTACGTATAGGAATTTTAATGTCATAACAAACAATGTTGATTATTGTCATGGAATTAAGGTGATAGAATATTATCTATGGAAATGTTCCCGCAAAATATTATTGTACTCGAAATAATTAAAATCTGTCAAATACAATCTACATTGTATATTGATGATAATGGATGCGTAAAAATTCTTTCTTTCATGTCCTATGGTATATTATCGAGATTTACGGTAGATTATCTCTAGCCTGATAATCTTACACACACACACACACACACACACACACACACACACATAATAAAAATTATAATATCAAAATGATAAACTCACTGTTTGGCTATATTTAGCCCTGATTTCGTTTATTGCGCATTTCTGAACGCCGTCTTCGTGCGACCAAAGATACTGTGGTGACATCACTAAGTTGCCATGTAATTAAGGTGCGGAATAACGCTCTTTTAGAATTTTACCTAAAAAGGATCATAATTTGCCCTTTTTTAGCATTAAATAACTGGAATAATTGTTTGTTTTTCATGTACGATCCATTTATCTTTCATTTCGTGAACAGCTAGATCATAATTACATAACTGTTTTTGTTCACTCGAGTAGATAAAAATCGATCTCATACTGCAACAAATATCCTCAAAATATGACTCATCAATGAAACTGAGAGTAAACGAAAACGTTGGCACTATTCCTGAAAAAAGTAAGTGTGAAGTATTATCACCGAGAAACGTCATTGTTAACAATTACTCATTCGGTCTTTATTTTAATGCAATATTTGCGTCATTTCATGTTTTGGGATTGATGTTCGCAGAGACTCGAAAAATGCCCAGACTGGGAGTATTTTTCGGGTCTCTGAAAAAGTGAACGACAAAAAAGTTGAATTAATCCTATGATCACTATTGAATGACGACGACCAATATACAGAACAACTGACCAATCGCAGCTGTTAACCAAAGAATATATCGAACTATCAAATCGTTCATTTATACTGGAAGATAGCTTTGAATTCCGACATTGGCCGACATTATGTGAAACAGTTTTGTTGATTTTACTTAAACGTCGTAACTACAGCTTATTCAAACTGCAATTACGACGTTTAGGTTGCCACGAAAGATTTTTTTTTCATATTACTGGCCATAAAATTTGCAACAACTACAAAAAAAAAAACACACTAAAAAACACACACACAACAAAACCGCCGTTTAATTTCGCAGTGGAACTTTCTGTCGGAGTTTGTTTGCGATAGAATCACTACTGACTGAAGATTTTTCCCTTTTCCGAATTTTGGCTAAGAATCGCTAATGACAGACGGGACGTCTGTTAATAGTGATTCCATCGTAGAATTATAATTGGCTTGCGTCATTCAATAGTGATTCTATCGTAGAACTGATATTGACTGACGTCTGTTCATAATGATCCTATCGTAGTACTGCTATTGGCTGATGTCAGTCAATTGCTATTCTGTCATAGTACATTTGTATTTGTATTGGCTAACGTCTGTCAGTGGTGATTCTATCGTAGTATTGCTATTGGCTGACGTCTGTTAATAGCGATTCTATGGTAGTATTGCTTTTGGCTGACGTCAGTCAAAAGTGATTCTATCGTAGTATTGATATTGGTTGACGTCAGTCATAAGTGGCTCAATCGTAGTATTGATATTCTCTGACGTCAGTAGTGATTCTATCGTAGTGTTGCTGTTGGCTGACGTCAGTCATTACTGACTCTTTCATAGTATTGCTAATTGCTGACGTGAATCAAAAGCGATTCTATCATAGTATTGATATTGACAGACGTCTGTAACTGGTGATTCTATCGTAGTATTGGTATTGGCTGACGTCGGTTTATTGTGATTATATCATAATATCGCTATTGGCTGACGTCTGTTAACAGTGATTCTATCATAATATCGCTATTAGCTGACGACTGTTTATAGTGATTCTATCATAATATCGCTATTGGCTAACGCATTTTAATAGTGATTCTATTATAATATCGCTATTGGTTGACGTTTGTTAATAGTGATTCTATCTTGGTATTCCTATCGGCCGACGTGTGTTTATAGGGATTCTATCGTGGTATTCATATTGGATAACGTCTATTATTAGTGATTTTATAGTAGTATTTCTATTTGCTGACGTCTGTTATTAGTGATTCTATCATATCATCGCCATTGGTTGACGTATGTTCATAGTGATTCTATCATTTTATCGCTATTGACTGACGTCTGTTATTAGTGATTCTATCGAAGTATTTGTATTGGCTGACATATGTTAATACTTATTATATCGTAGTAATGCTATTGGCTGACGTCTGTCCATAGTGATTCTATCATTTTTTCGCTATTGGTTGACGTCTGTTAATAGTGATTCTATCATAATATCGCTATTGCTGACGCCTGTTAATAGAGATTCTATCATAATATCGCTATTGGCTGACGTCTGTTAATAGTGATTCTATCGTGGTATGCCTTTTGGCTGACGTGTGTTAATAGTGATTCTATCGTGGTATGCCTTTTGGCTGACGTGTGTTTATAGTAATTCTATCGTATTTGTTGACTTCTGTTAATAGCGATTTTCCCGTAAACTGACTGACGTCTTTCAATAAACACTCTGGTAAAAACGTCTTTTGTGTTCGATTAGATATTTTTTTCAGCGTTGGTTAAGAATCAGCCAAAAAGGGAATCCGAAAGCGGCCTTTAGAAAATATTTAAACAAAACAACGGACCGAGTATTTGTAGATCTCGGATTATTTCGGGGAATATAATAATACTAATACTGAAATGAAGACAACAACAACTAATAATAAAAATGAAAAGTTATGTAGAAGATATATTCATGTTATGAAAAAAAATACAGAAACTCAAATCTTTCTTCCTAGTCCACGCATTCTAGCAAGACATGATTTTCATCCCGCAGTGGTCCCCTGCTTGAAAAGCCAGGAATCAGTTGAGGGTAGCGCTTACATTTATACGGATAGTACCGGAATTGCCGTTGGAAGCCTTTTGTTGCCCAGAGGCGGTGAGGTTAACCTATTTCCGCATAATGACCCTTAAGAAAAAAAATAGGAAAACATTTTGTAAAATGAAGAAATTGCTTATAACATGCAACTTCTTCAATTTTCCACAATCTTTTCTACCAATTAAGTATCTAAAAACTAAAATTTCATAAACTTTAAATTGTCATCTGCATTTTCTTTCAATTCGAACAAGTCTACCGGGTTAACCTTATTTCAGACGTGCAAAATTGGACTAATCCAAATTGTTGTAAATTACGGATTGTGGAAAAGGTAAGTGTCGTATTAGGGTAAAATGGGATAAAATGGGAATTAGTTTAAATTACTTTTTTTAATCCTTTCCTGTACAAACCCCGGATTTTACGTCGCTGTGATTTTATACTTGAGAAAACATTGCAGAAAATTCTTTTTCCAGAATATTTTCTACCACATAGGATGATTTCATCTCAAATTATACCCAATTTTCATTGTCGCCTGCAACCTCTTTGAATTTGTTGCACTCTAGAATTAAAAAGGATGAAGGGTTAGGCAGTGCATGTATAACCTTTTACTTGAAAAGCACGCAAAGACGATGGCAAAGAAGTTTTTCTGCTTAAACGTGTGCTTTTATTCTTCTTTTGGGTACTTTCAGTGAAACAATAGAATTCAAGAACAAAAAAGCATATAATGATTATTATGAACAATTATAATAATAAAATAAATTCCCCAAATCTGATAAATGTAAGCGGGTCCTTTAAAACAATTTATAATTTTCATGCAGAGTTTTCCAAGGCTCAATGTATTTTCTTCGGCGTGTCAATATACGGTATTGTGTGGTCATGTTTGGTCTCAAGATTTTATTGGTTAGATTAACGTCTAATTTTGATAAAAAAAAGTAGCACTATTAACACACCATCACGTTGAAAAAGTTGTTGACGGGATATACCCTTTTAGTGACTTTCTCCGCCCTTGTCCCTACCCTCCCGGCTATGTGTCCGCAGGTTCGACGGCTTTAGTATTTGAACTTGGAATTTTCGCGAATTTAAGTAAAAGATCGCGATACCCGCTATGCCAAGTTCGTGTTAGTAATCGTGTAGGCAATGACAGTTTTGTACCGCAATAGAAATCAGCGTGACTTTATAAATGTAGGGGAGACCGGAGCAAGATGGTACACTTTTCGAATTTTTCAAAATTCTGCTAATTTGGCTTGAAATGTTTGCAACATATATAATTTTGCATTTGTAATAGACTGGGAAAATGTATGATCTTTCCCCGTGTTCGGACAAGATGATACTAGTAGTAAGGCAAAATGATACAACATAGTTTTGCGATAATTAAAACTAATTGATAAATTCGATGTTATTTCGGATTTACAAAGAGTAACATGTTCTTTCTGGTTATTACTATGTGAATGTCGGTGGGCGGGAAGGCGGTCGGTCTGGCGAGCGGGCGTTAATATGCCGTGACCGTGTGTGCACATTTTAACAAAATGTTTGTCTACATGTTAGCTCGTCATGGGTTTGATCCCCGGCGGCGGCACATATCCTTTCCGACATTTGTGTCTCACCAATGGGTGTATAATCGTAAACCTAAGTGGTATAGCAGCTGGGGGATAGGGAAGGATGTAATGGTAGTACAGGTGTGAGAAATACCAGGAATCCACTGTTAAGTGCTCCAGCCACCGCGATATGACTGAAATACTGTTAAAAGCGGCGTTTAATCCCATTCAATCGATTCATGTGACCTCATGCCTTTAATCAACGTTTTTTGTGATGTAATGCCGCGTCATGCAAAATGGTAACTTGTCAAATTCTTCATGGAATTTTATGAAATTTTCACCCAATAATTGCTTCACGTGACCTAGCGCGCACTATCGGCGTTTTGTAATTTAATGCTGTGTCATGCTAAAAGGAGTCTAATCGTCAAAATTTTTGTGTGCGGGCCCCTTTAGAATACGTTTCCATAGTGAACTAGTCAAACTGGCCCCTCGTGAAACCGGCCACCGGTCAAACCTGCCCAAAAAGGATCAAACCGGCTCCACAAAAAGGTCAAATCGACCCCTGTTTTTAACAAACGGTCAAACCGACCCAACTTATTGTAAGATGTATGTTATTATAAACTATTGAACATTTCGACCTTTTATTCATACATATTATTTGTAATTAAATTTTGTTCTTGTAGAAATTGAAACCTATGTATGAAAAAAAATCTTTATACTTGATATAAAGAATTTTATAACGCTATATTCATGAACAAAAAATGAATGATATAACAAATAAAAACGTTTGTCTTGTGTCGAACAAATTAGCTTTACTGTATTTGATGTAAGTCAATGGTTTTAGTTAATTAATGCCGATTTATTCCGATTACGTAATTTAAGGCGAGTGCTAATTAGCCTTTTTAATAATCTGTATTCTACTTTAAAACATAAAAATTACGGCCTTTAACCCTATTAATTTCGGCGATAATACATTGAAGTTTCAAACTTGTGGAAACATCAGTCATTTGAAGCATTATCCAAAGATGTCTTATTAACCCTTTAACCCATTACCGCGACAAAATTTTAGACTGGTCCAATGTGAAAAGAGTTGCAGACGACGATTTATGGTCGATGAAATTCTAATTTTTTTTCAACTTTCTGGGTAGAAAACACAGTGCAGAATGAAGAAATTGCTTGTAGCAAGCAATTTCTACATTTTACACAATATTTTCCCAGGTGTGTCCAAAAGCGTCACTGTGTGGGAATGGGTTAAGCAGAGTTGTGAGCCTATTTGCTTAGTGGGTAGACCACCTAACTTCAAACCTCAAGATCACAGTTTCGGGCCCTGGGCTGATCATATCAACTAACAAACTAATTGTCTTTCGGATGAGACGTTAAACAGAGGCCCCGTGTGACGTTACTATCCAGCGAGCACGTTAAATAAACAAGGCGGAGCTCTCAGCAGTTTCGTCTTGTACCCCCGCAACAACTAACCGTCTTCTGGGGGAGTCGCTCATATGGGCATGTGCTACGGTGGCGACGATAAATAAACGGAAATACACACATACTTGATTTCCTCAAAACTTGGGTTCTAGCTTATAGGGTTGACCAACTTAACAAACTAAATGACTTTTGGATGAGACCGAGGCAACGGTGCTGTAAAGGCGTAGCGATGAGAATAAACGGGAATACACTTTAAGCAGGGCAAACTTTGGGCATACTGTTTTACCGGTGTATGTCTGTCTGTCCGTTTGTTTGTCTGTCCAAAGCTTAACCTGTAAAGTTTACTTGCTTACCTAAACTTAACCCCGAAACTATGCAAGGTTCAATGTTCATATAATATCTCATCACTTGTGTAAGTGATTGGTCAAGGTAAAATCTGGGGAAAATACATATGTATAAACTTGTTGTTGGAATATCGTTTGATGCAATGTGCCGCTTAGATTTTTTCAACCTTTGCTTTGCGAGAGACCACTTCAAACTGTGCCGTCATGCAGTATACACCTTTGTCCGTCGAACTGACGTCACTTAACATTTTCCGATTTGTCCTTTCTCCACAATATTTCACGATATATTCATCTACAATTACAGTAGCATTGTTTGGTGATGAATTTTTCATTTTAATTAGGCCGTGCTTAAGATATGCACATGTTTCTTTTCCTTAAATCTGGTATCATGTTATAATTGTATGTATATGAAGGAAACGGCCAATATTTCGTTATTCTACAATTAAATTGAAAAAAAAGAGAGAGAGAGAGAGAGAGAGAGAGAGAGAGAGAGAGAGAGAGAGAGAGAGAGAGAGAGAGAGAGAGAGAGAGAGAGAGAGAGAGAGAGAGAGAATACATCACAACGTAAACAGGGTGTTTAGTAAGGTTGAAGATCATTATTAAAGAAGCATTGGCATTGGAAATGCTTACCGACAGAAAGTCGATAATGGGACCGGTTTGACGGATTTGGTGCCGGTTTGACAGTAAAGCTTTTCATTCATCGATAGATGAGGGTTGAAATTTGAGGAGAAATTGGCTTTAATCATTTCTGGTCCAGGAAACGGATAAATTTTGACGCCAAGATGCTAATTTTTCCCACTTGAATTTTGTACCGACAGTGTCTATATTATGTTACAAACGATGAAAATTATCAGTCCTTTCTTGTAGAGTTTGATCAATTACTGATCATAGAGCTTTACTCTCTCTCTCTTCATAAAATCTTCACTATACTGGCTTGATATATTCGATTGATCGTGGCATTCGGCATTTCTCGGGCGAATTCCATGTAGATACGGAATCACCCGAGTTGTTACGAATGACACCGTGGGTTTGTTTAAAAAACTCTAAGTCGGGAACCATTTACAACTCAACCGACTGGTTCTCAATTCAGGATTGGTTCCTGCCTTCAATACCCATATATATACAAGCGCAGAAAAATGTGGTACAAGTAAAATGGCAACCTCCACGAGGAAAGGCATGTTGAAAGACGACAAAAGAAAGTAAGAGTAATCGGAGTATTTACACTAGAAACTATTAGATCTGAGTGCTGACACATAAGAACAAAATATTCATTTTCTTATTTCATTCAACTTTTTGTAAATACAATAGACTGTTTTGAGTTTTTGCTGTCTAAAGTCTAGCAATGTAAACATTGATTTAAGCAGACGACAAATGCAATCGTAGACGGAAATATTTTTGTGTTGCAGCTCAAATCTGTGTGATATAGTTAACCAGGGATATCATGTCACTTGTTAAGAAATAATAACCTTCAAAATCAAACCTTCGGCGACTTTTTTATGTTATCAATTTGCGGCTATTTGCTACCTATGGAGTCTTCTTCTGATTACTGTGCTGGAATCCTCTAGAGCATTGTCAAACAACTGTAACCTAATCAGAAATCAGACAAAAAACATCCTACTTTCTTAACTATAAATCATAGGGATGTAAAAACAGGGATTAAACAGGAAAGGTTTAAAGTTAAAATCAAGATCTTAACATTTGTCAAGCTATATCCAGAATATTCCTGTTTTGGCAGGAGGTATAGATAAAGATCTGCCTGCATATATGTACCTTTCAAGCGTTGCTTGGTTTAGAAATTAATTTTCAAAAGAAAAAAAAACCCTATAGGCGCTTATAGTGCTTTCAGCCCTTTGTTTTTAACACATTCTTTGAAACAAATTTTATTTAGCATGACAAGGGTTAACAAAAACTTTTGATAAGAAGTTTATGAAAAAGTAAGTTAAAACTATAATTAAATGCATTTCAGCTCTTTTTTATACCCCCGCATCGATAAGATCGGGGGCATATTGTTTTACCGATGTCCGTCCGTCTGTCCATCTGTCTGTCTGCAAAACTTAACCTGCCAACTAAACATTTTCCTATAACTATATCCCTAATTAAGTTACAATGCTAATATTTGGTATGTAGATAGGCCTCAATAAGGCACAACTGGGGAAGGTCATTTCATCAAGGTCAAGGTCAAAACTTTAACCCTTTTCCCTAAAACATTACTCAAAAACTTAACCTGCCAACTAAACATTTTCCTATAACTATATCCCTAATTAAGTTATATGCTAATATTTGGTTTGTAGATAGGTCTCAACAAGGTGCAACTGGGGAAGGTTATTTCATCAAGGTCAAGGTCAAAATTTAACTCTTTTCCCTAAAACAAAGAAAAAACAAACAATAAAAATCACCCGTTTCTAAAGAATTCCTGTTTCAGGGGCATGTTGTTTCACAAACACATCTTGTTTTAATCAGTGATTGTGTAGGGACATTAGGGCAAATGGTTGAAAATCAATGAAAAAATGCATGTCTGTATTGAGGTCATGAGATATTGTTTGTTTGATATCAATTATAAGCGCTTTAAACAGGATAAGTAAAAAACTATATACACATCCTGTAGGACAAGTTGAAATTGACAGAATTTTCAAACCCTGTTTGAATAGACTTAGACTCTATTAGAACATGGCTGTAGACAGATTATCATTGTAATTTAATCATGAAAATTCTGTTGTGTTAAGGTAGAATCTTGCTAAGGGATGAGAATCTATGTATTTGTTTGCTATGGTCTTGACATAATGTTATTATTTCAGGAATTTGGCTGACCAGAGTGTGGATGACTTCATGGCATCATTTAATGCTAATTCTGATAGCAGTGACACTGGTTCCTCAGCGTCCGCTCCCAAAAAACTGAAGCAGAAAGTAATCTTGAAGAAGAAACAACAAAAAAAAGGAAACAAAGAGTATTGACCCTTCTTTACTTTTACCAAAATACTTCAGAGCCTGTAATTGTGAAGGAGTGATGATAAAGAATTATTAACCCTTGTCATGCTGAAACCGGAATATTCCTGTCTTGGCAGGAGGTATAGACAAAGATCAGACTGTACAAATGTGCAGTCTGATTTTAGTCTACACCACCTGTTTATCCAGTTCAAGTCAGAATTATTGATAGAATTAATTTTTGAAAGAAATATTGATCCACACCTAGTGCTTCCAGTGCTTTCAGCACTTTGACTTTAATGAAATTCTGAACCAGGATTTAACTCAGGATGACAAGTGTTAAATGAGAAAATATGTCACATTTGCAAAAAGTTCGCATTCACACCAAAGACACAGATCAGTCTGTTTATCTTAATAGTCTGATAATGATAGGCTATAAAGATGGTGACTGATTTATAATTTCTCTTCATAATCAGTTAATATTTTTACACCATGTGGCAGTCCAATGTTTACCCTTCATACATACATGAAATTGTTAGAAATATCACATGCAGGCTTGATGAGATTTACTTTGTTAATCCTTGTCATGCTGCATCCGGAATATTCCTGTTTTAGCAGGAGGTATAGGCAAAGATCAGCCTACATTTATGTGTAGTCTGATCTTAGTCTACACCTCCTGCTTGTCCCTTTTAAGCCAAAGTTGTTTGTAAGGTAATTTTCAAATAAATTATTAACACAATAGTTGCACCCAGTACTGTCAACACTTTGATTTGAATGCAATTCTGAAGAGGATGTTACTCTGAATGACAAGGGTTAAAAGTATCCAGGAGCTACCAGACATTGTATTGTTTTGTGAAAAAGCTTCTTTCCTAAAAAGAAAGAAAAAAATACAGAAAGAATAGGCAATTTTCTCTTTATCTGTATTTAGTAAGTCATAATAAGATAGATCACACTAAAGGTATGAGATTGTGCTATAAACATTCGGAACTTGAAATCAGCTAAGAACTATAAATCACCAACATTTGAAATAGCAGGAGTTATTTAACAAAGATAAAAAAGGGAAAAAATCTGGACTGCAGAAAGTATACTAACCAATACCTACAAACTAGAGACCTTTGAACTATCGAGTTTTCTCTGCATTTAAGTTGGATTTATTCATTCTCAAACAAAATTTTAGAGCAATATTTTGACAGGGCCATTAAAAATGGTTTAACCTTCAAATAAAATAAAAGTTTTACTGCTTATATCTTAGACCAGGTAAAAGTCCAGGCTTACTGGCCAAGCATAAGTCATCACTTGACAAACTGAAAGACCAAGATCCTGAGTTCTACAAATTTTTGAAAAATGAAGACCAAGCCCTCCTGAACTTTGGTAAGATATTTGTAGCACAGTATTTTCTATGAACCTATTGATTACTCACGTTGAAACTAATACTCAAACCCAATAAGAGTATAATGACCACCTTGTGAGAAATTTCTGAAAGTCAAAATAGGATATTTCCAGATTTTTAAGGGTCAAAATCCTTGTTATTGAGTTTAACACGAGCCCTGTTGGTCAATTCACTTGACATGTTTCTTAGAAATAAATCAGTCCTGTTTCACATCTCTGTTAAAAAAATTAAAAAAAAAATCAACATTTGTTTCCCATTCCTGGGTGGTTAAATGGGAATTAACACAACTTTTAAAAATATTTCAGTCATATTGCAGTGACTGGAGCACCTAACAATGGATTCCTGGTATTTCTAATGCAAGTACTACTAATTCATCCTTACTGAGCCTCCAGCTGCCCATCCAGATTTGGTTTACATTTACCAACCCATTGGTAAAAGACAAATGTCTGAAAGGATATGTGCCACTGCCAGGGATCAAACCCATGAGATCTCATAGTTGAAGATTGGGATTCATGATTCGCTACTGACTGCGCTATATTGACGGCACGGTTCCCATTCCTGTAAGGGTCTCTAGGGGAATGGTGGATGGGTCTTTTAGAAAGGAGGGAAATTGGGAAAAGGGGAATTTTTTTTCACAGATCCACCAAATCCACAAAGACACAATTTTCTTGTCTATGTTTGAAAATGTTTTATAATCGAAAAATAAGCCAATTTGAGGTTATCAGTTTTATTTTTGAGTAAAATATGGTGGAAATTTAAAGCTATTAAAGATCAAAGTTCAAATAAGAGTGTTTTTTTTAAAGGGAAGGGGTCCATATTTCAGCCCCCAAACAGCATGATAAATGGCTTTGCCTCTTATAAGCTTTACGCACTGGGACGTTATATTATACAAAGTTCTAGGCTTAAAGGATAGTTCAAATACTAATAGTGTAGTTTTGAAAAAATAACAATTATGTTTATAAATAAGTATTAGAATAACAAGAATGTTTTTACCCCAGATGACCAAATTTTAGATTAATCTCAATCAGAGAGTATGTAGAAAAATATGTTTCGAGTAAAAGTTGAGAATCTAATGTCGTATAATTATGGTAGAAACATTGTGAAAAAGGAGGAATCATCTGTTACAAGTTATGTTTGTTTTTTGCCAAACTGTTTTTCAAAGAATATTTTCTTTAGTGAATCAAAAAGGAAACTGCTCGGAATTCGGATGGCAATGTAGCCAGACCACATAATTGACAGATTGCCAGCCATCTCCACTGACTCTAACAGGAAGTTTGACTTAAATGATTTATTTTTCAAAATTTATGGTCAATAACTTGTGACAAAAATTTAAAATGGTTGGTTGGCAATCTAAACATTTTGTGACAACATATAAGCCGCCAAACCAACATCAATGCTCAATATATATGTTAGAGTTCATTTCTTGTTTAAATGGATGACTTGATTGGTCTAAAGACTTTTTGATTCACAGCCAATTTCGGTCAGTTTGAAGTAGCCGCCGTCATAGCGCAGTTGGTAGCGCGTAGGACTGTCAATCTAGAGGTCCCGGGTTCGATCCCCGACGGCATCACTCATCCTTTCCGACTATTTGTCTCTCACCAATGGGTCGATAATCGTAGACCTATGTGGGATAGCAGCTGGAGGCTAGGAAAAGATGTAATGGTAGTACTGGTGTGAGAAATACCAGGATTCCATTGTTAGGTGCTCCAGCCGCCGCGATATAACTGAAAGATTGTTGAAAGCGGCGTAAAACCCCATTCAACCAACCAACCAATCGGTCAGTTTGAAATCATTGTCATACTTATTGTTCCTTGATTATTCAGATGTACCAGATTCTGATGTGTCAGACTCAGATGATGAAGACCAAGAGAGTGTGTCTGGATCTAGAGATGACACAAACGATGGTGACTCCGATGAAGAGGAAGATATTGATATACCAATGTCCTCTGATGATGAGGATGAGAGTGAAAGTTTGAAAATCATGAAAAAGAAAGATAAAGAAAAAATGAAGAGAAAAGTTAATGATGAGAATAAAAAAGTACAGGGAAATAAGTCTAATAAGGCAGTGAAATCAACAGGTAACCCTTTCCCACACATTCACGCTTTTTGACACAACTTAAGAAAAACAATTGGGAAAACATCGTGGAGAATAAAGAATTGTCTAAAACAAGCAATTCCTTCATTTTCCTCAATGTTTTCTTCCCAGAAAGTTGAAAAAATCTAAAACTCAATAAACTTTGAATTGTTGTCTACAACTCCTTTTAATTTGGACCAGTCTAAACTTGTATCGTTATGGAATTGGTTAAGAGTTAATTTTGCCCTCTATTTGATCCTGACTATTTTGACTGAACATTTTTTTCCAGGCAGATGTAGTCGCAATATTGGCCATCTGTGTCTTCAGATGTGTCTGTCCAAATTTGTCTGGTCCATAACATCTGCATTCATGGATCAGCTTTTATGTAACTTCGCAAGACTTTTATCCATCACAGGTTGATGTTTCACTTGAAACATTTTTCCAGATGGGTTCTCTGTCAAGGTCATGTATGATTTTTACATTAATTGATAGATTCCAATGCAAGTTTGCTTTCTTATTCATAAGTAGATGTGCCATTTTGAACAATTTATTCAAGGATGCCTGAGATCAAGGTAACAGTTGAAGGTAATTTTTTTAGAAAACCAAAGGTATTGCTAGAGCCTGAGTGACATTGTCTGCTGGCAAAAACTCTTAAGTGTCATATCCCTCTCATTTAAGGATTTTGTATCAGTTCATTATCAAAAGATCAATTTATACCATAAAAGGGTGTTACTCATAATTGGTTTTTGCCAAATTATGTCTGTTTTGTGGACTTTTTGTTTACTATCCCTTAAAGGTAGGTATTGATGTTTCTGAAACCTAGATAAGAAAAAAATACCAATTGCCGAAAACATTTAATACTTTAAATTGAGTCAGGTATTATCTAATAGGCTTAAAGTGGCTTTTTGGGGTTATATTGGAAAGTTTCAGGAGATTTCAAGGTTATTTTTATATATCACGGAATTCGGCTGTCGACATGGAATGACCTCATTTGCACATGACCCAAAGTCAACTGAAGGTAACAAATTTACTAGCAAAACAGCCAACATCCTAAATCATGTCACATGAAATGATTAGCGCAAGACTACGATAAGTGTCTATATTCGTAATAATGCTTACGACAATTTTGGACTGATCCTTACAGAATTAAAGACCAGCTAGCGAACATAACTCCTGACGATATAAGGATGATGTTGGTTAGTTGTAATTTAAACTAAATGCAAGGTTCCTACGGTTATACGCACCACGTGAATGACCCTATATTCTTTGCAACTGTCTCAGATTAATTTAAAAATATATTAATAGCCCACGTAGGCTATGAGGGAAATACCCTGCTTCTTTCTGATAAGCACCCTCTGGTTTTTGGAAAACTACTTTTCAGAATATTGTATTGAAATAGTATCTGAGAGGAAATTAAAAAAAGTTAAAATCTGTGACATGAAAAAACATCGATACCTATCTTTAACAACCAAGTGACCCCCCGCTTAGAGATAAACTTTGAAATGCTCAATGCTAGTTGTCCTTAGAAAAACAATATTTTTATCTCAATCTTTAAATAATTTCCTAAATGACAGGTCATAGACAGGTAGTGTAGGGCATGGTTTGTGCAGATCATTAAAAAAACCTTGAACTTAATCATTGCTTTATTAAAGTCATAAAGATGACTAAGAGCCTTGTAAAACCCCTACGACTGTTACACAGCTTGAAGGGTATAGTTTTGTATCTGTCCAGTTGGCTTATCTCAAGCAAAATCTTGTTTTATTGTTGGCAGATATAAAATGATGTCTTCCCCAGTTCACAATATATACTGAGGGAAAAAAGTTTAGCAATTTCGTACATTACAGCCTATTTCTCCGGTGTCTAGCTTTGGATTCAAACCATATTTTCACGAATCGATCTTTTATGTGTTAGCCACAGTATTTAAAAGAATCAGATGATTTCAAGGTCAAACGTGTTTGTTGTACAGCGTCAAACATGGTAGGGGTATGGAAGTAAAGTAACACAAAGATTTAATATCTAGTGTGTCCACCGTTTGCGCCAATAACGGCATCACAGCGTCTTCTCATGCTGGAAATGAGCCTACGATTAATGGCCATAGGGATACGACCCCATTCCTGACGCAGAACACGTTCCAGGTCTCTAACGTTATTAACATCATTCCTGTCTCTTTCTCTCCTACCAAGATGGTTTCCAAAGGTGTTTGATCGGAGACAGATCTGGTGATTTGGCTGGCCAATCAAACACATCAACAATATTAGTCTGTAAAAGGTCCGTGTGCCGAGCGACATGTGGGCAGGCATTATCTTGCTGAAAAATGGTAGCAAGCCCTTGACCCAAGAACAGCAATACCACTGGCTGGACAATTTTGGTGCAGTATCAAACGGCATTTAAGATTCCCTGAATAACTACCAAGTCAGTCTTGCCACGGTATGATATACCACCCAAGATCATGACGCTTCCGCCTCCAAAACGGTCATGTTGAATGACGTTGGCGGGATCCATCCTTTTGCAATCACGCCTCCAAACACGTACCCTGCCATCCGCAAAAATCAAATTAAAACGGGATTTGTCTGTGAATAGGACCTGATTCCACATTCGTCTTGGCCATCAGCGGTGTACCCTTGTCCAATTCAATCTTGCATGTCTGTGAGCATGTGTCAAAGGAATGCCAACAAAAGGTCTACCTGCGCGTTAAATGTGTCGAACGAAGTCTGTTTCTTACAATACGAGCACAGACCTGTGTTCCCGTTGCATTTCGGACCAAACCGGCTATACAAGTGCAATGGAGGAAATGATTACACCGTGAGCACATCACAATGTAATTGTCCTCACGTTGGGTAGTCTATATGGCCTGCCTGAACATGGCCTGTCTTTGATGGTGCCTAATTGACCATACTTTGTTCTAAGTCTTGAAATTGAACTTGGGCTCACGCCAAAATGTTGAGCCACCTCTTTTACCATCATACCACCAGCCAGCATACCGATGGCTACATTCCGTTGGTCTAAGTTAAGCCCTGGGCGACGTCCCATTTGAATTTTTTCAAATGTTTTAATGAGTTTTCTTGTTTTTGATGCCAACAAATAAACTGGGATAGATATTGTGGATATAGACTTCACGTACATATGGAAGCACGTGCAGAACATGTTTCAGCAAAATTGCGTAAGATAGCCTTTTGAAGCAAGGAAAACGTGCTCTTAATGCATAATTAGTTAGTTAGCTTTTAAAAATTATAAACGAGACTGATTTTATAAGGTTTATACATTTATGTTGAAGAATAATGTAGGTCGAAAAAAATTGCTAAACTTTTTTCCCTTAGTATATAATAGGTATAGCAGCAATCATCTATGAAATTGACAGTATATGTATTGCATAAAACCCAGTCCATAAAATCTCAAAAGGTAGGACAAACAAATCAGCATATCTTGTCTTTTCAATTAAGTTTTAAATAGACTTTTTACTTGAGTTTCCATATATATTATAATATTCAAATGGTAGGTAATTCTTTGTTTGTCCTAGCTATTGGAAAGCGAGGCACACACTTATAAAAGGTTGTTCCTAATATTAGTAACAAATCTCTGAAAGGATCGAAACTTGTGTACATGTCAGAAATATATAACCTTGGTCAGAGTTATTTAGAAGAAGATATTTAAGAAGATGATATATGAAAAGTTAGAAAGGGAGCATTACTTTTTTTGCAAATACTTATAGCATTGTCAGTCCTTGAAAATACCTAAAGCATTGTCAGTCCTTGAAAATACCTATAGCATTGTCAGTCCTTGAAAATACCTATAGCATTTTCAGTCCTTGAAAATACCTATAGCATTGTCAGTCCTTGAATTCGATATGCAATTTGTTCCCTGTTTATTTAACCCATTCCAACACAAGAAAATTCTAGACTGGTCCAAATTGAAAGAAGCTGCAGATGACAATTTCAAGTTGATGGAATTTTAATTTTTTTCATCTTTCGGGATAGAAAACATTGTGGATAATGAAGAAATTGCTTGTTATAAGCAATTTCTTCATTGTCCACAATGTTTTCCAAAGCTTTTTTCTTGTGGGGCATAAAAAAGAGGGCTTGAGTTGGAATGGGTTAAAGGGCATCATGAATTGTGTTAAGTAAACTGCATTTGCATGATTCCTTCAGATGAATCAAATAAGACTACAGACAAGAAGAAGGAAAAAAGAGAAAAGGAAGAGAAACAGAAAGTTAAAGATAGAAAGAAGAACAGAGATGAAGAAAGTGATGAGGATGATTTTGATTACGAAGATTCCTATTCGGAAGATGAAGATAAAGAAGAAATGTATCATAAACCACCAGAAACTCTAGAGGTACTTTATAACAAGTTTTTTATCTCAAAAACATAAGCAAATGTTAATTGTTTTTCATCTAACACCTTGCTGAGCCTTTGAATGACCTTTACCTATGACCTTTTGAAAATCTTGGACTGTAGTCAACTATTGTTGAGGGGAGATTTTCTTCCATCTGGCATAATGTTTACCTTTTGACCTTGAGCTCAAGGTAAAGCCTGATTAAAGTCTTGACCAAGGGCTCTGTAGATGGCTACTAACTAAAAGTTCCTATAGACAATCAAACCATCAGCAAATAATGTGAGTACATTGTGTGGCTATCCAGACTGCTTGATGTCTGTGCTTTAGGCACAAGTGAAATGGCTGGAAATGTCACATTCAGGCTCAGTTGTTGAAATGAGATTGCTTATGTTTATCCCCTGACAGTATTTTGTCTGGCCCTGTTCCCTCTTCCTGGAATATACATTGTTCCCCTCTTTTGGTTGAAAATTTCCCTCCCATGTGAAACTTTCTAAAGCATCGATTTATGCTTTGTGAAACTGAAAAAAGAAAGGAAATGGATCAGATTTTAAAGAAATGCAATACCTGATATTTTTGTTCTATTTATCATATTCAAATGCAAGAAAATTGTCATTTAATGTGAAATCAGATTTTCCACTTATAAAACTTTTCTTCAAGGTTTTACCCCTGTCTTAAAGGTTTAACCCTGTATAGGGTGCTGACCCCCTTCCCCTAAAATCAAGAAAAAAATGCTGCTTGACTTATTTTCTGTTTTTAGCTCACCTGAGCACGAAGTGCTCTTGGTGACCTATTGAGATAGGTCATTGTCTGTCCATTCATTCACAATTTACAAAAATATTCTCCTCCTAAATTAACCATGGAATTTCAACCAAACTTCACAGAAATGATCCTTGGGACATGCTCTTTCAAAATACTTTAAAGAATTGAAATCCATGAAGAACTTTGGTTGCCATGAAAACCAAGTGAAAAATATTCTCCTCTAAACTATAAGGCTTAGAGCTTTGATATTTGACGAAATCATTATCTATTGACCCTCTCCCAAAATACTTCAAAGTGTTACAGTACTCTGAAAATTAGCCCTTTTCTGTGCGATCCCTGATTTTACAAAGGAATAAGGAAGGAAATCTTTGTAAACCTTCTCTCCCAAGTTATAAGGCCTAGAGCTTTGATATTTGATTAAAAAATTATCTATTGACCCTCTACTAAATACTTCAAAGAATTATGGTACTCTGAAAATTAGTCCTGTCTGTGCGTTCCCTGATTTTACATAGGAAAAAAAGAATATCTTTGAAAGTCTTCTCCTCCTAAACCATTTGGCCTTGAGTGTTGTTATTTGGCATTTATCAATGCCTATTGACCCTCTACCAAAATACTTCCAAATATTACCGTTCATCTTTCATTCATTGTTTGCCTTTTTCAAATTTTCCAGTGATAATTATAATCTTCAACTGGTGAAAGATAGATGAAAAAAATTGATGGATCCTACTTTCATTTCATTTTTGAAAATCCGTTGTGTATGAATTGCACTTCAGGCAAGGTAAAATACCTTGTAAAATTAGATAGACTAATAAATTACATTATTAGAATTTCCAGGATTTACAGAATATTTCCCGAGATATGCCCCCTACCCCTGAGTACTGCTGTTTTAATTATAGTAGTAATATCCTTTTTCATAAAGTAGTTATCTATAGTTCTGATAATTCAACACGGTCATAGCCAGAGTTGTGGCCGCAATCAAAAAGGCCAACGAGACACACTTGAAAGAGTTGTCCATGTGTTTCCCAGAGTAGAATTTGTGCACAAAGCTTGGTCATTTATTAATTGTTGTCAATTTGTGATTTTTTATTCAGACGTTTTCGACCCCTGAAGTCAGATTTCATGATTTGTTATTTCATTTATGGAACTAGCAGTATTATTAAAGCAGTCCTTTTAGTTTATATTCAAATTATCTGTATTCTGCGGATTTCTACTTATTATTTAAATTTTATCAGCTACATTACTTACTGTGAATGAAAAACTATTACAAAATGACAAAGATTTATTATCGACGTGACTTTTTTAATACAATTTTGAGCATGGTTTCATGTGTTTATTTGTGATATATTAATTTTATAAAAGCTTTGTGTTGAGCCATTCCAATTTTAATACAAACGGCAACTGAAGCCTCTACATGTCTCAATTTATATACGGATCTCATATTAGAATAAAAGAAATTTGTTTCCTGAGTAACTTCAAATTAAATTAACGCGGTATTAGATGTCTATTTTGATAGGCTTCAACCATGTAAAGCTCGCGAGTGTTAGTCAAACAGATTAAGTAACACAATTTAATAAAAAAAACTTGATACTTTAAGCTCAGTCAAGTGTGAAACAATGGCTAACTTCAAATTAGCTCCACATGCAGATGAACACCTGACTTAGGCCGTCGGGTAAACTAATATTGATTTTTTGCAGGTAACTAGTGAAACCCTTGAATTCTTTCAGTTTCAAGTGGGTTTTGATAGATGGTGTTCAAGTTTATCAATAATTGAACGAGAGATTTAATGAAGATTTTGGACCGATTTTTGGTGTTATTGTTGGGAAACCAATTGGTCTGGCAATTCAAAATTTTGACCAGACCGGCAATTTATCGTTTTTCCAGAGCCCTGTTTGGGACTTGGGTTCCTTGCATTGGTAGGCATCAGTTTGTTGTAAGCTCAAAGCAGTCCATTAGGGTCAAGAACACTTTATTAAGGTCAACTTGTCAAATTTTTGCAGTAATTCTAACACCTATCAAGAAACATGACTAATAATTTTGGACATACAGTCGAATACCTTTACCTCGAACGTCCCTTAGCCGAAGTTCTCTCTACGTCGAAGTTATTCCAAAGTCCCGATCTTATTACTCTTTAGTTCAATGTATTTGAACCTCCATTAGTCGTTCTCTTTATCTCGTAAGCTATCCCTACGTCGAATCAATTGCAAAGTCCCATCACTATTGTTTGCACATATTCACACCTCTTTAAGACGAACCTTATTGATAAAGGTCGATTTTTGCAATCAACTAAGTTATTCACACATTTCGACGTGTCAACGCAGTTAGGAGATAGGTGCGTTAAAGTATCGGGTATCGTTTGCTAACTTGATTTTGTTTGATTGTTTGTCTACGATCTGATAATTAGAAAGATTGCTTACAGACAAATTTTACATTGAATAAAGAGGCATCTTATGCTCATATCACGAAGGACTTGTTTGGCGCCGGACCTGGTCGATCAAGGGGATGGCCAGCAACTTCGACCGACAAGACGCGCTAAAGGAAGAACCCGGTAACCAATCAAGATGGATACTTGGGTTTTTCGACAGGAAAGAAAAAAACATGTAGTCACACTTTGCAAACGACTTGAAGAATAAGCAATAATAGAAGAAGAAAATCAAACAAACATGACAACAACAAAAAAACGAAGTCTGAACAAAACTTTAGCTACGAGTTACAATAATATCGTAATATTAATAAAAGAAATTACGATAAATACAACGTCGTTATATCTTTCCTTCGATAAGATAATCATAATAGTACAAATCATTTGTGGCCTTATTCAGTTACGATATTTCACCACCATTTTGGTCGTGCAAGGAAAATATTCGATATCTACACGTCGAACTATCTCTACGTCGAAGTTTTCTCGTAAGTCCCCTGAACTTCGAGGTATAGGTATTCGACTGTAGGTTCTTTGCATTGATAGGCATCAGTTGGTTGTAAGTTCAAGGTCATCTATAATGGTCAAGATCTTCACTTAGGGCCATCCATTTACGTTAAGGTCACTTGTCAAGGTCAACTTTACACAATCACTAACCATTTTGCATTTAATCAACCCTTTAAAGATATATGAAAGAAAATATTGTGGAAAAAGAAGAAATTGCTTATTACAAGCAATTACTTCTTTTTCCACAATGTTTTCTCAAGTGTTATATCACAGGGATGTAAAAATTGGGGAGTGTCAGGAGAGGGTTAAATTGTTTACATAAATGCATTTTCAATTTTTCATATATCTATAATAGACAATGAGTGATGAAAACAGTGATATTGATGATGGATCTGATGACAATGGTGAGGAGATGAAGAAAATAAGGGTTCAAAAAGGAACAAAAGTCACACAGGCAATGGTTGATAACTGGACTCAAAGACTGAAGGTAGATCTAATTGCTTCTCCATCTTTACTTAGGCTGTTTAGGGAGAAAGAACCAGGTATTTTTATGGCCAGGTCATCCTCTATGTCCGCCTCTGTACAGCTTTGTTGTTGTCCAACAACAATATCTCTTCTTTATCAAAAGAGCAATCTATACCAACAAGGGGATAACTCTGAATGCATTTTTGAACAAATTATGTGTTTTTCTTGACTTAGAAAAACCTGAAATTTTGTAGAATCTCTGGTATTATTGAACACATTCACTTGAAACTCAAAGTATATATTCACCATCAAAAGAGCAATCTATACCAACAAGGAGAAAATTCTAAATACATTTATGAATGTTTTATGCCCCTTTTTATGCTCCCCAAAGGGAGAGCATATAGCTGCTGCTTTGTCTGTCCGTCCATCCGGAGTGATTTCTCCATAACCCTTGGGCCAAATCAAATGAAACTTACCATGTGAACTCCCTATGATATAATGCCGATTTTTCCCCCGGTTTTTGGTTTGAGGACTTGTCACAGGAAAAGGGGACTTAGGGTAAAATACAGTTAAAATACAGTTTTTCTCTAGCTTCTAGTCTAAAGGTCAGAATTTAATGAAATTTCACATTTGAGTAGCAAATTAGATGCCCTTGACTATAAACTATTTGAAATGTGTGTATAAAAAATATGTTATTGAAAAAGGGGGCTTAATGTTTGTTAGCTTTACGTTAGCTCTGCGTGTCTCAGCAACAAACTAACATTGGTTACAACTTTTGATTAGTAAGAGACATAGCGGTCATATTTCACATGTGCACTGCTTATGACAAGACCTGCCTGTTGATTCAAAGTTAAAGGTCATTAGTCAAGATCAAGGTCATTTCTCAAGGTTAAAAATTGGAAAATTTAAACCTTTTACATTGTCCATAAAATTGCAATGATACATGATATAGCCTCCATATTTCAAATGTTTATTACTTGTGGCAAAACCTTTCAGTAGATACCAAAATTAAGGTCATTGGTCAAGGTCATGTTGTCAAGATGAATAATTTCCTCTTTTACCAAAGACATTTGGTATTAGTAAATCCCTAGACCTATAGTAGCAATTAATAAGAAACATATTTTCGTGACAACGCCATATTCGGGGAGCATAATCCATCTCTGACGGCTCTTGTTTTACTTAGAAGAACTTTGACATTTTGTAATATCTCTGGTATAACTCAACATGTTAACTTGAAACTTGGAATATATGTTAACTATCAAACGAGCAATCTATAACAACAACGGTGGAAACTCTAAATGCATTTATGAGAGTAGTTTTCCCCTTTTTTTTACTTAGAAAAATTTTGAAAGATTCATTACTCAGACATTCTTTTTAGTGAAATTTGACCCCTTTTTCCACTTAGACATTTTGTTGAATTTTTAGGTGCAAGTCTCATATCTCTGTTTCTACTAATGCTATTGAACTCAAACTTTGCATGTACCTTTGTGACTATCAAATAATCCATTAGGCAAAGATTCGTTACTCTGGCACTCATTCTAGTGGAATTTGCCCCTTTTTTTACTTGAAAATTCTTGGTTTAACTTTAAGCTCACCTGAGAACAACATTCTCATGATGATCTTCTAGGATACTTGATTGTCTGTCATGCTTTGTGGATTGTGCATCATCAACAATTCTGTGTTACCACTCAACAAGTCACAATTTTGGCTCAATTTTCTCAAACTTGCTGAAAATTTATGTATACTCTTGAGGAAGAACTTTATTAATTATGGTGACATTCTGACCAATATAAAAATTTGTCCATACAACACTATTATGGATGGATGTTGAAATAACTTGGCACTTGTAATCTCCATCATCAATAGATGTTCATTTGAAATAATTATTCAGGTAGGGTTAAGGCCACCTTAAGGTCAATTTTTATGAGGACCAGAACTAATATATTCAGATTCCAATGTAAGTTTGTGCATTTGCTTGAGGTATTAGTAACCTTTAAAATATTGACTCGTACAAGTCTAGGTATAGGTTGCACTTGAAGGTCAGACAATCACAGCTGGCACAAGATTTCCTTTGACAGATCATAGAAGGAAAAAAACAACAAAACTTGCCAACTAGTAATTCAAAGTTATTAGGGTTTTTGTGTTTGATAAACTCGTCTTAGTTTACAACTTTTTGGTGCAGAAGTGGTTTTGATGATTTTCTATAACTTTATAAAGTCTTTCATAGTTTATATGGTGTTTAAATCAAAGATAACAAAGTGCCGTCAAACTAGCAAAAGTTGTTTCCAGTGCACAAACATGAACCCTGCAAGAGTAAAGTAAACACAGTTTCAAGAAAATAATGATAGACTACTATAGTTTTGAAATAACTTTTACACCTTTACGCCAGATACAGATTTTGAGTGTTGTACTGTCTGTATCAGAAATACATTTTTAACACATTTACCAGTAAGACCAATATCTTGTTTTCTAGGTATAACATTCAAAGAGACATCATATGAAAAAGAAATTGTTTTGCAGAATGAATATCTTCTTTTAACTCTTTATCAACCCATTACCACACAATTACACTTTTTGACGCCCATGAAGAAAAGAAGCTTTAGAGCAATAACAAGCAATTTCTTCATTATCCACAATGTTTTCTACCTAAAGATGAAAGAATTTTAAAATTTCATCAATGACAAATTGTCGTCTGCAATGACTTTGAATTTTTAGTAGTCTAAGATTTTGTTGTCTTTTAATGGGTTCCAGCTATTTGTCAGTCTAAATCTCTCTACATTTGAACTGGTCTAGAGCACTGAGAGTTTGTCTTGACTTAAATGATATTGCCTTTTTTTTTTCGAAGGAGCAACCATCACCCACTGTCATAGCTAATGTGGCTCAAGTTTTAAAGGCTGCTGTCCAGAAGACATCCAGAGACACAGAGGATACCAAGTTTGTGGTAGTAGGGGGAACAGGTAGGTGATACCTTAATTAGGAAAGTAAACAAATATGTAAAAGTTTAGCAAGTCTATTTTAAGATCACCCAAGCACAACATGCTCATGTGAGCTATTGTCGTTGTGTGATGCCACTGTCCATCATCAACATTTACCTTGAAGACACTCAAGATGCCACAGTCTTAGCCCAATCAACCTGAAAATTGGACTAAATGATTATCTTAATGAAACACATGAGTTGATGAGTTTGAAACTAGGTCAATAGGACAAATCTTAGAAAACCTTGTAGACATTATAGAGGCCACCAACAGAATTCTGTTATGCATAGATGTGGGAGAAGTTTTGGTATAAATGAATTATTTAATTAGTCAGTCAGTCATTTTTTCGAATGACAGTAGCAAATTTCAATTGGACCACAATTTCACTATTTGAATTTCCTCACCTATTGTTTAATTTCAGTGTTCAATGCCATAGTAAGAATGTGTCTGGTTGAAATGCCAGTTGCTTTACACAAAGTTCTGAACCTACCCACCACAACTGATTTGGAGAAACCTGTGTTACCTTCAACTAATGACAAACGATGGATTAAAGTAAAAACACATGTTAAATGGTATTTGACAGACATTTTAAAGGTACATATTTTGTTTGTTTAAATTTGTGTTTGCGGTGATATGCCAATCATTTAACCTGTTAACACATTACAACACAACAAAATTTTAGACTGGTCAATTTTCAAAAAAGTTGCAGATGACAATTTTCAGTTAATGAAACTTAAAAAATCTTTGTCTCTTTTGGTAGAAAACATTTGGGATAATAAAGAATTGCTTGTATCGGGCAATTTCTTCATTTTCCAAAGCTTTTTTCTTGAGGTGTTTAAAAAGGTGGGATTGTGTGTGAATTGATATACAATAAAGTTCATGTTATATTTTCAAGGCAATCTTGGATTCTTTATTATTTTGAATTTTGATGATGTTAAAAATGTTGATTCAAATACATGAACTTACTTCTCAACCCTCATTTCAACCCAATTTTGTATGAACAAAGAAACCAGCGAGACAGGATGAGATCATTGGATAAGATTAATAGAAAAAGTTAAAGATTATTTTCTCCCACAACCTTTGGGGTTATCTTTAGCTTGACTATTTGAAGAATAGGGGGCTGTTCCAGTCGCCTGGGCATCAGCGTAATGGTTTGGTTAAACCTTACATGCAAGTGTCCTGTCTCAGTTTCTACAAATGCTATTGCTCTGAAACTTTGCACATGTTTTTGTGACAATAATATCTCCCTCTAAACAAGGTTTCATTAATCTGACATTCATTTTAGTGGAATTTAACCCTTTTCAGGCTTGGAAACTCTTAGTTAAACCTAAGGTGCAACTGTCATATGTCTTTAATAACTCTCTTTCTGCTAAAAATATTGCTTTGAAACTTTGCACATCCTTTTTTTTAACCATCATATCATCTTCTAGGCAAAGATTCATTACAATTAAATTTATTATAGTGGAGTTTCAACCCTTTTTTGACTTAGAAATTCTTGTTTGACTTAAAATTTTATTTAAAAGTTTTTTATCTTTATTACTACTTAGATATTATGCCTTATATTGACATTGAATTGCTGTCACTATCCAGCACTCAGAATAGTCGAGTGTTGCTGTCCTCTGACAGCTGTTGTTACTTTTTTCCAACAGCTGATGTCTGATATATCTGAAGTAAGCATGGTGAATGTTTTATTAAAGCACATACATAAACTTGTGGCCTTTGTTGCATGCGATAAAACCCTCACCAAAGCTGTATTGAAGGTATGTATACTTTGTAACCTTTATCAGCTTTATAAGATACTTGTGGTAATTTTGTTGGGTGCAAATCTTTGATGTTACTGATTAAGACTTTTTTGGGCATTAATTTTTTGTGATAATTAATCAATAGATATGTTAACCCATTCCCACTCAATGAAGCTTTTAAACGCCTCACAATATGAAAGCTTTGAAAAACATTGTGGAAAATGAAGAAATTGCTTGTAACAAGCAATTTCTTCATTATCCACAATGTTTTCTACCCCAATAGATAAAGATTTTAAAGATACCATTAATTTTAAATTGTCGTCTGCAACTTCTTTGAATTTGGACCGGTCTAAAATTTTATTGTGTGGGAATGGGTTAATTGATAAATCTTTTTTATTCAGAAATCTGTTTAAAATTTGTTGTCATATACACTTGTCCATATTCCAGGTGTAAATTTTGGGTCCTTATTTACAATACTATTCTTAATTTTAGAATTTAGCCAGGGCTAAATGATAAGATTAAAACTTTTCTTATAAAAGAGATATGCCAAAACAATTTAAAATAGTTTGAAAAAGTGGCCATGCAGCTGCATTGCTTTCCTGACATTTACAATGCACATGAACAATAGTAACCAGCCTATTTCAGGCTTCAATAAATGAGACATTATCAACCAAATAATGAAGGAGGAAATACTGCATCATCTCTACAGCCAAATAAATCAGAATGCCTGATACACCCACTTCCATGCACACACACGGTCCCTGCTGTGTTGATTATTAGCTCGGCTGTTTTTGGAGAAAACCAAAGGTATTGCTATAGCCTTGGTGTCGTCGTTGTCGTCGTCATGTGAAAACTTTGACATTTTGTTACATCTCTGGTTATACTTAAGGCATTCACTTGAAACTTGGTACACTTGTTCACTATCAAAATAACAACCTATACTATCAAGGGGATAACTCTAGATGCATTTTGTCCACTATCCAGCACCCAACAGCTGAGCATAGGCACCCAAAGGCAGTGCTCTTGTTTAGCACCTTGCAGTATTGTACTTTTGGTTTATGTCACCAAACAATCATAAATTTACCTTGGCTCAGGGAAAAGACAGACATGTTAATGTAGAACTACAGTGCTCGTTTTTATTATCAGGATATTGTTATATGGAGAGAATATAATAGGGCTCATTACTGGTACTAGATATATATCGAAAGCCTGTTTTTGACGTTCAATAGATATATCAGATCAAACATTTCTGTATGGAAAAGAATATCAATCAAGAAAGATAAGAAAAATATAAATCCAATAATTAGACAAACAACATACTTTTGGCATTTTTGTAGCAGAAATCGTTAGTTTTGCAAGTTAACTTTTCAATACCAAACATCGATGATTTGGATAACTTTGGATGGATTTGTTGGCTTAAGTAATGTTCATCTTGGCCTTAAACTAAATCGGCGCTGGTCTCTACCACCCTCTCTAAGTCCCAAAATGAATTATTAACACCAAAGCTAGCTGTATTTAACATCCATTTTTCTTAACTTTTAATGGAAATACATACAGTATTTTGTTAAACCGACCTGTTTTTTTCCCCTAATTTTCAAATGGGAAGTACGATGAGTGGGGTCGAGTTGTCTGTCCGTCCAACTGTTGACAAAAATTCTTTTAACTTTTGAGTCGGGAACTTTGTTTAAAAAATGAAATATTATATATGCATCAAGCTCTTATTGAGATTTTGCAACACCTTTCTTCATGTATAAACTCCCACTTGCAGAAGAATGATCTCCTTGAACCTAGAAACTTGTTCATAACCAAGGCTCTCTGCAATCTATTTTATGTGCATGAACTCCTCCTATAATTTTACTTGAACACAAGCTGAAGTTTTTCAACAATGTCTTTATGTCTCAACTCCCCCTGGCTGAAGAATGATCTCCCCTTGAACAAGGACACTTTTTCATTAGCAAGGCCCTATGCTAGTAATTTTTCCCAGGCCAAAGAATTATATCCCCTTAAACTTTGACACTTTTCATATTTACTAGTAATTCTCTTGGTGAGTCAACTCCTAGAGCCCTTTGTTTTTCTAGTGTATTTTTTTTCTGTGACATGGAGCAGTTAAGGGGTATAAATCACATTGTGTGATACAGCAGTTTTCAATCTGAACCCCCCCCCCCAAAAAAAAAACACCACAAAAAAACAACCCCCCCCATACCCCCCCCCCAATATCAACTCTAACTAGGCCAACCTCGAACTTCTTTGACTGATTCCCAAATGGCGGACAATAGAAACAGATTCCCATGCAATTCCCCCCTTTATGCTCCTGACAAATAGGGTTTGTGAAAACATTATGGAAAAAACTAGCTTGAGTAGTTACTCCCTTGTTTCTTAAAATAGGAAAAAAAAACAAAACAAAAAAAAGCCTGACCCAGATAGACAAAAGTTTTTGAAGTTTCCTCAACATAAACTTGTTGTCTTAACTTTTTTCAAAGTCTAGATTTTGCTTGTCTGGTTCAAGGTGGTTTTGAAAACATGTCAATATGACATAAAAACATTTTACAATTATCCTTTGTTTACCTGTTTAACAGTGAAAAATAGATCCTGAAGATCATGCTTATAGTGTGTTTCATAATAGGGTTTAATGAATTTACTTTAGTGTGTTTAAAAGTTGCAATCACAAATTAGGGACATTTGTCACATTGTTTTTGACCTTAACTCATTCCAACACATCAAAGTTTTAGACTGGTCCAAATTCAAAGAAAGTTTCTGATGACAATTCATAGTTTAGAGAATTCTTAGTAAATCTGTCTTTTTTGGTAAGAACACAAGATTGAAAATGCAGAAATTGCTTGTTACAAGAAATTTCTGCATTTTCAACCTTGTTTTACTCAATTATTTACTTGAGAGGTGTAAAAAGTGGGATAATGTGTGAATGAGTTTCATTCACTTTCCAACTTAAATCAACCTTGAAATGGAGTCGTCCTTTACTCCAATTTAGACCAGTCTGTGTAAGTGAACAAACGTATTTTGTCTCTTTCTTCTACAGAAAGCAATACAGGTCTGGAGTACAGGGGAGGAGACATCCAGGGTATTAGCATTCCTCATTTTGAATCGTCTAGTCAAAATTTATCCTGAAGTATGTCTGGAAAATTGTATCAAAGTAAGTAAAAATGTTCCTCATTCAATACAAGAAGAATATGAAGGTTTGTGAAGATTTAGATTTTATATATACTGTATCACTCTAGAAGAAAACACTAAAGGATGACATAAAACAATCTGATTTTGCTTAAGCCTTTCCTGTTTTTTGAAAATTTAGACTAGTCCAAATCGAAAGAGGTTGAAGACAACAATGAAAATTGGATGCAATTCGAAATAAAACCATCCAATGTGGTAGAAAATATTGTGGGAAAAGAAGAAATTGCTTGTTTCAAGCAATTTCTTCTTTTTCCACAATGTTTTCTCAAGTACAAAATCACGGTAACGTAAAATCCCGTGTTTAAACAGGAAAGGGTTAATTGACACAGTTCTAGTAGATTAATATCGGGTCATGTTTTTTGATATGAATCAGACATTTTTAGCTCACCTGAGCACAAAGTGCCCATGTTAGCTATTGTGATCTCCCTTCGTCCATCGTCTGTCGTCCATCGTCTGTCAACAGTTTCTTTGAACATCTCCTCCAAAAGCATTGGGCCAATTTCAACCAAATTTGGCAGAAATGTTCCTGGGTGGTTCCCTTTAAAATTAGCTAATAGAATGGAAACCCGTTGAAAACTCTGGTTGCCATTGCAAAGAGAGTGAGTGTTTTTAAAAAAAAAATAAAAATCTCCTCCTTCTTACATAGGATTTGTAGAGCCTCGATATTTTGCATGAAACATCAGTAAATTGACCTCTTTCAAAATAGCTAAAAATATGTCCCTTGAGCCCCCCAGGGCAGGAGCGCTGGGGTGATGGTTTCTATATAGAAACAAAGAAGGATTTTTAAAAGACATCTCCTTCTAAATACTTAGGCCAATACTTAGGCCAATTTCAACCAAATTTGTCAGAAATGTTCCTTAGGTGGCCCCCTTCCAAAGTAGCTAAAAGAATTGAAATCCGTTAAAAACTCTTGTTGCCATGGCTACAAAAATACTTTATAATCTTCTCCTGACCTAAGAGGTGTAGAGCCTCGATATTTAGCATGAAACATCAGTATATTGACCTCTTACAAAAATGCTAAAATCATTACTCCCAGGTCTCAAGGTGTGGTGACCCAGGGGGATGGGTCCTATAGTGAAATTAAGAACGATTTTTGAATGTCATCTCCTGCCAAACTAATGGACCAATTTCAACCAAATTTGGCAGAAATTTTCCGTACATGGTCCTCTTTCACAATAGCTAAAATGATAAAAATCTAGTGGAAGAACTGTGGTTGCCATGGAAACGAAAGTTAAACGTTTAAAAATCTTCTCCAGTCCTGATCCAGTTGGCTTTCAGGATTGATATGTAGCATGAATCATCAGTTCATTTACTTCTTTCATATTTCTAGAATTATTACCCATGGTTGCAGAGGGAGGAAAAAGTGTTCTCCTTTCATATTAGTCCTTAAGCCTTGACATTTGTCATTTAGACTCTGGGATCCCCAGGTACAGAGCCTTAATATCTATAAAGTATAGTCAGGCCCACTTGTATCATAATCCTAACCTTAATATTAGAATAGACTCTTGAAAGAAAAAGAGTGTTTATCTCTGGTGAGTGCCCCAGGGCGAACGGCCCTCTTGTTCAAGTATGTATGAGAATGTTTGTGGGAAATCCTGAGGTATTGATTGGCCTTTGTGTCATTGTTGTTGTTTTGAAAACTTTACATTTTGTGATATCTGTATCATAACTGAAGATTTATACTTGAAACTTTGAACATACACTGCAGCTCCAATATAACCCTATGGGTAGGGCTCAGGATATGAAACAGACAAAGAAGTGGATTGTTATTTGCTATAATGCCGCAACCCCCCCCCCTTCCACCCAGAATATTTAACTAACAGATTTTACATTTCTTCTTACTTGCATAATGAAAAAAAAACAAAAAAAACCCCAATGTTTTCTACACTTAAACTTATGTCTAGTTAGTGATATGAATTTAATTGAATTAAGTTTAAATGGGTTTACATATTTACATCCATGAAGAAAAGGAATAAAATCCAGGAATCTGGCATAGTCATACCTCCTTAGAGACCAACAACTTGTTGGACACCTGGTGTAACTGAAGCATTGAGAAAATGTCATATGGTTCGACCCTCAAACCTTTTTTTGTGGTAATGGGCTTTGCCTAAATTCGTTACTCTCATTAAAATTATGATCACAAGAACAATATCCAAACCTAGTCATATACGAATCTAGATTCATGCTGACCAACTGCACATAGATGAAACTAGATTTGACTATATGTGTAAACAAACATGATCGCTTTAACTTATAATTTTATTAGATCTACTGCCCAAAGGAGCTTTAACGATGGTGTGTTCCAGTCTGGCATCCGTGAGTCCAGTTGTCTGTCCTTTGGTCTGTGCATTAAGTTTTCCATGTTAACACTCTAGAGTCCAAAGTTTTCATTTGATTATCTTCAAACTTTCACAGAATATTTGTACCACCATAAGAAACACAGAAAAAGTGGCCTTATGAAAATTTAATTATAAAGTGCTGTTAACACAATAAAGTTCACAGTTTTCATCGGATTGTCTTCAGACTTTCACAGAATGATTGTATCATCATTAGGACTGCTTTTGGAAATTTGGTCTGATCGGTACAGTATCACTGGAACGGGTCCTTGTGAAATTTTTATTACAAAATCCTTGTTAACTCGTTCATGTTCATTGAATGATTGTACTAACAGTAGAGTTTGTCCGTTTGAAATTGGGTCTAATCTATTAAATATCTTTGGAAAATGGACCTCATGAAAATTTTATTTAAGAAAATCTACAATAATACAATTAAGTGCACAATTACATGTATAATTGGATTCTCTTGAAACTTGCACACATAGATTGTAGGGTCATGAGGAAGGTTCCTTTCGAAAAGGTAGTTGATCAGTTTGGAAATAGAGGAAAAAGGGCCTTGCAGATTTTCACTCCAAATATTCTTGTTTATATGATTAAGTCCTCAATGATTATCGTATTCTCTTGAAACTTTCACAGGTTCCTTATCCAAATGAAGAGGATCTGTCCGAAAACAAGGGAAAACTTTTAGTACAAATATATTAAAATTTTCTTTTTCAGAAACTGTACATGGCCTATGTAAGAAATTGCAAATTTACATCACCAAACACACTGCCTCATATCAACTTTATGCAGAGATCCTATGTTGAAATCATCTCTGTAGACATGGAAATGGCCTATCAGTATGCATTCATGTACATACGACAACTAGCAATTCATCTGAGAACAGCCACTTCTACCAAGAAAAAGGTGAGATTTGAGTTCATTACTTAAATGTTCAAATGCCTTTCCAAAAGATAATTGACTTTTTTTTATTTTGATCACCTTTTGTCCGGCGTCCATCCATCGCGCGTCGTCCATCATCAGTCGTCAGTCATCAGTCGTCCTTCAACAATTTCTTTAAACGACATCACCTCCCAAACCACTGGGCTAATTTCAACCAAATTTTGCAGAAATGTTCCATAGGTTGTCTCCTATAAAAAATAGCTAAAAGAATTGAAATCTGTTGAAAACTCTGGTTACCATGACAATAAAATTGAAATTTTAAAATAATCTTTAAAAATCTTCTCCTCCTGACCAAGAGAAATTATAACCCATGGATCCAGAGGGATAAAAAGTTAATTCCTTCTTTCAAATTTGCCCTAAAGCCTTGGAATTTGTAATTTAGACTTTTGGATCCCCAGGTGCATAGAAAATACCTGTAAGTATGACCCACTTTTATCATAATCCTAACCTTAACATGAAATTAGACTGTTGAAAGAAAAACGTGCCTTTATCTCAGGGGAGCGCCCCAGGACCAACGGCCCTCTTGTTTAAATTTTATATGAAATTTATAATATGTAAACATGTATAACCAATTTTATGTTTTTGTTTACCAGTATTGTATATTCCTGCAACATAATTTAAATTGGGATCATGAAGAAAACTATTGCCTAAAAGTTTTATTGATATTCTTCTTTGAATTATACTTGTTATATGATTTACTTGTTTCTGTTTTTGTAACTTTTATCGATTTTGGCATAGCCTTTAGACCTTATTCAGTAATGTTATTCAGCAAAGTTATGATAGGTCTTTGGTCATGCTGAATTATAAATGTGGGGAAAAAAGATTTTTATCTGTCCATTCATTCATTTGCCCACTTAGAACTTTTACAGTGGCAATAATAAGTCTCCTACTGGCAAAGCCAAAGGGAACTCATTAGGTTTTCACACTATCTTTTCAATCAGTTTTCCTTTCTCTTTATAATACTTGTAGATATTAATAAGATTTTTATGCCCCTGCATTGATAGATCGGGGGCATATTGTTTTACTGTGTCAGTCTGTCCGTCTGTCCATCAATCTGTCTGTCTGCAAGACTTAACCTGCCAACTAAACATTTTCCTATAACTTCAACCCTGATTAAGTTACAATGCTAATATTTGGTATGTAGATAGATTTCAACAAGGCGCAACTGGGGAAGGTCATTTATTCAAGGTCACATTCAAAATGTTAACCCTTTTTCCTAAACATTACTCAAAAACTAAACCTGCCAACTAAAAAATTTAGTATAACTTCATCCCTAATTAAGTTACAATGCTAATATTTGGTATGTAGATAGGTCTTAACAAAGAGAAACTGGGGAAGGTCATTTCATCAAGGTTCTGTGTTCTGTGCGAGTTCTGTCATAGTGCAGTTGGTAGCGTGTCAGACTCCGAATCTTCAATCATGGGCTGTCATGGGTTCGATCCCCGACAGCGGCACATATTCTTTCCGACATTTGTCTCTCACCAATTGGTGGATAATTGTAAACCTTAGTGGGATAGCAGGTGGAGGCTAGGAAAAGATGTATTGGTAGCACTGGTATGAGAAATACCAGGAACCCATTGTTACCTGCTCCAGCCACCGTGATATAACTGAAACACTGTGAAATAGGTGTTAAACTCCAGTCAATCAATCATTTTCTTTGAAGAAATGTAGATGTTGGACTGAGGAATTTCACTGAGATCTCAATTTTGGACTTTTTCATGAAAAAATTGTAACAACAACTGTGTCAGGTTTTTGAGAAGGTGCCAGTTACAGTCATATCTTATTTACACTTGTTATAATTCCAGGAATCTTGTCAAGCTGTATACAACTGGCAGTATATACACTGTTTGTCTCTGTGGAGCCGAGTTATGAGTATGACATACCCTAATGAAATACTAGAGCCATTGATATACCCCCTGATTCAGACAATTATAGGAACTATCAAGTAAGACATGGCTATAGTTTCTTTTACAAATTTTACCATATTACTAGGTTTATTGTTCGTTTGAATTTGAACTGATTCATTACCCATCCTTCCCTTTTTATTGACTCTAAAGAAATAAGCTTTCGAAAACATCATGGAAAATTGTAGCAAGCAAATTCTCTTTTTTCCACAACGTTTTCTCCCACAAAAAACACAGAAAATGTTTATGAGTTTGGAATTGTGGTATGCAACTTCTTTCAATTTGGACCAGTCTAAAATGTTGTCATCTGGTAATGAGTTTATAGAAAATGTTATTGTGAGTAAGTCTTGGTTTAGTTTTCATGCTTCTCATCAAAATATTTTTGTTGTATTGTTTTACTTTTAACTGTCTGTCAATCAGTTTTTACATCTTTCATAAAATTTACATTTTGTAACTTCAAAACTTTAACAGAATTGCTTTTCTAATATATATCACAAATGTAGCTATCATCTATCTTAGTTTGATAATGATAAGGTCAAAATAGCCAGTGGTTGCTTTTACAAAAACATTTATAATGCTTCCTAGGCTAGGTGGCTAGGATGGCTGCCTAAAAGCGGGAGGTTGAAGGTTCAAATCCTGGTGGTTTACAAATATGGGAATGATATTCACCCTGGCCAGGGATCAAACCTGGGACCAGTATGCAGTACCAACTTTGCTTTGGCAGTGACCTTAATTGCTCATACATTATATTTTTGAGAGCAAATTCCTCCTCTTGATAGAAAATTCTGGTAAATTGCAAAAGTGTTGACAAAATGTTGTTGGGATAAACAGGATTTCAGAGTATTATTTATTTCCATTAGGTTGATCCCCACACAGAGATATTACCCATTGCGGTTTCATTGTATTCAAGCGTTGACAATGATTTCCAAGTCAACCAATATCTACATTCCTGTGCTTCCTTTTCTGCTTGAGGTAGGTGGCTTAGGCTATTCTTTGACAAAAAATGATCTTGACCTTTGACTTAGGAACATCTTTTAACTGTTCGAATGTTGTGAAATTGTAGAAACCCTGTATTTCATAATTCTTCATTATAAATCCATTGCCACATATTCCCTCAGTTTGATGTGCTGCAGAAATATAGCTTTGGAAAATATTGTTAGAAAAGGAGAAATTGCCTGTTAAAAGTAATTTTTCATATTCACACATGGTTGTCAACCCTATTTGACACATAATTTTCAAGTTCAGTCCATTTTTAACTGTCATCTGCAATTTCTTTCAAGTTCCTAAAGTCTTAAATTTTGTCATCTAGTAATGGGTTAAGCTTTCTGTGTACAAATAATGGGTTGATGCTATGGTTGAAGAATCTTGATCTTAACCTGAACAACAAAACCTTAGACTGGTCCAAATTGAAATAAGTTGAAGATGACTACTAAAGGTATGTTAAAAAATGCAAAGTAAGAACCAAACAGGGTAGAAATTATTGTGAGGAAAGGAGAAACTTCTTTTTATTGCCATGTCTGCTTTTTCCTACATTTTGGTATGGCATTCTTACTTCTACTTTCAAAATGTGGAATTGTGTGAAAATATGTTAATCTCCTCCAAGATTTTATTTTAAAAAATGATAGACTGTTTGCAAACGAGGATCACACTCAACAATTGCTATGTCAAACCATTAATTAAGAACAAAATAAATCCCTGATATTGAATTCATTTACACAAGCCTCATTTCCCTCAATTTTTGAAAAGAAGAAAGTGTAGGCAGAAAAAAAAAACATTTGAGGAAGTTTATTTTACAAAATATTGTTGGCAGATCAGCTCTTTTTTCTATCTTTCTAGGAAGAAAAAAAGAGTGAACCTGTAATATGTAGTAAATTTAAATGTGCAAAGTCATGCATTGTTTGACTGGTACAAACTTCTGGGGTTTTGAACAGAGCTTTTACTAAATTTTATATTATCTTGGTTGCTTGAAATGGGTTACTCCAAGGCAAAAAGGAGGAGTTTTTAGTTACTGTAGTTACTTCCCTTTGCCTATAGAATATCAGCTCATAAGAACAAACATTTTCCAAACTTGATCCAAATATGATGGAAAATTAGAAGATGCTTTGTTTGAAACCATTATGGATCATAAAGAAATTTCTTGTAAAAGGCAGTTTCTTCATTCTTCCCAATGTTTACAAAGGCTTTTCCTTTGAGGTATAAAAAGGTGGGATTGGTTGAAATTCAGTTTAGTGACCTATAGTGATGTATGGTTTTGTTTACCTTTTCAACCAATTACCAGACAACATTGTTTAGAGCACCTGTTTACATGCTGGAACTAAATGTTTGTCAACTCAACACATAGCATGATTAGTTTAACCCTTCACCACATGAGAAAATTATAGACTTGTCCAAATTGAAAGAAGTGGCAGACGACAATTTAAAATTAGTGCAATTCTTAAATTCTTTTTTGTTTAGAAAGCATTGTGGAAAATGAAGAAATTGCCAGTATCTAACAATTTCTTGTCTTTTACCAATGATTTCTCAAGCTATTTTCTTTAAGGGAGAAAAAAAGCAGGTTTGTATGGGAATGGATTAAATATGTTTTATTTGAAATACAGAACTGGGGATGAACCTCAGTTTCTTGCAACAATGTTGGTCTTTCCCTAACAACACAAAATACAACTATACAGAAAATGGCAACTATCAAAACATATAAAAATGATATTCTTGCATATGTAAGAGAAAAATAAATGATATTAACCCATTCCTCTTGTACAAAGAGGATTTTACTTTGCTGTGATTTTATTCTTGAGAAAACGTAGAAAATGAAGAAATTGCTTGTTACAAGCAATTTCTCCTATTTCAAAAAAAAAAAATTCTACCACACAGGATGACTTCTTTTAAAATTTCATTGTTGTCTGCAACCTCTTTCAATTTGGACCTTTCTAAGATTAAAAAACCAACAACACTGAAAGAGTTGATAAAGAAGGAATGTGAAGAATAACAGTTCTAATAACAAGGATAAATATGAGGAATGTTTTTGGAAATGTGCCACCAATGATTTAAATTTTTAGCTCCGCTTGCTGAAAGCCAGAGAGCTATTGTCATGGCGTTGTGTCCGTGCATCCTTCCGTTGTTCATATATGGTATACAGTGAAATTTTACATAACGAATTTTACGTAAGTTGACTTGATTTTTGCAAAAACAATGAAACGTTTGAAATGGTTCTCTAGAACTATTTCATAGATTTCAATGATTTAGATTTATTTTCATAAGATTCAGTTGATTTTAAATAAATGGAAAAATTTGCTTAATCAGTACAGTTTATCTTATCTAATAAATTTTTGGTATTTATGGCCTGTGGAAGCTAATGATACCTTGATGTACAGGGTTAGATTCTAAGGAAATGATTTATAATAAAAATTAATAGATTGTTGCCTTTTAGGGCAACAATGCTAAGTAATTTAATGTAAAGATATAAGTACTGTAGCACCCTGTAAGATAGACAATATTGTGGGAAAAAAAGAAATTGCATGAGTCAATCAATTTCCTCCTCTTCTATGGTGTATTTTTCTGGAAATTGTTTCTTACTGTTGTGAATTCCATTGACTATTAAGGGAAAGGCTAAATATTGAAGTGTATACTGCCAGGTAGGGTTTATTGCAACTCCCTAAATGAAAATTGCATGAGTCAATCAATTTCCTCCTCTTCTATGGTGTATTTTTCTGAAAATTGTTTCTTACTGTTGTGAATTCCATTGACTATTAAGGAAAAGGCTAAATATTGAAGTGTATACTGCCAGGTAGGGTTTATTGCAACTCCCTAAATGAACTAGCTTTTGAGTTCAGCAAAATAGCTGAAATAGTCCATACAAGGGTCTGGGTCTGAATCCCATTGGTAGAGATCTAATTGTTGGTTTATATGGATGTCAGCAATTACATAAGGGTTATTATCTTTCTGAGTGGTAAGTATTGTCATTTTGCAGGCATGCCCTTTGCATTATAATTCTGATTGGGGATTCTCATAGTAAAGGACTCTGTGTTGTAAATATTCTTTTGGGTTTATTTCCCTTTGACCATTGGTGTACCAACATTACTAAATCTGAGTAACTATATTCAAAATGGTTAAAGAACTACTGACACATTGGCATGTTCATTCTTTTTACCTTGAGACTTATGACCTTATATTAAGCTTCATGATGCAAACAATTAGACATGGATTCGACAGATGTAACAATAGCTACTGTGTTTTTGACACAATAAACTAGAAAACAATGTGATTTTGACAGACTATGTACGCAATAACTCTAGATAATTACTATATGTAATAAAATTGGGATTTGTCATGCTAAACAAAGTTGGAAAAATATTGACCCTGGTGGTACTGTGTATACATCTCAGGCTGACCAGGGTCAAATCATTTTTCATTTGGATGTTTTTCTGAATTGGAATGATCATCGGACCTTTCTATAGATGCATTCACTTTTTTAAAATTTTTAGATCTGATCTCTCATTCAAATATGTTTTGTTGAATTCACAGATGAAAGGTAACAATTACTGGAATAGTGATGGACTTAACCCACTCCCACACAGTGACACTCTTTGAAGCCCCTTAAGAAAAACGATCTGGAAAACATTTCACAAAATGAAGAAATTGCTTGTGACAAGCAGTTTCTTCATTTTACACAATATTTTCTAACCAGAAAATTGTTGACAGCAACTTCTTTCAACTTGAAACAATCTAAAATTTAGTCGTCTGGTAATAGGTTAAGTGATATAAAACTTATTAGATTACAAACTAAAAACTTGAAAGTGGTAACTTATCCCTTTGAAAACCTAGACAATTCTTCGTTGAACAAACTCAGAGAGAACATTTTGGAAATCGTAAAAACTGCATAAAAATTGTTATAATTACCCGGTACTATTTTGTGCTATTTAGTACCACTGGCCAAAGGTTAGCAGACTATAGCAAGGCTTTTTGTCTGTTTGACTGTCTGTCTGATTGTGAAGCTTTTCTTTAAGAATTTTCTCTTCAGCAAGTACAGGCTAACAGGATTTCAACCCAATTCCATAGAAATGGTCCTTGGCTGATTCTTATCAGATTAAGTCAGCAGATTTTGATGCATCAAGTCAGGTTGACAAACGTGGCTTTTATTACGGGATGGGCTTATTTTTATCTATGGTATTAAATGAAAACTTGGAAAATCTTTTCCTCAGAAACTGCTTGCTTGATTTCAACAAAGTATCACAGAAATTATCTTTGGTGACCTTTTACCTGTTACATTCAAAGAACTTCATGGATGAAATACATGGTGTGTGTATTTTCATTTATTTATTGTCGCTACCATAACACATGTTCATATGAGTGACGCCCCCACAGGGCGGTTAGTTGTTAATTGGGATAGTGCAAGGAAATCTTTCAAAACTGTTGAAAGTTTAACACACTCAATGGATAGCACCGTCACACAGGGCCTTGGTTTAACGTCTCATCCGAAATATAATTAGTTTGTTAGTTGATATGGTCAGCTAAGGGCTCAAACCTGTGATCTTGAGGTTTGAAGTCAAGTCCTCTACCAACTGAGCTAATCAGGCTGATCTAAGACATGGCTTTTATGCGCCAGATTTATTTCTATGTAGTAAGTTGTGTAAACTTTGATATTTTTTTCTCTTCAGAATGCATTTTACCTAAGATTCATTTATGTGCTCCTCGGGTGATCATGATATAGATTCTGCAGAAATAGATCCAAAGGTTTTCCCTAAAACGTTACTCAAAATTTAACCTGCCAACTAAACATTTTCCTATAATTTCATCCCTAATTAAGTTACAATGCTAATATTTGGTATGTAGATAGGTCTCAACAGGGCTCAATTGGAAGGTCGTTTCATCAAGGTCAAGGTCAAAATTTAACCCTTTTCCCTAAAACCTTACTCAAAAACAATAAAAATCACACGTTTCTAAAGAATTCCTGTTTCGGGGGCATGGTGTTTCACAAACACATCTTGTTCCCAATACTTTCTTTAACTCAACTTGTCGCATACAATATTAACATTCTGGGTAATAAGCAATTTGAATAGCTCTCAGTAAAGGAGCATCTTAATTTCTTTGAATGTTGAGTCTGGAATATCTTTTTCAGAGCATGCCTTAATGCTTTAAACACTAGATTCCTTTAAAGCTACATTGAATAATTGAAATTACAAGATTTCCAATGTAGCGTAAAAGGAAAATTGAGGTCCAGTTTGGCAACAATGTTTATAAGCTAAATATAAAGAACACTTTGATTGGATTATCTACTTTAATGTGCGTAAACATGGAACTGGTTTCATTGTAACTGTTTTTGAACTTCGAACATCCAGATGTATAGTAGTTGGAGAATTATGTAACAAACTGATAAATTAGAGCGAGGGGCTCCAGTTGTGATCTGACGGCAGAATTAAAAAACTTCTCTATTGCTTAAAATTAATGCAAAAAAACGGAGTTCAACAAATTCCTTATAATGTTTAACCATTTACCTGACAAGAAAACTGTAGACTTCCATACTGAAGGAAATTGCAGCTTTAGTTCAGTGAAATTTAGGAAATATTTTCCTCCATATAAGGAAAAGACTTTAGGCAATGTAAAATCCAATGCGGAAATCATGTGACCGACATTGATGTTGATCACAAAAAAATGGCGTCATTTTTACTGAGAGTTCTTTAGCTATGAAATATATAGCCATAAATATGATGCGACATGCTTAACACCCAACTGAAATTTTCATCACTAATGAAAATTATATTCACGAAGTGTTCTCTTTATACAGCAATCAGAAAAGGAAAAGATGGGTATCAATGAAAACTTTAGACAATAGCACATATGATAGGATAGGTGTCTAGACTGGAAAGGAACGTAGCTTGAATACATACCTTGATGAAGTTTGAAATTTGCCGGTGAAGCAGTCAAAATGATGCCATTTTTTCATGTTAAACATCAAGGTCTGTCACGTGATTCCCCGCATTGAAATAATTTTTTTCGTCTTTCAAGTTTTCTTTAGGGTCATGAAAAAGCTAGATTCTTTGAGAATGGGTTAATCAGTAAATTTACACCAATAGAGCAATACAATGTTTTAGTTCTGTTCCTACAGTTTTATTTGATAAATCAAGCAGTTTGATTTAAATGTTCAATTATGAAATCATGTAGACCTAGTTACAATTTAATTTTGTTTTATTTGTCAACATAGGCTTTATATTTAGAACAAGAGTAAGAACGATTATCCAAATCCTTTCTTTAGATCTCATACTAGCAAAAAAGGACAGTTGAGAATATTCTCAGTATTCACCTTGGAATCTTTACACCATGATGTTTTGTTGGGAAGAAAGGGTTATAAATACTTGTGCTTGACAGATATTTCTGCAACCTGTGATACTGGAAACAGAAATAAACGCTGATTATGCTAGAAACACAATTATGTTGCTTTTTTATCGTGCAACTAATTATATGTAGTACTGTCTATGTTTATATTACCTGTTAGCAAACGATGAAGCCCTTGAAGAACAATATAAAGGAAAAGACATTCAGAAAAGAAGAAAATACTTTTTCAAGGGATCTTTCTATTCCTACAATGATTTATTCTAAAAAGAGTCCTTTGCACAAGATTTTACAAGTTGATTTGTCTGTTCAGGGTCAATATTTTTCTGACCTTCAAGAAGTTCTCTTTATCTGGTCACTACTTCAAAATGTTTGTACTTTGATCTCTCATCACAACCTGCAGTTTGACAAGGATCAGCACTCTTCCATTCCTAGAATGATTGTCCCACCTATATCATATATGATATTTCACCAGTATACTAGGACATACGTACCCAATTCAAATAATTTAGAAAATCGGTTAATTTACACATGACCAATATAAAAAAGAGACATAGATCAAATTTCATTGTGTTATTGATTTGCTTGAATAAATACCTGGGTAAGTTTCCGATTTCAATGTCAAAGGTCTGGGTTTGCATGAAATAAATCGGACATCCACCCCTTAATGCATACTATAGAATCTGAGTTGATATATGAGTAAGTTTTGGGTTCATTAACCTATGACTTATAGGTGAACTTTTTAGAAGTCTAAATTGTAAGAATTGATGGGCTTATGAGTAAAAAATAACTTTAAATGTAATTTTTTGGCTAGATTCTTTTGATCTGGAAATTTTTTGTTCCTATAAAATCTAACACAAATTTGCCTTATAAGCTCGGCTGTCTTTGGAGAAAACCCAAAGTATTAGTATAGCCAGCTGTCATCCATGTCGGTGTCAGCATCATTGTTGTATGAAAACTTTGACATTATGTTATATCCCTGGTATTATAGAATATTTACATGAAACTTGGAATAGAGTCACCATCAAAAGAGCAATCTATACCAAAAGGGGGAAAGTCTAAATGCATTTTTTAACAAATTATGGCACTTTTTTTACTTGTAAATTTTAAATTATCTAGCACCTGAATAGCCGAGCTATGGCATCCAGATGTGATGCTTTTGGAATGTGTTAAAGTTATTTTTTATTGTCTCTAACTAACTCATACTAATCTGATGAGCCCATTTCCACTCAGTTTACTAAGAATCATCACTTTGCACTCTGTAGATTGTTAATAGACCCAAGGTTTCTTCAGAGGACTTGCAAATATTTTATTTCTTGTCAAGCTGAATAAAATCCTAGTTCTGAATTGCATTTAAATCAAAGGGTAGGAAGCACTGGTAGACCCTAATTGTCTGTTAATATTTCTTTTGTTGATTAATTTTATAAACAACTCAGCGTAGGTGTTGGGTATGATCAGGCAGCACATAATTGCAGCAGTGATCTTTACCAAAGCAGAAATATTCCAAGTTTCATATGACAAGGGTTAAACACACTGTTCAGATGTCAAGGCTTCAGTTTGCACACTTGCCAAATTGTTGGAAATATCTAGTTCAGGCTAATTAATTTGGTTAGCAGGGAAGATCCCATGACAAACTAGGAACTATTTGTTTATTTATATCAACTAACTAAATTTTGATTGGACAATAAATAGAACTGAAATTATTACTTGTGTAATTGGATACCTCTAATTTTCATTGTTAACATTCCAATATATTTTAAATGGTAAATCTTTGGTCTATTTTGGTCATACCATTCTTTCCAACCCAGTTTTACCGAAATATAAACAAACTGAAATATGTCATTATAAGTGACTTTGAGAAAGAACTAGAAATTGCCCCCCTGTTACCTTGTATTTAAAATTGGTGAACGAGTTTCAAATGGATAGCAAATGAAGTTATTCATATCAATTAACACACTACCACTTATTTCAGCATCTTTTGGGGGAAAAAAAAAGGGAGAAAGGGAGAAATCACCTATTTCACTGACAAACCCATTTAGAAATAATTCAACAGACAGAAAGCCATGCCATAAGACCTTGAAAAGGTAGTTTAACCCTTTCCTGTGTTAGTGATTTTTAGACCTGTCCGAATTCAAAGGATTTAAAGACAAAGAAAAATAAATTTTGGATTAAATTAAATAACCACTCAGGATGGTAGAAAATATTGTAGAAAATGAAGAAATTGCTTAGTATTGATATCCACAGCTGTGGTTATAACATTTGATATGTTGTAGACTGGCAGCCTGGTATTGTAACCGCAGCTGCGGTTATTACAATTGATATGTTGTAGACTGGCAGCCTAGTATTGTAACCGCAGCTGCGGTTATTACAATTGATATGTTGTATACTGGCAGCCTAGTATTGTAACTGCAGCTGTTGTTGTTACATTTGATATGTAGTAGACTGGAAGCCTAGTATTGTAACCACAGCTGCGGTTATTACAATTGATATGTTGTAGACTGGTAGCCTAGTATTGTAACCGCAGCTGCGGTTATTACAATTGATATGTTGTAGACTGGCACCCTAGTATTGTAACCGCAGCTGCGGTTATTACAATTGATATGTTGTAGACTGGCACCCTAGTATTGTAACCGCAGCTGCGGTTATTACAATTGATATGTTGTAGACTGGCAGCCTAGTATTGTAACCGCAGCTGTGGTTATTACAATTGATATGTTGTAGACTGGCAGCCTAGTATTGTAACCGCAGCTGCGGTTATTACAATTGATATGTTGTAGACTGGCAGCCTAGTATTGTACTCACAGCTGTGGTTATTACATTTGATATGTTGTAGTCTGGCAGCCTAGTATTGTAACCTCAGCTGTGGTTATTACAATTGATATGTTGTAGACTGGCAGCCTAGTATTGTAACGGCAGCTGCGGTTATTACAATTGATATGTTGTAGACTGGCAGCCTAGTATTGTAACCCCAGCTGTGGTTATTACATTTGATATGTAGTAGACTGGCAGTCTAGTATTGTAACCACAGCTATTATTATTACATTGGATATATTGTACACTTGCAGCATTGTATTGTAACCACAGCTTTGGTTTTTTACATTTGATATGTTGTAGATTGGCAGCCTAGTATTGTTACCACAGCTTTGGTTTTTTACATTTGATATGTTGTAGATTGGCAGCCTAGTATTGTTACCACAGCTTTGGTTTTTTACATTTGATATGTTGGAGATCAACATTTTGTTGGTCTAATTAAATTATTTGATTGGAATATAAATTTTACCTTGCCTGGGATAAATGTCTAGGAAGAGATATTGTTGTACCCTCAGCATTGGGAAGTTAAAAGTTTTTTTATGCCCCCGCATCGATAAGATCGGGGGCATATTGTTTTACTGGTGTCTGTCTGTCCGTCTGTCCGTCTGTCTGTCTGCAAAACTTAACCTGCCAACTAAACATTTTCCTATAACTTCAACCCTGATTAAGTTACAATGCTAATATTTGGTATGTAGATAGGTCTCATTAAGGCGCAACTGGGGAAGGTCATTTCATCAAGGTCAAGGTGAAAATTTTAACCCTTTACCCGTTTCTAAAGAATTCCCGTTTTGGGGGCATAGTGTTTCACAAACACATCTTGTTTATACTTCAATTATAACTAGATATCCAGGGGAGGCTCATATATCACACACACTATCTTTAGGAAGGGGTCTTTCATTTGAAACAATGACCTTGACCCTTTTGTTCTACCTTTAAATGCTCTTTAAAAACAATTACATAAAAACTTCTTTCTTTTTCTGTACTGGTCATTTTTCATCCAAGGGTACTTTAGACCAAGAGTAAGAAAGATTGGGTGCTGATATTCCACTCATGCATCTGTCAGAAGATGGGCTTTTATTTGAGACAATGACCTTGACTATATGAACATGACCCTTTACCCTACATAAGAAAACTTTAACCCATAACTTTAACTTCATATATCTTCGTTATTTTTTTATCTTAGCGGACTTATAGTAGAGTAAGATCAGATTGCTCATTTGTGCAGGCTGATCTTTGTCTATATACTTCCTGTAAATATTCTTGGCTCTGCATGATTAGGGTTAATATAGCCTCGTTACTCAGGTGATACTCAGGAAGGACATGAATATGTGTATTATGCCATGATATAAATAAAAGATTGTTCAGAGTGGTGTTATAAACAATATTTATCAGCAAAATGAATGAGTTACTTTTTAGTGTTTAGGACTGTTGTATCAGTGAGTGAGTTACCTGATACATTGATAGTGTACACCTGAGTTAACCAGTACAAAGGTCAACAATAACTGGGGCGGGGTTAGAGGTTGGGGTTATTGACCATCAAATATAAGAAGCTACAGTCCTATTGATAGATGCATTAATTGACCTGGACTGTTAATAACTAAACACCACCATTCAACCCTTTCCTGTTTTCCGAAATTTTAGACTGGTCCAACTTGAAAGAAGTTGCAGCTGACAGTTAAAAGTTGGTGCAATTTTAAACAGGTTAGAAAATATTGTTGGAAAAGAAGAAAATTTTGTGGGAAAAGAAGAAATTGCTTGTTACAAGCAATTTCTTTTTTTCCCACAAAGTTTTCCCAAGTATAAAATCAAAGGGACATAAATACAAGGGATTGTACAGGAAAGGATAAACATCTGTCTCTTGATATGAGGAAGTAACTCAGTAACAGTAAATTTGCATGTGGTGTGATTGAGAATGTTAATTCTTGGGTTATGGACCTGAGGTTTTGTCTAATCAAGCTATAATAATGCAGAGTGTTTCGTTGGTAGATTGTATGAGGTTTAGGCAACTTTAAACAGTTCATTTAGTTGGATTGCGGGGGCTGGAGACCTATACATGTACAAACACATCATTGAGCCCATCTAACACATACTCACCCGACTTAACCTATCCCAGCACAATAATACTGGCCCCCCCCCCCCAAACAAAAAAAAGAAGTCCATCAACTTAAACTTGTCTACATCATCTTTGAATTTTGACCAAAGGTAGTTTAAAATTTTTTTCTGGTAATGGGTTAATTGTAATAAGAGTTATTTGCCCATTGGTCAAAGATGGGAGACATCAATTTGTGTCAATGTCTGAGTCAAATGTCAAACTGCTATACCTAGGCTTGAACCAGTGTCTGTTCTATTCAAAAAGTAGATTCTTAACCCATTCCCACATGCCAGAATTTTAGACTGGTCCAAATTCAAAGAAGTTGCAGACGACAGTTTAAAGTAACAAACATTTCTTCATTTTACACAATGTTTTTCCAATTGTTTTTCTTGAAGGGTGTCCAAAAGCGTCACTGTGTGGGAATGGGTTAATCAGTAGTACTGCATAAAAGGATGATATATGCCTCCTCCTTCCATAGATACTGCAAAATTGACAAAATTGATTACTCCGTTGGTCCTACCCATTGACTTCAACGGGAAAGTTCCATTTCAATTTTTTAGTGGCATTTCTTTGCAAAATTAGTAGAGAGTATCAAAACATAGAATGGTTGGTTGGAAACCTAAATGTTGTAACTACAGTTTGAATAAATGGCTCACATAAATGACTTTTTTGAGTTATAACCCTTTGTCGTTTTTTGTACTTGGTTTTTGTGAGGAAGATATCTCTAAAAGTACAATAGCTATGATCATGAAACTTTATGGGTGGATAGATGTCATCAATAGAGAGTGCAGTGCACAAGAACTGTAACTCTACCTAGTTTATTTTTTTAGTTATTCCCCTTTGTTGTTTTTTCATATTTTGATTTTGTCAGATTCAATGTCTTCTTTTTTCACAATATTTTCTACACTAGGGAATGATAATTTTTCCAATAAAATCAACTCTGATTTTTTTTTTACAAACCCTTGAATTCGGTTAGGTCTAATATTTTGCAAAACAGTAAACGGTTAATATAAGAGATACATTGTAATTAGTATTTCACAGACAGATAGGGACTTTTTTAGCATTATATCTTTACTTTTTTCAACAAATACAATTTGTCAATTTGCTATTTCCATGGTTATTAATTTTCTGTTATTTCTTTGAATTCGGAAGCTGTGCACAAGAGGTTAAATCAATGTTACAATGTCTTGCTTCTTTTGAGATAACCGAGATAACTGTAGGATGAGGATCTGATTGTTTTATCTCCTAACTGCTTAAGGCTTTCAAAATTATCTATTAATTGGCTAACCGATATTTCAGAGTCACATGATTTTGTTTATAAACAATGGTGTATCCTTGGCCTAACTCTTACCAATTCAACTCTTCACCAAACCACTAAGTTTTTACCTTACCTGAATTCAATCAGGCTTCCCATACAGCATTTCCAGTAGATTGTTTATGTTAAAATAGTACCTTAAAAATTTCAAAAACATTGTGAGACCAGAAATAATTGCTTGTTGCATTTTCCTGAATGTTCCTAAATGGGTAATTATTTTTAACTCTGAGACAAGACTGAATGTTAGCTCAAGTGAATCATTTAAAGGGTTGCAGAACCAATTTAACATCATGGAGGGGTCACTGACCTTTGTAATGTAATTAATATGATTGGTAGACATTGTCTATTTAAATGAAATTAGTTCACCTGCCTGTGAATTGTATTTCTCTGTTTTAACCCTTTCCTGTTCAATCCCTGGTTTTTACGTCCCTGTGATTTTATACAGGAGAAAACATTGTGGTAAAAGAAGAAATTGCTTGTGAAAAGCAATTTCTTCTTTTCCTACAATATTTCTACCCTATAGGTTGGTTACTTTTCCAATTGCACTCACTTTTAGTTGTCCTCTGCAACTTCTTTCAAAATGGACAAGTCTAAATTTTTGAAAAACGGGAAAGGGTTAAGCTGAGTTTAGTGCCACTTTTAACAGTATTTCAGTCAAATCAAGGTGGCTGGTGCACCTAACCATAGATTCCTACTTTCCTAGTATTTATCACACCAGTGCTACCATTACATCCTTTCTGAGCCTCCAGCTGCTCACCCAACTTAGGTTTATGTTAATCCACCCTTTGGTGGGAGACAAGTATTGGAAAGGATATTTGCTGCAACCAGGGATTGAACCCTTGACCTCAAGATTTAGAGTCCCTTGTGCTACAAACTACCCTATGGCCATGGCCATCTGTAGATTTGTGAGTAGTATATATAAAATAATGAAGTTGATTATGAAAAATACAGGTAATTTGGTCACTTTGGGATGTCTTGGGTAAAGGGAATCATAGGGTGATAAACTTAAACCATTCCCACTAAATGAAGCTTTTAAATGTCCCTCAATATAAATACAAGCAATTTCTTCACTTTGCACAATGTTTTCTACCCCAAAAGGCAAAAATTTCATCAACTTGAAATTGTCTTCTGCAACTTCCTTGAATTTGGACTGAAGTAAAATTTTATAGTGTGGGAATGGGTTAATGCCGATATCTCAATTATTGCTGAAGATAATTGCTTCAAACTTAGCATGTAAGAGCAATCCGTACTGTCAACAGAGATACCTTTTGACCATTTAAAACAGAATCCCTAATTTCTTAGGGCCCTGAGGAAAATTTCACAGAAAAATTTTCTTGACAGAGGGAATTGCTTGTGACAAGCAACTTCTCCTATAGTCACAATGTTTTTTACCAATTATGGCACTTGTTTTTAGATTTTAGCTCCACTGGCTGAAAGACAGCAAGCTGTTATCATAGCGTTGTGTCTGTCTGTGCATGTGTCTGTCTGTGTCTATAAACTGTTACTTTTTTTTCTCCTTGAAAAGCACGTGACAGAATTCAACCAAATTTCACAGGAATTATGCGTGGTTGACCTTTTATCAGATTACTTCAAAGAATTTTGGTAAGATGAAAAACATGGCTTTAATGGGAAGGACTAATTTTCCATATCAGTAAAAAACTTTGAATGTCTGCTTTTCAAATACCAGTGCATGGAATGTAACCATGCTTTGCAGGACTGATACTTCATTGACCCTTGATAAAATTCCTTAAAAGAATTTTGATCATATGAAAAACATGGCTTTAATGGGCGGAGCTAATTTCTATATGTGGTTAAACTTTGAAAGTATTATTCTCAGAAACCTGTGGATAAATTTCAACTGAGTTTATTTGGAATGATCCATGTGTGACCCTCTATCAAATTCTGTAAAAAAGTTATTGGATGAAAAACATGTTTTTTATTGGATGGGGCTAATTTCCATATATGGATTATTATCATTTGAAAACTTTGAAAATCTTTTTTCTCAAAAACAAGACATTAGATTTCAACCATACTTTACAGAAATGGTTCTTGGGTGTCTCTTTGTCAGAGTTTTTCATAGAATATGGCTCAGTTAAAAAAAACATGGATGATTTCTATACATGGTGTACTTAAAATATTGAAAATCTTGTTCTTGGAAACAGGATGATGGAATTTAACTAAATTGATTGAGAATGATTTTTGGTGATCCTCTATCAGATTTTTATAAAAGAATTTTTGATAGGTTTGATCTTAAAGCTTAGGATGATTAGCCAAATTCCAAGTTGCCTCCTTTAAAGTAAATTGCAAAATAATTCGTTCTTTTGTTTCAAATGAGTTTCTTCCTATATGAAAGAAGCCGCCGCCGTCATAGCGCAGTTGGTAGCGCGTCGGACTGTCAATCTAGAGGTCCCGGGTTCGATTCCCGACGGCGGCACTCATCCTTTCCGACTATTTGTCTCTCACCAATGGGTCGATAATCGTAGACCTATGTGGGATAGCAGCTGGAGGCTAGGAAAGGATGTAATGGTAGTACTGGTGTGAGAAATACCAGGAATCCATTGTTAGGTGCTCCAGCCGCCGCGATATGACTGAAAGATTGTTAAAAGTTGCGTAAAACCCCATACAAACAAACAAATCCTATATGAAAGAAAGCTAAATTAGCTTTATGATAAGTAAATTCAGGCCAGTGGAGCAATCAGGCACTCAAGCATCTCTGGGATTTTAGGATCAGACCTAATCTTCAATCATGGGATGTCATGGGTTCGATCCCAGGCGGCAGCACATATTCCTTCTGACATTTGTCTCTCACCAATGGATGGATAATTGTATACCTAGTGGGATAGCAGCTGGAGGCTAGGAAAGCACGTAGTGGTAGTTTTGGGGTGAGAAATACCAGGAATCCATTGTTAGGTGCTCCAGCTGTCGCAATATGACTGAAATATAGTTAAAAGTGGGGTTCAACCCCAATCAAGCAATATTTAGGTTTTTAGGAATTTCATAACGTAGCCCGCATCTCCTTTAAATTTTGTTTGATCTAAAAGTTAATTGGATGAAAGTGGATTGAATATTTATTTGTTAGAATTCTTAGTGTAGAATTCTTAGAGAGTTTTTTTAGCTCACCTGAGCACGTAGTGCTCAAGTGAGCTATTGTGATCGTCTTTTGTCCGGCGTCCGTCCGTCGTCCGTCGTGCGTCGTGCGTCGTCCGTCAACAATTTCTTTAAACGACATCTCCTCCTAAACCACTGGGCCAATTTGAACCAAATTTGGCAGAAATGTTCCTTAGGTGGTCCCCTTCAAAAATAGCTAAAAGAATTGAAATCCGTTAAAAACTCTGGTTGCCATGGCAACAAAAGTGAAATTTTAAAATAATCTTTAAAAATCTTCTCCTCCTGACCCAGAAGGTGTAGAGCCTTGATATTTTGCATGAAGCATCAGTATATTGACCTCTTTCAAAATAGCTAAAATCATAATCCTCGGGTCCCCAGGGGCGGAGCCCCAGGGGGGGGGGTTATATAGAAATAAAGAACGATTTTTTAAATGACATCTCCTCTCAAACCACTGGGCCAATTTGAACCAAATTTGGCAGAGATGTTGCTTAGGGGGTCCCCTTCAAAAATAGCTAAAAGAATTGAAATCCGTTAAAAACTCTGGTTGCCATGGCAACAAAAGTGAAATTTCAAAATAATCTTTAAAAATCTTCTCCTCCTGACCCAGAAGGCATAGAGCCTTGATATTTTGCATGAAGCATCAGTATATTGACCTCTTTCAAAATAGCTAAAATCATGATCCTCGGGTCCCCAGGGGCGGAGCCCCGGGGGGGGGGTTATATAGAAATAAAGAACGATTTTTTAAATGACATCTCCTCTCAAACCACTGGGCCGATTTGAACCAAATTTGGCAGAAATGTTGCTTAGGTAGTCCCCTTCAAAAATAGCTAAAAGAATTGAAATCCGTTAAAAACTCTGGTTGCCATGGCAACAAAAGTGAATTTTTAGAATAATCTTTAAAAATGTTCTCCTGCTGACCCAGAAGGCATAGAGCCTTGATATTTTGCATGAAGCATCAGTATATTGACCTCTTTCAAAATAGCTAAAATCATGATCCTTGGGTCCCCAGGGGCGGAGCCCTGGGGGGGGGGGTTATATAGAAATAAAGAGCGATTTTTTAAATGACATCTCCTCTCAAACCACTGGGCTGATTTGAACCAAATTTGGCAGAAATGTTCCTTAGGTGGTCCCTCTTAAAATTAGCAAAAAGAATTGAAATCAGTTAAAAACTCTGGTTGCCATGGCAACAAAAGTGAAATTTCAAAATAATCTTTAAGAATCTTCTCCTGCTGACCTAGAAGGCGTACAGCCTTGATATTTTGCATGAAGCATCAGTTTATTGACCTCTTACAAAATAGCTAAAATCATGATCCTCGGGTCTCCAGGGGAAGACCCAGGGGGGGGGGGTATAGGCATGAAGCATAAGTTCACAGACTTCTTTCTTATTTCTGAAATTATAACCCATGGAAAAAGTTTTTTACTTCTTTCAAATCGGCACTAAAGCCTTGGAATTTGTAATTTGGACTTTTGGATTCCCAGGTTCATAGTCTTTATACGTAATTGTGGCCCACTTGTTTCATAATCCTAACCTTTACATGAAATTAGACTGTTGAAAGAAAAAGAGCCTTTATCTCAGGTGAGCGCCCCAGGGCCAACGGCCCTCTTGTTTCATTTTGCATGCACTTCTAGTTCTGTTGAAATGAAGTTACAATTTCAGCCTATCTTTGAAATCAATTCAGAACAAGACTAAAAGGGGTCAACAGTTGCCTTTGACCCCTAAATTCTAGGTTGGGCCCCTGACATTTTTGAGAAAATGTCTGTATGCCTAATGTAACATATTGAATATTGGCAATCTGCAGCTGGGCTCCAAAGTTAAGATGCAATTAAAATGGAATAAAAGTAAGTTTTTTGAAAAATCTATAAGGGCACATGAGTTTATACTAGCTAATCTAATGTTACACAAATTATGATTGAAAGCCCTACTTCAATGAAACCACAAGAATGTAGGTGTGTATATATATATAAAATCCGTAACTTATCTTAATATGAGGCCCACCTATCATTTGTCATTTTGTTTGCTTTCTGTATTTAGTATTCACTAAAGATTGGTGATGGAAAATTTTCTTATGAATTAAACTTTCAAAATTTCAGACAAGACGTCAAAGCTATATATCCTTTTCCCCTTTTAACCCATTCCCACACAGTGACGCTTTTAAATGCCTTCTCAATATATAGCAGTGGAAAACATTGTGGAAATGAAGAATTGCTTGTTACAAGCAATTACTTCATTGTCCACAATGTTTTCCATCCAAAAGACTAAGATTTTAAGATTTCATCAACTTTAAGTTGTCATCTGCAACTTCTCTGAATTAGGAATGGTCTAAATTTTTACTGTGTGGTGAATATCATTCAAATCTTAACCCATTACCACACAATGACTCCTCTGGATGCCCCTCAAGAAAACGCTTTGGAAAACATGTTTTGTTGAAAATGAAGAAATTGCTTGTAACAAACAATTTCTTCTTTATCCACAATGTTTTCTGCCCTAAAAGGCAAAAAACTTTAAATGGACCTTTCAGATCTACTTGCACCATTCTAAGATTTTCTCTGTTATTTACTTGTCCCCTGACAAGTTGCCTTGAAAAATGTATTTGTCCACAATTAGAAAATCCAATGCTAGACCATTCGGGCACTGAAATTCCATACCCCTGGCAGACACCATAGATTTTTAGCTCACCTGAGCATGAAGTGTTCTGGGTGAGCTATTGTGATTGGTCATCTGTCTGTCTGCCTATCTGTTCATCTGTCCGTTCACAATTTCAAAAAAATTCTTCTCTTCCTAAACTAACCATGGAATTTCAACCAAACTTCACAGAAAGGATCTGTAGGTCATGCTCTTTCAAAATCTTCAAAATATTGATATTTGGTATATATCATTATCTTTAATATTTGGTATATATCATTATCTAATGACCCTCTACCAAAATACGGATGTCATGGGTTCGATCTCCGGCACATATCCTTTCAGATACTTGTCTCTCACCAAATGGGTGGATAATCAAAAAAACATAGTGGGATAGCAGCTGGAGGCTAGGAAAGTATGTAGTGGTAGTACTTGTGTGAGAAATACCAGGAATCCATTGATAGGTGCTCCAGCCGCCGATATACAACTGAAATACAGTTAAAAGTGGCGTTAACCCCATTCAATCAATCAATCTACCAAAATACTTCAAATACTTCAAATATCTTTTGTGCGATCCCTGAGTTTACAAGGGAATAATGAAGGAACTCTTTGAAAATTTTCTCCCAAACCATTAGGCCTAACTTTTTACCTTTTCAACTTCTTCTTAAGAACCCTTGGGCGTATTTCAACCAAACTTGGCAGGAAGCATCCTTATGGGAAGGCGCTTCAGATATGCACACATCATGGAGTCATCTCCGCTTGGGGCCCCATAAGGGGCCAAAAAGGGGCAAAAACGGACTATCAAGTTTGTACAAGAAAAAGAAATCTGTCGAAAAAATGGCTGTGCTGGGGGGGGGGCAAAGGTGTGTGTGTGGGTGCATAAGCTTACATATTGACGACTTTGAAAGTCAACGACTTTGAAAGTTTTTTTTCTACTTAACCAAAAGTTATACAGCTCTGATATTTGGTATGTGGCATCTTCTAGTAGACCTCTATCAATATTGTATAAATTATAACCCTAGGATCAAAATTAGCCCATTCCCATCGTCACAAATTTAACATAGGCTTATATGGTGAAAATTTCAAAAATCTTCTTCTCCCAAACTAGTTGACCTAGAGCTTTTATATATGGTATGTAGCATCATCTGGTGGATTTCTATCAAGATTGTATAAATCATGGCCCTAGAGACAGAATTAGCCCATTCTCGGACGTCATAAGTTTAACATAGGCTTATATAGTGAAAATTTTAAAAAATCTTCTTCTCCCAAACTTGTGAGCCTAGAGCTTTGATATTTGTAATGTAGCATCATCTGGTGGAACTCTATCGAGATTGTATAAATTATGGTGCCTGGGTCATAATTAGTCCATCCCCTGACATCACAATTTTTACAAAGTGCTTATATAGTGAAAATTTTAAAATCTTCCTCTCCCAAACAGGAGGGCCTAGAGCTTTGATACTTGGTAAGTAGCATCATGTGATGGACCTCAATCAAGATTGTACAATCGATGGCCCCAGAGCCAGAATTAGCCCATTCCCAGATGTCACAAGTTTTACAAAGGGCTTATATAGTGAGAATTTTAGAAATCTCCTTCTCCCAAACAGGAGGGCCAAGAACTTTGATATTTGGTATGCAGCATCATCTGGTGAACCTCTATCAAGATTGTACAAATTGTTGCCCCAGGATCAAAATTAGCACATTCACAGATGTCACAAGTTTAATATAGGCTTATATAGTGAAAACTTTAAAGTTCTTCTCTCAAACAGATAGGCCTACAGCTCTGATATTTGGTATACAGCATCATCTGATGGACCTCAATCAAGATTTTACAAATTATTGCCCCAGGGTCCTTATTAACCCATTCCTGGGCGTCACAAGTTTAAGATAGGCTTGTATAGTGAAAACATTAAAAATCTTCTCTCAAACAGATAGACCTAGAGCATTGATATTTGGAATGTAGCATCATCTGGTGTGTCTCTATCAATATTGTATCTATCATGGCCCCAGAGACAGAATTAGCCAATACCTGGACGTCCCAAATTTTACATAGGCTTGTATAGTGAAAATTTTAAAATCTTCTTCTCCTAAACAGGAGGGCCTAGAGCTTTGATATTTGATATACAGTATCATCTGGTGGGTCCCTATCAAGATTATATAAATTATGTTCCCAGGGTCAGAATAAGCCCGTTCCAAGATGTCACAAGTGTTTAGTGAAAACTTTTAAAAGATCTTCTTCACCATAACTAAAAGGCCTAGAGCTTTGATATTAGGTATGTATCATAATCTGGTGGATGTTTATCTATTTTTAGCTCCAATGGCTAAAAGCCAGAGAGCTATTGACATGGCATTGTGTCCTAAATTTCCATATATTTTGAAAATCTTCTTCTCAGAGACCGGTGGATGGATTTCAACCAAATTTCACAGAAATGATCCTTGGGTGACCCTTTATCAAATTCCTTCAAAGAAATTTGATTGGATGAAAACATGGCTTTAATGGGCAGGGCTAATTTCCATATATGGTGAAACCTTTAAAAATCTTCTCAGAAACCAGAGGATGGATTTCAACCAAATTTCGGAGAAATGATCCTTAGATGATCCTTTATCAGATTCCTTCTAAGAAATTTGATCGAATGAAAAAATGGCTTTAATTGGCGGGGCTAATATCCATATATAGTAAAAGCTTTGAAAATCTTCTTCTAAGACACCTATGGATGGATTTCAACCAAATTTCACAGAAATGATCCTTTGGTGAACCTTTATCAGATTCCTTCAAAGAATTTTGATCGGATGAAAAACATGGTTTAAATTGGCGGGGCTATTTCCAAATATGCTAAAATCATTGAAATTCTTCTTCTAAGATACCAGTAGATAGATTTGGCCAGATCGATCCTTGGGTGAACCTTTTATCAGATTATAAAAAGAATTTTTATCCAATGAAAAAAATGGCTTCAATGGGTGGGGCTAATTTCCATATATGGTATATACTGAAAACATTGTAAATTTCTCAGAAACTTCAAGGGAATGATAACCTGATGACTGTTTGTCAGATTTCTTCATATGATTTTGATTGGTTGAAAAACATGGCTATTATGGTGGTTGGTTATGTCCATATATGGTATACAGTGAAAATTTTACATTATGAATTTTAGATAACTTGACTTGAATATCTATAAACAATGAACATTTTGAAATGGTTCTCTAGAACTGTTTCAAAGAATACAATGATTTAGATTTATTTTCATTATATTCACTTTATTTTAAACTAATGAAAAAATTTGTTTAATCAATACATTCATGCCTGTGGAGCGATACAGGCGCTTATGCGCCTCTATTTGTTCTCTTTGGACTCAGACTTGGTTTGTATACGTCATTGAGCCTTGAGCCATCATACTCAGGAAGCAAAAAAGGACCATCATGGTCCTCTTGTTTATTTTGGTTGTTGGTGTTTGTTGGTCATCTGTTTAAAGAAAGGTGTTTGTACTGCAGTTTGGTCCTGATATGCATATTTGTGCTTTGTGTGTATTTACTCAGGTAGCAGTTTTGAAATGTTACCTTTTATCAAAGGTTAAAACGGAAGCCTTGCCTAGATACAATTTTAGTAACACCCAGTAATGTATCTTAATGAAGGAGATTTATTTTTCATTTCAAAAATAGCAACACCTCAAAGGCCACTTTTGTTATTCCATATATGGAATACAATCAATTTACTGGTACACAAATGAAATGAACTTTTTCAGTATTTGATATTTACCTCCCTTATAAATCATTCCTGCACCTGGAGGCAGCATTATTAACATTATTTGTCAAGTCTGTGCTGCATACATGTACTGTTTAATCCTAATCACCAACAAAAAGTCATGTCACCTTAATCAGACCACTGTGGTTCCTGGTGGTATTTACTGGAGTAAGAGTATTTCTAATAAGCTAATTTGTATAAATATCTAGTCTCATATAGTTTTGTTGTATAGGATAAAAGAAAGAAAACTTTTGCAATGATAATAGTAGTGTCAGACAATTCTGACGGTTTAACTTTTACTTGGTTGATAGAAATCTGTTTAATCTGTCAATGACTAAAATTCATCATTAATTATTGCCTGCAAACTAGAATAGTAATGGCCTACTTACTGTGATAATGAAAAAAATCTGTTTTTAGCTCACCTGAGCACGTAGCGCTCAAGTGAGCTATTGTGATCCCCTTTCGTCCGGAGTCCAGCTGGCGTCTGTTATGCGTCATGCGTCGTTAGTCAACAATTTCTTTAAACAACATCTCCCAAACCAATGGGCCAATTTAAACCAAATTTGGCAGAAACGTTCCTTAGGTGGTCCCCTTCAAAAATAGCTAAAAGAATTGAAATCCATTAAAAATTCTGGTTGCCATGGCAACAAAATTGAAATTTCAAAATAATCTTTAAAAATCTTCTCATCCTGACTCAGAAGGTGTAGAGCCTTGATATTTGCATGAAGCATCAGTGTATTGACCTCTTTCAGAAAAGCTAAAATCATGATCCTCAGGTCCCCAGGGGCAGAGCCCCAGGGGTTGGGGTTTTTATAGAAATAAAGAACGATTTTTTAAATGACATCTCCTCCCAAACCACTTGGCCGATTTGAACCAAATTTTGCAGAAATGTTGCTTAGGTGTTCCCCTTCAAAAAAAGCTAAATGAATTGAAATCTGTTAAAAACTCTGGTTGCCATGGAAACAAAAGTGTAATTTCAAAATAATCTTTAAGAATCTTCTCCTCCTGACCCAGAAGGCATAGATCCTTGATATTTTGCATGAAGCATCAGTATGTTGACCTCTTTCAGAATAGCTTAAATCATGAAACTTGGGTCCCCAGGGGCAGAGCCTCAGGGTTGGGGTTTTTATAGAAATAAATAATGATTTTTTAAATGACATCTCCTCCCAAACCACTTGGCCGATTTGAACCAAATTTTGCAGAAATGTTGCTTAGTTGTTCCCCTTCAAAAAAAGCTAAATGAATTGAAATCTGTTAAAAACTCTGGTTGCCATGGCAACAAAAGTGTAATTTCAAAATAATCTTTAAGAATCTTCTCCTCCTGACCCAGAAGGCATAGAGCCTTGATATTTTGCATGAAGCATTAGTATGTTGACCTCTTTCAGAATAGCTTAAATCATGAAACTTGGGTCCCTAGGGGCAGAGCCCCAGGGGTTGGGGTTTTTATAGAAATAAAGAATGATTTTTTAAATGACATCTCCTCCCAAACCACTTGGCCGATTTGAACAAAATTTTGCAGAAATGTTCCTTAGGTGGTCCCCCTTAAAATAAGCTAAAAGAATTGAAATCAGTTAAAAACTCTGGTTGCCTTGGCAACAAAATTGAAATTTTAAAATAATCTTTAAGAATCTTCTCCTCCTGACCCAGAAGGCATAGAGCCTTGATATTTTGTATGAAGCATCAGTATGTTGACCTCTTTCAGAACAGCTTAAATCATGAAACTTGGGTCCCCAGGGGCGAAGCCACAAGGGAATGGGGTTAATATAGAAATAAGGAACGATTTTTTAAAAAAGACATTTCCTCCCAAACCACTGGGCGGATTTAATCAAATTTGGCAGAAATGTTCCTTAGGTGGTCCCCCTTAAAATAAGCTAAAAGAATTGAAATCAGTTAAAAACTCTGGTTGCCTTGGCAACAAAATTGAAATTTTAAAATAATCTTTAAGAATCTTCTCCTCCTGACCCAGAAGGCGTAGAGCCTTAATATTTTGCATGAAATATCAGTATATTGATCTCTTACAAAATAGCTAAAATCATGATCCGCGGGTCTCCAGGGGCGGAGCCAGGGGAGGGGGGGTATAGGCATGAAGCATCAGTTCACAGACTTCTTTCTTATTTCTGAAATTATAACCCATGGATCCAGAGGGAGGAAAAAGTTTTTTCTTTCTTTCAAATCAGCACTAAAGCCTTGGAATTTGTAATTTAGAATTTTGGATCCCCAGGTTCATAGTCTTTATATGTAAGTGTGGCCCACTTGTTTCATAATCCTAACCTTAACATGAAATTAGACTGTTGAAAGAAAAAGAGCCTTTATCTCAGGTGAGCGCCCCAGGGCCAACAGCCCTCTTGTTTATAAATAATGGTAAGCAACGTAAGCAAGTCAAACAGCCAAATAAATCATACTAAAACTATCTGAAATTATCTACATAATGATGTGCGTTTGATCAGAAAGCCTTGGATTAATATTTAGTTGTTAGATGATGAGTTACTTTTCTTACCTAAGAAGGGCTATTTTATATCTTTTTAATAGACAAATTTAACTGGTAGAATTTTTTAGACTGGGGTTAAATTGACTTGTTTGTGGCAATTTGGAAGGAAACAACCATATATTATATGTGGTGACATTGTCTTTATAATGGGGCCCGAGGAAGAGCTTGTTTTGTTTTCTAAAACAAATTTAAAGGATGAATGGAATTGTAAGATAATGGAGTCTTAAATATTGACATTTTTCTTTCATCTTTTTAGCTTGACTATTTGAAGAGTGAGGGGAATATTCCAGTCACCTAGGCATTGGAATCAGCATAGTGCTTTGATTAAAGTTTTACATGCAAGTCTCAAATCTCTGTTTCTACAAATGCTATTGCTCTGAAACTTTGCATATGCCTATGTTACCATTTTATATAGAACCATAGGATAAGATTTATTACTCTGACATTCACTTTAGAGAAGAATACATTATTTAGTGATCTATCCACCACGATATCACTGAAATACTGTTAAAAGTGGCATTAAAGGCCATTTAATCAATCAGTCAAATTATCACTCACTGATCAAAATGTGCCCAATATTATTGAATTATGAATTTTAATTTGATATAAACAAAAGAAAATCGTATAATGCCTGTAAAGTGCTTGATTCTTCAACAAAGTTACCTATTTTGAAATAGTCAACTCATTTTTTTCTTTGTAAAATTAAGAACTCAAGTGACTGACCTGGAGCCCTCTTATCATCAGATTTGAATAGAATGATTGTACAATTATAAGGATGGTTTCTTTTAAAGTTAAGACAATTCTGTCAAGTACCATGGCAAGGGGAATTATGAAAATTCAATAAAATGTTCTTCTTTAAACCATAAAGTTGACAGTATCATTGCATTCTCTACATAATTTCACAAAATGACTGCGCCATCATAAGGATGAATTATTTTGAAATTGATCAGTTCCATCAAGTAAAATGGGAAAAGGAGCCATATGAACAATTTAATTGAAAATCCTTTAAATGATAAAGTCAAGAGTTTTGGGTTGTTAAGTAATAATGTTCAAACTAGCACAGATTAAATGCATTATCATAAGGATGGGTACATTTGAAATCAAGTCAATTCTTTTGAGTAACATGGGGCAAGGGGTCTTATTAAAATTTTATGGAATAATTTTTTGAAATTCAGTTATCATCACATTTTCATACTTCAATAGAATGATCATACTATCAAGGATGGATCCTTTCCAAATGGGTCAGGTTTCAAGTAACATAGGAAAAATTCATTACAAAAGATAATATCAAACCTAGGACAATCAAACCTGAAATATGTGCTCATCAAATGGTTGACTTTCACATTGAGTCTGTGACCTTAATTATCTGACCACTAACCTACTTATCAAAATTTAAAACTTTGTTTGATTTTTTAATTCTTAACATCTGGGATAATGATTATTCCCATTCATCTCAAAAAGGTCACATGCATTTAGAATGGTTACCTTGACCTTTTACCTTATTAAATTTATTTTTCTTTTTATATACCTAAATATATCATTATATTGTCCTATTCCACACAGAATTTCTTGCTGTGAGCCTTCACTAAGTTTAAAACACTTTTTGTGAGCCAATAGTGAAACTGAGAGCCAACAGAGTGTGTCAGGCCCTGATGGGCCTCTTGTTATTTCAGCAAAGACTGTATTTTGTAAAACAAGATATCCTCTCTCCCCAATAACTACTTTACAATGAGATTACGTGTTACTGGACCAAGGTCAGTAGCATTCCTTTGAAAGTTTTTAAGCAGAAGTTTTAACCACATTGCCGACCAAATCCGTCTATTGCTGTAAAGGATACCAATCAGGCTCAATTTATTGCTGTTAAATAGTGGTGGCATTATAAGTTCTATGTACCAGAGTTACTGAACCCCAAGAAATATTCTAGGATGTTCAAAAGTTCTTGATCATTTTTCATGGGGGTATTATAGTATTAAACTATTTCCACACAATTTGCGCCCTTCAGGCAAAAAGTTTGGGAAGACATTGTAGAAAATTGTGTTACAAGCAATTTCTTCATGTATCACAATATTTTCTACCATAAAAGACTAAGAATTTATAACTTCCATTAATTTCAAATTGTTGTCGGCTAGTTCTTTCAATTTGGATCAGTCTAAAATTTAGCCATCTGGGAATGGTTAATGGTTAAGCCTTTAAAAAGTGTACAATTACCTTGTCCTCAGATTCAATTTGTGGTGGTGTGATCAAGAAAGTTACTTCATAATTTCCTGGGTTTCTTTAACAAAAGTCCTGGTAATTGAAAAGTTTTTTTGACTAGAGTTGTAGATTCTGAGAGATAAAAAAGTTCTTGATCTACAAGACAAAAATAAATTTGTTTAACATTTTTAGAGATGTGAGTATAAGGGTAATAAGGTAAAACCAACTTGTCCTCACATTGAACTTATGGGGGTGGGAAGAAAGCATGTCTCAGTGTGCATCATTTGAGACAGTAATGTCTTACATGATCATGAACGGCATATTGCCAATATGAAAGGGAGCGTAATGATTTGATGCTCTGGTTAAAATCCTCAAAACATCATTTCTTACCTAATCCCTGTGTTAAAGATGCCAATCAGAATTATTTGTACAGTACTAATAAGAGATTACATAATACCTATGATCAAATTGGATAATCAGTGGCGTGTTTACTTGGAAAAATCAGAATCATTTCATGTAGGTGGAGCTGTGAATTTATTGTTTGTAAACCGATTAGTCTCATGGCCAGGCTAAGTACTTGCGGAATTTAAGAATTAGCCTTAAATTGACCTTTATTTAGATATATTTGACCATAGCTAATGTATCAGCTGCTTTCTAAATAGATGTACATGGCTAAATATAGCATGGATGTCCATCTGTCTAATAGAGTAATTAATCAGGATAGATTGTGTTACAAAATAATGTGTAACCAACAAAGGCTCCAAACCCCCGTAAACAGAGTCACACCTTCTTCATTCCTACAACAGTAGTGTGTCATATTAGATTGACCAATAGTGGTTGTCAACCAAATAATCAGTGAACCAAAGCTGCATTCATTTAGACTGGAAGTAAACTTCGAACTCCAACATTGGCTGCCATTTATTTGAAGCATTTTTGTTGTGGCGACTTTTATGTCTTAACTATAGCTTATTGAAGTTACGACATTTAGGTCGTCAACAATTCTACTTTTTTTGTTACACGCTGCTACAAATGATATATATATTTTTTCAAAATAACACTGTTTGAAATCGAATTAGAATTTCCTGTCGGAGTCAATGGGCATCGGTAACAGACTAAGTGGGTAGGGCCAGCGATTGGTCATTTGGGTTAGTTAAGTTGGAAAGAAAAATCCCCTAAAAGCACTAATGTTGGCCAAGCTGTAGCTACCATCACCTTCTATATTCCTAAGTGTGAGAGATAAACATTACCCTTTACATATTAACAATTGTGATTTTATGCCCCTGCTCTAGTTTGAATAATGATGTTGTCCATCTATGTTTCTACAAAACTTAAAAACAAAAGGCATTGTGTCTTAGCTGTTCAAGGTGCAAGGTTGATATTAAGTATGTAAGTAGCATCTTATGAGGGTCACATGTCTATAGTCAATGCCTTTTTATTACAATTTACTTATTAATTGTATATAGTAAGTTAATCTTTATCATAACTTACCCACCCCCCACCCCCCATAAAAAACAAAACAAAACAAAAAAACCAAAAAAAAAACATCTTGTTTTCATATTACTGTCTGTGTCACCTATATTTTGTGTAAATTGTCAGTTGGTCAGTATTCACAAAAAGTTTATGTGTGATGCTTATTGCTTTATTGCAGTTTTGTAACAGTTCAGGAAAAAGAAAAAGACATTTCTGTTAGTATATTTGGCATTATGATAGCACTCATTGATATGCATCTGTTACAACCTGTTATCATAGTCAATAATATAGAAAATTACTATTTCAAGGGCATAAGTATTTCACAAATAAAGTTTTATGTTGTTTTTTTCATTTTTGAATGAGGGCAGCAATCAGTGAAATCAGGAAGTCCTGAAATACAACAATGTCTGATGTTTGTCAGCAAATGACTAACTGTAAACTCAGTTTTAGGGTCTTTGACCAGGGAAAAATTTGGAACACCAGGTAATTGTTTAGCGCAAGAAAGAAGCTTCCTGACATTTATAGTGACGGCAACATTTTTACTAGAGGCTCTTCTGTCGACAAAACTCACAGTATAAAAAAACCATCACTGATCAACTGTGATGATTTAACTGAATAACTGGATAATAGAATTTTAAACTGTTTTAAGTTCAAAGAAGTACTTTTAACTGTATCTGTTTTTTTTTTAGGTTGAAAATAATAAGGAAAATGAAGAATTTAAATTGCATGTCTATTTTGTTTTCCTTAACCCTTTTCTTTATGGTTGTTAATACAAAGTATTGAGAGGGAATAAGTTAAGTGACTAATTTTCCACTTTAAATCCCTTTGACATAAAAATGATTGTTATTTTTCATTTACTGGAAGATCATATTGGCACTGCCTCAATTATGATCTAGTCCACCCAGGTAAAAAAGTTGGTAGCAGTGGTTAGAATCTTTTGCCTCTCTCCCTAGTGCATGGTATTATCTGGGATGAGTCAGGACCACAATGGAAATAAAGTCTCTTTATCCTGTTATCCTCAAGTTAAACCAATAACAACAACAACAACTAAACAGTTATAAAAATAGAGCTATCTCAAATGCATATTATCCAGATATTTAGTTTATTAAGGTTAATGAACTTCAACATAGGACGATTCTGATTCTCGTAAAATTTATCATTACATGACAGGTATGATAAAATGTTGTGTAAATATGTGCTTTACATGTATCTGTTCCCAAAATGGACACTAATGACGTCTTTATGATTTTTAAGGTGAAGAAATAGAATATAAATAGAAGCAATCATACAAAACAATGTAGGACAACATTTACTGAAATCTCTTGTACAAATAATAGTTATGCGACCTACTGAATAACAAATTTTGATAGGTATGTCAAAGGTCAAATTGTATTCTAATAACATAAGGTGTGTCTTTAACTCTGTACATGACAATATATTCCTGTTTATGCAGGAGGTATATTTAAACATCAGCTTGCACTTATGTGAAATCTCATCTTAGTGTAATTCACCAATATGTCCAGTCCTCCTTAGTTCACCTGAGAACAACATACACACAGTGAGCTTTTGTGATACATATACTTTAATGTCTGTTGTCCATTGTGCGTCTTAGATTGTCCGTCAACAGCCACTCAGTTTTACCACTTTACAGGTCATATTTTTGGCCCAGTCTTCCTCGAAATTGCAGAAATATTTGTGTAGTCATGAGGAAGGACCCTATTGAATATAGTGACATTCTGACTTATATAAGGAATGGGGACTTATTGACAATTTCCTTGTTACTAGTCGAGAGGTCACAATTTTTCTTAAACTTACTGAAAATGTTTTTATGGGCACAAGGAAGAACCCCCATTGAATATCATAGCAATCTACTCATATTATATTGACATTTTTTTACCACTGTAGAGGTCATAATTTTGGCTCAATCTTTCTTAAACATACTGTAAATGCTTGTATTGTCATGCAAGAAGAACCCTATTGAATATTATAGTGACCTTCCATTTTATATGAAGTAAAGTTGTTATAGTGACAAAATCAGTTTTCAGCTCATCCAGTAACAACCTTTTGCCCTTATATACATTTAAATTTGTAAAAATATCTTCTTACTGTTATCAACTTTTAAGTTGATTAGTTAGCTTGAGAAAGTACATTCAGGTGAGCAATCAAGGGTCATCTTCTTGTAAGCAGGAGTTGTTTATGAAAATTATTGTTCAAAAGTAGAATTTACTTAAAACAAGTGCTTCCAGTGCTTGCAACCCTTATAATGATTTTAATATGTTTCTCTAAAGAATTTGTTTTCATCATATTACATGAATTTAGGGCAAAGCATTTTGAAATAGCCAATATAAGTCTAGGTTTTCACTGGAAGCATATAATGCAAAATATTTCCATGATTATGAAAAAGTACAAAATATGATGGACACATAATGCAAACCACAATTATAAACTTATAAAGAATGGTAAATGCAAACATGACTTGATGCCATAGATGTAATACAAAACATTACTACGGTTATATAAGATAATTTCACAAAAATCTTAAGCTGGACCCATAATGCAAATATATTTCCATGGTTATGAAAAATGGTGAATGTGCAAATTATAACTTATGCTTGAACTATAATGCAAAACACTGCAATGATTATGAAAAATGCTCAATCTGAATATTTTCTTCCTATGCCAGACCTGGTAATGCAAAATATTTACTTAATTATGAAATATGGTTAATGTACAAATCACAACTTATGAAAGACCTGGTGTAGTGCAAAAATTTCTATGAATTTCTACAAATATTTTTTTGAGTATGACAAAAGGTAAATGTACAAATAAATATTATAATGCTGGAACATTTCCATTACTTTGAATATTGTAAATATACAAATTACTATTTATGCCATGATTTCGAAAAATGGTAAATGTTCAAGTTTCAACTTATATCAGACCCATAATGATATAAGTTTTATATGATTATGAAAACAGTAAATGTAAAAAATGACTACTCATTCCAGACCCAAAATGCAAACATTGCAATGGTTACGAGATATGGTTAATGAACTGTACAATTTACAGAGGCATAATGGAAACATTGCTGCATTACAAGTCAAGTAGAAAAAAAAAAAGATTCTAACCATTTGGATACCTTGTTTTAAATTCACAATAATTGTGATTTAGACTGGTTTGTGAGTACAGATTCAGATTATAGATGTTTGCAAATGAATTAAATTTCTTCCTGGATGGTAATTTTCTTGTTACTATCATTTTAATGAATATTTCAATGTAAAATGGTCTGAGGGGAGGTGCAGAAAATTTAAGATTAAAATATGTCATTCTTACATAATCTTTTGACACTATTAAAAGAAAAAAAAAAGTTGAATCCCACTGATATTTGCCCCAGATTCTTTGAGTACAATGAAAGTAAACATAATATTTACTAGAATAGGTCATCCCGTTTAAAAATGATGACTTGAGTCAATATTTGAACATTCTTTGACGTCAAATTCAGAACTTAGTTTGACCTGGTCTTTGCATTATAATTGAAAGTGAAAAAAGTTCTTACAAGACCTTTAACCCATTACCACTTGGAAAGACTTTAGACTGGTCCAAAATGAAAGGAGTTCAGACAACAATTAAAAGTTGATGAAATTTTGGATTTTTTCAAATTTTTAAGTAGAAAACATGGTTGAAAATGAAGAAATTGCTTGCTGCAAGCAATTTCTTCATTTTCCACATTGTTTTCCAAATTATTTTCTTGGGGGGGGGGGCATCAATGTTGGAATGGATTAAACCATTATGATACAAGAGAATTTTAGACTCGTCCAAATTGAAAGAAATTATAGATGAGAATTTCAAGTTAATTGAATTTTAAAAATCTGTGTCTTTAGGGCGTAGAAAACATAGTGGATGATGAAGAAATTATTTGTCACAAGCACTTTCTTCATTATCCACAATATTTTCCCCAATTTTTTTATGTTAGGGATGTTAAAAAGTGTCATGGTGTGAGTCCTGTGGGAATGGGTTGACCCATTACCAGAATCTTTAGACTGGTCAAAATTGAAAGGAGTTGCAGACTACAATTTTAAGTTTATGAAATTTAAGATTTGCCACTCTCCGGGCAAGAAAATGTGTAAAGTGAAGAAATTACTTGTTATTATGGTCCACCTCAGCACTCTGTAATGTAACATTGGAAGTAAGTAAACAATCTTTAAAAATCATCTTCTCCATAACATTTATATTCTGGTCATTTGATGGCATTTGGGTCATATATACATTAGCTCTTCTCATGCCATTTTTGTATAGTTAGAAATTAAGAATGAAATCTTCCCCTAACAAGAAAGCCTTAAAATTTGAGTTTTGTTATTTTAACTTTGTTGTATCTTCTTGAGTGGACATGTCCCCTCAAATGATGCTACTAAGTTTATATTTTTGCTACACAAAAATGCACCATATTTTAAGATGGAAATGAAAAAGAAATCTTATGCAAACTCTTCTTATGATAAAACCTGAAAGCTTCAAGGTTTCATATACTGCATGGGATATTAACAGGTGACTGTCTAATGTTTAACATATCGATTAATGAAACTTGGAACACATCTTCTTTATCAAAAGATCAGTCTATATTATTAAAAGATTACTCTAAATGCATCTTTGTAGGAATTGTGCCCACTTTATAACTTGGATTTTTATTCACTATCTAGCTCCTAATAGCTGAGCATCAAATGTCTGCACATGCTATGCTTTTGTTTTTTCCAGCAGTTTCTACAACTTTAAATGTACTTAATCTGAATTTTGACCTTGACCTTGTTATCATATTTAACCCTGTTTCAAAGAGCACCCCAAAAGTTGAGCTATGTTTTCTGCAGACAAGTGTTCTAACAGTTTTCAATCATGAATATTGTTGTTCAGTAATGGGTTTAACCAATTCCCACTTTATATAAAATTTTAGACCAGTCCAAATTTTAAGAAGTTGCAGACGAAAATTTAAAATTGAAGAATCCCTTTAAATCTTTGTCTTTTGGGGTAAAAAACATTGTTGACAATGAAGAATTGCTTGTAATAAGCAATTTCTTCATTCTCCACAATGATTTACAAAGCTTTTGATTGAGGGGCATTTTAAAGCATCATTGTGTGGGAATGGGTTAATGCATGAAAAATGCAATATTTGTTAATTTGCCAATGACTCTTGAAGGAATGCCAAATATGTCTATTGTTTGAATGTAAAAAGGTAAATGTTATTACATTATAAATGTAAACACTGTGAAATTTGATTCTTTAATCCTTTTCAAAATATGTCTAGTTTTATCACTCATAACTAACTGTGCATTTGCAAAGAAGTAGCTGTGAAATACATGGCAATTGGTAGATAATCCTTGTCACAATCAATTTCTCCTTTTCTCACAGTGTTTTCTGCACTTTATTGCATTTTGCTAGTGGTGTAGATCAAAAGTTGTTGTTAAGTGTGGAAAACAACAGGAAGCCCAATATAACTGAACCACTGTTGAATCCTATACAACCAGTCAAAGTGCTACATGCATTTTTCTTTTCATTTTAAACATACAAATGGTTATCTGTATAAACTATTTTAATTCTGACCATTCTATAGTTTTATTTTGTAGGTTTGTGCGTGTTCTATCATTCTTGTTCAGAGCATATATTCTACATTTAAGGATGGTTATCAAAGTAAACAAGTTCTTTCTCCCTGACAAGTAAAAGTTTGGTTGGATACATCCAAGGTCAAGCTCAAAGCTGAAGGTCAAATTAGCAAAATCTTTGCAGAGCTTTCTGGACGTAAGAACATATCTATTCTTTCTGACATTTGACAATAACTAATAAATCCCATATCATTATGCACTGTAGAAATAACGTTTTGGAAAACATGGTGAGAAAAGGAGAAATTGCTTCTTGTAATTTCTCCTTTTCTGACAGTATTTGCTTCTCTACATGACAATTATTCCTCAATTTTTTTGCTCCTTTAAATGTTGTCAGCAACTTCTTTCAATTTGGACCAGTCTTAATTTGTTGCTGTTTGATAATGAGCTAATGTCATTGACTAAATGTTAAGAGAGTCTTAAGTAGGATGAGCAGCTGGTGGCTTAGAATGAGTGTTTTGGATGAACTTGTGCGAGATAAAAGAAGAAAGCCAAATATGATTAGGTGCTCTTGAGGAGATATAACTGAAATACTGATAAAATAGATTTTGAACCCCATGCAATCATACCTCCATAACACACCATTAATTTCACATTGTAGTTTAACAAGAAATAGTTAGACATGGCACTTCTTGTGTTTGCTCAGAATTCCAAAATTTTCTTTTGTACTTTTGGTGTTGTCAACAGCATTTTTCAGCTTTGCTGTTTTTAGTAGAATTTACAAGGTATTTCTATGGACAGGTCTTCATCCAAGCCTGCCAGAAAAAAATTGATGAACAAATCCGGTTTAAAACATCAGTAGACTATGACCAGATTACACATATGTGCAGGCTGATATTAGTCTATACCTCTTGCCAAGCAATATTCTGGGCTCAGTATAACAATGGTTAATTACCAGCCCACACTTCCCCAACTAGAGGGTATATAGGGGTTGGCTTGGTGGTCTGTTGGCATGTTGGTCTGGTAGTCAGTAGTCGGCCCATTTTCTCCTCAAGCACAGAATAGATTTAATTCAAATTTCTTGTGTGCTCTAAGCATCAAAGATGTGCATATTCTATTTTTGCTACAATCTATATACTTTTCTAGGGGTTATGGCCCTTTCTTGAAAAAATCTGATAAAAGTATTTTTTCTACTGACAATTTTTTGTGTAACATAACACCTTCAATCATCATTAGTGATAGAATCTAGTTTTATTTGGAATTAGGCTTAGTAGTCACATTGTCTTCCTTCAAACATGTAGCTGTTTGACCATCAAAAATGGGTGACAGAATTGCGCATTATGATTTGCTGTTATCTCAAATAGTTTGGCACAATTCCCTCCATATATTATGGTTTATAAAAAGATTAGTTAATATTCAAATCATTGCATTATAAATGTTAATTGGCATTAACCCAAATGTCCTTATTTCAGTCCCTTCTAGATAATTGAAAATCATTTGAAGTCAGTTAAACCAACAACAAAGTTATAGGCTGGTCCATATTGATAGAAGTTTTAGTTTTGACAATCAAAGAAATCAAAAGGGAAATATCTTCCGTCTGCAATGCTTTTCAGAGCATTTTTCACGAGGGATGTCAGGTGGCTGCATTTCTTATCAATTTTCATGTATATGATGAAAAAATGGTGGTGTAGAGTGAGATCAGATTGCACATTTGTGCAGACTGATCTTTGAATTTACCTCTTACATACAAAACCGGAATATTTTGATCCATAAATGTCTGGCGTCCTTATGTCCATCTATCCATCTGTCGATCTGTCTGTCTGTATATTATTATTACAAAATCTTCTCCTAAACCATAAGGCATGGAGCTGTGATATTTGGTAATTGCCTATCGACCCTCTACCAAATACTGCTAAGTATTACTGTATTCTGAAAATTAGCCCTTTTCTGTGCAATCCCTGATTTTAGATAGGAATAAAGAAGGATAACTTTGAAAATCTTCTTCTCCCAAACAGTAAGGCCTAGAGCTTTGATATTTGGTACAAATCATCATCTGTTGACCCTCTACCAAAATCCTCTAAAGAACTACTTTATTCTGAAAATTAGCCCTTTTTCTGTGTGATCCCTGGTATTACAAAGTTATTAAGAAGGAAATCATTGAAAATCTTCTTCTCCAAAACATAAGGCATAGAGCTTTTATATTTGGTAAGTATTGTCACCTATTGACCCTCTTCTAAAATACTTCAAAGAATTACCGTACTCTGAAAATTAGCCCTTTTCTGTGTGATCCCTGATTTACAAAGGAATAAAGAAGGAAATCTTTGAAAATCTTCTTCTCCCAAACGACAAAGCCTAGAGCTTTGATATTTGTTACATATCATCACCTATTGATCTTATACCAAAACACTTCAAAGAATTACTGTATTCTGAAAATAAGCTCTTTTCTGTGCAATCCCTGATTGTAGATAGGAATAAATAAGGAAATCTTTGAAAATCTTCTTCCACTAAATAGAGCTTTGATATTTGGTATGTAATGATGTCTATTGACCTTCTAACAAAATACTTCAAAGAATTACTGTATCCAGGAAATTATCGCTATATGATGGGATCATCAATATAGCTAGGATTAAAAGAGAAAATTCTTAAATATCTTCTCCAAAATAATTAGAAAGAGGGCTTTGCTATTTTGTTTATATCATAAAGCCATGAACCATCATACTCAGGGGAGCAATGTAGGACCATCATGATCCTCTTGTTATAGCCCAATGTGAGATTGAAGCGGGCAACACGAGCCTTATTTTTCAAAGGACAACAAATTGGCTTTATAAAAGCTTCATAGTTTACATAAGTTTTTTTGGGTGGAAATGAAAACAACCTTTGACTTATTTATGAATGCCAGTTAAATCAATATGGGCGATTTACCAGGGCAGTATCAAGAAAACATGAAGAAACATAACACCCCCCCCCCCGGCCCCTCTCAAACATGCACACACAAAAATAGCAGCAGCAAAGATGTTTTCTGAACAGTGCAAACAAGTCTGTGTTGTCTTTCAATCATTTTTAATATTTCTTCTTTTCTTTTTATATTTGTTTCTTTGACACACAAAAAAAAACCCCTGACTAAAAGACGAATTAAAACAAAAAAGATAGATCTCTGTCGCTACAAACTCCTGTCTTATAGGGTAGTGGAACTATGCCCTATCACATTGTAGGTTTATTGAGTTTTGAATCTCATGTATACAACAAACATATAAATGTTTTTATCGAATAGTGGAATACAATTAAGAAATACCGAAGATAATCAGTGAAGTGCGTAATTATACAAATAAAAGTTACGGTCTGTCAGGTCAATAATTTTCACTATAATTTGCAAAAGGGTTGCTTTTAATTGGTTCAGTTGTACAGGTTGAGCTCCTAGGGAGGGTGATTTTATAGTAATTTGCCACAGAGATAACTTAGAATACAGGTTAAGCTCTTATAAATATTGCTATTCAAGCAGGGTTGACAGTATAACCCATGACCAAACATTTAAATTTTAGTTTTGTCCAAATTGAAAGAAGACGTAAACAACAATACAAAGTTGTTTTTGTCGAGCCCTCTTGCAGTGAGCGAGTCATAGTTGTCATTATGACAAGTTGATGTATGTGCATTAGTGTGTTAGTCTGTTAGTTTGTCACTCTGTCTGTCCGTCCATCCGTCCAAATTTGTCCAGACATATTACTCCTATATATATGGATGGATTTCAAAATAACTTGGCACAATTATTCTCAATCATGAGTAGATGTGCCATTTGAAAGAATTTTTGGGATAGTTCTAATGTCAAGGTCACAGCTCAAGGTCAAACACTAAAATTGTGTTTTTCCAGACAATTACTCCCACATTCATGGATGGATTTCAAAATAACTTGGCACAATTAATCTCCATCATGAGTAGATGTGCCATTTGAAAGAATTTTTTGGATAGCTTCAAGTTCAAGGTCAAAGCTCAAGGTCAAACACTAAAATTGTGCTTGTCACGCATGATGCCTACAAAACTTTGCAGGCTCTACAGCAGTTGTCCTGGGACAACCGTCTTGTATTTGTAATAAAGTGTAATATGGGGAAGAAAACATGGTGTGAAAAGGAGTAAATACTTATTTGAGTAGTGTCTCCTTTTTATGGCCCAACACAGAAAGATCGGGGCATATAGTTTTATTGTTGTCCATCTAATCATCCATCTGTCAGTCTGTCTGTAAAACTGTACCAAAAAACTTGGCATTTACAATTGCTTAAAGCCTTTTCAAGAAACGCTGCCCATATTTGGCATGATAGAAGATCTCATTGATACACATCTTCAAATACCAAGGGTGAAGTCAATTGACAAGGTCATTTTCTATTGTCAAGGTCTTCAAAACTTAACCAAAAAACTTAACATTTACAATTTCTTCAAGCCAATTCAAGATACAATGCTCATATTTGGCATGATGATATATCTCATGGATATGCATTCACAGGTATCAAGGACGAGATCATTATACAAGGTCAAGAACACTTATCAAGGTCATTTTCCAAAAAAAGGCTGTTACGGGAGCATGGTGATTTATGAACACATCTTGTTCATTATGTTTTACAAGGCCTTATTTCTTCAGCACATAAAAATAAGATGGTATGGTGATGGGTTAAGTGACCTTTATTTTAACCTTTTCCTGAATAATCACTGGTTTTTATGACCCTGTGTTTTTATACTTGGAAAACATTGTGAAAAAGGAAGAAATTGCTTGAAACAAGCAATTTTTCTTTTTCCACAATATTTCTACCCTACTGAATGAATATTTCTAAAATAAATTCAACTTTGAATTGTCATCTGCAAAACCTTTGAATTTGGACCAGTCTAAAATTTCAAAAGACAGGAAAAGGTTAACAGACCTAAAGAATGTTAGTAAGCTGAACTCAAATACAAAAAAAGACATGTGTCCTGTAGTTTTTCAAAATACGTTATCATCTCTGATTTAACTTTGCTGGATCATACAATTTTTCAAAATATATGTTTAACCTATTCCCAAATGACAGAATTTTTGATTTGTCTAAATTCAAAGAGGTAGGAGACTACAAAACAAAACTGGTCTAAATTGAAAGTTATACGCCATTTGAGGAAAAAAGCATTGTGATTAAAGAAGACGTGTAAAAATGTGGAATTGTGTGGTATTGGGTTAATGGAGTTTGCATGAAGTTGCTTTTTTCATGGCGGGTCACTGTAAACAATAACAATATTTTCCCTATCAGAAGATAAACACTCCCCTCTGATCATTTTTACACAGACATTTTTAGATTCACTATCAGAAGTTATATCAGACATTTGAGTGCATGGGGGTGGAGATTTCATTCTCTGTCATGAGATGCAAGAATGATACAGTTCAATAATGATAACGCATAGCTGGGTAAAACCGTAACAGGGAAAAACACATGTTCCCTTCACATTATCACTCCAAATAGAAATCCTTTATCTATTGCTCTACAAAAATATTTTTTTGTAAGTCTCTTAAACAGACCTGTGTTGGAAAAGAAGAAATTACTTGTCACACAAGTTTTCTCTTAACACAAAATTTGATCTCGTAACACGAAATTTGATTTGATTTTTAAAACCTCTCAAACTTGGTTTTTACTAACAAAGATGTACTATTTAATTCTAGACAAGTTAAAAAAATAATCTACTAATGATATTTGAAAAAAAATGAGCTGTGGAACCAATGACAAAAAAAAGAACAATAAAAACCTGAAAAAAGTCTTAGTTAACCTTCTGTCATAGACAAGTTAGGACATTGTGACAGAACAGTCCTGGAAATGTTGTGTAAGATTTATTGTGTCTTAGAACAGTTCTAGAACTGTTCTAAAAATACAAAAGAACTATTCTAGACATTAATAGACCTAGTATAAATAATCTGTGACATTGTCACATTAACAGTCGAGAACTGTGCCAATAAAATTTTAAAACTGTCTAGAAATTTGAAGAGATCCAATTGCTAGCTATGCTTTGGGTGGTGTATGTTGTCCATTCAATGTTAAAATTGAATTTATATTTGAATCCAGTATTCTAGGCGTAATAAGTTTTTCTTGATGGGCTTCTAGATCTGTGTTTGTAGCATTTAAAATTGGATTCTTCCAAGCTTTTGGCATATATGGTATAGATTGAGAGAGATAGAAATGGATACAAGTAGATTAGGGTCCATAAGCTTCAAGCACTCTTATGAATAGAACTCCCTGGTTCTTTTAAATGTCTAATAGTTCTATAGTTCAACCCCTTTATAGCTCAATTTTTAGTCTTTAAAAAATCAAACCATCTCCCTTCATGAAAAAAAAACAAGCAAACTAAAAACAAACTAACTAGTTGTAAAGAAATCTCTAGAACTTTTTTAGACTTTATCAAAGATAAAGACGGCAAAATCTTATTTTGATCAAGTGCAGGTGGCACAGGCATAGGTCAGAATGCTTCCTTCTATCCATATGTACAACTATTATGTGATTAAACGTTTGATGAACTTTGATGAAGGGAAAACCATTAAGTCTTGTGGACTAGGTGTTAAGGGACTTTAATACACCTTTTGAAGTTTGAATAGGACACAAGAGATCCACAAAGGGGTCCTCCAGCTCACTTGAGTACCATCCACCTATTTCAAGATAAACAGGTCAGGTGATGATACCTGATCTCAGCCACATTAAAGCTGACTTCATTCATAAAATTAATATATAAAGCACTACCTTATTAGAGAGCCCCTCCTTACATAGATTTAATCATGTCTGTTTTTGTCTGTTAGTCCATTTTTTAAAGAAAAAAAAAAATATCATTGACCACAAGATTTTAATAATTGATATAATATATTCCTTACTTAAAACCCATAAGCCTTTCATTTTGGTATACAATGTAATGGCTACCAAGAAAGGTCTATATGTCATTTGTCCTTTCAAATAAAAATGTTAACTTTGATCATAACTTTTTGAATGAAAGAGATATGTATTTTATGATTCATATGAGCGTTCTATGAAGCCAGAGTTTGCTTTAATACAATGATCATTGATATCTGTCTAAGTTATCTGTCTAGTTAAACAGCCAGTGGAGCTTAAAGTTACAGTTACAGAGGCATTTGTGTTTATCAAGCAGATCTAAATGTTTTCTGTTACAATCCTCATTAGTTATAAACTAACAATAGCTAACATTTGCAATTCAAGAAAATGTAACTATTTTGATTTCTGACTCATCAGTCAACTGAAACATGTGTTCCGTTCACCTGTAACATCTAGAGCAAGGTAACTTATGAAATGAGCTGTTAGATCATTATCAACTAGTTTTTGGACTTAGTTGATATGTAAAATACTTGACATCCTTACTTGTATATCTGTATATAGATATTTAACTTAAAAGCCTGGTAGTAACCTTCTTTTTTTATTTAATAAAAAACAATGTTACAATGTTATCATATTAAAGTACCATTTAGTAGGTTTTTATGAACAATTAAGAGTTATATAAGCATGAGTTGTGTAAAAAGCTTTCATAAATTGTGTCCTCATTTTTGTTGAGCCTGCTTGCAGTGTGCAAGGTACAGTTGTTCAATTACAAGTGTATTTAATATATGACTTGTATTAGTGTGTCAGTTTTAGAGCATATCTCTTATACATTTATGTGTGAATTTCAAAATAATTTGGCATAATTCTTCTTCATCATGAGTAGATATGCAATTTGAAACAAAACCAAGGTAAAGGTCACAACCTATGAACAAATGTCTGTCTGGCTCGACATTTCTAAACATGTAGAAATTGTAACCTGAAAATTGAATGTCACAGAAGCAAGAATTTCAGTAAATGATACTTTTCTCAAATATTACCTGGGCAATATTATGAATTGGGTTTAATGATGGACAGTGTTCAATCAAGAGTGTGCCCTTGCACTGTAGACCCTCCAAAATCTTGGTTGAGTGATTGAAATTTTAGTCACTCTATCCTAGATTGTAAAAAGTAGATTCCAGTAATGAAATCCCTTTTAATGATTTCGTTTTTAATGATTGACACATTGAATGCAAACAATATGTCATCTTTGCTTACAATGCTTATCTAAAGGAAATGAAGATTAAATAAAAGTTATTTAAAGGTGTTAGTGTTCCAATGTTAGTGTTCCAAAATAGCAAAACCTGTCTCGAAATGGTCCTTCTATATCAAATAAATGCAGACAAGTGCTAAGAATGTGGGAAGCATTAGATCATAAGCTAAACTGGTACATGCATTTGTTTTGAGCAGCCGCCTGCAAATCGAACTGGCTCATTTTAATGCAGCTCTTGCACAGATTATGAATGAAACGGTTTGGCACTCATTTTTCAAATTTCTAGCTGTAATGCTTTCAGACATTTAGTGATTAAGCCGACCTTGTAATGAACATGATTGTTCATGTCTTTAAAAAAAAGATAAAAGAAGCAAATAATTTTAGTGTTACGAGAAGCCCAAAAAGTCAGCAAAGTACAACCCCGCTTGAACCAGATTTCATCGGCTAAATACGTTTTCTGTTCAAGATTGCACGGAACATTGCCTTATTTGTACTGTCCATGACATATCAATTACACCATTAGCTTCTGCTAGCAGCACAGTTGTTATCGACATCACCCAAAAACAAACAACCTCACCCAATACATTTCAATGTTTCAAAGTAGGGCAATGAGAATAAATCAAACAAAAACTAGGTTATAATATGCTGTTCTTTAGATATTCCCCCTCCCCCTCTTCCTGTTGCTTTGCACTTGTGTTTTTTGCTCTTTTTACAATTTTAAACTTAATTGAATTTTGTCTAAAGCATAACTCAAAAAGTGTTTCAGCTATTATCTTGTAACTTTGTTGATAGATCTCTCTAGAAAAAAGTACATTGCACAAGAAACAAAAATCTGCACATCATATTAGTTAATACACTTTGTTGTTGTTTTTTAGTCTTGAAACTCAAAAAATATTTAACCCATTCCAACACAGCAAAATTTTAGACTGGTCCAAATGGAAAGAAGCTGCAGATGACAATTTCAAGTGGATGGAGTTTCAATTTTTTCGTCTTTTTGGTCCTCCATTGCGGAGGCTTACCAAATTTAGGTCTGCAAGTTAACTGCTTCCTGCTTTTACGACTTAGTTTATTCTTGGACATTTGTTGATATAGTGAAATATTTTCGTCGCATTTTCCTCAGCTACTTTTCATAGCATTGATTTGAATCTTGGTGTGGAGGTTCATCTTGGGGCCCTCCATTGCACTGCATGTTATCCACTTCCTGTTTTCTGACTTATTCAATTTTCAGCCAATAGTTTGAATGTTTTATTGCCTGGAATAGTGGTATCTCTTCAATGCTTGATTTGGAGGTGAAGCTAAATGTCTTACATGGTGCTTACTGAATATGTTCCATTGAGGGAGAATTTCATTTTCACTGTATTATGCGGTAGTGCATGCTGGGGTATACTCAGTGAGTTGTGACTCACATATTTCTTATTTTATTGAAGTATTTGGACTTGTCTAAACTTGTGTTTTTATAAAGAGTTTCAGACTTTGTTTATTGGGTGCTTGATTACTTGTCAAACCACAATTTCTCAAACATGAGAGTCCATGAATCTTTAAAACCACTACATAAGCTTTTATGGAAGGTCATGTGATTTTATTTACCAATGAAAATATGACAATAGTCAAATAAGATGGTGATATCTACACTTGAGCAATTGCGTGACTAGTAAAGATGAAAGCCTTTTTTTTTTTGAAAGGCTAAACCCATTCCCACATAATCCCAAATTTTATGTTCCTCAAGAAAGAAGATTTTGAAAACATTGTGGAAAGTTAAGGAATTGCTTGTTGTTAGCAATTTCTTCATAATCTGAAAAAAAATCTTCCCAAAAAGACAAAGATGTTTAGCTCCACTGGCTGAAAGCCATGGGGCTTTTGTCATGGAGTTGTGTCTGTCCTGCAGTCATCTGTCCGTCCGTAATCTTTTACTTCAAAAATCTTAACAGAATTCAATCAAATTTCACAGAAATGATCCTTAGGTGATCCTTTATCAAATTCCTTCAAAGAATTTTGATCGGATAAAACCATGGCTTTAATTGGCACAGCTAATTCCATATATGGTAAAAGTTTTGAAAATCTTCTTCTAGGGAAGCAGTTGATGGAATTACACCTAATTACACAGGAATGATCCTTTGGTTACTCTTTGAACAGATTCATTAAAAAATGTTGATGTGGTGAAAACCATGGCATGGCTTTATAATGGGCATGGCGAATTGTTGCCATAAATGTTATTGCCATATATGGTGAAAGCTTCAAAAAACCACTCAAGAAACCAATGGATTTTAACAAAATTTTATAGGAATGATCTTTTGGTGACCTTTTATCAGATTCCTTCAAAATTGTTGATCAGATGAAACAATAGGCGGAGCTTATTTCTATATATTATTGTATAAAATGAAAACTTTAAAAATCTTTTTTTCCCTGAAATCAATAGATTTATTTCAACTAAATTTCACAGGAAATATCCTTTTTAGACTCTTTATCAGATTTATTCAGTGAATTTGATTGGATGAAAAACATTGCTTTTATTTTGGGGTGCTAATTTCACTATAGCAAATTTATTCTTAGAACTTTGAAAATCTTCTCAGAATCCTGTCAATGGATTCAACCCAATTAGGAAGGAATGATCCTTAAATGAATCTGTTAGATTTCTTCACAAAAATATAATTTTTTGAAAAACATGGCTATTATAGGTGGGGCTTATGTCCAAATATGGTATAAAGTGAAAATTTTGTAAATGCCTTTTCATCTGACTTAGTATATGAATTTTACATAACTCAAGTTGACTTTGTTGAACAATGAAGAGTTTGAAATGCTTCACTAAAACTATTTCAAAGATTTCAGTGACTAGATGGCTAAGGTGATTCAGTTCATATTGAATTTCTGAAAACATCATTTGCTTAATCAGTATATTATACAGGCCTGTGGAGCAATACAGCCTTTCAATTGCCTCTAGTTTTAAAATTTCATCAATATGAAATAGTCCTCTGGAACTTCTTTCAATTTGGACCTGCCTGAAATTTTGTGTACGGTAATCCATGGGTTATTGATTTCTAAAATATTCACAACCTGTAACTCATTATAACACAATCTAGCATTTTTACTACTTTCTAGAAAGTTATCAGGGGAAACATTGTTGATCAATAAAAGAACTGCTTATAACAATCAATATCTTTGTTTTTCTACTTTATTTTCTAATCTGATAAAGATATTGAAATCTAGGAATTGGTCTTATTCGCTCTTTGCTTCTAGGAACCTGACGAATTTATCCTTGCTTGTGAATTGATTCATAATTTCTTGTAGTACTACTTGAAAATGTAAGCCCATTCATGAAAAAATGACTCTGAAATGCAGAAACACTGATGTGCTCTGTGTTTAAGGTGACAACCCCAACTGGTTCTATTATGTTTACAAAACTGATAAATCCTAGACTGGTATCGCTATGCCTAATAGATTCTTACTTGATAAAGGTAACATTAGTGACATAGAGCTATAGATAAGATACGTTTTGGGTAAAAATATATTGAGAAACAAAATATTCAGAAAGAATGGCTTCCAAACTTGCTCGAATTCTGAAGCAAAAACTCTACTCAGAAGCCTCTATTTGTTTGAAATCTTTCGAAAGATAGGAGGGTGATGCTCTAAAAAACTATCTTTCTTGTATTTTGTCTGAAATTGACAATTATGTCTTTGATCAAGCCAGTTATGAACAAGGAAATATGGTGGGAATAGTATGTCTGCCTATTTTTGCAGATGGAAAATGCGATTTCTGTGGCTTCGTATGGTTGGCAAAGGAAAATAAAAGTTATATTTGTGGACAGAAGAAAGTAAGAAGTATTCTTGCTGACAAGGGGTTATGGAAATTCCAAATTGATTGTATCAAACATTACAGTGAGTCAAAGTAACATCAGCTAGCCAAGTATGAGCTGACAAACAATTGTCTGTAGCTCTGTGACTTTCAAAGAAATCATTTTTTAATAACAACCCAAAGTGTTGGCATGAGTAACAAACTGGCTACAATCAAGCAGTTTTAAATGTCAATTTCTTCAATTATGGTAGGAACTTTTGTCAAAGTTGCGCCTTTGAAAAATAAATGACTGAAAATGTCCGGTGCATGCAGGTACATTATTTTAGAGAGGATTTTTTCTTGTAATGAATATCTTACTATGTTTCATTGTATAAAAGTCTAAGCTGTATTAAACGTATAATGAGGTCAATCGAAATTCAAGATTTCTTTAGGCATTAGTAGCAATGGCTAGATAAAGTCAATTCTTGTTTTTTTGACACATTTCACAAGAATTACCTTAGTCAGTCTTGTCACTACCTCTTTAAATTATTGTTCAATCTTGATTACAGAATATGTTTACAATTATGTTTTTCATACTCGATCATACAAATGGATCCTCATTCGAGTAAGTCTTTTTGAAATGGTTAGAGCACTCGACTTTTACCTTCCAGGTTGTAGATTTGATCCTTGTGTTGACCAACAGGCTCTAGGTTTCCAGATTTTAATAGTTGGAATTCTATTTCTACATAATAAACGAATGTAAAGATTTCACAGCTGCAATGTTTTAAGCAAATTGTCAAAATATACAGTGGCATTTAAAACATTTTGGAGGAAAAGATTGAAGTCTTCAGATGTGATTAAGGAAAACTTAACAGACAAATCAGGGAATGGCTTCAAATATCATACTAATTGTCAATATTAGTCTTGACTGCATTTGAGGCTGTTCAGGTCTTTCATTAAAATTGTATTATTAACTTTCAATTGTCTTCTGAAATTTCTTGAAATTTTAACCAGGAGCTCGCCATTGGGTTTAGAAAAGTTAAGATTAATAATTTAACCCTTGTCATGCTAAACCAGGAATACAGGAGGTACAGACTAAGATCAGCCTTTACTTATGTGCAGCCTTATCTTAATTTACATCATCTGGTTGCCAACAAAACCTGAGTTGTTCAAAATTTTAAAAATACGGTAAGTATTTAACAACCAAATTTAGTTTTGCAGTGTTTTCAGACCTTAGATCTTTAAGTAATTTTGAAATAGAATTCTATTCAACATGACAAGGATTAATCATTTTTGTAGAACTTGTTCAAGAAATAGTTCTAGATGAACCAGTTCTTGAATGTTCAAGATTGTTAAATGCCAGTTTAATAACTCCAGTGTTAAAGAACTAGTTCCTAAACTTTCAATAACTGCCATTTAATTTTTAGCTCACCTGAGCTATTGTGATCAGTAATTGTCCGGCGTCAGTCTGTCAATCCGTCTGTCCGGCCGTCCGTAGTCCGTCCGAAAACAATTATTAAAAAATCTTCTCCTCCTAAACCATAAGGCCTAGAGCTTTGATATTTAGTACATATCATCACCTATTGACCCTCTACAAAAATACTCCAAAGAATTACTGTACTCTTGAAATTAACCCTTTCCTGTGCGATCCCAGATTTTACAAAGGAAATCTTAAAAAATATTCTCTTCCTAAACCATAAGGCCAAGAGCTTTGATATTTGGTATGTATCATCCCCTATTGCCCCTCTACCAAAATACTCCAAAATAATTAGAGAGAGGGCTTTGCTATTTTTGTATAAATCATAAATCCATGAACCATCATACTCAGAGGAGCAATTTAGGACCATCATGGTCCTCTTGCTTTTAATGTTCTAAAACTAGATCTTGAACCACTTCTAGAACTAGTTTTTGAACAAGTTCTAGAATTAGTTCATGAATCAGAACCAGTTCAAGAATTAGCTCTTGAATGAGTTCTAGAACTGATTCCTTAACTAAGATATTTTTTACAAGTTGAAGCCCTAATGCAGAAAGCATCTAGATATTTGCAGGTGAAAATAATGGTTGAAGTTCAAGATGTAAACCTGACTGTATAGAAAACTTCACTACCATGCTTAACCCCTAATCACACTGTTGAAGACAGTATGCAAAGTTATATGTTAAATAGTGTGGGTGGGGTAAGATCAGTCTTCACAATGAATGAAATTATACTCTCTAGTATTTCCTAGTCCTGTCTTCAATGAAAAAAAATGATGTATCTGAAATCTTTTGAATGGTATTACACATTATCTGATATTCGCTTGTTTTTAAAATTTGGATATTTATGCAAACTGTTTTCTTATAGAAAAATTTCTGTTCAGTTTTTGTGCAATTCAACTAGATTGTCTAGGAGCTGGGATGATCAAGAACAACAATAGCTTTGATCAAAGTACAAGAACAAGTTCTTGTACCAGTCAAAGACCTAGTTCTTGAAGTTCTTGAACTGTTTCTAGAACTTCAACTACTTTTATTAGCTTGTCCTTGGGGAAAGGGGTTGTGGCCATCAGTCTAAGTGTAATTATCCATGTCTGCATTTGGTTAGAAGATGTTATTTCTATCAAAACTTAACCTAGAGGGTGTATATTATATAGATCTCGAAACCAAAAATTTAACTTTTTCTATATCTCGGTCATTTTTTAACCTAGGGGGGCTCATATTTCACACTTGCACTGATATCCGGGAGGAATGTATCAAATTCTACTGAAAAATCTGATTCCTATTGCAAAGGAAAGACTGATAATTAAAAAAAGAATCTTTCAAAATGACCTTGACTATATAAAATGTACCTTTAACATTTAACCCTGTTTCTAATAGCACACGAAAGGGCTGGCTATGTTTTCTACAGACAACTCTAAGTGCTTATTACATCCTAATGTCCACAAAATATGCAAAATAAGGCAGTTTAAAGTCAAAGCGAAACCTCCTGTCAGAGTCAATGGATGGGCCTAACATAGTAAGAAGGCAAAGCCAATGATTGGTCCATTCCTCCTTTTTCTTCCTTCAATTTACAAACATAGACATAATAAAAATTTGCGATTGGTATGATAGAAAATAAAGGTCACAATGTCAATTTTAAATCACGTGAGTCATGTAACCATGTGAGGTTTTGAAACTGAAACTTGGTTTGTCACGAGAGAAAGATAACATTACATAACCCTGAAAAATTGAGAGATAACTGAAGATAGTTATCTTATTTATGCAACTGCATCTAAAGATGGGGGAGAACTAATGTTTTACAGTTGTGCTAATGTCTATCTTTCGTAAACTAGTATACTGAAAACATTAATGCTTGTCATCTTGATTAAAAAATCTGTTCAAAATTGTACTTCAAACATAGGGCTAAAAGCAATTGAATTTACTTAAAAGTTTTTAATAATATTTTGAAATTTATATTTTATAAACAACTCCAACTTAAAAGGCAAAGACAAGTGTGTATACTAAGATGTGAATGCTTATGTGCAGGCTGATCTTTGTCTATACCTCCTGCCATTACAGGGATATTCCTGGCATGACAATGGTTAATTTTCTATCCATACCAACAAGGTGAATATTATCTACTTTAAACATTTTCTGTTAAGCCATTCCCACTCTTACTTCAAACATTTTCTGTTAAGGATGCCTTAGAATTTTTGGCTCATTAAAATAAAAAAAAGGAGAAAAAATGTGGATATTTTAAATCTTGTTAAAAGTCAATTACCTTGCATGACTTTTGACAGATATTGACACTCAGTTTTTAGAATGGGTGTTTTTCCTTGAACTTCCATTCACTTGTATGATTTATGCAAATCTTTGTCTTTTCATAGCTTCAGTAGCTTTGAAGTGCAAAATTTGATTAATTACATTAACTTTTTGATGCTTTTACTTTAATATTACACTGACCTTTTACAGCTACTTGGGTAAGCAATAAATTGTCCAATGGCTTTAGCTGCAACAGCTGTTAAAGTCATGGAATACTGCTTCTTATTAACCCTTTACTGTTTTTAAATTTAACCCTTGTCATGCTGAACCCGGAATATTCCGGTTTTGGCAGGAGGTGTAGACTAAGATCAGACTGCACTTATGTGCAGGCTGATCTTAGTCTATACCTCCTGCTTGTACTTATCCTGCGAGAGTTGTTTTTAAAGTTGATTTCTAAACCAAATAATGATTTCTGAACAACAAGTTCTATCAGTGCTTTCAGCCCTTTGATTTGACAGCAATTCAGTAAGGTAAATTATACAGCATGACAAGGGTTAAGACTTGCCCATGTTCAAAGGGGTGGCAGACAACATTGCAAAGAAAGTACTATTCAAAAACTAATCATCCTATATGATAGAAGATATTGTGGGAAAAGAAGAAATTGCTTTTCACAAGCAATCTCTTCTTTTTCCACCATGTTTTCTGCAGTATAATAACTCTTAAAGAAGCCATCACTTGCTTATCACATGCAGACTAAATACAAAGTTGGTTTAAAAAATGAAGTGAGGTAGGAAACATTGTGAGAAGCAATTTCTTCTTTTCCCACAATGTTTTCATTGCTATATTTTTCAGACTCAGAAACAAAGATTATGTGGGAATTATTATGAAATGATTTGCCATAATATTTTAGGGGAAAAAAACAACATGTTGGATTCAATCTAGTATAATATGCAAAATATGATATTTCTTCTTTTGTTGCTCAGTTTTAAAAGCTAGACTATTGCAATTTTGAAAAAAATACTTGATAGAATAAGAAACAAACAAGTACAGATATTAATGACTCAGTATAAGCATTCACCCAAGATCAAAGTCTTCAGTTTTTCAAAGGTACAGATAGTGACTGTCCCTACAGTACTTTGATAATTTACAAATTTCTATACCCCCACATAAAATGTACAGGGAATATAAAGAGGATAATCAACTGGTTATTCCAGATATGAAAAAATATTTCAGGGGATCCGTTGTTAGGCATTGAAAAAATGAGTGGGCAGCACAAGTTTTTTCAATGCCTAACAACTCATCCAAGCAATATCTTCTTTTTCCAAAATGTTTTCCAATGCCTTTTCCCTGAGGGTTGTATAAAAGGCGTCACTTTGTAGGAATGGGTCAAAGCACTGTAAAGAAGGACTCGCTGGTGTCTAGGTAGGGTAGGTTGTTTTTTGCTTTGAAACTTTGTTCAAATATAGTCTGTTTTGAAAAAAAATTGTGAAAAAACTGAAGATATTTGTTTTTGAAACCAACAGTTTTACTGAATCACTTAAACTTCCTTCCCTATATAAACAGGATGTTACACCCTGGGAAATTATGGGTGTTTTGGTGATTTAGAAAACAAAGTATTGTTAATGGTGCTACACAGTATCTTTCAATGGTTCAGCAATGCTTTTAACCCATTACCAGACAACAATATTTAAGACTGGTCCACATTCAAAGAAGTTGCAGATGACAATTTAAAGTTGATAAAATTTTTAATACTTCTGTCCTTTTAGGTAGAAAACATTGTAGATATTGATGAAATTGCTTGTAGCAAGCAGTTTCTTTATCCTTGCAATGTTTTCCAAACCACATTTCTTGAGGGGGAGGGGCATAAAAAAGCGGTATTGTGTTGGAATGGGTAAAAGCTACATGCTTGTAATATTCTTTGAAAAAGTTATATTGATAATCAACTTACAACAATTTAGCCCTTGCCATGCTGATCCCGGAATATTCCTGATTTGACAAAAGCTGTGGCTGGTGTATAGACTAGGATCAGCCTGCATAGACGTGCAGTCTGATCTTAGTCTACACTATTTGCTTGTTCTTTTAGTTTTGAAGAAATATTTGAATACAAAGTAGACCTAAGTTTGACAAAAATAGAATTTTATGAAGAAAGGATAAATATCCAGCAGGACATGGCTTAAGACTATGTGTTACATTTGATATTCTGCTTGTTTTCCCTTTGTAACCCTTTCCTGTACAAACCAGGGATTTCATGCCACTTTGATTTTATACTTGAGAAAACATTGTGGAAAAAGAAGAAATTGCTTGTCACAAGCTATTTCCACAATGTTTTCTACCACATAGGATGGTTTTATTTGGAATTGCATCCGATTTAAACTGTCTTCTGTATCCTCTTTCAATTTGGACCAGTCTAAAATTTCAAAAACGAGGAAAGGGTTAAGAGGCCCTGCTTAGCTCTGTAGCCAGGGTAGCATAATCTTAGAAAGTTTGAGAATTCAAGTCCTGCCCACATCATGTCATGATGTCCTTTAAGTCTCCGCTTTTTGACGCCCTGCAAAGATAAAGCTTTGGAAAATATTGTGGAAAATGAAGAAAATTGCTTGAAAATGAAGAAATTGCTTGATACAAGCTATTTCTACATTGTCCACAATGTCCACAAATTTGTTTTTAAATTCTTTTGACATTATATATTTCCTACCCCTTGGTAAAATTAAAGACATTCCTAGTGGTTTCTTTCTTTCCAACAATGATTTCTAAAATTATAAGAAAGGTTACTTTGTTTATGGCTTAAATTTACTTCAAGTGATAAACCTTTGAATTTTGACAATTTTGTTATCTGGTAATGACTTAAAGCCAGTCAAATTTAAATCGTCTGTGTTTGTATTTTTATGATCTTGCATCACAATGAAGGCATGCAGGGTTTGTTCATGTGTTTCACTGAGGTCAGATTGTGTGAACTACTAAATTGGGTCAATAGGGCTGAATTAGGGGTCAGTGATGACTTCAATGACCTTTGTAACCTTTCCCTGAAACTGACCCAAAGAAGGGACGAGGATATTGACCCCGATGTGCTTAGGGTCCCAGAAAGGTGAAATATCATGGTTGAAATGTCAATTTCATTAAAAGGTGATGCATAGAGTTGAAATGTCATTCATCGAGAGGTCAGTGTCAGGCCTAGGGACATCCTCTGACCTCTGACCATTGACTTTTTTATTATCATACAAGATGGTACATTGGTAGGTGGTATAGCAAACTGTTACCTGTTAAACAAGAAGGGACCAATTTAAAATCTGGAAAAGATTAGTGTTGATCCAACAGCTAGCCCCCTTGTTTGCATGTATCAATTAAGGACAGACATGGGTGATCTGCTCTCTCTTTTTGTATCTCTGCCTCTTCCTCTCTGTCTAATCTCTTCCCCTTGTCTGCCATTTGTCTGAAAAAGTTTTAAGAAAATTTGTACTGAACCTTTTAGAATGCATATTGTTTTCAGTTAGATGTGATGAAGACTTGTAATTTTACTGTAGTAGACATTATGATGCATTGTATGACAGACAATCATGATCCTCAAATTTATGATTCACTAACCCTATGTATCTGTCATGATTTTATGATCTCTTATGACAGTTGATTATCATTAAACATAATTGATGACCATGATATTTCTATCAATGTCTTTGTTTCAAAGTTAAATGCAGGAGAACTGCATTTGCCAATGCTGTATACAAGCTTTTATATCTGTCCTGCGCTCAACTTGTCTGGATTTTACCTAGATATTCAAGGTTATTTGAAGAGACAGAAACAAAGTACATTAAATAGTAACCTATATTTGATCAGAACCCTTATAGCAAAACTACTCTATCTCTGTCTATATATATTTGCACTTAAAACAGACTTGATGTCACTTCTCAAATTATGACAGATGAAAAGTACAAATTTGAGCTTCTGTAATGTTACTATGGCAAAGATTTTAAAGATTGCCTTCTTTATGGTGATTGATTTCAAAGCCCATTACACTAGACATGTCCCAATTGAATGATTGATTGAATGGGGTCTAACGCCACTTTTAACAGTATTTCAGTCATATCGTGGCGGCTGGATGGATTCCTGGTATTTCACACACCAGTACTACCATTACATCCTTTCCTAGCCTCTAGCTGCTATCCCACTTAGGTTTACGATTATCCACCAATTGGTGAGAGACCAATGTCAGAAAGGATATGTGCTGAGGCTGGGGATCAAACCCATGACACCCATGATCAAAGATTAGGAGTCTGAAGCACTACCGACCGCACTATGACGGCGGCCAGAATTGAATGCTGCTGCTGTACAACAATTTTGACAGTTGAGAGGCAAAAAAATTGGATTGTATAGAAAATTTGATTTATAGATAAAAGAAAACCAAATACATTAATCTTCTCTTAAATTTGACTTTTGTAGAGCTTGTGATTTGGGGTAATGAAAAAAGGGTAAAAATGGGTGAAAGATAGTTTATGATTTGTCCTTGTTACATTTAAACTCAAAGGTCATTTATTGAAGTATTTATATTTATGCATCATAAACTCTTAAGTACAACTTTGATAAGAGTAAAATAGTTAAAGTCTCAACTTCATTTGAAATAGATTTCCAAAATGGAATCACATTAGCCAAACCAAAAGCATCACCTTTGTTATTTTTGAAAAAGAAAACGGATATTGCAAGCAGTAAAAATCTGAGTTAGCTTGCATCCTGAGCTTTAAGAGCTTAAAGACAGTGAGAGAGTGTGACAGATAGAGACAGAGAGAGTGTGAGAGAGAGAGGGGGGGGGAGGCAGTCCAAGACATGTAATCTATGTAACAAGCAATTTCTTCATTTTTATGCCCCTGCTTTGAAAGATTGGGCATATTGTTTTACCCTTGTCCGTCTGTCTGTCTGTCATTCAGTCTTTCCATCAGTAGGTCTGTCTGTCTGCAAAACTAAACCAAAAACTTAACTTTGCCAATTACTACCAGCCTATTCAAGATACAATGCTCGTATTTGGCATGAGGGGCATTTAAAAGCGTCATTGTATGGGAATGCCTAAATGAAGATTTTAACAATAAAAGTTTAGACTCATAAATATAAATTAAAAGAAGTTGTGATTTTTGTCTTACTTATCTTCTACATTTATGGATGGATTTCAAAATAACTTGGCATAGTTAATTACAGTGAAGAGTACTTTGTGCACATGTTATGATAGGTTGCATATTATGAAGGTCAAGGTCATTACTGAAGGTCAAGTGACAAAATTGACCTTGTCCGGAGCACATCTTCCAAATTTACAGATTGATTTCAAAATAGCTTGGCACAGTTTGACCCACAACCAGTTCTTCTATTTCTTTAATCCTTTGATTTTAATGTAATTCTGAAAATAGTATTTTAGGCTCAGTATGTCAAGGGTTAAGTATAATTTCTGATTATGTTTCAGATGAACTTTAGTGTAGTCAACTTTGCTTTAGTATTCTTGAATAGTTCATTGATTAAAGCTAGATAACTTTCTCTTTGAAGATCAGTGAAGTGAAATAACACTTGTGTAAAATTAATAGTTATGAAATTATATCTGCAGGTCATAAGAGCCACAGACAGCAAATCTTGACAACTGTTTCAGAGCCTCGGGTTTTCAAATACAGAGTTTATATACATTGCCCTGGTGACTCTAGTCTAAAGTCCTGTTCATAAGGGTCCTCACTTATTCCATTTCCACAAAGTCCAATGTTTTCATGGCCCTGAAGAACAATAATGAGGAAAATTTGTCCTTTTAGCACAAGTTTTTCTATACCAAATATTAAATATTAAAAAATTCAAGTTCCCTTTGGATTGTCATCTGCAATTTCTTTTAATTTTGACCAGTCAAAGTTTTGGTGGTTTGGTGATTGGTTAACTGTTTCCTTGTTGAATAATTGTCTTTTCTGGAATTCTCAAAAATGAAAGGACTGAAAGCACAAGATGCATTAATTTTATGTCAATATTTGTTGCACACCTATGTGTGCTGGATGATCTTCTTGTATTCCTCCTGCCATAACGCATAATAACTGGAATAACCTGGCTTCAGCATTACAAGGATATACCCGACGGCGGCACTCATCCTTTCCGACTATTTGTCTCCCACCAACTGGTGGATAATCGTAGATCTATGTGGGATAGCAGCTGGAGGCTAGGAAGGGATGTGATGGCGGTACTGGTGTGAGAAATACCAGGTCTCCATTGTTAGGTGCTCCAGCCGCCGCGATATAACTGAAAGATTGTTGAAAGCTGCGTAAAACCCCATTCAAACAAACAAACAAGGATATAATTTGAGATTCCTTGATACTAGCATTTACTGCTTTTGTCAAGCCCACTTGTGTTGAGTAAGACATTATGCCATAACAATGTGAGTGTGTCTGTCCCAATTTTTTGGAACCAAAACTTCAATATTTGTGGATGGATTTCAAAATAACTTGCTGAAATTTCTCCGTCATGAGTAGATGTACCATTTGAAAGAATTCTTTTGCAAGCTTCAAGGTCAAAGTTGAGTCATCAAGGTCAAATATTAAAATTGACCTTGTCCAGAGCATTGTTTTTGCATTTATTCATTGAATGTCAGCATGATTTGACACTTTTTGTTCTGCATATTGAGTAGAAGTGCCATTGGAATCATTTATGTAGGCAGGTTCAAGGTCAAGGCTGCAGCTGAAGGTTTTGGGGGCTCGACACATGCTGCCCTTGCACAATCATTCTAGTTTTTGCTATCACCTTGTTTTTAGCTCACCTTGGAATAATATGCTCAAGGTAAGCTATTATCATTCCAGGTCTGTGGGCTGGTTGTCTGACTGTAATTGGTAACTTCTCCTCCTAAACTTTAATACAAAATTGACTTAATTTCACAGATATAATTCGTAGGTCGTGCTTTTTCAAAGATTTGAAATTCATGAAGAACTTCGATCAAAGAGTAAGTCACTAGGTCAAGTATTGGAAAAAACAAGTAATATTCTAAAAGTCACAACTTTTGTTCAATGATATTATTTAACTTGTTCCGAATGTCTATCTTATTTTTTCTATCTGAATATAGGATCAGAATCTGTAAAAAAAACATGGTCGTATTGTTTAGAAAAAACCTGTTCTTTATATAGTGGCCACAATTTCTGAACTGTTTAAGTAAAATTTCTCCAAATGCATATCTCATTATATGTAGGTCAAATGAAATGTCGGTCAGGTTAGGTCAAATGTAGCTCTGTTGGTCAATTCTTGGAAAAAACTTATTTAAAATTAATTATACCCCTCAAATAAAGTTAAGGGGGTTTATAAAAGTTAACTTGTAAGTTGATTATCATGGATGAAACCTTAATTAAGGCCAGATAAGCCCAGTCAGTAATGGCCTGTACTCTCAATCCTTGAGTTAAAAGTTGGAACCCAGTGGATCAACCAACTTCTTTCCAACATTTAATGACTGTGATTTGGTTCATGACATGCATAATGTTGTCTGTGTGTATTTTGGTTTATTTATCCTTGCTACAGTAGCACATGCCCTTAGCACATGATGGGCATAAAAAAGCAGGTTTGTGCGGGAATGGGTTAAGGAGTTAAAGGAGTCATTAAAACCATTGATGTTTAAAATTTTTAAATAGTACCAGCCGTCAAGAGAATAAACAGTATTCATTGATAACTTTGTCCCTTTTAGTATTATTGCATCTTTGTACATTACAACCATTGAAATGAATGCCTATTTTACTTTGTTGATGCTTTATGTATGCTTCCAGAAAAGGTGTGTTACATTCTGATTTATAAACCTTTACTGGAAAGAGTATGCTACTTTTTAGCTCATCTGAGCATAACATGCTCATGGTAATCTTTAGTGATCATACTGTGTCCAGCATCCGTCAACTTGTCACTCGATCTAGAGACCACATTTTTGGTTCAAATGTCTTGATAATTGGTCAGAATCTTGGTCTCCATGAAAGCTTCTGTCTGTTTCCTCAGAAGATTAGCTAAATTTTTGATGTTAGATTTGTATGACTGTTCAGAATTCTCAGTATTTGTCCTTCACCCTAAGTGAAATTGTTGGAAGAGTTACTCACAGACTCCTTATCATTTCATACATTTGCTGTTGACTGTAACAGTTGAAGTGTCATATGAATCTTATTGTGAATCTTAGGATTAGCAAACTTTTTCAATCAGTATGGTATTTAACCCTTTCCCATTTTTTGAAATTTAAGACTGGTCCAAATTCAAAGAGGTTGCAGATGACAATAAAAATTGGTTGCAATTTGATATAAAGGCATCCTATGTGGTAGAAAATATTGTGGGAAAAGAAGAAATTCTTTGTTGCAAGCAATGTCTTCTTTTTCCACAATGTTTTCTCAAGAAAAATATGACAGCAATATCAAATTTTTTGGTTTGTACAGGAAAGGGTTAAATGAGTCCTACAAAGATCTCAATGATGTTGTCTAGCTTGGCCCCTCCATGGAAAGAAACTAAAGTTTTTGAAGGTGAAACAGTATAATCAAGCTCATGATTACATCTTAAAAATCAAATGGATACATATGGGATACATGAAGAAAATAATATGAATAAACAAAATACAAACTGTGAATGGAGTATGTGTGAATAAATCACACTTCAGGCAATCCCAGCCTTCAAGTTTACAAGATGTTACAAGATCTCTTACATACTGTCATAATACTTTCTGTTGTTGTTTCTCACTCACTGTTACTGGAAAGTCTTATATTCCTAAATTATAAATATTAGATATGGTGTACTGATTTCATTTAAGGCTACAATTGTTGCATTAAAAATCAGACTATTGAAAACTTAAATTTAGCAATGCAAGAATAGGTTTTTAAAATGTTCCTTTTCATTCAAGCCTTTTCATAATTTAACCAATTACAACACAATGACTCTTTCTGACACCCGAAGAAAAATTATCAGAGAAAAGTTTGTGGGAAAAGGAGAAATTGCTTGTAACAAATATGAATTTTTAACTGCAAATTTTTAATATTTTAATAAGAACTCAATATAATCTTACACAACTTCCAAATCAAGCGAAAATCATGTCATTTAAAAACAATACAACATAGGACCAGTGATTTAAATCCATTAGTATACAGAACATGGACCAAGCAAGGAATTTTATCAGCAATCGTCCATTAACCCTTGTCATGTAGAACCAATAGTTCTCCAGGTTGAGTAGAAAGGTGTAGACAGAATTGTGTGCAGTCTAATCTTAGTCTACACACCCCATGAGTTCTAGAACAACTTTTTGAATGTTCTAGAACTTCAGTTCTAGAACATTCATGAACGTTAAATGGCAGTTCAAGGTCTCAATGTTTTAGAACTGGACCAGATCAAAATTTGATTGTGTGGTCAAAATTCAAAGAAGTTGCAGACAACAATTTCAAGTTGAGATAATTTGGAGTATCTTCATTGTTTTGGGTAGAAATGAAGAAATTGCTTGCAACAAGCATTTCTTCATTTTGAAACTTGTTTTCCTAGTCTTTTCTTGAGGGGAGTAAAAAACGGGAAATTGTTAAACAGAGCAAATTATTAGAGTAGGATATTCCCATCAGCATTTTTTATGCCAGCAAAGCTTCAGCTTTGATAGCTTAAGTTAACAGACAAAATTTTGAGGTCTTCTCAAAGTTCAACTAGTGCAAACTGACACTGGAGGCTTAACCACTAAATCCACTGAATGCCTATGCCATAAAGTGTTTAAGGAAAATTGCAAACTCTATTTAAGTTGTAGAGAACTCTTTCAAAAGCATGCTATTTAACCCATTCCCACTAAATTCTGCTTTTAAAGCATCTCAAGAAAAAACTTTGGAAAAACATGTGGACAATGAAGAAATTGCTTGTTACAAGCAATTTCTTCATTGTCCACAACTGTTTCTATCCAACAGGGGAAAGATTTTCTAAATTCATAAACTTGAATTTTTTTTTAAATTTGAACCAGTCTAAGATTTTGTCGTGTTGTAATCGGTTAACTCCTGGGTTACTCTAACCTCGTTTGTTAATCATGATAAACTTTAGCAATTACTTAACAAAACTATGCTTTGCTACCTTACAGTACTCTCAGTACTTTGATTTTCTTTTGTTAAAATACCAATTTATCTACCATGTGTAACATTTTCACAAAGGGTACCCAAGTACAAAACCATATAATAACTATTATGAATGAATCTCCAAACCCTGGGCGGGAAAACCACACAATGAGATGTTTTTTTTACAAACTTCAAGTCTTTGTTAGCAGCTTTTCAGTTTGACATAGTTTAAAAGAATATTGTTTTTTTCTGACTATTTTACATAATCATATCATTTAAAGCTTTTTAACCCATTACCAGACAACAAAACTTTAGACTGATCCAAATTGAAAGATGTTGCAGGCAACAAATTTCAGCTGATAAAACTTTGAGGTTTCTTTACTTTTGTGGTAGAAAACATTGTTAATAATGAAGAAATTGCTTGTTACAAGAAATTTCTTCATTTTCCGAATTGTTTTCTAAAAAAAAAATTCTGGAGACAAAAGTGTCATTGTCTGGGAATGGTATAATAGTAGTATGTTAGTGTGTTTTTTTTATGTGAGTCATTTTTAATGCATATAAATACAGTATCTAGATGTTCTTCTTTTAAACTTTTCCTGTATAAACCTGGGATTATACGTCACTGTAATTTTATACTTGAGAAAACATATAATAAGCAATTTCTCCTTTTTCCACAATATTTTAACTCATAGGAGGATTTCATTTCAAACTGCATCCAAAATTACATTGTCTGCAACCTCTTTCAATTCAGACCAGTCTAAGATTTCAGGTTTATCTGGAAATAGTTTGCAGGCTATGTGATTACTAAAACATTTACAACAGTTTGGACCAGTTCTATATTTACCATTAATTCATTCTTGCTAGTCATTTCAGGTGACTAATCCAAAGTAATCTTTTATCTGAAGGAAATTCACTTCTTTTTTGGCTTGGATCTAGACTAAATCAGAAACATAGAATAAATGTATGTGTACATGTATAAAGCTCATGCCTTACTTGTTGAAAGTGAGTTATCACATTTACAACAAAAGCATAGAACCATAAAACTGACAAGAGAAAAGGGAAAGGTAGTCTGACATACAGACTTACTGTGGGTACTTCACTCATGCTGTACATTCCATTCCCTGGAATTATCTCCCTTAGGTTTCACAAATTGGTATCACTGCTACCACTGATCAGTAAATCAGAGCGGTAACAGTTAGAGAATAGAAGCTTTTCCACTAAAGTTGTACATATCCAGCAAAAATACATACCGTATAATAGTGTGAGCAAGTCTACGGAGTGGGAAAAACAGGTCCAATTTAAATAAGACATTGCTGTTTAATGTAGACGTAAGGGTTGGGTAAAAAGAATTTGCTTGGAAGTGTAATGTTGAGTTAAGTGTTTGGTACAAAAACCCTAAACAAACAGATCTGGGTTAACTTTTCCTGTCTGAGTTCCAATAACCGCCTTTATAATCTGCCTGCATAAGTTTTCATTCACATGGTCAGTGAGTACAGGTAGATTGGAGAAAATCGGTTAGTTCAAATATTCAAAAAAATGGCTGAAATTTATCTCCTACTGTGGCTTACAGTATGTTTCATACCAGTTCACAAATAAAAAGGACTCACTAGTTTATTTCTGAGGAAAATGATGCAATATCATTTTTATGCCCCCGCATCGAAAGATTGGGGGCATATTGTTATACCATTGTCCTTCTGTCTGTCTGTTGGCCTGTCTGTCTGCAAAACTTAACCAAAAAACTTAACATTGCCAATTACTACTATTGTGCCACTAGTTAAGGGTTGAATTTTTATTAATTACCAAATATGTATTTCATTTCTTGAGAAGCAGAATTAATCTGTATAAAGAAAAGTGTTAAAACCTTCTTTTGTGTTTTGTGCATATTAGGTGTTTGACAGACAAGCCAACGGATTATAGCAATCAGCTGTGGTAACACACATACTTAGCATGTGTTATAATCCTGATGGTTTAGTAGTCAAATAATCTATATTTCCTATAATATGTTTTTATTAAGGCTTAGTCATTTGGACTCATTTCCTTGTAAGAACATATAAATAGGCGCACAGGGACTTAAGAACAGATTTAGAATTACTTTGTGTAGTATGACTTTGAGTTAGGTAACGAGACTTAGAACTACTTTGTGTAGAATTACTTTGTGTTAGATAACTAAATCTAGAACTGTACAACTCTGTGTTTTAAATGAAATAGGAATCTTCTTGGTTAACATTTGGACTTTGTGTTTCTAAAATTATTCAAATCTGTCTTTGTGAATCGTTGAACGTTTTATGTTATTCTGTGTGAATCTTTATCATATGTTTAATTAAATATCAATAAATTGACATCTTTTCCTTTGACATTCTTCCTTCCGACTTGAGCCTTCTACCTAAGGAAACAGCATCATGAATTACAACAACAACTACCTAAATCCCTGTGTTACGGACAGACGAAAACCACTGCGTTATAAAATGGTGCAGAATTCCGCGGTACCGTTCCCCCGGTTACCTCCGCAGCAATACCCAAGCGAGTTAGATTACTTTTCCCCTACGACTTATTGGAACTATGTGAATAATAAGGACTTAAATGGATTTCGGAGTTGCTTTAAGTGTGGAAACTCTTTCATGGAACTTCATGTGTGCCCAGCTCAAGGTAGGAAGTGCTACTCCTGTAAAAGGTATGGACATTATGCTTCATTGTGTTGCTTCTCAAATTCAAAAGCTCAAGCAGAAACAAAAATTAGTAGTGCTAGCGCAGACATTGCAAAATGTATTGAAAATCTTTCGAACAAACTATCTTGTGTTGAAGACAAATTGGAAAAGCTTTCATCAAAATCCCTTAATGAAGACAGAAATCAATTAATCCCCAACAATGAACATTTTAAAGTTGAAATTGAGACTCTTGAATCAAAAGTTAATTCACTTACTGAATGCGTGAATGAGTTAAATTCGACCATCGAGCGGTTGCAGGTTGAGAATGAAACACTAAAGCATGGAAATTCCACTCTTAGTGACAAACTCAAAGACCTGTCTTCAGAGAAAGAATCATTGGAATTGGCCAGTGTAAATGCTGAAGAAACCATTGACAGCCTCAATGAACAGCTTACTAAGCTGTATGAATACTTGATGCTTGTTGGTGATGGTCGACAGAAATTATTCACGATTATGTGTGAAGCTACACAAGAGTTCGATTTAATCCTTAAAGAAGTGAACAAAAAGGGACCTCGTAAATTATGCTATCGTTGTGGACTGGCTTCCCATGCTGATAAAAATAGGTGTTTAGCGAACGATCGCAAATGCCAGTTGTGCAAGAAAAATAACCATTTGACATTAAACTGCAGAACAGAACCCCCCGTTCAAGGTTATTTCCCAGAACCTTGTAGAAAAACAAATGATATTCTTATAAATCTTGAGGACAAAACTGGTGTGACATATGACTATCGATGTATAAAATGGACTGCAAAACAACCAAAAACATAACTTTGGGGTCCAAAGTCTTTGAAGACCAGGGAAGTTATTGTGCCACTAGTTAAGGGTTGAATTTTTATTAATTACCAAATATGTATTTCATTTCTTGAGAAGCAGAATTAATCTGTATAAAGAAAAGTGTTAAAACCTTCTTTTGTGTTTTGTGCATATTAGGTGTTTGACAGACAAGCCAACGGATTATAGCAATCAGCTGTGGTAACACACATACTTAGCATGTGTTATAATCCTGATGGTTTAGTAGTCAAATAATCTATATTTCCTATAATATGTTTTTATTAAGGCTTAGTCATTTGGACTCATTTCCTTGTAAGAACATATAAATAGGCGCACAGGGACTTAAGAACAGATTTAGAATTACTTTGTGTAGTATGACTTTGAGTTAGGTAACGAGACTTAGAACTACTTTGTGTAGAATTACTTTGTGTTAGATAACTAAATCTAGAACTGTACAACTCTGTGTTTTAAATGAAATAGGAATCTTCTTGGTGAACATTTGGACTTTGTGTTTCTAAAATTATTCAAATCTGTCTTTGTGAATCGTTGAACGTTTTATGTTATTCTGTGTGAATCTTTATCATATGTTTAATTAAATATCAATAAATTGACATCTTTTCCTTTGACATTCTTCCTTCCGACTTGAGCCTTCTACCTAAGGAAACAGCATCATGAATTACAACAACAACTACCTAAATCCCTGTGTTACGGACAGACGAAAACCACTGCGTTATACTACGCCTATTCAAGATACAATGCTCATATTTGGCATGATGATACATCTCCACAATATGCATCTCCTCATGTCAAGGTCAAGGTCATGTGATAAGGTCAAGGTCACATACCAAGGTCAAATGCCAAAAATCCCTCATGTACAAGTCAACAACACTTATCATAGTTTACAGTCCTGTTGAGGGGCATTGTGTTTCACAAACACATCTTGTTTTTAATTATAATTTCTGATGCACCAGTACTACCTGGGTACACAACATGAAAAGAGGATAGATAAAGAGGAATCATTTTGGTAGCCTAACAGTGTCAACTCAGGACAGACACCATAATTCATACTATCGGGCCATGATCAAAACCTTTTACTTTTCTGGTAATTGTATGATTCTTCCATCACAACATATTTAGATAATATATGTGGATACAGCACCCGTAAAATGGAATGCAAAATCGACTGAAAGTGGGGAATTGTGTTCATAAGCTGTAAAAGGGGTAGATTTGCCAATATTTTACCATAAAATTTACCATTATATTTGGTATGTAGCATCATCTGGAGGATTTCTATCAAGATTGTATAAATTATTACCCCAGAGTCAAAATTAGCTCATTCCCGGACATCACAAGTTTCACAAAGGGCTTATATAGTGAAATTTGTAAAAATCTTCTTCTCCCAAACAGGAGGACCTAGACCTTAGTTATTTGGTATACAGCATCATCTGGTAGACCTCTATCAAGATTGTAAAAATCATTGCCTCAGGATTAAAACTAGCCCATTCCCGGATGTCACAAATTTCACAAAGGGCTTATATAGTGAAATTTGTAAAAATCTTCTTCTCCCAAACAGGAGGGCCTAGAACTTTGATATTTGGTATACAGCATCATCTTGTGGACTTCTATCAAGATTGTACAAATTATTGCCTCAGGTTTAGATTAGCCCATTCCCAGATGTCACAAATTAAACATATGCTTATACAGTGAAAACTTTAAAAATCTTCTCTCTCAAACAGGCCTAGAGCTTTGATATTTGGTATGTAGTATCATCTGGTGGATCTCTATCAATATGGCATGAATTATTGCCCTAGGGTCATAAATAGCCCATTCCCGGACGTCACAAATTTTACATATGGTTTATATAACGAAATTTTAAACTCTTCTTCTCCCAAACTAAAAGGATTAGAGCTTTGATATTTAGTATGTAGCATTATCTGGTGGACTTTTATTTGTTTTTGTGCTCTTTGGACTCAGGTGACAGATAAGGCCTATGGGCCTCTTGTTTTCAATAGAATAATTCACTCCCTCATAGAGACAGCATTACATGCCACATGCGAAACATGTGGGTTTTATTAGATCATGTCATTAAATATCTGTTTCTCATAACCTCTTGTGGTACATTTTCTTCAGAATCAGGGAAGACAGGAGGCCAACTCGTGACCATTACTGTGAATGATGCTTTAAGGTCCAAAAATAATAGATTGAGGGTTGATAGACAACCATTAACCCTTGTCATGCTGAACCCGGAATATTCCTGTTTTGGCAGGAGGTATATTCAAAGATTAGACTGCACATATGCAGTCTAATCTTTGTTTACACCACCTCCTTTTCCTATTGAAGTCAGAAATTTTTATAAACTCATTTGTTAAAAGAAATATTGACCAATAATTAAAGCTTTACAGTGCTTTTAGTCCTTTGATTTTCATGTAATTCAGAATAAAGATTTCATTCAGCATGATTGATTGAATAGGATTTAACACTACTTTTAACAGTATTTCAGTCATATTTCTGCGGCTGGAGCACCTAATAATGAATTCCTAGTATTTCTCACAATGGTTCTACCACTACATCCTTTCCTAGCCTCCAGCTTAGGCTTACGATTTTCCACCTTTTGGTGAGAGACAAATGTCACAAAGGATATGTGATGCCGCTGGGGAATTTACCCTACTCTGAAAATGAGCCCTTTGTAGGGGAATCCCAGATTTTATAAAGGAATAGGAAGGAATTCTGTAAAAATCTTCTCTAAATCTATTTTAATTTTGCATGTAGCATTGCAGTATGATCTGCTACGTAACGGAGAGATAACGTTGTGTTTTCGACTTGAATGAGACGTAAAAATTCTATGTCTTAACCCATTCCCACATGACAAAATTTTAGACTGGTCCAAATTGAAAGAGGTAGCAGACATCATAGAAAATTGAATGCAATTTGAAATGAAACTATCCTATGTGATAGAAAATATTGTGGGAAAAGGGGAAATTACTTGTTACAATTTCTCCTTTTTATTCAATATTTTCTGAAGTATAAAATCACAGGGATGTAAAATCCCAGGTTTGTTCAGGAAAGGGTTAATTCAAAGGGCTGAAAGCACTGTAAAAACTAATTGTTGACTGCTATTTCTTTAGAAGTCTGACTCTTAAGGGCCAATCAGGTGGTGTAGACGAAGATCAGACTGCACATTTGTGCAGGCTGATCTTTGTCTTACCTCCTGTCAAACAGGAATATTCCAGGGTCAGCATTACAGGGGTTAATAAACTGCAGTGTTCCAATATTCTGTCAACTTGTAAAAGATTGAATAAGACACATTGATGCATGTTCTTGTGGTTACTGTTTTGCCATTATTGGTATTAGCTCACCTAAGGACAAAGTACGAGGTGATCTATTGTGATTGGTCATTGTCTGTCGTCCTTCCGTCCGTCCACAATTTCTTTAAAAATCTTCTCCAAAACCAGCATGTCTCACAAATGGGTGGATAGTCGGAAACCTAAGTTGGATAGCAGCTGGTGGATAGGAAAGTGGTGTAGTGGTAGTACTGGTGTGGGAACTACCAGGAATTCATTGTTAGGTGCTCAAGCTGCCGCAATATGACTGAAATACTGTCAAAAGTGGGGTTAACCCCCATTCAATCAATCAGTCAACCAAAACCAGCAGGCCAATCAAGCTGAACTTTTGCAGGGATGTTCCTTTGGTGAAGCTCTACAACAGTCGTTAAAAGAAATTCATAGCATGAAAACCCCTTGTAGCCATGGCATTTGAAAATAGGAAATGTCGTTAAATATTTAGAAAACTATTTTTTCAGAAACTACAAGGCCAAGGGCATTTGTATTTCATATATGGCATAATCACATGGTTCTGTACGCAGTTTTAAAAAGTTATATCCCTGGAGTTAAAAATGGCCCCATCCCTGAGGTCCAAAAATTGGAAAAATGCTCAATTAGAGCAAGTTCAAAAGTCTTCTTCTCCTTTACTATATGGTCAAGGACATTCATATTTTGCATGTAGCATAACTAGATGGACTTGTAGTATGTTATTAAAAATTATGCCCCTTGGGTAAAAAACAGCCCTGCAGCTGGGCTTCAAAGTTTTGAATTTTGCTCAATGTGAGGAAGTTAAAAAAATCCTCCTCTTAGCTTTTAGGCCTTAAGCATTCATAATTGGAATGTAGCATCACCCAATAGTTATCTACCATGTTTGTAGGGGTTATTCCCCTTCGGTAAAAGAATGATTTGCCCCTGGGGTCCAAAGTTTGGAAAAACTCTTAAATTCAGCATGTTCAAATATCTGTTCCTCCCAATGTTTAATGGTATAATGCATTCACATTTCATATATAGCATATCCACATGATTCTGTACTCCTGGGGTCAAATATAGCCCCAGCCAAGAGGTGAAAACTCAATTAGAGCAAGTTCAAAAGTCTTGTCCGTCTAAAATATAAGGCCTAAGGTATTCATATTTTCTATGTAGCATCACTAGATACTTTTGTACTATAGGTTACCAGAAATTATGCCCACAGGGTATGAAATCTCCGTAGCCAAGGTATAAGGTGTAATGCATTCAATTTTGATATATAGTATAATTATCCTATTTATGCTTCTCTATGAAGGATTCCGAAATTTCACAAAATGGGTCAAAAATGTCTCCACCCAGAAGTCCAAAGTTTTGAAGAATGCTCAATAAGCACAATTTTAAATTCTTTCCTCAAAACCTGTGACAAAATTTAAGATTTTTTCAAAATGAAAGAAGTTGCGTTGGCAATACAGATTGGATTAAAATATAAGTAGCTCTTACAGTAGAAAAAATTGTGGGAAATGGCGAAATTGCTTGTAACAAGCCAGTTCTCTTTTTCTCAAGTTTTTCAAAACCGTTTTCATTGCTGTATTGTGTGCTAATGGATTAAATTATGAAGTCCAAAGCATTCATACTAGTTATGTAACATTACTCGATGGCTTTGTATTATGCCCGAAATTTTATATTTGTTATATTCATTTGGCTCTAGTTGTGTCTTTTTTATATACAAAAAAGTACTTTAATATAGAAGATGACTCATGTGAGTGATTTAGGACTGTCATGGTCCTCTTGTTTGAATTTGTTTCCAAAATTGACCTAAGAACAGTTGCATATGTAGTAGAAGTTTAATCCATTACCACACGGCAAAATATTAGACTGTTTCAAATTCAAACGAGTTGCATACGAAAATTAAAATTTTGTGGAATTTTAGATTTTTTCAACTTTCTGTGTAAAAATCATTGTGGAAAATGAAGAAATTGCTTGTAATAAGCAATTTCTTCATTTTACACAATGTGTTCCTAATTGTTTTTCTCGTGGGGCGTCTAAAAGTGTGTGGGAATGGGTTAAGTGGTCAATTTCTGATACCTTCTAGTCATCTGAATGCAAAAATAGCTTTTTGTTCCACTTAGTGTAGATTTAAGAAAAAGGAGAATGGAAGAATACTGGTTACTGGTCCAAATTCAAAGAGGTGGTAGCTGACAAAACAAGATGGGTTTAACCCTTTCCCGTTTTTGGAAAAATTAGACTAGTCCAAATTGAAAGAGGTTGCAGACGACAATGACAACTGGATGCCATTTGAAATGAAACCATCATATGTGGTAGAAAATATTGTGGAAAAAGAAGAAATTGCTTGTAACAAGCAATTTCTCCTTTTCCACAATGTTTTCTCAAGTATAAAATCACAGGAACGTAAACTTATTTGAACGGGAAAGGATTAATTTGAAAAATATGGGCCAAAAAAGGATATAAAACATTGTGAGAACAAGCAATTTCTTCTTTTCTCAAAAATGCTTTTTTCGGGATGTAAAATGTGGGATTGTTTGGTAAACAATGAGTAATTGGTAGGATGTGATTATGACTTAACTAAATATCTTGTATTCATGATCACTACATTACCTAGCATTTAAATAACACAATCTGATACTGACATTTGCAAATAGTTGATTACATGATGAAAATAGATTGAAATATAGGAAAGCATTTCCATATTTAGACATGTACCTTCGGAATGAAATATATTTAGCCCTTTCTAAGGATAAAAGTTCAGCAAAAGGCTAAAGTTACCCTTTGCTTTACATTACTATACAGCACTCCAATGCCCTATGTCTATGGAACTTTCGGTTTCAGAAAGGCTTTGGCAAAATACTAAACATAAAAGAACTGTGGATGAGCAACTGTCGCTAGGTCCAAATGGTAACCACAACTGTATGATCATAGGAAACTTCCAAGTTAATATATATCCTTTTATTTAAGAATTTTCAGCATGCCTGAATATATTTTAAGTAGATAATTTGATGAACAGTTTAAGGTATCTTTCTGACTCCAAACCATATATTCCAAATTGACAGATCCCTGGACACTCCTGCTCCCATCTACAGGATGGTTGAACTTGATACCTCCTAAGATAAACAATGGGGAAAACATTGTGTGGAATGAAGAAATTGCATGTTACACATTGTTTTCTACCCAGAAAATTGAAAAAACAACAACATAGAATTCCATAAACTTTAAATTGTTGTCTGCAACTCCTTTCAATTTGAGCCAGTCTAAAATTTTGCCATCTGGTAATGGGTTAATAAACTGTAGTTATACACATTAAGTTGCTAAACCAACAAAAAACCTTGACACAAAAATGTCAAAGTTCACTGCAGTTCTACGTATGATTTGATTGGTCTATTGGTTATCAGATTTACAGCAACAATCAGTCAATACTGGATCAAGGAACAACATTTTAGTGAGTTGTGAAATAAATTAATGACTACCCTGACCAGCAAAATTAGATCCAAGGAACTGATAAAATGTTTGATTAGCCCTTTCCTGTTTCTTGAAATTTTAGACTGGTCCTAAGTTGAAAGAAGTTGCAGATGACAATAAAAATTGGATGTAATTTGAAATCAAACCATTCTTTCATGGTAGAAAAAATTGTGGAAAAAGGAGAAATTGCTTGTTACTAGCAATTTCTTCTTTTTCCACAATGTTTTCTCGAGTATGAAATCGCAGCAATGTAAAATCTCAGGTTTGTACAGCAAAAGGCTAGATGAGCAAGTCGATGTCTTACATCGTACACAATGAAACCTCAAACTGTATATACTAGTTCACCATCTTGGAACTTAACCCATCATCACTCAAGAAAATTTTAGACTGGTCCAAACTGAAAGAGATGCAGATGACAATTTTAAAGTTTATGAAATTTTAGACTTTTTTCTACTTTCTGGGTAGAAAACATTGTGTTCCAAAGCTTTTCTTCTTGGAGGCGTCTAAAAGCGTCACTGAGTGGAAATGGGTTAAATTGTACTCTAGTTGTTAAACATCAACCAGTATGTAAAATTGTTTCCATATTAGGAGGTTGCGTGATAAATTTACTTTGGTCAATTAGGGCAATGACTTGGAGAAACTTCATGAAACCTGAAGTAGCCTTGGTCACATGTTATAACCTCTCACTAACCCATAAAGCCAATCTTGTAGATTGATGAAATCCATAAGTGCTGCTATCACATGTCTTATAGTTGAGCTCAATCACGTGCAGACATCTGCCACCAACAAGTATTCCTCACTATTACATTACGAAATAAAACAATGCACAACTTTTCTAGACAAATGTTACTGCTCACTACTTAAACAATCCAGTAACTATGAAAACGTTCATAGGAAAGTGGACCATGGCTTACAAAGCCCTTGATCCAGAAGTATATAGAAGTAAAGAGACTGATCCAAATTCAAAGAGGTTGCAGACAACAATTCATGGTGTATGGAATTTGTTCTGTATGGATTGGGTTTAACACTACTTTTAACAATTTTTATAATATGCCGGAAGGGCTGCATAATGTTATGGCTCGGTCGTCCTTTAGCAATTTTTGTGTGTGCAACTTCTCCTAAACAATCAAAAGGAATAAACTGAAACTTGCCACAGTGATTCTCTATGAAGTCTAGTTGAGCATAAGACCTTTGAAATTCAAATCACTTTTGTTGTTCCTGAATGATCTGCTCTTGACTTAAAAAAATCACTATATTTCATATGAGAGCAGCTCCTCCTACTGTATCAATGGAAACTATTTGAAACTTATTGCAATAATTCTCTATGATGTCTAGTTTTGCATAATACCTTTGAAATTGAAATCACTCTATTTGTTTATGAATTATTTGTCATTGAATTGAAAAAAAAAAATCACTATATTTCATGTGTTCACATCTCCTCCTACAGTATCAATGGTAACTATCTGAAACTTGCTACAATGTATAAGTAAGTAAGTAAGTAATTATTTTATTATAGTGACATGTGTAAAATGAAATGTAGTACAACAAATAAAATAAATATATGAACACCCGGCCTCATGGGCCTATATATCACTTTCAAACATTGGAATAACAAATGTAATTGAAAAAAAAAATATATATATACGTGGTAGGGGATAGCTGATTTCATTACTGACAGAGCGAGATTTTTTTTTTTTTTTTCAACATTCTGCATCAGTATCTTTTGAATGACTATTTATGATTAAGCCCGTCGACGATCAAGCCACGCCCCCCAAATGGGAGCCGGGATTTAACCGCCTTCAAGCCATTGGTATCTTTTTTTTTCCGGAATAAACCTTAATCAAAACATCATTCGACTGGCCATATTTTTTTTTCTTCTGAGGGTTATTTCATCCGCCATAAGTAATAATGATTTGTCGTCTACCAGGCCCCATCTTCTAATTAGAGGACGATGACTGGCCGAGCGTCAAATCCTGCAAAAAACAACCTAATTCTATTTTTATCATAATTATTATTATCTTCTTCATAATCTTTTGAATTAGGAATATGTATATCTGTGATGTCTTGAAATTGAAATCACTCTAGACATTCTTGAATTATCTGCCCTTGAATTGGAAAAAATCACTATATTTCATGTGTTTTCATCTCCTCTCACAGTATCAATGGTAACTATCTGAATCTGCATAATCTCTAGTGGTGTATTAAATATTTAAATTAAGATAACTCCAGTTCTTCATCAATTTTCTACCCTTGAGTTGAAAAATTGCCTAATTTCTTGTTTAAGCAACTTTTCAAATGGTTATAACTTGTGCCTAGTGTTGATTGTGAATGGTTGAAACTACAATGGTTCTCCATAATGTGTACTTGTGCTTTAGATCTTTAACATTTTGTCTTTCCAGTGATTAATGAATTGTCTCTCCATTGTTTAGGGAATTGCTTAATTTTACTGAGATTTTTGTGTGCAATGTGACCCATATTAATACAAACAGTGTTTTACAATGACCAGTCTTAGTGTTGAAATAGTGCATATGTCAACCACAACTTGCATTAAAAAAATTGTTACATTGTAAGGTAGGATAATCATTCTAGATACAAAAATTATTTCAAAAGTGAAAGTTCCAACCCTGCTCATCCTGCACAAATTACAGAGTCTCACTAGGTTGAAACTTTTTACATTTTCAAGATTTTCGTCTTGTAAGACCAGTCAGAAGTGATTTAATTTGGGTACTGCCATTTTGTTGATATCAAGTTTTATCTTGACTGTTTTCAAGGCCAGTTTTATCATAAAAACTTATGGAAAAATATTATATTCCAATGACAAGCCCCTTTGGGTGTATATGCGCCGCTCTGCAAAGTTTTTTGTGGTGGCTGGAGCACCTAACAGTGGATTCCTAGTACAACCATTACATCCTTTCCTAGCCTCCAGCTGCTATCCTACTTAGGTTTTTATGATTATCCAACCATTGGTGAGTGACAAATGTCAGAAAGGGTGTATACCGCCAGGTGGGTTGAACCCATGACACTAGCTCATCATTGAAGATTGGGAGTCTGATTTGTGTATGAAAGAATATGTTAGTGGAAAACATTGTCAGGAAAGGAGAGATTGCTCCTTATAAGCAACTTTCCCTTTTATCACAATGTTTTCTAAAGCCTTTTTTTCAGAGTCTCATCTTCCAAAAGGTTTTTCAAAGCCTTTTTCCTTTAGGGGCATAGCAAAAATCAAACAAATGTGACGTTATCAAACATTGAAATTTTACAAGTAATTATATTATCCATGCTCTTACAGTCCCACTTTTTGACGCCCCTGGAGAAAACAGCTAATAAAAACACTGTGGAAAATGGAGAAATTGTGCCTAATGATTCAACATTAATTCATTATATAACATTCAAATCTCTGAGTAGAATGGTATTTTTTGATTTCACAATTTTGTAGTTTCATCCAGCTTTCGAAATAAATTTCAAATGTTCAAATTTTATGCTGTTTTTAGTGAGAGTTTTATGAAGTGTAATATTGCAAGCAAATTACTTGTTATCTGGTATATCAGATCAAATAAAGTAGGTTTTCACCTACAGGTACTTAGCTCACCTACTTATGCACTTCATATCTTATATTACCTGAGTGCGGTTACAAAATTTCAGCTCATCATAATGAAAGTAAAGCACATTAGGTCTACCCATTGTCCAGGTTTGTTTGAGAAATCTTTTCCTGTTTTGCAAAGTTTTAGACCTGTCCAAGTTCAAAGGTTTTACAGACAACAATCTAAAGTCTATTTTATTTGAAAAAATAATCATCAAATAGGATAGAAAATATTGTGGAAAAAGAAGAAATTGCTTGTGACAAGCAATTTCTTCTTTTTCCACAATGTTTTCTCAAGTATAAAAAGACAGGTATGTAAAAACCAGGGTTTCAACAGAAAAGGGTTAAGGAAATGTTAGTAGATTGTATAGGAACTAACAACTTTCTGAAACACTGACAACTGTGTTTTGTAGGTATGATTGTGTTCCCCAATACTGTTTCAAGTGCCAGTGATTGCTTATATCCGTAATTGCATTATTATCATGGAAATGGTTCCTTCTCTTTATTTTGATGAACTTGTATCAGTGCTAAGAGGTTGCAAAAGTATATAATTTTGTCAGTCTACGTAGCCACATCCTCACAAGTGAAGAGATATTGAGATCATCTTTTTCTCTAATAGATAAGTAGAACGTTGTATATTGAATCAATTTCTAAAAGGAATATTGATTATTGAAGAACAAGTTCTATCAGTGCTTTCAGCTCTTTGATTTTAAAGCAATTCAGTAAGATAATTTATGCAGCATGACAAGGGTTAAGATGACAGTAGACGAACATATCTTTAACATTTACTGGTATTTTCTTCATTACATCCAAGTATCTTTTTATATTTACTGTTATTTTGTAAACCTCTGCTATAAACATTTTGTCTGACACAGTGCCCTACTTTTTATGATGGTAACTGTGTTTGATTGTAATACTGTCATGTCTGCACGTTATCATGTGCGTCAAACTTTCATCTATATGTTAATTAAGCTTTTGATTAAAACATACTGGAAAATATTCTTTCCGTCTTAATGGTAATTGTTTTCTTTTCATCAAACTGAGGATAATGATGATATATCAAGAACCACACTCGCTGTTGAAGCCAAGTCAAGGTTTATATTACATATGTATATTGACAAGTAGTCTCAACATTTATAGCGTTGGTAGAGCAGTGGAGTTTAAACGTTGAGACTCTTAAGTTTGTGCCCCAGGCCTCTCCAACAAAAACTCTTTGTCTTCCAAATGAGATGTTATACCAAAATACCGAGTATGTTAAGGAACAAGGGACGTATAGACCCGTATCCTTGCACTATCCCTTGTAATATCTGACTGTTGTCTAGGGTTGTCACTCATATGGACTAATGTTCTTGTAGTAACGATAAGTTAGCATATATCAACACAGGAAATCAATGAACCGGTTGTGTTGCAATATTTTATGAAAGGTGAACTACATTTGAAAAATAATTTGCTAGTTAAAGCTACTCACTTAAAAATAGTTCAACCCAAAAGAAATACTTTCTATTCAACTAACAGTCTGGTATATACTTTTATAACATAAAAGTTAAAGCACTTTAAGTTAATTAGTTCGAATGAATAGTTATATATTAAATAAAGAAAAAAGAGGGGAAAAAAACTTCCTGTATATTTCAATGCCCACATTTTGCCATTGCCAAAGACTCTAGTGCCAGATACTTTATCCCGTCTCAGTATGACATTAGTAGTCGAATGGGACGTAAAACCACATACAATAATAATATCACATATTATAGGATAAAGCTTTACTGCTGAATAAGAAGTGAACCAATGAGGGTTGAGCAACTTGTTGCTCAAATCGAATGTTATGGTTGTCCTTGTAAAATAAGTGAACGGTTACCTGATTATATGTACCATCACAATGAAAAACTGCGGAAAGTGACATTAAACACAAGACTACTTCGTCATCCTGATCACAGCCCTGGTCGGTTGATAAAAAATATGTCGCACTACAGGAATGGTATTTAGACTAGTAACAGAGATCATTCATAAAGAGGCAGACGATTATTTTCAAAGACACTGAACAGTCTGGGTAAAAAGAAGGTGATTAGGATAGAAAAACATTACTATAGCACCCTGAACAATCTATGAATACGAAATGATTGGAATTCCTGCAATATTTTTTCACTCATGTACCTATTCATGTACGATATTTACTGTTTAGCCAAGATGTTTTCAAGTATTGTCAACGCCATGGCGTCGTTCCTGATGGTAGCATAGGTACTATAAATCTTAATCTGTTCTGTCATCAGTTATTACTTAAGATTTTTGCCTGAAACTTGGCATGTGTATCACTACAAAACAAGAACAATCAATACCTTCAACTGTGCATTTCTTTAAGAGCTATATCCCTTTTCATACTTAGTTTTTTTCCACGGCCGATCACCTCCAGACGAGCGTGGCACCCGCATGCATTTCTCTTGTTTGTTGTTACTTTAAATGTTCGGAATAGAAACTTTAATGTTAAATTTATTACCTTTTCCTATAAAAAGATAGCATTGTAACTAGTTTCCAAAATTAACATTTGAAGTTCTCAAAATAGCTTCTCAGTTGGATTTTACGAGAATCTCATAGATTTCTGATGTTTTTGTGTACTTCTTGTACAGGCTTCTAAGACCTATGTATTTGACTTTTAGAAGGTATTTTTTTAATCCTTACCTTTCTACCCCTCGCATGAAATTTAATGACAGAGTTCTCATGTTTTATAACTAGCAATTCTCATTTTTTTTTTCTCCAAGGCATGATAATTGTATATTTGTGCTATAAGGTAGAACAACTGCATTACTATTGCTCCAAGGCATGCAAGGTTACTACATATTTTATGCAAGATAACTGTATATGTCGTGCTGCAATGATTTATTGTTTCATATTTGTGCTCTAAGGCAGGATAACTTTGTATTTTTAAATGTAGTGATTTACAGTAGATAAGGAGCTTGTCTTTTCACTTATTTCGAAAATTTAACTTTTCTTAGTCTTTAATGGGAAATACAATGAAACTATTTCGGTAGTATGGGGATAATAACTAGCCATTACTAACTCGGAGGCAGTTAATATTTACGGGGAATGTTAAACTTGTCTACATAAACACTCATTCATGGCGTGATACGAGGTAAAATTTAGCGCATCCGCGTTTTCATGTAATTGATAGACAGACAATCTCTGACTGAAATTCCTACAAACAGATTGCTTATCACCTTGAAAGTCATGACTGAATTACGTCAGAGCGACAGAATTCATGAAACACCACTTTACTTACCTTTTCAAATACTTCTTTATATGCTTATGTATTTTTTGTAATTTCTGAAATTCTTCGTTTCGGCTTTGTGTAACTGTACTACTTCAAACCACCTATGCTCGCTACTTCTGCGAGAGTATCGTCACAGATCAAATAATCGCTGATATGTATGCTGTCTCTGTATCCAATAACCAATGTAATAATGGCTGGTTGAATGGCTGAATGAAACACCAGTCTTGACAAATCATTCTGAGCCCTCGTTTTTCAAAGTCAAATATGGACTTAGTATTTTAGAATTCTTTATGAACGTGAACACGTATCCTGAACACTGGTACAATAGCTGGTGACAAAGATCTGGATGTGATGTCCTTTCATGACAAGGTGCTTTATACCCGTCTCCCTTCTGTTATACTTGCCTTACATAAATGTGGTAGTATAAAAAGCAGAAATGGACTGCACACATAGGCTTTGCGATGCAAAAATAATTTAGGTACAACATAAATGTTAGCCAATCTGAGGGGTCAATTATCTGATTTACTTCATACATCCAAAACACAAGGTCTATTTCGAGCCAAGGTCATTTCACCCTAATTGATAACGCCATTGTACAATTAGGCTCATTAACAGCATCATGTGGTGGTCATTATGGGAGATAGAAACGTTAATTAAGTGGAGTGGGTGTGCATATGATTGTTATCTGACTCAAACATTGATTAGTAAGATGGGATCAAGGTAGCCAACAACAAATGTGTGAAACACAATTGACAGAATGCCAATGTGCATATAATTTCTATATTTGCCTATTGATAGTATTTGTTCCTTCGTTTGTCCGGTAAAGAAACGTTAGACCATATCTTGAATTCTAGGTCTTTGTAACTCGATAGTTCATATGTGTATTCCTTGTGACAATATAGTGCTGTTAGAAGGAAGGTCCACGTCATCTATAAGGTCAAGGCCGTCCTTCAAGGCCACAGCTTACCTTACGACCAGCTTTGTTATTGTTTACAATAAAGATACAATTCTTTATTACAGGGTGCGCATTTCTGATAAATGGGTGTCACTTATTTGAGAATATTTTGAAGAATAAACGAGTGAAAGGGATTTGTAACTAAACCCAAGGTATTTATAGAATACATAAAGTTTTCATTTACTTGTGAAACATACGGGATTTCCATACCAGGAAACTGGAAATAAGCTATTCAGAGTTTCCTTCCCCTTCGTTTTACTCATAGAGGTCCTGTGACATGTCATTTGACGCACGCATAGCAAAACGGAATTTATCCTGTCACCTGCTGTAAATACTACCTTATAAAGGGGGGTATGATAAACTTGTTGATATCAGGTCACATGGTCACGTGATAAGCTTTATCATGTCACTTGATCACGTGACCGACCGGATCTATTTTTGCGGTAGTAGGGGTTCTTTCTAAAGCTCACTTTTAAGCAATAAATGTTTAAATCTTCGGCTAAAAGTTATGTCCAAATTAAAAAATTATACTCGACTCGCAACTTTCATCGATCGAATTTTACATCGGTGACGTAGATATGACGCAATACATGACGCAGACATTGTTTATTTCATGGAAGCATACACACGACTTCAGAAAGCAGGATTTTAAAACAAAAAGATTTAGGGGATTAAGCATTGATATTATTTGAGTGAGGATACTTTTAGAAGTCGCGACTAGGAAACTTATCTCAAGCCTTGTCCATCCTGTGATTTTCTATCAGGGTGGCAATGACTTTGGGTTTGGTTTTTGCTGCTTAACAACGAATCGCAAGAAAATCTTCGACACGTTAGTTGAGTGATCGATAAGATCGACAAATCTAGGCAAATCATATTCGATGATCAAGGTGTTTCTTTGTTGTTTAAGGTTTAAGTTATAGATGTTCTTGTTAGTTCGTTTTAATTAAGTCTTTTCGAAATGAAATTGTGCGAGTTCTTTCAAATGTAGACCCCGATGCCCTCACCTCAGCAGGGTCAAAACACCATGTTCGGCGGAGAGAGGTTAACTTACATTTACTTATCATTGATATTTTCAGTCGAATTCATTTTTAAAGATGGTAACAGGATAGATATAATAGATGGTTGGTGTCTTGATATGAAAAAGTTTATCGGGCTCGGCTTCGGAATTTATCCGGTTCGCCTTCGGCTCACCAGATAAATTCCTACGCCTTGCCCGATAAACTTTTCGATATCAAGACACCAACCATCTATTCTCTATATCTCTGACATCGTGGACAGTAGCAATACTATATGTATGACAAAAGCATGTATGGGGTAGACGATGTGGCTATAAAAAAGTCTGTACATTACTAGAAATTGACTGATCGCTGATCATGCCCTCGGATCTCCGACAAGGCAGTTACAATGAGATATCAAACGAAATCAGTTTGCAAAATATATGGTCAGGGACACGAGAAAGACAAACAAACAAACAGACAAACAAATAATCAAACAAACAAAGCAATTTATTTGTTTGAATTAGCTGTTGTTACGACGATAAAAGCTTCACACCAACGAAAATGTATTATATAAATGTCGGAGGTTAACGTTGAAATACCAGTCTAGATGGATTATTTGACTGGTCTATCGATTAATTTAATAAACCATTGGTATCGTCTGATCGATGCCATTCCTGTTTGCGTGTCAGTGTTAGCGTACCAAAACGGGGAAAGGGGGGGGGGGGTGTTAAGTCTCTGAAATTAAAGGTACTCGTTTATTTGCTCAATTGGTTTTGAAAGATCTTAAGTTCGCAGTTTCCCCCGTTACTAAATATCTTGGATTTTGAAATCTTCTGTTTTATTTTACATTCTCACTGTTATGCCGCAAAATCGATAGATCTAGGGTTCGCGCCATGAAATTCGAATACAGAAGTTAACTCTTTCTTGGTCAATTCCTGGTTTTTACGTCCCTGTGGTTTTATTCTTGAGAAAACATTGTGGAAAAAAATCGTGTAACAAGTAATTTCTTCTTTTTCCATAATTTTTTCTACACTAATGAATGTCTACTTTTCAAGTAGAATTGAATTTGAATTGCCGTCTGCGATTTTTTTAATTTGGACAGGTCTAAAATCTGAAATAATTAATTTCGACTGGTCATGACTATTTTGAAAATCCGTGACTATTTAACAGGTCATATTACTCTTGTTCATATTTATTTGATGCATTTCATTATTGTTCAATATGTAACCGGTAATAGGGTAATCTACATAATCTGTAGATAATTTGTATTTCTTAATGTCAGAGTGCAATGACTTCTCTCATGTTTCAAGAAAATTCAGAAATTTCTCTGTGTCGTAATGTGAACATTCAATTCCTCCAAAATCACTTAAAACGCATTTTATCAATTTCATGAACTTGACTAAGAAATATTTTATCTATCAATAGGCATTCAATGTATGAAGTATCGCCTACTGATTTTGTTACCTTAAGGGGAGGAAACGAAAAATGCCTTTATTGACTTATAACAGACTCGGACATCGACCCCATTTCCTGCCGATGCATGTTTATCAACTACTCTATAAGTGGTTCAGGTAGTTTGGAATGGATTATTGGTATAGATAGATTTATCAAATATTAAGCTATTCCCACACAAACCCTCCTTTTTACGCCCCTCAAGAAAAAAGCTTTGGAAAACATTGTGGAAAATGAAGAAATTGCTTGTATCAAGGAATTTCTTCATTTTCCACAATGTTTTCTGTCCCAAAAAAAAAAAAAAAAATGAAAATTCCATCAACATGAAATTTTCGTCCTTAGCTTCTTTGAATTTGGACCAGTCTAAAATTTTGTTGTGTGGGAATGGGTTAATAACAGTGCTAAAAAAGTTAAGTCAGCAGCGCAGTTAAAACTTTGAAACGGCCATTGAAAATGGCTTCCTCACTAGGTAGTCTCATTTGGAATAGGGGTTCCATGCAAAACTTGTGGGATTTCTCAATGACGATATATATGAACGATGTTAAACATTACAATTTCAGAGAAAACGAAAATCTTTACATATACTGTAAAGTCCATATCACCCGATTTTACACAATATACCCTTTTGAAGCCCTGAAGTTAAAGAAATATTTGCTGCGAGAAAGGAGAAAATGCTTAGTACAAGCAATAACTCCTTTTCTCATAATATTTCTACCTTATTAGCATTATTTTCTAATATTAGGGCACTTTAGAGTGTCGTGTTTTACTTCTTTCAGTTTCGGCCTATTTAAACTTCTGTCGTCTGGTTATGGGTTAAGATTGACTTTATACAAGAACCTTTTTCCAAAAAAATATCTAACCTACCCATACAGGAGATGTCTTTGGAATTTAAAATAAACTGAAATTATATATATGAATTATACGAAGTCTCTCACCAAATGGGTAGAAAATCGTAAACCAAAATGGGATGGCAGCTGGAGGCTAGGAAAAGATGTAGTGGTAGTACTGGTGCGAGAAATACCAAGAACCCATTGTTAGGTGCTCTAGCCGCCGCGATATGACTGAAATACTGTTAAAAGTGGCGTTAAACCCAATTCAATCAATCAATCAATTCATCTATTATCGCCGCTATTGCTTTATTAACATGTATCAGATGCGGTACATATATTGCTAAGGTTTCCTGATTTAGATATGTCGATGAATTGCAAAATGGTTTGATCACATAAGACGTGTTGATTGGTTTTGCTGTTGTTTAAATAACTTTCATTTCCCCAAACTTACGATACACATTTTGAAGTTGTTATTTCACGAGTTTGTATTTACCAATAGTTTTGTTCTAGCCCATCGTCTTGTTTATTCCAGTAGTTTCTCGATATTGAAAGTACATTCAAAACTTCCTGGTTCAGAATACAAGTTTACGTAAAGGGCCCAATCAAAACCACTCATCGTACAAATTATACTTTGTCAGTTCAAGTGTTTAGTGTTAATGTGCGTGTTTCAAGTCAAGGATATTGTTTCCCGCCTAATCTTCGTTGTATTAAATGAACTTTCTGTCTATACAGAACGACCACGCTATTGAGTGACAACTGGCATTTAAACGAATCTGATTAAACGACCTTTTCCAAGATGCAGCTGTAATCACATATCTGTTTTTATGCCCCCGCATCGATAAGATCGGGGGCATATTGTTTTACCGGTGTCCGTCTGTCCGTCTGTCTGCCCGTCTGTCTGTCTGCCAAACTTAACCTGCCAACTAAACATTTATTTTCCTATAACTTTAACCCTGATTAAGTTACAATGCTAATATTTTGTATGTAGATAGGTCTCAACAAGGCGCAACTGGGGGGGGGGGGGGTCATTTCATCAAGGTCAAGGTCAAAATTTTAACCCTTTTTCCTAAAACAAAGAAAAAACAAAACAATAAAAATAACCCGTTTCTAAAGAATTCCTGTTTCGGGGGCATGGTGTTTCACAAACACATCTTGTTTTGTTGTTGAGAAGACCTATATATTCGGCGCCGGCACCGGTGTATTCTTCAGCAAGCAGAATCGAATGGGATTTATTCAAGTTGTAAGAATATAAATCGTGAAATCGATATCACATAAATCGTGAAAATAAACCCAAATGGCATCTTATTTGTCCTTCCTCTGGTATTTTCACTAAAAAATCGACTGTTCCTTTCATATAATGTATAACAATAAGGGCATATCTAACGACCACTTTCTTAGACGGCCAGTCCCTTGGAGGGTCTCTTAATACCTATTAACCTTTTCCTGTTTAACTAAACCTTAGACCTGTCCAAATTCAAAGGTTTTGCAGACGAAGATCTAAAGTAGACTTGTTTTGAAAATACCCATTCAGTAGGGTAGAAAATATTGTGGAAAAAGGAAGAAATTGCTTTTTACAATTTTTTTTTCTTTTCTCAAAATGTTTTCCCGAGTATAAAATCACAGGGACGTAAAATCAGAGAATGAACAGAATAGGGTTAAACTATATTTAATCCTATTAGAAATTCTGCTGTTATCGCGGATCGAATTAGCGATTTACAAGGTTTTGTCTCCTACCGACGATATGTACTATATCCTGGGGTCACGTGACAAGGAAATTCGGTACAGTCCGAAAGATACAAATATCTATATCCATGTCGTTAAGATCTGTTTATCAAAAAATGATAGAACAATCGAATCATACATTTAGATCGTATAGAAAACTTTGAACTCGACATTTTTGTGAAACATTTTTTGTTGGTTTATCGACTTAATCGTCGAAACTACAACTTATTCAAGCTGTATTTGTGCGACGCTTAGGCCACCGACCACCCATTTGATTTTAAGCTCGACCATTCGCAGAATAGGGTGCTATTTAAGTCATATGGGCGTCGGCTTTGGAATAATGCTTTGGTTAAAGTTTTAAGTGTAAGTCTCATATTACTATTTCTACCAATGCTATTGCTCTGAACTTTGCATGTACCTTTGTCACCATCATATCATCCCTAATCCGCTAGGCAAAGATTCATTACTCTGACATTCATTTTAGTGGAATTACGACCCTATTTTTCACTCAGACACTTGTTGAAAGTTTTCCATGCAAGTCTCATAAATCTGCTTCTATTAATGTTATTGCTCTGAAACTTTACACATGCTCTTGTGACTATCGTATTATCCCACAGGAAAATATATATTAGTCTGACATTCATTTAAGGGGAATTTCGAATTTTCGACTAAAATATTCTTGGTTAAAGTTTTACGAGCAACTGCCTAATTTCTGTTATATCTCTGTTCCTACTTGTACTATTGCTATGAAACTTTGCACATGTTTTCACCATGATATCAACGCCAAGAAGATATTCATTACTCTACATTTATTATAGTGGAAATTTTACCCCTTTTCAACGTAGAAATTCTTGGTTAAAGTCTTTCGTGCTCTGGTCGAGCGTTGGTGTCCACTGACAGCTCTTGTTCCGTTACATGAATTATTTCATAAATAGGCGTTTAATATGGAAGTGAAACTTCATGTCGAGTTCAGGGTGCGAGGCCAACGATCCAGTTATAGTAATGGAGGTTAAATATAAACACCTGAAATAAGCCTAGAGTTACTGATTTTGGCCTAAAGTATATTCAGAGAGTCAAATTAGCAACTTTAACCCTAGTCATGCTGAATAAAATCCATTTCAAAATTGCATGAAAATAAACGGAATGACTTAAAAGGGACAAACAGGTGGTGTCGATAAAGATCAGACTGCACTTGTGTGCAGTCTGATCTTTGTCTATATCTCCTGCCAAAAACAGAATGACATGGATTAACAATGAATGGATGGTTCCACTTCCTTTTTACCCAGCTCACGTGTATGCATTCTGTCTCTCTCACCTGGATAATTGTTGCATGATTCACGAGTCAGTTTCTGTAACAAGAAACATTCCACGAGCGCCTGAAAAATCATGAGTCGCTAACGTGTTTTCCCTTATCCCAGCATCTGTATAACTTCACACCTCACTTGGGATCTCATAAAAATGAATTAGATTATTTTTTGTACAGCTTGACAGTGTGCGATTGTGATTGTTTTTTCCGACCATACCTACCCACGTGCAATTCGCCGATATTTAAAACCATTCCCGGGCAATTCCGCTTTTACGCCCCCTCCCCAAGAAAAATCCTTTGGAAAATTTTGTCGGAAATGAAGCATTTGATTATTATCCGCATTGTTTTCTACTCCAAAGGAAGGATTGAGAAAAATGATAGTATATGCTCCAAATTGAAATTGTCGTTTGATAGATCTTTGATTTCAAATCGGTCTAAAATTTTGTCGTGTGGTAATGGGTTCAACCAAAAGCTATCGTCTCCAAATTAGTTCTCTCTGTCGTTTGCACTTTTCATTGCGTAAGGACGTACTGTATGTTCGTGTCCGCTAAGTTCATAAACTCCAAACTTTAAGCAGCTAACAAACGTAGATAAGAACCGATGCATGATTCAAGATTCTGGTGTGCACATTGCACTTTGCTTCGTCAAATTTATATCGTCCATGTTTCAAGATCCTGGTGTGCACCTAATTCTTGATAGGACGTGCTTGTCCTCTCTAAGCAATGCGCTGTTTTCGACCACGATCCGGCAGTAAATGTACGAGCTCAATCGATCAGAATGAGAGCTGCCCATCGATATTAACAACAAGAACAAAAAGAAAAACAAATTTCAATGCCCCTTCCTGTCAAATTAGTTCGATTCTAATTGACTATAAAGGTAGGTATCGATGTCACAGATTTAATTGTTTTTATTAGCTCCCCTGAGCACGAAGTGCTCTGGGAGATCGGTCATTGTCCGTCGTCCGTCCGTCCGTTCACAATTACAAAAAAATCTTCTCCTCCTAAACTAACCATGGAATTTCAACAAAACTTCACAGAAATGATCCTTAGGTCATGCTCTTTCAAAATACTTCAAAGAATTGAAATCCATGAAGAACTCTGGTTGCCATGGCAACGGAGTGAAAAAACTTTAAAAATCTTCTCCTCCCAAACGGTAAGGCCTAGAGCTTTGATATTTGGTATATATCATCATCTATTGACCCTCTACCAAAATACTTCAAAGAATTACCGTATTCTGAAAATTAGCCCTTTTCTTTGTGATCCCTGATTTTACATAGAAATAAAGAAGGTAATCTTTAAAAATCTTCTTGTCCAAAACCATAAGGCCTAGAGCTTTGATATTTGGTACAAATCATCACCTTTTGACCCCCTTCCAAAATACTTCAAAGAATTACCATATTCTGAAAATAAGCCCTTTTCTTTGTGATCCCTGATTTTACATAGAAATAAAGAAGGAAATCTTTTAAAATCTTCTTCTCCCAAACCATAAGGCCTAGAGCTTTGATATTTTGTACAAATCATCATCTATTGACCCTCTACCAAAATACTTCAAAGAATTACCCTATTCTGAAAATTAGCCCTTTTCTTAATGATCCCTGATTTTACATAGAATTAAAGAAGGAAAACTTAAAAAATCTTCTTCTCCCAAACCATAAGGCCTAGAGCTTTGATATTTTGCACATATTATAATATATTGACCGTCTACCAAAATACTTCAAAGCAATATCATACTCTGAAAATTAGCCCTTTTCTGTGCGATTCCTGATTTTACAAAGGAATAAAGAAGGAAATCTTTGAAAATCTTCTTCTCCCAAACCATAAAGCCTAGAGCTTTGATATTTGGTACATATCATCAGCCATTGACCCTCTACCAAATTACTTAAAAAATTAGCCCTTTTCTGTGCAATCCCTAATTTTAGTTAGGAATAAATAATGATATCTTTGAAAACCTTCTTCTCCTAAACCATTAGGCTTACAGCTTTTATACTTGGTATGTATTGATGTCTATACTTCAATGCATTACCATATTCAGGAAATTAGTGCTATATGGTGGGATCATCAATATACCTAGGATTAAAAGAGAAATCTGTAAACATCTTCTCCAAAATAATTAGACAGAGGGCTTTGCCATTTTGTTTATATCATAAAGCCATAAACCATCATACTCGGGGGATCGATTTAGGACCATCATGGTCCTCTTGTTTCCTCTCGTATACTATTTGAATACAATATGCCGAAAAGTAGTTTTGCAAAAATTTGAGGTCGCTTATCAGGAAAAAGCAGGGTTTTTCCTTAATAGCCTACGTAGGTTATTAATCTATTTTTAGATTAATCCGAGCCCGTTGCGGAGAATATATGATCATTCACGTGGTGCTTTTTGTTTGAATGGGGTTTAACGCCGCTTTAAACAATCTTTCAGTTATATCGCGGCGGCTGGAGCACCTAACAATGGATTCCTGTTATTTCTCGCACCAGTACTACCACTACACCCTTTCCTAGCCTCCAGCTGCTATCGCACATAGGCTAACGATTATCTGCCCATTGGTGGTAGACAAATGTAGGAAAGAGTATTGCCGCCGTCGGGGATCGAACCCGGGACCCTTTGAATGAATGTCCGAGGCGCTATTAACTGCGCTATGACGGTGCAAATAACCGTTGGAACCTTGAGTTTAGTTTAAATTACATCACACCAACGTCATCGAAACGTCATCAGGAGTTATATTCGCTATCCGGTCTTTAATTCTGTAAAGATCAGTCCAAAACTGTCGTAAGCGTTATTACGAATATAAACACTTACCGTAGTTTTGCGCCAACCCTTTCATGTGACATGAATTAGGACGTTGGCTGTTTCGCTAGTAAATTTGTTACCTTCAGTTGGCTTTGGGTCATATGCAAATGAGGTCATTCGATGTCGACAACCGATTTCCGTGATATCTAAAAATAACCTGGAATTCCGCTGAACCTTTCCGATATAACCACAAAAAGCCACTTTAGGCCTATTTGATTACCACCAAGACAATACCTGACTCAACTTAAAGTATCAAATGTTCGTTTGGGTGTATTTTTCGGCACTTGGTAATTTTTTCTTATCTAGGTTTCAGAAACATCGATACCTCCCTTTAATACTAAGTTTGATCAAGAAGCGTAGCTAAGTCACGATGGTCTTAGTATCGGTGAAATGAATTCTTGGTACGATTGAATTCAATTTGATTTTCCTGTTGAATTAGGGAATTGTCCCTTTTAACTTCTCAATAATTTGAAAACACTCACACACAAACTCAAAAGAAAACGTGTATTTTTATGATAAGGACAAGGTCAAAATATGCCACGTTCAACTTTTGACTCAATTCATTAATTTAGTGCACCTGTTCACGTGCTGAAGTGTTTCGAAACAACTAGCCCACTTTGACGAGTCGTCTTTACTTCAGTTAACACTGTCTTATTAAATAAGTAAGAGTTAATTTGAAGCAACATCTATTTTTCTAGGCGGATTGTATGAAAATTTGTTGGATCATCTATGGGCGACCATTATGTCTTGTATTCATCTTGAATGGAATTGTAGGTACGACATGTGTCTATTTTCTATTTGAAAACTTATTTTCATCCCCATTTATATTTTCATGCTGAATAAGTGCCTCATTTGTACGATAACCTTGTCTCGGTATTCTTAACCCTTGTCAAGCTGAACCCAGAATATTCCTTCTTTGGCAGGAGGCATAGACAAAGATAAGCCTGCACATTTGTGCAGTCTGATCTTAGTCTATACCACCTGTATAAGATAATAAAATCCATACTAAATGTTGATCCCGACAACCAGACCTACTGTGCCATCAGTCCTTTGATTTTAATACCTTTTTGAACAAGGATTATATTTAGCATGACAGGGCTTAATGGTTTGGTTCTCGACCAGATTCAGAGGAACCGACATGGGTTTTTAGTGGGTCTTCTGGAAGGAGACCGATTTGTGACAATGAACTTGAAATAATTTTGCATGCCTTCCAATTGTCCTTATTACTGCTATATTTTCGTATTTTTGTTTTTGTCTGTGCTTTCTAGCTAACGTGTGTATGAACGTTTTGGCACGGGTACGAAAACTGTTGTCATGTGCGTGTGATCTTGCTATTGTTTTTAAACAAAGGTATTTTTGTTATTTGTGCTCGCTGTATACAAGAAAATGGGAAACTAAACATATAATATAACACAGATCATCGCAATGCAGTGACATCAATACAGATACGTATTTTGCATTCCATTCAATTTAAATGACTTTTATGATTAAATGCTGGTCAAAATTGAAATAGGTTTCCTTTAAACCTTGAATTGTTTGCATTGCATTTTATTCGACCGCCCTACGCTGTACACAATCGCCAAAAGGTAGGCCTATAGGCCTCGTGTATGCATGAGATATCGTATCTTTGTTCGGGATTTGACTTAATAAACCGTACGACAATGCGAATTTTTCCTGTCCTGAGATACCACATGTCTACAGGGGTCGACAATAACACCAGTACTTTTGTTCTGTCCTGAGATACCACATGCCTACAGGAGTCAACAATCACACCAGTACTTTTGTCCTGTCCTCAGATACCACTGACGTACAGGAGTCAACAATAACACCAGGACTTTTGTCTTTCCCTCAGATACTGCAGGCCTACAGCAGTCATTAATTACATGAGTACTTTTGTCCTGTCCTCAGATACCACATGTCTACAGGGGTCAACAATAGCACCAGTACGTTTGTTCTGTCCTCGGATACCACAGGCTTATAGGGGTCGAGACTAACACCAGAACTTTTGTCCTGTTCTCAAATACCACAGGCCTACAGGAGTCAACAATAACACCAGTACTTTCGTCCTGTCCTCAGATACAACGGGCCAATAGGGGTCTGGAATTACACCAGGACTTTTGCCCTGTCCTCAGGTACCACAGGCCTACAGGGGTTGACACTTACACCAGTACTTTTGTCCTGTCCTCAGGTATCACAGGCCTATATTGGTCGACACTTTCACCAGTACTTTTGTCTTTCCCTCAGATACTTCAGGCCAGATACTTCAGGCCTACATGGCTCAATAATAACACCAGTACTTTTGGCCTGTCCTCAGATACCACAGGCGCACAGAGGTCAACAATAACACCAGTACGTTTGGCCTGTCCTCAGATACCACAGGCCTACAAGGGCAACAATAATACCAGTGCTTTTGGAAGAATGAAAAAAACAAAAACAAAAACAAAAAAAAAAAAAAAAACAACATCCAATGAAAAGGACCGAATCTGACGAAACTAAAATTATTTTATCTGTAGGATTGTTGAAAGCTTCAAACTTTAGTAGCCTGTAGTTTTTGATAACAATCTTATGCAAATCACATTTTTCCTGAGACATTGTACTAGGGAAACTTATTAAAAAAAAAAAAAACAACAACAACAACAACAAAAAACAACATACACTTTCTTTTTTTCCCACATTATTGTACAATAAATACAATATTCTTTTAGCACGATTTTTTCTATCGATGATACAAGTTTCGATTTGTATTAATAAAATAAGATCCTTTATCGCTCATTTAACATCCGTGACCCTACAGTATCCAAATAGGATTCCGATATTGACTCGGTCGCCGCTGCCAGTCAAAAATTTATTATTATACTAAAAGTTCATTCAAACCGGACTTGAACGGTGCCTCCGGTATTTATGTCAAGCATTTAGTTGGCTTGGTGACGTAAACGCCGTAGCTACAGCTTTATCAAACTGCAGTTATGATGTATGGATCGTCAACCAATGATTTGCGATTTTTATGCCCAACACCATGTATTTTATAAAATACTTTCGTTTATTAGCCAAGCGATCGGAGAACAATGTATTGCCGCAAAATGCGAGACAAGCGATATTGTGCGCAACATCTAAGTGCCTTGTGTATCTAGCCATTGCTTTCCATCATTTTACGTCGCCACTGAAATCACTTTGTATTCGAAAAGTTTACCGCCGGTCAAAACTTCACTCAGCGCAATTTTTGGTGAAATGTCGAAAATTACTTGATTTCTTTGCACGAGGTAACTAAACGCTGCCTTGAATTAGCTTAATCACGACGAATTCCCATATTCTCCTGCATCACAATAACCTAGCAGGGTCCAGAAATTCTTGTCCAATGACATACCGAAGTTGCAAGTGACCTTGGTGACATACATGGTTCGAACGAGGAGCTTAAGGATGAACATATCTCTTATCATACATTATATTCTATAGGTGCAAATCACGAGCGAAATAACTCAAATAAGTAAAAGAAAATGTGTTACCTACACTGATTTGTCTTTTATTGTCTGGGCCGAAGCCAAGGAATGCTGAATAACAATGTGTTTTCTTATCTATAGACTTACACGAAGGATGAGAGTTATCTTACCCTTTGCCCAGTGACACAGTATGATGCTTCCTGCTCTTTTGCATCAACAAAATTAGTATGCCCAACCTACGAAGTAGAGGGGGTATATTGATTTCACCTTATCTGTCTGTCTGTACGCAGACATTATCGTTTCTGTGCTCTAATTCAAGAACCAATAGACCTTGAACCTTCGTAAAATTGTTCATTACGACCCAAGAAAGTACCCTATCGTTTTTGAGTAACGGAGGTCATAGGTCAAGGCCACAATTGACTTATGAATGTAAACAGTTTCTGGGCTCTTACTCAAAAACCAATAGACCTACAACCTTGCAATTTCATACAATTGTTGCTATTTAGCCAAGGAAGTGCGCTATTGTGTTTGGGTCACAATTGACCTTTGAAAACCATTTCCGGGCTCTAACTGGGGAACCAATAAACATACAACCTTCTAACATCATACTATTATTACAAATGACCCAAGGAAGTGCCATTTTGTTTTTTTTTGTCACGAAGATCAAAGGTCAATTTCACAATTGAACTTTAATTGCAAACTGTTTCCTTTTTTGGGTAATGAAAGTCAAAGGTCAATTGTTATATTTAAGTGACAAAGTGCTGATCGAAATAAGGTTGAAAGTGGCGTTAAACCCCATTCAATCAATCAATCAATTAAAAAATGAGGGTATTTGAAATCTAATCTCTTACTGTTTTCATCGCAGTGGGTGTTAACCCCTTACCACACAAAATTTTAGACTGGTCCAAACATAAAGATAAATTTTAGAAGTCTTCGTCTTGCTTGATTGAAAACGGTGTAGAAGATTTTCCACAATGTTCACCTAAGTTAATTTTAAGGGCTGTATTAAGAGGGATTTTGTGGGAATGTGTTAATGGTCTTGATAGAGAGAGTACAGCTGAAGCTTAGCTCGGATATCAAATAGCCGGGATTTTGTAAGCATCATGCGTCGTTTGATGACAAACATTAATCGTATCACATCTCTCTCATTGTTTTACTTGTGTAAAAAGCAGTGATAAACCCCATTGAATCAACCCAAGTTACAGAAAAGAGAGAGAGAAACGGCACTCTGTCTTCCAAACCATGTATTTTTGGCACTTATTGGAATCCTCTTGGTAAAACGATTCTAATGAGCAACGATTACAGGCCTCCTAGTGAAACCTTTAAAACCTTTAAAAACCTTTAATTTCAGAGCAAACCTTTAAAACCTTTACATTTCCCCAGAAAACCTTTAAAACGCCAAAATAGCCTGTAATTCTCACTCAAAACCTTTATATTTGCTCTGACTGGTTGCCGTGCTAGCTTTAAGCAAGTAATGGATTTTGTTCTGCATTTTCCTACACTGTAAAACAAGAGCTATGTATGATATAAATATGCAGAGAAAATAGGTATACACATTAAATAAGGTATATATTATATTGCATAATTCAAACAGTATATAACATCAAAAAATGACTTTGGTATGACTGTGGGTTTAATAAAGAAATGAGAACTTCGACGAAAATAGCCTTTATTCACTCTTTATTTTTTCATATTTTACACTAAAAGGCCTTTATTTTCATACATTGGAGCCTTTATAAAAACCTTTATTTTTGTTTTGGCCTGCGATTACATAGAATCTGGTGAGAAAATAGTGAAAATGACATTTTGGAATCGAAATAATTTCCTCCTTGAGGAGATTTTGTGTTTTGATTCTAAACAATACCCCGCCCACTCCTTGTTCGACCCACACATTCTTTCACTATTTCCAATATATTTTCATTACCGAGGGATGGCGGCAGATGTTGAGTAATAAACACGGGGCATTCTGTCCTATAGAAAATGTAGAATTAATTACATAGACAAATATATAAATGTTTTCAGCCTCGCAAAAATGGGACATTTTGTACTGATATTAAAACACGCACCACGTTTCACCATAGATGCATATTATCCAGTATCAGAAAGTTCTCGAGTAAAACATGATGAGATATTGTAAAAAAGATTGAAAGGCGAGCGATTAGAAAAACAACTGTATTTGTTATGCTTTCTAAACTAGTTTTCGAAATTATCAAGTGGCCTCTCAAATCTACATATATGCATGATATTTTATAATTGTTAGACCTCGTATCTATGTATACATACCAGGTTTGGTAGACATCAAAGAAGGGTGAAGAAACTATAATTTGTCTTTGAGGGTTCGTTGTTAAGGCGACAGAAAGGTCAGAACCCGTAAAAATTGCATCTAAAATATATGATTGTCCTCACGAGAAACATACCTGAGCAAATCAAACGGCTAGTTGTAGAATTGGAATACGCATACACTAATAGACTTTGCCAATTCAAGCGCCATTTTATGTAACTCATGGAAAATAAGAGAGCAGAGAAAATCGATGATGTTTACAGACTGACTTGACTGTCTGTGTCTAATTTTAGTAATTGCGGAGGCGTCGTGCCCTAACTCCTATAGTACAATCTTTGAAAAGAGAAAAATAGTTGGACACCTACCGGCCAAGTACTGCTCAAAGTAAGGGTCTTGAAGTCAGAAGTCTAGAAGCAACAACTAGTTTTCTATTTTGGTGCTTCTTGATATCCTTCAGAATTGTATGAAGTTCGTAAACTCTTGAACGTTTCTTTAAGAACCAGCTTTTAGAGTTTTGAGTTACGACGCTGATGAAAGAATTTGATAAATTATCCAACAAAAATCAAGTTGAAAATGTCCCTGTGCAGTATCATTACCATTCGAAACAAGATGCGTTCTCTTTCCTGTATGTTGTTGACCAAACAAAAAACAAACTCTCTACTTAGAATCTTCGACTTACCTTTGACAAAATTATTCAGCTCGAGATCTTCTTGTGAGAATCGTTTACTTAGAGTCCTTAATTCATTTCCGTAATATTCGAAAATCAGATTTGATGGTTTTCCAAATGATATTTCGGTATTTGGCAAATTTAGATGCATTTTTTTTTCAGTGCGTTAAGAAAATCATTTAAAGTCGAAATTTCTTGCTCGCATTTATTTGATGTTAGCCCAAGATACACTTGAAGAAAGTCGACAATTTTAAGGTTGGAAAATAACTTACCTCTTACTTCATCTGACTTAACTACATACATTATGTAGCTATTAGGTTATTGTTATGCGATTGTGAGTAGGTATCGACAAAAACGAATTCGTGCACATTTGTTCATATCATTTAGTCCGCATGGGGACTTTACTATTAACCCATTCCAACTCAATCCCTCCTTTTTACGCTGCTCAAGAAAAAAGCTTTGGAAAACATCTTGGAAAATGACGAAATTGCTTGTATCAAGCAATTTCGTCATTATCTACTTTGTTTTCTATCCAAAATGATAAATCAATTTAAAATTTCATCAACTTGAAAGTGTCGTCTGCAGCTTCTCTCAATTTGGACCAGTCTAAAATTTTGCTGTGTTGGAATGGGTAAGTAGATTAAAGTGACGATAAGATGTCTTTTACTAACACGGTGATCAGTATAATAGGAAGAATAAAACATTGACGTGATTTTATTACCATTAAAATCGATCTACTTGTTTAGAGACCTCAAATATGACAGTATATTCACAACTCGGACTCGCGAGTATCAATATAGAAGAAGAAGGGTTTTCTAAAACTAACGGGGCAAAAAAATCGTGCATGATAAAATAAGGCTATAATATAAATACTATTTTGTACTAGATTACTTACATGACCAATGAACTACTTGTGCATCGTTCCGGGACAATTGTTCGGTTATGAAACAAGATATAAATGACATTTTCTCACAGCTCCGTCTGATTCAGCTGTATAGTCACACAACGTTTAGCTCACCCACAGATTACATGTTTGTAAAAATGTAAACATTTTACTTGTAAAAAATAACAGAGGTCAATAGTGCATTTCCTGTCTAAATGAATGAGTTATTCTATAATTATTATTGACAGCGTAGATCTGTCCTGGGTATATTCCCTAACGGTGGTGTTAATACCGATACTACTACTATTTAAGTAGGAATTCTGTTTTCTCGAGCAAGGCACACTGAATCCACAACACTACCTCATTCAAACGCTAATGTTTGGCCCTTTCTGCTTGAGAAAGTCTAAGCAATAAACTAAGAATTTCATGAAAGTAGCCGCAGTTAGAAAAAAGTATAGACTGAACCAAATTTCATAATCTTTCTGAACATTCGCATCATTCTTGTTCTAGCCTAATAAAACGTGTTTTTCGACAGGGATGTTCTAATGGCATAATTAACAGAACCAGTGGAACAGCGAAACCAACCGAGGCCTCTTGTAGAGGTTGATTACATGGCCGTAAAAAACTATCTAGAATAGTGGATGATCGGTTCATGATTTGTGAATGATTTGATTTACTCTTTACACCTCAATGCTATTCGACTCCAGGTTACACTACACGAGGAAATTTTAGACTGGTCCAAATCGAAAGAAGATGCAGGCGGCAAACATAGGTCGATGAAATTCTAAAATTCTTTGTGTTTTTGGGTTAAAAAACATTGTGGACATTGAAGAAATTGCTTGAATCAAGCAATTTCTTTTATGTTCTCATTGTTTTCCAAAGCTTTCGTATTGAAGGGCGTGAAAAGGAGGTATTTTGGGGGAATGGGTTAAGCAGGTTGGCTTGAAGTTGATTGGCAGAATTACTGTATCTGTAGATGAATGTATTTTAAGAAATATAGAATGAACTGTTACTTGATAAAAATGAAGTTGGTGCAAAATGTAGCCGCTTTCACTATACCTTTCTTTAGAAAGGAAACGACCGTACAATTACACGGATTCAGTGAATTTGTTCTATGGAAGTTCGTCAACATTGCATTCAGGCTTCATGCAGTCTGTAGAGGAGGGAGAGGTTGGATAGCGTCAATGTCAAAGGTCAAGGTAAAATGTTGAAAAAAGCCATGTCTGGAGGATTGCTTCTAAAATTATGGACCGAATTCAAAATAACTTAACACAATTATTCTCTATCATCAGTAGATGTGCAGTTTGAAACAAATCTTCAGATAAGTCCAAGGTTAAGGTCTCGGCTCAAGGTCGAACGTGAAATTTAGCATTTCCAGAGAACAGATCAATCAATTATGGGTGGATTTTAAAATACCTTTACACAATTATTGTCTATCATGAGTAGATGTGCCATTTGAAAAATTATTCTAATAGTTCCAAGGTCTACGTCACAGCTCAAGGTCGAATACTAAAATTAAGCATGTCCAGAGCATAACTCCTCCAATTGTAGATGGATTTCAATATAACTTGTCAGTATTGTTTCCAGCCATGAGCAGTTGTGCAATTTGAAAAAAATCAGATAGCTCAAAGGTCATGATCACATTTTAATGTCAAACATTCAAATTAAGCATGTTAGGCGCATAGTGATTGATTTCGAAATTACTTTGCACAATTGTTCTCAATCGTGAGTAGATTTTTAAACAAATTTTCAGATGGACCCAAGGTCTAGGTCACAGCACAAGGATGTATGTTAAATTTAGCATATACCGAGCATATACCCGCATCTGTGTCTGTCTGTCCGGACGAACCCCTTTTCCTTGTTTATTCTATACTTTTTGTGATAGGGCTATATTCGAGGAGCATATTCCGTCTCTGACGGTTCTTGTTTTCCCTCAAATGAAGGCGTAAGTCTGTCAGATGTAAAGAACTATATTTTCGATATATAGAGATTTTAGCGAACTTTGATCGGTTTTAATTTCGACCAGTAAAACAGTATTGTCGTCTTCTGATCTGCCATACACGAGAAAAATACCTCAATCCGATTTTCTTGTGAACCAACTGACTTGGTTTTTCTCATTAATTCTGTCTATTTCGAATGAAAAATCATAAAGGTATCATTCTTTGATCATTAGGTTTACGGTGGCAAATCACAACAGTACAACGAGTTCGATCTTAGTGGGTGGGTGAGAATCGTAATACGGTATTCTTTTCTTTCGGCAGACATTTGTCTCTCACCATTGGGTGGATAATCGTAAACCTAAGTGGGATAGCAGCTTGGGGCTAAGAAAGGGTGTAGTGATAGTTCTGGTGTGTGAAATACCAGGAATCCATTGTTAGGTACTGCAGCCGCCGCGATATGACTGAAATACTGTTAAAAGTGGCCTTAAACCCCATTCAATCAATCAATTTTCTTTCAGCGTGTGGAATAATGAACCGTTTTCCATTACTGTGATGTTGCGCAAAAATACTCAATGCATGTCTTTTTATAGTATGACCTACGGCACAGGAGTGAAATAAACCTGTTGAATATTTTTGATATTACACGGGTGATATTACACTGGTGTAATAAATATACAAATGATTTAGATGTCTATGATAACGCCGTTTGTTTCCGATAATATGACGTCATAAAGCATTTAGTGATGTCATTTTACAAACGGCGTTTTATGTTTCGTTGAGTATCATATATCGATGAATGCTATCAATTTTATTGATTTATTGCAAAATTTAAACTCAATACCAACAGAATATTAAATTTGTGTTCGTAAAATTCCGAAGTTCGGCAGAGCCTCGATTTTTTTTACTCGTTTAATAAATTAGTAATTCCTCGAGAACCCTTTCAATAGCCTCCATACAATAAGCCGTGACATTTTCAACTGTATCAAATGAGCGCAAGTTCAAGAACCGGGTAGTCTGGTAAAAGACTTCTCTATACGCTCCGTACTAAAGGTACTGATTAGATTTTCGGAAATCTTTTACTGGCCCTTAGTGGCTGTCCAGGCTGCACAGCCTTTGCACTTTAAGACCACTTTAAATGGATCGAGGATTTACGATGATTGACGAATTATAGTCCTGAAAATATCAGAAAAAAGACTCATGAGAAGAAAGATCATAAAAGGATAAAGGGAAAGGTTCATTTATCTCACGACAGTTTATAAAACCAACTTTACATTTCAGAAAAATTTCTGAAATATTTATATTGTTTGAAATGAATGAAGGGTCTTACACGTATTATACAGAGTTTATCGATTTACGAGTACAGGAATTTGAATTCCATTGGAAAATTTTACACTGTCAGTTGTACGACGCGTTACGGTATTCGACCTTGTGGACCGCCATTCATTGGAAGATGCGTGCGCAGTGGAAATTTACCCGCGCGCGCCAATTCCTGCTATGGTAACTGGATAGTGCGCATGCGTGTGGCCTATCCTCACTGGGTTACGAGGTCATATGAGTTAAAAATTCTAGCAGACGGTAAACCATTTTGCTCAATTTGAATTTTCGTCTGTCGAGATCTAGGGGAGTGGAGCGCGCCCTAATTTAGACGGGGTCATGGAGGATGTTTTGGGGCTGTCGGTGTTTGTTATTAATGGGATCGGTCTCTGTATTAATTTGAACTTCTAGATAATGAGTTGATCACTTGTCTAAAGATTTTATTTTTTTTGTCTCCTTTGCTCAGAATATTGACACGCCCTAGCTGTATTTATATTGGTTAGTTTCTGTAGATCTTTAAATAAGGAAATCAAAGTACTGAAAAGTACTGTAAGCTAGCAAAGCATTGTTTTGTTCACCAATCTTATTTCTTTTTAAACATTATCATGATAAAGAACCCAAGTTTAAGTAACCAAGGAGTGTGGAAAACAATGTGGAAAATGAAGAAATTGCTTGTTACAAGCAATTTCTTCATTTCCCACGTTGTTATCTACCTAGATTGATTAATATTTTAGTTTTTTCAACAATTTCCAGAGTCATTTTTAAAACAATGTGATCAAGTGAGCGAAAAATACCTGGGAAATGAATTTGCAGACAGATTTTGTAATATTTCTTAGATACATAAGAACCATTTTTTATGGCGTAGACATTTAACGGATTTAGTGGTTAAGCCTCCGGTGTCGGTTTGCACTCGTTGAACTTTGAGACGACCTCATAATTTTGTCTGTTAACTTAAGCTATCAAAGCTGACGCTTTGCTAGCTAAAAACGCATTTTTACGTGAAAATCTACGGAATAACTGTAGCCTTGGCCTCATTGGCATTTGTGATCTAACACCTACAACTTCTGTATTATAGGCTTTCGCGTCATTGGCTATATTCCATTTCATTATTACAGCAGTACGTTGACAACATAAGACCCCTTTCACAGAATGTGAAAACCGACGTAATCACATATTAACAATAACCCATTGTGACCAAGTAGTTCAAAACCAAGTTCTGGCTCTTACTTATTTCTTACAAACTCGTTGAAAACACACGGAATCGGTAGCTACTCTTAAAGAAACAAATCTAAAAGAGGCAAACTGGTTTGTTAAAGAAAAAACGTTGCCAATAAAGATTTTGTCTTGAAAACTCAGTAAGTATTTGCTTTAAGTGTTTAAAAAGGAGATAAGTCTAGGCAAACTCAAGCGAGGATATTTTTTTCACAATCCCGCGATGAACTTCTTTAAAATGAGCGATTAGATTGACCTGTCCCTTTTTAATATATAGACGCGATTAGTCACCTTTATACAGACGGAATGGCCAGTAACAATTCAAAAGAGGACACAGAGGATGTAAATCACAGTGTTCAAAGCGATAATACGGTAGAAAACATTCTTTATAAACTATGGTTCCCTTGTATAAAATCTGTCACCCGTTGATACAAAAGAACCGTTTGGAATTGGAAGAAATAATTGAATAGATATTTTTTACGGTAGAGGGTTCGCTACATTTGGAAATATTTTGTTCCTGGTTTAGATTTTAGGATTAAATTTTATGCGAGAAATCATGAGACTTCATAGCTCCTTATCTGTCAGATGCATGCGCAATTAATATTCAGGGAAACAAATTTCGAAATCATAATCACGAAATGCCAGAATCAGAAAGTAGAAATTCATCATCGACCTTGAATGAATCCTTACAGAATATCGGATGTTAGCTGACTATACCTACTGTACTGTCATTGTACAGGTAATGTTTCTTCTATACGCTGTAGTTACGAACATTTTTTCGTCCTACAACGACACGTCAGAAAGTTGTAGAACAACCTTTAAACAGTTTAGTCTCTGTTTGAAACAGAGCCAAGAATTCGTCCTTAGATTCCCTTCAGTTGACATATTTGTTCTATCGATTTTGTGTGATAGGCGTCTTATTTATATACGTCGTCATAACAAAATGCTAAATTCCAGGCTTATATTTTGAGAAAGGGCAACTTTATCAATTCGATAATTTATATAGATTTGGATTGTGTCATTACTTATTACCCGCCTTTTCATCGAAGGGCGACCAAACATCTGAATTCCAGCAATAGTGTTGGGGGGGGGGCATTACATGTTTCCTTTTCCATGTTTTCAATTCAACTAAAGGACGATATTTTAGACTAAGTATTTTAGGAAAATTGGTACTAAAAAGGGGGGAATAAAAAACTGTAGCTCTTTTTGACACCGTCGTGAAAACATTGTGGAATGTGAAGAAATTGCTTGGTAGAAAAGATAGTGTATAAGGAAGGAATTACTTGTAAGCATTTCTTCATTTATCCACATTCTCTACATCAAAAGGCAATAAAAAGATAGATAAGCAGATCAATAAAATTTCGTTTGGAACTTCATAGAATTCAGAATATATTGTGGAAAATTAAGAAATTACTTTTTACAAGTAATTCCTTCATTACCCACTATGTTTTCTGAAATAGAAAAAAATTCTATGAATGTGGACCAATCATCTATTTTGTCTTCTGGTAATGGGTTAAAGGAATGTGTGTAAGACACCATATCATGACTAACACCGCCATTTTACTCCTCATTGCGGAAACAGATTAAACGAAATCGTGTTGCTTTGACGTATTCGTTTACCCTTAAGCTATGAATTAATTGATTCACACCTGTATAAGAAAAAGTGAACAGAATTTGCCCTACTGTTCTAGTGGCCTATTTACATACATAATTAGGTGTAGGTATTTTGTAATGAAGGACATAATGAACAATTAAACATGATAAGTAAAAGGAAATGTCAACTTGAATGACATATTCTATCATCAGAGAAAATTTCACGTAGGTAACCCCCCCCCCCCCCTTAACCCGTCCGAATTGAAGAAAGATTCAATCAATAGTTAAAAGTACATGTACAAATATAGACGGGTTAGTTCAAAATCATCATGAAGTGTCTATACAATGAATAGACTCTTACAATGTGTTTGCTCCAACCCGTCGATATATACGAAAGAATGTATCTATTGGTCAGATGGTCAATGTCACCATACTGTATGCAAAGTGAAATCAGACTTCTGAAACTATTATACTTATATATGTCGGTCATTGAATTGACGGATCGTTAGCCACTCCAACTGTACTCCGAAAGCCAGTTTCACTGAGAAATCAAATTTCTTAAGATTGCAGAATATATGATATGGTCAGGAACATAAAACAAGAAAGGAAACCATTGGTTGGAGACCTAAACTCCACAACTTCAATTTGAATCAGTGAACTGTAGTTATGGCGTTTAAGTCGCTATGTTAACAAAGACTAACTTGTTGGATGCCATCGTTCACCTCCGGTCTAAATGAATGGTTTAATCGTCGATTTGATATTTGATTTAGCAGCGGTGGTGAGTTGATTGGTGAGCCCTCCCTGTGCCGTCGAAAGTGCTACATACCTGACTTAGAACCAGACTTTTATGACCCTGCATGTAATTAAAATTGAAACAATTATTTTGAGGAGCATCCAGCTATTCGTTGCCGACTTTTAATGAGATGTTAAGGGACAAATATATAGATATATGGCATTTTAGCTGCAGTTTCTTAAAGTGGACTTTTGGTACTTACATTTCTTGGCATGACTTTGTTTCGCATTCTAAAGGAATAGAACGTCTTAAATCTAAGTTTTCTTGGTGTCGCTAAATAGAGATGATCGTTTAAGCAAGATCAAGATTACATGTTTATTCAAAATCTTCACAGACAGATGGCGCTAACTATTACATATAATTACATTTGTTTAAATACATAAAATAAATAAAAACCTAATGCTTTGAAGTTGAATATTATAGGATGATACATTACATAAATAGTGTCTAAATATAGAAGGCCATCACATTCCTTTCTCAATTTTGTACTAATTTTCGTTTTATTTATTCATAAGACATTTAGATCATATCCCTTTTCGATCCTTATGCAGCATTCGTTTTCTGTTAGGATGAAATCTGGTCATCGCCACATTGTAACGTTCAGTATCTGAGTTCCACCCTTATATTCAAACAACTCTTAGAGATGGTTTACGATAGAAATACCTCGAAAAAAGGAGGTAATATTACTTTGTACAAAGGTACATCCGGGTAATCTGACGACGAATATCTCCAAATCCCAACCACACTATAAACCAAGAAAAATCTTGTGTACTGATTCTGAGGAATTTCATACTGACACTCACCAACCTCAATTTACTAATCTGGTTGGTCAAACGCGTTTACGCAGTAAATAGGTGCGGTCAGATTTCTTTGATAGTTCTCGTATATAATATTTGTCATGATTATAATGATACAGGTAAACTAGGTCATACAGGTAATTTATAAGTCATGGCCAGTTGTAGTGTATAGTACTGGACACCGGTCAATACGAGGCCACGCTACATACGTGAATGATGAAATCGTATGACGAGTATCCCTTAACAACGATGATCTTTTCCTGACCGATGTAAACCCATTCCCACACGATAAAAATCTAGACCAGTCCACATTCAAAGAAGTTGCAGACGACAATTTTAAGTTGATGAAATCTTCAAAATCTTTGTCTTTCATGGTAAAAACATTGTGGATAATGAAGAAATTGCTTGTCACAAGCAATTTCTTCATTTTCCACAATGTTTTTCCAAGCTTCCATATTATGGGGCGTTTAAAGCGTCATTGTGTGGGAACGGGTTAAGGAAAGAATTATGATAATAGATTCTTGTTACATCTAAATGTGGCCCTCTGCGTGACATTTCCAACCAAGGAACTTGTTCCCGAAATCTGGACCTGTATCTTGACCGGTATTTGAATAACAGCAAGATGTTCATGTGTTAAGTCTACTGCACACAGACAGACACAGTCTGAAACTGGTAAAATCTTCAGTTTGAAACTGGTAAAGTCTTCAGTCTGAAACTGGTTATTCGCTTATTTATTATATAAAAATCTTAGAAATAAAGTGAATATCCTTTGCTCTCATTGAAGTATGCAACTTAAAACTTAACCACACTTCTGTAAAAAGCCGATTCGCCGCATTCAAAAATTTGATTATGTTTTTAGTTTATGAAATCTTCTTTTCATGTCTTAAGCAGCACTTCAGTGAACTGATTTTCATGAAATTATGAAACAGCAAAATGATCTCCTTCTCAAATAGTTATCAATGACATCTACACGATAAATATTCTTAATTTGTGTGTGTTAAATGTACTAAATTCACATTAGATGTGTTGAAAAGACAGAATCTATCAAATAAACAGATTGTTGAAGGATGCTCCCACGTAATAACCTTTCGTCTCAGTGAAACTTTAACATCGGAATGCCGACAAGGACAGGGGGGCCAGACACGACAAATCCGCATGCAGCGAGTAGACGATTACATACCTAGCAATAAGTTGTACTTTTCACCTCACACCTTTATTTTTAGATCCATGAAAATATCGTAGACTGTCTATAAAGAAATCGATGATAGTGCGTACTCAAAATCACTCGATGTCTAAAGTATAAACAGTGATTCAAAACCGTGCTTGAAGAGCACATAAATAAACACAATTCAAACAATATTACAAATTTTTGGAAACGCTACTCTGAATTAAAATTTCGGGTTTTTAAATTCAGACTATTATTAGAGTAGTCATTTGGGTCGTCTTTCTGTCACGGTATAAAATCTGAATCATGGATACTATGTAGTTAACCCATTCCTACATGACAAAATTTTAGACCAATCCAATTTCATAGAAGTTACAGACGACAATTTTAAGTTGATCAAATCTTCAAAATCTTTGTCTTTCAGGGAAGAAAACATTGTAGATAATGAAGAAATTGCTTGTTACAGGCAATATCTTCATTCTCCACAATGTTTCCAAAGCTTTCATATTGAGGGCGTTTAAAGGCATCATTGCATGAGAATAGGCTAAGATATAAAGAGAATAGTTTTGGTTTTCTTTCGAGGTATGACACGAAACCCCAAATCTCAAAGTAGAAAGCCAAGTATTCAGTATTTTCTATATTTCTTATAACTTAGTATCAAACACCAAAAAGTTTCGTAATCCGTTTCTTGTGAAACTACCTTGTGCGACCGTATAAAGTCCGTAGCACCCCACATCAGTCAGCAAGGTCTAGACGTATGTCTCGTCCAATCGGGGTCGGCGTTATGAGATTCAAAAACTGGATCTTTCGTTTAGACTCGATGATGATTATGGACCTGCATGGTGAAATTTGTGAAGACCAAAAATATAAGAACATGTCGGGTCCTTCACGCGAAAAGGGGCTATTTGGAAATTCATCAATACAAATATCTAAAATAAATAAGAGGATCCTACAGAGGTCAAGAAGAGTCAGTATAACTTGATCGATCTTATAGTAAGGAATAACAACTATTCGATATTCCATATATCTATTACAGTAAAAAAAATGGATCAAATCTGATCCCATCGCGCAGTCTGATTCTGATCAATATTTTCGGCATTCCGTGATGGCCTATTTTTTCGCGAAACCTTTCGCATGTTAAAAAAAAAAAAAAAAAAAAAGAAGTGGCCTTGCAAGAACTTGCCATTTGTGCCAAAACTCATGAACGCTGGTTAAATATTTGCATAATTGAAATTCACCTAGGTAATTTGATAAACCTAAATATTGTACTATATTATGTACCCAATTATACATTCTGGGCGTGTACCTTGGGTTAAATTTGATTCATGAATCTTGAAGGGGGAAAATGGTAATTTTTTACAACATTAATGGCTGTATCTACTGTCGCCATACAACGTGTATATCCTGCCATTTCGGTAGCTGATTTTTTGTACGTCTTCAAAGAGTGTCTACAAAATTAGGTACCGAAACTGAATGTCCAGGCAAGATTGGGTAATTCCATTCTAAAATGGTTATTTCTCAACAAACCCTAAATTGTAGGCACACATTGAAAACGTCTCGATGAAACTTGACAGATCTAGATTGTCAATAAAAAATCGATTGACCAATCAAATAATAAATTAAGACAAGAATTGAACTGAACTCCGACATTAGGACACAAATGTGAATCATATTTGTTGGTTTGGCGACATAAACATCGAAACTACAGCTTGTTCAATGAACACGTTCACTTGAAACTCTGAATATATTTTCACTATTAAAAGAGCAATTTATAACAACACTGGGATATCTCTTAATGTAGATTTGAACGAATTATGATCCCTTTTCGACTTAGAACGTTGACATTTTGTAACATTTCTGGTGTAACTGAATACATTCACTTCAAACTCGGAATCATGTTCTTCATCAAAAGAGTAATCTATACAAACAACGCGAATGATTCTAAATTCTTTTCTTAAGTTGGGCTAGTGAGATCATAACATCGACGTTGGTGAGATTTAAAAGTACTCAAGCTGCAATATTGTACATAGCCTCTGTAGGCTACATGCTAACTAAGTATTTGGGCAAGTTCTCTCATAGTGTTAATGTGAAAGTGACAAAATCGAAAAATGTTTTCATATCATTAACGCAAACCTTGAAGCCGATGTAAAGGAAAGAGGGCGAAATTTTCACCTATTGCGTGGTTCGAGAACATCATTTATTTTTGTTTGCGTCAAGGACGTACATGGCTGGCGATTAAAGGCTTATAAAATTCAACAGAAAGAACGTTCAGCTGACTGTCACGTTTCAAAGTCAATTTAAACTTGCAGCATCGTTGCATTGAACATTACACGGTTCCTACATTAAGAACGAAATATCAAAACCTGTTTAATGTCAGAATTCACTTTTTTTACTAGCCTATGCACATGCTGCCAATTATTAGGGTGGACAAATTGAAATTGAATTTCTGAAGAGTTTATATTACCGGGGGTAACTCGCACAAACCATCTAGATACCGGTATAGCTGAATTAAGATATGTAATGAAATTCTAAAGAACGCAACCAAGACAGGATGTTGTTGAGATGAAATCTATCGTTAGCTGCAGTAGCTAGTGAGCGTGTTCGTTAATCGAATTGTGTAAGATTTCTAGACGGTACAGAAAAATAGTCAATTATTACTTTCCCCAAGAAAAGAAATTTGGAAAATTAATACATTACTTTTGCTGTGACCTCTTGGGCGGTCTCAATTGATGGATCATCCGTCCGCTGTTTATTGAAAACATCGATTGACCAATCAAATTGTCCATTTACACCGGAAATGAACTGTTAACTCCAACATTTCTGTTAACCTTTTTTGTTAGTTTTGTGACTTAAACACGACTTACGCGAGTTTTAGTTACGATGATTACGTCACCAACCAGCTTTAGTTCTATGTCCCAGATATTTAACGAAAGACTATCGATTTTTACGTTAGTCGTACTTCTTTGTCTGAGGTTATGTGGTTTTTGCCAACGATATATACTTCAATTATGTTAATTTGCTTGTTTTGCTAAAATCTAATAGTGTATTGTACGCGTAATTGAAATAGTTTTGATGAGATATTGAATCCAGTACCAACAATGTGGAGCTTAAACATAAAAGATGTTGATATGTAGACTATGAAACCAATATCCTCTCTAGTTTGAATTTGTCTCTACTTTGACATGGGAATAGTAAACTATCATCACCCTCTGAGATCTACATAATTACGTTTCCTGCCTTTTAAGGACATTGATACCAATTAACAAGCAATCTTCTTTCACGCGACAATATTCATGTCCAATTACCCTCTTGAACCCAAACAAACGCCGACGGTCCTTGCACTTTGACTTCGAGATCTGCGTAGCAAACGAACAACCCGGGTTTAATTATAACCAGGAGTCAAAGGAATTTTCACAAATAACATGTACTTAACAACAAAATTCGATGCTAGTCAAAATTGTAAGCCATTGCATCGGACACAATAAACGCAACTGAATTGAACGCTACAGATCAAAAGCGGGATTAGTTCAACTTGTTTGTGAATTTGAAAGTTAAGATTTTGAATTTTAGTAAAGAAATTTTTTTATCAATCATATATTTCTAGGTATGACACGTATTCAATGGTATTGTAGGTAGAAAAAAAGTACAAATCATGCATTAAATACTGAGACTTCCGGTTATTGGGCATGAAATTTTCAACTTAAAAAGTGTTTGTTTGATCGAGTGAATCGGGTTTAACGCCTCTTTCAGTATTTCAGTCATATTGCGGCGACTAGAGCACCTAACAATGGATCCATTGTATTTCACACACTAGTACTAGCTTTACATCCTTCCAGAGCCTCCAGCTTCTCATTCCATATAGGTTTACGATTTTCCACCCATTTGTTGGAGACAAATGTCGGGAAGGATATTTGCTGCGACCGGGGTCGAACCCTGGACCACAACTGCGCTACGGTCGCGGCTAAAATTGTTTCAAGTCATCCTACTTGATGTACGTATGTGCTGATCTTTCTCAATACCTTGCCTGTCATACTAGAACTTTTTCGGATCATAAGAAGTGGGACCATTTCGAGACTCCAATGTGCGTCACCCTTTTTCGTCGGCTTTGGTACCATACACTAAATTTTAAGTGATCCATGTGTCTTCTGAAATTCCGCCGGTATAGTACCAAAATATCATTCAATCTGTATCGGGGTTTTGGGTGTTTTCCCCTTTGTTTTTTAAAGCATACCGCCGTTAACTTCAGACAAGCATGGTCTGGACCATGAAAATAGGTTACTATAAATGCCTGTGTAAGAAGTTTACCCCTTTATCATCATTTTCTTAGATTCGTTTGGTTTCAAAGCCGTCCATGGCATTTACATGCGGTGATCTTGTCTATTTTGCACCTTTTCAAACTGCTGTGTTTGAGTCACGAAGCGGTGGATAATTTTATTGAGTCAGACTCGAAACTCGTTTGAGTAAGGATTCCTTTCTCGTGCTTTCGACACACGTGAGCTGTGAAATTCCGTATAGTCTCTTGACCTTCGGACAGACACACAGACATAGGCTTAAACAGGTGAATGAAAATATGTGAATGGTTATTAAGTGTTTGGTCATACCTCTTCAAGATCCTTTAAAGTCCAATCCCTACAACCATGTGAAACAGATTTATTACACTTAAACCAGAAAAATAAGATTTGGGACTGATCCGAATTGAATTAAGTTTAGAGGCGACAATTCAAAGTGAACATTGTTCATTTTATTAGCCATTTCCTGTTCACTCCCCGATTTTTACGTCGATATGATATCATGCTTGAGAAAAAATTGTGGTAGAAATTGCTTGTGACACCAATTTCAGCTTTTCGCACACTGTTTTGTACAACAAGGAATAGTTACTATTTCAATTGCACTCAATTGAATGTCTGTGAGATAATTTATATAAGCGTCGTAATACCCAGTCTCTTTTTTACCAACATTGTTATGGTATACTTCAACGGGGATAAAATGTCACTTGTTTTATCAAGATATCTTAACTAGAGATGCTTGAGCGCCTGTATCGCTCAACGGGTCTGAAGGTACTGATTGAGTAATGGTTTATTTATTTATTATTATTTTTTTTTTTATTTTTTTTAGAAATTCAGTATAAACCGAATCATCTTCGCCACCTTTGGCAAATAAATCTTGACACTGAAATCTCGAATAACATTCCAAATTTTTCACTGCTTTACAAAAGTCAAGCCGAGTAATGTAAAATTCTGATACTACGTCAGGTGGTTCTGGGGAAAATACTTTCAAAGTTTTCATCATATACCATCAAAGGATCATTCCTGTAGAGTTTGATTGAAATAGATCGACTTGTTCTGAGGATTTTTTTTAAAGCTTTCACTATAATTATATGGCAGTTATTCCCGCCCATGAAAGCCGTGTTTTTCATTCGACCAAATCTTTTTTGAAGGAATCTGATAAAGGGTTCCCCAGTGGTCATCCCTGTAAAATTTGGTTGAAATCCATCTACTTCTTCCCGAGAAGAAGATTTTCAAAGCTTTCATCTTTATGGAATTAGCCCCGTCCATTAAAGCCGTGTTTTTCATCCTATCAAAATTCTTTGAAGTAATGTGATAAAGGGTCACGCAAGGTTTATTCCTGTAACATTTGGTTGAAATCCATCCACCGCTTTCTGAGATTTTCGAGGCTTTTACCATATATAGAAATAAGCCAGTGAGCTATTGTCATGGCGTTGTGTCCGTCGTGCATATGTGCGTCCTTCCTAAACTTTTACTTTGAAAATCTTCTCCTCAGAAAGTACTTATTTACATATATGGTGAAAGCTTTGAGAATGTTTTTCTCAGAAACCAGATGATGGATTTCAATCAAATTTCACTGAAATGGTCCTATGGTGACTCTCAGAATATGTTTATTGGTTTTACCCAGGACCATATAACAAAATTTTAAACTCGTCATAATTCAAAGACCTTGCACGTATTTCAAAGAATGTTTTGAATTGGATATTAAGAAGAAAAATGTAAACTATGAGAAATCACGTGCAACAAGAAACCCCTCCTTCTCTTACAATGTTTTAATGAAGAATTTGTTTCAGAACTTTAAAGTGTGGGAAGAAATTAATTGAGTCCTGTTTGTCTCAGTGGTTAGGGCAGCGTTCTCGTAATTCAAGAGAAGCTGGGGTTGCTGTTTCAAATCCCGGTGCTTATATCGATATCGTCGTTGTCATTCTTGAATCAAGCTGTAGTTACGAGGTTTTAGAACGACAGCGATGGTATACTCATCTGCGAATCCTAGTACTGATGATACCCGAAAAACATTGGAGTCGTCGTGACATGTCAACCCAATTCGATCAATCAATCCCTGGTTCAAACCTAGAAAAAAAGGGGGCTAGTTTTTTTTCAATTTTTGTTAACAAATTGCCACACAATCTATGTTTTGGGGGAACCCAAAATTACTTAGAAAAATATGATTGACAAAGGAGAAATTTCCCTATTTGTCACGTTTTCTTTTTCTTATCAAGAACCAATGGCTAGTTTTTACCGCATGGCTTTCCTCTTAAATGTTTCCTCAGCTTTAGTTGTGCTCGAGAAAACTAACACGGGATGCTATCTTGAAGCAGATTATCTTACTGGCTAGTGACGGATCGCTGGCCACGCCTACTCTAAAACGACAATCCGACAGGTCAGTTTATATAATACGCCACACAACATTACTGCGTTTGTTGGTCGCTGAAGTAATTTAGCATCATTAATAGGCGATCTGTGTGTTGGTTGGTCCAACGAAGTTTCGACTTACATGTTATCTCCCTCTCTTTCACCCTCTCTCTCTCTGCCAAATAACAAACTAGAGTATAATATTCATATTTTTTATTGTTTTTCTAATTGAGACATGTTTTCATATTTTTAATCCAGTTTTATTTTAAAACCCCGGGTCAGCCCCGTATGTTCAAAGACAAGATATTAAATAACACACAAATAAAATGGTCTCTTGAATCGGCTTCTCCAGAAACGCTATACCTAGTTTACACTTGTACAAGATATATGTATATTCAAATTAAACTTCAAATTAAATATGGATCGGCGTTGTAGGTAGAAAATACAAAAACAAAATCAGTTCTCGTTTAAATGATAGAGTTATGTTTGTACACATTAACTTGGATTCTGTAAACAACTTCACCAAAGCGTTTGGTTTATTTTGTATATAACAAGATAAAGATAAATAAGAACTTTAAAGTTGTTTCCACAAAAGCCGATTCATAGAAATCATGTCAACAAAATAAGAATTGCATTGGTATGGCATTTAAAAACAACGAACACAAATATGGACACAAAACATTGCACCATTGTTCTGTTAGCGATAGTTACCTAATCGGATGTTGTCATCGATACATAAAAAGTGTTGTTATTTTGAAGAAGTTGTATGGTGCATTTGTAAGAGTTAGAGCAAATTTTAGCATTAAAAAAAGATCATTGCTACAGCTTAACCCATTTCCACACAGTGGCGCTTCTTGACCCCAACCCCACACCTCCCAAAATTCTCTGGAAAACATTGTGGAAAATGAAGAAAATGCGTTTAATAAACAATTTCGTCATTAATTACAATGCTTTCTATCTCAAAAGACAAGCTGTATTTCGTCAACTAAATACTGTCGTCTGCAACATCTTTGAATAGGGACCAGACCATTATTATGTTGTCTGGTAATGGGTTGAACGCGTTGTAGTTACGAGGTTTTTCAAACAGTCGCTCTTACGTAAAATCCTAAAATGTTCATGGACTTTTCAGAAATCTACCACTTCAATCATGGAAGATGACCGACTCGTAAGTGCAAATGACAAAGTCAGGACTGGACAAAATATACACACAGAGGTGGAATGGTTTAGATATTTGAATCATGTCCGACAACTAAAATTTACCGAATTCAACCACATTTCAAAAATTTACAATGAAAGAAAAATATTAAACCAGCCTATCGAATTTATGACTTATGAATTTTAGATAATCTTATTCATTCCCATCCAAGATTTTATTTCAGCATTATTAATGAATCACCAAAACACGTCGTTCAAAAGTTACAAATTCAAGCCAGGAATCATCACCGATTATTTTCGACAGCATTACGATTCATTATAGAGGCAGACGATAGGCTGGTTTGGTTAATAAATAATGCTCCAAGTTTTTACAAACTTTGATACGTGAAAGACTCCGTAGTACCAACATTGGTAATTGATATACATGTACATAGACCTTTTTTTATTTACGCTCGTTAGGACAATACAGACTTTTACAAAAATATTAGATTTTAATTAGTTGACATATACTATTTTCTGAATGTAAGTTCAAAGGACCATTTCTGACTATTAATCCATTCCCACACAATCCCGTTTTAGACGCCCCGCAATAAAGAAGTTTTGGAAAACGATGTGCAAAATTAAGTAATTACTTGTATTGCTTGCTACAAGCAATTACTTTATGTTCTACACTGTTTTCTTCCACAAAAGATAGATTTTTCAAATTTAATCAACTAAATATTGTTTTTACTTCTTTAGATGTGGACCAGTCTAAAATTTTGCCGTCTGGTAATTGGTTAAAACACTAGCAAATAAAATCCACATATTTTATTTACATGCAGAGGGATGATTTTTTTCTTTTCAAACAAATTTGTAACAAATGTCGATAGAACAGAAGTTGTTTGCAAAAAAATTGTCTCATCTTTCCACAATGTTTACCTATCTTGTTCTTCTTTAGTTCGATAAAATGTGGGGATATGGAATCAAAATCTTCTTTTTCATTCTCTCGAAATGTCAAAAGTTTGCACTGAATATGCAATTAATGCTCATGCAAAAGAAATATATTGTGTCTGAAAATTTTCCCTAGATGCAATGTAAGATTCCGAAGATCGATATTGCCGAGAAAATCGTCTTTTACTGTCTACTATTTTCCCGCGCTCGTAGACTGGTATCTTTACATCGATTTTTCTCTCCTAGAACTCGCAAGGTCAACGTTGCAATTCCCAATATTTTGTCTATCTGTGGGATAGAAATTGACTCAAAAATATTCGGGAACCTGTCTGAGAATTATTTCATAAACATGGGTCGAACTTGAGCTCGCAAAAATCTCGGCCAATGTATGGCCATTAAAAAGTGTATTTTCTTAAAGTTAGAAATCGAGGTTAAGTCGCAATGAAAAGATTCATGTCTAGTTACTGTTCAATCAATATTGGTAACCATGAATCATCCCGAAATGGAACCAGTCTGACATGGAGACCACGTGGTCAGCATACTATCTGGCATTAATCTAGAGGTTCGATATGGTCAAAATCTTTGTAAAACTGCAACCTCGATTAGCTGTCTTGAAACAATTCATGACAATGATAATCTGTTCTACATTATATCGTTTATTTAGACCTGTAATGTATTGAACACAACGTGTATCAGTGAATCTTCTTTCGTAACAAAACCATTGTGTGAAGTGATTTGCCTATAGACAAACTAAACGAGATATGTTATCGCAAAAGCGAATTTCTCATCTTACTTGTAAGCCATGCTCCTTTTTAAATCTAGCTTACATCGTACAAACAATGGCCTTCTCTTCACGCAAACAACTTTTTGACTTAAGCAAACATAAACTTAATAAATACAAACAATTAACTGTCAACAGTTGTACAAGCTACTCATCCATGCTAAGGGCATTTGAATGTAATAAATAGGTAATGAATGATAGAATGGACACTCCCATCTTTTTCTCTCATGCATTTAAATAGTACACTAGCACCGTTTAAAATTAAATACAAAGCATTCCATACGTAAGGTCACCCATTTTACAAATAAATATACCACAAGTGTTCCAAGTAAGAAAAAGAAAATGATCTAACAATAAGATCCTTTTGGGAAAAAATAAAAAGAGATTAATCACTATGAAAAATCTTATTATTGAGGATTGAGTTGCATATATATTTCATATGTAGTAACAGGACACCTGAACAGATTATGCCCAATAATTTATCCGATTAAAAGACTAATCTCTATTAAACTTAATCTTGGGCCCAAGCCCAAACTATTACCTTATACAAACGCAATTTCATTTAAGACGAAATAAATTGAATGGAAAACCATTTACAAATTACTGAAAGATCATAGTCCACCATTTTCTACTTCTTGCTTGGAGCACTTTATCTTTTCGGTTTTAAACTTAAAACTACAATACATTTTACATAAAAATAGCTGCCTTCTTTAAGCAAACCTCATTGAATTTGTGAAATTTAAGAATGCAGAAAGAGGACTTATTGCAAAACTATTGTAAGTTTCTGTTATTGAATAGACACTTATAATAATTTTGAACAAACTCCTTGTGAAATGTTAAGCGAGCATTTAATGTCTGGCCAGTGGATTTCGTATTTTTAAAAGCTCTGAAATTTATTTGGCGGTAAAACTCATACAAATCTGCTCATAAAAGATTAATATTAATTAGTTTGTATTAGAAGCCGTTACAAGGAAATTAGTATTCAGACTGACATTTTTAGGTATGAACATTAACAGTACTTTTCCATGTTTCTACTGGTAAATTTACCGGGGAAGTTTACAAATAAATGTACTTAAAGTTGGTCCGCCTAACCGTTTTGGAAAGGTAAGAGATAGTTTCAGAATACGTATTCTTCGAATGGCCTATTTGACGCGCAAAAGAAGTCAACTTGAAAGTCACCCTTAGTCCATCGCCTCGCAATACACTGTTTAGCACACATTTTGAAATAAGTTAAGCATAATAAGCTTTAATGCTGATTTGCTTGGTGATCGTAATACTTCCACGTAAACGGGTTACATCGTCATAGTTCGTATATTCCCTCCTCCTCAATTTATACGACGTTGACGTTGTCGAACTAGCGAACGTGAGTCCTTAGGCATTACGTTGTGCGACACACCGCGGTTGAGCAAACGGAAAATTAAATAAGGAACCTAAGAACGTTCAGCCGATATCAAGATGCCTTCGTATCCACGGCTTCTATTGTACAACTGACTGACGATGCTACACTAGAAGCGTCCGTATCTGACGAGCAGCTGCTACTAAAATGAGTATAAGAGTCATTGTCATCATCGCCCCCCTCGTATTCGTGTTCATTTGGTGATTCCTCGATAGGGTCCAGATTAGACATAGCCGACACAGTTCTCTGACGTTTTCTTTGAGCCAAGTCTCTAGGCTTGCGTTTTGATTTGCCACTGTGCGATTTACTGGATTTTTTGGTAACATCTTTGTCACTTTTACCCATTTTCTCTTTAATTATCCGTATAAAGGAACTAAAAATTCCTTCTTTTTTACCACAATTACGTAAATCTAACGACGTTGAAAAATTGTCGACTTCATCCGGAACACTGTTAATGGCGTCGAGTTTTTCCGCCAAAATTCGTCTCTGTTTCGACGGACTGGAATACCCCAAATTAGGCATTGAAACATGTGTTGAAGCAAGCTTCAGTTTTGATTCACACAACTCTGGTAGTGATTTTGTACCATCAGCTTTCACGATACATTTGTAGGTTTGACCCTTTTTGTCCTTAAGGGTGACCTGGTAGATTTTCTGCGTCCCGGATAACATATGTCTTCTGTTTTCACTCTTATAATGCAGTTTGCCGCCGTTCACATGAAGTTTAGATCGTTTATTTTTCGTTTGTCCATTCGAATTCTTACCGTTTAAGTATGGCATATATCCTTTGGTAGCGTTTGGGAACATTGCCATAATACAACAACACTTGTCACAATTCTAACTGTCCACGTGGTAACAGATAAAATTATTAAAACTTGTGTTAGTCCAAATCTGTTAATAATTTACTTTTGTCCACTAAGTCCTTTACAGTTCTGTAGTATTAAAAAGACTTTGTGATGATTTCGTAATAATCCTCTTTGGTAATAAGATATTAATTTCAATTTTAACTATTTAAGATATCGCCAACGTCTACTCCACTTCGTTGTTAACTGTGTTCTGAGACGTTAAGATTTGTACACATGGTTGTTGTATAGCAAAACTTGGCAAACGTTCAAAAATCGATCTTGTCTGGGTCAGAAGTCGAGTCTATTTCTATCGCGGGGATGTATCGGCTACAGAATTTGAATGTTTAATCGCCTTTTCCCACTAAGTTCCTTTTTTTGTATAACGTTGATAATAGGTATATATAAGCACGATTTTTTAAATCCAAATTATCTAAATTTATGGAAAAAATAAGCATTTAATCGCGTTTGTTTTGATAAGTTTAGTATACAACAAAAAATGCTATATTTAGTTTCGCCCGAAGGCCTACAAACGGGTTGGCAGAGCGCCAGTATTTTCTTCGCGCCAGGTTAGATATCCATTGACTCTTGTCTGACGTACAATATCGAGGCTCCTGTGGGTTATTTACATTTATCGGATATGTTTAAGAAAAAAACGACTATAAGCAATACTTAACCCTTTGAGACAGCGAAACTCGTTTAAATGATCAACCAAAGTATTAATACTTGTGTTGGGGTCGAAATAGGCAAATCTTTATCTAAATTTAGCATTCTGTGTACCCTCGTTTACTCTGAGAAATCGGATAAAGTCTTGATGATGCAACGCCCTTAATGGTAATAAACCCCCTAGGGTACCTTTATGTTGATGAGATGAATGGAATGCCTGCATGAGAGAGCGGGAATTTCAACCAATCAGATTCTTAGTTTCACGTGATTTCCTTGGAGATGTAAACCACGTGACATTATTATGGCAATATGGCGGAAAACATCAACAAACCAGTTAAAATTGTACACAAACCGTAAATTTGAATTCTAGCGTGCCCAAACCCGATGAATACCAAACATTTTTATCAGATTTCTATGAAAAGACCAATTTTAAATCATGAATTTGACGAATGGAAAATTTTACCCAGGTCACATTGAAACAGACGATTGATTAGTTGAAGTTGTATATTGTATAGTAATATTGATCTTCTCTCCTAACCTAAATGACGTCAATGAATTAATGGTCATATGAGTGTTTGATGTAGTTAATGTACCCTTCATCCAAAAGTGACTCAATGAAACTGAATCATATTTATATTCGTTCATTGATTATCGAAAGTCCGGAACCGTTTATGGGGTTTGCGCTGACCAGTCTATTTATTACTAAACGATATTTTACGATTAGGGTTTAATGTGCTTTTAAAACCCAACAGAAATTGTACACTTTTGCTTTTCGACACGAGTGTTTCTAAAAAATTGCCTGTCTCGATCAGATCCAAATAATGTAAGATATCGCCGTTAGGCGAACAAATCGTCGTAAAATACAGCTGTATTTACGACGTTTTGTTCGCCTCACGATTTCTGTGCCCACCGACGAAATGTATAATAACGCAGATCTGGTCGCGTTGTCCCCAAACTCGTATTAACTAATTACCAGATGACAAAATTTTAGACTGGTTAAAATTGAAAGAAGTTTCAGACGACAATTTGAAGTTAATGAAATTTTAGATTTTTCAACGCTATGGTTGGAAAACATTGTGAAAAATGAAGAAATTGCTTGATCAAGCAATTTCTTCGTTTTACACAATGTTTTCCCAATTATTTTTCTTAGGTACGTCAAGTGTCATTGTGTGGGAATTGGTTAATTATTTTGAATCCCTATATATATGAGAATATTCCGAATGTAGGAGGTTTTGGCCACAATATTTTTCAAGGTTGGTCCTTTGAGCAAATATTGATTAAATGGAAATATTGATAAGTGTGACCATGAATTCTTTATTTTTTCTTCACAATTAACTTTCATCGAGTTCAGAAGTGAAATACAAGGTAAAAAATATTATGAAACTTGCAAAATTGTGTGAAAAAAGAGGACAATTTGTTTAAAAATTTATAAACTTTTGGCCAAATATTTGATTGGTGTTTATACATGGATTTCTTCTTAATTCTCTCTTTTACTAAAAGATTTATCCTTTTTTTATTATGATTAATATTTCAATTTGGATATTTTGCACTTATTCTTTTTTCCTTTTATACAATCAGGATACAGTTTAGGGGGACTGGGTAATCCCCTTTTAGATAATCATGTTGTTTGTTATAATCAATAAAGGTGAAAAGAATACTTTTTTTCTTTACATTTTTTTCAGACTTGGAAAATTCTATTTTATACTATGGTAAAAAGGTTCATTTATTACCCTATTCTTTATACATAGTTATGGATAAATTTAGTTGGCCAAAAGGTAATGTCTTTTTGAATGAATTGAATGAACAAAAGCATCAAATTAAAAAAAGAAATAATAATTTTATTATCAAAATGACTGAAATTACAACTATGAAATAATTTGAATATGCTCATTGTCTTTTTTCCTTGCCATGTTTTTCTTTTGGGCCAAAAGGTCCTACCTGGTAAATTATAGTGGCAAAACGTCCTTGCCAAAACGTCCTTAGCCAAACGTCCGTCCACCGAATAGTCCGAATGCTTTTTAATTAAAGTAGAAATCAATCTGACATACAGCAGCATAAAGCTGTTTACTGTTTAACTAACCTTGTAACTACAGCATAATAGTAGAAAGTTAAGGTAAATTATTCGACAATTCACTATAAAAAGAAAAAAAATGTTTTAATGTAAAACACACTTTTCGATACATTTAAATTTTAGTGTAAAGGGAATCTGTGTTATAAATTAGGACCCCTGGCGCGATATTCATGATTTTGAATATGAAATAAGAAATTCAACTTAAATATTTGGTATTTGGGATTGGCGGCCTATGTGAGCAGTTTATCAACAAATATTCGCTAAATGTCGTGTCCTAACATGGCAAATATAGAACGTTTTATCTTAATACTAATTTAGAAGCTTCGAGACTTTCTTTTTATCATTTTGAAACTAGAATGTCAAGACTAGAGTGTACTCAATGTCACATGATAATGGTGAACAGTCATGATTAAAGGGTCAAAAGGGAACCGAGTACATTTTTAATGTAGTAAGGTAGAAACGTAACTGCATGCTTAAAAAGCTGTAGTTACTATGTCTTGGAAGTCACCTAACGAAATTATCATCGGCGAACCACAGATAATACACGACATGTTGACGGTGTTCTATCAAAACCTCGTAGCTACAGCTTGAAATAAGCTGTAGTGACGAGATTTTGATCAAAACCCGACGCTTTGTCAGTCTGAATGTACTGTACAGACTGTGAAATTTTAAAAGATCATATCACACGAGTGATAGCACCTTTCTTGTCCCTAGAATGTCTCGCATCGGTCACTTCAGCTTTGATCACTCAAAACCGAATGTTTAGTAAGTTCGAATTACTAAATTACATAAAACCTACATTTATAAGCTTGAAACTTTGACGCTCAGATACTGTGATAGCTATCGAACTTGCGACTACTCGCGGCATGAAAAAAATATGCAAGTGGTGTTGTTTTTTTATCTATTTTATAAACATCACAAAATCTTTTTGGCGTGTTTCTGACCTAAAAATGACCTATAGATTGTCGATGACCAATAAATTGTCGTCTTGAACATCATTGAATTTGGACCAGTCTAAAAAAATATTTCATGTAATGGGTTAACTCATATATTAGATGCTAATGCTAACACGGACATCTATATATTTACGTAAAATCTTGCTTTTTCCTTATTTAGAAAAAGTCGTGATATCAGAAGATGTTATGTCGAATATACAATGTATAGCGTTGTTGTTTAAGTCTTATCGGCCATTAAATCTGCAACTAAATATGGAAACTATAAAGAAAGGCAGTTGGAGTTCTCGGAATCCCTGATAACTACGTGACAGCGTTTGTAATGATAGATCTACCACGATATCTGTTGCAACGATAAACTGCGCCCCCGAAAGTGGGCTCAAACCAAATTTTACATGAATGTTCCTTCCATGACAAATAATTAGATTCTTCGGGAGGGGGGGGGGAGGTCTTTAGAGTCCTCGTAACAATTTCATTTAGAGAATAATAAGGTGCTCGTCAGTATCGTCACTTCTGTGGCTCCTCTGCATTAACTAATTTGACTAAAATGGTGTAAAGGGAAAAGTTTGAATGGAATCGCTCAATTCAGGCTAAGATCTATATGGCGATGAGGTTTCAAAACTACTTCAGTTTTGTTCTAATACTGACGGAATATACGTTTCGAAAACACCGCGTCAAGCAACATAACCTCCTTTTCCAACTATGTTTTCTTTTTCTGGTACAAAGTTGACGAAATTTGGAATTGTTGAAAGAGGTTTTCGGTACTAAATACTGGTTTAAATTCAAAGAAGATGCAGACGACAACACAAGTGTTTTATATTAGAAAAGCAAAATATATTAAGTAGAAAATATTGTTGGAAAAGCAGTAATTGTTTGTTGCTAGCAATTTCTTCTTTTCCACATTCTTTCCTAAAAGAATAATATTACAAGGACGTAAAATCCAGGGTCTTTATATAGGAAAGGCTTAAATTTAGACCAGACTATAACTTCATTTACGGCATTTTAGTGCCTGTATGGTAAACCCCCTTTTGTTTTAAGGTTCTACTAGCCAGAGTTTGTGCTTACTTGTGATATCTCATAATAGTAATAATATCTTTATTCATTTGATTCCAGGATACTCAATGTTTTTAAAACGCATTAATTCAGCCATGTACTGGGAAAAAATAGCTTTAAGACATGTAACCTTTAAAAGCAATTTGAAAAGTCACCAACTTACATGTTAGAAAATATGGTGGAAAAAGAAGAAAATGCTTATTACTAGCACGGAGACGTAAAAATAAGGGGCTGTACAGGAAAGGATAATAGTTTCAACTATTGCCAACAAGTTATACTTTTTGTCGGGAGGAATAAATATTGTATACATTAAAGAAACGGGAGAAATCAAACAAATTTCTCCTATCCACACGATGTTATCTATCCTATCCGGCCAATTTTTTTTTTTAAATCTAGCACCAGCTTTGAAAAATCTTCTTTTAATATTAAAGATTACAAAAAATGTTTCATTTTGCAATTGATTTAGTTTAGAAGAAGAACTAGAAATAAATGCTGCTTGTTTCCGACAATCTCGTCGGCCTACTTTATCAACAAGTTGGAAATCAACCCTTCTAATTCGATATAGATTTATAAACGTAACGACCTTACGTGACGTAACGTTATGGTGACGCACTCTGAGTAACCTCTACTGCCTACATTTTGATAGCGTCTAATTTTTCACAAACGTACATACATGTACTTCTTTTCTTTTTTCGAAAAATGACATGTTGAAATGTTAGTCTTTCCTATAAAAATGGATTAAAAAAGAGATGGAGACAATTATTTTGATATTTTATTCTCATTGAGATGTGAACCTTAAAAGACTGCATTAATTCGCTTCGGAAGTGTGATGAGTTTTTTTTAGTGAACTTGAAAACAACAACCAAAAAATGTATTCTCTTTATGTTCGAGATTAGTTTGCCTATGGTCGGTATAAAGCTGTGTTCTCAATCCCTGGTTCGTAAGATCAAATCCCGAATTGGCATACGAACTTTCCGACGTTTGACAAAGTTATAGCAATATGGGAAGCAAGTGGCTCAGATTGAATCTCGTGGTCGTACTGGTGGGAGAAGTAACAGGAATCCATGTCTAGGTGCACCAGCCATCGCAATATGATAGAAATACTGTTTATATTTTTATGAATTATAATTTAATACATTAAACAAGATTTTCAGCGAATCAAAATGCGCAAATTATTTCATAACAAAATCAATATATTTGAGAGATTTAATGAATGATTCATGGTTTGAACGGGGAAAGCCGCTTGTTTTAAAAATTTGGATAAGAACTTTATTTTTCAAAGGTAATTAATAAACGTAATAGATATGAATTTTGGTGATTTCGTGACATTCTTTCTAGATAAATTAACCCAATCCCACACAATCCCTTACTTTTACCCATTGGAAGCATTCAGTTTATTTTTTCGTCTGGTATTCGGTTAATCGATGAGCCATTTCCATGAGTCAGTGCAAATCTAAAGAAATTCTATATAGATATAGGCACATACGATTGCTTTGCGCAAAACCGAATTCAACCTAAAAAAAGGGGGTTGGGGGAGCAAACAAACTAAATACTGCGAATTTGATCTCGATTGTCGCGGCAAGAAAAAATGAGTTGGTATTGTTTTGATTTGCCTTACTTTGTTTGGCTGTTAATAAGAATACTATCCCAACATTTTTTATCTTGTTAATTGAAAACATTGTGTGTTAGCCAACCCTCTGACTAACCCCCTCCCCCAGTTTACGTTGCCTATTGTTTATTTGACCCCGTTATCATAATGTTACCCAATGACCACTCTATCAATGGTCGTCATCGTTTGTAATTTTAACTATATTTAGTATAAATGGCGTATTCCCTTGACCGTGTCTATACTATTGTCTGACGAAAATTTATTATTATAATTCATTTATTTGCAAAACATTGTATTGAATGAACAAACAATTTGAAATAAATTAAGAGGATAAAATTGATTGACCTCTTTATGTCCTTTTACGTGAACATTACAGGAAAATATTCACACAAACATACAATGAGCACAGATGCTATTTGAAACATACCGATTAACACACGTTTGTAATAAGAAATTTACCTGGATTCATCTTCATTCGAGAAGAGAAGATCGGGGTATATATATACCAAACAATCATTTCAAACGGATTTTAATCAGTTAATAGTTGATACCACAAAGTTATATTTAGTATTTGAATGATCTCCCCCCCCCTTGACGGATCGCTGGCCCCGCCCTCTTACTGTCCGCTGGCCACAAACACAGACTACGACACGAAGTTCCGCTTCGATATTGAACCGCGTTATTTTGAAATTTATGGCCATCACACGTAACAAAAAGTAAATTTACTGGTTGCGACCTTAACGTCGTGATTACAGCTTGCATCTTACATCGCCAAACGAACAAAATCGCTTCACAAAAATGTCGATCAAATGTTGTAATTTGATTTCCTTTTTCGGCCTGAATGAAAAATTTGTTTAGTCGATCGATTCTTTGATTTGTCATTTATAAGTTTGGTTGACCGTTTTCGTACCACTTAGGCCTATGTAGGCAAAGTTATCTCACTAGGATCGACACTTTTCGTATCACGTAGGCCTATGTAGGCCAAGTAATCTCACTAGGATCGACACTTTTCGTATCACGTAGGCCTTTGTAGGCCAAGTAATCTCACTAGGATCGATACTTTTCGTACCACGTAGGCCTTTGTAGGCCAAGTAATCTCACCAGGATCGACACTTTTCGCCGTGCTCAGAGATAATTCTATCTTGGCTTTGTTTAGTATTTTATAGCACTAGCTATATGTATTAAGCTTCGTTAAACGCACTCGCCGCCGTCGTAGAGCAGTCAGTAGCGCGTCAGACACCGTTACTCGCTATACGAGATAAAAGTTAAATCAATAAAGGTGCACCAACTTTCACTGATGATAAATCAACCGTTGTTGTGTATACCTGACCCATTGACCCTTTGTTATTGACATCTACTGTTACTTCATGTTACGTCACGTTACGTTTACGTTGATAATACGTTATGTAGCCGCTGATCATCTGACCTGCTTTGTTTACTTTAAGATTGATATTCGTATCACTTTACACTTAGAGACCACATTTGTTCAATCTTGTTTACTTAGTTGCTTATCTTTATTTAACCCTATTACCACACAATGACGCATTTTTACGCACTGAAGACAAATCGCAATAGAAAACAATGTGAGAAATGAATGAACTGTTTGCGACAAGCAATTTCTTCTTTTCTCGCATTGTTTTCCTACTTCATTCCTACTTTTTTTTAGTCGTCTGCAACCTCTTTCAATTTGGACCAGTCTAAAATCCTGTCGTTTGGGAATGGGTTAACCGACCAGTCTCACACCGAAAAGATACCGAGCAGTTTGTTTCTCGAAATCAGATTGTTCTGAAGTCATATTGGATTATTGATAAAGAACTATCTGTATTAATGTGTTAAATGATGATAGCAAACAGAGTATATGTGCCGGATCAGTAACATCCGATTTGGGTCTTCTTCCTTAACGTCTACTCCAATGTCGTCTACAAAAATGGATCACAATATACTTTCGTCTACATCTGTTTTGAACATGTTCCCGATTCGTCTACATTTTTATCCCCCGCCGTTTCGGCGGAGGGGCTATAGTAATGGTCTCCGTCCGTCATTTTCGTCATTCCGTCACTAAGCTTGTCCGGAGCATATCTCCTAAAGTATAAATACTATCAACTTGAAACTTCATGGGTGAAAAGATCTCATTTAAGAGAAGTGCAGTGCACAAGAACCACGGCTTTTGCTCGCAAAGTTTGGAGTTTTTGCCCTTTATTATTTTAAAGACTAAGATTTTGTCCGGAGCATATCTCTGAAAATATGATAGCTATTAACTTGAAACTTCATAGGTGGATAGATCGCGTTGAGGAGAAGTGCAGTGAACAAACCCACAACTCTTGCTTGCATTATTTTGGAGTTATTGCCCTTTGTTGTTTTTAAGACCTGACTTACAATTGTATATCTATCACGTCCAATAATTCTAAGTGAATTTTGTCTCGGTAATGTGACCGATGAAGAAATTTGCTATGTTTTGTAGTATTCAAATGACCTGTCAACAGGATTTTTGAGGAACCAGTACAGTAAATTCAATAAGTGAAGAAATTCGACTATATCATTTATTCACCCGTTTTTGTTTTTTTTTTTGTATACTTTTGTCACATTCTTATATAAATTTATATACTTATATATACTTGTAGGTAGGTTTATAAAATCTTTTAAAAAATGAAAGTTTTATGGCGTATTTTTTTCCTTAAGCAAAGGTAAAAAAAAATACAATTTCAAAGTTAACAATAGTATTTCAAACGAATCACCACTGATTGACCAATCTCTGGCGCCGCCTGCTTGCTACGTTGGCCCCTACTATTGATCCTGACAGGAAGTCCTGCTTCGATTTTAAATGATGTTTTCTTGCATAATTTATGACCAGTAGTATATGTAACAAAAATGGTTGGTTGGCGACCTAGACGTCGTAACATCAGCTCGAAACAACAAACATGTTTCATAAAAATGTCCGATGTTTGAGTTCAAAGCTCAATTCCCGACTGAATGAATGATTTGATTGGTCGATTTATTCATTTGATTGACAGCCGGTTAATTGTAGACGAAATGGGAATTGATGAATTTAGACTGTAGACGAAACCGGACTAGTGGCGTACGAAATGGGTGTAAACCGCCATATCGACCCTACCAAATGACTACCGCCTGTATTTTTGGTTTATTTCAGTCCATATTGTTTGAAAGGTTACATATATAGAATAACTTAATGGTTCTGTACTTTACCAGCTGAGAGCATATAAGTCTAGGATCAACATAAACACCATGTCGTAGGTTTTTAGATATCTCATAAAGAAAAATGGAAATTTATAAAAGATCTTCTTAAACCCCACTAAGCCATGGCAGAACTTCAAAGTTCTGCATGCACTGCTGCCTTGAAGTACTTTACAGAAATACTTGAAAATATTACATGCGAATCAATAAAATCCCTATATTGTGGGTTTATGGATAAAGTGAAAGGGAAAAAATCTTTTTAAACTTATTCTTCCTTATTTCCATTAATGGGCTAGGAGAGAGAGAAAGACAGGGAGAGAGAGAGAGAGCGAGAGAGAAAGAGCGAGAGAGAGAAAAAAATAATGCCACTAAAATGTGTGCGTAACCATTTGCTAATTCATTTTGAAACAAGAGTTAAAAGGTTTACTTTGAACAAACGACTTCAATTTAAAACTATTAAAACTCTTATTTATTAGAATAGACACGATATGATGGTTCGAAAACTGCAAGTCTTATTTTAAACAATTCTACATGAATGCCAAGTAATGTCGACATCAAGACTGGTCAGTATCTTGGTTCTACGAACTGTGCGTAGACAGGCCTGAATGATACAATCAATGTGACTCCTGAACCTTAAAATATAATAGCTGTAAATTGTTATTAGTTCCCCATCGGTTACCGGTTGGGGGAATTATAGGTTTGCTCGATTTCGTCCGTCTGTCTGTCCGTCCGTCACACTTCTGTTCGGACCATTTTACCGGAACAGGTTTCCTAAACTATGTATGCTAACAGCTTCAAACTTTGTACACTCATAGATCAAAATGTGGAGAAGGGTCATGTACAGGATCCATTATTCTGTCACACCTTTTATTAGAGTTATTGCCCTTTATTATACCCCCCACAACGAAGTTATGGGGGGTATACTGGAATCAGGTTGTCCGTCCGTCCGTCTGTCCGTCCGTCTGTCCGTCCGTCCGTGGACATAATTTTGTGTCCTCTTCTCCTCCCACATTTTTTGACTAATTTTGCTGAAATTTTATCAGGTTGTTTCCTATCATATGTAGTTGTGCACCTGCAATTTTCATCTTGATCCAGTCATTAGTTTCAGAGTTATGCAATTTTGAACTTTTTAATGGGGGGGGGGGACATAATTTTGTGTCCTCTTCTCCTCCCACATTTTTTGACCAATTTTGCTGAAATTTTATCAGGTTGTTTCCTATCATATGAAGTTGTGCACCTGCAATTTTCATCTTGATCCAGTCGTTAGTTTCAGAGTTATGCCATTTTGAACTTTTTAATGGGGGGGGGGGGACATAATTTTGTGTCCTCTTCTCCTCCCACATTTTTTGACCAATTTTGCTGAAATTTTATCAGGTTGTTTCCTATCATATGAAGTTGTGCACCTGCAATTTTCATCTTGATCCAGTCGTTAGTTTCAGAGTTATGCCATTTTGAACTTTTTAATGGGGGGGGGGGAGTAGTCAAAATTTAAAATTGCAAAACTCAGTAACCATAAGGGGAGTTACCAAAATTGGTAAGTAACATAATCTTGTATATATATACATGTTTGACATCAAAACGCTGATCAATTCCGTCCTCTCTTATACTTGGTACATAGCTTTCAAGGGTCAGAAGTGTTGGAGAGTGAGACTTGCAAAAGAAAGACGCGATGGGGGGGGGGGAGAAGCTGAAAACATAATTACATACACAATTGCTACTTTTCCACTCCTACTTAAAAAGGAGTCATAAAATGCCCCTTCAAATTCCACTTCTTCATAGAAAAGCCTTTTTAGCGGTGTGGGGGGTATTCTCGTCAGCCCTTGAGGGCGACAGCTCTAGTTGTTTTTACCGTTACATTTTTTTCCGGAACATATCTCCTAAATCATAAGTGCTAGCAACTTCAAACTTTATACACTTATAGATCATAATGTGAAGAAGTGTCATGTACAAGAACCTTTACAATCTTGTCTACCTTCATATGTCCGAATTTGGTTAACCCTTTCCCAAACTGCAAAAAATAAGACCAGGACAAATTAAATGCTGCTGACGACAAAGTGAATGTTATTTGATAAAGAAATAATGAACATTAAAGTAAAGAACATATTGAAGATAAAGGAGAAAATGTTAATTATCAGTTTTTTCTTCTTTTCTCTAAATGTTTTCCTAAGCTTACCCTTAGGGACGTCAAAGCCAGGTCTTGTTTGGGAAAACTATAAAAGTTCTGTATTGCATCTCAATACGACATGCACTTGTTTTTCATATGCAAAAGTTATTGAGACAGCTAAGGGTTACACATAAAACGTGGATGCATTTTTGCAGTTAATCGATTGCTCGAGACGAAGTTATATAACTTGCAAATTAACTAGAACATGCAATTCTGTACATTTACGTATATATTTTGCGGAGAAATATTTTCTGTTTGTAGAGATTCTTACGTTTAAGTGGTTTTCAGGGTTTTCCCTCGATTTTCAAAACAGGGGGTCATTTTTGCCACATTATGACCCCTATCAAATAAGATAAAGAAGACTGTCTAGCTATTTTGGGGGTCATTTCTGAAAAATGGGGGTCCAAATTCAAAGAAGGAGAGGGTCATGAAAAACCCTGGGTTGTTATTTTTAGCACTAATGACCGAAGACTGAAAGAATTATTGTAGTGTCATGGTACTTGTTTCTCCGCCAGTCTGTCTGCCCGAAAGCAATAATTTTACAGGTCCACAAGTATTACCAGAAATTTACGAAGTTTCGTAGGGCAATCGAATTTTTTCCCTTCGAATTGGAGTGGATCTTTCTTTGAAAACGCCGGAAATGGGTCAATTCGACTTATTCATGTAAGCAATAAAAACCCCAGACAAAACAAACCAAAACACCACCGACAATATATATTGAAAGTTTCTCGGGATATTGTTCTACTACAATAATTTTCCACAATTGGGATTGATTGATTGATTGAATGGGGTTTAACGCCGCTTTTAACAGTATTTCAGTCATATCGCGGCGGCTGGAGCACCTAACAATGGATTCCTGTTATTTCTCACACCAGTACTACCACTACATCCTTTCCTAGCCTCCAGCTGCTATCCCACTTAGGTTTACGATTATCAACCCATTGGTGAGAGACAATTGTCGGAAAGAATATTTGCCGCCGCCGGGGATCGAACCCATGACACCCGTGATTGAAGATTAGGAGTCTTCTCCTCCCAAACGGTAAGGCAAAGAGCTTTGATATTTGGTATATATCATCATCTATTGACCCTCTACCAAAATACTTCAAAGAATTAACATATTCTGAAAATTAGCCTTTTTCTGGACGATCCCAGATTTTACATAGAAATAAAGAGGGTAATCTTTAAAAATCTTCTTCTCCCAAACCATAAGGCCTAGAGCTTTGATATTTGGTATACATCATCATCTATTGACCTTCTACCAAAATACTTCAAAGAATTACCGTATTCTGAAAATTAGCCCTTTCCTTTGTGATCCCTGATTTTACAAAGAAATAAAGAAGGTAATCTTTAAAAATCTTCTTCTCCCAAACTATAAGGCCTAGAGCTTTGATATTTGGTACAAATCATCATCTATTGACCCTCTTCCAAAATACTTCAAAGAATTACCATATTCTGACAATTAGCCCGCTTCTTGGCAATCCCTGATTTAACATAGAAATAAAGAAGGAAATCTTTTAAAATCTTCTTCTCCCAAACCATAAGGCCTAGAGCTTTGATATTTAGATCAAATCATCATCTATTGACCCTCTACCAAAATACTTCAAAGAATTAACATATTCTGAAAATTAGCCTTTTTCTGGGCGATCCCTGATTTTACAAAGAAATAAAGAAGGTAATCTTTCAAAATCTTCTTCTCCCAAACCATAAGGCCTAAAGCTTTTATATTTTGCACATATCATAATATATTGACCCTCTACCAAAAAACTTCAAAGCAATATCATACTCTGAAAATATGCCCTTTTCTGTGCGATTCCTGATTTTACAAAGGAATAATGAAGGAAATCTTTGAAAATATTCTTCTCCAAAACCATAAAGAATAGAGCTTTGATATTTGGTACATATCATCAGCCATTGACCCTCTACCAAATTACTTAAAAAATTAGCCCTTTTCTGTTCAATCCCTAATTTTAGTGAGGAATAAATAATGATATCTTTGAAAACCTTCTTCTCCTAAACCATTAGGCTTACAGCTTTTATACTTGGTATGTATTGATGTCTATACTTCAAAGCATTACCATATTCAGGAAATTAGTGCTATATGGTGGGATCATCAATATACCTAGGATTAAAAGAGAAATCTGTAAACATCTTCTCCAAAATAATTAGACAGAGGGCTTTGCCATTTTGTTTATATCATTAAGCCATGAACCATCATACTCAGGGGAGCGATTTAGGACCATCATGGTCCTCTTGTTTAAACATCTTCTCCTTCTAACCTACCAGGCTGATTTGTACCAAACTCGACAGAGATGTCCTCTTGTGACCATTTTCTGTCCTTGTCTCTGAAACATTGATTCGCAAAAAAATGTTGGCATTGCAGGGCCGGGTATATCAGACTTAGAGAAGTCATGGGTCAGTTTGAGATTTGGCCAATCTTGTCTAGGGGTATCATATCAATGAAATCGCTTGTCAAACTATAAAGTCGAAGTTGATCCTCGTAGCTAGATCTTTGTATAGATTTTTTAAGTTGATCTCCGTAGCCTGATCTCTGTATAGACTTTTTAAGGAGCCACGGTGTCAACTCAAATTACCGAATAAAGACATGCGTAAAACGGAAGATGATACTTCATTATTTTCACGGAAACACAATCCGCAATGACGTCAATCCACCGAGCTATGGGACGGATACGGACGGAAATCATGATATTGTCAAGTGTTTGCTAGTTTCCATGATTTGAATACCAGACCCCTAGCACAGCCTATCCATACTAATGTTGTAGTGAGACGTGCGTCAATGTACATGGATAATGATGTCTAGACTGTTCCGTCGATTTACCCTTACGACACATATCAAGATGTTTCGGATGTCAAGTACGCTCATAATTCGACAGGATTGTGCAAAAACGTCGTAAGCATTGTATAGACACTTACGATATTTTGCATTAACCCGTCAATGCAGAACGATATAAATTGATTCCACCAGCAACCCCGGAAGAAGGACCATGTTATTGGACAAGCCATTTCGATTCTAGCCCCCAACAATTTCGTTCGTAATGGTGTAATCAGTAAACATATGACATTTGTTTACTTATTTTCCGCGACTACGGCTAGAATTGACGAATCGCGGTTGTCAATCAAACAATCGATAGACCAATCAAATGGTACATTTAGACCGGAAGAGAACTTTGAACTCCAATATTTGTCGACATTTATGAGAATTATTTTCTTGGTTGCCCGTGTGTGACTAAAACGTCGGAACTACAGTTTATTCAAGCTGCAGTTACGACGTTTAGTTCAACAACAAACAATTCTATTTTCTTTCAAGTGACCAACCATGAAATTTGCAAAATAACGCCGTTTAATCTTGTCAGAGCTAAGTGTACAAGGCCAACGATCGGAACATTACGATGGTTGCTATATATGATATATAAGACCACAATACCACGGAAAGACGAAAAATAGGTTATGATTAAGATAGGGACATTAATCAACTAGCGTACCATTGTTAATGCAACACCAGTTAAGGAAAGGTGATGGTTAAGATAAAAGTAAGACGCATTTCACTACCGTAAATAAATTTAACCAATTAATCAAATGCTATCACGTGAAAGCACGCGTGAAATTGCGCATGACGGATACTTCCGTATACTAATATTTTCGTAAACCGCCCCGTAACGTGATAATTGACCATCTAGGGATGGGCGAAAAGTATCGTCTCTGAGTACACTTCGCGGACTGCGGAGGTTGATAAGGGTCGACAATTTTTAACTATTGTCAGATTTTCTGACTCAAGAATTATTTGTCTACCATAACTCATGTTAATTTTCGAAGTACTATCCCTAATTTAGTTTTGATCACCTTTTTGTAGAGTTCCTGTATGGCCCCGTTTTGCGTGCCGGGTCACAAAATTAACCAATTTATTCTCCTATGGTAAATGGGTATTTGTTAAGCGATCACTGTCAAAGGATTGATCAATCCCTAGGCTGGTTGATAATAAATGTCTCAGATTCAACACCTTTATATCGAGATTGACCCTGTCCTGTTTTTAGCTAACCTGAGCACAACGTGCTCAAGGTGAGCTATTGTGATCGGTAATTGTCCGGCGTCCGTCTGTCCGACCGTAAACAATTATTAAAAATTTTCTTCTCCTAAACCATAAGGCCTAGAGCTTTGATATTTAGTACATATCATGACCTATTGACCCTCTGCAGAGGAGTTAAGAAGGAAATGTTTGAAAATCTTCTTCTCCTCCCAAACCATAAGGACTAGAGCTATTATACTTGGTATGTATCATCACCTATTGACCCACTACCAAAAAACTTCAAAGAATTACCGTATTCTGAAAATTAGCCCTTTTCTGTGCGATCCCTGATTTTACAAAGGAATAAAGAAGGAAAGTTGAGAAATTTTCTACTCCCCAACTACGGTATTAGGCCGAGCGCTTTCATATTTAGTATGTATCATCACCTAATGACTCTCTGCAAAATACTCCAAAGAATTACTGTATTCTGAAAATTAGCCCTTTTCTGTGCGATCTCTGATTTCACAAAGGAGTAAACAAATCAAGGTAATTTTGAAAATCTTCTCCCAAACCATAAGGCCTAGAGCTTTTATATTTTGTACATATCATCGCCTATTGACCCTCTACAAAAATACTTCAAAGAATTACCGTTTTCTGAAATTAGCCCTTTTCTTTGCGATCCCTGATTTTACAAAGGAATAAAGAAGGAAATCTTCAATTTTCTTCTTCCAAACTATAACACCTAGAACTTTTATATTTGGTTTGTAACATCACCTATTGACCCTCTGCCCAAATACTAAATTTTTTTACTGTATTCTGAAAATTAGCCCTTTTCTGTGCGATCCCTGATTTTACAAAGGAATAAAGAAGGAAATCCTTGAAAATCTCATTCTCCCAAAACCATAAGGCCTAGAGTTTCAATATTTGGTACATATCATCATCTATTGACCCTCTACCAAATTACTTCAAGAATTACTGTTTTCTGAAAATTAGCCCTTTTCTTTGCGATCCCTAATCTTAGTTAGGAATAAATAATGATATCTTTTAAAACCTTCTCCTCAACCAAATGGCCAAGAGCTTTTATACCTGGTATGTATTGATGTCTATACTTCAAAGCATTACCATATTCAGGAAATTAGTGCTATATGTTGGGATCATCAATATACCTAGGATTAAAAGAGAAATCCTTAAACATCTTCTCCAAAATATTTAGACAGAGGGTTTTGCTATTTTGTTTATATCATAAATCCATGAATCATCATACTCAGGGGAGCGATTTCTGACCATCATGATCCTCTTGTTCAAAATTTATGACCTGCCAAATTTCAAAGGATTTGCAGACATAAAAAGAAAGTGGGTTAATTTTGAAAAATAACCATTCGGTTGGGAAGAAAATATTGTGGAAAAAGAAGAAATTGCTTTTTACAAGCAATTTCTTCTTTTTCTATAATGTTTTCTCGATTAAAATATTAAGGGATTGAACAGGAAATTGTTAAAGGCTCTGTGACCTTTATTGGCAGGTAGAATAGACGAAGATTAGTCTGCGTTTACAATGTATATATGACGGCTGGTCTTTTGCAACGCTCTTTGCTTTTCATTTTATTCAGAGGAGCAATTAATAAAGTTTACGACTGACGATTATTCTCTCTGTGACATCTGTGCATGTTTCTAACGATAGATGTTTGTAATGGACGTTCACTTGTGCCTGGCTCTGGTTACATGTAGTTTCTAGTTTTGTCAATTCGAGGCTCTAGTTCGAAAGGTCAAATCGTGTATTTACTTGAGAAAATTCGAAAATTAACGTTATATTTCACAATAGTTCTCCTCTCATTCAAGATTCACATATTATTGGTCTTCTTCTATGTGTATGAAATCAGAAGACATCGGTTTCGTAGGTCATCTACAGAGAAGTGCGTTAACCCATTCCCTCACAATCAATAAATTTTAGGGTAGAAAAAATTGTGGATAATGAAGAAATTGCTTGTTACAAGCAATTTCTTCATTCTCCACAATGTTTCCCAAAGCTTTCACATTGAGGGGCATTTGAAAGCGTCATTGTGTGGGAATGGGTTAAAAGGTGTTTGATTGTTCTTTCATCATAGGGTTTTCAGAGAGTGTAATCCCACTGGCAGATATAGACGATGTAACAGAGTATCGTTCAGACACACTTTCACTAATCTGACGACTGAAACATAGTTACCGGGCTATGAGGCCTCACCATTTATATCTTGATATTTGTTATTCAGAAATTAAAGTTTGAAAACGGATTGCTTGCCAGAAGGAATTTCTGATGTTCTCTGCTTTAATGTTTTCGAACGGAGATGGAATTTACCTTCCAATGTATAGGCTCTCCTCAATTCTTTTTCCCGTGTTAATGTTTTTCTAGATGTCTATAGAACGAGATTTTGGAATATCTGACCACTAAGGGGTTTTATGGAAGTTCCATTGTTCACAGAAGATGTTATATTTGTAATCATGATATCTATGAATTATGTCATTTTAGATTCTTAAGTGGGTCAATGCACTTGCACAACATGTCCTTATCAAAATGATTTCACATGCACCTTAAAACGGTCACACACCTACGCTGCGTGAACAAAAAACTAGAATTGAGGAAAACTCAAGCGGACACTGCTCACAGATAACGTATGGAATCTTTTAAAACGGTTTAATATACACCAATTTACGCTTAAACCTTCGTGGATTTTGTTGAGCTCGCTTGCGGTGAGCGAGACATAGTTATCACTATGACAAGAAGGTGTATGTGCGTTAGTTAGTACGTCCGTCCGAATTTGTCCGGACAATTACTGCTACATTTTATGGATGGCTTTCAAAATAACTTGGCACAATAATTCTGAGTATATGTGCCATTTGAAAGAATTTTTATCCCCCCGCCGTTTCGGCGAACGGGATATAGTAATGGTCTCCGTCCGTCATTCCGTCATTCCGTCCTTCCGTCACTAAACTTGTCCGGAGCATATCTCTGAAAGTATAATTGCTACCAACTTGAAACTTCATAGGTGGATAGATCTTGTTCAGAAGAAGTGCATTCTACAAGAATCACAACCCTTGCTTGCATAATTTTGGAGTTATTGCCCTTTGTTGTTTTAAAGACCAAGATTTTGTCCGAGGCATCTCTCTGAAAGTATAATAGCTATTAACTTCATAGGTAGATAGATCTCGATGATGAGAAGTGCAGTGCACAAGAACCACAACTCTTGCTTGTATACTTTCGGAGTTATTGCCCTTTGCTGTTTTAAAGACTTGGATTTTGTCCGGGGCATATCTCTGAAAGTATAATAGCTATTAACTTGAAACTTCATAGGTGGATAGATCTCGTTGAGGAGAAGTGCGGTGCACTAGAACGACAATTTTGGAGTTATTGCCCTTTGTTGTTTAAAAGACTAAGATTTTGGGTCAAACACTGCAATTGTGCTTGTCCGGAGGATGATGCCTACAAAACTTTGCGGGCTCGACGGCAGTTGTCCTGGGACAACCATCTAGTGTTGTCATAAAGAACGAAAATCGAAAGCGGAGTTTCCATGAACAGGATTCAATTTCTTTAACCTATTACCAGACGACAAAAAGGAAGGCCGGTCCAAAAGGGGGGAAAAAAAGTTGCAGACAACAATTTCAAGTAAATGAAATTTCACATATTTTGTGAAGCAGTTGAGTTTTATTTTGCAAAAATAAAACGGGTTTTTAATTATTTATTTTAGGTATAATTGCCTAAAATTTCAAAGAAACTTTGTCAATGTTTTATGTTTTAGTTTTTGCATCAATGAGTTTTATAATTATGTTGACAGACAGTAACAATATTGGTTTTGTTACAGCTGGATGTCACCACATATTGGGCTGGGCTATGATAAATTGGAGTTCGATGCATGTTGTCAAACTCCGACAATTGAAGACCCCAAACCAATCAAAGAAATAGCTGTTACCAGGGCTATTGGGAATGAAATTTAACCTACCTACAAACAAAAACCTTTTAAAATCACAATATAGGCATCTGCGTTGTTATTACCAATTGCCAATTATTGTCTATGAGTATTCTTGGTTTAAAAATGTTCATATGTTAATTGGTGCGCGTAGACACATACTCGTTGTTGGATTAAATAAAATTTGGACTTCTATCTGAAATATTCAGGTTATTAAAGATTTAAATGTAAACCCATTCACACACAACAAAAATATCAGACTGGTTCAAAGAGAAAGAAGCTACAGACGACAATTTCAAGCGGATGTTTTTTTTTTTTTTTTTTCGTCTTTTTTGGAACGAAAACATTTTGGATATTGAAGAAATAGCTTTATACGAGAATTTCTTCATTTTCCACAATTAATGTTTTCAAAAGCTTTTTTTCTGGAAAGGCATAAAAAGGAGGGATTTGTGGGAATGGGTTTATTGACCCAACATCAAGAATATGGCGGCAATGTCATCATAACTTTTAGTCTAAATTATCATTGGTTAGATAATTAAGGAAACGAGTTAGTAAAAAAATATTTGTAATAAACATTTCTTCGTTTTTCTCTTAGTGGGTTCTATCCCATTCAATGTGCGTTTACTTGAAAAGGACTTCTATTCTGTAACAGAGCCGTAAACCATTCCATAGAGTGAGTCTTTTCTCGTGTGTTTGTATTAGTCCAATTTTACCAGTTTTCTACCATGTATCATTAAATTACTAGTAGTGATAATTTATCAAACCCGGATTTTATAGAGCTTCAATTTTGTAATTTACAATACAACTATTATTTGCAACCTGTAAATGTATTCACGTGCGTCATCAATAGGGTCCTGTTCCTCCTAAACCTCATGTATTTTGTAAACTACAGCTTTCCATTAATTTACATCTACACACACAAAATCGCGCGTTTATTATTTCTAAATAGCTTTTGGAAAATCGACACCACATCACACACAACCAGATTGAAAAAAAAAAAAAAACAAAAAAAAAAAAACAAATAACCTTGCATTATTCTCATGGGCTCATTCGCACAAATTCAGGCTTTTAGACATATCCACGAAAAGAATGTTTGGAAAACATTGTGGAGAATTATTTTCCACAATGATTTCTTACTCAAAGGACAAAAAAGATAAATAAATGAAATTCCATCAACTATAATTATCATCTGCAACATATTTGAATTTGGACCAGTCTAACATTTGTCGTCTGGCAATTGGTTAAAGTATCTCGCAGAGGTGATTAAAAAACCCAGGGGTAAAAGATTGGAATTCTTTTCCATAAAGATTGCGGAAACCTTTGCACTAGTAAATGTTCAGGAGAAAATGACAAATATTATTACCACTGAAGTTGGTAAAAAAGCCGACACGTATGAACTAGACGAACCACACTATTTAGTATTTGTAGCCGCCGTCATAGCGCAGCTGGTAGCGCATCGGACTATCATTCAAAGGGTCCCGGGTTCGATCCCCGATGGCGGCAATACCCTTTCCGACATTTGTCTACCACCAGTGGGCAGATAATCGTAAGCCTATGTGTGATAGCAGCTGGAGGCTAGGAAAGGGTGTAGTGGTAGTACTGGTGCGAGAAAAACCAGGAATCCATTGTTAGGTGCTCCAGCCGCCGCGATATAACTGTAAGATTGTTAAAAGCGGCGTTAAACCCCATTCAATAAAAATTAGTAATTGTAAAATATATTTCCTTTGGTCATTAATCCTTGTCATGCTGAACTCAGAATAGCCATATTGGAGCATGAGGTATGGGCAAAAATCAGCTTACAAAAACATAAGTGTGGTCTGATCATAGTCTTCACCATCTGTTTGTCCTTTTCAAGCAAGAAGTGTTTATGAAACTAATTTTCAAAAGAAACATTGACTCACAACCAGTGCTTCCAGTGCTTTGATTTTAATGCAATCCGCCGGAAAGGGATTGTTATTCAGCATAACAAGGGTTAATACCATGGAAAGTAAGGAAAAGGTTCATTGTTCTTTAACCCATTCAAATACAACAAATTTTTAGACTTGTCGAAATTTAAACAAAAGCTGCAGACGATTATTTCAAGTTGATGGAATCTATTGTTTTGGGTAGAAAACATTGTGTATAACGAAGAAATTGCCTAATACAAGTAATTTCTTTATTTTCCACAATGTTTTTCCAAAACTTTTTTCTTGAGGGGCGTAAAAAGTAGGGATTGTTAGGTAATGGATTAATTCTTTTCAGGAGACAAATGAGTTGATTTATTTAAGATGTAAGAAACTGTTTATAATCGATTTGAAATATATGCCGAATCACACATAAATGTGACGGGAACAGCTAGACTGTACTTTACTGTCCGGTTACTTGGTTGAAAAGATTAGTCCTGTTTTTACTGTTTAGCTGCAAGATTTTTAAGGACCACATTTTCTTTGCTTACATACAAATTCAAACTTTTAGGTTGGACCAGTCAGAGATTTAGTTGTCTAGTAACAGGCCATTTGACAATAAAGTTTGAAAGACTGGCCCTTCTAATGCTATAGAGCTTAGTTTATCAAGTGCCCTTTATATTGAGTTTCCTAGTGAATCAAGAGAATGTCTTCCTCATGAATATGGCTAGGTGTTGCTAGTTTTTGATGTGCATTGTTTGTATTTTTCCTCAGTTATGATGTTCATGTATTTTTAGCTCACGAAGTGCTCTAGGTGAGCTATTCTGATCGTTCATTGTCCGGCGTTCGGCCATCGATCCGTCTGTCCGTTCACAATTTAAAAAAAAAAATCTTCTCCTCTTAAACAACCATGGAACTTCAACAAAACTTCACAGAAATGATCCTTAGGTCATGCTCTTTCAAAATACTTCAAAGAATTATAATCTATGAAGAACTTTGGTTGCCATGGCAAACGAGTCAAAAACTTTAAAAAAATCTTCTTCTCCAAAGCCATATGGCCTAGAGCTTTTATATTTGGTATAAATCATCAACTATTGACCCTCTACCAAAAATATTCAACGAATTACCGTATCATGAAAATTAGCCATTTTACATGTTATCCCTGAATCTATATAAAAATAAAGAAAGAAAACTTTAAAAATCTTCTTCTCCGAAACCATAAGCCCTAGAGCTTTGATATTTGGTATACATCATCATCTATCGACCCTACTAAAATACTTCAAAGATTTACCGTATTTTGAAGATAAGCCCTTTCCCGTGTGATCTCTATTTTTATATAGAAATAAGGAAGGGGATCTTTAAAAATCTTCTCCCAAACCATAAGGAATAACGCTTTGATATTTTGAATAAATCATCATCTATCGACCCTCTGCTAAAATAGTTCAAAGAATTACCGTATCTTTAGAATTCGCCCTATTCTGTGATCCCTAATTTTACATAGAAATAAAGAATGAAATATTCAAAATCGTCTCCCAAACCATAAGAGCTTTGATATTAGGTGTGTAATAATTGACCCTATACCAAAATACTTCATAGATTTACCATATTCTGAAAAAAGTCCTTTTCTGTGAAATCACAGATTTTAGAAAGGAATAAAGAAGGATATCATAAATAATTTTCTCCTTCTTAACCCGTTAGGCCTAGAGCTTAGATATTTGGTATGTATCAATGCCTATTGACTCTCTCCTAAATACCAGAGTTATTGTACTCTTGAAATTAGCTCAATATGGTTGAATCTTCACTATACATAGGATTACAGGAGAAAATCTTTAAAAATTCTTCGTCTCCAAAATAATTAGGTGTAGGGCTTTAATATTCTGTATATATCATAAAGCATCGAGCCATCATACTCAGGGGAGTGATATAGGACCATTATGGCCCTCTTCTTTAGCTTGTAACCCAGTTAGGGGCGGGAGTCGATAATAAAACTTTGAAAACTATTTCAGAGAGAAATGGGGTACCGGGATAGTCGTATTTGCATGATCCTAAAACATACGAAAACATCTGTTCTTTTTCATTAGTGGGAAATAATTAAGGCAATATATTTTATTAGATACAACATTAATAGATATTTTCCTCCTCTTTTATCATTTTAGGTTTCAAGAACTAAAAGCAATCAAATGAAAGTTGTTGTTATAAGATGAAACAATGTGGGACCGATCCAAGTTGAAATAAGTTGCAGACTACGTATATAACTAACCTCTAAGGAAAGAAACATTGCGAGGCATAGAGAAATTGTTTATTGCAAGCAGATTCTCCTTGTTCAATTATACTTTCCTAATTTAATCCTTTTAGAGCGTATACAAATGTGAGATGGTGATAAAATAATGCAGACGGTTTTTCTGTCGATTCCGACTTTCAAGTTTTTTTATTTTATTTTTTTTACCAATTAGATTCGTACCCTACCTTTTTCAAGTGTCGAGGCTTTGCTTTCTACCAGTCACATTCACGTTTCTTCCCATAACATTGAAATTTTCAGTGATGTGTTGTCTTTGATCTTTTCTTTCGTCTTGTGTGGATGTTCAATATGGTATTTTCGCATTTCTTCCGCGTTTTAGTCCAGTTTATATAACCTTTGTCACTTACCAATTGGTATATAATCGTATGAGCAGCTGTAGGCTGTCGTGGTAATACTGAGAAATACTAAGGATCCATGGTTAGGTTCTCAAGTCGCCGCGATATGACTGAAATACTTCTAAAAGTGGCGTAAAAGCCCATTCAAACAAACAAAGTAAGTAGATTATCAGACAATCAAGTTCTAGACTGCTCCAAACTGAATGAAGTTGCTGACGATAATTAAAAGCAAACACGATTTGAGAAGGGGGGGGGGGAGAGAAAACTTTAGAGAAAAAGGAGATTTTCCATGCCACAAGCACTTTCATTTTTTCCAAAGCTATTTATTTCAGTGTATTAATTTGTGAGATTGCAAGATAATGGACCGATTCACTTTTCTAATACCATATATATCTTTACTATTAATCTTAACACAAGATGAACTCTAAATATGTTCTAAAAAAGGAAAGTTCTAGATGATCTATACGGAAGGTCAAAGATGTGTGTCACTAGATGGCGATATCGAATCTTCACGTTCAAAACAAGTACACTTGTAATTATCATGTATTTAGTAGAAAACTTGAACTTGATCATAAGTTAATGAGTATAGGAATGATTCAGTAAGTCAACCAACCACAACTCTTAACCCATTGCCAATCGGCAAAAATATTGACTTGTCCATATTTAAAGAAGTTGCAGACGATTTAGAAATGCCTGTAATGTAAAGGAAATGAGGTGAAATATGTGAGAAATGAAGAAATTGCTGTTTAACCCATTCTCACATTCCCGCGTTGGAGAAAAATACCTAAGGAAACATTGTGAAATAAGGAGAAATTGCTTGTAACAAGCAATTTCTCAGTTTATCAAGATGTTTTCTCTCTCACATGGCCCTTATTTTCCGATTTCAACCAACTTTTTATCGTCTGCAACCTCTTTCAATTTAGAAGAGTCCAAAATTTTGTTGATTGTGAATGGGTTAAAGGCAAATTCCCTTTTTCTCACAATGTGCATTATCATAGACGTCAATGGAAGGATTAAGTTATTGTGGGTTAGATTTAGAAATTTTGAAATAAAACCAAGAGAATATCATACTTCATACTGAATAACGATGCGTCTGTATAACTCGACTGTCCTGGGGTATGTCTATATCCTTGATGTCGTTAGCCTCGTCGTTGTTTCTGAAAATTTTAACATTTTGTAATATATCTGATTTTGCTGAACACATTTACTTAGAACTCGGAATATGTTCATTATCAAAACAGCAATTTATACTTGCAAGGGGGATACCTCTAAATGCTCTTTGAACGAGTTATGTCCCTTTTTTGGCTTGGAGGGTTTTTCCCGAATATCAAGAACTTGAACAACAAAGCGTTGGCATTCCAATGCGGTGCCCTTGTTTAAAGCATGTTTTGTTTCTTCGGTGTAAGGATTGTCAAGTATAATCTTTAAGACCTCCCGCCTGCTAGCGTGATATCCGCATATGGTACAAACTCTCCCAAAAATGGTTTACCCTTTTTTCTACTTGAGAAACTATACGTGCCCTTTAATGAGAATTGACCGATCGCGATGGCGATCAAGTTATCAACAGACATATCAAATTATTTACTCAGCCCGGAATAGAGCTTTGTACTCCGACAATGGCCGCCATTTTTGTGAAACTTTTTTTGTTTCTTTGACGACTTATTCAAGAAAGATCAATATATAATCCGTTAATCCACTGAAAACAAATTACTTCTTGTTATGCGTAAGTCTTTTAAGTTCGGCTCAATTTTTGGTCCTCTACCGGCGAAAGCCGAAGGGGACTATAGGTTTGCACTCCGTCTGTCTGTCAGTCTGCCCGTCTGTCCGTCCGTCCGTCCATCCGTCCGTCTGTCAGTCCGGACATATCAGTTTTCCGGACTTTTTTTCTTAACCCTCAGAGATATTGAGCTGATTTTTAATATGTTAGTCCGCACTAATGAGTTACAGAACAAGTTTAAGTTTGGTTCCGGTCCATTGATTTTTGAGGAAGATATGGATTCTGGATTTAGAAAATTACCAGGAAATTTCTGTTTTCGGACTTTTTTTCTTTACTCTCAGAGATATTGAGCTGATTTTTTATGTGAGTCTGTATCTATTAGTTGCAGAACAAGTTTGAGTTTGGTTCTGGGTTCTGATTTTTGGTATGTGAGTCTGTATCAATTATTTGCAGAACAAGTTTAAGTTTGGTTCCGGTCCATTGATTTTTGAGGAAGATATGGATTCTGGATTTAGAAAATTACCAGGAAATTTCAGTTTTCCGGACTTTAATTCTTTACCCTCAGAGATATTGAGCTGATTTTTTATGTGAGTCTGTATCTATTAGTTGCAGAACAAGTTTGAGTTTGGTTCTGGGCCAATGATTTTTTAGGAAGATATGGATGCCGGACTTAAAAAAATACCAGGAAATTAAGTTTTCCGGACTTTTTTTCTAAACCCTCGAGGATAATGAGCTGATTTTTGGTCTTCGAGTCCATATCAATGAGTTACAGAACAAGTTGAAGTTTAGTTCCGGTCCATTGATTTTTGAGGAAGATACGGATGCTTGACTTATTAAATTATCAGGAAAGTTCAATTTTCCGGATTTTTTTTCTAAACCCTTTGTGATATGATGGAGCTTTTTGTTATATGAGTCAATATTAATAAGTTACAGAACAAGTGTAAGTTTTGTCCCGGTCCATTGATTTTTGAGGAAAATATGGATGCTAGACTTGGGAAATTACAGTTTTTCCAGACTTTGTTCTTAACACTTGCAGGTATTGAGCTGATTTTTGATAAGTGAGTCAGCATTGATGAGTTACAGAACGAGTTCAAGTTCTGTTCCAGTCCATTGATTTTTGAGCAAAGATATGGATGCTTTTGTAAAATAAGTTACATATTAATAATATTGAGTTTAATTGCAGTCCATTGCCTTTCCAAGGCTTGTAAAGGATGTTAGGGTGGTACTTGTGAGAGAGATACCAGGAATACATTGTAAGGTGTTCCAGCCACTGTTATATTGACTTCACAAATTGTTAAAAGTGGTTGCATGAAGTGATCAAGGCAAAATATTTTGATAACCAAAAAGCATTCATAATCCTAGACAGAAAAAACCGGTATTTCATATCGATCAACCGGAAACAAGTTCTCACGCATTTCCGCTCATTTCCACGCATGCTCATAAACTTCAAGTGAAAGTCTATGTGATCGCCTCCATCTTGTTTCATCGCTGATGAAGAAAAAAACTTACTTGCTAAATGCCAACAGCCTCTTTTAAGTCATGAATATCCAGGAAAATGGTTCAAAACTTTGACTTAATATTTCCATAGTAAATTGTCTAATGAATTGTCAAAATGAGAGAAATAATTTCCTTGCGTTTCAAGATACAATCTAGGCCAGTGGACAGTGGAGTTAGCGAATACATGTAAACTGTCTGTTTGTGTTTTGACCTGGCAGGGCTGAGCAAATTTACACCCCGTTTACACAGTATATGTAACTAGTTACAACCTGTTATAGCCGCGATTCAAGCGCCTAAATAAATACCTTTACCTCTCGAATTCGACTAAATCTTTGAAACGGACATGTAGTACTTCAATTGTGATAATAATATGCTCAACGAAAAAAAAAATTGAATGTTAGCTTTAATTTCTTTACCATTTATCACTTAATTCTTTACCACAGAACCACAAATTTTCACGCACTTAAGAAGAAAACGATATGATTAAATCAAAATAGCGATTTCGGTAAACAGTAAGGGGCCATGCTTAATTGAGTAGGGTTTAACGCAACTTTTAATAGTATTTCAGTTATATCGGGGCGGCTGGAGCCCCTAACCATGGATTCCTGGTAGTTCACACACCAGTACTACCACTACATCCTTATCGAGCCTCCAGCTGCTCCTCCTTCTTACGATTTACTTAGTCATATTGATGAAACATGCTATCATCATTGAGCGCGGATACTGATAAGCCAGCAAAACCGCTCTCAGGGCTTTCAGTCCTTTGATTTATGTTTGTGTGTATGAGTGTGCGTTTAAGAATTGCTCATAAAATCTGATACAACTGTAATATTTTGGAGGGGTAGTAATCCCTTTACCACCCAATAAATATACCGCTCTAGGGATATATATAAAGTCGATAGGGGACTTGGTATTGCCATGAAATACTTCAGAATGCTTGTTTACTTCTGAGACTTATGTCACATGATAGATCACAATCTTTTGAATATTTGTTCGTCTAAGATATTAAAGTGACTTAACCAAACGTAAATCGTCGAGGTCTATTGAAGGTATAAGGAATGGCAGAGTAGTGTTCCGAATAGTAACGATGATTACCGATAACGGCCGACTTTTCGTCGTTTTTGACTCGATTTAACCTATTCGAACATATTCCCTCATTTTTACGCCCGTCAAGAAAAAAGCCTTGAAAAATATTGTGGACAATGAAGAAACTGCTTGTAGCAAGCCATTTCTTAAATGTCCACAACGTTTTCTACCCCAAAAGACCGTGACGACTTTTTCAATTTCACCAACTTGAAATTGTTGTCTGTAACTTCTCTCAATTTGGACAAGTCTAAAATTTTGTCATGTGGTAATGGGTTAAACGTCTCAATATCTATCTTTTATGTCCAATTATCTACAACCGATCCACGATTGACCATCCTCACTTGCTTAGACTAAAGTTACGTCCCCCCCCTCTTTCTACAATTATACAGGCTTACTGCCAGAAGCCCGTATGTTTGACCTACCAACCTTAGAATGGCATTAGTAACCTGAACGTTAATCTAGCCTGTTATTATTGTACGTCCAAAGAAAATTAGGCTAGAGATTAATCCGCTTTTCAACATTTTTGTACGGATTACTGTCAGCCGGCTTGTTTCATCTGGCAATAATCCACCAACATAGTTACCGTAGTACAAAAAAATTAGAACCTTGCGAAGGTTACTGTATTAGACTCATCGAGTATGTATTGATCCTTGGTTCGAATCTCGCTTGCGTCTCTGCTAACAAAAGCTGCGATAGTAAACTAGGTATTTCTGGGCCGATAGGTAGTAGAGTCCGTACGTTGAGGTCTTGGTATATGTGGTCCACTTTGCGAAAAAATAAATATATTCGGAACTGAATTAGCCTCTTTACGAAAATTATTCTTGTCCAATTTGAAACAGGTGACAATTTAAAGTGAAATTACTGAAAATTTTACTATCCTATAGGGTAGAAAATATGGTTGGAAAAGCTTGTTACAAGCAATTTCTTCTTTCTCCTCAAGTATAAGATCATGCGGACGTAAAAAGCAGGGATTGTATGCACATAGTGTCAACGGACGATCAAAATATCGAAAATACAGATTAGATAAATCTCTATGACATATTGGTCGTCCGTTGACAATATATGTAAAAGTAATATATCCAGCAGAGGTAGATTATAGCGAGGATTGTCAATACATATGAATAGCATAAAATGGCTCATCTAGAAAATGTACAAGTAACGAAAAATTCCTTGCAGTCAGATCAGTGTTCGTATTTTCACCCTTCCCACAAGGCCTTTTTCCCTCTAGGATCATATGAATGAAATATTAATTAACCTTAACAACTGTCTGAAAGAGTGATAGTTAGACTCTAATCCTGATTCAGAATGAAATGGCATTTTGTTTGCTACTCGGAGCGCAAAAAGACGACACCTTGGAAGTAGACCTGAGGTATTTCTGCCAGGAGTTCGCCGCCGTGAAAGCGCAGTCGGTAGTGCATCAGACTCCCAGTCTTCAATAATGGAATGTTATGGGTTCGATCCCCGGCGGCTGAACATGAATCCATTGTTAGGTGCTCCAGTCGCCGCGATATGACTGATATACTGTTAAAAGTGACATTAAACCCATTCAATCAATCAATCAATCAATCAACTGTTGGAGTTCACAAGCTGATCAGTGTTTACTTATTTGATCTAAAATGATTTATTACACAACCATTCATTTCATTATTAAGTAATAAGCATGACTGACCTGTGCTTGGTCTTGATCACTTGTAAATAAAAGTATTTCAATGATTGACTTGGTAGATCTAATTTTTCTTGGCAGATCTCATTTTTACTCTTTCTTGAACAAAGAGTTCTTTAGAATGGGATAATGATAATAATAATGTCTTCGTTTAGAGAAAGTAACATGTTAAAACAAATATGAACAAATCTTATTTTCAACATGGCCTTCATATCAACATAATTATAAACAACTGGAAAAAAAGAAAGAAGAAGAAAAAACTATTTTCTCCTCTCTCTCTCTCTCTCTCTGTCTGTCTGCCCCCCCCCCTCTCTCTCTCCATTTCACATATTTTTAACTATTAGAGTTTGCTCGGTTTATCATTGACAAGCACGGCCTGTCATTGAATTGTGTAAAACATATGGTAAACTCTATGGTTGGGATTTGTGATAGTCTTCGATTGTTCTGCTCATACAACAATCCATCCGTCCATCCATCCAACACGTCGTCCATAACAAGTGATAATACGGGATTGTGAATCAGTCAAATCGTTCATTTATACCTTATATGGGTGAAGTTGACATTTAGGCCATGTATTTTATAGGTTTAGCAACTGAAACGCTGTAACTATAGCTTATAGCTATACCACCACCTACGAAGATGAGAGTGTATAATGGTTTTACCATGTCTGTCCGTTCATCTGTATGTCCGTAGACTTTTCGATTCCGTGCTATAACTAATTTTGATCTACAACCATGAAACTCCATACAATTATTGCCAATGATCAATGGCAGTGGCCTTTTGTTTTTTGGCTACGTAGGTCAAAGGTCTACAGTGCTACTTGAGTGACAAAATGATGATAGGGTAATCAGTCCGCTTTGACAATTCAAGTTAAAGCTGTAGTTACAAAGTTTTTGCCCCACACAACGATCGGAATTTTTTCATAACTATATATCTAAAAGAAAGTCGTTAGATACCTTAACCTAACTTCCCTATCGTAGGTGTGTAGGCGTGGCTAGCGATCTGTCCATTGCATCAGTTTTGTATGATTAAAATGGATATGACTACTAACTGATAAGATGTTCCTAAATATGGTCAGGTTGAATAATACAAGTGACCCGTTTTAATGAAAAATAGGAAAGGCACGTGTTCAAGAATTACCCCCCCCCCCCCCCCCAAGTAAAAAACAAAATAAACAATCAGCAAACATTTGGGGAGGGGTTCAAATAAACAAACAATGTACATATATCTGCCGTATTTTGTAATAGTTAAAACTTCAAACAGCGAACCGTGGTCTATAAATATTACATTTGTAACAGTCAAGGTAAGTGACGCGATATTCGTCTGATTTGCATACATAATTATGTAAATATAAATATAAGATCTCGGTAAGTGGGTCACGCGCTAAATGGTACGTTTCTTAATAATATTCGCATGTCTACATAACGCATGTTTCACACATTAATTTTGTATTCGGGAACATACGATAAAAACAATGGAATAACAATTATCTTGATTATTCCGACCAATGTAATAATTATCTTAGATTGGTTTTGTGAAGGAAAAAAAAAAAAAAAAAAACCACACACACAAAAACAAAGGGTCGGGCCTAGATCCAAGTCCAAATTTTACAGTTAGAAACATAACTTGATTCGAAAATTGATTTTTCTATGTTCTATGTTTATTTCAATGCGTAAACGACTACATTTTAGAATATTTACTGATTACTTATGAAACTAAGACAATCCCAAGAACATTGTGATCAGACGTCATGGATGCGAAGGCTGGTCTATGTCTTAACTTAGCATTCGTCTGGAATTGTTAGGGTAAGTCATAAGTAAAGACTATAAAAATTTAGGAAATTAAAAGTTTGCGGAGCTGCCTTATTCTCCGATCCAAGCCGATAACATTTTAAAGCACTATTAGGTTATGACAAAATTAAAGGCTCTCCCAAGTTAACGGAGTTACAGAAGACAGTTTAGTTGAGAATATATTATTATCATTATTATAGAATAAGTTCTAGGATAGAAATATTGTGGATAATGAAGAAATAGCTTGTAACGATGTTCTCAAGTTATTATTTTCCAAGAGGGGTATAAAAACCGGGACTTTGTGGCAATCGAATTATATGAAGAAGTGACTCTGTCGTAAGGAATCTCTTTGTGAAAAGCTATAACTGGAGTATTCATCGTAGTGTTTATGAGGTATTATGAGGCGTTTTGCCATTTGAAATTGTTAACATTATCTGCATGACACAAAATTATAAATTTGTGTTTGGACCATTTGGTTGAGTTTTTCCCAAATACAAGGGCTACAGAAAGGCCGATTAACTAACAACCTTGTGTTTCCTTAACAATTTGTTGGAAGAAGTGGTTATTGAATATAAATGCAATACTAAAAATGAATTGATTAGAAATATTTCGAAGAAATTTACATATAAATGACCAATGACTGAACATGACTGACAATCAAATGTTGTTGGACAAGAAGTTGGACAAGAAATAATTACATCGTTTTTTATAGACAAAACTTCTTAACTACTGATTCCAAAAGCTGGATATGGAGTTCTGTAGCCCATTGACCACATACCAAGTCTGCAAACTAGAGTAGGACTTCTTCCAAATTGCGTCAGGTTTTAAAGACTCAAAGTCACGTTAACTAGGTTTCATATTTCACAACACATGACTAACCGATTAAAATATAAACAATGCGATTTCATCATACTCCTTAATGACCTTTGTGTTTGAGCCAATAAAAAAGGTATGAGCGTTAACATAGGTCTATATGTCCACGCATCGAACGTTTTACCTCTGTCTGCAAACAGCGCAGTTGGTAGCGCGTCGGACTCTAAACCATGAGGTCCCTAGTTCGATCCCTGGTCTCGGCAAATATCTTCTCCGACATTGTGTAGATAATCGTAAACCTGATGCGATGAGGCTGGAGGCTCAAAAAATGTGCAGCAGTAGTACTGGTGTGATTAATAACAGGAATCCATGATAAGATGCTGCAGCCGCCGTGATATGTCTGAAATACTGTTAAAAATGGCGTTAAACTCAATACATACAACCAAACAGTCTTCATACCCGTCTATCCGCCTTACAAAACGCAAATAATACATTTTATGTACATTTTGTAGTTTCCTGTTCCTTTTAAAAGTAATAGAATGAAGAGATGAGTTGTTTCTATTTGCTTCGTTGGTATCTTTCCCAGTTACACATATATATTGAGAATAAGCTGAATTGATCAATCGCTGTCCCTGCCTACTGACTCCTTTGGTCCCGCCTATTGACTCCGACAGGAAGTTCCTCTTCGATTTATTGTCTCTCTCGCCAATGGGTGGTTAATCGTAAACCTAAGTGGGATAGCAGCTGGAGGCTAGGAAAGGATATAGTGATAGTACTGCTGTGAGAAATACCAGGAATCCATTGTTAGGTGCTCCAGCCGCCGCGATATGACTGAAATACTGTTAAAAGCGGTGTTAAACCCCATTCAATCAATCAATCCTCTTCGATTTTAACAGCGTTATTTTGTACAATTTATAGCCAGTGGCATGTTACACATAAGTAGAATGGTTGGTTGGCGACCTTAATGTCGTAACTACAACTTGAATAAGCTGTAGTAACGACGTTTAAGTCGCCAATCCAAGAAAAAAATATTCACCAAAATTGCGGCCAGTGTTGGAGTTCAAACTTCCACTCTAAAAGAATGATTTCATTGGTTGACTGATTATTTAATTGTCATCCACGATTGGTCAATTAAAGTAAAATTGTGTTTATTCACACTCGCACTTCAAAAAGTAAATTCTTACATTGTAGCTCAGCGCAGCACGATGTCTGTCGTTCGTCTCAGCATTTCTACTCTAGCGGACATGGTATCAACCCATTCATTTATACCGGAAGAGAACTTGTGTTCCAACATTTATGTGAAGTGATTTTCTTGGTTTGGCAACTTAAACGTCGTACCTAGAGCTATTTGTCTTAAACAAATCTTGGATGTGTTCAAAATCAGATGGCGGGGGCTTTGGGTGTCAAATCCTTTATTCTTAGAAACTCATTTCGGTTAGGTTATCACAGTTCTGCTTATTCACCGGTTAGCGATTTAGGGCCAATATGATCATTTTGTTTACATGTTAAAAATGTGTTGATGGTTTTTTTTTAATGATTTTTTTTTATTTCAACTGAATTAATCATTCTAATGTAAATATTGTAAGGTAGTCAGGAGTAGTTCATTTTTAAATACCCGTATCTGAAGTGTGTTAATAGGATTTAGGCACGTCTGTTGGTTATTATCAATAAATATTCAATTTAATTTTGAGTAAGTTAATTTTGTTAGATAAATAGATAGATAGAGAGATAGATAGATAAATAGATTCTTTGAAATTTTGAAATGCGCAAAAATTGGGGCGTGGTAGGGCGGAGCTTATCAGACTTGGAAAAATCGTGAAACACCTTTTTAAAAAACTCCTCCTGAACCACCGGACAAATTAAGAACAGACTTGGTAGGAATGTTCCTTGGATGACACTTTACAACTTGTGCGTGAAAATTTGATTTCTCGAAATAATTAGGGCATGCAAGGGTTGAGCTTATCAAACTTATAGATATCATGAACTACTTTTAGAAAAATCTTCTCCTCCTGACCAAGCATGGTAGGAATCTTCCTTCAGTGCTCCCTTACAAATCATGTTAGTGAAAACTTGATTTGCGAAAAAAATGGGGGCGTATTAAGCTCAACTTAGAGAAATCTTTAAATGATATTGTATAATCTCCTCCTAATAAATCATCGGGGCGATTTTGACTAAACTTGTCAAGAATGTACCTTTCGCAACTCTTTTTTTTAAAAAACTTGTTCATGAAATTCTGATTTGTAAATAAATGGGGGCGTGGCAGAATTGGATTATCAGACTTGAAATGATTCTTTAAAATCTTTACTAAATAACTTGGCAAATTTAGACTAAACTTGGCTGGATTTTTTAAGTTGATGATGGCAGTAATGTTCCTTGGGTGACCCTCCTCAAAGTTGTTCGCAAAATTTAAATTGACCCCCAAATATGGGCGTGGCAGGGTGGGGCAGTTTTGACTTTGAAATCTTTAAACATCTTCTCCTCAGTAACCATTGGGCCAATTTTAACCAAACCTGGCATGGGTGTTCCTTTGGTGACCCTTTTCAAAAGCTTTTCGGGGATTTTTGATTTACGCCCAAATATGGGCGTTGCAGGCCGGGCAGTTTAAGACTTGGAAATCATTAAACATCTTCTCCTCGGTAACCATTCAAAAGGTTGTTCGATTGACCCCAAATTATGGGGGTGTTAGGGCGTGGCTGTTTTTGACTGAAATCTTGCAATATCTTGTTCTCAGTAACCATTTGACCAATTTCAACCAAATTCGGCATGAATTTCCCTAACCCTTCTCAAAAGTTTTTCCCGAAAATTTGATGCCCAATTACGGGCGGGACAGGACGAGGCAGTTTTTGACGTTGAAATCTTTAAACATCTTCTCCTCGGTAACCATCGGGGCAATTTCAACCAAACTTGGAATGAATGTTCCTTGATTTACGCCCAAATATGGGCTTGGAAGGGTGGGGCAGTTTTTGACTTTGAAATCTTTAAATATCTCCTCAGTAGCCATTCGGCCAAATTCAACCAAACTTGGCAAGAATTTTCCTTGTGTGAACCTTTTCAAAAGTTGTTTGTAAAAATTTGATAAACGTCCAAATATTGGCGTGGCAGGGCGTGGCTGTTGTTTTCTCAGTAACCATTGGGCCAATTTGAACCAAACTTGGCATAATGTTCCTTTGGTTACCCCTTTCAAAATTTGTTCGCGAAATTTGGATTGACAACCAATTATTGAAGTGGCAGGGCGTGGCTGGTTTTGACTTTGAAATCTTTAATGTCACAGCTCAAGGTCAAACCTGTGTTCTTGCAAGTTTTTTTTTCTTTTTTTTCTTTTTTTTTTCAGTCATCTAAAATTAGTCAGGTGAGCGATGTCAGGGCCATTCTGGCCCTCTTGTTATTTTAATTGGCGACCAAAACATTGTAAATACATACTGATTATAGCTCGATTATAGCTGTATTTAGGATATTTGTTATACGTTTTTACAAGGAAATCAGAGTCTTGCTTCTCCAACTTTTCTAGGAATGGACATACCTACTTACGCGCGAGACTACATGGACACGTGTCATCAGCAGGTGCTGCGTTCGGGATTCGAATTCCGGATATTATTTGTAGTCCGGCTTTATATCCTTGGACCTCTGAATCGTCTGAACGAACGATTTCTTCATTTCACTAAATATCTCCACCATAAAGGACACCAACTGTTCAAATGACCTTTATTTCAATTCTCATCTGCCATTTACTTTGGTCATAACGAAATTGTACATGGTCGTAAGTTAGAAGATAAAAAAATCCCCAATTTTGTAAAATGCCCCATGATTGGCTAATAAACACCAACCAATCATTCGCAATCCGCGATTGTGGTTTACAATTTCTCGATTGCACTACTCAAAAAATTCCGGTAATTTACAACCTTTTCGATTGCTTTATGCAATTTTAGAGTGTTTTCCTTCTTTTTATATTAATTCTCTGTATTTTCCCTTACAGTAAAACTGTGCGTTAGCGGTCACAATTTAAATATAGCTTAAAAAGATTTGAGTTTTAATCAAATAATTTCAGTAATTAGAGCTATCCGAATTCGATTTGTCGACCCTGATGTGATAATCTGCAAAATGAGTACTTGTGAATGAAACTTTGTGGGAAAAGAGGTTGGATACATGGGGTATAGGCTACATGTTTGCAGGGGATTTTGATTTTCATGGTGACTAACGTTATCCTTGGGTTAAGAAAAAGAATGATACTTTATGGAACAGACAACGTTCAGGGTGATTAAACAATGGCGAGCTCTTGTAATCCGTTTTTTTTTTTGCACTTTCTAACGTTAGCGTATTATGTTGCCCTGAGCACAGGGCTTGTCTGCCTGCATAGTATGCACTGTCTGACCAGAATCATTCTTTTCACACATCCCTAATAGTCCTTTTTCTTGTTATTGGTAAGGGTAACCAAAATTTCATATATTCGGTTACAAAAAAACAGAGATTTCATGGAAGAAATATATGAAAATTGATACCACAAATCGGTTTATCTTCACCATGGTTTTTTATGATATAGAAACCATAAGGACAAAACGAAGAATACAGGAACTTGATAAGATGATACGGATATTATTGTTTAGAGTAAACAAATACTTATAACAATGAGGAGGTTTTTCCGTCATGAATTATACCATTGCCATTACAATATGACCCAATTTCAAATACATCCCAGACGAAAAGTTCAATTTGATGGGTTTTTTTTTTAATGTCTTTTAAACATGGGAACAATATCGTAGTAATGAAAAATAGGTTTTTAATAATCAAATTCTTGTTTTTTTCACAATTTTCCCCTGCTTTTGTCTTGGTGTATGTAAAATTGTTGGATTGTGCCATGCCAAACGCCGTAAAACATGACCGTGTTCAGTAGAGGGAAATTTAGGTAATGTTCTAGAAATTTCTCATGATAAGTATGATTCAAGTGAATACCAGGTTTTATTTTGACATAATGATTTTCGAAAGTAGTGACCTGCAGCACGGTTTTAGATAGCCATGACTTCTTGCACGACGGTTCTCTTTTTTCATCTCTTATCATCAACTCGTGTACAAAGTTCTAGTTCTTTATTCCAGACTTACGACGCATGTGTAGCAAAGTTTGAGTAATATTATAGAAATATGTTACTTTTAATACACGGAAAAATGAGTTATGTTTTATTTGGAAGCATATAATCACCGCATAGAATCGCTCGTTCTTCCGCCAAATAAAAGGAAAACGGGGTAAAACTTTTTGGTATAGACATACATTTCGACGACTTCATTGCACTGACCTGCACATCGTTGAATAAAATAATAAAATCCTTTGAAAACCCTCTGTCTCAGAAAGCACTGAGTTGATTTGCATGAATATTTGCACGACTATTTCTTGGATGGAAAACAAACAGATCCTTTCAAAAAATTTGTATAGTTTATTTACATAGCTTTTTTGCACGGCCTATCGGTATTAAAAAAAAACAACTAATTTTCACTATATGTAAAATGGGAAATTCTTTATGAAATAAATTTAGAAAGATTTCAGTTGATCAACTGAATTTATTGTCCGTCTTAGAAGAATTCATATCTTAAATTGTTCTTCTTTGTGGCAAGGAATTATCCCGGTAGAGGAGCAGATTAAGAGACTCAGTGAAATCATCACGCCAAGTCATAGCTAGTTTGATAGATACAAGGTACTCAACTAAACCAGTAGAGACTGTATAGCCATTGCGTATCAATCGGGCGACCCTTTCTCTTTCTTATTCGCAAAGTCGCGACAGAACAAATGTTACAATTTGAGAACATTCTGTTTCCAAATCTTTTTCTTTTAATTCTCTGTAAGGATGAGAAAAAAGTTGTTTCTCTAGAATTTCTTCAGTCCACGACAGTCCTGTAATTGCTAACAACATTTACATGGAGGCGTTCAGAGACTAAACGGAGACAACCAAGTAATGAGTGCAACAAATAGAACGCCGTTTTCCGGGCAAATCTGGATCTTTGCCAAGAAAACAATCTCTCTCGTAATTGCATCATATTGCACGGCGCCTACGTCCCAATTGAGGTTCAATATTATTCTTGTCTGTCTAAAAATAGAATCTCTGTTAGACAATCGATTTGTTTCCTCTGATATTGCGCACTTTCTTCCTGGAAAAAGTACCGAGTCGTGAAAGAATAGGTGTATAAACCTAGCTGTGATTCTTACCGAAAATTCGTGAGCAGTCTTCTTTGATATTGGACTTATTCAAAGTAATAAACTTTTTTTTAAAGAAAGGGAAACTTTTTGCAGGGTTTTAGACAATATCTGTTTATATTCGAAATGGGAGAAAGAGAAAAAAAGAAAAGGGACTGTTCTAAAGTATGTTGCATTTAATTCTAGCATTTAATAACTTAACCTTCCGAACTAGACCAAAGATATTAACTTTTATTGAGATAAATAGTTCATGACGTATTTACTTAGGCACAGTTGGAAGTATTTTGTCAAAAATATGTAAGTGAAATTATGCTTATGAAAACTATTTTGAAAACTTTAAAAGATTGATGATAAAGACAAATTTTACTTATAATTGATAATTTTTCACATAACTTTTCTCCTTAGAACATCTTGGATATCATTAAATGTGGTCAAACACTTGCTTACTTGGTCAAATCTTTCGTTAGTTGTAAATGCAGTTATTTTTTTTCTCGGTGAGGAACAAGTTCACTTCTGGGAAAGATTAGTCACCTTAGAATGCTTGCAGTCAAAATATTTGCAGTCATTGACTGAAGGTGAGCGTTGTAATACCGATGGCCCTCTTGTTATTGGTTCCCTCATAGACAGACAGAGCAGGAATGCTTTTGAGCCTTACTGGACTCTTACTGGACTGAAGCTAACGAAAATTTAAAAAAAATCAAAAGCGTTCGCCTTTTTCCGTAATTCGACAACTTTGTATAAATATGTATTAAAGAAAAGATTGCAGCCTTTTATCGCCCCAAAGAAAAACAAACAACAACAACAACAACAACACACCCAAGAACATCACACTGTAGACAATGAAGAAATAATTGCATGTCACGTGCAATTTCTTCATCATCATCCAAGTTTTCAACCTTTAAAGACAAAAAATTCAAGATTTCAAAAGATTGTCGTATGCAACTTCTTTGAATTTGGACCAGTCTAAAATTTTGTCTTCTGGTAATGGGTTATATGAGAATCATAGAGTCGTGCTGTTGTTTCCGATAGGTAGCGAGAATTGTACGTAATACACTCATTAAAACGATGGAGACGATGAAAGTCAATAGGGCTCCCGTAATTTCATAAGACTTTTATATGTCGATTTTGTAGAATCGAAGAACTAATTACATATACCTTGGTCAATCAGTCACAGTTATAAAATCCAAAGGCAATATTTGATGAACAATTATCAAAAATTTACCAAGATAGCTATTTAAAAGCTTGAATTTGTCAAATTTTAATTGAATTCAAAGTTGTCGAATGAATTACCATAGATTCAGTTAATCCAAATATTTCAGGTTAACGATGACAAATTCTGATAATGTATAGAAGTATGATTTTTATCCACTTTCTGAAGGTCACATCATATTGAAATTTCGATATATTCATGACCCTCCGCGGATCGGCATTCCATAAAGCTTTTTTTAAAAAGAGATCGGATCAAGCAAAGGTCAATACGAGAAAGTGTCTCAAAAACAACTATGGTGAGGTAGAATGCCCATTCTAGTTCATAAAATATAGTAACAGCGAGAGATTTCGACCCTTGTCAGCCTGAAAAGTCAAAGCATTCTGATCATGTCAATATTGTTTGCACTTTTCAGAAGATTTCTTGTCGCTAGAAGGGTCACCCGTTATCTAACTGTGTACGATCGAATATTTAAAAAAAAAAATCTAGGTCCGCCTAAATCTGAAATACCGCCGTATTCTCTGAGTAACATTTTTGCATTCATCAAAAATAAATGTGTAAACAAATGTAACAAAATGTTGCAAGATTTATAGCCACAAAGTTGCACGAATTCCTTTGTGTATTCAAATTGCTTGTATTGTATTTTACGTTTGTGCCAAGGAGAAAGAGTGCAAATCTTTTGACTTCGACCAAATGTTGCATGATTTATGATATTTTTACTGACGAAAGTTCTTTAATGGATGTCTTTGTGGTGCATTTAAGTACGCGCAGATTATTTAGTACGAAAAGAGAACCAGTAAAGTTAGGGCTTATCCAAGAATACCACAACAAATAAGACAAACTGACAGGCAATAGGACAGAGTATAAGGAAACATGTCCCATAGTGGCTCATATAACGTGCATTTTTACCCGTTTATCGAAGCACTTTTAGCTAACGTGAGCTCACGGTGAGCTTTTGTGACCGTTGATTGTCTGTCGTGCGATTTCAACAATTGAATTCTAGATGCCACAGTTTTGACCCAATCTTCATGTAGCTTGGTCAGAATAATTGTTGGGTCATGAGTATGAACGCTATTGATTATGGGAGGTTTCTATTCGAAAAAACAGGAAAAAGGGCTTTAATGCCAATTTCTTTGTTTACACTCTAGAGGCCACAAATTTCGCCGAATCTTCATGAAACTTGGCCAGAATAATGATTAGGTAATAAAGATGAAGCCTATTGATTATGGGAAGGTTCCATTGGAAAACACAGGAAAAGGGGCCTTAATGACAATTTCTATGTTTACACTCTAGAGGCAATAATTTTGGCTCAATTTTCATGAAACTTGGTCAGGATAATTGTAAGGCCATAAAGATGAACCTTATATAGATTATGGGAAGGGTCTATAGGAAACACAGGAAAAGGGGCAATAATGGCAATTTCTTTATTCATCATATAGAAGTCACAGTTTTGGCCCAATCTTCATGAAACTGGTTATAGTCATTTTCTCTAGTTTCATTGTTATACCCCCAAAAACTATGTTTGGGGGGTATAAAGGAGTCAGCTAGTCGGTCGGTCGGTCGGTCCGTCTATCTGTAGCTTTTTCGTGTCCGCTCAATTTCTCGGCAACCATAGGACGGATTTGATTCAAATTTCACAGAAAGACTCGGTGTAAGTCAGACATGTGCATATCCTATTTTGGTTACTGTCCATTTATTTTTGACGGAATTATGGCCCTCTTATTAAAAAATCCATTTTTAGCTCTACTGGCCGAAGGCCACTTGAGCTATAGCGATGGCTTTTTCCCGTCCGGCGTCCGTGCGTCCGTCGTCCGTCCGTTTTTTCCTTGTTTACGCGATAGAGTCCACAGATTTCATCGGATTCCCTTAAAACTTTCACAGAATGAATGTACCATCATAAGGATCGTTCCTTTCGAAATTGGATCAGATCCGTCAAGGAACATGGGAAAAGGGGCCTAATTAAAACTTAATTAAAAATCCGATAGAGTCAATAGTTTTCATCGGATTCTCTCCAAACTTTCACAGAATGATTGTACCATCATAAGGATCGTTCCTTTCTAAATTGGGTATGATCCGTCAAGAAACTTTGGAAAAGGGGGCCATATGAAAATTTAATTAAAAAATCCTCGTTAATACTCTAGAGTCCACAGTTTTCATCGGATTCAATTCAAATTTTCACAGAATGATTTAACCAACATAATGATCGTTCCTTTCGAAATTTAGTATGATCCGTCAAGAAAGATGGGAAAAGGGGCCTTATGAAAATGTAATTCAAATTTAATAAAAAATCCTCGTTTTCGCGATAGAGTCAATAGTTTTCATCGAATTCTCTCCAAACTTTCACAGAATGATTGTACAATCATAAGGATCGTTCCTTTCGAAATTGGGTATCATCCGTCAAGAAACATGGGAAAAGGGGCCTTATGAAAATTGGATTAAAAAATCCTCGTTAATACTCTAGAGTCCACAGTTTTCATCGGATTCAATTCAAATTTTCACAGAATGATTGTTCCAACATAAGGATCGTTCCTTTCGAATTTTAGTATGATCCGTCACGAAAGATGGGAAAAGGGGCCTTTTGAAAAATTTATTTAATTATTCCATTTTAAATCCTCGTTTACGCGATAGAGTCCACAGTTTTCATCGGATTCTCTTCAAACTTTCTCAGAATGATTCTATCATCATAAGGATCGTTCCTTTCGAAAATGGGTATGATCCGTCAAGAAAAACGGGATAAGGGGGCCTTGTGAAAATTGGATTAAAAAATCCTCGCTAATACTCTAGAGTCCACAGTTTTCATCAGATTCGATTCAAACTTTCACAGTATGATTGTACTAACATAACGATCTTTCCTTTCGAAATTTTGATTGATCAATCTAGAAACGTTGGAAAAGGGGCCTTATGAAAATTTCATTAAAAATTCAATGAAAAATCCTCCTTAACACTCTAGAGTCCACAGTTTTCATCAGATTCTCTTCAAACTTTCACAGAATTAGTGTTCAATGGTATGATCCGTCAAGAAACATGGGAAAAGGGGCCTTATGAAAAAATTGATTAAAATTCCATTAAAAATCCTCGTTAACACTCTAGAGTCCACAATTTTCTTCGGATTCTCTTCAAACTTTCTCAGAATGATTGTACTATCATAAGGATTGTTCCTTTCGAAATTGGGTATGATTCGTCAAGAAACACGGGGAAAAGGGGCCTTATAAAAATCTTAATAAAAAATCTCATTTATAATCTAGAGCCAACAATTTTCAACGGATTCTCTTCAAACTTTCACAGAATGATTGTACCATCATAAGGATTGTTCCTTTCGAAAATCGGATATGATTCCTCAAGAAATATATGATAAGGGGCCATATTCAAATTTAATTCAAAGATCTTTGTTAACACTCTAGAGTCCAGGGTTTTCATCTGATTGACTTCAAACTTTCAGATTCTGATGAAATTTCACAGACTGATTGTAGGGTCATAAAGTAACTTTCTTTTGGAAATGGAGTGGACCCGTCATGTAACACAAGAAAAGGGGCCTTGATGATTGTTGCTTAAAATAATAAAGGGGATAAAGCCTTTTTTTTCTTTATGCATTCTTCTTTGAGTAATTAACTTCCTTAAATATCAAATTTCTTTAACGGAAAACTTGAAAACCAGTAGAGCGTCTCAGGCCCTCATGGGCCTCTTGTTTGTTACGGCCCTTTGACGCATAGCACTTGTATATGGACAAGCGCTGTTGGGGGGGGGGGTATTAGTCCGCTTTGCGACAATGTCTATGTTTTAACAGCAGGCAATTCAGGTTGTCGATCTAGGACCATCATGGTCCTCTTGTATATATTCCTGCCTTCGTTTCGTAGTGATCTACATACTTCGTGCACATGATAAATGCCAGTTTAGTGTAAAACCAACCACAACTAAGAAACCGTTAATATTCCTCAGACATAGCTACAGAGGACGTTATTACATAAAAATGCGTAGAATGTATTTTATTTCGCTTCTGAAGTTGTTTCATAAAAGTGGTTTTGTGTAATTCTATGAAGTATCCACTTTCTGTTCAGTGTAGAACTGACCTGACGCTCTTTGACACCAGCAGGGCGCTTCTTATGATTTTTATAAGATTTGTACACTCGTGACCAATTGACGGATCGCTGACCCCACCTACTGACCTCCGACAGTGTAGTTCGACTGAGTTGTCGAATAACCTCAGTTTGCATTTGCAGATGTAGTCTGGAATCTAAATCAAAAGCATATCGTTTGTTACGGCGTAGCTGCTGCCTTTAATTGGCAGGGCCAAATAAAATGTCGACAAAAAACTGTCCGAGATCACCATTCATTTCCAGTTTAATTGTGCCGCCGTCATAGCGCAGTCGGTAGCGCATCAGACTCCCAATCATCAACCATGGGATACCATGGGTTCGATCCCGGCGGCGGCACAAATCCTTTCAGACATTTGTCTCTCACCAATGGGTCGATAATCGTAAACCTAAGTCGGATAGCAGCTGTAGTGGTATTACTGGTGTGAGAAATAACTAAAATCCATTGTCAGGTGCTCCTGTCGCCGCGATATGCCTGAAATACTGTAAACAGTGGCGTTAAACCTCATTCAATCAATCCAGTTTAATTGAATGATTTGATTGGTCAATCGATTTTCATCGACAGCGGCGATCCGACAGTTGTGTTGAAATGTTGCTGGGTAAGACATTTGACAGTAAATAAAAAAATTGCAGATGCCGAGGATTTATATCATTCTTTGTTTTTCTGGAAGCCATTCATTGCCTGCTCCATAGTTTGTCTCGAAATCATCTACAAACGTTTATTGGTCTATCCCAATGCGAGGTATGGACAAGAACTTGATTCTATTAAGCTGTATTTTATTCTTTCATTCATTTTGAGTAATTACTGAATTTGTTCTGATTCTTGTAGGACGAAAATATTCAAGCTTTCGCTGGAAGCTTTCATGTTGTGAATTTTTGGTTCATGACATAAGGCCTGCACCGGGGATTGTGCAATCTATGAAGGAATCTGATGATATTCAAATTATAATGCCGTTATACACGAGTAATCAAAATTTGTCTCTTTTATTCAAACATGTATGAAGACACAAATCTAGATATTTTGTGAATATTATGAATTATCGTTTGAATGTATAATTAATGTCTTACTTACACGATCATTCCGACATGGTTCTGAAACGGTCTTTCTAAAACAAACCCTGATATCCCAGACATTAAATGAAGTAATAGATGTTGTCGGTTTAAACTATATTTTACGAATTTCGGAACAGGGAATGTGGCCTTCGCTGATGGATTTGTTACAATAAGAAATAGCTCTCGAAACCAAACCCATTCGTTTATATACATTCGATATTTGGAAAAAAAATGTTTCTTGGCTTTTGGCTGTATTTATCTTGATTCCTTTAGAAAATTTTGATTGGTTGATAAACGTTTCTATTATAGCCCGAACTTATCAGGATTATATCAAAGAAATCCTTAAGAAAAAATTCTGCTTCTGCAATCATTTGATTTGTATGATTTTTGCAGGGTTATTATTTGTGTGGGCCTGTTTAAGATTCTTCGAAGAAATTTACAAACGGAATACAATCAATCTGTTTATAGCTGGGACATGTTGTGAAGAATTATTTCCAGAAAGCAAAAACAAGGTTCTTGTGGGTGTTGCCTATCAGTGCCATTTAACAAAGGAACACAGTTTCATTGCTAGTTTTCAAGATGACTCCGAAAATGCCAGCCAATTGATAATTCTTCAACAAGCAAACAATTTTTTTTTATCTGTAACGGATTTTCTATAAATTTTATTTGAAGGTACTTCTTTAACTAACATTTCAGCTAAGTTCCAATTTGAGATTCAATTTCACGTCCAAGATAGCTGCAATAATGGCTGTCATTTAGTGAATCCTTTTCCTAAGCATTTCTTTTTTCTCGGATTCGGTTCCACTTTTGAATGGGAACATCTCTCATCAGTATCTTACAGGTATCATTTTGATATGTATTCAAATGCCCATTTCTACTTTGGATGCATTTTACACACAATAACTTCTTTACATATGAATGGATTTTTTTCTTTCAAATTTAATTCGTTGATACATCTCATCAATAATCATGACAACTCCGTCAGTTACTAATTTCTCAGATTGTTTTCAAAATTGCTGTCACAGTTCCTTTTCATGGCAAACACTCCGTTTTATCTCCGGGAACCTTTTTCAATTTTTTAAAAGTATCTCTCCTCAATATGTTTTAAAGTTCTAGTTTGAAATTTCTTCAATTGCTCACTTTTAAGATGTCTTCCAAAATGGCTGCCACTTGACAAATCCCTTGACACGAAAAAAAAAAATGTACACGTATGTATTTATGAACAGATTCTTTTAAGATTATGTGTGAGGATACCTTTCGAAGGATGGATGTGAAATGTCCTCAAAAGTTCATTTTAAAAATAGCTGCCCCGTTCAATGTTTGATCAATTTAACTTGTATCATCAAAGATAGTCAGTTTCAACCTAGCCGGTTTTTTCCGAGGTCCGTGTTCGCTTCGTGGCAGCTCAACTTCATCTAACTTTAATAAAACATTTTCAATATTTAATTTTAAAGGACCTGGTTGGATCAGAAATACAAATGCACTCTTGGCTCTCTGTGTAATCAATTTTCTTTTATGAAGTATAAGTACCAAGTCTAAGAAAGTAAGCTTATTTTTTGACAGACTTTGAGTTATCTTAAAAAATAAATTGGATTTAGCACCACTTTTAACAGTATTTCAATCATATCGCGGCGGCTGTAGCACATTACCAAGGATGACTGATATTACAAAACATCCTTTCCCCCAGCTGCTCTTCCAACTTAGGTTTGCGCTTGTTCACTCAATCAAAGACTTGTACTTTACGCTAATTGTAGACGAATCTCGCTTCTAACTTGAAAACTGTCGCTAGTACATCATAAGTCTGACTCGCCGAAATTTAGCAAATACAGGGGGAGAGTGCATTTGCATGGTGCCATTATACTATCCTGTTACAGTTACTGTATTAAAATAAGCGGATAGGTAAACAGTTGGTTACCATCCCTAAAGATGAAAGACTTGCGCAACTGGGTCATATCTCACTAGCATATTCTAAGCCTCTTAACCTAGTTCTGTTAAGTGTGTGCTCTTTTACAGAAATAGGAGCCAACAAGTTCTGATTTGTTTTTAAGGACTCTTGCAAACGCTTTTCTTTTTAGATTTCACAAAACAGTCGGACCTGGATGTTCTGACAGAAAAAAAATCCACGTTTAACGTTTCTCTTCATTTCCGCAATCCGTTTAAAATATTTTTTATGAATACAATATCGTAAACCTCTTTCTCTGAGAGTTTCTTTGTGATGTATATCATACATATAAGATGATTAAATGTAACACACACGCCTCTATTGCTAAGAAAGCTATATTTTTGTAAATATATGCTAAAATAAAGGACATACTATACTCTTAATATTATCAACAAATTAAGCATGTTTGTTCGCCAGTTATGTAAGAAAAAACCAACATATCAGATCACGCATCACGAGCGGAAATATTACAGACAAACAATGTAAATAACGTAAATTGTCGCTACTTTTGACAATCATTTATTACATTGGAATGTCGACATCATTTTCGTAATACGATTTGGCATTTTTGTCTTATATCTATCTTTTTTGGATTATTTTAGCCAAAGAAAATGACATTATATATTTGAGTCCCGTTGCTTAAAGTTAATACGAACTCTACCAGAAGAAAATAATATATTGATCCAAATTTAGGAAGATACAAAAGGAAACTCAAGTGACTTGGCGTAAATTGAGAAATAAGTATCATATATGGCTAGAAATATAATTAGAAAAGGAGAGACCGCCTCTTGCAAGAATTTTTCTATTCTCATAATTTTTCACCAGCGATGTCACTGTGGGGTTGTCTTGCAATGTGTCTTATCTTGTATTCGAATGTCAGCATGTACAATCTAGTATTCTTTTGGTTTTTAAAATTTTGCTTAGTGGTCACAGTTCCTCTGGTAATAGTAAAGAAAGCCGGCATAGAGGGGGAAACCCCTACATTCACCACAAAATCTTTTTCTATCTCTTCATACATGCCTGTCGAAAGCCAAACTTAATTGACCTGTGCCGTATTTTTGTGCCTCCGTGTGTTCCCCTTTTGTTTAACGTGTCACACTTGTTTCACGCCATTACAAGGATGCGGAATAAACTTTTTACTGCCACCAAGTAATGTAGTAACAGACTAATGTCAACTAGCCACCGTTATACTATAGTCATTAGGTCACCTGACCGAAGGTCATGCTGACCTATTGCGATCGTGTTTTGTCCGTCGTCGTGCGTTAACTTTTTACATTTTCGACTTCTTCTTAAGAACCCTTGGATAGATTTCAACCAAACTTGGCAGGAAGCATCCTTTTTGGAAGGCGCTTCAGATTTGTACACGTCATGGAGTTATCTCCCCTTGGTGCTCCGTAAGGGGCCAAAAAGGGTACATCTTTAAAAATCTTCTTGTCATGAATCGGCTATCAGATTAGATTCACATTTGATATTTAGAGTCTTTAGGGCAAGGACTATCAAGTTTGTGCAAGAAAAAAATCTGTCCAGAAATGGCCATGCTGGGGGGGGGGGGGGGGGGCAAAGGTGGGGAGTACATAAGCTTACATAGTGACAACTTTGAAAATCTTTTCCTACCAAACCCGAAGACCTACAGCTCTGATATTTGGTATGTGGCATCATTTAGTGGACCTCTATCAATATTGTAGGGCCGCCGTCATAGCGCAGTTGGTAGCGCGTCGGACTATCATTCAAAGGGTCCCGGGTTCGATCCCCGACGGCGGCAATTCTCTTTCCGACATTTGTCTACCACCAATGGGCAGATAATCGTAAGCCTATGTGGGATAGCAGCTGGAGGCTAGGAAAGGGTGTAGTGGTAGTACTGGTGCGAGAAATACCAGGAATCCATTGTTAGGTTCTCCAGCCGCCGCGATATAACTGAAAGATTGTTAAAAGCGGCGTTAAACCCCATTCAAACAAATCTATCAATATTGTATAAATTATAACCCCAGGGTCAAAATTAGCTCGTTCCCGGACGTCACAATTTTAACATAGCCTGCTTATATAGGGAAAATTTCGAAAATCTTCTTCTCCCAAACTCTTTTATACTTGGTATGAAGCATCATCTAGTGAATTGCTATTAAGATTGTATTAATTTTAACCCCAGGGTAAAAATAAGCCCATTCCCGGACGTCACAAGTTTCACAACTGGTTTATATAGTGAAATTTGTAAAAATCTTCTTCTCCCAAACAGGAGGGCCTAGAACTTTGTTATTTGGTATACATCATACTCCGGTAGACCCCTAAGATTGTAAAAATTATTGCCTTAAAATTAAAATTAGCCCATTCCCGGATGTCACAAATTTTAATATAGGCTGCTTATATAGTGAAATTTGTAAAAATCTTCTTCTCCCAAACAGGAGGGCTTGAACTTCGATATTCGGTAAACAACATCGTCTTGTGAACCTCTATCAATATTGTACAAATTATTGCCTCAGGATTAAGAATAGTCCATTCCCGGATGTCACAAATTTAACATGGGCTTTAATAGTGAAACTTTAAAAATCTTCTTCTCCCAAACAGGAGGGCCTAGCACTTTGATATTTGGTATACAGCATCGTCTTGTGGACCTCTATCGAGATTGTACAAATTATTGCCTCAGGATTAGATTAGCCCATTCCCAGATGTCACAAATTTAACATAGGCTTATATAGTGAAAACTTTAAAACTCTTCTTCTCTCTAACAGATAGGCCTAGAGCTTTGATATTTGGTATGTAGCATCATCTGGTGTATCTCTTTCAATATGGTATGAATTATTGCCCTAGGGTCATAATTAGCCCATTCCCGGACGTCACGAAATTTACATATGGCTTATATAACGAAATTTAAAACTCTTCTTCTCCCAAACTAAAAGGCTAACAGCTTTGATATTTATTATGTTGCATAATCTGGTGGACTTTTATTTGTTTTTGTGCTCTTTGGACTCAGGTGACCGATGGGCCTCTTGTTTTGTTATCTGACCACCTAAGCCCTTAAGTTGAATGATTCTGTCTAAGGTTGAAACAGAATTGATATTCCGACCGCAGACATGTTCTAAGTGTCTACAATTTGCAGAGTTTTGCAAACTTCTTCAAATTTCTTTAAAGATTTTTCGTAGAATGTTTTCTCTGAAAACCATGCAACTGTGCTACAAAACCGTCCATCGTTCGTGTGCATGAAAAGACGAGTTTGTTTGTTTGTTTTTCCCATATCAGGATCATCAGCTAAACAGATTACTTGTCGCCTAGAGGCAACTAAAATAGTTTAAGTAAAGCTTTTTTTAAGCTGTAGTTATTAGGATTTGGTCGCCATGAAATGTTATGTCTCCAGATTATCACTGGCAAGCGCAAGATTTATGTTCAGCTATAGCAGAACTTGCATTTGGCTATTCTAACAAGCTGACAGTAGTTTGCTCGTTTTTAGTTTTAAATGAGTATAATGTTTTTTCTCAATAAAGTATTGTCATCATTTTTTTCAACTTCTCACGAAAACAGTTTATCGCACCAATTTTACTTATACACATAATTATTTTGGGTAATACGATATAGCTGTGGTCATATCTTCTTGTTGGGTTATCCACTGGCACGTCTGTACTCCCACGACAATACCGTATTATTTTAGTCAAAGAATGTGCACAGTGTTTACTTGTCTCTGGCCTCATTTCAAGAAATGTCGACATTCTGTCACTTCAGTTTCTGATATCTTTAGAAGTGAGCAACGATGGAGGATTCATTAAGAACACTTGTTTACAATGTGTTTTTATTTTCTGCGGTTTTGAACATACTTTTTGGTTCACCTGAGCAGAGCTATTATGATCGGTCGTTGTCCGTCCGTCCGTCTTCTCCTCCCAAAGCAGTAGGCCAAATCAAGCTGAAACTTAGCAGGGATGTTCATTGGGTAAAGTTCTACAAAAGTTGTTAAAAGAATTTCAATCCGTGAAAAACTCTGGTTGCCGTGATATTTGAAATGGGAAATTATATTAAATCTTTAAAAACCTTCTCCTCCTAAACCAATAGGCCGATCAAACTGAAACTTCTCAGGGATCTTCCTTGGATGAAGATCTATAAAAGTTGTTAAAAGAATTACATTCTGTGAAAAACACTGGTTGCCGCGGCATTTGAAAATGGGAAATTCAGGAAATCTTTGATTTTGTTTTTCTTTGAATTCAAAAGACCAAAGGCATTTTTATTTAATATGTAGCTTAATCACATGGTTCTCAACCAAGTTTTTTTTAAAAAATGTATTCCCTGAGTTCAAAAATAGCCTCGCCCCTGAGGTCTGAAGTTCGGAAAAATGCTAGATTAGAGTATGTTCAAAAGATATCTCTTTGTAAACTATTAGGTCTAGGATATTCATATTTGATAGGTAGCACCACTAGATTGTTTTATACTATATCACTGAAAATTGTTCTCCTAGGGTCAAAAATAGCCCTGCTCTAGGGGTTCAAAATAGGTAAAATTGCAAAATTTGAGTAAGTTGAAAAAAAAATCTTCACTTTTAGGCCGAGGGCATTTATATTTGAAATGCAGCATAACCTGGCTGTTATCTATCAATTTTGATCAAATTATGCCTGTAGGTTAAAAAACACTCCTCCCCTGGGTGTCCAAAGTTCGTAAATGCTCAATTAGACAATATTCAACAGTCTTTTTCTCCCTATCTACCAAGTCTAAGGCACTCATATTTGGTAAAGAGCATAACCAGATGGTTCTCTACCATGTTAGTTAAAATCATATAGCACTGGGATAAAGCATGGCCCTGCCCAAGAGGTCCAAAATGCCAAATTAGAGCAACTTCAAAAGTCTTCTCCTTCTGAAATACAAAATAATGGATATTCATATTTGGTATGTAGCATTTCTAAATTATGTTGAACTATGTTACAGGAAAATATGCCCTTAGGATCAAATACGTCTCTGGTTCAGTGATCAAAAATTGCATAAATCGCTTAATTTCAAAGAATTCTTCTTCTTCATAAATATAAGGCCTATAGCTTTTGTATTAAAATATAGCATAATGTTTTTTAAATCTACAATGTTTATATCATTTGGACAAAAATAGCCCTTCCCAAGGCACCCAAAGTTATGAAATATGCTCAATAAGAGCTGGTTCAAATACCTTCCTCTCCCAATGTACAAGTTGATAAAAGACATTAGTCACTACCATCGTTTTAGAACTTACGTAATAGGTAAACTGTTTAAACAATTTTGACGCGTATTACATTTCGACCTCGTTTAGGACAAACAATGAACAAAAAACAAGCCACAAATCATTTTCAGATACATGTAGTAGCTGCAAGTAACTTTGCTTAACCCATTACCTCACAACAAAATTTTAGACTGGTCCAAATTGAAAGTGGTTGCAGGTGACAGTTAAAAATTATTCTTAATTTATATATAACTGCTAATTTTGGGTATAAACTGTTGTGAGAAAGAAGAAAATGCTTAATACAAGCACGTTCTTCTTTTTTTGTTTTCCACTCTAACTTTGCTGTAGTGCGTAGAAATGTGTGATTTAGACCACTTGTTAAACTAAACTGTATAACTGGAATCTAATGTTAGAAGCTCCGGCCATCCCGATTGACTGAAATTCTGTATCTTTTTTATTATTTTTATTTCATTTTACTAACTTTATCGTTATCGCAATTTAAATATCGATGACTTTAAATTCCCTTTAGATTTATTAGTTTATTATTCAATAATATTTACGCAGACTCTTCAGACTAGAGACAGGGTGCAGCTATTGCACCCTTGACCCTACCAGCGGAAATTCATATGTTGCCATGTTATATGTTGTATGTACCTGGGTGAATAAAAGAATAGTTTAGTTCTGTTAAAATGGCTTTAAAACCCACCAACCAAAACCAAAAATTTACAAATGAAATTCCTTGTGAATTATCACGATATAACTTGGCTGTTGTGGAAGAAAAAAATCGAAATAATGTCATCACCTTCTGATAGTTGGCGTTTAAAGCGTTGGCTTGGTTGTTGATGTGTCCAATTTTAACCTTTATAGTTGTCTCAATTATTATGGAAGATATTCGACTTCAAATTTAGTCTTATAGCTATCGATAGAGATGACCTTGAATGTACTTTCGTAAGATTTATGCCCCCCTTTTCTATTTATCTAATTTCGAATAGACGCTGACTTTGATATGGAACATGCCTATTTTATTGATATTCAGGGATAAGAATTGCTTGTAAATGTGACCAAGATACAACTTCTGCATAAAAGTTATGTTTAGCATAATACTAAATCGTAAGTGCAGCGCGTGTGGTCAACGTTTTGAAACGTTGCCACTTTTTCGAATAAATGCCAAGGCGTAGGCGACAAAAGTGTCTTATTCATGTTTTAGAGCATTACTAGACAACACATTTTAGACATGTCCAAATTAAAAGAGGTTGCATGCAGACGACAATTCTTAATGCGTGTAAATTAGAAACTACAAAACAGCATAGAAAATATTCTGCAGAAAGGGGAAATTTGCATGTTACACAATATTTTTCTTTATTCAGAAGCGTAAAAGTGACGAATTATGTGGTCAATAAACAAGCCTAGATATTAGAGATGTTTTAATTATTGACTGTATTGTTTTTGACTTGAATTTTTTTCTTATAATTGTCATACTGCCAAATGTATTCATGCAATTTTTTGCTAACCCGTTATTATCATTCCCGAATAACATATTTACAAATAACTTTGTACCTTAAACACCCTGTTCTAATTCTATCCCAGAACGTGGTGTTCAAAAGAGTTCGAATTCTTTCGCAACCTTGAAATGATCGAGGCGCATAAGAGGAAAAAAATCGGTGAATATCGCACGTTTCTGAAATTTGTCCATCCTGTCCATATGGGCACGTGCTAAGGTAGCGAAGATAAATATACGAAAATACATCAAGAAACATTGACATTTAAGGATTTGACGATGTAAAGTATTATAAGAAACAAATGACCAATCGCTGACCACCTACTCCGTTAGCCCCGCTCATTGACTCCAACAGGAAGTCCACTTCGATTTTAAATGCCGTTAAATTGCAAATTAATAGCCAGTAGTATGAAACAAACAAGTAGAGTGGTTGGTTTGTGACCAGAATAAGCTGTATTTACGACGTTTAAGAAGCAAAACTAACCAAAAAGATTTACAAAAATGACAGGCAATGTCGGAGTTCAAAGTTCACTTCTTGTCTAAATGAATGATTTCATTGGTCTACTAATAATTGATTGATAACCGCGATTGATTACACCTATTTACGTTAGGTATGTGTAGAGGTAATATAGTTGTCGGTAGTGACATAGTGACACAAAACTCAAAACAAATACATCTATGTCAGAAAATAGAGAAATAACAAATATTGTTCAGGAACTATTCAGTTGGCAAAGGCATACTCATTTGAAAAGCGAAGTCTTTTTTAGGCTGAGACATCTTGGAAAAGATGAAATTCCTTACTGCAATCAGTTTCTCGTCTTTTTCATCATTTTTTGTGAAAGTGACTTGATACATGTAACAACGCCAGTTTTAGACACTGGGTATCTTGGCATACAATGTACTGAAAAATAAATAATCCACTTCATTGGCGGCAAATAATCGATGCGCATTTTCTTGTACTTTTTTTTGATATTTAAATTTTCTCGATCTGAAAAAAAAGGTTGGCACAAAGCTGGTTAGTCTGTACGGGAATTAGTTTTTTACAATGCGAGGTAGAAAGTTTGGTTAAAAATAAATATTCTTGACTACATACATCTGAAAGAGAATCTTCTAGGTATTGGATAGTTACAGTGCCGTTATCAAATCATTGTAACTACAGTTTGTGAGCTGTGAGTTATTAGAAAAGTAATAGGATCTTGTTCTGATTTTCAAGTGCTTTTTCTTTAACTCAGTTGTCAAAAAAGAAACTTTAAAAGTTGACGTAAAGGGCTCTTACGGTTTAGAGGTCGCATTAATAACCGGTTATAAGAATTTTGTCCGGTTTCTATGCCAAGGTTAAGAGTTAGAAGGTCATGGTACTTTTTTACCCTTACACAGCTGTTACACAGTGTGAGCTGTCACACCATTGTGCATTTTGTGTCAACATCTTTTTGTCTCTTCTACTGACTCTTAGAATAAATGCCTTCTTTTACTTGAATATAAGGTCTTTTTTGATATGATCAAAAGCCCGACCACACAAGTCACGTGCCTATTTTCATCACGGTAATAGATCTAATAGCATACTCGAATGCCGATCGGGTGATCCAAGATCGGTCTAAAATTCACGATAGTGCCGTTTCACAAACTGTCTTCTAAAAATTTAATATGTGTCTTCTCAAGTGTATGTCTATAAGAAAAGTTATCGTTATTACGAAAGCAATTCTTCTCCATGTTTTAATCTGGTATCATTCATAATACTATCAATGCTTTTGCAAGCTAAGCCAGTCTGAGAAAATTGAGAACAAATTGTTCTCTGTCATTCGAAGCTAGATCGTCGTTTTAGATGTTATACTCTTCTTTCCCTTTTCAAAGATAGATTTTTTACGATTAAGGGTATATCTTCGAGTCTTTGTTAAATGTTAATCCAAAGAACTGTACGTTTTCAATAAATTTGGCAGAAATGCGAAGCTTAGCCGTACAGTGAACTTTGACCCATTTTAATCTTTCCGTATTTAGAAATGAATGTTTAGAATGTTGCTACCAAACGAACTGGTCGGTAATGCAGAGATGATATTTGACTATACAGTCTTGGAAATCTCAGTTCTATTTCGTTACGGTAGTTTAGATGTATTTGTGCTAAAAAGTATTAAAATGGTTATTACCAAGCAGAGCTCCTCGTTCAATTCAACGAATTAAATAGTAGCGCTATTTTTAATCTTTACTTGACAAACTTCCAAAATGGCGCCACCAGTAATGCAAAGCAATCGTAGTAAAATGCATTTCATAAAGGTTCTTTAAGAACTATGATTGGTCTTCAAACGAAACGTGATATCAAAGCAAAACAGGGCTAAACATAAATCAACTTTAAGCTTTTCAGCGATTTTGTGACTTTCGAACCATCCTGGTTTACTGAGACTAATTACTACCTTTTCTTACGGTGTTTCCGGCAAACAACATTCGATGGTTTGTAACATAATGCCCCGCCTGTTATACGTTTGAGGTATGTCCCAAAAGTTTACGGGAATGGCCGAGTGTGTTTCGATTGGGTTATCACTTGTCGTGCTACAACACGTCGTGTAATAACTATCTACACTGTTCTTGTTTCATCGTGAAACCAATAGCTTTTTTTGAGGGGGTGGGGGTATATTTCCACAGCTTATAATGACAGATAAATTGCCATGCCCCATGACCTCCAAAATGACACTTTGTCTGATATATATGACGATGTTACACAAAAAAGTAACACGTTGACAGTCGACCTTAACGCCGTAAATAGGAAGTTCATGTCGCCAACCTACGAAATAGTTTAGAATATTTGCATGCGGTACTCTTGGTATTATTGGCTCACTTGAGCACTTCGTTTTTTGCTCAAGTGAGCTATTGTGGTCACCTTTCGATAAACGTCCGTCCGTCGTGCGTATTCCGACGTCAGTCGTACGTCAACAGTTTCTTTCTTAAACCACTAGGCAGATTTTAAAAAGAAAATGGCAGAAATGTTCATTAGACTGTTGAAAGAAAAAGAGCAAATATCTCAGGTGAGCGCACCAGAACGAATGGCGCTCTTGTTTAATGGACGAGTTCCATAGTCGCTTTGTGATTCAACCTTAACCGACCAATACACCCAAATTTGATATATGGGAGGCAACTCTTACAGCCTAGTACCCAAAAACATAGGATATTTTAGTTTATCGGACCTAATTACGCAGGTTGTTCGTCCTACTATAATCAACAATAATGGAAAAAGTAATGTTATTACTGTTGTTTTATTTAAATAGTTTCAACTCATTGCCAGGTTAGGTAATTATGACGCCTTTTAAACTTTACACTCTTCTCTTAATTATAATTATAGAGATAAAGTTGAGTGAAAAACTGAAAGAGACATGCCAGTTTGATGAATCCTTATTCAGAGATTACAGATTTTATTTTTTGTTACATTGTCTAAGTGTTAAAAGGTCTTTTTAAGTAAGTGTTGATAGAGTCTTTTTTATGGGCGAATGATGAGGTAGATTGTGAAGTTGGATAAACAGCTGGTGGCTCGGATTGAGTGTCGTGGTTTCTCTCTGTGTGTGGAGGGGGTGGGGGGGTGGGGGTGGAGCCATGGGAAGGTTCACTTGCCTCAGAGATATAATTGAAATACTGTTCAAAGTAGCTTTAAACCTTATATAAACAAAATTATTTCCCTAAGCATCCATATACCAATCCTTAAACCCCAAACAACTGAATAGGGACAAACTATAAGAGTCCGTTTATTTGAAAAAAAAAAAATTCATATCCGGTTAACTTTGATACAACAGTTTGTCTCGGGGTAGTTTTGGAGGCTATTTTAGAGTCAGGTCCAATGAACACTTGTTTGTTTGAATGGAGTTTATCGCCGCTTTTAACGGTCATATCGCGGCGGCTGGAGCGCCTTAACAATGGATTCCTGGTATTTCTCGCACCATTATATTCTTTCCAAGCCCCCAGCTGCTATCCCACTTCTGTTAACGATCATCCACCCATTAGTGAGAAACAAATGTCAGAAAGAATATGTACCGCAACAATATAGTCATATACATGTATAATGATTAATACTGGCTAATCGTATTTTGATAATAACAGGTACATATTCCAAAAAATAATGCACTGCAACTTACTAACCTATCACCAGACCACACATTTTAGACTGGTCCATATTCTATGAAGTTGCAGACGCCAATTTCAAGTTAATGAAATTAAAAAGAAAGTCTTTTAGGGCAGAAAATATTGTGGATAATGAAGAAATTGCCTGTACGAACAAGTATACGTTTGCCTGGTCTTCCTGCAACTAGTGCTTTAAGACTTGAACTACAGCGCTTATACCACCGAGATTAAGAAATATTCAACATTAATTCGAGGACTTGTTGTACTGTTATCCATTACCTTTCCAAAAAATCTGCATATTTACCATTCAGAATTTCAAATATGTAAACAACAAAAGCATAATATTGCTTTGAACGAACATAGGCTTAAAACAGTCTAAAGTATTTAATCGAAACAAAAAATGCTACTAGCTACACGATTCATTTCAGCATATGCCCAGGAAACTTTTGTCTGCTTTAGCTGGCTTTCACATGATATCGATGACTTTTTGTGGACCAGTCTCATATACTTGCATTGAACGATGCATCATGATGACTTGTAAAAATTGGTAAGAGACCCCAAATAATATTAAATTAATGTAACTCTTTCGAGTCCGTTAACGAACACCGTCATGTGTGAAACCAAATGTATTGAAACTACCTGTTGAATAATTGGCGAACACTTACAACATATCGTCTTCACTGAAACCTGTCGTTGCAGCTTGAATATAGCTGTAGTTACAACATTTTGCACGCCCTACGACGCTTTAATTCGGTGTCTAGCATTTGGTAAGAATGTTCCGTAGGATGACATTTTGAGAAAGTTTAATCCTCTTATTTCCCCTCGCCGAAATAATGACCGTCTTTCTATCCGATCGATCAAGTTTCCTGACTTTTCAGTTTTACGCCTGAGGATTATAGGATCACCGTAGCGGGCGGCATCAAGGCATTTTTTGTCCGGAGCATAAGTCTTTAACCTTATGTCCGATTGAATTGAAACTTGGCAGTGGTATTCATTGCATGATTACGGACTGCAGTGCACAAGTACCATAACACTATACCGGTTGGGGGACTACAGGTTTGCTAGATTCCGTCCGTCTGTCCGTCACACTTGTGTCCGGAGCAAATCTTCTAAACTACATGCGATAGGAACGTGAAACTTTATACACTTATAGATAGCAATGTGGAGAAGTGTCATGTTCAAGAACCATAACTCTAGCTTGCCTGTCTTTTGAGTCAACACCCTTTGTTATTTTTACCTTTACATTTTTGGCCGGAGCATATCTCCTAAACCATGAATGCTAGGAACTTGAAACTTTATACACTTATAGATCACAATCAGGAGAAGTTTCATGTTTAAGAATCATAACTCTAGCTTGTCTATCTTTTGCGTTATTGCCCTTTGTTGTTTTAACCTTTACATTTTCGTCCGGAGCATATATCCTAAAGCAGAAGTGCTAGGAACTTGAAACTTTATACACTTATAGATAGCAATGTGGAGAAGTGTTATGTTCAAGAACCATAACTCTAGCTTGCCCATTGTTTGAGCTATTGCCCTTTGTTATTTTTACCATTACATTTTGTCCGGAGCAAAATTACCAAACCATATGTGCTAGGAACTTGAAACTTTATACACTTATAGATCACATTGTGGAGAAGTGTCGTGTTCAAGAATCATAACTCTAGCTTGCCTATCTTATGAGTTATTGCTCTTTGTTATTTTTACCTTTACATTTTTGTGTGGAGCATATCTCCTAAACCATAAGTGCTAGGAACTTGAAACTTTATTCACTTATAGATCACAATGTGGAGAAGTTTTATGTTCAAGAACAGTAACTCAAGCCTGCCTATTTATCAGTTATTGTTACCCCCCCCCCCCCCCCGAAGTTATGGGGGGTATACTGGAATCGGGTTGTCCGTCCGTCTGACTGTCCGTCTGTGGACATAATATTGTGTCCTCATCTCCTCCCACATTTCCAGACCAATTTTGCTGAAACTTTACCGAAATCTTCCTTGCAATAGGAACTTGTGCACCTGCAATTTTAATTATGATTATTAATCAACTGTTTCAGGAGTTATGCCCCTTTGAATTATTATCCCAAATAGAATATATAAAATGGTGTTCTCTCTCTAGCTAAAACTTCTGGAAATATATTGATCAAACTTAGCAGGAATATTCCTTTGGTCAAGCTCTTCAAAAGTAATTCAAAGAAATTGATTCCATGCAGAACTCTGGTTGCCATGACAACAAAAATACAGAAAATCTTTAAAAATCTTCTTCTCTGAAACCATAAGGCCTACAGTTTTGATATTTGGTATGTAGCATCATCTAGTGGACCTCTATCAAGATTGTTCAAATTATGGACGCAGGGTCAAAATTGGCCTGTCCCCAGGGGACACAAGTTAGGTTTGCGCACAGTCCGTCTATCCGTCCGTACGTCTGTCAATCCAGACATATCAGTTTTCCGGACTTTTTTCCTAACTCTGGGAGATATTGAGCTGATTTCTGGTATGTAAGTCCGCATCAATGAGTTAAAGAACATGTTCGAGTTTGGTTCTGATACATTGATTTTTGTGGAAGATACGGATGCTGGACTTAGAAATGACAAAAGAAATTTCAGTTTTCCTGCCTTTTTTTCTTAACCCTCGGAGATATTCAGCTGATTGTTGGCCTGTGAGTCCGCATCAATGAACAAGTGTAAGTTTTGTACCGGTCAATTAATTTTGAGGAAGATATGGATGCTAGACCTCGGAAATTACAGTTTTTCCAGACATTTTTCTTAACTCTGGCAGGTATTGAGCTGATTTTTGGTTAAGTGAGTGAGTGAGTCAGCATTGATGAGTTACAGAACGAGTTCAAGTTCTGATCCAGTCCATTGATTTTTGAGCAAGGTATGGATACTTTTGCAAAATAAGTTACATGTTAATGATAATGAGTTTAATTTCTCCAAGGCTTGTAAAGGATGTTAGGGTGGTACTGGTGAGAGAGTTACCAGGAATACATTGTAAGGTGCTCCAGCCACTGTTATATAACTGAACAAATTGTTAAAAGTGGTTGCTTGAAGTGATCAAGGCAAACAGATGACTTTGTGCAGTATAATTTGGAAAACAAAACAAAAAAGAGACGCCTATCTTTATGTTTGTGTGTATGTGTGTGTGTTTAAGAATTGCTCATAAAATCGGATACAACTGTAATATTTTGGAGGGGTAGTAATCCCTTTACCACCCAAAAAAGATACCGCTCTAGGGGTATATATAAAGTCGGTAGGGAACTTGGTATTGCCATGCAATACTTCAGAATGCTTGTTTTTGATGAAACAGAAAGACCAAGAGCTTTGATATTTGGTATGTGGCATCATCTAGTAAATGTACAAATTAGGTTAAAATTGGCCGTCCCCGGGGTCACAAGTTTGAACATAGGCTCATACAGTGAAAACTTTTAAACATCTTCTCCGAAACAAAAGTGCCCACAGCTTTAATGTTTGGTATATAGCATCATCCTTTGGACCTTTACCGAGATTGTTCAAATTATGGCAGTTTGGCGTGCTTCTCTTGTGATAATTTGTCACCTTTTTGCTCTTGTACATGTTAAGCTGATTTTTCTTGCAGTCAGGATACTGACTGTGATCTAGGAATCACCCGAATTCGCTCTTTCCTTCTAGGAACCTGACAACGACCTGAATTTTTTTTCTTTGCTCGTGAATTGATTCATGATTTCTTGTAGAATACTGTCTGGAAATGTAAGCCCATTCATAAAGAATTACCGCGAAAAGCCGAATCACTGAACAGTGTTGCATCCAGGCCACTCGATAGAGGAAATCCTCCGGGTTTGTCGTTATGTCAAAAGTTAACACCATTTAAGACATAGAAAAATGTATATTTATGTCTCTGACTGGCTGAACTAACCATCATTACGGATTGGGTAAGGTAGGCCTCGGTGTTCAACGATTCGTCGTCGATCTTTGACATAGTGGAAAGGGAAACTAGACATTCAGCCGTCTCGGATCTTTTCAATTATTGCAACCTTCATTCTTACGATTTTAAAAGTTACCAGCTACAAAGTTTAATCCAGTTTTGTAAACGTGCATCTATTCGGTGTAAATTCCCGATTTGTAAAATTGAGTTCTTTGTTGATTTATTGTTACCATATTTTCAACAATGTAAAAGAAATTAGACCGAGTCCATTACCGCGAAAGAGGTTTGAAGGTCGATCCACGTGACATTTTCTCAACGCGTTAGTTACCCCAGGTGTTCAACAACTCGTTGGCCTCCAAGGAGACGTCGCTATGCGGGATACTTAGATTTTATCCCTTTTGTCGAAGGATTGGACATATTTACATCGGTGTAAGGCTAAATTCAATTAGATTAATTCCGACAACTATCAATAATAAAACATGTCTCGGGTGAAAATTCTGGCATTTAAATATTGGCGCGGACCGAAAGAGAACCACAATTTGTAGATCTGTATAAATTTAGGGATTGTTCAATATTCCGATAGACCGGGACGGCAAGGGTAGAATTTAATAATCCTCCGCACGCTGGATTTCGTCGGTTTCGGCTAAATCTCTTAACTACAGTTGTTATCTTTCGAAATATCGGAAGGTGACGCTCCTTAGACTATCCTTCGCATATTTTATCCGAATTCAACAATTACGCTGTTGATCAAGTCAGTTATTGGCGAGAAAACATGGTTGGGATTCTGTCAGGGGGGAGGGATAGAAGTCTTCAAATGTGATTTCATAATAAGGAAAACTTAACAGACAAACCAGAGAATGACTTCAACTATCATACAAATTGTTAATATACAGTCTTGACTGCATTTGAGGCCGTTCAGGCCTTTGAATAGCTCCACTACTCAGAAGAATTGGACCGACTTGCATTTGCGCGGCGTATTGTTTTGTTGAAAGTTTCACGTGCAAGTCTCTGTTTCTACCAATGCTATTTCTCTGAAAATTTGCAAATGCCTATATGACATGGATTTTAGTGGATTTTGACCCATTTTTTGACGTAGACATTTGGTTTAAGTTTAACATGCAAGTCTCTATTTCTATTAAAGCTGCTGCTCTGAAACTTTGCACTCGCCTTTGTGAGCACCAACCCCTAAGCAAAGATTCGTTACTCTGACATTCAATTAAGTGGATTTTTTTACCCTTGTTCTACTTAGAAATTCTTGGTTAAAGTTTTACATCCAGCTTTCATATCTCTGTTCCTACCAATGCTTATTGTCTGAAACTTCACACTTGAATCATAGCCATTATATCACCCACAAGGCAAATATTCATTTCTCAGTAATTCAATTTAGTTGAATTTGACCCCTTTTTAGCTCACCGGAGCACGAAGTGCTCTGGGGGAGCTATTGTGATCGGTCATCGTCCGCTGTCCGTCCGTCTGTTCACAATTACAAAAAAATATTCTCCTCCTAAACAAACCATGGAATTTCAACAAAACTTCACAGAAATGATCCTTAGGTCATGCTCTTTCAAAATACTTCAAAGAATTGAAATTCATGAAGAACTCTCCGTTGCCATGGCAACAGAGTGAAAAATCTTGAAAAAATCTCCTCCCAAACCATAAGGCCTAGAGCTAAGATATTTGGTACAAATCATCATCTATTGACCCTCTACCAAACTACTTTAAAGAATTACAGTATTCTGAAAATTAGCCCTTTTCTGGGCAATCCCTGATTTTACATAGAAAATAAAGAAGGAGATCTTTAAAAATCTTCTTCTCCCAAAGCATAAGGCCTAGAGCTTTGATATTTGGTATACATCATCATCTATTGACCCTTTATCAGATTTCTCAATGATTTTTTTCCTTTAAACAACACAAATTTACATTCCATTTGTGGTATTCAAACAAGAAATAAAGATTGATCCAAATATGATGAGATTTGGTATGCTATTGCAAAAAGTTGTTGGCAAAAAGTTGAAAATAAAAGTAGAGAAAATTGTTTAGTATCATTAGTACAAGTTTTCCTAGTTTTCCTTGGATGTGAATCAAGGGAAATAATATTTGGTTGACTTTTTAAGGGCCCCGTTATTGTATAATATCTAAGGCAAATAGCCTTGATTTTTATTCTTTCCTTTATTGAGAAAAAAATCACTTTGATGTTGATGTACTTTCACAGCAAAACAGTGGTTTTGAATTAAGCTAATATAGGCAATAAATACTTGAAAAGATGTTATGATGTTTGAAATATGAATATTTTGTACAGAAAATAATGGATGAAACATTGACTCTCTTCTTTCACAATAAAAGATTATTTCAGACATAGACATCAGGTGAGAGACTTCCTTGATGGCTGTGTGGTTAAGGTGCAGGACTAGTGATTTTGAATATTTATTGGTGTAACTTCCACCAGGGTTAGGGTGTGTTCGTTGGGCAAGATAATTAGTAGCCAGCCTAGTATACATACTGATATAGTATATAAATGAGTTAAACTTGAATGATATCCTTCCTCCCAAGGGACATGAAAACAACAGAGCTGGGTGTTGAGAGTGGCTTATATGCATGTAGCTTTTGTTGCAATCAAACTACACTGAAATAGTATAAACTTAAAACAATCAGTGATGAATTATTTTCCCCACACTGGAGACATAAATTTTTTACATCTGGCATCTATTGTCCTGTCTGACCGTATGTATTTTCTTGTCCATGCTGGAACTACTTTTTCAGTGTTTTGCACTCTTTTCAGTATCAGTCCTGTGTAAGAAATAAAACAAATTTGAAGGCTCAAAAATGAATAGACCTCTTTAGAGTTCACAATAACAAAAAGAGAAGCGCATTGCATAAGACCCATAAATCTAGTGTAGTCATACTTTGACTGATTTCCCTTTGCTTGTAGGATATCTGGTATAACAGCTATTGATATATCAGAATCATCATGAGTAAATTGGTCTCATTGTGGAGAAGAGTATTACACCAGTACTATAACAAGTTTGAATTGGGGTCACTGAGAGAATATTGAACAGGTTAAAATTTGGGTCATTAAGAGGAAAAATCAAGGTCACTATGTCAATTTTAAAATCTACTTTGGTTCTTCTATGGACAACGTTTTTTGCTCAATCAATCTTGAAGCGAATGAAAATAAAATGTCTTGATAAGAAAGATGAACGACCTGAAATAGGTCAGATTGGTTGTCTCAACAGTGAACAAAGACAAGAGATTAAGGGCTATTATGTTCCTCTTGTTGAGGAATTTCTCTTTATGTATTTTCAAAAGTACCAGAGCTCTGTTTCCATAAAGTTTTTACCTATTTTTATTCCCCCACCATGTCCTTATGGCAGGGATATAGAGTTAACCTCTGTCCATGTGTGAGTGTGTTGGTTGGTATGTGCATCAAATTGTTGTGAGGAGCATATCTTCTACATTAATAGATAGATTTCAAAATACACATAATGCAGTCGCTACTAGTATCATACATAAATTTCTGTTTGATACTCCCAAGGTCAAGTACTCAACTGAAGGTCATATGACAAGCAGTCAGAAGTGGGGTCATCCATATTTTGAGACATATTTTGCATATTTTCCAGTATTCAGTAGGGGGTATTTGTCTTCATATCTCTTGTTCCATATATGTTTCTTGTTTCTATTTTCAGGTTTTTGAACAAACAGATTTCAATAAAAAACACAAAGCAATCAACTTCAAGCCATATAACTTTGCCTGCATATTGAAATTCTCAAAGGCACAGCTGCAAGAAAGAGCTTTCAAGGTATTGAAAATTGTACATTGAAAAAAAGTTGTCAGACTGGTTAGTAATATATATTGTTAACCCATTACCAGATGCTAAAATTGTCTGTACCAAATTGAAAGGAGTTGCAGACGACAATTTAAAGTTTATAAAAAATTTAGATTTTGTCAACTTTCTGGGTACAAAACGTGTAAAATGAAAAAACCGCTTGAACTTGAAGCAATTTCTTCATTTTATACAAAGTTTTCCTAATTGTTTTTCTCCAGGAGCGTGAAAAAGCGTCATTGATTAGTGTTTTACAGCGCAAAGACAGCTGTTGTTATTTACTGCCAAGCAATTCAAAGACAGTTATGCATAAAACAATCAAGACAAACACAAATTCACATTCAAGAAGCAGGCAGATGCATTATTCTTATTCAATCTGTAGTTAGTATAGTTTGATATCATACACTAAGAAAGTGACATAAACATAAGTGAGAATCATGGAATGTAACCTTTATAAACAATGCACGTGTATGGTTAAATACATTTTCAGCTCCATTAGCCAAAGGCAAGCAATGTCTTTCGCATTTAGCTCACAATATTGTGATCACTTTTGGAGTCTTCTTATATAAAGCTTATCAGATATTATTCTATCCTTTTCTCTGTTAACAAGATCAGTTGGATTAAATTCATATGTAGAACAGATTTCCACAGCTCAGTTGAGCAAACCAGGACTATCAAATGAATTCACTGGAAACATATTTCTTTCTGAAATTTTGACTTGGTGCTAAAAATAGGTTTTACAGGGGCTTATAAGATCTGAATGCATCCTGATTTTTATCCCCAGCCGTTTCGGCGAAGGGGATAGTGTAATGGTATCCATCCTTCCAACCTTCTGTCCTTCCCTCATTCCGTCACTAAACTTGTCCGGAGCATATCTCTGAAAGTATAATTGCTATCAACTTGAAACTTTATAGGTCAATAGCTCTTAACCCATTCCAACTCAATCCCTCCTTTTTACGCCCCTCGAGAAAAAAGCTTTGGAAAACATTGTGGAAAATGCTTGTATCAAGCAATTTCTTCATTATCCACAATTTTTTCTATCCAAAAAGATGAAAAAATTCAAAATTTCATCAACTTGAAATTGTCGTCTGCAGCTTCTTTCAATTTGGACCAGTCTAAAATTTTGCTGTGTTGGAATGGGTTAATGAGGAAAAGTTTAGTGCACAAGAACCACAACTCTTGCTTGCATAATTTTGGAGTTATTGCCCTTTGTTGTTTTACAGAGTAAGATTTTGTCCGGAGTATATCTCTGAAAGTATAAAAGCTATTGACTTAAAACTTCATAGGTGGATAGATGTCATTGAGGAAAGTGTTGTGCACAAGAACCACAACTCTTGATTTTATAATTTTGGAGTTAATGCCCTTTATTGTTTTAAAGTCTAAGATTTTGTGGGAGCATATCTCTGAAAACATAAAAGCTATTGACTTGAAACTTCATAGGTGGATAGATGTCATTGAGGAGAAGTGCAGTGCATAAGAACCACAGCTCTTGCTTGCATAATTTTGGAGTTATTGCCCTTTGTTGTTTTAAAGACTAAGATTTTGTCCGGAGCATATCTCTGAAAGCATAAAAGCTATTTACTTGAAATTCATAGGTGAAAAGAACTCATTGAGGAGAAGTGCAGTGCACAAGAACCACAACTCTTGCTTGCATAATTTTGGAGTTATTGCCCTTTGTTGTTTTAAAGATTAAGATTTTGTCTGTGGCATATCTCTGAATGTATAATAGCTATTAGCTTGAAACTTCATAGGTGGATAGAACTCGTTGTGGAGAAGTGCACAAGATCCACAACTCTTGCTTGCATAATTTGAGAGTTATTGCCCTTTGTTGTGTTAAAGACTAAGATTTGTCCTGAGCATATCTCTGAAAATATTATAGCTTTAATCGAACTCATTGACAAGAAATGCAGTGCCTAGTTCTAACTGGCTTCAGTTTACTATCAAGCTTTTTAGGCGGGGTATGGCCATGTCCAACATGGCTCTTGTTAATTCTTAAAGAACCATCTCTGAAACTATTTAGTGGATTTGTATGATTTTTTTGCTTCAACTTGCTGAAAGTCAGTGAGCCATTGTCATTGCATTTTGTCTGTTGTACGTCAGTCTGTGTGTGTGTGTGTGCATCCCTTCATCGGTAAACTTTTACTAAAAAAATCTTCTCAGAAAATACTGAACTCTTTTTCAGATTTCTTGAAAAAAATGTGTAGGATCAAAAGCATATTTATATGGGCTGGTATAATTTTCATTTATGGTGGAAATCTTTGAAAATCTTTGTAAAAGCTTGTGGATGGATTTCAACCAAATTTCACAGGAATGAATAACGCTTGTTGAAAAACATGGTTCTTATGGGTGGGACTTTCGTTTCTGTATATTATACAGTTAAAATTTTGAAAATTTTGTTCTTTGGAACTGGAGAATAGTGTTCAAACAAATTTAACAGAATGATGTTTTAATGATCCTTTGACTGATTTTTGAATAAATTTCAATATGTTTGATAATAAACCAAGGGACAATAGGCCAAATCACAGAATGTTGCAAGGGAAATAACTGGTACTGCTTGTTAATCCATTACATTTTCTGTCTGGATATGGGTTAAACACTATTTTACTTAATCAGTACATTCAGGACTATGGAGCAATACAGCTTAAGCATCTCTAGCTAGCATATCTGGGCACTTAAACTGTGCGCTTAGTCCTAGGATTATGTGTTAGAATCTCTGCTTGGTCAAATCTCTTTCTGATGGCTATTATTTGAAATCATAATAATTCCAAATTGTTATCTACCTCTCTGAATTTCTACTCTCCAATTTGTCATCTGATTATGGATTAAGGCAAATGTAGTTGCAAGAATCAACAACAAATTAAATTTCACGGCATACATCTTTGCCAAACGAAAAGGGTTGGAGTCAGTGACCTTTGCAGATGTTTTGCCTTGAACCATTGAAATGCCAGGGATTTGGCATGAATAGTCCTAGAGTTGTTGTAAAACGTAATGACACAACTATCAGTGTCATTTAGTGCCAAGTATTATAAATTAAATAGAGCTCTGGCAGAAAAGGACCAAAATAATATAATGTTTTTAACCCATATCCACTCAATCCTCTTTATTTACCACACTCAATAACAAAAAAAATCTTGTACGAAAACAAGTAATTTCTTTTGTAAGAAAACAAGTAATTTCTTAATTTCCAAAATTTATTTTCTAGCCAAAAACAGAAAATCAAGTTTTTAAATTTCACTAACCTCAAAATAAAGTCAGCAGATTTTGCAACTGGTTTTATATGTATGTTGGGTCCTCTTGTACCCCTTCCGAAATGATATTTACGGTTTACTTCTAAAACCTTTGCACTACAGCTTGTATTAAGCTGCAGTTACATAGCTTTGGAAGAAAACCAACACCAAAATTGTCAAACTTATATTGCAAAAAATCCTCCTTAGAAATAAACATTAAAAGATAAGTTTATTACTAATGTTCAAAACATTAAAACATAAGACTGATGTGATATTGAAAAAATGTTTAGGTGCAACAGTCTCCACTGGAGTCCAACAATACAAGCCTTTAAAGGCATGTTGACTGTCTTATAAAAGTGATCCCCAAGCATAATTCCTAAAGTACATGGCCATCACACACTTTACAATAGCACAACTAACCCATTCCCACACAACAAAATATTAGACTGGTCCAAACTGAAAGAAGCTGCAGACGATAATTTCAAGTTGATGGAATTTAATTTTTTCATCTTTTGGAATGGAAAATATTGTGGATGATGAAGAAATTGCTTGATGCAAGCAATTTTTTCATTTTCACAATTTTTTCCAAAGCTTTTTTCTTGAGGGGCGTAAAAAGTAGGGATTGTGTGGTAATGGATTAAGGCACCTTATCTTTCTATTCCAAGAAGCCATATTAATCTACCATTCAGTGTTGCCCCAAGTTATTGCCCCAACAAGTTTCAGCAGTTCTTCAAATTCAACATTTGTCAAATTATTTTAATATGGCACAAAGTTCTTGTCAACTGAACACATTTTCAAATGTACAGCAAACAGATTTAGTTTCAGATTAGAAATTATTACAATCTTGGAAGTGATGCTTATCAAATTTGAGTAGTATATTAGAAATGAAATGTCACTAGCAATTGTGTTTCATGCTTTTGATAAAACATGTCTTGTAGAGCTAGAGTGTTTATCCCCATATTTCTTTCATCCAAAACGAATTGTTTTCATACACTATATTACAAGGTTTTCTTCCTCTGATCTGACAGTTTTGTACAATTTCGACAAGAAACTTGTGTCTCCCTTGATAAACATTTACAAGACTTCAAATGAATTTTTCTATGACAATCTAACTTACCTGTTTTCCTGCTTGATGTCTCTTCCAAAGTCCCTGCATAGAAAGATCAGGAATTTATTGTCTGACCATTATATGTCTTCCTGTCTTATAAGACTCTGCAAAACTTAACGAAATAATCAAGCCATTCCCACACAGTTCCTCTTTTTACGCCCCCTCAAGAAAAAAACTTTGTAAAACATTGTCCACAATGTTTTCTGTCCAAAAAGACGATACAATATAAAATTTCATCAACTTGAAATTGTTGTCTACAGCTTCTTTGAATTTGGAACATTTTAAAAAAAATGTGTGAGAATTGGTTAACATAATAAAGAAGACTGATATTTGTTATGTAGGTACCTGTCATAATGAGGGCCGTCATTATAGCTGCTCTCATTGATACCTATTTGAAAAGTGCTCTGTAGCTGACCAATTAATAGATGACAACATTTTAGACTGGCCCAAATTGAAAGGACATGCAGACAACATTTTTTGTTGATGATTGTTTGAATATCTTTGTCTTTTGGGGTGAAAAACAATGTGTATAATGAAGAAATTGCTTTTTTGAAGCCCTCTTCAATAAGTGAAGTTTGGCAATTCTTTAATCTTGTAGAAGACAAAAAAAAAAAACTAGCTAGTTTATAGCTAAATTAGATAAAATTGTTGTAAGTCTAAATTGAAAGAAATTGCAGTCAATAATTTCAAGTAGGTGAAATTTTAAAAAAAATCATTACCTTTTAGGGTAGAAAACATTGTGGAATTGAAGAAATTGCTTGGCGGAATTATGTGTGTGGTCCAAATTCAAAGAAGTTCCAGACTAAAATTGGTGCTTAAGAGATGAAAATATTATGAGAATTTTTCTACAGTTTTCCATTACTATATTTCTTCAGGTAATCAAAAAGTGTGATCATTAAGTAATGGCTTAGACCCATTACAATTCAATCCAATGTTTTGCAGGCATACATGTTAAAAAAATGTGGGCTTCTTGGAAGATCATTTTCTCCTGTACTCTCAATGTTGTATATCTTATTTTTCAACATTTTTTTTCAAATTTGGTGCACTTTTAAATTTTGTCTGCGACTTCTTTCAATTTGACCAGTATCACATTTTTATGTTCATGCATTAACATGGGTATAGATGTCACTTTATCAAGATATGTTGTTAAGGAATAAAAAGAACCTGTTACACTTTTAACCCATTCCCACTCAATCCCTCCTTTTTACGCCCCTCAACAAAAAAGCTTTGGAAAACATTGTGGAAAATGAAGAAATTGCTTGGATCAAGCAATTTCTTCATTATCCACAATGTTTTCTATCCCAAAAGACGAAAAAAATCTAAATTCCATCAACTTGAAATTGGCATCTGCAGCTCCTTTCAATTTGGACTGGTCTAAAATTCTGTTGGAATGGGTTAAATGGCTTTGACCTTTCCTTTATATCTACAGGATGGGTTAATTGACATGCTGTTTGAGCTTCTACTGGAGTCCTTTGCTACACATGCTCACACCATAGGCTTTCCAGAGCTGGTCCTTCCAGCACAGTTTCAGGTAAATAAACCCTGTCATGCTGAATATAATATTTTTCAAAGTTCCATCAAAATAAAAACTTCAGTATAATCAAAAGGCTGTAAACCTGGATGGCAAAATTGTTGATCAAAATGTCTCTTGAAAAATAAACTTATAAAAAAAACTCTTACTTGAGATAACAAACAGGTGGTGTAGACTATGATCAGACTGCTAGGATATGCATGCTGGTCATAAACTATTCAGAGATATGTTTTATTAATGAGATAAAACTAAATAGTAAGATTTTTTTTACCAATACTACTAGACAATAAAATTTAGACAAGTCCAAATTGCAAATTCTTTAGCAATTAGGATCAATTTGAAATTTGTCATCTGGCAGTGGGTTAATCAGAATGAACTATATGCAAAAAACTTATATTGGAAGATTAAGAGCTCTTTTAAAACGGCTAATTTTGTTCAATACAATTATCATACCATTGATGAGATACCAAAATATTGTAACTACAGCTTGAGTCATTATTATTTTACAGCTGAAAGACTTCCTAAAGCAGTGTAAAGTAGGAAACTTTACAAAACAGATGAAGCAGATATATGACAAAGTTTGTGAGAACAGCCAATTCATTACAGCTAGAAGAAATAAAACAGCTTTTAACCTCACTGATACTAAGTCTATTGTAAGTAAAATTGTGTCGCCTGTTAATGGGTAAAACTGAAACTGGAAAACAAGTTTAACAATTTCCTATTTTGTAAAATTTTAGACTGATCCAAATTCAAAGGTTTTGCAGACAACAATTCTTAAGTTGAACTTATCTGAAAAATAATCATTCATTAGGGTAGAACATTTTTGTGGAAAAAGAAGAAATTCCTTGTTTCAAGCAATTTCTTCTTTATCTACAATGTTTTCTCAATAAAAAATCATAGGGATGTAAAAACTAGAGATGGAAATGGTAAGGGTATATAATTTGGGATAATACCTCTAAACTTGGCTTCCTCGAAGATTTGTCCATTTTTGTGTGTTCTACCACATGGTGAAGGAGCTACATAAAATTATTTTACCCTTTCCCAAAAGACAAAATTTTGGACTGGTCCAAATTCAAAGAAGTTGCAGATGTCAATTTCTACTTGATGAAATTTCAAGATTATTTGTAACAAACAATTTCTTCATTTTCCACAATGTTTTTCTGCCTCTGCTTTGTAATGGTGACAGGGATATAGGGTTACCTCTGACTCTGTGTGTGGGTTAGTATGTGTATCCATTTCTTGTCTGGAGCATGTCTTCTACATTAGTTAATGGATTTCAAAATAACTTGGCACAGTTGTTCCCCTGGATGACTTAGAGTATCATGTGTAAACTTCCGAGTTCAAGGTCACAGCTAAAGGTCATGTGACAAGCCCTTAACCCATTCTCACACAGTGATGCTTTTGGGCACCCCTCAAGAAATTGGGAAAACATTGTGGAAAATGAAGAAATTGCTTGACAATTTCCTCATTTTACACATTGTTTTCTACCCAGAAAGTTAAAAAATCCAATATTTCATAAACATTAAATTGTTGTCTCCAACTTCTTTCAACTTGGACCAGTTTATAATATTCTATTTGGTAATTGTTTAAGTAGGGCATCTGTGTCTTTGACACATTTGTAGTCCTATTTGCTTTCTCTGGAGTGGGCATAGAAAGGTGGGGATTGTTTGTTAATGGTAACTCAATCATAGAAACAGATTTGATATAGTGGTTACATAGTAGTTACCCGTAGTAGAGTTCAATTCTCTTCACCTCCAGAGTTTTGGCCGATACGTTAACCTGAAGCTGTCTCCATAACAATGACTTTGTCTGTTCAGTGGCTTGTAAAACGCAATACATTAACAACATATACAGTTAGCAAGTTAAACAATTTAAGACTAAATTGTCGGTTAAAAAGCTCTTTTGAGATTATGTTATTTGTTAAACCTCTTTCCTAAATAAGATAAATTAAATACATTTTCCTTAAGACTTGTCAAAACTTTAAGAGGTTGAAAATAGCGATTCAGTATTGGAAATTGGCTGAAAATTAGTGGTTATTTTAAGATATACATGTAATACTTTCTCGCAACATCCTAATAAATCAATGTCCAGGAAAATGCAATTTAGCTTAAAGACAAGATATGATGAACTAAGGATTATCTAAAATTAGTAAGATAGAGTTAAAAAGAAACATAAGTTAACCATTACCAAATGACAGAATTTTAGACTGCTGAAAATTGAAGAAAGTCGCTGACAATAATTAATAGTTAATAGAATTTTAAGAATATTTGTCTTTATAGATAGAAAACATTGTGGATAATGAAGAAATCTCTTCATTTTCCATAAGTTTTTTCTTAAGCTTTCTTCTAAATGGGCTAAAAAAAGTGGTAAAGTGTGGGAATTTGTTAATGATAACCTTTGAACAATACAGTAAATGACCAAACAACCCTTATTTGGACATGTGGAGAAGAGAGGATAAATTTACCATTCACATTCAATCTTGCTTTTTTGCAAATCGTTCCAAAGGGGTTTAAAATCTCTTTATTTTCCACCTTGTTTTCCTCCAATGAAAACAGAAATATACAAAATTTTATTAGCTTGAAATTATCTCCTATTTCTTTCAAATTTGACTAGTCTGCAATTTTGTTATTAGGTAATGTATTAATGTATTCCAACACCATCACACCTATTTTGATGTCCCAAAGAAAAAGGTTTTGTAAGTATTGTAGGAAAATGAAGAAATTTCTTCATTATTTACAATTTCATCTGCAACTTCTTTGGATATAAGGATCAATCTACAATTTGGTCGTCTGTTTCTGTAACAGAAATATTACCCTGAATCCTTTGCTACAACCCATTACCATTATTCTGGAGCAGTTCAAAGTGAAAGAATATGGATGAGGTTTCAAAAGAAGAATAAGTGCAATATTTTGTGAGAAAAGGGAAAATAGCTTGTTACAAGTAAATTCCCTAAATTTTAGCTCACCTGACCACAAAGTGGTGTTGACGAGCTTTTGTGATCTAGCTGTTTGCGTTGTCCGTCGTTTGTAAACATCTTGTGTGCACTCTAGAGGCTACAATTTTGCTCAAATATCTGGAAACTTGGTCAGAACATTTGTCTCCATGAAACCTCGAACAAGATTATTATTGGGTCATATGGGGTCAAAAACTAGGTCACCAGGTCAAATCTTAGAAATACCTTGTGAGCCCTCTAGAGGCCACATTTTTGCCTCAAATGTCTTGATATTTGGTCAGAATGTTTGTCTGCATAATACCTCAGATAATTTTGATATTGGGATATTTGTGGTCAAAAAATAGGTCACTAGGTCAAATCCTAGAAATAATTTTTTGTTCACTCTAGAGGCCACACTTTAGGCTCAAATCAAATTATATTCAGTCAGAATGTTTGTGTCCATGTTATCTCGGCTAAGTTCAAAATTGGGTCACATGAGGTATATACCTAGGTCACTAGGTTAAATCTGAGAAATACCTTGTGTGCACAACAGAGGTCATATTTTGGGCTCAATTGAATGGGTATTTGGTCAGAATGTCTGTCTGCATAATATCTAGGTCAAGCCTGATATTGGGTTATGTTGGGTCAAAAACTAGATCACTAGGTCAAATCCAAGAGATAGTTATGTGTGCACTCTATAGGACACATTTCAGGCTCAAATCAAATGATATTTGGTCAGTATGTTTGTGTCCATGACATCTCAGCCAAGTTCAAGTTTAGGTCTAATGGGGTCAAAAACTTGGTCAAATCTGAGAAAAAAATTTTTTTTTACACTAGAGGCCACGATTTCTACTCAATTGACTGAGTATTTATTCAGATGTTTATCTTAATAAAAATCTTTGTCAACTTTGTTATAAGGTCACATGGGGCAAAATACTAGGTCGCAAGGTCTAATATAAATAAATCTTCTTTCCAATTTACATGCTTCTTTCCTTGCACAAATACCTTGGAACTTGAGAGTGTTTAGTCTTGATTTCTTAGACAAGATTTGATAATTGGTTACATATGGCTAAAATAAGGTCACTAGTCTTGTGCTATTTTACTTCTATAGTCGATAAGGTGAGAGCTTTAGGGCCAATGGCTCTCTTATTACATAGAAACATAGCAGAAAATCTTAAAAATCTCAGCCAACCCCACACCCTATTTTATTTGTTATCTAGTTCATTAACACAAATCTTCCTTGCAATTTACATGCTACCTTTCTGGCACAAAAATCCCGAATGTCTTTTCCTTTCTGATTTCTTGTAAAAGATTTTCTTAACAGATGACTTTTGGCCAAAACTAGGTCACTAGCGCTTTGATTACTTCTGCATTCATGGACTCAAGTGAGCCCTTTAGGGCTGATGGCCCTCTTGCTTACATATCTTTATTATGCTCCCGAAAGGGTAAATACATAGCTGCAGCTTCGAATGTCTCAATTTCTCCACAACCCTTGGGCCAAATTAGATGAAACTTCCCATGTGAATTTCCTATATTGCGCTGACACTATTTCCTGGGATTTGGATAGTTCCAAGGTAACAGTTCAAGGTCAAAAATAAATATTGAGATTGTCCACAGCATTATTAAGCTCCTTCAGTTATTGATTAGTTAAAAATATCTTTGCACAATTGCTCTCTAGTATGAGTAGATGTGCCAAATGAAAAAGAAATGAATAAGATAGCTTCAAGGTCAAGGTCACAGCTAAAGATGGGGGTTAAAATTAAGAATGTCCAGAGCAAAGCTCCTTAACCCTGAATATTCCTGTTTTGGTAGGAGGTATAGACAAAGATCAGCCTGCACATATGACCAGTCTGATCTTTGTCTACACCACCTGCTTGTCCCTATTAAGTCAGGGTTGTTTGTGAAATTTAGTTTTTAAGATAAATATAGACCTACCAATAGTACTTTCAATGCTTTTAGCCCTTTGATTTTCATGCTGTTTTGAAAAGGATTTCTTCAGCATGACAAGGGTTAAAATATAGATCGATTTCAATATAACTGACACAATTCTCTATCATGAGTAGATGCACTATTAAAGAACTATTCAGATAGATCAAGGTCAGACCTCAATGTCAAACATTAAAATCAAGCATGTCTGGAGCAAAGCTCCTAAAATTATGGATGGATTTAGAAATGACTTTGCACAATTGCTCTCTATCATTAGTAGATGTGCCACTTGAAAAAAAATCAGATAACTCCAAGGTCAAGGTCACATCTCAAGGTGTAACATTAAAACTAAGCATGTCCGTAGCATAGCTACTTGAATTATGGATGGATTTCAAATGAATTTTGTATAATTGTTCTCTATCTTGAGTAGATGTGCCATTTGAAACAAATTTTCAGATATCTCAGCTTGAGGTTGAACATTAAAATTATGCATGTCTGGAGAAGGCCAATCATAGCCGCAGCTTTATGTGTCGGTTTGTTTGAACCCTTTCTCCTGTTTATGTTATACTTTTTGAGATAGGGCTATATTCGGGGAGCAAAATCCGTCTCTTGTTTCTTCAGGATGTCAAAAATTATGTTGGTTTGTTGACAGGTCCTTTACTTGGTTATGATTCAGAAACAATGTCTACCTTTCAACATGTTAAAGTCTTAGTCAAGGACATACTTTTTATATTGTATAAACATTCATTCTAAACTTAATTCAGTTGAACATTTAAAGGGGTTTTGAAAAATGACATGCAAACTATATGAAAAATGGATACATGTATTTGCAATGCAGTTTAAACGCATGGCACAAAAGTTGATGTTATGTTGTTTTACGTATTATGTGACATTTATTTGTCCACATTATAGGGCAAAATGCATGTAATATCATATGAACCTTTCAAAATAAACTAACTGTGGAAAAAAATCAGTTGGTTTGCACTTTTAAAGGTCATCAACAGGAGTTTATGTGCCAACCAAGGACAATATTAAGGGATGATACCATTGCCAAACATCACAATTTTAGACTGATCCAAACTAAAGAAGTTTGCAGATCACAAATGAAGGAAGAAGGGTAATCCAAGCTGATTATCTTAATTAGTTATCTTAATAACTTAATAAAACTTTATGAAATATTCACTACAGAACAGAACAGAACAGAACTTTTATTTACATCCACGTACAATTATGTACAATATGGACAAATAAATACAAATACATGAAATAAACGGTTTAACACATCGGGTTTACCAAATATAGTATATATGTATACGGGGAAAATATGAGGGATAGGTTTTTTTTTTTTTTTTTTTTTTTGCTATGGTTTATAGAACTGCCGGTTAGCGATCAAAACCTGTGACCACAGCTATACTCCACTATGGTCACATTACAAAAGGATGAAGAAAGATCAAATGAATGAAAGATTTTTAAATGGTTACATTAGAGGATTAGTCGATCAAACAGTGCATAATCAATGGGGATGCTTCACCTCAAAACTTAAGATAAATATTATTTGTTTTCAACCAATTTAAAATGGAGAAATATACACTAGTTATATTATTATTTCTTTGTTAACCCATTCCAACTCAATCCCTTCTTTTTACGCCCCTCAAGAAAAAACTTTGGAAACATTGTGGAAAATGAAGAAATTGCTTGTATCAAGCAATTTCTTCATTATCCACAATGTTTTCTATCTAAAAAGACGAAAAAATTCAAAATTCCATCAACATGAAATTGTCCTCTGCAGCTTCTTTCAATTTGGACCAGTCTAAAATTTTGCTGTGTTGGAATGGGTTAATCTGTTGATATTATGATAGAGCTTCATTGACTAATAGCCACAACTTCCTAAATGTGTCCATCTGTCTATCCATCAGTCCATCTTTCTGTCCATAAGCTTTTTCTTGAGAAATTCTCTCCTCATGAACTACTGGCTAGTTTTAACAAATTTTACAAGAATGATCAATAACTGACATTTTATTATACTCCTCGAAGACATTTTGATCACAATGAAAAATGATTGATTGATTGAATGGGGTTTAACACCACTTTTAACAGTATTTCAGTCATATTGCAACTCAAGCACCTAGCAATGAATTCCTTGTACTCCTCACTCCAGGACTACCACTACATCTTTTCCAAGCCTACAGCTGCTCATCTCACATACATTTACGATGATTCATGTATTGGTGGGAGACAAATGTCAGAAAGGATATTTGCTGTGACCTGGGATTGAGCAATGGCTTTTATGAACAAGGCTCTTTCCTTAAATGGTATATAGTGAAAAACATTGAAGGCTTTCTACTCTGAAAATTGGTAGATATCAACCCAATTTCATAGGCATAGTCACTGCTTGAGTTTTGCACAGACTCCATGACTTTTATGGGCAGTATATATGTTATTTAGTGAAAACTTTAAAAGTCTTCTCTGTACATACATGTTAAATTTCAATCAGATTTTACAAGAATGATCCTTGTTTTCTAGGACATTTGGGAGAGGCAATGCAAAGAAGCTGGTACCCCTATTGGGAAGTATTACGTAACATGGAGGAAACTGAGAGACCGGGAACTAATGCATAAGATAGCAGATAAAGAACAGGTTTGTCCTATGAAACTTTATCTTTAAAAGAATTCTTATATTTTCAGTTTTATTCATGAGTGTTTTAACTGTTTACTAGATAACAAAATTTTAAACTGGTCTGGTTTGAAAGAGGTTGCAAATGACATTTCAAAGAATGTTTAAGTTTGGTGATAAGTATCATTTTTGAGTATAAAAAATTGTGAGATAATAAGAAATTGTTTGTTAGCAATTACTACTTTTAATGCCCCAGTATTGAGGCATATTGTTTTACTAATGTCCCTTTGTCCGTCCTTTGTTGTTAGCAGAAAACTTAATGCAAAAACTAATTATTAACTGTTATTCATAAACCTTTCAGGATACATGGCTCAACCTCTTAAATAAGTTGCATTGAATGGCATAAGTTGGCTTAAGATCAGGGTCATCCATCAAGCCACTTGTCAATGTCATGAATTTTGTAGATTTAACATAAAAACTTAACATTTTTCTGTTATTTAAACACTGTTCAGGATACAGGACTCATATTTACGGACAAAGGTTCCTTGAACTGATAAGCATCATCTGTTGGTTGTAAGGTCAAAGTCATCCATCAAGGTCATCCATCAAGGTCAATTACTAAGGTCATATTTCCTAAAAAGGCTGTTGCAGGGCCATGGTGTTTCAAAAACTCATCTTTTATTTTGTTTCACAATGTTTTTCTTAGCTTTCTTTCTTCAGCATGTAAAAAAGCAGGGTGGCATTTCATGGGAATAAGTTAAATCCTTTTAGTAAGAGCGCCAGATAAAGAATATGATTTTGAAATCTGAAATTTTATTATTGGTCCAACAAATACTATGTTGTTGGTACTCATTAGTGTCATCTTTTCAAGACTATTCCAATCAGTACCAACAATATGCAGTATTGGAAGAAATAATAGATTTAGGTTTTACTCACTCCGCCACCTAACATTATGCCAGGTATAATGTTTAGCCCATTTTAGACTGGTCAAAATAAAAAGAGTTGTAGATGACAATTTAAAGTTCATGAAATTTCAGAATTGTTTAACTTTCTGGGTAGAAAACATTGTGGAAAATGAAGAAATTGCTTATTACAGGCAGTTTCTTCATTTTACACAATGCTATTATAATCGTTTTTCCTGAGGGGCTTCATTGTGTGGGAATGGGTTAAAGTGCTTCCTACTTTCTAAAATGTATTAACCCATTACCATGCAATCTGGTTTTAATGCAGTTGAGTAAAATAAAACTTAAAACATTATGGTAAAAGATTAAAATGCTTTTACTTTTGCCACAATATTTTATACTTATTTGTTTCATACTATCAATATGAATGCACTTTGAACTTCTCTCAGTTTGGGTCTGCCTCAAATTTTGTTGTTTGGTAACAGGTTAAAGCTGAGGTTTGTTGTTTGTTTGTCTGTCTTGCCAATGATTGGCTCTTTTAAATGAAACCGATTTTTGCAATTTTCATTAGAATTTCTTCAACTTTTAGTAGAACTTTAGTGCATTTTAGGAAGGTTTCATTTGAAGTTGGAGTGATAATTTCACACCCTTGCTTGATGACAACTTTTCCTGAACAACCATTTCATATACCCAAAGAATTCCCTTCCTCTCCTGCAAATCATCAACAAAGTAACATCAAATTCCATCGGGGGAAATTTGGTGAAAAAAGGGGTAGTTGCTTCACATCAATGATACCTCTTAACCCATTCCTACATAATGAAGAATTTAGAAAACTTTGTATAAAACAAACACAAGGTTTTTCTAACCAGAAAGTTTTGGGGGAAAAAAGCTAAAATTTCATTGTGGTCTGAAACTCCTTTCAACTTGGACCAGTCTAAAATTTTCTCATGTTGAAATGGGTTAATCTCCCCCCCCCCACCACCACCCAATCTATCTCATTAGAGACATATTTTCAACATCTATTTTGACTTGTCATCTAATTGATTGACTGCTGGCCACACTCAACTTTCATAAGTTGTAGTAATGATGTTAAAGTTGCCTATAAACGAATATGTATGAGATAAATGTCTGAGTTAACCCAATTCGTTTCATTTATGCTAATAGACCCTTTGCAAGAAAACGAATTAAGAAAACATTATGTAAAATGAAGAAATTGCTAGCAACAAGCAATTTCTTTATTTTTCACAATGCTTTCTTCCATGATTGTTGAAAAAACCTTTAAATTTCATGAACTTTAAATTGTAGTCAGTAACTCCTCCCAGACCAGTCTTTTTTTATACTCCCTGAAGGGCAACTCTTCCTGTCTTTCTGTTTTCTGTCCGTCCGTCTGCCCCAATATCTCCTTAACTCTCAGGTGAAATGGGATGAAACTTGCATGTGATTTCTTATTATATTGTGCCTAGGCATTTTCACAAGTGTTTGGATAGCCCCAAGGTCACAGTCAAGGTCAAAGGTTAAAATTGACCTTGTCCATAGCATAGCTCCTTCAATTTTGGTTGGAGTTCAAAAACACTGTCTTGGCACAATTGTTCTCTAGCATGAATAGATGTACTATGTGAAAAGAAAATCAGATAGCTCCAAGGTCACAGGTCAAGGTCAAATGTTGAAAAAAGCCATTAAAGATCAAATTTAAAATAACTTTACACAATTGTTGTCTATCATGAGTAGATGTGCCATTTGAAAAATGTGTTCATATAGTTATAAGGTCAAGGTCACAGCTCAAGATTGAACATTGAAATTAAGCATATCCATGGCATAGCTCCTTCAATTATGGATTTATTTCACTATAACATGTCACATAAAATTTTGTTCTCAGTTATCAGTAGATGTGCAATTTGAAAATAAAAATCAGATAGCTCAAAAGTCATGGTCACAGTTAAAGGTCAACGATTAAAATTAAGATTGTCTAGAGCATAGCTCCTAAAATTAAGGATTGATTTCGAAATAACTTTGCACAATTGTTCTTTGACTTGAGTAGATGTGTCATTGAAAACAAATTTTCAGAAAGCTCTAAGGTCAAGGTCACAATTCATGTATGTTAAAATTTAGCATCACTAAAATATAGCGAGAGTATACCCGCATCTGCCACTGTTGGTCCCTCTGAACCCTTTTCCCTGTTTACTTTATACTTTTTGTAACAAGGCTATTATCTGGGAGCATAATCTATCTCTGATGGCTCTTGTTTTCATGTGGGTGCGGGTTGAAATTGCACTCTAGCTGTAACGAATGATTTGATTGGTGAAACATGTTTTTGATTGACAGCAGCCATCCATCAAAACTTGGAGAAATGAACAATTTAATTGCATTGTTACTGGTTGACTTTCAGATTATAGGAACGGACAAGATACCAGAAATAGTCCGACCAAAGGAACCCCAAAAGGCAACAGAAGAAGATAAAAAAGAGTTCTCAGCTTTATTTGACAGTGATAGTGAGGAAGAGAAGATGGATTTCTCTGAAAGGTAAATGGGTTTTGCACCTATTAGACACACAAACACATACTTGGTACTGCCTGTCCTAATTACAATTAACCTATTGCATGAAGACAGAGTTTTTGATTGGATCAATTTGAAAGAATCTGCATATGACATTTTTAGTTCATGAAATATAAAATTCTTTGTCGTTTTGGGTAGAACACATTGTGGAAGAAAGGAATACTATGTTTATATTTTTGTTCCAACAGGGTGTACCTGTGCCCTATTTTATCATAGAAATTAAGAAGGAAATATTATTTAAAATTATTATATGACATATGATGCTCTCATTTATTTGATGGGGGGTCATTAGGTCATAATACAAATCAATTATTTGGATAGGGTATTAACAGGTTACTCTCTAATAAATTTGTCCCTTGTTTAACATTTCTGAGCTTTGCCCAAGTGAGCACTTTTAAGACCTATGGCCCTGTTTTCTCACACTGTTTTCCTTAAGTATTTTTCATAGAAAGCAGTTTTGTATTGGAATGGGTTAGAAATTTTTACAGATAATGGATGTCAGATTATAATGATTCAACATTAGGGTTATGGTCCTTAACCCATTTCCAGTTGGCAAAATTTTAGACTGGTCCAAGTTGAAAGGAGTTGCAGACGACAATGTAAAGCTCGTGAATTTTCTTTTATATATTTCAACTTTCTAGGTAGAAAACATATAGGCAATTACAACTGTTTCCCGCTGAACCACCGACATGCTTTTCAGCATCATTTTGTAGGAATGGGCTCATTGAGAAAATGAAAATCCTTGAAAATCCTTAAAAAAAATGGGAATGGCAAGATGTAAAGCTTTCATATTGGGTATAGAAATATGGGATTTTGAAGGAGAAAACATCTTTAATTTCACATAACAATGAAATCTTCATTCAAACTATGCTTATGAAATATTTTTATCTATCGCCGTTTCAGCGAAGGGGATATAGTAATGGTCTCCGTCTGTCATTCCGTCATTCGGTCACAAAGCTTTTCCGTATTATATCTCCTAAAGTATAAATGCTATCAACTTAAAACTTCATAGGTGGAAAGATCTCATTAGGGCAGAAGTGCAGTGCACAAGAACCACAACTCTTGCTTGCATAATTTTGGACTTATTGCCCTTTGTTTTTTTAAAGACTTAGATTTTGTCCGGGGCATATGTCCTAAAGTAGAAATGCTATCAACTTGAAACTTCATAGGTGGATAGCTCTCATTAGGCAGAAGTGCAGTGCACAAGAACCACAACTCTTGCTTGCATAATTTTGGAATTATTGCCCTTTGTTGTTTTAAGACTAAGATTTTGTCTGGGGCATATCTGTGAAAGTATAATAGCTATTAACTTGAAACTTCATAGGTGGATAGATCTCATTGAGGAGAAGTGCAGTGCATAAGACCCACAACATTTGTTTGCACAATTTTGGAGTTATTGCCCTTCGTTGTTTTTAAGGCTTAGATTTTGTCCAGAGTATATCTCTGAAAGTATGATAGCTAATATCAAACTCATTGACAAGAAATGCAGTGCAGAGGAAGCCTAAATCTATCTGGCTTCAGTTTACTATCAAGCTTTTATTGGGGGATGGCCATGTCTGAAATGGCTCTTGTTTAAAAATTGTGTCAATTTGGATCAGTCAAAACTTTTGTTATTAGGTAATGAGTTAATTGTTACCTACATTACAATAGGAGCACTAATCTTCAATAATCTTGAAACGATAGAGAGTTTTTATCTTGGGTTATGTTTTCACAGACAGATGAACAAAGTTGAAAAAATAGTCCCCAAATTCTAGTGATTGGGGCAAAGAAAGAACAGTCTTAAACTGTTTGGAGCATTTAGCATCCATTCATGGACAAAATACCTTGTTCAAAGTGTTGGATTTGTTACAAACATGTGATAAGCAATACCTTCTTTTCTTACATTTTTTCCAATCCCATAAGCTATCTTTTCAGTTAATTCCCATTTTGTATGGATAATTACCAATTTCTTCTGATATTGACTAAATTTGAGGTCTTGTAAAGACTTAGGGTCAGATATTTATGACGAAAGGAACTTTAATGCAGTAAAATTAGAAAGGATGGTAGTGTAATAATTATGTGGGAAAGACAAAAAATAAGTCATTAGTTCTATGTGATGATTAGTTTTTGAAAGGTACACACCTTGTAATGATCATTTTCAAATCTGTCCTGAATTTTTACCTCCTCATCGAAAGATCTACGAAATATTGTGTTTCTGATGGATCATTCTGTATCTGTCCAACTTTCTATTTGTCTGTCTTTCTGTTAAAAGTTTTATCATAATGAAAAAAGAAAAAATCTGTACCTTCTTGTCTTTAACCCATTACTAGATAACAAAATTTTAGACTGATCCAATTCGAATGAAGTTACAAAAACATAAAACTGAATTAAAATTAGAAAATAAGTACCAAATAGAGTACAAAACATTGTGCAAAATGGAGAAATTACTTGTAACAAAAAAAATTCTCCTTTCCCCCAGTTTTCCATAACTATTTGACGCCCACCGTTTCTGCGAAGGGGATATAGTAATGGTCTCTGTCCTTCAGTCATTCTGTCATTCTGTCCTTCCATCACTAAACTTGTCCGGAGCATATCTCTGAAAGTATAATTGCTATCAACTTGAAACTTCATAGGTGGATAGATGTCATTGTGGAGAAGTGCAATGCACAAGCACCACAACTCTTGCTTGCATAATTTTGGAGTTATTGCCCTTTGTTGTTTTAAAGACTAAGATTTTGTCTTGGGCATATCTCTGAAAGTATAATAGCTATTAACTTGAAAATTCATAGGTGGATAGAACTCGTTGTGGAGAAGTGCAGTGCACAAGAACCACAACTCTTGCTTGAATAATTTTGAAGTTATTGCCCTTTATTATTTGAAAGACTAAGATTTTGTCCGGAGCATATCTTTGAAAGTATAATTGCTATCAACTTGATACTTCATAGATGGATAGATGTCATTGAGGAAAAGTGCATTGCACAAGAACCACAACTCTTGCTTGCATAATTTTGGAGTTATTGCCCTTTGTTGTTTTAAAGACTTAGGTTTTGTCCTAGGCATATCTCTGAAAGTATAATAGCTATTAACTTGAAACTTCATAGGCCGAAGGATGTCAGAGAGGAGAAGTGCAGTGCACAAGAACCACAACTCTTGCTTGCATAATTTGAGAGTTATTGCCCTTTGTTGTTTTAAAGACTAAGATTTTGTCCAGCAATTATATCTCTGAAAGTATAAAAGCTATTAACTTGAAACTTCATGGGTGGATAGATGTCATTGTGGAGAAGTGCAGTGCAGCTTTTATCGAACTCATTGACAAGAAATGCAGTGCCTAATCTAACTGGCTTCAGTTTTCTATCAAGCTTTTTTGGCGGGGGATTGCCATGTTCAACATGGCTCTTGTTTCTTCAGAAAGTGTCAAAGTGTGGTTAATGGGCCAAGATCTATAAATCGCCACTTTGACAAGATAAGGGGCTTATTGTTTTACTGCTATCTGTCTTTCTGACTCCCTTAAGATTTAATATTTTTCTTACCATATTGCCATGTCTTCATTTTCATTCAGCTGTTTTCAGAGAAAACCAGAGTTATCACTATAGCCAGGTTGTCATCTGTGTCTGTGTCGCTATTGGTAGCGTTGTCATTGACATTTTGTAATATGTTTCGTATTACTGAACAATATATGTTCACTATCTAATGAGCAATCTTATAACTACAAGGGGGATATTTCTTGATGCATTTTTAGCACAGTTCTTCTGTCTGTCTGTTTGTTCACAATTACAAAGAAATCTTTTCCTCCTAAACTAACCATGAAATTTTAATCAAACTTCACAGAAATTATCCTTATGTCATGCTCTTTCCAAATACTTCAAAGAATTAAAATCCATGAAGAACTTTGATTGCCATCACAACTGTGTGAATAAAACTTAAAAATAATCCTCTCTCCATAAAGAATAAGGCCAAGATCTTTGATACTTGGTGTATTTTATCATCTATTGACACTCTACTAAAATACTTTCTGTATCTCGAAAATTAGCCCTTTTCTGTGCAGCCCCTGATTTTACATAGAAATAAAGATGCAAATCTTTTAAAATCTTCTTTCCCAAACCATAAGGCCTAGAGCTTTAATTTTGGTGTGTATGAATACCCATTGACCCTTTACCAAAATATAACATAGGTTACGGTATTCTGAAAATAAGCCTTTTTTGTGCAATCCCTGATTTAAGAAAGGAATGAAGAAGGATATCTTTGAATATCTTATCCTCCTAAACCATCATGCATAGAGCTTTGATATTTGGTTTGTATCAATGCATATTGACGCTTTACCCAAATACTTCAAAGAATTACTATACACTGGAAATTAATGCTAAATGGTGGGATCTCAATATACCTAGGATTGAAGGAAAAAATCTTTGAAAATCTTCTTCTCCAAAATAATTAGGCGTAGGGCTTTGATATTTTGTATATAATATCATAAAGTCTTGTGACATCATACTCAGGGGAGCAATATAGGACCATCATGGCACTCTTGTTTTATTTTTAAGCCTCAGATTTTGTACCTTGCATAATATATGTAACAACTATCAAGGACATATTCTCAAAGATATTCCTTTATTGGAATATTTACAAACACAGCTTTTTCCAAATGTTTGGAGTTATACCTCATCATCATTCTCAACTGTTCCAAATTAAGTCTTAACATTGTTGATAATGAAGAAATTACATTTAAAAAGCAATCACTTCATAATTGTTTTCCAAAGCTTATTTCTCGAGGGGTGTAAAAAATGGAATTCAGTGGGAATCGGTCAAGGGACATGAAATCCAGAATTTTAGCTCACCTGAGCATATCGTGCTCAAGGTGAGCCTTGGTGATCATTGTATGTCTGTTGTCTGTTGTCCATCGTCCTGGGGCCACATATTTCGCCCAATATTCATGAAACTTGGTCAGAATGTTTGTCTGGTCAAAAGGATGAACCTAATCGAAAATTGGAATATTCTGTAGTAAAACACTGGAATAGAGGCCCGAATGACATAATCCTTATTTGCACCCCATAGGGCCAAAATTTTGACTTAATCTTCATGAAACTTGGTCAGAATCTTTTAGCTCAGGGATGAATCCCAATGAAAATGGTAACATACTGTTCAAAAACACAGGAAAAGGGCCCTTAATGACAACTACCTTATTAGCACTTTAGGGGCTACAATTTTGGTTCATGAAACTTGGTCAGATTGCATGGTAGGTCACAAGAATGAGTCCTATCCCAAATGGGAATGTTCTCTTGGAAAACACAGAAAAAGGTTCCATAAAGACAATATTTTTGTTAGCACTCTAGTGGCAACAATTTTTGCCCAATCATCTTAAAACATTGGATCCCATATATGTGAGAAATTGAAGAAAGTCTTCAAAACTTGGAACTTGCATATTCAGGTGAGCAATATAGGACCATCATGGTCCTCTTGCTATCTAAGGATGACAGATTTGTCAATTTATTGCATCATTAAAATTTGTGTTTCGTTTAGTAAGTATAATCTTCTAGTATTTCCTTTTTGTCAGTTTTCTTCCACCTGATGAAAAACGGAAAATAATGAAGAAAAAGGAAAAAGTAGAAGGAAAGAAAATAGGAAAGAAGAAACAAGATGGCAGTGATAGTGATGACTACAGGTAACTTCAAACCTTTCTCATATAATCAGATACATTTAGATGACAAATTGACTAGTCCTAACTGAAAGAAGTTGCAGACAACAATTTTAAGTCGTTGAATTTTTTTATAAAATCTTTCTTAATCTTCAATTGTAATTTCCAAAGCTTTTTCTGGAACGGAGTAAAAAGGGAGATTGCATGGTAATAGGAAATTCTATTACCATATGGATTGTTTTTGAGACTGATATAACATGAAAGAAGTTACAGAAGACATTTCAAATTTTAGAAATAAAAAACTTATATGGTAGAAAATATTGCGAAAATAGAGAAATTGCTTGTTACATGCAAATACTCTTTTCTGATGATGCTTTGCACTACAATTTTTCTTTAGCACATAAAAAGGTGTGATTATATGGTAATGGGTAAAGGAAACCTTTGTTTGAAATGGAGAAAGAACTTGAGCCAAGAAATTCCTCTTTTACCCACATTCTTTACTAGGATATAAAATTTTATCCTTTTCAGTGAAAATAGAGGAATAATTGTCTTATTGCAAGACTGATCTATCTTTCAATCATAAAACAGCAAAAGCTTCATAATTAATCATGATCTACCAGGAGTAAAAAATGTTTCTCGTGAAAGAAATCTGTTGGAAAAAATCATTTATTGCTCCACCGAGTGAAAGGTAGCAAGCTGTTGTCATGGTATTGTGTTTATCAGGCATCCATTCACGTATGCATCCGTCAGTCTGTCATCTTTTATTTAAAGAAATCTTCTCCTCAGATAGTATAACACAGATTTCTACCAAATTTCATATAAGTGTTCAGTGAGAGACCCTTTATCAGATTCCTTCAAAAATTTTGATTGGATAAAAAAATATGGCTTTTGAGGGCACAGCTAATTTCAATATATGGTGAAAACTTCAAAGTTGTTCTTCTCAGAAACCAGTTAATGGATTTCAACCAAGTTTCACAGAAACAATCCTTAGTTGGCTCTTTATCAGGTTCTGTGAAAAGATGATTTGTTGAAAGCCATTACTTTTACGGGTAGGATGTATATTCCTTTATGAAAAGAGAGAGTACCAATCAAAGGATATAAATGCTACTGGAATAGATGAAAGGTTCTTGCAGGATTGTCTCCCTTCAAACTTAGAAGTACTGTTGAACATTACCTACCTCAATTATTTTCTAATTTTCATTCAAAACATGCACCCAAGCTTTATAGAGCTGTGTTATTTGTTTTTTATGGACCTTTTTCATCTGACGTAGTCAATAAATTTTACATGACTTGACTTGACTTTTGTAAAATAATGACAAGGGACCCATGATGGCTCCTTATTGCTCACTTCAGTGACTTTTATTAAATTCCCGAAGGCAGAATTCACTAGTAACTTAGTTGTGAATCACTTGTTATTGATGAATTCAGTACCAAGGAACGAGACAAAAATAGTCGTAACTAAACAATAAAAACATTTTATAAGAGCTGAGCGGCATAGTCAAATGGAAGATGCTTTTTCCATCTTTTTCCCTAAAGTGGGATTTGCACCCCAAATGGTGAAAAGTCTATAATTACTATAGAAGTCATTGGTTGCTAAGGAAGTTATTAATTAATAAGAAAGCCATCAGTTTATAAAGATCTCTTTGGTTGTTTTTTAAACAAGAAATTAAAAGATGTTTATCTTTATGACTCTATTCAGTTGGAAGTAAGAGGCAGTGAGTAAAATGACCCCTGGGTAGCACTAGTAACCCCTTGTTGAGGCCAAATCAACTCAAATTTGCATGAAAATATTTCAAAATTGGACCAGCCGTTTAGGAGGAGATGTTGTTTGGCATAAAAGTTGACAGACGATAGACGACAGACTAAAGACATTCATCGATCCTGATAGTTTTCCTCTATAAATTCAATCTACAATCAAGTGACCCCTAGGGCAGAGCCAATTTTGACCAGGGGCATGATTTCAGCAAACTTGGTGGAGGTCCTGTTGATAATTCTGCACACTGAATATGAAAGCTCTTGGCCTAGTAGTTTCAGACAAGAAGATTTTTAAAATATACAAATTTTGATCCCCTTTTGGGGCCTAACAGCCAAAGTGTGCATTGGACCAAAATGATATTAGCAATTTTGGTAAAGAGCCAGCCAAGGAACATTTTCATGAAATTATTTCAAAAGTGGACAAGCTGTTAAGGAGGAGAGAGGAGATGTTGTTTGAAGTATTAGTTGACAGATGACAGACAGACAACAGACAGATGACAGACATTCATCAACACTAAAAGCTCACATGAGCACTATGTACTCAAGTGAGTTAAAAAGTTTGAAGTTCTTCTCTGAAATTGTTTCAAAGATTTTAGTGACTAGGTTTATTTGCCAGATATGACAAAGATGATAGTGTTGATATTGAATTCCTGAAAACATTTACTAAATCAGTACATTTAGGTCTGTGGAGGAGTATGAGTATTCAAGCACCTCTAGTTTTAAGTCATTTATCAAGAGAATGCATTATCAGGCACATGCAATGTCAACAGCACCAGTTGTCCTGAGTTAATATTTAGCAGAGCTAAGCGAAATGAAGGCAGAATAAAATCAACCCAAACCTGTCAGTGAATCATTTGATAATTTCACTAATATATCAGTGACATCAAAGGATAATCCTGCTGCTGCCATGGCACAGTTGGTTTTGCATCAGACACTCAGTCATGAGGTCCAGGGTTTGATCTCTGGTTGTGGCAAATATCCTTTCCGACATTTGTCTCCCAAAGATAGGTGGATGATCGTAAACCTAAGTGGGATGAGCAGCTGGAGGCTCGGAAAGGATGTAGTTGTAGTGCTGATGTGAGAAATACCAGGAATCCATTGCTAGGTGCTCCAGCTGCTGTGATATGACTGAGATACTGTTAACAGTTGTGATAAGCCCCATTCAATCAATCAAGTGCAAATCCTTCTATACAACAGTGTAGTTCACTGAAAAGCATAAAGAAATGAGAGTAAAATTAATCTTTGTCATGCTGAACCTGGTATATTTATTATTGATTGTGCAGGTGGTATAGACTAAGATCAGCCTGCACGTATGTGCAGGCTGATCTTAGTCTACACCAACTTTTGGAATTTTTTAAAGCTACAAATATTTATAAGAACAGTTAATCTAAGAAATATTGACAAAGACTTATCTTAGCATGACAAGGGTTAATGATAGTTAAGGATAGTTACACCTACAGAAATTGTCTTCCATGTTATCCCTGTAAAATAAAAAGATAGTTCTATATAGTTCTAGATTAGTCTTAACTGACATAACTTGCAGACAATAACTTTCATAGTTTGGAATTGGTTGTATTTCTACCAAAAGAGAAGCAAAAAAAGTAGTAAATAAAGAAAATGATTTTTCCCAAGATATTTTATAAAGTATCTATTTTGCTTGCAGTAATTTTGATAGTGATGAGTTGGAGCAACTAGCTGGTTCTGCAGATGATGATGATGACGATGATGACAGTGAAGAACAAGGTAGTAATGATGATGGTAGTGAAGAGAGTGATGAAAATGATCCAGAAGACAACAACAACAATGATGATGATGATGGAGATGATGCAGAAAATGATGCTGCTGACAGTGATAATGTTGATGATGAAAAAGACATTGTTGAAGATTTTACCATGTCTTCTGATGAGGACTAGATTGTTTGCCCATTATCAGATGATAAAATTGTAGACTGGTCCAAATTCAAAGAAGTCACACAAAAGAATATTAGTTGATGAAATTTTTAGAATCTTTATAGAAAACATTGTGAATAATGAAGAAATTGCTTGTTACAAGCGATTTCTTCATTTGTAACAAGCAATTTCTTCATTTCCCATAATACTTTCCAAAGGTTTCTTCTGCAAAGGAGTAAAAAAGGAGGAGCCTGTATTTGGGAATGGGTTAACCCTTTCCTGTCCAATCCCTGGTTTTTACGTCCCTGTCAATTTATAATTGAGAAAACACTGTAGAAAAAGAAGAAATTGCTTATGACAAGCAATTATTTTTCTACAGTATTTTCTACCCTACTGAATGGTCATTTTTAATATTCAATCCACTTTACACTTTTGTATGCAAAACCTTTGAATTTGGACAGGTCTAAAATTTGGACAGGTCTGAAATTTTGTGAAACAGGAAAGGGTTAAACCAGATTGGAAACTAACCTATTCTTGCAAATGGAGAAAAAGGGTATTGTTTTTTAAAAGAAAATGTTACTATCTTATATAGAGTTACAAGAGACATTTGGAGCACTTATCTTACCATCTATCCTACATGAAAGGAATACAGATGTGGGAAAAATTGTTTGAAAGGAGATTTCTCTTTTTCTCACATTGTTTCTGCTCTATGGTGCATTTCTTTTTTCAACTTGCACACATTTAATTGTCATCTGCAACTTCTCTGAATTTTAATTGGTTAACCCATTCCCACACATGTCCTTCTTTTATACCCCTCAAGTAGAAAGCTTAGGAAAATATTGTGGAAAAAGAAGAAATTGCTTGAACTAGCAATGTCTTCATTATTTACAATGTTTTCTTCCCAGATATAAGATTTCTAAAGTTTCATCAACTTAATTGTTGTCTGCAATCTGTTTCAATTTGGACAAGTCTTAGATTTGGGGAATGGGTGAACACTTTTTATTAGCTTATTACCAAATGAGGAGATGGCGGGCTTCTTAAAATTTTTGAAAAAGTTTCAAAAGATATTTCCAAATGAAAAAAATTGGACCATAAAGGACTGAAACAGGGAGATAATGACGAAATTGCTGGTCTCAAGTTATTTCTTAATGTCCAAATATTTTTTTTAGAGTTGTATTTTCAAGGGCATCAAAAAGTAACCATCCTGTATGATAGAAAATATTGTGGTAAAAGAAATTGCTTGTGTCAAGCAAATTCTTCTTTTCCAACATTGTTTTCACCAGTATAAGTTCAAAGCGATGTGAAAAATCAGGAATTATACAGGGAAGGATTAATGAGGCCTGTCTGACTACTAATGAAGTGAATATAAACTTTAAAAAGTAACAATGATATAATGTTCAATATAAACAAGTAAATTAATAAAAAGTAAAAGGAGAATTTTCTGTTACCACAATGTTTTCTCACATATAAAATCACAGTGATGTGAATAATCAGGAATTGTACATGAAAGCTTTAATAAAAGTGAATATAAACATCAACAAGTAACAATGATATAATGTAGTATCTTGATATGTAGTTAATAAAAAGTGAAAGGAGAATTTGCTTTTACAAAAACGTATTCAAAGACGTTTTCTCTCTGTACCTTACAATGTCAGGATTATTTTGATTTTGTTTGTACAGGCTTAATGCCACTTTTAACAGTATTTCAGTCATATCGCAGCTGCTGGAGCACTTCACCACAGATTCCTGGCATTTTTCATACCAGTACTACCTGGATTATTTTGGAAAGGATTAACCCGTATACCCAATACCCGATGTCAGAAGTTTAGACTGGTCGAAATTCAAAGAATTTGCAGACTACAATTTCGAATTGATCGAATTTTAGAAATTACTTATGATTCTGGGTAAATACAATTGAGAAATTGCTTGTTACAAACAATTTTTCCATTTGCTGCATTGTCTTTCTAAACCCTTTTCTTGAAGGGACAAAAAGAAAGATTTTGTTGGAATGTGTTTAGCTGTCTACTGATACAAATGAATAAACTAATGATTGTTCGAAATAGCTGTTGAAGTGATGCAGTAAAGTAAGGTCAAACTCTCATATACAAACAACCTGCTGATTATAAATTGTGTGAATGAGTGTTTTCAGAATTCAATTTTATGTTTTAATGCATTTTTTTGTTTAGTATATTCTTCTCTTTATATAACTTACCAAAAGTTCATGATAATGTAGTTCTGTACAGAATGATTTTAGATGAGCATTAATAAAGTATCATTACAATATGATGGTCTTTTGCAAACATGTCTTGTTTGTCCTCTCAGTATTTCCTAAACCCCTCAGATATTTGCATAAATGTTTATCTCATTGAGAGAAAATGAAATGTGCAAGAAGCAATACACTAGTTCCATTATATTTGGAGTTATTCTACGCTGAAATTTAAACAAAACTTTTTTTTCACTCAGTATTTACCTGGATCCCTGATAAAAATTTATAAAACCTAGCTCAAAAATCAATGTTGAAAGATAGTGCAAACATAAGGATTCAAGCTTTGTTATTTTAGGAATTATTGCCCTTTAGATTTTTTATACCCCCAACTACAAAGTGGAGGGGAGTATATTGGTTTCATCATATCTATCTGCCCATCTATACGTTTGTCTGACCTTAGATTTTCTGTTTAAGTGCTCTAATACTAGAACCATTTGACCTGCAACCATGAAACTTCACACATTTGTTGCCAATTATCCAAGGAAGTGTCCAATTGTTTTTGGGTCACTTGGGTCAATGGTCAAAGTCACAGTTGAACTAAGATTGAAAACCATTTCCATACTATAACTCATAAGCCAGTTGACCTTGTACATTGGAACTTTATACAAATGTTATTCATCACTGGAAGATGTGCCTTATTGCTTTGGGGTAACAAATGCCAAAGTTCAAATGTGCTTAAAGCTCAAAAGTAACTTGTTGGTGACAAAATGTTGATGTCTAGAAGAGTTCTTCTTGGCAACAACTCAAGTTTATACCATATGCCTATAGCCCTAATAGAGCTTCAGATAAAAGCGAATTGTGATAAATATCTTAAAACTAAGGCTGTCAAGGCCTCACTTATGCCACCAAATATCACAGAGAGAGAATCATACTTCTATCCAAGTTTAGATAAAATCTTTGCATGAAAGTTTTAGCCTTAATTAACAACAAACACAAGACATTCCATTTCTTTTGTTTGTGAGCTCTATCGGGCTAAAGCCAGAAGAGCTTTAGAATTGGGATCTTTCCCATCTGTCTATACATCCATTAATATTTTTTTAGCTCACCTGAGCACAATTTAGCTGTTATGATTAATGTCCTGTGTCCATCTAGTTTCAAAGAAACAATAGCTAAGTCATGCTCTATCAAATTACTTCAAAGAATTAAAGTCATCTAGTATTGCCAACCAAATGCTTATACTGAAAAAATAAAACCTATGTTGTGGAATCCTGAATTTTATACAGGATTAAAGAAAGGAATCTTAAAAATCTTCCCCTCCCAAAACAGTAATCCAAAAATCACTCTACTCTGAAGTGAACCCCAAATTAGGTGGATTTTAATTAGAAATAATTTTTAAAATCTTCCCCTCCTAAACCAGTAGCCAGGAGATTTGGAAATTTGCATGTAGCATTGCTGTATGATCATCTCCCAAAATACTTTAATAAAATCACTCTACTCTCAAATGAACCCCAAGTTTTGGGAATTATCTGTAAAATTTTCGCCTCTATAACTGCCAGGCCCTATCTTTTTAAAACTGCCTTATTATCCTCAACCAAAAATCTTCAAATTATGTCTATAGATGAACAATGCTCCTTTGTTGTTTGATGTTGGATTTTGCAACAGAATGAAGGGAATTTTCAAAAACATTCTGCTATACCAATATTTGAAATTTAGCTAGCAGCATTGCCCCATGATCCACTACAAAAGTACTTCATATAATGTATACTAGCCCTTGTCATGTTCAATTAAAATCCTTCACAGATTTCCTTTACAATCAAAGGGCTGACAGCACTGGAATGTCTTAATGAGGGTCAATATTTCTTTTGAAAATTGAATAATTAAACAACTCTGGCTGAAAGGGGAAAAGAAGGAGGTGAAGACCAAGATCAGAGTGCACCTATGTGCAGGCTCATCTTTTCTATACCTCCTGTCTAAACAAATTTTTTCCAGGCTCAGCATGACAAGAGTTAAGAAAAAAAGCCCTGTGTTGAAAGGTAATCTTTCATAATTTACCCCCAAAATTTGAGGATAATGACTTTCAAAATTTGTATATAGCATGTCATTTGATAATGACCCTCAAATTATTGCTCTAGTCTCAAATAAATCCTTGTTAGATCCTGTAACATAGACTGAGATTTTAAAGGTTCAAACTGAGAACTTTATTGTCCTTTTCAGGATATTTGATATAATTTTTCCATAAGGCTCCTTTTCCAAAGTCTCTCACTTATATCTCTTATAATTGTGCTACCAACTGCATTTTGGCTGCAGCCAGGCCCCTTGTCTGTGTCATTCGATAGAATTAACCAAATTATGACATTAAATCTATCAAGTCATAGGCTTTCTCTTTGCATCTGGTATTATGAGCTTGACCTTTGACCAACTAAATTGAAATAATTTCAATTTTGAGAAACATTATATCTAATATGATCATATTCTAGTAAGAACTTCATCAGGTCATGGGGCTGCCACCATGTGAGCTAGACCTTTGACCTATTTCTAAAAAATTGAAATACCTACATAGCTTATATCTTACAAAACTTCATCATGTCATTATAAGGTGACCTTGACGTTTGATCATTTATAAAAAAAACAAAACCTTTTAGTTCACCTTTTAGTCATCATCTGGTGTGTGTCTGTCTGTCCTTCCTTCTGTCCATCTGTCTTTTCAAAATTTTCAAACAATCCTCTCTTGCTAAACTAACCATTGAACTTAAACAACACTTCACAGAAATGATCTTTAGGTCATGCTCTTTCAAAATACATGTACATGTACTTCAGAGAATTGAAATCCATGAAGAACTTTGGTTGCCATGGCAATCAAGTGGAAAAAAAATCTTCTGCCCCAAACAATTAGGCCTAGAGCTTTGATATTTGGTATAAATCATCTTTTGACCCTCTACCAAAATACTTCAAAGAATTACCTAACTCTGAAAATAAGGCCTTTTCTGTGCGATCCCTGATTTTAGATAGGAATAAAGAAGGCAATCTTTGAAAAACCTTCTTCCTAACCATAAGACCTAGAGCTTTAATAGTTGGCATGTATCAGTGCCTATTGACCCTCTATCCAAAATACTTCAAAGAAATACCTTACTCTGGAATAAAGCACTATATTGTGGGATCAAATATAGATCTTGGATTAAAGGAGAAAATCTTTGAAAATCTTTGAAAATCTTCTCATAAATGATTAGGCGTAGATCTTTGATGTATTGTATATATCATAAAGCCTTGAGCCATCATACTTGGAGGAGCGATAAAGGACCACCATGGTCCTCATGTTAGACTATCAAACTATATTTTCAGACCGTCTTGAAAAGCAAGAACTAGCAAGATAAGAATAAGTATTACACTAAATATGCACAGATATGTTTCATAAAGGGAGATTATCCACTAAAGTAAATTACATTCTTTTTGAAAACATTCCGTACTATTCTCCCTTGATCAATTTCACTTTCTGTGAAAGAATTAGTACCTTTTGTCGATATATTTCTGTCTTGATATGATTTTTTTTAATATCTCCAGCAATTTAAGAATTTTGTTTTTGTGTTTTAAGTGAATAAAAAATAATATATTTCAAAATGATAACACGGTAATGCAAAACAATTCACGCGTATTAATACGGTTGACATGTGTGTACATGATTGTTTATAAATGGCCGACTAAGTGCACGCTGGGGTGAACTCGGGACGGCGATAAGTGAATTGGGCAGAAAAAGATGTTATTTTCGCAGATATTTTGGAAATCTTGACCATATTGGATACACACTGTTTGTGTGTAAAACAATGGCTTCCTCGGTGACCCCAACACGACTCCTGGTAAATATTTTATCCAAATTTATCAATCAATTAGTGAGGGTGATGGCCTGTCAATCAAGGTGTAGATCAATTAGGAATAACTAATTAACCAATCACCAGACGACAAAATTTATGACTGGTACAGATTGAAAGAAATTGCTGATGGAATTTTAAACTGCACTAAAACTGGAAATATATGCACTACAGGATAGAAAACATTGTAATAAAGGAGAAATTGTTATAAGCAATGTCCCCTTTTTTCCCCAGAAAGGTTTTCATGGAGTTTCATTTTCACTTTTACCTACCTTAAGGATGTTAGAAAGCGTTACTGTGTGGTAATGGGTTAATGACTTTTACCTACCAGTCTACTGTATGTTATTCTAACATTGTTCAGTGTTAATCATTTCCGTAGATCAATATCAAATCGCATTTTGTTGCAGTTTTATCAGACACCGCAATTTCAGGCTTATCTAAATTTAAACAGGTTGCATATGACAATATTTCAAATTGTGTAAGTAGTGTAAATTCAATTCAATGAAGAAAAGAAAACATAGTTTCATCAGGAAAAAAATATTCAATCAAGAATGTTCTCCCTTTTGTCACAATGTTATCCTGAGTACTTTTTATTGTGTGGTAATGGATTAACCCATTACCAGATGACAAAATTTTAGACTGGTACAAATTGAAAGAAGTTGCAGATAACAATTTGAAGATTATGAAATTTTAGATTTTTTCAATTTTTAGGTAAAAATATTGTGTTAAATGAAGAAATTGCTTGTTACAAGCAATTTCTTCATTTTACACAATGTCTTCCCAACCGTTTTTATAGGAGGGCGTCAGGCATCATTTGTCGTACCTTAGCTTAAAAATCTTGATTAACCCATTACCAGACATCAAAAATTTGGACTGGTCAAAATTGAAGGTAGTCGTAGAGGACACTATGAAAGTTATGAAATTTCATAATTTTCAACTTTCTAGGTGGAATTCATTGTGGAAAATGAAGAAATTTCTTGTTACAAGCGATTTCTTTATTTTCTACAATGTTTCCTAAGTTGATTTCTTGAAGAAGGGTGTCAAAAAAGAAATCTTCATTGTGTGGGTATGTGTTAATGGAAAATTTGGCCTGCAAGTTTAAAAAGAATGCTTGAACATCCAGTTATCATAAAATAAATTAAGGAGAGAAAGTGAGTTAAAAGAGGAGCTAAGGCCAACAACCTTTAGGCTATTCCCACTTTAAACACCCTCTCAATATGGAACTTTGGAAAACATTGTGGAAAATGAAGAAATTGCTTGTTACAAGCAATTTCTTCATTATCCACAATGTTTCCCATCCAAAAAGACAAAAATTAAAGATATCCGCAACTTTTAATTATCGCCTGCTACATCTTTGAATTTGGACTAGTCTAAAATTTTATTGTATCGGAATGGGTTAATGTTACAGCTTGAAAGTGAGTCTGCATGATATGACACAGCGGTTACCTGTTGGAGGGTAATCTGCTACAGCTTGACAGTACATTGAGCAGATGACTTGATTCTGTTTGGCTCCTTTTGCCCATGATATAATAGCAATAATGATATCGTAAGCAAATTCAATCATGGACCTCAATGAAAGGCAAAACAAAAAAGAAATGGGAAATAGGGAAAGAAAATGATTAGTGTTGCAGGTGTTTTTACTTTTTATACTTTCAAATTATTAAATCTAACAAGCAACTTATTTGTTTTGATTTACGGACACTGTCCCTATGACAATTGGGCCTGCTAGTAATAATCTTTTACCTTTCCTATTTTTCAAAATTTCAGTCTTGTCCTATTTGAAAGAAATTGCAGACTAGAATTAAGAGTTGGTGTAATTTGAAAAGGAGCCAACCTACTGGGTAGAAAATATTGTTGGAAAGAAGAAACTGTTTCAAGCAAATTCATTACTAACAATGTTTCTCTCAAGTATATAATCACAGGAATGTGAAAAACAGGGATTGTACAGGAAAGGTTTAGACTGTTGGCAGTAAAAATGTAGATGTAGGCATATATTAAGGATACTGACACATTCAATACCTTTTTATTTTGATTTATGTACTTGTTGAAATATGGGTAAATTACTTTTAATGCAATTTAAATGATTTGCACCTGCTAAATTATTCTATTTTGAGAAGATATTTTGGATAGATTCCATCAAAGTGTCATTAATACCCTGATAGAGGTGACCCCACATACATTATCATTATATCAGTACAGAGGTGTATCTTTATTACCATTGTTTTACTTCAAAACCCTCATAACTACATCTCGTTTCAATCTGTAGTTACACTGTTCTAGAAGTAAACCAACAATCTATCACAATTATTGAGGAGGGTGGTACCGTGTCAAATCAAAGGTTTCAAACATTTTTCACTTCTAAAAGGACCATTTCAGATGAGCACATAATTATTCAGTCTCTTTTCAGAGGTTCTGATTCCGAGCAGGTTGATCTTGTGTTATATTCCTGCATTTAAAAGACTTTTATACGCCCGTTGAAGACTGGACGTATTATGGGATCACCCGTGGCGTCCGGTTGTCCGGGCGGTGTCCACTTCTTTGTCCGGAGCATAACTCTGTCACCGTAAGTCCAATTGACTTTAAACTTGGCAGTTATATTCTTGTCATCAATACGGAGTGCAGTGCTCATTAACCATAACTCTACCTGGCCTATTTTTTGAGTTATTGCCCTTTGTTGTTTTTCATACCTGAATCTTGTCCTGAGTATATCTCTAAAAGTATTATAGCTAGGATCATGAAACTTCATGGGTGTATAGATCTTACCAAGGAGGAGTGCAGTGCACAAGAACCATAACTCTACCTGGCCTATTTTTTGAGTTATTGCCCTTTGTTGTTTTTCATACTTGAATCTTGTCCAGAGTATATCTCTAAAATTATAATAGCTAGAATCATGAAACTTCATGGATGGATAAAGCTCACCAAGTGGGAGTGCAGTGAACAAGAACCATAACTCTACCTAGCCTATTTTTTGAGTTATTGCCCTTTGTTGTTTTTCATACCTGAATCTTGTCAGGAGTATATCTCTAAAAGTATTATAGCTAGAATCATGAAACTTCATGGGTGGATAGATCTCATCAAGGATTAGTGCAGTGCTTAAGAACCATAACTCTACCTGGCTTATTTGTTGAGTTATTGCCCTTTTTTGTTTTTTCATACTTTGATCTTGTCCGGAGCAGATCTCTAAAAGTATTCAAGCTATGATCATGAAACATCATGGTTAGATAGATCTCATAAAGGGGGAGTGCAGTGCACAAGAACCATAACTCTACCTTTGGCTTATTTTTTTAGTTATTGCTCTTTGTTGATTTTCATACTTGGATCTTGTTCAGAGCATATCCCTTAAAGAATATAAGTTATGATAAAAAAAATTTAGGGGTAGATAGATCTCATCAAGGATTAGTGCAGTGTACAAGAACCACAACTCTACCTAGCCTATATTTTGAGTTATGGTCCTTTGTTGTTTTTCATACTTCATTCATACTTGGATCTTGTTCAATGCATATCTCTAAAATTATATAAGCTATGATAATGTAACTTCATTGGTAGATAGATCTCATCAAGGGAAACGAGTGCACAAGAACCATAACTCTACCTGGCTTTTTTTGAGTTATTTCCCTTTGTTGTTTTTCATACTTAGATCTTGTCCGGAGCATATTCTAAAAGTATTCAAGCTATGATCATGAAAATTCATGGGTGGATAGATCTCACCAAGGGGAAGTGCAGTGCACAAGAACCATAACTCTACCATTGGCTTATTTGTTGAGTTATTGCCCTTTGTTGTTTTTCATACTTAGATCTTGTCCGGAGCATATCTCTAAAAGTATTCAAGCAATGATTATGAATCTTCATGGGTAGATAGATCTCATAAAGGCAGAGTGCAGTGCACAAGAACCATAACTCTACCTTTGGCTTATTTTTTTAGTTATTGCCCTTTGTTGTTTTTCATACTTGGATCTCGTTCAGAGCATATCCCTTAAAGAATATAAGTTATGATAATAAAACTTCAGGGGTAGATAGATCTCATCAAGGATTAGTGCAGTGCTTAAGAACCATAACTCTACCTGGCTTATTTGTTGAGTTATTGCCCTTTTTTGTTTTTTCATACTTTGATCTTGTCCGGAGCAGATCTCTAAAAGTATTCAAGCTATGATCATGAAACGTCATGGTTAGATAGATCTCTTCAAGGAGAAGTGCAGCTCATTAAAACTGTAACCCTACCTAGCTTATTTTTTGAGTTATTTCCCTTTGTTGTTTTTCATACTTGGAACTTGTTCAGAGCATATTTCAGAAAGTATATTAGCTATGATCTTGAATCTTCATGGGTAGATAGATCTCATAAAGGAGAAGTGCAGTGTACAAGAACTTTAACTCTTCCCAGCATAATTTGAGATTTATTGCCCTTTGTTGTTTTTCAGACTTGGATTTTGTCTGGATTATATCTGAAAGTGTAATAGCTTTGATCATGAAACTTCATGAGTGGGTAGATATCACTAAGGGCAAATGCAGGTCACAAGAACCATAACTCTACCTGGCATACTTTTTGAATTATTCTCTTTTGTTGTTTTTCACAGTTGATTTTGTTTTAAATTTCTCATGGTGTGACAGCCTATGGTTTTCAAAACCTCATGATAACAAGAAAAACACCAGAACCATAAGTTATCATTGTGAATAGTCATAGTGATCTAGATAAGAGGGGGTAATAGCATTCTAAAATTCTGATTTCCCGACAGAACTTTATGTTGTGGGTAGTACTGGGTACTCATTTGTCACACAAGAAAACTCAAATGAGTACCTAACACATAGGGTTTATGGCAGTACTGGTGAAATATTGAAATCTAAAATACAAATTACACCGTCTATCAGTATCTCTGGACTTTAACATTACCCATATATCAGTTGTCTCTCTGGGTATTTGCTTAAAACTTGGAATTTGTGTTTACTATCAAAAAAGCAATTTATACTATTAGAGAACTCTTGAACAGAGATTTATGAACATTTGACAGCAAAAGAATCTGCTTTTCAGATGTTTCAGATATCCACAATAAAAATTCCTTATCTGTTGGTTGTTAAATCTACTAATTTCACTATGAATTTAATCAAATGTAGTATATTCCTTGTGCCCTACTTTGAAACATCGTGATTTATTAGATGAGATCGTTAGAGTCCAGGTCAATCAGATAACGACTGACTTGCTAGTGGAAGCTAATGAAGCTAATGATGTAATTTATGTGTCATGTAAACCACAAAAATGCATTTTTTTTATGCAATCGACAGATAGGGGACATATTTACCAGATGTGTTCAGGCTAAGTTCATTTTTTGGGTTACTTCATTGACAAATTTGGCGTCTCGTACTGCAAAATATATTTGCTTCTTTTCTCTCTCTTTTTTTTTTAAAAGTTGTTAACAGTTATTTTTATTATAAAATCTGAGCTTATCCCCTTCTTGTAAAAACTTGAAAGCTTTACAGTTAGATATTTGAAGTGCTCTGGGTGAGCTATTGTGATCGGTTATCGTCCGTTGCCGTCTGTCCGTCCATCTGTTCACAATTACAAAAAAATTCTCCTCCTAAGCTAATCATGGAATTTCAATAAAACTTCACATAAATGATCATGCTCTTTCAAAATACATTGTACTTCAAAGAATTGAAATCCATGAAGAACTCTGGTTGCCATGGTGAAAAACTTAAAAAATCTTCTCCTCCCAAGCCATAAGGCCTAGAGCTTTGATATTTGGTACAAATCATCATCTAATGACCCATTACCAAAATACTTCAAAGATTTACTGTATTCTGAAAATAAGCCCGTTTCTAGGTGATCCCTGATTTCACAAAGAAATAAAGAAGGAAAACTTTAAAAAAATTCTTCTCCCAAACCATAAGGCCTAAAGTTTTGATATTTGGTACAAATTATCATCTATTGACCCTCTACCAAAATACTTCAAAGAATTACTGTATTCTGAAAATTAGCCCTTTTCTGTGTGATTCCTGATTTTACATAGAAATAAAGAAGGAAAACTTCAAAAATCTTCTTCTCCCAAACCATAAGGCCCAGAGCTTTGATATTTGGTACAAATCATCATCTAATGACCCTTTACCAAAATACTTCGAAGATTTACCGTATTCTGAAAATTAGTCCTTTGCTGTGTGATACCTGATTTTACAAAGAAATAAAGAAGGAAAACTTTAAAAATCTTCTTCTCCAAAATCATAAGGCCTAAAACTTTGACATTTGTCCCAAATTATCATCTATTGACCCTCTACCAAAATACTTCAAAGAATTACTGTTTTCTGAGCCCTTTTCTATGCGATCCCTGATTTTACATAGAATTAAAGAAGGAAATCTTAAAAATCTTGTTCTCCCAAGCCATAAGGCCTAGAGCTTTGATAATTTGTTCAAATCATCATGTATTGACCCTCTACCAAAATACTTTAAAGAATTACTGTATTCTGAAAATAAGCCTTTTCTGTGCAATCCCTGATTTACAGAAATTTTGAAAATATATTTCTCCCTAACCATTAGGCCTAAAGTTTTGATATTTGGTACAAATCATCATCTGTTGACCCTTTACCAAAATACTTCAAAGAATTACTGTATTCTGAAAATTAGCCCTTTACTGTGCAATCCCTGATTTTACATGGAAATAAGAAGGTAAACTTTAAAAAGCTTCTTCTCCCAAACCATAAGCCCTAGAGCTTTGATATTTTGTATAAATCATCATCTATTGACCATCTACCAAAATACTTCATAGATTTAACTGTAATCCTTGTGATCCCTGATTTTACATAGAAATAAAGAAGGAAATCTTTTAAAGTCTCTTCTCCCAAACCCTTATACCAAGGGCTTTAATATTTAGTGTGTAATAATACCTATTGACCCTCTACCAAAATACTTCATAGAATTACTGTATCCTGAAAATAAGTGCTTTTTTGTGCAATCCCAGAAAGGAGTAATGAAGGATATCATGAAAAATGTTCTCCTTCTAAACCATTAGGCCTAGAGCTTTGATATTTGGTATTAATGCATAATTTGACCCTCTACTTAAGTACTTCAAAGAATTACATTACTCTTGAAATTAGCTCAATATGGTTGGATCTTCACATTACCTAGGATTAAAGGAGAAAATCTTTGAAAAAATCTTCTTCTCCAAAAGGATTAGGGCTTTGATATTTTGTATATTATCTCATAAAGCCATGAGCCATCATACTCAGGGGAGCGATATAGGACCATCATGGTCCTCTTGTTATCTGATCATATTAACCCACTACCACATGATAAATTTAGATTTGTTCAAATCAAAGAACTTACAAGCGGCAATTTTTATGCCCCAGCATCCGTCTGTCTGTCTGCAAAACTTAACCAAAAAACTTAACATTGCCAATTTCTACCAGCCTAATAAGATACAATGCTCATATTTGGCATGATGATACATCTCCATAATATGCATGTCAAGGTCAAGGTCATGTGATAAGGTCATTGTCACATACACATGTTTAGTCCTGTTGCAGGGGCATTGTGCTTCACAAACACATCTTGTTTGTTGATGAAGTTTTAAAGATCTTTGTCTTTTGGGTAAGGAAACATTGTGGATGTTGAATAAATGGCTTGTAACATGCAATTTCTTAATTTTCAACAATGTTTTACAAAGCCTTATTCTCTTGAGGGCAAAAAAGGTGAGAATTGTCTGAGAATCGGTTAATTGGCTGAAACAAGTAATTTTTCCTTTTCCCACAAAGTTTTTCTTCGGAGTACAAAAAAGCAGCATTGTGCCATTATGGTTGAAACTAATAAGCCCTCAGTTTTCCTTCACTTGAGCTATCCCATTACCTAGGAAATTTTTCTTATACTGGACGGAATTGAAAGACAATGCAACCTACATTTAAAGCACATGAAATTTGAAAACATTAAACAAAACAGACAAAATCAAACAAACAAACAAACAAACAAACAAAAAATCAGTATAATGTGTTAAGCATTAAAGAATGGAAGAAATTGGTTGCCACAGATTCTTTTCTTCAGCCCATCAAATTGTTGGATTGTGTGGTCTAAAGAGGCAATCCAAAAAATAGGCTAGGTAGAGAAATAAAAGAATAAAGGGGATGTGTTTGGTGATGATATTTATTTGAGATATTGACAGAAAGATCAAATTTGATACTATGGAGGTCGAAACATACCCAATGATTGCAATGTTCCAATGGAGATGAAAAATGTCAGATTGGCGAATGAATTGTCAAGTAGTATAATGTATTACCTATGTTTTTATAACCAAACAAGTGGATTGTCAATTTTTGATGAGTGCTTTAATAACTACTGAAAAACTGAAGTGACGTCTCAAGTGATAGTTTTGAAAGCAAGAGTATAATATTTTTCAATAAAATGCAACTTTCAAGTTCAGATGATAAATAGTTTAAGTGGTTTTAAATGGTCTAACCCATTCCTACGCAACCACACTCTTTGACGCCACTCTGGGGAAAAATGGGAAACATTGTGGGAAATGAGGAAATGGCTTGCTGGCCAATTTTGACCAAATTTTGCAGGAATGTTCCTTAGGTGACCCTTTTCAGAATTTGATCGCAAATTTGATTCTCAAAAAAAAAGGGGTGTGGCAGGATAGGTCTTATCAGACTTAGAGAAATCATGAAATAAGTCTGTAAAAATCTTCTCCTCCTAAACCTCTAGGTCAGTTCGGACCAAACTTGGCAGTAATTTTTCCTTGGGTAACCCTTTTCAAAACTTGTTCTATTTAATTAGAGAAATAATGAAATAATTCTTTAAAAATCATCACCTCCTCAACCATTTGGCCAGTTTTGACCAAATTTGGCAGGAATTTTCCCTCTTAGACCCTGCATGAAACTTATTCATGCTATTTGGATTATCTAAAAATGTGGACGTGGCAGGGCATGGCTTATCAGACTTACAGAAATCATGGAATTATTCTTCAAAAATCATCTGAGTGGCAGGTAGAGCTTGTTTCAAATCATTCTCCAGTTAGCAATTTAGGGCCATCTTGGCCCTCTTGTTCACATTTATTCCAAATAAACATGATGACAAAAATTGACTTTTGGACTCTGACATCAAAGTTTTTACAGATTTTACAAAATATGCAAGCTTAATCATGTTTACAAATACTTTTACTTTTGCAGATTTTTAAGGGGGGGGGGGGGTATTGGCCTATATGCAGAACATGCTATTGCTAAAGCCTTTGCTTTGTCCTCTTCTATAAAATTTAAATTTGTAAAATCTAAGGTAACTCTAAACTTAACCATTGAAACTTTTTGATAACCTTCACTTTCTTAACCCTTTCGTGTTTTTTTACTTTTTTTTAAATTCTAGACTAACCCAAATTGAAAGAGGCTGCAGAAAAAAAAAATTGAATGCAATTTGAAATAAAACCATTTTATGTGATAAAAAATATTGTAAGAAAATGAGAAATTGCTTGTTACAAGCAATTTCCCCTTTTCCACAATTTTTTTTCTCAAATATAAACCCTTGGTTTGTTCAGGAAAGGGTTAAGAACATTACTAGAGGTACAGACAAAAGCTGTTGATTTTTTTTTCTTTTTGCAAATGAAATGAATACTTTGTTATATGTTGTATCCATATACAAGTCATTAGGAAGGGAGAAAATGCTTGAAATCTGCATTTTCATGCCCCTGGACTGAAAGATCAGGGGCATATTGTTTTACCGTTGTCCGTGTCTTTCCGTCTGTCTGTTTGTCATTTGGTCTTTCCGTCTGTTGGTCTGTCGGTCTGTCTGCAATACAATGCTCATATTTGGCACGATGATACATCTCCATAATACCCATCTCCTCATGTCAGAAATTTCTTTATTTTTATTTTTTTTTCTAAATTTACTAAAAAGGCATTTTAAATTCTATCAACTTAAATTTTCACTTTCAAAGTCTTTGGATATTTTAGAAATTGCCACCTTGTAATGAGATAAGTGTTTCAAAGCAATTCTAGTTAACCGGCTTTCCAGTTTTTCAAAATTTTAGTCCTGTTCAATTTGAAAGAAGTTGCAGGCAACAACCATTAAAAGTTAGTGTAATTTTAAACACAACCTGCAGGGTAGAAATGTTACTAGCAATGTTTTCTTTTCCAAAAATATATTCTCAAGTATAAAAAACACTAGGACGACAGAAAGCAAGGGTTGATGCAGGAAAGGGTTTATAGGGAACAAATAGATGGATTAGGGCCAAATTCAAAATTAGAACAGTTTTGCGATTTCTATACAATAGTAGAGTAAGAATGATAGAGCACATATTATTTTGTTAAATTTGAAATTTTTTATACAACCTGTCTAATTGGTCTGAATCATGGTAGTGGACTCTTTGTGACAAATAGGTTTAAAGTAAATATAACGTATTTTGAATTCTTTACTTCAAAAACTTTACCATCCAGTGAATGATCCCCACAGTGCTGACCATTAAAGGGATTCCTTTTCTTGAATAACCAAAGACTTGATCCCTTTTTCTACAAAGTTTTCCCCAGCATTTTTATTGAGAGGCTTAAAAAAGCGGGGTTGTGTGGGAATGGATTAAGTAAACCCATACAGTTACATGAAATCAATTAACTGTCACTACCTGTAGACATATGAGGGGTTGCCCACAGAAAACAGTTACTTTGAAGGGAAATACGAACGTAATGAACAAATTTGATGATGAAAGCCATTGCTGGTACACATACCTTCATATGTATCAATGTATAACAGGGTTTTCACTAGTGAGTTTTTTATAAAAGTTTTAGCAAATGAGTAAATTTCAGTAGGATCAGGAACTTAAAAAAGGGTTTCATCATTCATTTCACAGGTGTCCAGTGCCTGTGAATTACGATTGCCAATGTATGTCCATCGCTAAAGAGTATTAATTACCAATCAAGCTAGGTGTTATCCATGCTGAGGGTGTATATTTTCATAATTAACCCATTCCAACTCAATCCCTCCTTTTTACGCCCCCCAAGAAAAAAACTTTGGAAAACATTGTGGAAAATGAAGAAATTGCTTGATTCAAGCTATTTCTTCATTATCCACAATGTTTTCTAACCAAAAAGACGAAAAAAATCAAAATTCCACCAACTTGAAATTGTCGTCTGCAGCTTCTTTCAATTTCGACCAGTCTAAAATTTTGCTGTGTTGGAATGGGTTAACTACTTTCCAATATTTTGGCACACTTATGATGTTCCTTCACGCATGGCTGCAAATTTTGGAGAGTCAATATGACGCACAGTGACAAATTTTCGAGCGTCAAAATTGCTTCTTTTTGAATTTCAACAGAAGTTAGATTGATCATAGAGTGATCTTAAACATTACAGTGAATTCATAGGCTATCCAATGAAATAATGAAAAAATCATCTAGGGTCCTTTTTCAATATGTACACTTTTCTGTAAAATTTTGTTGTCTGGGAATGGCTTGGAGCAATGATTATAGTGTCTGTTCGTTTTGGCCATTACTCAAAAATTCAAATGAGTTTTCTTAATACAAATTATATTTGAACTTTGAAATAATCATTAGGGGAAAAAAGGCATAATTATAGGATATAGAGACCATTTGTTAATTTCAAAAGTATCATAACTAAAGGTTGTTCATTTAATAGTTAGAATATTTTGATAAATAAAACTGGTCATATTGAAAAAGTTGACCCTCCAAATCAAATTATTTGTTCATCCATTGTGTGTTCTTTATTATTGTCACAAATTTGTGTGAAAAATTATCGATACAATTGTCTGACTGAATTCAATATACAACAAAGCCTAGTAATTTTCTTTCCATACAAATATCTATCTGAATAATTCTTTTTTTATTCTAGTCTTCTATCAGCTAGGCCAATTCTCAACCCTGTGTTCTGTTTCAACAACAAACAATGTGATAATTAACCCATTCCCATACAATGATGCTTCTTTACGCCCCTTAAGAAATTTATTTGGAAAACATTGCCAAAATGAAGAAATGTGCAAAACAATGTTTTCAACCCAAAAAGTTGAAAAAATGTAAAATTTCATAAACAAGAAATCTTCTGCAGCTCCTTTGAATTTGGACTTCTCTAAAATTGTGTTGTCTAGTAATGAGTTAACTTTTTAAGTTTCACAAGATAAAAGCGTAAGAAAATATGGACAATGTAGGAAACAATTTCTTCATTGCCAACAGTTTTGTCATCAGTCAAAAACCAAAAACAACATATTTTTCATTGACTCAAAGTATTTGTCAATTAGAACTTTTTTGCCTTCTGGTGATGGGTTTGAATATAGAGTATGGAAAAGGAAATGGTCCTTTTGGAGGTCTATTTGAAATTTATACTTAAAATTAAAATGCATAACCCAAAGATAAGGATGCATCTGTATTTGTTTATGATGCACACATATATATTACAAGTGCTGAGTGACACATAGAATACATGGATAAACCAGTAAAAAAGTATACAAGTGCACCTTGAAATTTGATATCTGCTCTTGCCCTGCACTTACAATATTTACAGGTGCATGCTCATATATCTATGGAAGTGTACACTTTTGTGGATACCTTGACCTACTTGGTACTCCTTATTATACACCTGAGTCACAGAGGAGTTGTATTATTCAATGGCTTTGGTTATTCGTCTGTAAGCAATTTTTGTATGAGTAATCTTCATGAGGTCTAGCTATGCATGAGTCAAATTATTTCTATCTCTCAAGTGGTGTTCGAATTAGCTGCCCTTGATCTAGCAAAATAGCTTAAAATTACAGTGATATTTTGTATACGCAATTTCTCCTACAGATGCAATAGTAACTGAACTTGAACTGAACTTGTCTCAGATAATCTCTATGATGTCTTGCTGTGCATGGGAAATTGCTTTGATTGATCTCTCATTGTTTCAGAATTATCTGCCCTTGATCAGGGGTGTGGAATTCCCATGCCAAATGCGCAAATTTTTGAATAGTATATAATAGATTTAAAAGATTTGTTGTCCTAATGTTTATATTGAAGGTTGGAAAATAATATTGTTAATGAAGAAAATTCTGGTTTCAAGCATTTTCTTCTTTAGCAACGTTTTCTCAAAATTTATCTGGTCATCTTTACGCAGACCAGTTCATTTTGATTCGACACAAGTTGAAAATCACCTTTTACTTGTTCTGGGAGAAGTGGAGAAAATCTGTATTTCCACTGCTCTGCCTTGAGTTTTCTAGATAGCATACTTTTATATGTAATGATCTAGTTTAATGTATTTGTATGAGGTATAACGCTCTTTTGAACAATCTTTCAGTTATATCATGAATGTAAACTTGTTCATTTGCCATTCTTTGTAGCAAGATTTTCATGACACTTATTGAGGAAATTAAGATATAGTGTTATTGTTATAATTATGTTTATTGTTTAAATTGATCAATTGTTTCAGAGATTGTCCTTGAATATCACTCTAAATAAAAAGAAGGTATTGTTAAAGTCCTGGCATCACTACCTGAGAACTACATGTAACCATTTCCACACAATCCGACTTTTTACACTCCCAACGAACAAAGCTTTGGAAAATATAGTAGACAAACAGAAATTGCTTGCTTGTAACAAGCAATTTCTTCATTGTCAACAATGTCCAAATTTGTTGTCCATAGACTTCTTTCAATTTTGACTGGTCAGAAATTTTATCATGTGGTAATTGTCACGTTAGGCATCTGCTATGTTATAACAAGAAGGGTTTCTTGCCACAATTTTTTCTCCCCCAAAAGTTTTAAACATCAACAGGTCCAGACCAAACATATAAAGGTCTTCACTAGAATTTTTAATTTTATTATGGAAAGAACAGTTCTACTAAGTGGAAATGCCCTCTCTTTATCAAGTAGTTCTCGGGATGTAGGCATACATTTGAATGATTATCCCAATAATTCCCAATTAATTTATATGGATGGTAATAGATCATTTGCATGAAAACATTCTTAAGCATGTAAACTCTATATTATTCACTTCCTCGATAGATGGGGATTTTAAATTTTGACAAATTGATGGTACACACATGCCAGACTACAAGTGTATTGAAATATGTAATGTTGACAGACAAAAATAACGATCATTAGGAACAAAAATATACTATTAACCCATTACCAGATGACAAAATTTTAGACTGGTAAAATTGAAAGAAATTGCTGACAAAGATTTTAAGGTGTATGGTTATTTTTATTTTTTCAACTCATTGGGTAAAAACATTGAGTTAAATGAATAAATTTCTAGCTGCAAGCATTTTCTTCATTTTACACAATGTTTTCAAAATTGATTTTCTTCAGGGGAGTCAAAAAGGATGATTGTGTGGGAATGGGTTATACTCGTATTAATGGTATCCATATTTCAATAGGGTTCCCAAAATGAAAAGGAAGGTATTATTAAAATAGTATGAACATTCCAAGAGACAAAAAAAGGAAGTTTCATTATATAAGACCTTCCCTAGATAAGATGGAAGGAAAGACTTCATTTAACCGTATACAGTATACCGGTATATATGCATGTCACTTATTTTGTCCTCAGAAATATATAATCGGAACTGATGCCAGTGTACACAGACATCAACTTGTGATTTGCTAAAAAATCTCAATGCAAGAAAATTGAAGAACCTCTCAAAGTAAAAGATTATTACCAACTACTCCATCTGTGCACATGGTGAGCTTTTGTGATCATTGAATGTCTGTCGTCCAGCGTCTGTTGTGCATCGTGCTGTGTCAACAATTGAAGTGTTTACACTCTTGAGGCCATAGTTTTGACTCAATCTTCATGAAACTTGGTCATGTTAGGTCATGAGGATGAACCCTATTGGTTATGGGAGAGTTCTATTTGAAAACACAGGAAAAGGGGCCTTAATGACAATTTCTTTGTTTACACTCTAGAGGCCACAAATTTGGCTCAACCTTCATGAAACTTTGCAAGAATAATTGATAGGTCAAGAGGATGAACCCTATTGAATATGGGAAAGTTCTTTGGAAAAGTTTTTTTGTAATTTTGAAGATTGGTCAAAATTGAAAGAGGTTGCAGATGACAATGAAAATTGCATGTAATTTGAAATGAAACCAGCCTATAAGGTAGAAAATATTGTGGGAAAAGGAATAATTGCTTGTTACAAGCAATTTCTCCTTATTCCACAATGTTTTCTCAAGTATAAAACCATAACAACATAAAATACCAGGTTTGTACAGGAAAGGGTTAAATGTACTTATTTTTTTGTTTTCTGGTATCATCAGTTCTAGGTTTGAACTCTGAAATTTCTTGCCAAAGGTCATAATCACATGACCAGCAGCACTAACAAGATTTGAACCTACAAGCTTAAACTTCTATAAGAATTGCAAGTCATCTGCCCTAGCCAAGGCTTGATCTCTTATGTAACCTAATCAAAAAGCAGTATTTATTACTGTAAGTATATAAAAATTATAACAAGTTAAGACTAAGTAAAGCATGACATGAATTTAAGCCTTGTAGTGCTCAACCTGGAATATTCCAAACCATAAAATTGTGGTTTGGGATATACTGAGACAACATTACTTATAGATGCTCCTAGAGGACAAAACAAAACGTAAATCAAAGCTTCATAGCTAAAATAAGCTTTAATTACAATGTCTTGGTTGCCCACAGACAAGCATGGCAGCTCTGTTTTCATTCGGTCATTAGATTATACTTTCAGTGTCAAAGACAAAGTAGTAGATGTTTCTAGATGTTTTAACCCTTGTCATGCTGAATAAAAATTGTTCCAAAAATGTATCAATATCAAAGGGCTGACAACACTGGATACAATATTTCATTTGAGAATTATTTCCATAATTAAATATGGCTTGAAATCACAAGCAGGTGGCATAGATAGAGACATACTGCACTTATGTACAAGATGATCTTTGTCTATACATGTATCTCCTGCCAAAACATGAATATTCTGGGTTCAGCATGACAAGGGTAAAGCAGTACAAGGCTCTTATGTGTAGCTGGGGGAGGAAAGCTCCTATAACTTCTTTTTTAATAAAAGTGTTGAAAATCAAATAATTGAAAGGTGTTAAGAAAACATTTTATCTTAGGATTAGGTTTTTGGCAACACATAGGCATTATTGGTTATTATTGTATTATAGTACTATCTAATCCATGAAAAATCATTTTTGTCATAATTTTTACACCTGTGGGATAACCCTTGGGGGTCACAAGTATTAAAACTAATATTACTTTTATTAACAATTATACGGGATAATTTATGTATCAAATTTATCTATTAACATTTTTCATCGGATTAACATGATATATACATAGGGTAATAATACAAAAAAAAGTAACTTTTTTCATCAGTTTGAGAGATGTAAGTTGCAATTACTCAAAGAAACCTAATAAAACAGAGAGAAAAAAATTAAATGATTAACCAGGGAAATTTGTTATATTTTTGAATGAATATACAAATAAGTGAATATGGTCTGTCACAAGCTTTTTGAAAATGTTTTGATACAAATATTAATATGAAAAATATATATTTAGCCTCCGAGGGTCCATGGGCAGAAGTCTAGATAAGAGGGGGTAACAGAATTCTAAAATCCTTGTTTCTCAAACCCTATGTTGTGGGTACTCATTTGAATCATCTCGGCAAGACGCTTCAAATGAGTACCTACAACATAGGGTTTATGGCAGTGTTAGTGATATTAAAATCTATAATACGTATTATAGCCTTTCTATCTGTAGCCCTGTCCATGGAACTTCCATACATCAGCTAGTTTTGACAGTCATAATTACTTCTCAATCATTTGTGTCTCAGGTTAGCAAAATCCATTAATGCATTATCAGACAACAACATTTTAGACTGGTCCAAATGAAAGAAGTTGCAGATGACAATTACAAGTTGATGTAATTTTAATTTTTTTCGTCTTCTTGGCTAGAAAACTTTGTGGACAATAGAGAAAATTGCTTGATACAAGCAATTTCTTCATTTTCAACAATGTTTTCAAAAGCTTTTTTGTGACAGATGTAAAAAGGGGGAATTGTGTGGCAATGGGATAAAAAGCTGCTTGAATAAAAAGGACTTTAGGCGGCAAAAATAAAAATCTAGCAAATTGCTCCATTTTCTTTATTGATTATCTAAGCTTTAAAAACTAGGTATATAACTCTGGGTTGGATAAACTTGTTATTTCTGTTCCAAATCAAAAGCAGTCTAGACCAGAATGAAAGCACAACTTTAAAGCCCTTTGCCTTTGTACAATCAAACCATTCCATTTTGAAAAGCAAATATAATTGTTGGAGAAATGCCAGGATTTGTAATTTCTTCATTATAACAAGTTTGTTACAAAGTTTTCAAAGAGAACTGTGAAATAATCTATATTTCACAAAATTGATTGTTGAACTAGAGATGAAGACTATTCTATGTCTAAAATATGTTTGATATGTTTAGGGTCCTTTAGCCTCAGTATTCTGATATGTAAATTTGTAATAATGTTATTGTTCAGGGCAGTGTAAGTTGAATCATTTGTATAAATGCAAATTACAGATTGAATTGAGATTTCAATAAAATTGTTGAAATTTGTTAGGCTTATTAAAAGGATTTTATGGAAATTGAAATTATTGTGTGAATAAGGATGATTTAAATAATGGGGAACCATAGATAAGACAATTAATCCATTACCACATAACAAAAAATTAGACTGGTCTAAATTGAAAGGAGTTGCAGAGGACAGTTTAAAGTTTATGAAATTTTAGATTTTTCAACTTTCTGGGTAGAAAAAATTGTGGAAAATGAAGAAATTGCTTGATGAAAGCAATTTCCTCATTTTCCACAATTTTTTCTCAATTTTTTTTTCTTCCGGAACTTAAAAAAAGCAGGATTATGTGGGAATCGGTTAAGACATTGTGAATGACTAACATTTTGAGTTTAAGTCATGGATATGAACAGTGATATGAATTTAAGACAAAATGACAGATGAAACAATAAAAAAGGTGAAGTATTCCCTGTACATTCTTTTAACCCATTCCCACTCAGAGACGCTTTTAGACGCCCCTAAGAATAAAAGCTTTGGAAAACATTGTAGAAAATGAAGAAATTGCTTGTTACACAATGTTCCACAATTTTTTCAACCCCTAAAGTAAAAAAATCCAAAATTTCATACATTTTTGCCGTCTGCAATTCCTTTCAATTTGGACCAGTCTAAAATTTTGCTGTCTGGTAATGGGTTAATGCTTTCCAGTAGATTATTCAGGTTTCGCAGTGGATTATCACTTGATAAATTCATAATAATTGCACTTTTCTGAAACAATTTTCTAGAGCCTAAAAAGTTGGATTAAGTGAAAACGGGCTTAATGTTGTCTGTAATTAAATTATTTTGGACCAGTCTGAAGTTTGTTATCTGATGATGGGTTAAGAATATAGCTAAGTAACTACAATACATATTTGCAGGATAGTCCATCTGTGGTTAGCACGGAGATAGACAGACGGCTTGAAGAAGATGGACTCAACCCACAATCTTCGGATGAGGAGAAACTCTTCTATGTATGGAGGCTGCTACAAAATGCTGAGGTAAATTAGAACTATTGACTTGAACTTAAAAGGGATACTTTTATCTCCCCCCCCCCACACACACACAAGGATAATGTCATTCTGTCCACCAATCTCTATCTGCCTGTCTGTCAGTGGTTAGAACCGAGATAGAAGTACATGTAACAAAGAAGGACTCAATCCACAATGTTCAGATGAAGAAAAACTTCTCTATTTGTGGAACCTGCTACAAAATATGAAGTTATGGAGATTTGATGACTTTTACAATTCTAGTCTGTCCACCCATCTGTTTCTGTCTATCTGTCCATCCGTATGTCTGTGTTTTGTACAGAGATAGGCAGCTTGTAGGGGATTGATTCAACCCACCAAATTTGGATGAAGTGAAACTCATCTATAAGTGTAGATAATGTAAACCTGATGACTTTTACATCCAAGCATTCTATGCTCCAACATTATAAAAGATTGGAGCCTTTTGTCATAACATATCAGTCTGCCAATCTGTTTGTCCACCTGTAGATAGTGCAGAGAAAGACTGAGGGCTTATGGACTCATTCAATATTGTTCAGATGAAGAGTATTTGAGACTTATATGTCTGGGGCTAATACAAAATACTGAGAGGTAATGCAGCATCTTTTAGCTCGACTCTGCAAAGAAAAGAAGGGGGCTATTCCAATCAACTGGGTGTCGTTAATGGTATAATAACTTTGTTTTACTTGCAAGTCTCATATCTCTATTTCTACTTATGCTATTGCTATATATTGTTATATCATCCCCTGGGCAAAGATTTGCTACCCTGGCATTTAATTTAGTGCAGTTATTACCCCATTATGAGTTAGAATTTTGGCGAAACTTTAAAGTATAAAATATCAGCCTCTTAGGAAAAGATAAATCTGACATTCATTTAAGTGGAATATTGTAAGATTAGAGGAATAGTGTATTACCAATGTCCATCTTTCTAAAAGCATTAATCTTAATGCAAAACTTCACCTTTTGCTATTATTCAAACACTCACATTTAGGATATGGGTTCCTTACATTGATAGGCATCAGTTGGTAGTAAGGTTTAAGTCATCCAGGAAAGTGAAGGTTCCTTATCATTGTCTCATTTCTAAAATAAGGCTGTTATAATTATGGGGGTGGTCTTTCACAAACTCATCTTGTTTGAAACTTCGAAATTCTGTCTTAAAAATTTACATGCAATTGCCATGTCTCTTCCTATGTATGGTATTGCTCTAAACCTTTGCAAATGCATTTTTAATGGTGGATGGTTAATTTTTTTTTTTCAACCTATTCTACACAAAACATATTTAGACTGATCCAAATTCAAAGAAGTTGCATACAACAATTTTGAGTTTTTCTTATTGAATAAATTTGTCAATTTTGGTAGAGATCAATGTGAAAATCGAAGAAATTGCTTGTAACATGTTTACACATTTTTTTCCTTAAATATTTTATTGATGGACGTAAAAAGGTGGGATTATTGTGGGAAATCTGTTAAAGTAAGAATTTATTTCTTGAATCCTCCTTATTTAATTGCTATTTCATATTTTTATAGAATGACCTCCAATCAGCAACAGAAAAGGAAGAAACTCTCAAAAAGTCTCAGGCTGAGAAAGTAAGAATTTATTTCTTGAATCCTCCTTATTTAATTGCTATTTCATATTTTTATAGAATGACCTCCAATCAGCAACAGAAAAGGAAGAAACTCTCAAAAAGTCTCAGGCTGAGGAAATGCAGGAAGTTGAGAACTATGTTGAACACATACGTCACCTGTCTGATGAAAGAGAGGCCCTCATACAGGAACTCGAGACAGAAAATGACCAGCTCAAACAGGAGATGGAGAGATATAGACAGGAACAAAATTGTAAGTTGTTTATAGAAAATAAAAATAAACTGCATTGTGGATTTTCTATTAGATTCAGGGTGAAGATTGGGTAAATTTTGAGAGATTTTAAGAGCACTATTTTTGATAGTCAGTGAGCAATGTCATCAAAACAAGGGTGGTTTTGTGTTGAAAGATAAATCTGTCAAAGGGACCAAAAAATTTTGGCTAGAATGATCTTTCAACACAGTGTGAATTTAGATATAAAGGAAGTGTTAAGAGCATATAAGAAAATATTTGCAGTACCATATCATTGTTTACTCTATTGATTAATGGAGAAAGATCAATAATTGTGTATGGATTAGCATACTTAAAATTATTGTTTGAAGAGTTATGTCCCTTTTTGATTGCACTAGGTTTGTATAAATTTGTAATTTTTTTCATTCCCTTTAGAAAACGTTGTCATGATTAATGAAATCATTGTAAGAATGGTAGAAACTGTTCAATTTAATTTGAATTTTTGTGGTTTAGCAATTTAAAGGCTGTAGCTTCAGCTTATTTGAACTGTAGTTTCAAAGTTTAGGACGCCGTCATAGCACAGTAGGTAGTGCGTCAGAGTCCTAATCTTCAATCACGGGCTGTCATGGGTTCGATCCCTGGCAGCGGCGCATATTCTTTCCGACATTTGTCTCTCACCAATGGTTGGATAATCGTTAACCTAAGTTGGATAGCAGCTGGAGGCTAGGAAAGGAGAAATACTAGGAATCCGTTGTTAGGTGCTCCAGCCGCTGCGATATGACTAAAATACTGTTAAAGCAGTGTTAAAACCCATGAAATCAATTACAATGTTTAGCTCACTGACAAACTATTTTACGTTTTTGTTTACTATATTTACTAGCCATAGATTTTCCAAAATAGTGTTTATTAATGCCTTAGTGGTCGGAGCTAAGTGGGCGTGGCTAGTTATCAGTCAATTATTTTGGTAGAATTGTAATCAGGCAATTCACGTCAATAATTATGTTCATTCTAAAAAAGACAAAAACCAACAGTACAGTGAGACAAAATGATGTGAATGAATGAGTGCTGAAAACTTCTGAGAAATTGACATTATTGAGAATTGAGAAAACTAACAATAAGATAGAATCTCATTAACTATGTACCCAATTGCAGCCAGCAAAATAAGACTCTTACCAAATGAAATGGAGTGACTCACATAAGGGAATTCTTCATTTTTCACACATTGTTTTCTACCAAGAAAGACAGAGATATTCAAAATTCCATCAACTTGAAAAAAAATTATGCAACTTTTTTCAATATGAATTTTTGTTGTGTGGTAATGGGTTAAATCCTGTTGATGCCACTAATCACAAGATTATATGCTTTAGCAGGGCAAACACAGCCCATGCCTAGTGATACCAAAGATATATGTTGAGATAATTGTGATACTGTTCTTAGTATCTATACATTGTATAGACACTTGGAACATTATTGCAATTAACGCTAGATGTGAATAAGTACACTTTTGATGTGACAACAATGAATCAACAAACTTTTTTTTCATTTTCTGGGTAGTAAACATTGTGGAAATTTTTCCACAAATTTTTCCAACTGTTTTTTGTTAGGGTGACAAAAGAAATTTGCTTTTTTCCTAGTCACATTATTTTATTTCTTAGTATGAAAAAACTTTATGTTGTAAATTTCTACTATATATGAGGTTTTTTTTGGTGTTAGTGCCTTGTATCATAAGTTTAACCTCAATTAGTTATTGCACAATCTTATGTTTTGACACATGGAAGAGGGTAATCTAGAAAACATTGTGAGCAATTTCTTCTTTTGTCAAAATGTTCTCTCCCCTACTTGATGCATTTTTGTTTTATCTCCACTGGCTGAAAGTCAGCAAGCTATTTAAAAATCTTCTCCTCAGAAAGTACTGAGCAGAATTCAACCAAATTTCACAGAAATCATCCTTTGGTGACCCTTTATCAGATTTCTTCAAAGAAATTTGATCGGATAAAAAACATGGCTTTAATGGGCCTGGCTAATTTCCATATATGGTGAAACCTTTAGAAACCTTCTCAGAAACAGATTAATGGATTTCAACCAAACTTTACAGGAATGATCATTGGGTGACCCTTTATCAGATTCCTTCAAAGAACTTTGATATAACAGAAAACATAGCTTTAATTGGCACAGCTTATTTCCATATATGGTGAAAGCTTTGAAAATCTCCACAGAAACCAGCAAATAAAAGAATTGATTGGCTGTAGCATTGCTTTAATTGATTTGGCTAATTTCCATTATATGGTAAACGAAGAGAACAAATGATTATAATTTTTCAACAAAATTTCGCAAAATGATCCTATGGTGACTCTTTGTCAGATTCCTTCATAAAACTTGGCTCAGATGAAAATTATGGGAGGGGGGGCATGTGTCCATATGTGGTTTATAATAAAAGTTTGAAAATCTTATACTTGCAGGGTGGTTTTCAACAAAATTTCTCAGGAATTATGAATAAATTCAGGCACTTAAGTGCCTCTAGCATTTTTTGTACCTCAGACTAGTTTAAAATTTTGTCACTTTCAATTAGTTTAACTGATTACCAGACAACAAAATTTTAGACTGGTCAAAATTGAAAGATGTTGCAGACATGAAATGTTAGTTGATGAAATTCCAGATTTTTGTTACTTTTGAGATAGAAATCCAGATTTTTTTTACTTTTGTTACTTTTGGGGTAGAAAATATTGTGAATAATGAAGAAATTGCTCGTAGTAAGTTTTTTCTAAAACTGTTATTATGTGGAATTGGTTTAACCATGTATTTAACTATGACAAGATTGCTTCAATCTTGGACTGTCACTCTTAGGTTCCCAGTTTATTCTGTTTATTCTCAGGACATTTCAAAGTGAGCATCAATTGAATTACATGTATAAGTAAGGAACATTTAGAGAAATTTTTGGTTACTGAAAATTTCTCCTTTTCCCACAATGTTTTCATTTTTTTCTATATATACCCTTTTGTACTTTAAATGTGGGTTTAGGTGGGAATTAGTTAAATCAACATTTTTGACTTTTTTTGCTTATCAAAGAGCATCCAAAATTTACCATAAACTATGCCTCAGCAAACAACATTATAAAAAGCATTCCCATGTTATATATAAATATTCACTTTAGGGCCAAGTGTCCAAAAATTGACTAATGGAGCAATTTTATTCAAAACTTTGTAGGGAACATTTAATGGCCAAGTTTATTGGATTTAACATTAATTGAATTTTAACGCCAAGTTTTTCGAATTAAATGTTACAAAGGTCGTGTTCCTTGAGGATATTTCAATATATAGATCATTACTATCAATTGATCAAGCTATTATATGCTTGACAAAGAATTACAAAGTTATTGTTGTCATTTCATAGTGGAACCTGCGTGAGATTAGCTCGTTGTCAAAAAAGGTTTTTATATTCCTTTGAGGAGTACAATATTTTTTTCTGATTTGAAAATAATTATCGATAGAATTGAGGATTGATTGATTTCTTAAGAGTAGGTTCCTTTTGCTTATGTCATCATAACTTGATGTATTATAAGCTCATTTTGAACACATTATTTGAATTTTTTGGCAAAAATAGAAATTCAGTAAAGTTAGCAATGCCTGCAATGGGGTTGCAAAGTAAATTCTGTTAAATTGATTAAATTTTTATCAAAATAATTTGGCCTCATATTCTTTCACTGTCTTTGATTTTTTCTCAATTAGGGAAAAGTGTAGATGATTTTAAATTGTGAAAATTATTGGATTTTGTGGTTTAGCGGTATTAAGATCACTTTCACCTATTGGTGATCATCAATGATAAAAAGACGCAAAGGTTAATCAGGTGCAGATTATTGTATTATATAATCCGACATGCATGTTTTAACGCTGAGAATGAGGTTTTATAGAGGATTATGGGTGATACCACCTAGTAAGGTGAGTCTTATCTGATTTTTAACTGCAAGTTATAATCCATAATCATGAGCCTCCGTTTTCACTGGCCAAAATTTTAGACTTCTCAAAATTCAAAGAGGTTGCAGACAAAAATTATACCCCCCTTAACTTAGGAGGGTATATAGGAGTCAGCTTGTCGGTCAGTCGGTCCATCGGTCGGTGTGTCCATCCGTCCGTCTGTAGCTTTTTCCTGTCCGCTCAATTTCTGAGCAACCATTGGACGGATCTGATTCAAACTTCACTGATATAATCAGTATCAAGCAGAGTTGTGCATATGCTATTTTGGTTATGGTCCATTGATATTTGACGGAGTTATGGCCCTTTAGTGAAAAAAGTCCATTTTTTGTTATGGCCCTTTTGCAGATAGCACTTGTATATGGACAAGCGCTGTTGGGGGGTATTAGTCCGCTTTGTGACAATGTCTAGTTCAAAGTGCCTTGATATTGAATAATCAGTGCAATATACAAATAATTTAATTTTTAGTTTCGTCCATCAAAACAAGTGTTCTGATTGGCTGTAAAAAATATTCATAACTCCAGGAACAAAATTTTGAGAATGCAGCTATTTTGTATGCTTGCGCATACAATAGTTCCATCAAAAAGGTATCAACATTTGTAATATGTTTGCTTTTTTTGCTTGATGTCATTAAATTATAAGTAAAGAATATTTTATGGATCTACTTTGTGCAAAAGCAAACAAAATAGCTGCGTGCTAAAAGGGAAATTATTTGGTATTACAAGCAGTTTACCCTGTTCAGATACCGTTTTCTACTCATTTTTAGCTTGGACATGTTTGAGACACCTTGAGGTACTGTTTAACCCATTACCAGACAGAATATTTTTAGACTGGGTAGAATTGAAAGAAGTTGCAGACAACAATTTAAAGTTAATGAAATTTTAGATTTTTCAACTCTCTGTTGGATTGAAAACATTGTGGAAAATGATGAAATTACTTGGTTCAAGCAATTTCTTCATTTTCACAATGTTTCCCGATTGTTTTTCTTCCGGGGTATCAAAAAGAGTAATTGTGTGGGAATTGGTTAATAGCCTTTGTATTCAGTGTCCCGTATGAAAAAAGCTTTGAGAAACATTGTGGAAAATGAAGTAATTGCTTGTAACAAGCAATTACTTCATGATATCCACAAGGATTTCAACCTAAAAGATTTTTTTTGAAATTTCATTAACTAAGGTTTTCTCTGCAGTTTCTTTCTATTTAGCCTAGTCTAGAATTTAGTTGTTTGGTAATTTGTTAAAAGTGTAGTCAGTACTAGCATTATGGATAACTTTAAATGTCAATATTATTCCTCTTTTCCAACTTCAATTTTTCAATCATAACCAGCCACTAACATCTGCAAATTTAACATATGTTTTTATGCGCCCGTCGAAGACGGGACGTATTATGGGATCACCCGTGGTGTCCGGGCGTCCGGTTGTCCGGGCGTCCGGTCGTCCGGGCGTCCGGGCGGTGTCCACTTCTTTGTCCGGAGCATAACTCTGTCACCGTAAGTCCGATTGACTTTAAACTTGGCAGTTATATTCTCTATAACTCTACCTGGCCTATTTTTTGAGTTATTGCCCTTTGTTGTTTTTCATACTTGAATCTTGTCCGGAGTATATCTCTAAAAGTATAATAGCTAGAATCATGAAATTACATGGATGGAAAGAGCTCACCAAGTGGGAGTGAAGTGCACAAGAACCATAACTCTACCTGGTCTATTTTTTAAGTTATTGCCCTTTGTTGTTTTTCATACTTGAATCTTGTCTGGAGTATATCTCTAAAAGTATAATAGCTAGAATCATGAAATTTCATGGATGGATAGAGCTCACCAAGTGGGAGTGCAGTGTACAAGAACCATAACTCTACCTTGCCTATTTTTTGAGTTATTTCCCTTTGTTGTTTTTCATACTTGAATCTTGTCCGGAGTATATCTTTAAAAGTATAATAGCTAGAATCATGAAACTTCATTGATGTATAGATCTCACCAAGGGGGTGGGTGCAGTACACAAGAACCATAACTCTTACCTGGCCTACTTTTTGAATTATTGCTCTTTGTTGTTTTTCATACTTGAATCTTGTCCAGAGTATATCTCTAAAAGTATAATAGCTAGAATCATGAAACTTCATAGATGGATAGAGCTCACCAAGTAGGATTACAGGGCATAAGAACCATAACTCTATCTGGCCTATTTTTTTAGTTATTGCCCTTTGTTGTTTTTCATACTTGAATCTTGTCTGGAGTATATCTCTAAAAGTATAATAGCTAGAATCATGAAATTTCATGGATGGATAGATCTCACCAAGTGGGAGTGCAGTGTAAAGAACCATAACTCTACCTAGCCTATTTTTTGAGTTATTGCCCTTTTTTGTTTTTCATACTTAGTTTGACAAAAAAAATTCATTCAAAATAACCTCAGTTCTATTCAAACCCCCAGTTAATATTAAGCAGTGTGACGGGCGTATCTTGTGACAATTTGGCACCTTGTTTACTATGAAAATATTATTGTCAATCATAGCCTTTATATTTTGTAAACTTTAAATTGTCGTCTGCAACTCCCTTCAATTTAGACCAGCCAAATATTTTGTTGTCTGGTAATGGGTTGAAGAGGTAACAGTGAGTTAAAGCTGCTGGCTGTCTCTTACAAACCTGAGGGCTTAACCCATTCCCAGATAAGGATGCTTTTTGACACCCGTCAAGAAAACATTTGGGAAAACATTGTGTAAAATGAAGGAATTGCTACTAACAAGCAAATTTTTAATTTTCCACAATGTTTTCTACCCAGAAAGTTGAAAAATCTAAAATTTCATTAAGTTTAACTTGTCGTCTGCATCCCCTTTCAATTTAGACCAGTCTAAAAAATGTTCTGTCTCTTAAGCGTTCTTGTACTCTGTTGAAAACATGATGGATAGTCATTATTATCCAAGTAAGTCCCTATCAATATAATATGAAAAGGTTTGAACAAAATTACAATTTTGAAACATACAAGATATTGTGGAAACAATATACCATGTGCTTATAAACCTATACAAATCAAGTTGGAAAGTATGCATTTCAAACGAAGAAATCTTTACCAAAATACCAGTATAAACTAGGGTTGTTTAAACGTGCAAATGAAAGATATCTTTGTAATGTAGGGACTGTCATTTGCTCTTTGATAAATTGTTATATAAAAAAAGTCAAAGTAAATATTTTGTATGTTTATGTATCAGTATAAATTCTGTGAATTCCTTCTGAAAGAAGAAAAAAATGCTCTTGAACCCACCTTTGACTCCTGTCATGAATTTAACCCTTGCCATGCTGAACCCAGGAATATTCCTGTTTTTGCAGGAGGTATAGACAAAGATCAGCCTGCACATAAGTGCAATCTGATCTTTGTCTGCACCACCTGTTTGTCTCTTTTAAGTCAGATTAGTTTAAGGAATTTGAATTTTAAAAGAAATATTGACCAACAGTTACTACTCATGGTACTTTCAGCCATTTGATTTTCAAGAAATTCTGTTAGAAGAACTATATTCAGCATGACAAGGGTTAATAATCCAAATTTAAAGATGCAATGGACTCCTCTTAATCACAACCCTGAAAATAGCAAATCATTGCTTAATTACAACTTCCCTTTTATACAATCATTACATTTATAGAACAAAAAAAGCTTCGTTAAGTACTAGCTTCTGGTTAATTGCAACAAAGGCTTTGACAAATTGGGGATGCAATTAACATGATTCTACTGCACTGCATACAGACAGCAATTTAAAGTCTGTTTGATTGCAAGTATCTTATAGGTTACCGATCATTTGGCCATTGGTGAGAGATTAATGATACATGACAAGATCTCTTTGTGTCAAATGTCGGAAAGAATTTTGGCCAGGTTGGGTTTCACACTCACATCCCAGGGATTTAGAGCATGATGCAGTACCGGCTGAGCTAACAGGTTCAGCCGTTTCCAAATTTAATCATACTTTCGTATCAAAACATTCTTGAAATGTCATCTGCAACCTCTTTCAGTTACAGACCAGTCTAAAAAATCTTGTCTTGTAATGGGTTAAATGATAAGTTTTTTGACTCGTATTTTTGTATGGGTATTCCCTGTCCTCGTGCATTGCAAAGAAACACATGAAAGTAAATTTCACATAAAGATAACAGTTTGTTTGAATTGTTCAATGGTCTGGATATATATGTTTGAACCTATTCACTGCCACACCTATTAAAAGGTGTTAGTAATGGGGGTTTCTGGCTATTGACAAAGATATGCTTATCAGCTTGTATTTAAAATGAGCTGTTGACCTTTTATAATGGATACCTTTTCATCTTCCTGGGTCAAAGTCTGTTGATGGATTTAACACATTACCAGATGGCAAAATTTTTGACTGATCCAAATTGGAAGGAGTTGCAGACGACAATTTAAATCTTACGAAAGTTTAGATTTTTTCCTCTTTCTGGGTAGAAAGCATTGTGGAAAATAAAGAAATTGCCCGTGACAAGCAATTTCTTCATTTTACGCGATGTTTTCCAAAGTTAACTCTAGGGGGGGGGGGGGGCGTTTAAAAGTGTCATTGAGTGGAAATGGGTTAACTCATTACTAGACAACAAAATTATTGACTTGCCCTAATTGAAAAGTGTTGCAGACGACATTCCAAATTGAGCTATAATTGCAAAATGATTGCCAAATAGGATAGAAATCATTGTGAGAAAAGCAACTTCTCTTTTTACCACAAAGTTTTTCCATGATCTTTCTTCGGGACATCAGAAAGCGTCAATTGTTTGGTAATTGGTTCAGGAAAAGAAATTGGGCAAGGGAAATTGTTCTTTTACTTTTCCAACAATTTGTAATAATCACATTGTCAATATTAACCTTTGTCATGCTGAATTAAATTCCTATCCAGAATTTTTGTCTATACCTCCTGCCAAAACAGATATATTCCGGGTTCAGTATGACAAGGGTTAATTAGGAGGATTATTTACAAGGACTAATATTTCTGGGTAGATCTTGAGAAAAGCAATTTCTTCATTGTTCACATTGCTTCCTACCCATAAAGACAGAGATTCATAATTTTTTTTTTTGATTTTGAATTGTCGTCTGCAGCTTCTTATAATTTGGGTTTGTGGTAATGGTTTAAATAGTAGATAAGGAGAAATTGCTCATTATGATCCCATTTTTTGATCCTCTAAAGAAATATAATTATTGAAAACTATGTGAGAACCTGGAAAAACTGCATATTCTAACTTATTTAGCACTTTTTTCCTAATTCTGTCCCACTTTGAAATGTTATCTGCAACTGTTTTGAGGTTAGATAAGTACATTTTTTTTTCATATGGTAATGGTTTAATTAAGGTAAGACAATACAGATTTTTAAACAAATTTTCTGTGTGCCTAAAAGAGCCAATGCTCTGTTGCACAAGCTGGTTACAAAGAAAAAGGAGCCATAAAAGGGGCATAATTGCTACAAAGATGCATCTTGATTGTATAGATTGCCCTTATCATGGTGAAAAAACTTTCTAAGTTTCTAGTAAATATCTTCTATAATAACAGGGTAATGGCCACAGCTAAAGTTTGTCACAAAAACTCCAACAACAATCACACCAAGATGATGACAGTAGCTAAAATTTTTGTTCCAAAACAGCCCAGCTTCAATCAACAACAAAAAAGTCAATTATTGTAATTGAGAATTCCAGAAATATCCATTCAAAGTACCAGAAAGACCTTTGAAATTTACCCTTGTCATGATTAACCCAGAATATTCAGGTTTTTCACAGGAGGTATAGATAAAGATCAGCCTGCACATAGGTGCAGCCTAATCTTCACCTCCTACACTCTCCTACACCTCCTGCTTGTACATTTCCTGCAAGAGTTGTTTATGAAATTTATTTCTAAAGAAATATTGATTGTTGAACAAGTATTATCAATGCTTTCAGACCTTTGATTTTTATTCAATTCCTTTAGGGATTTTACACAGCTTGACAAGGGTTAACTCTTTTACTGTTTTACAAAATTTTCAATTGGTCAATATTGAAATGCTTTGCAGACGACAAATTAAAGTTGATCTTATTTGAAAATTATCATTCAGTCGGGTAGAAAATATTGTGAAAAAAGTAGAAATTGCTTGTCACAAGCAATTTCTACTTTTTCCACAATGTTTTCTCAAGTAGACGTAAGAACCAGGTATTGAACTGGAAAGGGTTAAAGACCAAATAGGGTAAATATAAGGATTTTATATTTTGTTACTCTTTGGCAATTTATAGTGAGTTATCCATTCAATTTATTATCTTATCTTGAATTACCTAATATTTGATCAAGATCTTCAGACGCTTCGATTTGATTGGTTGATTTGCGAAATTTGTAAATGATACTATCAAGTGCTGATATTAAAGATGTGGGTTTGGTGGATTGATTGGTCAAATTAGTAATTCCATGTTTTATAATTTGGATTTAAGATTTAATATATATCATAAAGTGAATTGTGTGTTCTTAAATTCTAGAAGAGTCAATGTTTACATTATAGCATTATCATGAGTCCCATGATTGTGAGGGAGAAAAGGATGAAATAATGCTAAAATTATTATCACACACTTTGATGCAATCTATTGGGATTTTCCATGTTGTCATATAGTTACTATAATAATTTGAAAATAATTAAATCATAAATTTTATTCTTTTTTTTTTTTCCTTATCAACTGATGATGATTATAAAGATAAATGATATTGCTTTTGTTTGCCATTCTTTAGAATGAACTGTCGCTATATTGGGATATATACTTTAAAGTTGACATTCATCGGGTTCAAATCCTTCCCTGGCTTTAGTAACGATTTAGGTTAGTCCTTTGGCAATAAACCCTTGTCATGCTGAATATTCATTCTCTTTCTAATAGATAGACATCTGTGCATTCTGATCTTATTCTATACGCCTGCTATAGCTATTGTCAAAGTAGGAATATTCCGGGTTCAGCATGACTAAGGGTAAAACATATTAGCAGATTTTTTTCACAGGTTCTTTTACAAAGAAGTAAGCTGTAGAATTACGTTTTAACCCTTTCCCTTTTTTGGAAATTTTAGACTGGTCCAAATTGAGAAAGGTTGCAGACGACCATGATAACTGGACGCCATTTGAAATGAAATCATCCTATGTGGTAGAAAACATTGTGGAGAAAGGAGAAATTGCTTGTTACAAGCAATATCTCTTCTTTATCCACTATGTTTTCTCAAGTATAAAATCATAGCAACGTAAAATCCCGTGTTTGAACAGAAAAGGGTTAAAAGGTAAAATTCAACATTCTTCTACTCAAACAGAAGGAAGCAATATTGATCACTGTAGCTGATAATGTTTCCCTTTTGTTCATAATTGAAGTTGAACAAACAGTCCTAAAACAAATACATGGAGCCTGTGATCATGAACCATTATTGACAATTTGTGTGCTGAATCAAGTACTTTGGGTGTTGGATTACTGACTGGTATTGTCCAGAAAAAATATTTGTAGAGGCTTATGAATGTTATACTTGGAATTGTTAACTTGAAAGTCAACTAATACACTTGTGTTGACACAACCAATTTTGTCAGGGTAATACCCCTGTTTGAAGGGAATTTGGTTTCATTGACTACAAAGAGTGATTGTATATTTTCTGGAAAACATGTCCAAGTCAGGTAAGTTGACTTGATTAACCCAAATAGTAAAATTTTAGTCTTGCCCAACTTCAAAGAAGTAGCAGACATTTCAAATTACTCTAAATTGGGAAAAATTGGAAAATAAGTATGATAGATAACATTGTGAGAAAAGGAGAAATTGCTTGTAACAAAGCAATTAATCCTTTTCCCATAAAGCCTTCCATGAATGTATTTCGTCAGTGTGTCAGAAAGTGTCATTGTGTGGTAATGGGTTAAAAGAAAGAAAAAAAACTTGTATTAAGTAATATCTCAATTTCCAGTTACAAATTCTTAACTAAATGCTGTATCTATAATTCATACGCATCATGATTCAATCTCCTTGAATTTTTACCATTTTAATCCATTCTCACGCAATGATGCTTTATGATGCCCCTCAAGAAAAACAATGGGTAAACATTGTATAAAATGAAGAAATTGCTTGCAACAAGCAATTTCTTCATCTTCCACATATTTTTATTCAGAAAGTTGAAAAATAAAACAAACTTGGTCATCAGGAAAATTGTTCTTTTAAACCTTTCCTGTTCAATCCCTGGTTTTTGAAAATATTGTAGGAAAAAAAAGAAATAGCTTGTAACAAGTAATTTCTTATTTTCCCTCAATATTTTCTCCCCAACTAATTGGTTATTGTTCAAATTCAGTCAACTTTAAATTTTCATCTGCAAAACCTAATTTTTTGCATAACATGACAGAGAGAAGTATACACTTTGAGAGTGTATATTGTATACATATAACATCTATTTCCATATCCATAAAAAAAGTTTGGGCTTTGGAAAAAATGTTCCTCAAAGAATTACATATAATTTACAACCAATAAAGGGATTGAAATCCATATTGTGAACAAAGAATGCAATGATAAAAGAGGGGAATAATCAGCTGTCCCACCCTGGCAATGTTACAAGTTTGAGGGACATAAAATGCAATCATTATTGTGAATTTGAAATAAATTTGAATTCTATTTGAACAACCTGGTTCCCATCCACACTCAAAATGCTTTGAAACATTGACTGCACACTTTTGTTGGGCCTAATACATTCTGTAACCAAATAGAAATACAGATTATCTTACTTTAGCAACCACCTGCGTAAAGTGACCCGTTTCACTTATGCAATCAAGTTTATTAACCCATTCCCACACAGTGACGCTTTCTGATGCCCCTTAAGTAAAGAGGCTTTAGAAAAAATTGTGAAAAATGAAGAAATTGCTTGTAACAAACAATTTCGTCATTTTACATAATGTTTTCTACCCAGAAAGTGGAATAAATCTAAAATGTCATAAACCTCAAATTGTCGTCTGCAACTTCGGTTCTTTCAATTTGGACCAGTCTAAAATTTTGCCATCTGGTAATGGGTTATTACATGTATGTCCCAAAACAGAAGTGTCTTTGCATAATTTTTTTAATTACATTTTACTTGCTATAACCCATTAGCTACTTGTTCACCACACTTTAAGCCATTCCCACTCAGTGACGTCTTTTTAAGCCTCTCAAAAATTATTGGGAAAACATTGTGTAAAATGAAGAAATTGCTTGAACCAAGCAATTTCTTCATTTTACCCCAATATTTTCCACTAAGACAAATGAAAAAATCTAAAATTTCATCAACTTTAAATTGTGGTCTGCAACTCCTTTGTATTTGAAGAAGTCTAAAATTTTGTTGTCCATAACCATATTTGGCACTGACTTTACTATTTCATCACACTTTGAATTATCATCTGTAATTCTATCATGTAAAGTGGATTGAGTCTTAAAACTTTTTTTGTCTCGATATTAATCTTGATGTGATTGGAGTTATCATTAAGTACCGAACAAGATCAAGTTAGAATAACTATAATGCATGAAATATTCCTTCATATTACCACAAACCCATTACAAAACACTGACGCTTTTTGATGCCCCCCCCCCCCCCCAAGAAAAAATTGTGAAAAATGAAAAAATTGCTTGTTACAATCAATTTCTTCATTATCCTCAATGATTTCTACTTACAAAAAATTTGAATTCCATCAACTTGAAGTAATTGTCTGCAGCTTCTTTCAACTTGGACCACTCTTAAACTTTGTTGTGTGGGAATTGGTTCAATTCTAGTTTTATCTATCAAATTTTCTGCATTCTGATTTGCGACACTTCATGGACCAAACAAGAGAATCAAAAATGAGTAGGACTGCCTCGATGGCCGAGTGGTATCGGTGCTTGACTCATGATCTGAAGGTCACGGGTTCAAGCCCCATTGTCACCAGGGTGTGTTCATGGGCAAGACAATTAATAGCAAGGCCCAGTCTACCAAGCTGTTGAAGTGGGTAGCAGTGCACTTAAACAACTGCCTCTCTTTCAGGGAAGTGAAAACATCTGGTTTGTGTATTCAAGAGCGACTCTATAAGCTTAAAGCTTTTGTCACAATCGAACTAAAATAAATTAGTATATACTAAAAATGAGTATTTCAAAAGTTTTATTGCACACTAAGTGGTTTTGTAAAAAATGTTTATTTATTTTACCTACGTTTTCATATGTTTTAAAATGTGGATGTATTTAAAGGTGTCTAAGTAGAAAAGGATGTAAATTTCATGTTTCCTATCAATTTAACGACTTCAATGTCATACAGAAAGATGAAAAGTATAATCGGACTGAGCTCAGGTTGTAGATGACAATTTATAGTTAGATTGTTTGAAAAAATAAGAGTCAAATAGGGTAGGAAACAATATGAGAAATATTCCTATAATTTTTCTTTTCCTAGCTTAATTTCTTTAGTGCTTCAAAATGTGGGATTGGGTGGTAATGAATCTCTATATATTCTGTATAACTGTTACCTTATTCCTATAACATCCTAACATGGGAATTCCTTCCTTCTACATATTAACAAGTTTGTGGCAAGAAATGTAAAAAAACTGATTTCTGGTAGGAAGAAAGAGCAGCGATTTTAGCCCTTGACATATAATTGAACCTGGCTTGTTTTTAGTAAGAGGAATGGACATAGATCAGTATAAGTGCAGTCTGTCTTTGCCTATGCCTTTTATTTTTCCGCTTGAAGCTAGAACTATTTTTTTAAGTTAAATATTGACCAACAATTTGTGCGATGGTTCATCTGGGCTTCTTGAGCTTTTTCATAGGAATAGTCACCAAATTTGAATGAGTAGCTGGAGGCTAAGACAGGATGTTATTGTAGAACTGATACTGGTAATAGCAGGAACCTGTGGTGAGGCAATCCAACTACTGAAATATGGCTGAAATATTGTAGACTTTAACCTTTAATGAATAGTCAGTGATCAGAAACACACTCATTTATTGGATGAAAGATAAAAACACTTATTATTTGTCTTTTGCAGCTTCAGCATTACGGGATGAGACGGCTGAAATGCTGATTCAGCAGGGCCTTGAAGAAATCGCACAAGCCCCAACTAGTGAACAGATCGCATTTCTACTTGTCGAAAGAGCAAGACTTCTTGACGAATTAGAAGCTGAGCAAGGACGAAGTGTTTCTGTTGTATCTGATGGTAGGACTTCAGAAGAATTACAAAGAACATTAGAACAAGAACGACAAGATTTTCAGGATGAAATAGAACAAACTCGTGTTTCAATACGTGCAGAAGTTGATCAGTTAAAATTGGAGCATGAAGAAGAGATAAATGTAGTCATGGATGAGAATCAGCGGCTTGAAGAGGAACTCAATTCAACAAAGGGAAAGGTACGTTGACATTAACAAATTAATTTTGTGCCAAATGGAAAATAAATTTCTGGTATGTTGTTAACCCATTATCAAACAACAAAATTTTAAACTGGTCCAAATTCAAAGAGGTTGCAGACAATAATTTCTAGCTGATGAAATTTCATATGCTATCATCTTTTGAGGAAGAAAGCATTGGAGATAAGGAAGGAATTGCTTGTAACAAGCAATTTTTAAATTTTCATCAATGTTTTCCAAAGCTTTTATTCTTGAGGGGGCATAAAAAGCGAGATTTTCTAAGAATTGGTTAACTCATAGCAAAGTTTATTCACCAATTATCTAAGTTTTAGGTTCCTCTATCAAAAACGAGCGTTTCGATTCATCGAAAAAATTTATTCATAACTCCATGAACAAATTTTGAGCACGCAGGGATTTTGTGCGGAAGCATATAATTCCATACAAAAAGGTATCAAAATTTGTAAAGCTTTCGTTTTTTTCACTCTATGCTATTATATTTAAAGAAATGAAGAGAATATTTTTGTTTTTGTGGAGGTATGAATCGAAAAACCTAATCACACAATGTATAAACTCCGCTTAGCGTGTTCTTACAGTGTGATTAGGTTTTTCGGTTTATACCTCCATGAAAACAAAGAATATTCTCTTCATTTCTTGATTATTCCTCCTCACCAACATTTTCTTGATCTGTGTAAAACATAGACAGGATTTTTTAGCTCTTGTTTTGTCTCAAAGTTTCTTACCAATAATTTTGTTCAATAAATATTTCTGTGTTGATTTCACTGACCTTTGATAATATGGCAGTTTGACTCAGATATCAAAAGATGTTAGTTTGCAAAATATATGGTCAGTGGTATAAAACTAAAGGTCTAATCATTGGTTGGCAACCCAAACGTAGTACCTACAGCTTGTATAAAATAAAAGAAATTCAAGGGATCGAATACAAATGCCAAATGTATACATGATAGATCTAATGAATGGATATAATTAAGTAATTGTCATTTATTCTGGAATCTGTTCAAAACCATGATTAATCAGTCAAAAATCAAATGATTCAACATATTTAAAGGTTTACATACAATATCATACTGACCTAGAGTCCTTTAGTCTAGCAGTCTTAATTTTTTAAGTATTTTGCTATTCACTGTTTTCAAATGTTTTCTAGTTGCTAGGACCTTATTTGGTGTCAAGGTACTTTTGGTATCAACTTTTGATGACATGGTCATTTTGCATGGTTAAGGTCAATTACTTTCATGGTCGAAGCCTTACAATTTGCCTCTCGTGGAGTGATATTGGTTAAACAAACAGATAGTGTTGATTATTATGATAATTAACCCTTGTCATGCTGTATAAATTACCTTACTGAATTGCTGTAAAATCAAAGGGCTGAAAGCACTGAAAGAAGTAGTTGTTCATAAATCAATATTTCTTTTAGAAATCAATTTCATAAACAATTCTGACAGGAAAAGTACAAGCAGGGGCTGTAGACCAAGATTAGACTGCACTTATGTGCAGGCTGATCATGGTCTACATCTCCTGCAAAAACCGGAATATTCCTGGTTCAGTATGACAAGGGTTAAGACCTTACAAATAAAAGGTTTTTCTCCATAATAGGCTTTAACAAAGGAACTAATTCAATTTTTGAAAAAAAAAATGCTATTCTTTGAAAATTTAAGGGCCATGGACTATCATTGTTATTTGGTTCCATAGACCCAATTCTTGGACTATTGGACTATGATTAAAAAATTCTTTTAAGTTCTTTTTTCATGCATTTGCATGAATTAAAATATTGTAAAAGAATCCTTACAAACTAAACAAATGAAGGATTTTCAGAACAAATAAAAGCTAAATCTTATCTATATCCAAGCCCCTTTAAGTATGTACTACTTAAATATTTGTAATGGGTCACTCTTCACTTTTATTTATGATTCAAGTCTTAAGCATTGGTCCTTCTTTTTCAAGTCTCTCTTTAGGACTCTGTATTTTTGCAGACTTTTGTAACCTTTAAAAGTGTATTTGTATGTATGCACTATTATACATTAATTACTTCATCCAATAGCACACAACAAAATTTTGTACAGATTCACAAATTAACCCATTAAAACATGAGAAAATTTTAGACTGGTCCTTATTGAAAGAAAATGCAGACAACAATTCTAGGTCGATAGAATTATAAAATTTTTACCATTGTCCATCTGTCTGTCTGTCTCCGTCTGTTGGTCTGTCTGCAAAACTAAACCAAAGAACTTGACATTGCCAATTACTACCTGCCTATTCGAGATACAATGCTAATATTTGGCATAATGATACATCTCTATAATACGCATTTTCTCATGTCAAGGTCATGTGATAAGGTCAAGGCCACATACCAAGGACGTTTTGTCCTGTTGCAGGGGCATTGTGTTTTACAAACACATCTTGTTCACAATGTTTGGTTTTCTTGAGGGCAGTCCAAAAGCATCACTGTGTGTGAATAGGTTAATTGATCTAATTCACCGGGTAGAGTTTCTGTGATTGGTCATCGTCCATCCATCTGTCCATCCACAATTTCTTTAAAAATCTCCTATACTGGTAGTCCAATCGAGTTGCTTTCTGGCAGGAATCTATCAAATTCCATAGAAAATTCTGGTGTCTGCATGTTTCAAAAGAAAGATTGTGAATTAAAAAAGAAATCTTTTTAATGACCTGGGACACAACATAAGGTCCAGAGGTTTCAAAGTTTGAAAGTGCCCCATCAATCTTTAATCCTGAATGGACATTTGTTGACCATTGGTCAAGTTAGATATTTACACAGAAGGAAGTTAAACACTTGAGAATAAAGTAAATAGAAAGGTGATATAGATTTGACAATCATATTGTTAACTTAGTGTTTAAACATCATAAGTGTCTATATTTTGTATAGACATATATGATGTTTTTGCACTAAGCCACCGATATATTCAGGGATAACTAAAGTTGCCCCAGTACTATACATACATAAAACTATTATAAGCTTTCAGAATATTGTATTCAAAATATATGACCAGGAATGAAAATTATTAAAATCCCATAGTTACCTCCCTTTGAGCAGTAATTTACTATTATCATGATTGCAATTAAAATGTAATCCACTGTAGGTTGTAGAGTAATCATCTAGCCTAAGCATAAATCCGTATACAAAATATATTTGGTTGGCAAATGAATCCAAGGCTAGGTACCTCAAAGCTTGCTTTCACTCATTATCACAGAATGAAGCTCTCTGATGCCCTGATTGAAAACTTTGGGGGAAAAAGAAGAAATTGCTTAAAGTGAGCAATTTCTCCTTTTCTTACCAATTTTTCTACTTGGCACTTATTTTCCAATTTTGGCACAATTCGAAATTTGTCTGCAACTTCTTTCAATTTGGACAAATCTAAAATTGTTTGTCTGGTAATGAATTAAGTGTCAAAGACTTTCAAGGAACTTTTTGTTTGTTTCAAAGAACTAAGGAATATGTCATTAAAAATGTTCAGACCATTGTTTGACGAGGTGTTGACAGATCAGACAGTAAATAAAATCAGTTTTATTGTGAAAATCGTATTATCAGCTAAGATACAAAGGTGTCAGACATGGGTTGAACTTCTGCAAATCCAATAAAAATTAGTATGAATTATTCATTACTGTGTACTTATTGTCAGCTGGCAACTTTGTACCTGATTAGTACATGTCACAAACTAGGAATTCTGATCCTGTGGCCAAGTAGTTTGAGCATCTACTCTAGAAGTGGGTTTACAAGGCACTGCTTAACCCTTGTCATACTGAACCCGAAATATTCCAGTTTTAGCAGGAGGTATAGACAAAGAGCAGACTGCACATAAGTCTACACCTCCTGTAAGTCCTTCTGAAACCAGAGTTGTTCATGAAATTAATTTCCTAAAGAAGTATTAACAACTGAACAAAAAGTTCTACCATTGTTTTCAGCCTTTTGATTTTTATACAAATTCTGAAAGGATTTTATTCAGCATGACAAGGGTTAATATTAGTACTAGTGGAGTCTAGGTCTAGACGCAGGACTGGGGACTGGAGGCTCCCAGGTTTGAATCCTACCTGCTCCATTGGAATTTTCTGAGCAAAAAATTAACACCATGTTGCTCCTCTCAACCCAGGTGTATAAGTGTGTACATGTGAGGGTTACAAGCCAATATCATGCGGGTTCGATCATGGGTGGTGGCACATATCCTTTCTGACATTTGTCTTTCACCAATTGGTGGATAATCGTAAACCTAAGTAACATAGCAGCTGGAGGCTAGGAAAGGATATAGTGGTAAATACTGGCGTAAGAAATACCAGAAATCCGCGTTAGGTACTCCAGGTGCCACGATATGACTGAAATACTGTTAAAAGAGGAGTTAACCCCATTCAACCAACCAACCAACAAGCCAATGTGCTGTGGCTGCACTTGCGCCATCTGTTAACAGCTGACTTAGAAGTCGATGATCGTGGGTAAAGTTGTAAAGTTATTGACGGAACCTCTGTTTGAAACAGACTATAACATAAACTTAGTAAAACTTCAACTGGACTCTAATATTTGTAATGCTGGCATATTTTTTTAATATAATATGACTTCAGCTTTTACGTGTCTTGTCAAATAACTGAAAGACTCAATGAAAACTTGGGATTAATTTCATAAGGTCATTGTAAATATGTCCAAGTGAATTAAAGGACTAGTCCAGCCCAGATATGCACTTTTTACTTTTTGCATTTCCTATTTCATTATCCTTTTTTGTTTACTAATCTGCTATTCCGATGGCGATGTGAAAGCTGATTTTGTGTTAATCAGCACAGGTGTGCAAACGGAAAAATCCAATTAGCGAGCTCCAAATCGATTCGGATGATAACCCCGTGTGACGTCACGATCTGTACCGACGCTTTACTCTTACTGTGTTTACATGTATGAATAGGAAGATTTCTGGCATAAAAATCACTCATAAAAGTGAATAAGAGTTAATCATGCAAAAAGGAACGAAAGAGGGTGCTAGTAAACTTGCTGGCGGCATGCGTTGCGTCGCTGCAAATTGTGAAAATAGATATATAGACGGGGTATATGCGGAGAAAACAGTGGACAGATTACGTAAAAGTGAAACGGGTATGGGCCAACGAATTATTCTGTGCTTTGTTCGGATCATTTTGAAAGAGATTGCTTTCCTTTTAAATATTTTTTTTGAAAAAGAACACATGGGTATTGCTCCAAAGCTGGTTCAACTGAACAAGGATGCTGTTCCGTTATTATTTACAATGTTTTCTACCTTAACCCTTTCCCGTTTTTTGGAAATTTTAGACTAGTCCAAATTGAAAGAGGTTGCAGACGACAATGACAACTGGATGCTATTTGAAATGAACCCACCCTATGTGGTAGAAAATATTGTGGAAAAAGGAGAAATTGCTTGTCACAAGCAATTTCTTCTTTTACCACAATGTTTTCTCAAGAATAAAATTACAGGAACGTAAAATCCCGTATTTGAACGGGAAAGGGTTAAAGGACAAAGCTTTTTTAAATTTCATCAAGTAAAATTATCGTCTGCAAAATTTTTGAACTTAGACCAGTCCGCGGTTTTGTCATGTGATAATGGGTTAATCGTAACCAAAAATCAATGATCAACAATGTTTTCTACCTTGAAAGACTTTCTTATAAATTTCACCAAGTAAAAAAAGTCGTCCGCAAATTCTTAGAACTTAGACCAGTCCATAATTTTGTCGTGTGATAATGGGTTGATGGTAACCAAAATATTACGGGTCCTCTCATAACTGATTATTCTAAAATATATTATTGCAAACACCTTTGTTTCCATTGGAAGTAAACATTTTATGAAAAGAAGACACGTACGGGCTTTGCAAGAAATATCCCCCTTTTCCATATTGTTTTATTCTGCAGGATTTTTGATTTGAAAAAAAAGAAAAAATCTTTATATCTTTTTGGTCAGTAAGTGGAACCATGTTATGACATATTGGTTGACTAGTCAAAATCGAAATACTGCGTTACAGACGAAAATCCAAGCTTGCACAAATTAAAAAATGTGGTGTCAGACAGGATAGGAAACATTGAGAGAAAATATGAAATTGCTACCTAGATATTTCTGCTTTTCTTTTTTATTTTCTTATATATTGATAAATATTTTGACAATGCGTAAAAAAATGCGGAATCGTATTTTAATGGTTAATTATCGTGAAAAATTCTAATTCGAAGGGACTATAATTTTTAAAGCTACAGCAAGCCCTCTTCGAAAAGGCATTTTGTGTCTGAGGACGGGTGGCGTAGACGACGACCACTGGCCATATTTCATTAAAAGAAAACTCTGAAAATCTCCACGAAAGGTAATATGCCGTACATCAAGGTAATAAAATCAGGTGCGAACGTAATCTGGTTCGAAAAAGGAAATTGACACGAAAATCGATTTTCTTATGTACCGTACGATAAGTCTTTTTTCTGCAACAAATATACAATCTATACTCTGTTTTTATTTAAATAAATTAGTTTAATTCAATCAATTACCATTTGTTACTTAGAAGTCTCCTTTCGTCATTCGTCGATTCGTCACCCGGCATAGATGTTTCATGGTCCGATGTATCGGACAAGTACGGTTCGAATTGATAAGGTTGGATAGATTCGTAAATGTCTGCCTGTTGTCCATATTCTAAATCTAAAGATTCGGCATCGGATCCGAATGGTGAGGACCCACATGAAAGTGAAAGATCGCAACTTGTGTCCGATTTACTGTCTTCATTCGCTATTCCCTCAGTGTGTAAATAGAGCACCTCTACAGAGGCTGACGTCATCGGGTTATCGGAGATTAACAGGTTGCGATAGCGGAAGTGTACATCTCGACAGGTAAAAATCGAGACTTTACACAGCAATTACTGCAAAACTACAAATATTTGAATGGTGCGATAAAGTGTAGTGTCCAATATATACATCGCTTTGTTTAAATTTAAAGAAAACAGAAAAAAATTTTCTGGGCTGGACTAGTACTTTAAAACAGAGTCTTGTGACATGCATGAGACTTTCCGTTTTCCTCTGTTACCATTCTTTCCAGATAACAAGATTATAGACTGGTTCAAATTGAAAGAATATTGAAAGAGATCATTTCAAATTTCATTTAAGATGTAAAAAGATGCAAAAACTTTAGAAATCATTGTAAGAAAAGAAGAAATTACAAAATAGTAAGTACTAAGGTAAGGGTTGTAATTTAATAAGCCATAAATACTTAGTCCATGTGGTCTCTTTTTTTATGGGTATATTTGTATAGTGATAATTCTCTTTTATGTCTGCTGAAATGTTTTCCTTATAGGCCTAATACTAAATCACCAATACAAAAGTTTAAATGATAATTAGATTGAAAAGTAATACTCATAAGCTTGAATAAAAACCATCATACAATGTAGTAAATGTTTGAAAAAGAGATTGCTTGTTAAAGGTGCCTTACACCAGATTTAAGACAACTTGTTTGTTAAAGGTGCCTTACACCAGATTTAATACAACAATTTTAGACAGACTTAGCTCAGCTATTTTCTATGAAAACCTTTGCCTAATCATTAAAGGTGTCTGTGACATTGTCATCATTGTGCTTAAACTTTTGACATTTAGTCATTACTCTGGTATTACTGAGGGCATTCATTTGAAACTTTAGACATAAGTCTACTCTTGAAGAATAGCTGATACTATCAGGTGAGGTAGCTCTTAACCCTTGTCATGCTGATCCTGGAATATTCCGGATTTGGCAGGAGGTAACGACAAAGATCAGCCTGCACATATGTGCAGTCTGATCTTAGTCTACACCTCCTGTCTCAACTTTTCGAAACCAGAGTTGTTCATGAAGATATTTTTCAAAAGAAGTATTAACGACAAAAACAAGCACCTCAAGTGCTTTCAGCCCTTTGATTTTAATGCAATTTTTGAAAGATTTTATTCAGCATGACAAGGGTTAATATGTTTTAGCTCACCTGGTACAACTTTCTCGAGGGGAGTTTTTATGGTCACCCAGTGTCCATGTATAATGTGTTGTCCATCATCAACATTTACTTCAATATCTTGTCTCCTTAACAGCTTGGCCACTATGGAAAAACATAGCAAGAATGTTCATCAGGTGATCCATTTCAAACTTGTTCATGAAATTTTGATTTGTGACAGGGGGAGAAATCTTAACTCTTTAAAAAAAATTTTCCCTAAACCATGGAGCCAATTGGGACCAAACTTGGACAAAACTTGGCAGGAATGTTACTTGAATTTCCCTTTTTCAAACCTGCTCCTTCAATTTTGATTTGCAAAAAAATTGGGTGTGTAGAGTCAGGTTTATGACATAGAGAAAGCCTGGAACAATCCTTTACTTAAACCTCTGGGCCAATATGGACCAAATTTGGAAAAATTTATGATCCTTCAGTGACCCCTTTTGAAACGTGTTTGTATAATTTTGACTGACAAAAATAGAGGCATGGCAGGGCAGGGCTTATAAGACTTAGAGGAGTCCTGAATCTTGCCCTTCTTAACTACTTGGCCAATTTGGATTAAACTTTGCAGGAATAATCTTTTCAAAACATGTTTGTGGATTTTGATTTGCCAAAAAAATGAGAGTGGGATTCTCAGACTTAAAAATATCATGAAATATTCTTTGAAAATCTTCTCATCTTAAATCACTTGGTTAATACAGACCAAACTATGTAGGAACAATCTTTGGATGATCTTTTTCAAATTTGTTTATGAAATTTTTGTTCATGAAAAAATGGGGGCATGGCAGGGTGGGGCACATCAAACTTGGCAAAGTCATTTACATGTAAAAGTTTTTCTTCTCCTCCTAAACCGTTCGGCCAATTTGGACCAAACCTGGCAGGAATGTTCCTCAAGAAATCCTTTTGTATAATGTTTGTGAAGTTGTGATTTGCGAAAATAGGAGTAGGCAGGGTGAGGTACATTCTATATCATAGTAACAGAAATCATTGGATTATTCTCAAGTTAAGGATTCAGGGCAATTTTGGCCCTCTTGTAGTAAGAATTGTTCCACTTTTTCCATTAAGACGTTTTCCCTGACATTTTAGCTGGAGATTCAAGAAAACACACATTTCGAATTAAAATTGCATGATTTGCTTGTGAAAGACCAAAGTTTCAGACTGTAACAAAATGATAATAGAACAATAAAAATTATCATACAAATGTATTAAAAGGAAATGTGTCTAGGGTAACTATTGGTTTCAGGGTATGAAATGATTAATTCGTCTTATATATATGTATTTCTTATATATTATGTGTGTTTAACAATAACAGAAGGTTGTCCAAAAATTGACGCTGTCCAATATTAGATACACTTACTCTACATTGTCCAAACATATTTTTTGGGTTGTTTATTACATTATCAGGTACATATTTCTTTCATTGTAATCACACCAAGAGCTGTTGTTTGCGGGTTTTTTTTCCAGTTTGACCAGTCTGTAATTATGTCATGTTATAATGAGTGAAATGCATAAAGTATACATGCCATAATGGGATGACTAGGATCGTTCAAGTTCAAGTTTAACACAATTCTGCTATATTACAATTCTCATGAAAAAAAAAAACTTTACAAATTTGTGACAAGCAATTAACTCATTTCTCGCAGTGTTTTCTTCTTTTGAATTTATTGATTTAATTAAGAAGATATTGTTGTCTACATTGTCTTTCAAATTGGACCAGTCTAAAATTTTGTCTTCTGGTTAAGGATGAGATGAAGGGAGCTGTAGATAGGAAGGACTGATGACAACCTGTATCAATTCATATGTGTCGTTGCAATGAGAGGATTACAATTTGTAACCATGATATTGACTTTCATGGACAATTAATGAATTTCCCATTTTGAACTTGGCTGTTTTTGGAGAAAACCTGAGGTATTGCTATTGCCTTGGTATTGTCATCGTTGTCAAGTGAAAACTTTGACATTTTGTGATATCTCTGGTTCTACTAAAGGCATTCACTTGAAACTTTGCAGGCTTGTTCACTATCAAAAGAGCAACTTATACTATCAAGGGGGATATTCTCTAGATGCATTTTGTCCACTATTCAGCACCCAACAGCTGAGTGTAGGCACCCGTATGCGGTGCTCTTGTTAAATAGAAATAATTCCCTCTGTCTAGAGATCTGATCATTCATATCTATATTGCATAACCCAGTACCAAACAACATAAGCTTCAAAGATTTTGCAGATTAGTTGATGAAATTTCAGTTGATGAAATTATGAAAACCTTTGATGGAGAACTGTGCGGATAATGAAGAAATTGCTTGCTTGGAACACAGTTTCATATTTCTAGACAGTTGTAAAAAAGTGGGATTGATTAGGTAAATGGGTTAGTACAATATATATATAGTGTTCACATTGTCTTGCATTTTGTACGAAAAGTCATCAGTTACAGTGACTTTCTGATATAACAATATCTTTTTCTATGTCTTTTCCTGGTGTGTACTGAATTCATTTTTGGACAAAGAGGCAGCCCTGGAAACAATCCTGTTTTAGAAATACTTTTCTATTTGTTTCAGTTACAAGAACTTGAAGCCAAGTTGAAGGAGGTTGAAAATGAAAGGAAAAAGGAGAAAGAAATGTTTGAAAAAGAAAGAGAGGGCTTCAACAGTCCAGGTAATTACTGTAACATACTTTAACTGTGTTCCAATTCTAGTACAAACTAATTATGATTGATACAAATGCTTTTTTCAAAATAATAAAAAAATGATCCTAATGATGACTTTGGCATTACATGGACATCATAGTGCATCAGAGGCAATATATGAAACAAACTCTTCTTCTCCCAAACTTCGTGCAATTTTTTATCTACACTTTATGAAAAACAAATGGAAAAGGTTTACACATTGCCTTCATTTAATTTCATATTTTTTATAAAGAGCTAAGCACAGTTAATAAGTGAACAAAATAACTTCTAGATAATTATAGAGCTTTGTCTATATTCAAAGAGTATAAATTAATAATTAATAACACCTTGTTTTGTTGCCTCAGAAATTTTCAACTTCACAACTCCTTTGGGTAACTCCCAATCAGTGACAGGTAAGTCATAGACATGGAGAAATGGTTGAATTTTATTACCTCCCTTTAATACTCATCCATATTTTTCTTTAATGTAAAATAATACCCAGAAATGTAAATAAGATATATGTATTTTATGGGAGTATTCATTTAAGATTTCTGTGTTGATTAGTTTCATTTAGGATGGACTTGCTTAAATGACGCTCTTTATAAAGTCTGCACTTATTGTTTCTTTAACAACAAAATCACACCCATTAGCTGCTCGCCCCATGTAGACAAATTACTTTTGCTTTGTCATTATCAATTAAATATGTCTATCAAATAGAAGACAAAATGGTATTGTATTAACTTTTGAGGTTGAAATTCCAACTCCCACAACAACCAATGCAGCTGTCTGCATGATTTGCAAATATTAAGAACTATTTATACCCCTACTTCAAATATGTGGGTAACCAAAATTTTGTTGCATTTTTCTCAGCAACTATCGTTGATATGGACTTGCAACATGTAACTTGGTATAGAGGTTCAGCTAGCCTTAATGGCACTTATCAAATCTAAGTCCTGTCTACTTCTTGTTTTACAACTTAGTTTAGTTGTGGGATGTTGCCTATTGTCAGGACAACTATTAATGGTATTGACTCGATATTTGGTAAGGAGGTTAATCTAGAGATCCTAAATGATGCATACCAAATCAGGTTTATCTACTTCCTGTTTTACAATTTAGGTCATATTTTGGACATTGTCTGGTATATTGGTATATTTGCATCTCAGACACCATTACGAGCATTTGCTTGAAACTTGGTATTGAGGTTCAGACAGTGGTCCTACATCTATCTATCTATCTATCTATCTATATATACTGCCCAACTCCCCTTTCAGGTATTACTGGCAGCTACATGGCGCTAATATAGAATATGAGAGAAAATTTCATTTTCACTGTCATTTACTTGTTAGTGTGGACAGGGGTATCCTCAGTGAGTTTTTAATCGCAGATTGCTGACCTAAAATTTATGTTTATGTAGCTTGCATGCATGATTCATTTTTTGTAACCAGAGAAGATTCAGGAAACAGTATTTTATAAGGGAGAATAGTTTTACTGTTGAAATTACGAACCTATCCAATGAGCCCTAAAATGAAATAACATTTGAAAGCCTTCAACGTGTTACAATATCCATCCACCTTACTTTGAGTGAACTCTTTAACCCATTACCACACAATTTCTCCTTTTTACGCCCCTTAAGGAAAAGCTTCGGAAAATTGTGGAAAATGAAGAAATTGCTTGTATCATTTCTTCACTATCCACAATGTTTTCTATCCCAAAAGGTGAAAAAATGTAAGATTCAATCACCTTGAAATTGTCAACTGCAGCTTCTTCAAATTTGGACTAGTCTAAAATTTTGTTTTGCAAGAACAGGTATAAACACATTTTCTACTAATAGCTAGTACACTTCGGAAAAAAAATCACCTTGTAACATATATTTTGTTCCTAGTGCTACCTTAAATTTCACTCTTCCACAGTAATTGAAGGATTAATAGATCAAAGTACATAATATTTTCAGAAATATAGTCTGGTGAAAAAAATTAAGTTTCTTAAGAATTCATGATCATTATTGCGTGAGTATGATAAAAATTGTATTTCTGTATGAAATACTCAAAAAACTTAATTCCATGTTTTATTATATGTTTTACTAGAGGATCAATTTGATGGATGGTCTCCCTTCATGAGTGGCTTAGTTTCTCCTAGAATATGTAAGCCAAACACTGGTTTATGGTGTTATTTTGTGGGAAATGGGTTTGCTTTGAAATCACCATTATTTTATAATAATTCACATTTGAATCCATTATTCAGCCTAATTACATTCAATAGGTGTGAATCTTTTTTTATCTCATGTATATTACACTTATATTGATAAAGAAGCTGTCATGAGATTTTCTCTGAGAAAAGCTGATTTTAACCAAGTCGAAAATAGTAAAGGAATTAACCCATTCCAACACAAGCCTTCTTTTAGAAGCCCCCCCCCCAAGAAAAAGGCCTTAATTGGGAAAACATTGTGGACAATGAAGAAATGGTTGTTACAAACAATCTTATCATTAACAATAATGTATTTTTTTACCCCAATCATAAGACACAGATTTTAAAAATTTTATCAACAAAAAATTGCTGGCTGCAACTTCTCTGAATTAGGACCAGTCTTGAATCCTGTCATCTGGTAATGGGTTAAGTGAGTCTTGGCAGTATACTCATAACTTTTCTTATTTAGATTTGGTTGGATTAAGATCAGCATTTTTACATTGGAAATAAAATTATATTCTATATAAGCATGTCTGACTTGAAAGGTTTAACCATATACCACACAGTCCCACATTTGTACACAATAAAGAATTATAGCTATGGAAAATATTGTCAGAAAAGAAGAAATTGCTTGTAATAAGCAGTTTCTTCTTTTCTCAAAATTATTGCTACCTTATAATAATCCTTTATTTTTCAATGTAAATCAGCTTTTTTTTTTTTTTTGTCTGTAACCTCTTTCATTTTGGACCAGTCTAAGATGTTGCTGTGTGGTAATGGGTTGATCTAATCTTTTCCCACAATGTCATAAGCCTTACCTCCTTACAGATAAAAGTAGGCTTGTAATGTTTCAATACTTTATGATAATTTTGTCATGCCAGACTACACAATCTTTACAAGCATGTTTGGTTGTGGGGAATGGACATTGTGAATTTACTCTTTATCTCAATTATAATTTTGTAATCTTTCGGATTTCACCAATTAATTTATTTACACTTTCTTTAAAAATTCAAGATAACCTTCTGAATAAGCTTTAACCCTTTCCAATACAATCACTTGTTTTTCTGGTGACATGATTTTATACTAGAGAAAACATTGAATGAAAAGAAAAAAATGCTTGTAACAAGCAATTCAATATTTTCCTACAATGTTTTCTACTTTATACCATGATTATTTTTCATTATAGATAAGTTTTAACTGGTTGACTGTAACATCTTTCAAATTGAAACAGTCTAAAATTTTGTCATCTGGTATTGGGTTTAAAGAATTCAGTTTTGTCTATCATATCAGATTTCCATGTGTAAATTTGATCAGGTTAAACAGTATTCTTGTCATTGTCTTTGTTAATCAGACGGAAAAAAGAAAATATATAATATTTCTGCTTTGCAAGCTAACTTTGTGATTCGGTAACATAGCTTTCCCTGAGTTATTTACACATAGATTCAATTTTATTTTTTGTGAATAAAAAAAACAGGTTTCAGGTAAGATTGGACTTTCTCAGGGATTGGGTGGGGTGGGGGATTAAACCATTACCACATGACATAGTTATAGATCAATCCAAACTGAAAGAATTTGAAGATGACAATTCAAAGTTGCCGAAATGTAAAAAAATCTGAAAACATAGAGGACATTAATGGAATTGTAATTTGTTACAAGCAATTTCTATATTGTTAACAATGATTTCCAATGCTTTTTTTCCTCATGGGCGTCATAAAGGGGGATTCTGAGGGAATAGATGAGAAAAAGGAGAAGTCTACAAGAGTAGGGGCATTTTGTTTTATCCACTACTTCTGCCATGTGGTAATGGGTTAAAGGGCATCAGTGTTTCAAAAGCCCTTCTTGCTTGTATCCGTTTACTGGAATATTACATTGTGAATTAGATTAGAGTGATTTTCACTCGTAAATTTTATTTAACAATGAAATTCACAGCTCATTTCAAATAAGCTTTTACATAATTTGTAAATGAATTTTAATTATCAATTAAAAAAAAATGAATTTAAAGGTAGGTATCGGTGTTTTTTTCAAGTCACAGATTTTGATTATTTTTATTTTCTCTCATTAACTATTTGAATACAAATATGCCGCAAAGTAGTTTACAAAAATATGAGGTCGCTTATCAGAAAAAAGCTGGGTATTTCCGTAATAGCCTATGTAGGCTATTAATCTATTTTTAGATTAATCCAAGACAGTTACGAAGATTATAGGGCATTCACGTGGCGCGAATAACCGTTTGAACCTTGAATTTAGTTCAAATTACATCAAAGCAACGTCAACGTTATGTCATCAAGAGTTATGTTAGCTAGCCGGTCTGTAAAGATCAGTCCTTACATGTGACATGATAAAGGACGTTGGCTGTTTCGCTAGTAAATTTGTTAACTTCATTTGACTTTGGGTCATATGCAAATGAGGTCATTCGATGTTGACAGCCGAAATCCGTGATATCTAAAAATAGCCTGGAATTCCACTGAAACTTTCTGATATAACCACAAAAAGCCACTTTAGGTCTATTAGATTTCCACCAAGACAATACCTGATCTAACTTAAAGTATTAAATGTTCGTTTGACTCTATTTTTCGGCACTTGGTAATTTTTTCTTATCTAAGTTTTAGAAACATTAATACCTCCCTTTAAGACATTTTTGAACTTTCATTGAAGTTCTCACTCACTCACCTTTGTGTTTCAGCAAAATTTCAAATCATATATACCTTGTGTATTTTAGCTTGGATGATATTATGATTTTTAAACCCAAATTTGTTGAACTAAATGGAATATGTGAAACAGCAAATAAATCAAAATTAAAAAAACTAAACTGGACTAAATAGAAGACCTTGTATTTATTTTTATGCAAGGTTTGTATTGTTTCATCTGCCTTTCAAATATACTGGTCTGTTAAAGGTAAGACTCGAACGTTATAGTTACCGTTTGAGGTTTGCAGACAGTAAATACCTGTCATTGTATCCTATAACTAATAGTCTGTCAGAGGGTTAGCTTTTCCTTATATTTGTATTTCATGTATAAAAACAATCTGAATTTTGTTACAGATCCTAAAGCCTCTCCGAGAGGAAGACCAGCGAGTCCTGCACGGTCACCAAATGATGTGGCCTTACGTCAGATAATCCAAGAAAAAACTAAATTAGAGGCTGAAATTCTTGGTTACAAACAGAAGATCAAAACTGCTGATAATGAAATAAATACCATGAAAGAAAAGGTATGTAGTATAATGTTTGCTGAACAATAAAGGGCCTATCGGGCAAAAAGGGGGTTAATATTTCTTTTGAAAATTGATTATTGGACATACAATTATTTCCAAATACATTTTGTTAGTGAATATACAGATTTTGTAGTTCATGAAATAAAATGTGAGTTGATCTTACACCTAAACTGAATGGATATTCTACTTCTTTAAATGTACAACAGTGGTATTCATGAATTTGAAGATAAAATCTGAAGAAAATAAGTTAACTCTTTCATGTGCATTATCCCTGGTTTTTGTGTCCCTGTGATTTCATAATTAAGAAAACATTGTAGAAAAAGAAGAAATTCCTTTTAACAAGTTATTTCTTCTTTTTCTGCAATATTTTCTAATCTACTGAATAGTTATGTTTTCAAATTAAATCAAGTTTAAATTTTGACTGCAGATCCTTTGAATTTTGACAGGTCTAATATTTTGCAAAATGGAAAAGGGTTGAGATGAAATAAGACCTGGCCAAATTCAACTCAAAACAGTGAGCTTAAATGATTTTACTAATCTACATGTATCAAGAATTATCAATACTGACTGAAAAGCAATACAGAATGTATGTTTTAACCATTAGATGACGACCCTAGAGAAGGAGAATGAAGAGTCTCAGATGAAGGTGTCTCAGTTACAGATGAAAAATAAAAGTTTAAAAGCTGAACTTGAGGAGACAGAACAGCAGCTGGATGAAACAGAGGTAAGGGAGGATAGTACACTGGTATGACATAACTCATTCCCAAACAGTGACGCCTTTTGACGCTTTGGAAAACATTGTGGAAAATGAAGAAATTGCTTATAACAAGCAATTTCTTCATTATTCACAATGTTTTCTACCCCCAAAAGACAATGATTCTTTGAATTCAATCAACTAAAAATTGCTGTTTTCAACTTCTTTCAATTTGAACCAGTCTAAAATTTTGAACTGTGTGATTTTGCAACAATAGGCTAAAGAATATAATCCTCAACTTAACTCTTCGTTCAAGATACTCATTGTGAATTGTTTCAACAAGACAATTTTGATTAGTACCAACAACATAGGGTTATCGTAGTATTTAAGAATTTTTGTATGAAATCCAAATACCTCAACTATCAATAGCTCAGCCAAGGTCACATCATTTTGGTACAAGATACTTATAAACACTTTAACCGATTATCAGACAGCAAAATTGTAGACCAAAAGAAGTTGCAGACAAAAATTCAAAGTGCAGGTAAATAGTAAAAAAATGTCATATTCATAGATATAGGTTAAGAAATCTTGTTAGAAAAGGAGAAATTACAATGTCTTCATTTCCGACAATTTTCTTTATCCTAAGCAATAAAGATTTAGAACTTCGCACAATAGAAATTGTTGTCTCAACTAATATGAATTTGGACCAGTCTAAAATCTTTTTGTCTGGTAATTGCTTAAATATAGGACTTATATCATGTTCTAGTCGAACAATGAAATTTTCTGTCTGTCTGTCTATGTCTATCATGTACATTAATATTTCTTGTACATTGACCCTTCTGTTGATATTCAGTTCAAGGTTTTTGGTCAAGGTCAGTCATTGTGATTGCATTTCGAAATTTTCCATAAGAGAGTCTCAGGAACTGTATAACACAAACAGATATTGTCTTAAGAAAGTATATCAGGCAAAACTACCTACTTGTGTTTAATGTCAATAGCAATTCATATAATGGTCTCAATTCATTTCCACACAATCCTGCTTTTATATGGTCCCCAAGTAAATTCTTTGGAGAACATTGTTGGAAATAAAAAAATACTTGTAACAAACATTTTCTTCTTTTCCTTGATGATATTTATCTTCCTTTAAGAACAAAAATTAACCCTTTCCTTTACAATCCCTGGTTTTAACGTCCCTGTAAGTTTATACTTGGGAAAACATTGTAGGAAAAGAAGAAATTGCTTGTAACAAGCAATTTCTTCTTTTCCAACAATATTTTCTACCCTGTAGGTTGGTTACTTTTATGATTACACTCAATTTTAACTGTTGTCTGCAACTTCTTTCAAATTGGTCTAAACTAAGATTTTGAAAAACAGGAAAGGGTTAATATGATAACATTTAAATTGTTGTCTGCATCTTCTTTCAATTTGGACAGGTCTACAATTGATTTTTGTTTTTGACTTTAAGCATTTGCTTGCTGGCTGATTCCATTATAAATTTTAAGTTTAGTTCGTGGCAAAAGAAAAAGGAAAGTTAAAAATTTCTTCTAAAGCAGGCATTTGCTGAAAAATTGATAACGCACATCAATTTACGTGCTGGTTTTTAAAAGCACTCATTTAAAGTATTAATGCATAAGTGAACACCTGTCAAATACTTTTTTAGATTCATTCAATCATGCTAACATATCATTTGTCTGTGACATCAATAAATGCCCTGTTGAAATTGTCCATGTCTGCTGCTTCTTGTATCTCATTTGCATGATTTTGTTTCATTGCTGCTGATTGGTAGATGAAGGTAAGCAGGATAACCAATAAAAACATTTGTACCAAACCTAATTATTATGTGTATGAAAAATTAGTATAACATATAGCATGATTCTTGAAATACATTTAAAATCTTTGATGATGTCATTCTTTTTGTAATAATACATGTAACAACCATTTGTATTAGAAATTACTATATATACATGCTCTAGTATAAAACTGAAAATGCATTACCAGAGGCTTAGAAAAGAGGGACAAGGCTATTGAATATCCTTATTTATCAAAAGCTCCTATATTGTGAGTACTCATTTGAAATATGTCAACAAAACAAATTTTCATCAGTACCAACAACACAGGGTTGAGGGCTTAAGTATTGAAATATATCCGAGTCAAATTCAAATGCCTCCCTCTGTCTGTAACTCTGATTGACTATGTATAAAGTTGCTTCTTTAACTCTTTACTGTAGTAAAACATTTAATCTATTAAAGGGCTTCAAAAATTTTAGACTGTCCAAATTTGAAAGAAGTTGCAAACAATAATTTAAAAGTTTATGAAATTTTACAATTTTATGATTTTTGGTAAAAAGAAATTTTGGGAAATGAAGAAATTGCTTGTTACAAGAAAAATCTAATGTTTCTTTAAATTTAAGTTGTTGTCTGCAACTCCTTTCAACTTGGATCATTCTAAAATTTTGGTGACTGGTAATGGGTTAACAGAATTCTCCTGTCTTCCTTCAATGTACTTTTATACTTTCTAAATTGTCTACAGGGACTGAAAATATATTGAATTGTTGGATGAAGATTTAAAGGAGCAACAAATGCTTGTTTAGATATAATGCTTTGTTTTCTGCTTTCTAATCTTGTAAACTGAATTCATGTATAGAAAAGTAACAAAAGTTGCATCTTTATTTAAACTACATGTGAATCTTTTAGTCTTCCTTTTATCTTATTTGCCGTAGTGCAGTGGTAGGTTGTTGGACTCCTAGTCATGGGAACCTAGGTTCAATCCCTGGCCACAAAGAACATCCTTTCTGACTTTTGTATCCCACAAACTGGCGGTTAATCCTAAACCTAAGTGGTATGAGTAGCTGGAGGCTCAGAAAGGATGGTGTGGTAGTATGTGTACTGGAATCCATGGTTAGGTGCTCCAGCTTCCACAAAATGACTGTTATACTGTTTAAAGAGGCATTCAACCCCATCCAATCATTCAATCAATTATATCTCATTCAATAGGATGTCACTTAAGGTACATCTTGCCTGATTAGACTACCTTAGTATTTTGTAAAAGTTTGACATAATGAAAACATTGTTATCAGATCATGGGTTTGATCCCCTTGCTTGGCCAACATACTTTACTGTTAATACTTTTGACATTGTCATATTTCCCTCACTAATCAATGAATAATTGCCTTATTACAATAAGTAGCTGGAAAAAAGGTTCAGATGTTGTTGTAGCTTTGATGTGAGAAATGCCAGGAACCCATGGTTTGTCAAAAATATTGTTGAAAGTGCGTGCTGTCAAAATCCATACAATCAATCAATGAACCAGCAGCTGTATGCTCCGAGTCTCAATGGTTTGTCTTTTTAAGTGAGAAATGATTGAAGCATTGATAAAATAATGAAGTCTAAACATCATTATAACCCAACAAAGTTTCTTTGCTTTGTAGTCATTCAATTTTTATTAGTAACTATAGACTGTCATTCTATCATGTCTGTATACTTTATATACTTTTCCATAATTTCAATAGTTTCATGGTCAAATTCACAATACCTTAAAATAGCTTGATCTAAGGGGATCCTGCTAGTATAGTAAAGTGCAACTGACTTAACTTTTTGTTGTTGTTATAGATTTAAACTTTGTCATAGTGCCATGATTTTGTCCCTAGAAACCTAGTCTTAAAGTTGCAATACCATAGTGGCATAACAAATCATTCCAGCCTTGTGTATGACAAATGACCAACTAACGCATATATCTAAAAGTGATACAGATTGTCTTGGATGGCCTCAAAGTTCATTTACAATTTTTACTTAGTCTCTGAAGAACTGAGTTAGTATCTATCTACAGAGTTTAAAGGTAAAGACTCTGATCAGACTGTAGGGATGTGCAGACAGATCTTATCACAGTAAAAGTAGTTAACCCTTTCCTGTTTTTCAAGAATTTAGACTGGTCAAAATTGAAAGAGGTTGTAGATGACAATCAAAATTGGATGCAATTTGAAATGGAACCATCCTATGCGGTAGACAATATTGAGGGGAAAGGAGAAATTGCTTGTTACAAGCAATTTCTTCTTTTTCCACAATGTTTTCTCAAGTATAAAATCACAGCAACATAAAATCCCAGGTTGGTACAAGAATGAGTTAACTTTTGACAAAAGTCATGCATTGGCTGGTTGTTTTTGTTGTGATAAAACTGAAAATAATTGGTCCCAGTGTAGAACCTTACAAAAAAGTAGTTTCGACCCTTCAGATGACCCTCCTGATACATCATCTCCTCCAAGCATTTTTTTGCACATTATAAATTCATACTAAGCTTGCATTTAGTTTTTAATGACCAATATTTTTTGTTGTTTTTGAAATATTTGTAAAAAATTTTTGATTTAACCCGTTACAAGGGACAAAATTTTAGACTGGTCTAAATTGAAAGAAGTTGCATGAGACAATTTCAAGTTGATGAAATCTTCAAAAAACATGCTGTCTTTCTGTTAGTATACATTATGGATAATGAAGAAATTACTTGTAACAAAAAAAAATCTTCATTTTCAATAATGTTTTCCCTATCTTTTTTTGTCTGAGTGGTGTAAAAAGGCATGATCTTATGGGAATAGGTTAAACTGTTGAGTATCATTACATCATTATGCTTGCCTATTTAATGCTTTTCAAATTAAGGGCTGAAAAATAAAGAAACAATAATATCATGAAATTAGCAAGAAATTATCACTTGTAAATTAAAGTCTGTTTCTAATATAAGATTTTTAAACCTTGTCATGCTGAATAATATTTCTGTTTAGAAACTACATTAAAATCAAAGAGCTGAAAGCTTTGATAGGCCCTAAGTGTGGGTCAATATTTGTTTTGGTAATTGATTTAAATAAACAACTCTGACTTAGATAAGTCAAACATAATGTGCAGGCTGATTTTAGTCTATACCTCCTGCCAAAGTAGGAATATTCTGGGTTCAGCAGGTTTATCATCCTACAAACAAGTTTCCTTACAGAAATTGACACTTTTTTATAAAAGAAATTATCAAGTAACATTTGGTTTAGATCTTATAGATTTTTGGAATTGAATTTTTTTTATTCTGTGAAAATAATGCAGAATTATTGTTTCGGTACAAAACTTACCTCATTTAGTTAGTCAAGGCTTATAAAGCAGAATTAAAACCTTAATTCAGTTAAGAAAATAAAAGTAGCCCTATAATCATTCTCACACATACACAACAAGAAAAGAATTAAAATCAAAGATTTCAAATAACAAATTATTTCTGGGACATTTTTTTCTCTCTGATCTTATTGGACTGTTATGGCAATATCATGCTTATCTATATTGTTTCTACCTGTATGATTGAAGGTGTGAAAGAAGTTTTCCTTGTCTAGTGAGTGAAAGTTATGTCAGGATAAGGGGGAAAAATTACACTAACCCATAAAAAGCCGACAAAATGTTAGACTGATCAAAAGATGTTTTGGTCAATATTTCAATGTGCTTTTAAACCAAAACGGAAGTACCATAATATATTATAGGTTAAGAATTATTATCAGAAAAAGAGATTCAGGAAGGAGATATATAGTATTTCCTTCTTTTCCTTAAATATTTTATTTTTAAACCTTTTCTTGCAGTACTTCAAAATATCACTTATGTTTAGGAGATGCTGATGAAAATTTTCTGGAACCTTTTTGCTTTTTTAGCTCACCTGAGCACAAAGTGCCAGGTGACCTATTGTGATCTGTCATTGTTGGTTTTCTGTCTGTCCATATGTCCATCCACAATCTGTAAAAAAAATCTCCTGCAAAAAAGATTGGCAAATCAAGCTGAAACTTTTCAGGTACGTTCCTTGCGTGTAGCTCTACAAAAGTTGTTAAAGGGATTTCATCGGTGAAAACTCTGGTTGCCATGGTATTTGAAAATGGGAAATTTAAGTAAATCTTTAGAAAACTTTTTTTCAGAAATTACAAGGCGAAGGGAATTATAATCATATATAGCATAATCACATTGTTTTCTACCAATTTGAGGTAAAAAATGGCTTTGCACAAAGTTACAAAAAAAAAAAACAATTAGTGTGAGTTCAGAAGTCTTCTCCTGCACCATAAAGCCTAGGGCATTAATATTTGGTATATAGTATAACTAGAAAGTTTTGTAGTATTTTAGTAGAAATTATGCCCCTGGGGTAAAAAACGGTCCTATGTCACAAGTTCAAAGTTGGGAATCTTGCTCAAATGAGTAAGTTAAAGAAAAAATCTTTTAAATAATAAGACCTGAAGCAGTCATATTTGGAATGCAGCAGAACTCAATAGTTATCTGCCATATTTGTTCAAATTATGCCCCTAGGGTCAAAAATTGCCCTGATCCAGAATTTTGAAAAACACTCAATTAGAGCATGTTCAATTATCTTGTCTTCCCATTGTTTAAGGTGTAATGTATTCATATTTCAATAATAAAGCATAACCAATTGTCTGCCCCATCCATCTGTCCTTCAACTAAACTCTTCCCTAGCTAAAGAAGTAAGCTGAACAATCTATATATTTGGAGGAATATTAACTGGGTGAAGTTTTTTAAAAGATTTCAATTTCATGAAAAACTCTGGTCACCATGGCATTCGAAAATAGGAAATTAAGTAAATCTTTGGAAAACTGTTTTTCAGAAACTACAAGGCTAAGGGTATTTTTATTTGACCATATGGTGGTTCCCTACCAAGTTTTAAAGATTTCTACCCCTTGGGTCAAAATGGTCCAAAGTTTGGATACTGTAGCGCCCAATTGTAGCAAGTTCAAAAGGCTTATCTTCCTAAACAATATAGAATGGGTTGTTCAAATTTGGTATGTAAAGTAAAATAGATTGTTTTGTAGTATGTTTTAAAAAATATGTCCCTGGGTTCAAAAAGGGCCACACCCTTGAGGTCCAAACTTAATCATAGTAAGTTATAAAAGTCTTCTCCATCTAAAATATAAGGCCTTAAGAATTCATATTTGGTACATCTACTTTTATTAGCAGATTAATCAGGTGAGAGATTCAGGACCACCATGGTCCTCTTGTCATTAATATATGGTTATACAATTCACTTGATATCTGTCTATTTTCATGCATTCATTATCTTTGGATTCACAGTTGGTAAGGATTTTAGAATTATTTCAAATTACAGGTTAATGAAGCTTTTGATATTTTCACCAGTACTCAATTAATTACAAAATTGAAGTTTTTTTTCCAGATTGTTAAGGTTTCTCTCCGTCAGTTTAGATCTTTCTATTTTAGAAAAAAAGACTTCGGAATTTAACCCTTTCTCATACAATCCATGATCTTGTCATCACTGTGATATTATACTTAAGAAAATGTCATTGAAAAAGAAGAAATTGCTTTTAAAAATCATTTCTTTTCTCCCTAAAATCTCTTTCTCACAGGGTAATTACTTTTGAATTTTGACAAGTCCCAAAAGTTTGGTAAATAGTAAAGGGGTAAATATCGAATAAAAATCAAAAGATTTGATTCATTTCTGTGTCCTATATTAACTCTTGTCATCCTAAACACCAAATATTCCTTTTTGGCAGGAGATAAAGACAAAGATCAACATGCACATATATGCAGTCTGATCTTAGTCTATACCACTTGTTTGTCCTTTCAAGCTAGAGTTGTTTATAGAATCGATTATCAATCACAACTAGTGATTCCACTACTTTTAGCCCTTTGATTTTAATGTAAATCTGAAAAAGGATTTTACTGGTATTCAGCATGACAAGGATAACAACAGTTTTATCATTAACCCATTCCCACTCGGTGACGCTTTTAGACGCCTCAAAGAAAAAAAGCTTTTGGAGAATATTGTTACAAGCAATTTCTTCATTTTCCTCAATGTTTTCTACCAAAAAGTTGAAAAAAATCCAAAATTTCATAAACTTTAAATTGTCGTCTGCAATTTCTTTCAATTTGGACCAGTCTAAAATTTTGCTGTCTGGTAATGGTTAAACCAAGGACTTGTTGGTTAACTCATTCCCACTTGATACAATTTTAGACCAGTCAAAATTCAAAGAAGTTGTAGACGAAATTTTAAGTTGATGAAATCTGCAAAATCTTTGACTTTTAGAATAGAAAATATTGTGGATAATGAAAAAATTGCTTGTAACAAGCAATTTATTCATTATCCACAATGTTTTCTAAAGCTTTCATATTGAGGGGTGTTTAAAAGCGTCATTGAGTGGGAATTGGTTAAAGTGAATTGAATTCTATTAGGAGAGTTCACTCCAGCAGTCAACTTCGTGACTGGCATTTAGAAGGGATAGGGAATTTGTTTTTTATCCAATGAAAACGAGGTTTCTGCTTTGCATTTTTTCAGAACAGTTTTCAGCTATGCAATTTCAAGGTTGTACTTTCATAAGACTTTGTTCAATTCATGTGGCTTTTCAATTAACCTTCTAGTTCAGGAATATCCTTGCTTTAGCTGGTTGTGAAGACAATTCAACACGGGTTTTCATATTTGTTGTCTAATCTTTGCTGGTGCTGTCTGCTTATCATTTTATATAGCAAGATATTAGTTAAACAATTACTAGGTGACCAGGTTTTAGTCCAGTTGCAGACAGATTGGGAAAACATTGTAAGGAATGAGAATTGTTTTTAACAATGTTTTCAAGATCTAATTAGGTTTCTGAATCAATATATGGCATGGTATGGAAATGGGTTAAAGAATCAATTACAGAAGAGAACCCTTGGGACAAGCAGGAGGTTTTGTCAAAGATCAAACTGCACATATGTGCAGCCTGATCTTTGTCTTTACCTCCTGTCAAAAAACGAATATTCAGGCTTCAGCATGACAAGAGTTGAAAATTGTGCATGTTTTGGATTGTCAGTGATAGCCTATAACTTATCTACCAATTCATACAATGTATTATAACTTTCAGCTTAAACCAAGAAATAATCTCATGTTTTTTCTTTGACAGACTCAATATGAGACATTAAAGAAACAGAAAGACGCCTTACAAGATACTCTGGACAATGTTACCTCAGAACTAAACACATTACAATCATCAAATTCACGTACTTCATTTTTAAATGAATCTGTTGAGCGACTCAGCACAGAAAATAAGGATTTATCATCTCAAGTTGAATCTCTCAAGCATGAGCTTGATCAAGTAACTGCTGAGAAAGATCAGCTTGCAAATGAAAAGTTGCAACTCAGTAAAACTGAAGTGACATTATCAAGTGAGATACAAGAATTAAAAAGTGAACTTAATCTTATAAAGACTGCCAAGGAGCAGTATAATGAGCAGCAAAGTAAGTTACATGAAACGCAAACATTGTTAGATACAAGGACGATAGAGTTTCAAAAACTTAGTCAAGATTCTGAAAAACTTGATAAAGAGAATAAAGAGTTACTAAATAGATTAAAAGCAGTGGAGGATGAACTGGATCACACCAAAAAAGAACAGCAAGGAGCAGCCAAGCAAGAGGTATTTAAGGCATTACCAAAAAGCTTTATCACACTGAGGTCAAGTATATGCTAGTTAGGATTGTAACAGGAATTTTTATGCCATAAATACCTGTGTGATAAAGCTTTTTTGCTGGCACATAATTTTAGTTTTAAGGTCTTAAGATCAAATCCAATGTTATCTTTATGAAATTTGTCAGTTGCTAGGTTTAAACCTATTACCATGCCACAAAATGCCAGACTGGTCAAAATTCAAAGAAGTTGAAGATGACAATTTTTATTCGATGAAATTTTAAAGGTTTTTTGGTTTTGAGATGAAAACATTGTGGCAAATGAAGGAATTGCTTGAAACAAGCAATTTCTTCATTTCCAAAATGATGTCCAAAGGATTTTTCTTATAGGCATAAAAAGAGAGATTGTGTGGCAATGGGTTAAGCACAGTCACACCTTGTCAGTCTTTTATCTATTGAGTACCTTCCCTTTTTTAATAATTTCTATTTAACCCATTCCATTACAACAAAATTTTTTAGCTGCAGACGACAATTTAAAGTTGATGTTTTTAGTATTTTTGTATTTTTGGATAGAAAACATTGTGGATAATGAAGAAATTGTGTACAAAATGCTATTTCTTCTTTATCCACAATGTTTTCCAACTCTGTTTTTGGATGGGCGTAAACAAAGAGGACTTCTGGGCGAATGGGTTTCATGATTTTGTAATGTTAAATGTTCACTGAATTTTCCAGCTTATTACTGGTCACATGAGGGATCAAATAGGCAAATTAACAAAAGAAGTTGATGAATTAAAAACAGAACTCAAAACAAAGGTAAGGGTCTTTTAATGAAATATATTCAAAAGGAATATATACATATATAGAATGGAATCTTTTTTGTTTTACAATTTGTGTACATATTTTTGATATTTGTAATTGATATATATTTTGTTTCAAGCAATTTCTGCATTATCCATAATGTTTTCTTCCCCTAAAGATAGAATTTTTTTAAAATACAAACAACTTAAATTTGTCATCTACAACTTCTTTGAATATGGACCAGTCTAATCAATCAATGGTTCATTGTGAAACAGTTTAACTGCCAATAAATATATAGACAGTTACAACTGTTTGGCACTGACCTATTGATATGTGGTAAATGGTTATATCAGGCTATGAAGTTTTTCTATGTTATAGTTTCTCTCTTTACGTATTTAGTTTACCATGTAATTTCAGATACATTTTATTATTTACCAGTGTTAAAGATGTAAAAGACATTTGATGTATTTGAACTATATTTCATTGTCTGATTTGTATTCATTGTCTAAAAGGGTTTAAAAATGGAGAGAAATGGAAGTGAGAGAGTGAAAGATAATTTCTTGGGAAAATGTGAAAATGTGTCAAAGACTTATAAATACACAATTTTAACATCAAATCTTGCTAAATATAGCTTCACTTTAACTTTCATCATAGCATGATTCTATACAATTTGATGTTGGCTTTGTAATCTACTTAACTGCATGTTAAAAACTTATTATTTTCAGAGGTTACAATTTATGAACATCACTAAGTCTAGAATCTGTAATGATCATTATTCTTTAAGTGTTTTCTCTAATTCTTATCTTAGTTTTGGTACTTAAACTGATACCTATTTAAAGATTGTTTAATTTCCTCTTTCATTAATAAGAAGAAAATAGTTTGATATTGTTCAACTGTTTTGATGTTCTGAATAATCAGCCAAAAACAGACTTCAAGACTAATCCATAAAAAATACTAAAAAAGTGATTACGTTCAGCAGAGGTCAACCAGATTTTTCATTCAGAAAAAAATTATAGTAGAGTAGAATGGTCATTCTCAATTCAGTAAATAATAAAACAGGAAAATTTTCAATCTTAGTAACCCTGCACAATATGCACGGTTTGAACAGACTAGATACTTTTTGGACTTCCCTGTGGGATCCTTTTATTTTTGGTTCATGTATATGTATGTCTGGCTCTTTTATAAGATTATAAAATTTTAGAAAAATTTAGATTGAAACTGTACATATTAAAAGGCAAGTGCTTCATGTTTTTAAGTGCGGATAGAATACATGTTTTATACAGCAATTAATGCAGGAGTGTCAGAATTTTAAAAAAAGAGAGAAATCAATGAAGCAGACATTTATCGTAAACTGTATTATATTTTGCAGGAAGAAGCCTTAGAGGAAGCAGAAAAAAGGTACCGTGTGTTTGTTTTCTTTTGTGACTCATTTTAAGCTTCCCATTACCAAACAACAAAATTTATACTGATCCAAACTCAAAGAAATTGCAAACTACAATTAAGAGTCGGTAAAACTTGAAAAATCTTTGTCTTTGTGGCAAGAAAACAATGAGGAAAATGAAAAAAATACTCATAATCAATTTCTTAATTTTACACAATGTTTTCCAAAGCTGGTTTCTTATGAGGTGTCAAAAAGCAGGATCGTGTGGGAATGGATTAAGCTGACAACCTGTAGAAGGCACCAAGTTGCATAAACTGGGTTTATTTAAGTCCTTTAACCCATTCCCACAAAATGACACCCCAAGAAAAACAATTGGGAAAAGATTGTGTAAAATGAGGAAATTGCTTGTAATAAGCAATTTCTTCATTTTATACAATGTTTTCTACCCTGAATGTGAAAAAATCTAAAACATTAACAATGTTAAATTGTTGTCAGCAATTCCTTTTAATTTGGACCCGTCTAAAATTTTGCCGTCTGGTAATGGGTTAAGACTGACCATGGTGTAAACCTGTTGTATATTTTGGATTGACTGTATGTTTGTACTTGTCAGCCGATTAGCTCATTTGGTAGAGCGCTTGACTTCAAACCTCAAGATCACAGGTTCAAGCCCTGGACTGACCAAATCAATTAAAAAACCAATCGTCTTTAGGATGAGACGTTAAACCGAGGCCCTGTGTGACAGTGCTATCCATCGAGCACATTAAAGAACCAGGTGGAGCTCTTAGGAGTTTCGTTCTGTATCCTTGCACTATCACCGTAACAACTAACTGTCTTCTGGGGGCATTGCTCATATGGGCATGTGCTACGGTAGTGATGATAATTAAACGGAAATAAACAAGTAGAATGTTTATAGTTATATACTGTAAGTCTTGTATAACCAGTAGGTAACATGTCATGCTTCTAAAGCAAAAGTTACAAGTTTGAACTTGGTTTGGCATTAAAAGGTGTTTGTCTGTGAGGCTCAAGTTTAGAGTTTGATTAGAATATTTATTGCATTAATCCTTTATCATACAAACGTACATTTGATAGGATTAAGAAAATAATTTTTGAACACTTGTTTTCACCCTATATAATCTCCTAGGTGCTATGCAACACAGAGTGATGCAGGGAAAACATTCTATTTACCCATTAAAAGACAATAACATTCTTCACGGGTCCAAATTGAAAGGAGTTACAGACAATAATTAAAAGTTGATGAAATTTAAGATTTTTTTTTCAACTTTCTGGGTAGAAAACTGTGGAAAAGCAGAAATTACTTGTAACAAGCAATTCCTTCATTTTACACAAAATCTTACCAAATCTTTTTCTTGGGGACCATCAAAAAGCTTTATTGTGTGGGAATGAGTCAACTCCGTATATTCATAGCTTTTTAAGTACATGTATTCAGCACAGTCACAGATTGAAATAAGACCACTATTTTCTTTTCAGGCACAAGAAAGAAATCGAGGACTTGAAAGCTAAGTTACAATTAACATTAAATGAACTAAGTAAAGCCAAAACAATGGTAGATCAAGAAAGAAGTGAAAACTCTGAACTGACTTCACGCATTTTAGAATTAGAAAGCCAATTAGAGGAAGCTTCTGAAGCAACCAATACAAAAACTAACTTTCTAGAAGAGACAGAAGGAAGAGTAAGGGAATTAGAAAAACTTTTGTTGGAGAAAACTGTAACAGAAGATGAGCTTGGTGAACAGAAGCGAAAAACAGAGAGACTTTTAAGTGAGATTGATGAATTGGAAGCAGTGAAAATTGAACTTGAAGATTCAAGAGATATGTTAGAACAGGAGCGTAAACAGAGAACAAATTTAGAACGGAAGTTCCAAGATTTAGAACAGATGTTTGAAGATCAAAAAATGGATTCAGAGAATATTCAGCTGACTATGACAGCAAAGGTATTTAGTCTTTGTTTTGTCTCGGCCATGCAAAATCTTTGTCATTTTGTTATAACTGAAATGTTATTTTATGAAATTATCAGACTTTATTTGGAATTCAAAATTCATTTAAACACAAAAATAAAAAACTTTTACAGTTGCTAAGTTTTATAAAGCTAATAGTACATTAACCCATTCCCACTCTTTGACACTTTTAGATGTCCCCTAGGAAAAAATCTTTGGAAAACATTGTTGAAAATGAAGAAATTGCTTTGAAGAAATTGCTTGTGACAAGCAATTTCTTCATTTTCCACAATTTTTTCTAACAGAAAGTAGAAAAAAAAATCATAAACTTTAAATTGTTGTCTGCAACTTCTTTCAATATGGGCCAGTCCAAAATTTTGCCATCTGGGAACGGGTTGATACTGTTGGTAAATTGAGTGATGAATTCAAGACTGTATTTAGTATGTTTATAATGCACTATAAACAATTACTACAGTCACTATACAACTTATATTTTATATGTGTGATTACTCATAGCTTAACCCAATACCAGACGGCAAAATATTAAACTGATCCAAATTGAAAGGAATTGCATATAATAATTTAAAGTTTATGATATATTAAAAAATTTTCACTGTCTGGATAAAAAGTACTGAGGAAAAATGAAGAAATTGCATGTTACTGGCAATTTTCTTAATTTAACCCAATGTTTTCCCAGTCTTGTTCTTTAGGGGCATCATAAAGTTTCACTGTGTAGGAAAGGTTAAACAAATCATCCATTTTGTCATGAGTTAAGTTTCCAATTTTTCATTTTCAGGTAAAATCATTAGAAAATCGTGTTCAAGCCTTACAGGATGACCTGTTTACAGCTCAAGATGAACTTCAGGTTGCACAAGAAAAACATGATAAGGTATGGATCAATGATATTCATCCAATTGCTCAATACTGTCTTCAAGTATGCTTGCACACACTGTCAATTGGATTGCTTAGCCTTTTAACCCATTACCAGATGACACTATTTTAGACTGGTCCAAATTGAAAGAAGTTGCAGACAATAATTTCAAGTTTATAAAATTGACTTTTTCAACTTACTGGGGAGAAAACATTGTGGTAAATGAAGAAATTGCTTGTTTCAAGAAATTTCTTCATTTTACGAGATGTTTTCCCATTGATTTTTCTTGAGGGGCGTCAAAAAGTGTCACTGTGTGGGAATGGGTTATCTCAGAAGAGAAATGAATTATAAATTATTTCTTATTAAGTCATCAGTTTTTACAATGACATAAAACCTTGATATTCATTTCTCTTTCAAATTTCATTAATGATATTGTTCTATATTTCTGTTAGTGAGATAGCATAAAACATCATTTTATGATTTTATTTTGATATAATATTTACAAAAAAGGTTTAACTATTGGCACTTATTATTCTGTATCATTTTTGCAGACCCAAGGTAGAAAAAAGGTAAAACTAAATATTGTAAAGTATTGGTTATATGTATCAATAATTCTTATTAGCATTTTAGCATAGTAAAATTTCTAACACTTTTTGTAGATTTTGTTTTTATCTTATCATAAATTTTATAACAATAAATGTCGATTGAATAGTTATATTCTAAATTAAATTATTTCTTCATAACTTTGGTTGTACTTAAAACAAAACACACACAAAAAAACTTATTCAATATCTCATCAAATTGGAAAATGACTGTGATACCATTCCTTGAATAAGAATTCTTTGAATTCTTAGTACTCTTTTATACCCCCACAAAGACTTAAGGGGGGGGGGGTTAATATGAAATTACATGTACTTCAGCTCTGTGCCCATCTGTCTGTATAGATATAATTTTTTCCACAGTTTTTCTTATAAAATTTTCAAGGACCTGAACAGACACTTAGATAAGATGTTCTTATACGTTAGGAATTCAGCATATTGAATTATCATGACATCACTCTCATTGTTTCAAGAACAATCCCCCCTTTGATATAATCACTGATTAATTACTCAAAATCAGAAGCCTTTTGATATGACCATTAAACTTCACACAAGTATTGACCATGATTTTAGTAGATAATCTCCTGGTTTTCAGTGACATAGGTCAGACATCATAACCACAGATGCACAGTTGATCTTGCTCAAGCAAAAACTTCAATTAAGCGACCACTATCAAAATCAAAAGCTTACTAAAAGAAGTGGTTGTATTTGCTAAAAGATATCATATCTAGAACCACTGGAGTCCCAACAACATAGGTTTTAGTGATAATTCTGTAATGATTTATGTATGCAATCAAGTAAATCCTTCATATTTTCAGCAAAATGCATTTCAAGGACCACTCTTTTAGCCGAAGTTCCTACATAGTGATGCTTTTTGACGCTCCTCAAGAAAAACAAATGGGAAAACATTGTTTTAACCCATTCCAATACAATCCCTCCTTTTTACACCCCTCAAGAAAAAAGCTTTGGAAAACATTGTCCATAAAGAAGAGTTTGCTTGTATCAAGCAATTTCCCAAAAAGACAAAAAGAATATAAAATTCTATCAACTTGAATTTGTTGCTAGAAGGCTCTTTGAATTTAGACCTGTCTAAAATTTTGTTGTGTGGGAATGGGTTAAATGAAGTAATTGCTTGTGACAAGCAATTTCTCCATTTACACAATATTTTCTACCTAGAAAATGTAACAAATCTTATTTTTCATAAACTTTAAATTACCGTCTGCAACTCCATTCAATTTGGACCAGTTGAATATTTTGTTGTCTGGTAATGGGTTAAATGACCACTTTTTTGTCTTCCCATAAGTGGATGCTTCATCAATATTTACTGTACTTTGATTGGGATAAAAAGTGTTGTTTCTTAAAATCCATTTGACCCAAGACCTAAAAAAAAGGATTACACTGTTCTAAGGCAGCACCTTCAGATTTACATAAGTCAAAGATTTACATTGTTAACCTTTGTCATAAAAATTCTTCCTCAGGATTGCATTAATATTAAAGGGCTGAAAGCACTGGAATGCCTGATATTGTGGGTCTTTTTGTTTGTTAATTAATTCTATTTACAACTCTGAAATTAAAATACTAAACAGGTGGCTTAGACTAAGATCAGACTCCACATATGTGCAGTCTGAACTTAGTCTATATCTCCTGCAAAACAGGAATATTCCTCTTTCAGCATGACTAGGGTTAAAAACCTAAAATTGTCTCTTGGTATAACTCAAGAGCTATTTAATATCAAGATCAGATAATTCACATAGGTGTTACTTAATTACTAATTAGTTCCCCTATTGTCTTTATTTAACCCTTTCCCGTTTTTGGAAGTTTTAGGCTAGTCAAAATTGAAGAGGTTGCAGACGACAATGACAACTGGATGCTATTTGAAATGAGCCCATCCTATGTGGTAGAAAATATTGTGGAAAAAGGAGAAATTACTTGTTACTTGTTACTTGTTAACCAAATCCAACACGATGGACACCCCAACAGATGAACAAGTGGGAAAACATTCTGTAAAATGATACAAGCAATTTCATCATTTTCCACAATGTTTTCCTGGGGACATAAAAAGGAGGGATTGTGTAGGAATGGATTAGGTGGTAGCCCTTGTTAATGTGCTTTGATTAATTTAAAGTTGAGCATAGTAAATGATTAGACATAATTAAAGAGGGCTGATATTGTGATAACTGAGTTAAAAGTTATGGGTGGTTATGCTTTTATTTAACAAAATCCTTTGTTTTGTGATCATTTTAATGACATCGATGTTTCTAGATCTTTGTAGTCTTCAAACTTTTTAACATACAATTGCACATTTTGATGCATTGAAGAAATAAGCATAATTTATGGAAATCATAGTGGTAAAAGAAGTTGCTTTAAACAATATATTACTTCTTTTCTCACAATGCTTTCTATCATATCTGGTACTTATTTTCTGATTTAAACAAATTTTGAATTGTTTAAACACTTTCAGTCTAAATTATTTGTTGGTAGCTGTGTATTCCGTAGATTTTTAACGATAACAGATGCATAATAATAGAAAATACACCATTCTAAAATAGTTAACCAGTTTCCACACAATACCACATTTTAACTACTATTAAGAACATATTTTCTTAAAATAAAGAAATTGCGACAAGCACTTTCTTCATAATCCACAATGTTTGCTACCCAAAAAGACAAAGTTCTGTTAAGATCGATGGCATAAACCAATTATCAAACAACATAATTTTATACTGGTCTAGATTAAAAAATGTTGCAGATGGCAGTTCTTAACTTCTTTATTTTTATTCGCCCGAAGGGTTGTATTATGTTATGGCCCCGGTCGTCCTTCCGTCTGTCTGTCCATCTGTCTGTCTGTCCGTTAGCAATTTTGTGTGTGTGCAACTCCTCCTAAACTATCAATGGGAATAAGCTGAAACTTTGCACACTTACTCCCTATGATGTCTAGTTGTGCATAAGACATTCGAAATTCAAAATGCTTCAGTCATTCTTGAGTTATCTTGAATTATCTGCCCTTGAATTGAACGAAAAACACTTAATGTCTTGTATGCACATCTTATCCTACATTTTTCATGGCAATGAGCTGAAATTCTCAACAATTAGTCTCTATGATGTGTAGTTGTGCATAAGACCTTTGAAATTCTAATCACTCCAGTAGTTCTTGAGTCATCTTGAATTATCTGCCCTTGTATTTAATGAAAATCACTGTATTTCTTGTGAGCACAACTTCTGCTACATTCTGAATGGGAATGAACTTAAACTTGCTACAATGACTTTGTGTGATGTCTACTTGCCCTTAGGACTAGAAGTTGTTTAAAACATCAAGTTGTTCCTGAATAATCTGCCCTTGACTTTACAAAATAGCTTCAATTTACATTTAAGCCGCCGGCATAGTGCAGGTGGTAGCGCGTCGGACTGTCAATCTAGAGGTCCCGGATTCGATCCCCGACGGCGGCACTCATCCTTTCCGACTATTTGTCTCTCACCAAAATGGGTCGATTATCGTAGACCTATGAGGGATATCAGCTGGAGGCTAGGAAGGGATGTAATGGTAGTACTGGTGGGAGAAATACCAGGAATCCATTGTTAGGCGCTCCAGCCGCCGCGATATAACTGAAAGATTGTTGAAAGCGGCGAAAAAATACCATTCACACACTCAATTTACATTTATTTTGTACAAAGTTCCTTCAATTTACATAGAATTTAACAGAAACTGGCCACAATGTATCTGATTTTAGTCTGTCCGTCTGTCCGTCCGTTAGCAATTTTTTGTGTGCGCAACTTCTCCTAAACTAACAATGGGAATAAGCTGAAACTTTGCACAGTTACTCCATATGATGTCTAGTTGTGCCTTAGACCTTTGAAATTCAAATCTTTCCAGTCGTTCTTTAGTTATCTTGAATTATCTGCCCTTGAATTGAACGAAAAACACTTAATGTCTTGTATGCGAATCTTATCCTTCATTTTCCATGGCAATGGTTTTAAATTTAACAATGGTTTGAAAGCTGTCATGTTTCTCAAGTGTATACAATATTATTCAGGTAACAAGATCTTTCTATTGATTAAATGCGTGAGCTATTATTATACCCCCCACAACGAAGTTATGGGGGGGTATACTGGAATCAGGTTGTCCGTCTGTCCGTCTGTCCGTCCGTCCGTGGACATAATTTTGTGTCCTCTTCTCCTCCCACATTTTTTACCAATTTTGCTGAAATTTTATCAGGTTGTTTCCTATCATATGAAGTTGTGCACCTGCAATTTTCATCTTGATCCAGTCGTTAGTTTCAGAGTTATGCCATTTTGAACTTTTTAATGGGGGTGCGGTGGACATAAATGTGTCCTCTTCTCCTCCCACATTTTTTGACCAATTTTGCTGAAATTTTATCAGGTTGTTTCCTATCATATGAAGTTGTGCACCTGCAATTTTCATCTTGATCCAGTCGTTAGTTTCAGAGTTATGTCATTTTGAACTTTTTAATGGGGGGTGCGGTGGACATAATTTTGTGTCCTCTTCTTCTCCCACATTTTTTGACCAATTTTACTGAAATTTTATCAGGTTGTTTCCTATCATATGAAGTTGTGCACCTGCAATTTTCATCTTGATCCAGTCGTTAGTTTCAGAGTTATGCCATTTTGAACTTTTTAATGGGGGGGGGGGGGGAGGTGGACATAATTTTGTGTCCTCTTCTCCTCCCACATTTTTTGACCAATTTTGCTGAAATTTTATCAGGTTGTTTCCTATTATATGAAGTTGTGCACCTGCAATTTTCATCTTGATCCAGTCGTTAGTTTCAGAGTAATGCCATTTTGAACTTTTTAAGGGGGGGGGGAGTAGTCAAAATTTAAAATTGCAAAACTCAGTAACCAGAAGGGGAGTTACCAAATTTGGTAAGTAACATCATCTTGTTGACCTTTACAAAATATCGAACGGTTTATTTCCTGAGGTCAAATTTGACCCCGTCCCCCCGGGGGTCAAAAATTTAACATAGGCTCATATTGACTTTTCGTGGATATAATTTTGTGTCATCATCTCCTCACACAGTTTTCTTTAACATAGGCTCATATTGACCAACCTTTCCTAATCAGTCAACTCTAGCAACAAACACAAAATCAGAAAGAGGTGGAGGGTTGGCAATGTTCATCCACCATGACATGCATGTGATTAAACAGCTTCAAATTCCACTCCTTCATAGAAAAGCCTTTTTAGCGGTGTGGGGGGTATTCTCGTCAGCCCTTGAGGGCGACAGCTCTAGTTCAAGCTAACATAGCTGAGGTTATGGTTACTGACAAGCCCCTTTGGGCGTATATGTGCCGCTCTGCAAAGCTCTTGTCCACAATATATTTTCAAAGTTTATATCTTGAGAGGCATTAAGAAGAGTAAGTTTGGGAATGTGTTATTTTATGATGCTCAAACCTTCACTAGCCAAAATATGCTCAAAACTGATTCAATCTTATCTATTGCCTGCATAATCAAAATTGAACAGGGGCTATATAGACTGTATAGGTCTTTTCCTTGTGTAAAAATAATATTTTCTACATCTTTATTGTAACCTTGAATTAGTGTATTAATATTTTATGATAAGGTTAAATTGGATTCTAACATGATCAGCACTTACATATTTACAGACAGTTGTAAAGCTATTTTCATCATACAAGAATCATATGTGCACATGCATTTAACACTTTTGGATTAACAAAAAATAAGCATGTGAGGGAAAGACATATATTACATTTGAGCATATTGTATTCTGTTCTTTGTTGATGTAAATTACATCACAGATATTGTTACATTTATGAAAAACTTTTATACTCACCCACACTAGATTTCGATTAGAAAACTGTTGTACAAGTCATGCCTTTGTAAAGCCTAGTAAATAGATGGACGAATGTCAGTGGCAGACAACATCATTTCGATAAAATTTTCCTCAATTGTTTGTCTTTATGTGGCCTAGTTAGACTTATTGTCATAATTTTTGTGTGTGCAATTACTCCTTAATAATTCTTGATTGATTTTTATAAAGCCATTGAAAACCTGTTTTTGTGACAATTTTTCTCTTGATCTGTTTATTATACAACATATTCAATTTAACAATTAAACCTTTTCCCACCTGACAAAACTTTAGACTGGTCAAAATTGAAAAAAGTTGTAGACAACACTTTTTAGTTGATTATTATCAAAGAATCTTGCTCATTTTGAGCAGGAAACTTTATGGATAATGAAAAAATTGCTTCTGACAAGCAATTTCTTCATTATCCACAATGTTTTCCAAAGCTTTTTCTTTTTTTTTTTTTGGTAGTTAAAAAGTATCATTTTGTGGCAATGTATTAATGTAAGAATCAGCCTATCAGCACATAATATTTGAAATGATGTTTATGATTACTTTTGTAGGTCTTGGAAGATTCAGGAATGGCTAAAGCTCAGTTAGAAGAAAAACTTGTTAGAGAAGAACAAAGAGCTCTAGAGGCCACTAGACAAGTGGAAACAAATGCTGTAAACCAAAGACTTGAGACTCAGAGAATTGAGGTAAGTTATGTTGGAAAATTAAGTGTAGCTAAAGTGAAATTAAAGGATAAACTATACTATGCAAAACTTCCTACTCACTTCTTGTAATATTTATTTATCCAATGAATCAATGTAAATGGATTCATCAGAAAGTGTTACATAGGTCCCAATTTAACTCTTGATTTTTTTTTTTTTTAGGAAAAAATTGAAACAATTTTACGCTTGACTGCATAAAAGCCTATTCGCAATCTTCACATGTTGATCAGTGTTTTATATAGCTGATGAAAACTACCTATCAGCCAGCCATCCTCTGGTAAAAGATCTAAGCTATAAAAATCAGGACAGTTACAAGAAATCACATTCCTGCAAAATCTTAACTTATTTCATTTACGACTACCATGTCTTCAGCATCAGCAATCATTAACCTTAACAAAGAAATTCTTTGATTGATTTAGCCATACATTAACCCTTGTCATGATGAACCTTGAATATTGCGGTTTTTGCAGGAGGTGTAGACCAAGATCAGCCTGCACATAAGTGCAGTCTGATCTTGTTCTGCACCTCCTGCTTGTACTTTTCCTGCCAGAGTTGGTTTTGAAAGTGATTTCTAAAAGATATATTGGTTATTGAACAACAAGTCCTATCAGTGCTTTCAGCCCTTTGATTTTACAGCAATTCAGTAAGGTAATTCATGCAGCATGACAAGGGTTAATGGAAGCCATAAATGTAATTATTTTGTCTACAAGACAACATGGGTAAATCAAATAACCTATTTTTAGCTCCACTAGCTGTAAGTCAGTGAGGCTATTGTCATGGCATTATGTCTGTTGTGCATCTGTCAGTCCATTACTGTTTCTCTTTTTCTTCTCAGAAAACTACACGATCGAATTTCAACCAAATTTTGTAGGAGTGATCCTTTTTCAGATTCCTTCAAGGAACTTTTATTCAATTAAAAAGAATATGGCTTTTATTGGTAGGTCAAATTTACTTTAACAGTGAAAATTGAAAATTTTCTTCTCGGAATCTAATGGATGGGTTTCAATTACATTTCAAGGCAATAGTCTGCAAGACCCCTTATAGGATTTTATCATATGATTTTGGTCATTTCCAGAAGCTGTTATAATTTAGCTAAGGCCTAGATAATTTGAATTAATCATAGTTCTTATTAACACAAAAACTGTTTGAAAATATGCTTTCTCACTTTATTGAATAGCTCTGTTTCTATGAAAAAAATGCTAGGAAACTGGCAGAAAATTAACTTAAATTCACTTTCAGACAGTAGTTGAATAAATGCAGCTCATTATTTGTCCAACTTTTCAATGTAGGAAACATTCACATAGGTTTTAGAATTTGGAATTTCAGAATACATAAAATACATGAAATATTGATGAACACAAAAGTGACTTAGAACTTTTGCCAAGCAAAGTTAAAAAAGAATAGAGAACTCTAGAGGCCACAGAACAGATTGGGACCAAATACTGGAGACTGAGAGAATTGGGGTAAAGGGATAGAACAGTATCAATATAACTGACAACAATTAATTCACTTTGTTAATAAATCTATCAATATCACAAACAGCTTATCAAATATATTGTCAATAATATTAATTCTAATATACTGATGGCAAATTTAATTATAAAAGCTTCAAAGACTTTTGACAGGTTGTCTATTTAATTAATTACCAGCTGACAAAATGTTAGACTGGTCCAAATTGAAAGGAGTTGCAGACGACAACTTAAAGCTTATGAAAATTTGGATATTCTGAACATTTTTTCCTTGCTCGTGAATTGATTAAAAATTTCTTGTAGTATACTAACTGAAAATGTAAGCCCATTCATAAAGAATGACAGCGAAAAGCCGAATCACTGAATGTGCGCAGTGGTAAAGGTCACGACCTCTACATGTACTTCTATTTATACCATCTTAAATAGTGTTGCATCCCGGCCACTTGATAGAGGGAATCCTCCGGGTTTGTCGTGATGTCAAAAGTTTATATCATCAGAGACATAGAATGATGTATATTTATTTCTCTGATATCATTTAATTGACTGCCTGACCTTACCATCATTACGGATTTCATTTAACAAAAAATGGGTATGGTAGGCCTCGGTGTTCAACGTTTCGTCGATCTTAGACATAGTCGAACTAGACATTCTGCCGTCTCAGATTTTTTCGATTATTGTAACCTTCATTCTTACCATTTTAAAAGATACCAGCTACAAAGTTTTATCCAGTTTTGTACACATGCTTCTGTTCGGTGTAAATTCCCGATTCGTAAAATAGATTGCTTTGTTGATTTATTGTTACCGTATTTTTAACAATGTGAAGGAAATTAGACCAAGGAAATTAGACCACGAAAGAGGTTCGAAGGTCGATCCACGCGTCAGTTACCTCAGGTATTTAATAACTTGTCGGTCTCCAAGGAGAAGTTGCTATGCAGGATACTTAGATCTTATTCCTTTTTGTCAGAGGATGGAAATATTTAAGTCGGTGTAAAGCTAAATTCAATTAGATTAATTCTGACAACTATCATTAATAATAAAACATGTCTCTAGTGAAAATAGTGGCACAGACCAAAAGAGAACCACAATTTGTAGTATCAGAAATTTACGGATTATTCAATTCGGATAGACCGGGAAGGTTAGGGTAGAATTTAATAATTCTCCCCACGCTGAATTTTGTCGGTTTCTGCCAAAATCTCGTAACTACAGTTGTTATCTTTCGAAATATCGAAGAGTGATGCTCCTTAAACTATCCTTTGTTTATTTTGTCTGTATTTTACAATTACGCTGTCGATCAAGTCAGTTATGGGCCATAAAACATGGTTGGGATTCTGTCAGAGGGGAGGGGGGGGGGAGATAGAAGTCTTCAAATGTGATTTCATGATAGGGAAAACTTAACAGACATATCAGAGAATGACTTCAACTATCATACAAATTGTTAATATACAGTCCTGACTGCATTTGAGGCCGTCCAGGCCTTTGATTTTATATTCAGGTAAAAAAGGACTTTCCACAATGTTTTCCAAAGCTATTTTTCTTGGGGGCGTCTAAAAACGTCATCAGTGAAAATTGGTTACCCCTTGCCTGTTTCTCAAAATTTAGCCTTGTCCAATTTGTAAGAAGTTGCAGAAGAAAATTTGAAAAGTAAATATCTTATGGGGTACAAAATATTGTGGGAAAAGAAGAAATTGCTTGTTACAAAAGTAATTATCTTATGGGGTACAAAATATTGTGGGAAAAGAAGAAATTGCTTGTTACAAGCAATTTCTTCATTTCCAATAATGTTTTCTCAAGTATCGAATCACATGGATGTAAAAACTGAGGAAAGAGTTTAATTCAAATGATTGTTTTTCAGAATCTAGAAAAACAAATAGACACTATGAAATCGAGATTAACAGATTCCCAGAGTAGATTGGATAGTGTAACAAAAGAACGGGACTCCTTACAACGAGAAGTGAAAATGTTACTTGAAAGTGCCAAACAATTTAGTAATAAAACAGAAGATGCAGAAAATATGAAAAAAGACTTAGAATCGGTTAGAAAGGAACTGGAGCATTTACGTTCGTCCGCGCATTATGACGGGGAGGAGCGCCAAAAGCATTTAGATAAAATCCAAAGTTTAGAGGAGCATGTTCATCAACTGGAACTCGATAATCAGGAGTTAGCTAATAAGGTATGTATTTATCTTTATGTAAGAAATGAAGTGAATATCTTGCTATATTCAGGTGTGAAAATTAAAATCATATTAACCTGTAAACAGCTGCTTTGTTTTTATATTCATACATCAATGAAAATGAAGAGTAATCTCCTAAATTCTTATAGTTTTAATTAATAACCAGACATTAAAATTTAGACTGGTCCAAATCTAAAGAGGATGGAGACAATATTTCTAGCTAAAATTGCAAAACAAAGGCCATATAGGATGGAAAACATTGTTTCCCCTTTTTCCACAAATTTTTCCGTGGTTTTATTTCTTCAGACACATAGATTTTTATACGCCCGTCGAAGACAGGACGTATTATGGGATCACCCGTGACGTCCGGGCGTCCGGGCGTCCGGGCGTCCGGGCGTCCGGACGTCACGGATGGTGTCCACTTCTTTGTCCGGAGCATAACTCTGTCACCGTAAGTCCGATTGACTTTTAACTTGGCAGTAATATTCTTCTCGTCAATACGGAGTGCAGTGCTCAATAACCATAACTCTACCTGGCCTATTTTTTGAGTTATTGCCCTTTGTTGTTTTTCATACTTGAATCTTGTCCGGAGTATATCTCTAAAAGTATTATAGCTAGGATCATGATACTTCATGGGTGTATAGATCTTACCAAGGGAGAGTGCAGTGCACAAGAACCATAACTCTACCTGGCCTATTTTTTGAGTTATTGCCCTTTGTTGTTTTTCATACTTGAATCTTGTCCGGAGTATATCTCTAAAAGTATGATAGCTAGAATCATGAAATTACATGGATGGATAGAGCTTACCAAGGGGGAGTGCAGTGTACAAGAACCATAACTCTACCTAGCCAATTTTTTGAGTTATTGCCCTTTGTTGTTTTTCATACTTGAATCTTGTCCGGAGTATATCTCTAAAAGTATAATAGCTAGAATCATGAAATTTCATGGATGGATAGATCACACCAAGTGGGAGTGCAGTGTACAAGAACCATAACTCAACCTGGCCTATTTTTTGAGTTATTGCCCTTTGTTGTTTTTTATACTTGAATCTTGTCCGAAGTATATCTCTAAAAGTATAATAGCTAGAATCATGAAATTACATGGATGGATAGAGCTCACCAAGTGGGAGTGCAGTGTACAAGAACCATAACTCTACCTAGCCAATTTTTTGAGTTAATGCCCTTTGATGTTTTTTATACTTGAATCTTGTCCGGAGTATATCTCTAAAAGTATAATAGCTAGAATCATGAAATTTCATGGATGGATAGAGCTTACCAAGGGGGAGTGCAGTGTACAAGAACCATAACTCTACCTAGCCAATTTTTTGAGTTATTGCCCTTTGTTTTTTTTCATACTTGAATCTTGTCCGGAGTATATCTCTAAAAGTATAATAGCTAGAATAATGAAATTTCATGGATGGATAGATCTCACCAAGTGAGAGTGCAGTGTACAAGAACCATAACTCTACCTGGCCTATTTTTTTAGTTATTGCCCTTTGTTGTTTTTCATACTTGAATCTTGTCCGAAGTATATCTCTAAAAGTATTATAGCTAGGATCATGAAACTTTATGGGTGTATAGATCTCACCAAGGGGGAGTGCAGTGCACAAAAACCATAACTCTACCTGGCCTATTTTTTTAGTTATTGCCCTTTGTTGTTTTTCATACTTAAATCTTGTCCGGTGTATATCTCTAAAAGTATAATAGCTAGAATAATGAAATTTCATGGATGGATAGAGCTCACCAAGTGGGAGTGCAGTGTACAAGAACCATAACTCTACCAAGCCTATTATTTGAGTTATTGCCCTTTGTTGTTTTTCATACTTGAATCTTGTCCGGAGTATATCTCTAAAAGTAAAATAGCTAGAAACATGAAACTTCATGGATGGATAGATCTCACCAGGGGGGGGGGGGTTGCAGTGTACAAGAACCATAACTCAACCTAGCGTATAATTTGAGTTTTTGTCCTTTGTTGTTTTCCATACTTTGTTTGAGAAAAAATATTCATTCAAAATAACCTCAGTTCTATTCAAACCTCCAGTTAATATTAAGCAGTGTGACGGGCGTATCTTGTGACAATTTGGCACCTTGTTTTTGTTTGAGATAGTTTTTATGAAACTTCTTTGTGTGCAAAAATACAAAATAAATCTTAAATCATATTCATCTGTGTATGCTCCCTTAAGGCGAGCATATAGCAGTCACTCCATTTGTCCATCAGTCAGTTAAGCCATTTTCAGTCTGGCTGTCCAGCCAGCCAGCTACTTGATATCTCCACAGCCCTTAAGCTAAATTGGATGAAACTTCACATGTTATTTCCTTATAGTATTGTGCAAAGGCTCTTTTTACTGGTTTTGGGATATCTGCAAGGTCAAGTTAACAGTTCTGGGTAAAAGGTCAAAATTGACCTTGTTCACAACATAGCTCCTTCAATTATGGATGGATTTCAATATTGTTCTCTATCATGAATATATGTATCATACTTAACCCTTTCCCGTTTTTGGAAATTTTAGACTAGTCCAAATTGAAAGAGGTTGTGGACGATAATAACAACTGAATGCCTTTTGAAATGAAACCATCATATGTGGTAGAAAATATTGTGGAAAAAGGAGAAATTGCTTGTTACAAGCAATTTCTTTTTTTTCCACAATGTTTTCTCAAGTATATAATCACAGGAACATAAAATACCGTATTTGAACGGGAAAGGGTTAAAAAAAAAATCAGATAGCTCAAAGGTGAAGGCCACAGCTCAAGGTCAAATGGTGAAATTAAGCTTTTCCAGAGTATATCTCTTTCAATTATGGATTGATTTCAAAATACCTTTACACAATTATTCTCTAGCATGAGTAGATGTGCAATTTGAAACAAATAGCTCAATGGTCAAGGTAACAACCCACGGTCAAAAGTGAAAATTAAGCATGTCCAGAGCATAGCTCCTTCAATTATAGAAGGGTTTCAATATAACTTGGAACAATTGTTGTCTGTCAGAGAAGATGTGCCATTTGGGGAAAAAAATGGATGTTGTCATGGTCACAGGTCAAAAGAGAAAATAGCCATGTCTTGAGCATAGCTTCTAAAATTATGGATTGAATTAAAATAAACTTTACACAATTTCTCTCTATCATCAGTAGATGTACAATTTGAAACAAATCTGCTGATAGCTCCATGTTCAAGGTCACATCTCAAGGTTGAATGTGAAAATTTAACATTTCCAGAACACAGATCCTTCAATTATGGATGGATTTTGAAATAACTTTACATAGTTGTTGTCTGTCATGTGTAGATGTGCCAAATGGAGAATTTATTTATATTGTCCCAAAATACAGGTCACAGCTCAAGATCAAACATTAAATTTAAGGATATCTAGAGCATAAGTTCCTTCATTTATAGATGGATTTCAATATCACCTGTCACAATTGTTCTCAGTCATGAGTAGATGTGCAATTTGAAAAAAAAATCAATCAAATAGTTCAATTGTCAAATTCACAGTTTAGGCCAAACATTACAATTAAGCATGTCTGGAGCATAGCTCCTAAAATTATGGAATGATATTGAAATAACTTTGAACAATCTTTATACGCCGCTGGAGGCTGTCGTATATTGGCGTCATCTTCTCCATCTGTCCATCCGTCCGTTTGTCCGTCCGAACGTCCGTCCACTTTTCTCATGAGCGCAACTCCTCCTAAGTTTCTGGCTGGATCTTTTTGAAACTTGGTCAATGTTATCACCTTAATTGGTTGATAGGAATGAAGTAAGGATTTTATGGTTATTGTTTTTTGCCTGAATTATGCCCCCTTAAAACTTAGTCTCTGGGGCTTATTGAAATTGCAGCCTTGTGAATGCAACTCCTTCTAAGTTTCTGGCTGGATCTAAATGCAACTTGGTGGATGTTATAACCTAAATTGGTAGATATGCATGAAATAAGGATTTTATGGTTCAATAACTTTTCCCTGAATTATGCCCCCTTAAAACTTAGTGTCTGGGGCTTATTGAAATTGCAGCCTTGTGAACGCAACTCCTCCTAGCTTTTTGTCTCGATTTAAATGAAACTTGGTCAATGTCATCATGATAATTTGTAGATGTACATGGATCAAGGATTTTATGGTTCATTAATTTCCCTGAATTATGCCCCCTTAAAACTTTTTATCTGGGGCTTATTGAAATTGCAGCCTTGTGAACACAACTCCACCTAATTTTTTGTCTTGATTTAAATGAAACTTGGTCAATGTCATCACTGTAATTTTAAAGGTGTACATGGATCAAGGATTTTATGGTTCATTGATTTTTGCAAGAGTTATGCCCCTTGACTCTTAGTTTCTAGGCTTTTGAGTGTTCATTAATTTTTCCCTGGATTATGCCCCCTTAAAACTTAGTATCTGGGGCTTATTGAAATTGGAGCCTTGTGAATGCAACTGCAAATGTTTTGAATTTTGTTCTGTTAAAATAAGTACTGTCTACAATTAATTTCATGAAACAGCAGCAATATGGCAGCGTATATTGTGACTATGGCACTCTTGTTCTCTATTGTGAATAGATGTGCCATTTTAAACAAATTTTCAGATATCTCCAAGGTCAAGGTGATAGCTCTAGCTCAAATATGGTGATTCTTGAACATATTGAACATATATACGCATCCAAACCCTTTTCCCTGTTTTTTTATGCTTTATGTTACAGGGATATATTCAGGGATCATAACCTGTCTCTGACAGCTATTGTTTATCTTTCATTGTTTTTATGAAACAGCAAATCAGAAGTTGATATTTTTAATAACACATCTAAACTGATTCATTCTTGTTTAATGTTTAACCAAACAGGAGCAGTGTTTAAAAGGATATTTGCTATTTAGATAGGGGTATATTTAAATATAACAATTTTGAAAAGGAAAAAATTAGTTATTGAAATTACACTTGTCTAAATTTTTACCATATGTCAATAGATTAAGGATAAAGTTATTCACAATAACAAGATTTATTCTGTATGAACTGTTTGATTGAGAGCATCTTAACCCTTTCCAGTTTCTCAAAATTTTAGACCTGTCCAAATTCAAGGTTTGCAGACCGAAATTCAAAGTGGATCTAATTAAAAAAATAACCATTCAGTAGGGTTGAAAATATTGTTACAAGCAATTTTTCTTTACCCACAACATTTTCTCAAGTTCTAATTCACAGGGACGTAAAGAAAAAGGGGGATTGTACGGGAAAGGGTTAATTTGTGGACTGAATGAAAATTTAAAGAGAATTTAATTTGAAAATAACCATTTGGTAGGGAAGAAAATTTGTTTTTCTGAATTGTAAAATCACAAGGGTGTAAAAAGCAGGGATTGAACAGGAAAGGGTGCCTATGCACTGTTTAGCCCCTAATCAAATAACTAAATTTTAGAATAGTCCAATTTGAAAGAAATTGCAGACAACATTTGTAAAATTGAATTATAAGAACCATAAAGTTTAGAAAGTATTGTGATAAAGTGAGAAATTACTTGTAACAAGCAAATTCCAATTTTCTGACTATGTTTTCTGAAATGTTCTCCTTTGGTGTGAAAATGAGGGATTTGTGCTGTTATTGGTTTAAAATTCAAAGGACTTTCCAGCACTGAATGTTGGATGAATCTCTTTTCTAGCTTCAAGAAACTTTGGTGCGTTATGAGCAAACTGAAGAGTCATTTCAACGAGAAAAAAGGGACACGATGAATCGTCAAGAACAAAACAGTTGGCAGTTGACACAGGTGGAATCTGACTTAAATACTGCCAACAATCGAGTGAAGGAACTCCGAGAGGAATTACAGAAAAAGCAGAACCATATTATGAAAATAGAGGCAGATAAAGTTGGACAATCAGTATGTGGTTTGAACTGATTGATCGACCCTTTTAAAAAACTTGTTTAACCCTTTCCTACATAATCCTGCTTTTTACGTCCCTCAAGAAAAAAGTTCTGGGAAACATTGAAGACAATGAAGAAATTGCTTGTAACAAGCAATTTCTTCATTGTCTTCAATATTTTCTATCCAAATTTCATTGACTTGATATTGTCGCCTACAACTTCTTTCAATTTAGACCGGTCTGATGTTTGATCAATTGGTATTGGGTTAAAATAAAGGACTATTGCAGAAATACTATCGAATTGTAGTTTTAAGGTTTTGGTCACAGACTGATGATACTGTATATATAGTGATGAAAAAAATCAAGCACAAACACTCATATTCAATATAATTATGACCATGATAAATTGTCAATATAGCCAAGTAATGATAGTAATAATAGAACATCTAAAATTTTGGGGAACAAACAAATTTACTTGTATTACGATACCAATCTTTAATCACTTTTGATTTTAACCCTTGTCATGCTGAACCCGGAATATTCCTATTTTAGCAGGAGGTATATACAAAGATCAAACTGCACATATGTGCAGTCTGATCTTTGTATACACAGCCTACTTGTCCAGTTCAAGTCGGAATTGTTTATAAATTCATTTGTCAAAAGAAATATTGACCCACAATTAAAGCCTTACAGTTCTTTCAGTCCTTTGATTTTCATGTAATAAAGATTTTTATTCAGCATGACACCTGTGCACAAAGTCCATTGCCTGTTGTGGTTTTGAGTGAATAAGATCTTTTGTACATTAATGCACAATGCTGCCTTTTCTTATGAACCATTTGCATAAAAATCCAGAAATCAATTTCAAAAAGGAAGAAATTGCTTGTTACAAGTAATCTCTGGGTATTTCACATTGTATTTCTACCAGAAAAACTAAGACATTGGAAATCATTTGAGTTTGTTGTTGTAACCTGTTTGTATTTGGAAGAGTCTGAATTTTTGTTATCTGGTTATGGGTTAAAGGTTTCTCCCTGAAACAGTTGGAAATCTAGCTTAGCACATGCATGCCTTTTGTAAGGTTCTACCTTGTTTAAGTTTAGACAAAACCTTTGATTAAAATATTTTTAAATGGCTGAAAATGAAAAAAAATCTTTACAAATCTGTAAGGTCTGGAGCTTTCATATTTTGATATATAGTGTCACCTGCTGCCCAAAACTTGTTAAAACAATGTCTCTGTGGTAACTTATCAATTTGTCACCGTGAAGCAGTTGTAACTGCCTGTAAACACATAGGCTGTTAGAACTGTGTTGCGCTGACCCATAGGCTATGGCTTGGTCTACAGCCTTTAATAATGATGAAAGCAAAGGAAAGTATCGTATTGTTAAAACCTGTATGGCTTGGAGGTCTCATATCTGATAATAGCATCCATGTAGAAAAGTTGTATGAATATCTTTTGAAGGCCAAATCTGAAAGTGCTGTTGCCCGACTAGAAGCTGAACTAAATGAATTAAAAGTTTATCACAGAAAAGAGATTGACAAACTCAACAATAAAACAGAACAAGCTACCAAGGAGGCAAAGGAGCTTAGGAATCAACTCAGGGAAAAAGATCAGGTAATCATCTTACGCATAGTTTTCTGGTTTGGCATTCAAGATTGAAAAGCAATGTCAATAGCATTGTAAATGGAACCCTGCATCAGCTTTTTGGAAAAAGTCAAAAGTAGGATTAAAGGAAAAAGGACTAACAATTTCTTTGATATGTTAAAGTTTGCAATATAACGCTTTCAAAGAAAGCATGTACTGTATACTTGAAATTTTTTATGGACTGTATTATTTGCGAAACTGTGTAGGTAATGTATGTTCAAGATCACAAAGGCATATTCAAAATCTGTGAATTCATTTAGCAAGTTTTAGTTTTATTATTATACTCCCGCAAAACAAATGTTTTTGGTTCAGCCTGTCTGTCCGTCTGTCTGTCTGTGTACAAAATACTACCTATTTTGTCGCCAACTCCTCCTCCAGTTTTGCTTCAATACCATTGACAATTTATACAAAGATTAACCACATGTTGAAGTTTTGCAAGTCTCAATTTGGAAGTCTTAATTCCCTCTGGTTCAAGAATTATCACCCCTTGAACTTAGACATTATTTTATGCTTTGTAGACGCTCTCATTACACTGAAAGCACTGGGAGGGGGAGTATTAAGTCACACTTTGATAAGTTCTAGTTTAAATTTAAAATCAATGAAAATTTCCCCCTATAAAAAACCTTGCAAATTTGTGTTGGCCTCTTTTAAAGAAACTTGAACTATTCCAAAACTGAAATTTCCCCTTAAAAACATGGTTTTAAATCTCTGCATAAGTTCATACAGGAAAAACATGTAAAGTTCCTACTAGCCTAAGCTTCATTGTCAGCTATGTGCAAAAATCTTTGACATTTATCAATTTCTTTTTTTATAATTGTAGGTATTGATCTTAAAATCAGAATATATGTTTACTTATCAAAAAGAAAAGGACAATAACTGTTATTTTCAACCCATTAACAAACGATAGAATTTTAGACTGATCCAAATTGAAAGGAGTTGCAGACGACAATTTAAAAAAGATGAAATTTTAGAATTTTTCAACTTTCTGGGTAGAAAACATTGTATAAAATGATGAAATTGCTTGTCACAAACAATTTCTTCATTTTACACAATATTCTCCCAATCGTTTTTCTTGAGGGGCGTCCAAAAGCGTCACTGTGTGGGAATGGGTTCAAAAAGTAGTGCCTCCTTTTTCATCTTAGATTTTTTGTTCTTGTTTACTATGCAGCACTCAACTTCCTGGTGTCAGGCATCATGCTCTTGTTTACAACTTATATGCTCACATAACCCATTCAAACACAATGATGCTTTTGACATTTCTAAGGAGAAAAAAAAATGGGAAAACATTTTTTAAAATGAATAAATTGCTTGAAACACAGAAAATTAAACAGAATAATGAAAAAAAAAAAATAATAAAATTTCATTAACTTCAAATTGTTATCTGCAACTTCTTTCAATTTGGATTAGTCTAAATTATTTGCTGTCTGGTAATTGTTTAAAGTTGTCTTCTGTAACACCTTTCAAATTGGACCTATAAACTTTGTCTTGTAAAAGAATGAATTTGAATTCTAGGATAACCTAAGCAAGCAACATGAGAACAAAAGAAACAAAACCCAGTTGGAGAGACTTGAAGCCCAACTACAGACAGAAGTAAAGATTAGAACAGATTTAGAAAACAGAAATACCTCATTAGATCAAGAGATTTCAAAGGTATTTAAAAACAATACAATACTGTATTTATCCTAATAAAACATTCCTGGGAGATATACAACACACCGAAAGGAGGCTCTTATTTCATACTTAATTTTCTTAGCAATAATAACCCTATTTATTTAAATAATCGCCTGATTAGTTACTAGAATACAGACCTTTGACAAAGTTGAAGATGGGTGATTATTAGAGATATTTGGTATGAAGATGACTGCTGAAAATCAAATAGTCTGAATCTTAACCATAACTTATTTTAGCTGTAATCAAAATCTCCTCTCTGAAACAATGCCACTTTTAATTTGAACATATCTGTTCCTATATTCATTGAAGCAAAATAAACATGATAATTCTTACTCCAAGTTTTCACTATGGTTGATCGATTGGAGCACCTAACCGTGGATTCTTGGATTTCACATACCATTACTACTACTACATTCTTTTAAAGCTTCCAGCAGCTCATCCCACATAGGTTTAACATTAGCCACCAATTGGTTGGAGACAAATGTTGGAAAGGATAGCTGCTGCAGATGGGGATTGAACCTAGCACCCCATGACTAGGAGTTCTATGTGCTACCACTGGGCTATGGTTGCAGCCCCTTTTCACTGAAAATGTTTATCATAGAGACATTTGAACCTTTTCTACAAAGTTTGGAATCGTTCATAGAATTGAATATTGTGTTCATAGAATTGAATATTGTGTTCCAATGACACAGAAATACAATTGCTTAGAGATATTTGTCTGGACAATTCATGTGACAGACTCTCTTCTTAGTCACAGCTAGTAAGTCTGTAATAGATCTTCACAAATGGAAATGACAAATGAACTTAAATAACATTCAAAAACAATCTCCAGGCAATACAAGACCAGTGAATGGGAATAATGATTAAGCCATCAAGATGACAATTTCTTATATATTGGAAAAGAATTAAGTGTAAGCTAACCTTCTAGAGCAAATACAGTTGTACAGCGTATATTATGTTCATGTATTTGATTCAGGTCTGGGGTCAAGTGCGAACTCTGATGGAGAAAAATGCTAGTCTAGAATCAACCAAGAGGTCTCTAGAGGACGAAATTGAAAGGGTAAGATTCTTGTTGAATCAAAATATTTGTCTATAAAGCAGTGTGGCCACTAACATTATACAGTCTCAAAATGAGAATAGGATTGAAAAATCAATTAACTCTAACCATCATGAGGAAATGATATTTGAAGCAATAATCTTGTGTTCAAGTTCCAATACAGGTTTCTTTGATTCAACATTTGCAGTATTAAGCAGTAATGTTCATATTCTATTTTGACTTATGTTCCTTGAATTTTCAGTTATGGCCCTTTGATGAAAATTTCTGTCTGCACATTAAAGAACAAATTGCTTGATTGCTTGATTTTAACGTCACATTAAGAGTCAGAGATGTGCATATCCTATTTTGTTTGATGTCCATTGATTTTTCAAAGTGTTATGACAGTTTTATACATTTTTACCCATCATTTTCTCATCCATTACTGTATGTTTCTGTTTCAAGCAGCACATTTTAGATCTTATTTTGGTTTCTCTTCTTTGAGATTTAACAGGCTTAAGGAAAATAGATGGTATCTTTTTCCACTCATTTTGCATTAATTGATGGTTCAAATTTATCAAACCTATCAATAGAACTTTGATGAAATTTCTTGTCTACTCTGTTTCCAAACCTACTTTTAACCCTTTCCTGTACAAACTCTTTATTTTATGTCAATGTAATTTTATACAAGCAATTTCTCCTTTCCCCACAATATTTTCTACCCACATAGGATGGTTTCATTTCAAATTGCATCCAATTTTCATTGATGTCTGCAACCTCTTTCAATTTGGACCGGTCTAAAATTTCAAAAAGCAGAAAAGGGCTAATTTTCAATTAGCTAAGCCTGTTTGTTGAAATAACATATTTCCAATGACAAAACTATTGTTATTGTGACAAGGAGTAATTTGGGGGTATCTATCATATTTAGTTATAAGCTCTTGTTTAAATGGAAATCTTCTGTTTTGCTCGTGCTATGTCCTTTATTAATTTGCTACTACTTTCATGAAGCAATCAGCATCATAATTCCCTTTCCAATAACAAAAAAAATCTTTATATTTGAACGTTTTCTCTAATAAAATTATCAAAAATTAATCCTGTGTTAGAGGATTTGTCTCAATGATATAATTCTAATGAGTTTGAGCAATATAGGATTAAGTACGAATCCTGCAGTGATTTATGCATGCAGTTGAACTGATATCCCATATATGTCACAAAAAGTGTATTAAGCCACCACTCTCTAAAACGACCACATTTTGGACGTCCACTGAGTGGTCTCTTAATACAATTTTGTTTATCCAAACCACCAATCGGGATTATTTGAGTGAGCAAGTGGACTGGTCATATGGTCAGCCTCAGAGCACGGATCCTGGGATTACTGATAAGCCATGGTCTTTACGAAGCAGCGTTTTCAGCTATTTCCTAGACTTTATAGTGCAAATTTGGATTAATTTACTTTTATTTATATGTTTTATGGACCAAAATACTTCGAAGAATTAACGGTATTCTGGAATTTAGCACTATATTGTGGAATCAAATAATTAGGTGTAGAGCTTTGATATTTTGTACGTATCATAAAGCCTTGAGTCATCTTACTCAGAGGAGGAATATAGGACCATCATGGTCCTTTTAGACTAGTCCAAACTAAAAGAGGTTGCAGACAGTAATGAAAATTGGATGAAATTTGAAATGAAACCACCCTTTGTAGTAGAAAATACTGTAGAAAAAGGAGAATTGTTTGTAACAGCAATTTCTCCTTTTTTCACATTGTTTTCTAAAGTGTGAAATCAGAGCAGCATAAAATACTTGGTTTTAGAAGAACTGGTTAATTGATTTACACATTTACAGAAAAACAGTAATGTAAGACAGGTTGAGAGTACCTACGTCCAGTCAAAAGCTAGTCATGAAACAACAATGAAGGCTTTACAGAGTCGAGCAGATGCTGCTGAGAGAAGGGTAAATATTATGTTTGTGTAGTCCTTATGACTTTACCATTCACCATTGTAACTATGTACTCTTAACCAACTTAACCAAGAATTATTTTTATATTCCTGTACTTCTTCCTCCAATTATCATCTAATTATTCACTTTCATTAGGATAACTTAAAAGAAATAGGGTTTTCTAATCTTCCTTTGCAAAAAGCTTTGGATTTTCTTAAAATTTCAAAGTTTTAACTTAAATGAATTTTTTCAAAGTTCTACAATGAGTCTAGCAATTTTACTTTGCTAGTACCCTAAACAGGCTGAAACTTTATAATGACAGAATTTATCATCACTTTATCTTATGATTACTTAAGTATTTTAGAGTTCAGATACAAACACATGTATACTGAAGACCATTTATATTGTTTGTATCTTTTTTGTGCAACTAAAGTAGCTTTATCTTCACAAGATTGTTGTATTCGAAGCATAAATGATGTATGGGGAAAGAAGAATTTCAAATTTAATTGTGAATAGTAACAGTGCGAATATTTTTCATTTAATTATGAATAGCAATAATCTAAACATAGACATAATGCTTTCACTGTGCTAAATTGTAATTCATCTTAACTCCAATGATATTTGTCTTGTACCAAAGAATCAAGCTGGTAGAAATTGAAACAAAATATTTTGTTGTCTTTGAAGTAACCTGGTAAATATCATTCAACTCCACAAAATTTAATTGGCTATATTCAAGTCTGATAAATATACCACAAGTACTGGTATTTAAAGTATACTGGTACCAGATCAAATTTTAGTCAGAGAAAGGAAATTTTGGTGTAATTCCATGATACGTTACTAGACAACAAAAAATTAAACTGGTTCAAATTTCAAATCAATGTAATTTTGGATTGCACTGTCTTTCCTGGTAGAAAGCTATATTCAAAAGGAAGAAAATGCTTTTTACAAGTAATGTCTCCAGAGACTTTACACTTTGTTATTTTGAAATCTTTAGGATTGCTAAAAGCTAGATTGTTTGGGAATGGATTTATTTAGAAATGAAAATTCAAAAATTTGTCTTGTATTAGTAATTGATCCAATTATTTGATATTTACACACAAATTGTAATTCAGGTTTCATAAAGTTTGAAGTTCTATCAATTCATATCCAATTTTATAAAGGCATCTCAAGTCAAACCTATCTTAGAAAAAGTAAGTAGAGTGGAATCCATATCTCATTAATCACACCCTATCTAGATATCAGGCTTCTACTCTATATTTCCTATGTTACAGTCTGTCTTTCTTTTTTTAAAGAGCAATTAGTTTTTAGGAAAAATAGATTGGTTTTGTTTTTTGGCTGAGCAGTTTTCAAAGTAAACCCAAGGTATTACCCTAGCCTTGGAAATGTAATAAGGGTTGTGCCCAAAATGACAATTTATGGTATTTGTGTTTTTACTGAATATACTTGCATGAAATTTTGAATATCTTATCACTATGGAAATGACAATTCATACTCTTAAGGAAGATAACTCTAAAAACTATTCTTGTGTAAGTTATGCACCTTTGTGGACTGGCAGAATCCAGCAGTGGAATGTCAGGCACACATAAGTACTGCTCTTTATATCAATAAGGACTATAGTTACTAGATGATCAAAAGAATTTAACCCATTCCTACTCTTTAAAGGCCCCCAAGAAAAAAACTTTGGATAACATTGTGGAAAATGAAGAAATTGCTTGATACAAGCAATTTGTTTATTTTCCACACTGTCTCCTATCCAGAAAGTTCAAAAATCCAAAATTTCATAAACTTTAAACGGTCATCTGCAACTTCTTTCAATTTAAGCCAGTCTAAGATTTCACTGTTTGGTAATGGGTTAAAATAAACTAGGAACTTCTCTTAGGATTTATTAAAGACAGGCATTGTAACATACAGCTGGCACATTTAAACTGTATCCTTAAAGTATATCCTAATTGTATAGCTCTTATTTACATAACTCTTGGTTTATCATCTGTAATATATCTTTTCTCTTTGGCAAGGCAAATCTAAGCCTAAGCTACTTACTGATATAAACAATAATGAAATTTGAAAGCCCCAGTAACACTTGGACTATTTCAAACATGTCACATTACAGATGAACCATAAATTTTCATTTTTCATTCATAGTGATTATGTAATGCTTTGATGTGTTTAAATTCAGAAATAATACCTTATAATACATTTTGATGCAGTTTATAAAACATGAAAATATGAAAGTCTTGCAGCCTTGTATTTTTTAGATAATTCTGTTCATGTAACTTTAAAACAGATAAACTTATATGTCTTTTACTATCTCACAATTCCTAATTGGAATTTGAACACAATTTATACAAAATAAGTTAATTTTTCCAAATTTCAAAAGCGAATTTTAAAAAGGTATCTAAAGAATTTTTTTGTTAGTTTAGTTTATACAAATTTATTTTAGTTCAATTGCGACGAAAGCTTCAAGCTTATAGAGTCGCTCTCGAACACTCACGATCCAAATGTTTTCTTGTCTCTGGAATAGAGGCAGTGGTCAAACGGCACTGCCTCCCAGTTTTACAGCTGGGTAGACTGGGGCTGGCTATTAAGTGTTTTGCCCAAAAACACACCCCGGTGATGGTGGGGTTCAAACCTGAGACCTTCAGATCAGGAGTCAAGCACCTATACCGCTCGGCTATCGAAACAGTTTTGTTAGTACATGCATATTTAATCAATATTTCACATGAAACTTTTACATTTTGGAATTTTTAGTAACACTATAGTTATAAGATATAATTATAAGTAGGTAAGAATTAGTACAGAAGATAACCCAAGAATTTCATTCATAATTACTTTACTTTTCTCACATTGTGCATATTTAGGAAGTTTCAATGGACAGAATGAAAATAATTTTCAAGCCATACTCTTTAACTCATTACCAGTAAGACTGGTCCAAATTGAAAGAAGTTGCACCCAACAACTTGAAATTTATGGAATTTAGATTTTTTCGAGTTTCTGGGTTGATTCATTGTGTAGAATTAAGAAATCGCTTGTTACAAGAAAAATTTTCATTTTACACAAATTGTTTTCCCCGAGTATTTTTCTTGAGGGGGCATTGAAAAGCTTCATTGAGTGGGAATGGGTTAACCCATTACAACACAAGAAAATTTTTAACAGGTTCAAAATAAAAGAAGTTGCAGATGACATTTTCAAATTGATGAAATTTTAAAATTCTTTGTCTTTGGGGCAGAAATCATTGTTGATAATGAAGAAATTGCTTGTAACAAGCAATTTCTTCATTTTCCACAATGTTTTACAAAGCCTTCCTACTTAGGGGCGTTTAAAAGCGTCATTGTGTGGGAATGGGTTAAGGATTACAGCTAATAAAATATACTGCTCCCTCAGTATATATATACCATTGATAATTTACTGGTTGATTAGAATTCTAATAATTTACATCTTTGAATACACCTGTAAGTATCTGTGTCAGGCAATGTATTTACCACAGTAGGGGACGTATTCTTATCCTTCAACTTTTATTTACAAATTGAATTATGTAGAGGTGACAACAATTATTTTTTCTAATTTGTAGATATCTTTGATGATTGAAAAGAAAGATTGCACTTCTATCTACAATCTCTCTTAAATTTCAGACTCTTAGTTAAACCTCATGATGTCTCATCCTTGCTTGTCTTAGTTATTATAAATTTGTAGTTATTAAAACCAAATTAAGCTCTGCTTGTTGTCTCCGGTCAGCAGGGTAATTGTCATGGTGTTGTGTCTATATGTTTATTTGTCCAGTAATATTCATGCCTCAGGATCATTAAAATAATTTTTTGTTGTTTTACCATGATCCATCTGTCCATCTGTCAAAAACTTAACCAAAGATAAATACTGTGTTATTCAAAGACTATTTAAGAACAGTGTTTATATTTGATAAGGAGGCAACTTTTGTACACACATGCACTTGCTTATGATAAGCTAAGAAGATATGACACAGTCAAGGTCAATCATCAAGGTCATGTTTAAAAAAATTAGCATTTACAGAGTGTTTTACAAGCACATTTTTGTTCTTATGAATTACATGTATGATGATAATTGGATTGAAAGCCCTAACTTTGTTCATTATCTATAAGCAATATTATTGAAACCATTTAGATAAACAATGTTTGATATAGATATGAATGAAATGAGAGGAAATGTATGAACATGTTTGGATCTAATATAATTCTATCTACTTCAATTTTTAACTGAAACACAATCTTGTAAACATGACTGTACTTAGATTAAAGAGGGAACTAGTAATGTGACCATCCACAAAAAGAAAACAATAACTCTTATAATGAGTGTGTTTATTTAGCAGTGTTAAGCTATCATATTTATGGAATTGGAGGAAGAAGTAATTATTTAGTTGATATTGGTGCACCATGTAAACACCTTGCTTCAAGCACTGCTTCTTTAGCATGTATGTTCACTGCCCCACTGTAATCAAAAGAAAAGGCTTTTATGTTATACTTGCAGATTTACATAATATTATATTATCTTTGATGAGACCTGTATGCAAGTTTTTAGTTATGTTCAAATTCATCTTTCTACCAAATGCACTAGGCTTTTTAATGTATAGCTTGATTATAATTTCACACATATCACATTTGTATTTTACAATTTCAAAAGTCTTTGTCCTTTAAGGAAGAAAACATGATGGATAATGAAGAAATTGCTTGTGCCAAGTAATTTCTTCATTTTCCACAATGTTTTTCAAACTGTTTGCTTGAGAGGCATACAAAAAGTGGTTTTGTTTGGGAGTGGGTTAACTTTCTAAGTATTCTAAGAGTTCTATTATTGCAGTATTACTTCTAGCCACTGTTACCAGAATGTTTTGGTTGGGGAAGGTCATATCTGTATGGCTCTTGTTTTATACATTGATTGACAGCTTCATATTATTGTGACTACCTCTAATCAGAATTTTGTTTATAATGTTATGGACTTTATCATAGATATTCAGAGCACACTCATTCCAAAGTAAAATTGGTCTATCATTGGACTGTCCATGGATGAGAAAGGTAGGAAAGTAGAAACAAGTTTATGGTAACATAATGGGTGATTATTTCTATAGGTTTGGGGGTATTGGGAGGGTTTTCTTTTTACCCTCTTAACAAATTTTAATGACTTAGAGTTCCTGGGAAATAGACTTATATCATTCTTAATCCATTCCAACACAGCAAAATTTTAGACTGGTCCAAATTGAAAGAAGCTGCAGACGACAATTTCAAGTTGATGGAATTTTGATTTTTTTCGTCTTTTTTGATAGAAAACATTGTGGATAATGAAGAAATTGCTTGATACAAGCAATTTCTTCATTTTCCACGATGTTTTCCAAACCTTTTTTCTTGAGGGGCTTAAAAAGGAGGGATTGAGTTGGAATGGGTTAATCTTGAAAAGTAAAAAATCTTCTCATTTCTGTGAAATATCCCTGCTTTATGCCCTTCAAGAAAAAAGGTTTTGGAAAACTTTGTAGAAAATGAAAAAAAATGTCTCTTTCTGTACTTCTACAGACAAATTGAAAGTTGTTGTCAGTAACTTTTTTGAATTTGGACAAGTCTAAAATTTTGTCATCTGATAATTGGAGTTTGAATTAATGTAATAGAAAAATGATTTCCATCAGACACATCTAGAGATATGATTTAGAACTGTTAAAAGATACCTTATGGCCAATCTAGATTAATGGACGGCTGACCACGCCCATGGCACGTGACTGAGGTATCAGATGGTGTTAGTCTACAAAATACATGGTCAGGAATATAAGATAAGATAAAAAGGTAACTACAACTTGAATATGCTGTACTTACGACATTTAGCTCATCCACCAACCAAAATGTTAAAGGGCTGCACTATACATGTGGTTTGACTGGATGATTTAATTTGGCAGTCTGTTTGTAGATTGATCGGATGATCCAGCAGTGAACCCATTCTCACTCAGTGATGCTTCTAAACACCCCCAAGGAAAAAAGTTTTTGAAAACAAAGTGGAAAATGAAGAAATTTCTTGTTACAAGCAATGTCTTCATTTTCCACAATATTTCCTACCCAAAAAGACAAAAAACAAACAAAAAAACTAAATTCTATCAGTTTGAAATTGTCGTCTGCAGCTTCTTTGTATTTGGACCTGTCTTAAATTCAGTTGTGTAAAAATCGATAAACTATACCAGTACTATGTATTTGATAGAAATGTCATATTTCATAAATCTCCCAACCAGTTTCTGGATAAAGTTAGGACACAATGTAGACTATCTAATCACATTATTATGTCTTCTTTTATTTGGTATAGATGTACATAAATTATTTCAGATTTGGGTTTTGTTTCTGTTGTACTTGTCAAAGTTAAACACAGATGACAAAGTTATGTGAGTTTGGTCCAATAGTTTGACAATTCAAAAAGGGTTTGAATTGAAAAAATATGGGCTAGCATTGTGATGGCAAGAAAAATTACTATGAACAAGAAAATCCTCCGTTCCCACAATATTTTCAAATTTATTTTCCTTGAATTTGTCAAAATTTAGGATAGGTAATAGTAAGCTGCTTCTTGGACAAATATCATGTTATATTATAAAAACAAAACAAGTGACTAGAATTTTTACCAGACATCAAAATTTAAGACTGGCCCAAGTCAAAGAAGTTGTAGAGGCTAATTGGAAATTAGAAATCGTAAAACATTTTGGGATTGTTTACGTTTCCCAAAGTTTTTTTCTTAAAATTCGTAAAAAAGCTGGATTGTTTTAGGATGGGTTAATAATTATAGCTGTAGCTTTTTATGGGTACTTTTAAGTTGTAGTCTTCATGAATGTTTTTAACTTTCCTACGGATATCTTGGAATACTAAATCAATGTCATGAAACAAATATTTAAATATTTGGTCAAGTAGACTTTGTAAGCAGTATGGAAGAATTCATGGTGAAGGCATCATCTACTGGCATAATTAAAAGTTTAAGTAATAAAGCTGAATTTCATATAGGGTACTGAAAAATTCAGTATATTCAAATGTTTAGTAATACAGCTGAATTTCATAGGGTACTGAAAAAATTAGCATACACAACTTGATCATTATCTTGATAAGTTTTCTTGATTTTAAGAAGTTGCTGAGGTAATTATGGTATAATTATGGTATTATTTTAAATGGTATTTCAGTCTTTCACTATCACTCTATCACATTTACTCTTTCCCACACAGTGACGCTTTAAAACGCCTCTCAAGAAAAACAATTGGGGAAACATTGTGGAAATTGAAGAAATTACTTGTAACTAACAATTTCTTCATTTTCCACAATGTTTTAAACTAAGAAAGTTGAAAAAATCTAATATTTCATAATTTTTAAATTGTCTTCTGCAACTTCTATCAATTTGTACCAGTCTAAAATTTTGCCATGTGGTAATGGATTAAATACCATTCATTCAGCATTCATGATTGTTCTAGATTAGAGTAGTATTCATTCTTCATGATTAAGAATTTAATCCAATCAGAAATGTTTAATTTTCAGAAAAGCATAAAGCCTTCCATCAATTCATTCATAATAATGTTATTACTTTGATTTATTTGTATTTTTTTCAGAATTATAATTCAAACAAAACAAAGTTGAATGAAATAACTTCATAGTAAAATCATTCAATCAATTTTAGATCCAACAGATCATTTGATGAACAAAGTTTTCAAGAAGGAAAAAACAACAACATTCCATTCAAAGGGATTGCTGTAACCCATTCAAACACAATGACACTTTTTATGACTCCCAAGGAAAAAAAAAAAAAAAAAATTTGAAAACATTGTGTTACATGAAGAAATTACTTGTAACAAGCAATTTCTCCATTTTACACAATATTTTCTACTAGAAACCTGAAAAAATTAAAAAATGTCTTACACCTTCAATTGTCATTTGCAACTCCTTTCAGTTAAGACCAGTCTAACATTTTACCGTCTGGTAATGGGTTAAATTGTCATTTGCAACTCCTTTCAATTTGGACCAGTCCAAAATTTTGATGTGTTTTAATGGGTTAAGTGTTCTTTCACAAGATCAATCTGGCAGAATTCAGCAATCAGTCATATCAAGTTCTGATTTACTAAAATACTAATGTTTTGTACTGTAGTAAGGGCTAAGATCATATTGCTCTTTTTTATGGGCAGATCATAATCCTTGCTGATTACAAAAGCTTTACCCAAAGTAGAAATATTGTGTTTAAAGAGCTATATTTAGAACTCTCTCGTGTTATGTTCAAAATGGGCATGGAAAAGTCCAGCTGTGTAAAATGAGGAATCAAATTATGTTTAGACATAAAGGTAAATTTACAAACAATTTTTTACAAGCATTTTGTGTGTCAATATAAGGAAGGGGAAAAAAATAATCTGTTTAACTCGCAAAAAAACACAGAATTCAACAATTTTAGTTCTGTGACAAAATCATATCCCTTTATCATATTTTGTTTTTATTTCAGGCTGATAGTTTACAAAGAGACCTTCAAGAGACCTCAATGAAACTACAGTCTCTACAAGCCCAGGTTCACCAGGCTGAGAACTGTAAAAGTGATTTGATGGAAAAGAAAGACAAGATGACACAGTTAAAAAATCAACTGGACTCTGAAAAATTGCAAAGGTAGATTACATACCCTGCACAAAATAAGAGCAGTGGCCTTTTTTCTGTCACATCAGTTGTGGTGAATTTGGATAAAAAAAGTTAATCCTGGTGGTGTACAAAGCATTTTGAGATTAGGAGGAATTGCTTGTTATAAGCATTTTCTTCTTTTAATGATGAAGCTATTTAGTGTTTCAAACTGTAGGACTCTGGAGTAATTAATTAATGATATCAAAGGTCATTGTATAAATACATTTTAAAAGCTTGAAACTTTCCTGGTGTGATTACAAGTCTAAAGAAGAAAATGAGAATAAACTTTTTTCTTTATTCAGAAATCTCCTTGACCAAACTGTACAAGAACTACAACAACAGGTTAACATGATGAGACAGCGTGAGAGCAAGGCTTTGGAAAATAATCGAGAATTACAACACACAATACTCGACTTAGAAGCCAAACTAGAAGAACAGCAAGATCGGAGCCAAACAGCCTTTGAAATGGTACGCGCTCTATGTAAAAATTGTGCACCGTTTGCTTTTGAGATGGTATGTGTGTAGTTAGATATTCCTTGTTTGACTGATAAAAGAATTTTTACTTAGGTGAGCCATTTAGGAAGATCATCATTTTTTTTTCGAGCATATTCCTTAAGATTTAGAAGAAGAAAAGTTATGGCTTAACAGTTTTTAGCTCACTTGAGCATGAATGCTCATGGTTAGGTATTTTGATCGTCCACTGTCCGACATGCTTCATGTGTCAACAATTTTAAAATGATATCTCCTCCAAAACCGCTGGGCCAATTTCAACCAAATTTGGGGGTATGTTCCTTAGGTAGTGCCCTTTAAAAATTGCTAAAAGAATTGAAATCTTTTTGAAACTCTGGTTGCCATGGCACCAAAACTAAAATTTTAATAATTTTTTTAAGAATATCTCCTCCTGACCCTGGACAAGTTCTAAATTGGTTGCTTTCGATGAAAAACTAGGTCATGTATAAGAACAACCTTTGGAGTCAACATTTAATGCCCAGTCAAATTTGGTCAGAATATTTGTCTTTATGAAATCTAAGACAAGTGTGAAATTGTGTCAGATTGTGTAAAAAGGTGGGTCACCAGATCAAATGATAGAAAAACCTTATCGAATCTTAATAGGCCATATTTGATGCTCTGTCAGCCTGAAAATTAGAACAGGTCTGAATGCTCGTCATGACAGCTAACTCAGGTCAGTGATTTAGGGCTTTGATGTCCCCCTTGATATAACTTTTCAACTGGCAGGCACTGTTAGTTTTTTCTGCATTACTTAGTTAATACTGAGAAGAATGCTTCTTTTGACTTTCATCAAACTTATAAAATAGATCCAGTCTTTTAACATAGCTTTTCATTTATATGAAGGCTTCAATCATACTTCAATCAATTATGTATTTGTCATCTTTTTTGACATGAAAATAGTATCTTATAATTACTAATTAGAGTGCAGTTCTTGTGTCATATGGTAGTATAGTTATTTGCTCTGTGATTATATCCCCCTCCCAAACTAGGAGGGGGGATAATATAGGAGTTGGCTTGTTGGTCAGATGGTTAGTTGGTCCATCTATCAATTAGGCTATGTCTATTTTTTGTCTGCCAATTTTCTGCTAAACTACTCTATGGATTTGATTCAAATTTCAACCACATTCTCAGTATCAGAGTATGAATATTGTATTTGGGTTATATTCCATTTATTTTTCTTGGGGTTATTGCACTTTGTTTATGAACCTTGACCACTCATTTGCTCTAATCATCTGATTAAGGGATTTTATTCAATTTGACTTGTGCACTCAGAATCAAGCAAAGATATTCAAATCTTATTTTGGTTTAGATCCATAGACTTTTCTAGTTATGCCCAATTTTTAAAAAAATCTGAAAAAAAAAAATATTCTTGTGATGTGGAGTTGTTTTGGCAGGGGTATTACTCACTTCCAGTTTAACCCTTTCCTGTTCAAATACGGGATTTTACGTTCCTGTGATTTTATACTCAAGAAAACATTGTGGAAAAAGAAGAAATTGCTTGTAACAAGCAATTTCTCCTGTTTCCACAATATTTTCTACCACATTGGATGGTTTCTTTTCAATTGGCATCCAGTTTTCATTGATGTCTGCAACCTCTTTCAATTTGGACTAGTCTAAAATTTCCAAAAACGGGAAAGGGTTAATACACTGTATACCATGATGCAGTGGAATAAAATATTTTTCTCTTAATATTAATTTGGAATATTCTTGTTTTTTATACATGCAGTTTAAATGGCATTTACTTGTAGCTTAAGCATAAACTTTACCAAATCTTTAACTCATTATCACACAATCTTGCACCCTGAAGTAATGAAGAAAGCTTTGGAAAATATTTTTTGAAAAGGAGAAGTTTTTTTGATTTGAAATATCTCATTTTCTACTCTACTGTGATACGTTTTTGTTGTGCCCGCTTGCTGTGAGCGAGACATAGTTGTCACTATGATAAGTTGGTGTATGTGTGTTAGTGCGTTAGTCTTTTAGACCGTCTGTCAATCCCAATTTGTCCGAACAATTGCACCTACATTTCTGGATGGATTTAATATAAAATGACACAATTATTCTCCATCATAAGTAGATATGCCATTTGAAAGAATTTTTGGGACAGTTCTAATATCAAGATCACAGCTCAAGGACAAACACTAAAACTGTGATTGTCAAGAGCATTTCTCCTACAATTATGGATAGATTTCAAAATAAATTTGCACAATTATTTTCCATCATGTTTGCCATTTGAAAGAATTTTTTGAATAGCTTCAAGTTCAAGGTCAAAGCTCAAGGTCAAACACTATAATTGTGCTTGTCCAGAGCATGATGCCTGCAAAACTTTGCAGGCTTGACAGCAGTTGTCATGTGACAACCATCTAGTTCATCTTACACATACTTTTAACTGTTGTCTACAACTTCTTTCAATTTTGACTAATTCTGAATTTTGTTGACTTGTATTTAGGTGATTGTTGCCTCTCACTGCAATATTTTTATCAAGCTGATGTCACGTTAACTGTCAGTATTGCAAGGATTTAGTTTTAGAAAAATAACTGTCTTAACCCTTGTCATGCTAAACCCAGAATATTCCTGTATCAGGAGAGGGCAAAGATAAAGATCAGCCTGTATATACATGTAGTCTTGGTCTAAAGCCCTAGAATTATGTATGAAATTTCAAAAATGAATATTTACCCACAACTAGAGATGTTAGCCCTTTCTTTTTCATGTCAATTTCCATAGGAATTTTATTTAGTATGACAAGGGATAAATGATTCCAAGGTTCATATTGATTTAAGCAAGATTGAGACTTACTGTTTACACATGGATTTTTTGTGAATGTTTATTGCACCTTATTTCAGATTTTCACTAGAAATCAGGTAAATTACCAAGCCCAATGTGTTACCTACATATTCCATGGTTATAAAGTGTAATATATTACCTTATTTAATAAATCACAAAATATTTGTAAATACTGAGAGAATTCTGCAGAAGGAAAACATTATTAAATGGTACTGGTCTATCATTTTGATTGATAACTTAAAATATTTCAAAATATATACCTCTATCTTAGACTTCTGAAATATAAACTTAAGATAGATTTTGGCTTCAAAGCAAAGTCACCATTTTAGTTTGGCTATTTTGAGAAGAAGGTATATTGCTACAGCCATGTCATAGTTTAACTGTGTATAATCTTTGAAATTTGAAATACTTTATGTTGTTATTGATACTTTACCAAATCATGGAACATATTTTCATAGTGACCTATTGTGACCGTGTTTTGTCCGTCGTCATGCCTGGTGCGTCGTGTGTTAACTTTTTACATTTTTGACTTCTTAAGAACTCTTGGATGGATTTCATATAAACTTGGCAGGAAGTATCCCCATGGGAAGGCACTTCAGATTTGGACATGTCATGGAGTTATCTCCCCTTGCAGCCACATATGGGACAAAAAGGGGCAAAGAAGGGTACATCTTTAAAAATCTTCATGTCAAGAACCGGCTGTCAGATCAGATTCACAACTTTGAAAATCTTTTTCTACGAAACCAAAAGACCTACAGCTCTGATTTTTGGTATGCAGTATCATCTAGAGGACCTCAATCAATATTGTATAAATTATAAGCCTAAAATATCACCTCTATCAAGATTGTATAAAGTAAGGCCCCAGATACAGAATTAGGCCATTCCCAGACATCACAAATTTTAAATAGGCTTATATTGTGTACATTTTAAAAATCTTCTCCCAAATGAGAGGGCATAGAGCTTTGATATGTAGCATTATCTGGTGGACCTCTATCAAGATTGTATACAGTATGGCCCTTGATACAGAATTAGCCCATTCCCGGACATCACAAGCTTAATATAGGCTTATATTGTGAAAACTTTAAAAATCTTCTTCTCCAAAACAGAAAGGCCCTGAGCTTTGATATTCTTATGTAGCATCATCTGGTAGACCTCTATCAAGATTGTATTAATTTGGGTCATAATTAGCAAGTTTAACATATACTTATAAAATGAAAATTTTAAAAATCTTCTCCCAAATGGGAGGGCCTAGAGCTTTGATATTTGTTATACAGCATCAGCTCATGACCACTGTCAAGATTGTATAAATTATGGCCCTAGGGTCAGACTTAGCCCATTCATGTACATCACAAGTTTAATAAAGGTTTATATTGTTAAAAGTTTAAAAACTGTCTTCTCCCAAACAGGAGGTCCTAGAGCTTTCATATTTTGAATTTAGCATCATCAGTCTATTGGACCTCTTTCAAGATTGTATGAATAATGGTCCCTTGGTCATCCAATTCAAGGATGTTCCAAGTTTAACATAGGTCTTATACAGTGAAAATTCTAAAATTCTGCTTCTCCAAAACAGGATGGCCTAGAGCTTTGATATTTGTTATACAGCATCATCTGGTGGATCTCTATCAAGATTTTATAAATTATGGCCCTATGGTGTAATTAGCCAGTTCCCGGACATCTCAAGTCTAACATAGGCTTGTATAGTGAAATCTTTAAAAATCTTCTTCTCCAAATCAGAAAGCCCTAGAGCTTTGATATTTATTACTTGGCATCATCTGGTTGACTTTCATTGTTGGGTTTTTTTAGCTCACCTGAGCACAACGTGCTCAAGGTGAGCTTTTGGTATCACCTTTTGTCTGTCGTGCGTCGGAAGTCGTCAACAATTCTTTAAACATCTTCTCCTCAGTAACCACTGGGCGGAATTCAACCAAACTTGGTAGGAATGTTCCTTGGGTGACCCTTCTCAAAAGCTGTTCGCGGATTTTTGATTGACCCCCAAATATGGGCGTGGCAGGGCGTGGCAGTTTTTAACTTAGAAATCTTTAAACATCTTCTCCTCAGTAACCATTGGGCCAATTTCAACCAAATTTGGTATGAATGTTCCTTGGATCACCCTTTTCAAAAGTTGTTCGTGGAATTTTGATTTATGCCCAAATATGGGCGTGGCAGTTTTTGACTTAGGAATCTTTAAACATCTTCTCCTCAGTAACCATTGGGCCAATTTCAACCAAATTTGGCATGAATGTTCCTTGGGTGACCCTTTTCAAAAGTTGTTCGTGGAATTTTGATTTACGCCCAAATATGGGCGTGGCAGGGCGTGGCAGTTTTTGACTTAGAAATCTTTAAACATCTTCTCCTCAGTAACCATTGGGCCAATTTCAACCAAACTTGGCATGAATGTTCCTTGGGTGACCCTTTTCAAAAGTTGTTCGTGGAATTTTGATTTATGCCCAAATATGGGTGTGGCAGGGCATGGCAGTTTTTGACTTAGAAATCTTTAAACATCTTCTCCTCAGTAACCATTGGGCCAATTTCATCCAAACTTGGCATGAATGTTCCTTGGGTGACCCTTTTTAAAAGTTGTTTGCAGAATTTTGATTTATGCCCAAATATGGGCGTGGCCGGGCGTGGCAGTTTTTGACTTTGAAATCTTTAAACATCTTCACCTCAGGAACCATTGGGCCAATTTCAACCAAACTTGCTATGAATGTTCCTTGGGTGACCCTTTTCAAAAGTTGTTTGCAGAAATTGGTTTCATGCCCAAATATGGGCGTGGCAGTTTTTGACTTTGAAATCTTTAAACATCTTCTCCTCAGTAACTATTGAGCCAATTTCAACCAAATTTGTAATGAATAATCCTTGAGTGACCCTTTTCAAAAGTTGTTCGCAGAATTTTGATTTATGCCCAAATATGGGCGTGGCAGTTTTTGACTTTGAAATCTTTAAACATCTTCTCCTCAGTAACAGTTGGGTCAATTTTTACCAAACTTTGCATGAATGTTCCTTTGATGACCCTTTTCAAAAGTTGTTCCTGGAATTTTGATTAATGCCCAAATATGGGCGTGGCAGGGTCAGGCACTTTTTTGACTTTGAAATCTTTAAACATCTTCTCCGCAGTAAGCATTGGATCAATTTCAACCAAACTTGGCATGAATGTTCTTTGGGTGACCCTTTTCAAAAGTTGTTTGCAGAAATTGGTTTCATGCCCAAATATGGGCGTGGCAGTTTTTGACTTTGAAATCTTTAAACATCTTCTCCTCAGTAACTATTGGGCCAATTTCAACCAAATTTGGTATGAATAATCCTTGAGTGACCCTTTTCAAAAGTTGTTCTAGAATTTTGATTGATGACCAAATAAGGGCTTGGAAGGGTAGGGCAGTTTTTGACTTTGAAATCTTTAAACATCTTCTCCTCAGTAACCATTTGGCCAATTTCAATTTTGAATCATCTTACATTAGTCAGGTGAGCGATTTTAGGGCCATTCTGGCCCTCTTGTTTTTCTCTTTGGACTCCGGTGACCGATAAGGCCCTATGGTCCTCTTGTTTCACTATTACCTAAAGACCAAGCTTCATGCATCCTAGTGTCTGCTTATGTTTAAAAGTCTTATTGTCAGAATAAGACAACACAATATTACTTTTCCTTACTTTAAAAAAAATTAAAAAAGAATCTCTCAGTATATCTTCACTGTCTTGAAAAATTATTTTCCCACTCCCTTATTAATACAGTAACCACAATCAATGGCATGTCAGTGTATTTAATTTTCAATTAAGAATAGATTGCAAGTACAACATTCAATTCAAATTCAGTTTTTGTCATCAAGACAATAGCATGTAAGCTTGTTACCTTGCTTTTAAAACGAACATTGAATATCTGTTTAGTATAAATGTTATATATTCTATTGATTGTGCACTAATTAGGACAGATGAAGGAAAGAGAAACAGCAAGGATTTAACCCTTGTCATGCTTAGTTAAGCCTTCTTCAGTATGGCATTTAAATCTAAGCTATTGGTCAATATTGTATTTGAAAATCAGGCAGTGTAAGCTAAAGTCAGACTGTCGAAAAAACAAGAATATTACATATGCAGACATGACAAGGGTTACTATTCCAGAAACAAGAGAATCCAACTTTTTTTTAAACTTATGCTACAGATCTTAACCTGTTCAATATACTCTATATGGCTATAACTCTCATTGTATACATTTTGTAACAGTGATTTTTCTTGAATATACTTCGAATTATTTTACTTACAGATAAGAAATACTGATTTTCAAATTATATTAAATATGAGAAAGACTGTATCAGATACAAATCTATATTATATTTTTATTTTATATCTTGGTATTAATTCAGATAGAATTCTGGAATAAATATTCAGAAATGGAACAGGGTTTGGTATGTAACATGAGTTTTCAAGTTTGAGTGAGTTAACATTTTGAATTAACATTTTACCATTACCTCATCAGGACACTGGATCAAAATCCTGGGACAAACAAAAAACTAGTACAGAACAGGTAGGGAAAGTTGGTGTAGTGTTGCTATGGATACCAGTATATTCTTCTGTTGCTATGGAATTATGCTTTAGTGTCAAGCTCTCATAGTGATGTATCATTTTGGTTGTCATTACACTTTGTATAATAATGTTAAATTTTCATTACTTATATGCTTATTTTGTTGGAAAAAGAGAAACCATGGAGAAGGAATCTAATCAATTTTAGTTATTAACTGCCTTCAAATCACTTTGTTTATCATTTTTTTCAGTTGGTTTAAGGACAGTGTTCAGCTAAAAAATGTAAAAATGTTTGTGTCCATTTTGTTAAATTTAAAAGGCAAATTCAGGATATATATTTTAGCTTGAAAATTCCTTTTACGGCACTTAAGAAGATGCAGAACATCAAATATATTGATCATTCTGTTAGTCCTTTACCAAATTTATTTATTGCTTTCATTGATCAACTTTTTTCCAAACATGAAGAAAGAAATATTACTTTAAAACAGTTCTTTGATTAGTATTGTTGCATTTCATCAGATTTAGTTTTGTCATTCCGTAATTTAGACATATACCTTTATGGTGGTATATTTCTTTCACAAGATACAAGACTGTAATTAAGATAATTACAGAAGACTATCACTTGAAAATGAATTATCTTGGATTTTTCAAGATTTCTAACTACTATCACATTGTCTTTTTTGTTAGTGCCCACAACTATCATAGTCAGTTATTGGTACTAACTAGTTTTAAAGAAATCTGCTTGTTATTTAGAAACCACTGCAAAGTTCTTCATGTACACTTTTCCTATCAAGACAAAAATTCTGGGAAATGTAAGTTTATCATGTTAGATTATCATGATAGCTACCTCTATTTCTCAAGACAAAATATGCCACCATGCAACATAGATTATTCCACTATATCTTTCAGTAGCAAGAGGTTGTTGTAAACTTACCAGAGCTTGACATGCTCAGGTTGAGCTTTTGTGATCCTTGAATGTCGCTTGTCAATTGTCTGTAGTCCATCATCAATAATTCAGTGTTAACACTCTGAAGGTTACAATGTCAGCTCAGTCCTTGTACTTACTGAATTTTTTGTATTGCCATGAAGATGATCCCTCTTCAATATAATGAGATTCAGTAATATATCAAGAGAGAAGGAGCCTTATTGACAATTTAGCCCAACCTTCCTCAATATTTTCATGAAGAAGATGCCTTTTGAATATGTTGACATTCAATCTAATATAAAGCAAAATGAGGTTTCAGTGTTGCAATATCAGTTACAATTTCAATTCACTTACTGAATGTCATGGTGTTGTGTCCAACTTGCATCTATCAGTTCATAATCTTTTTCTTGAAAAATCTTCCCCTCGTAAAGAACTGGCTGGATTTCAATCAAATTTCATAGAAATGATCATTGTGTGACCCTTTGTCAGATCGCTTGAAAGGATTTTGAACAGATGAGATGCTTATTTCCATATTTGGTATATTGTGAAATCTTTGAAAATTTTCTTCCTGAAGATGTTTTAAATAGGTTTCAACCAAATTTCATAGAAATGATCCTTAGATGATCCTTTATAAAAATCTTTGATAAAACATTGATTTGTTGAAAAATATTTTTATAGGATATATCTCAAGGGATGAAAGTGCAGTCGAATAAGTAAGAAATTCTCCCTTCAAACTTAACCCATTATCAGACAGCAAAATTTTAGACTGGTCCAAATTGAAAAAAGTTACAGAGAACAATTTAAAGGTTATGAAATTATAGATTTTTTCACATTTCAGAGCAGAAAACATAGTGTAAAATGAAGAAATTGCTTGTAACAAGCAATTTCTTCATTTTAAACAATGTTTTCCCAATTATTTTTCCCTAGGGGTGTACAAAAGCGTCACTGTGTGGGAATGGTTTTAAAGAATTGTAAAGCATCAATTATCTCCATTTTTTGTCTATTTCTTGTAAAACATACACCCAAGATGTTGTTAAAGCACTGAACCTCTACAGAGCTGTTATTTTTATTTTTAGTGCACTTGCGTCAGAAATGGTAAATAACTTAATTGTTTATTACAAAGTTAAGTTTATTTTGAAATTTTTCTCTGGATTTGTTTCAAAGACTTCAGTAACTAAATATATTTGCTGGATATGGCAAAGATGATAATCAGTTTATATTGATTTACTGAAAAAATTATTTCATAAATCTTTACATTCAGGTCTGTAGATTGATACAGGCCCTCAGATGCCTCTAGTTTGCCATTTTATTCATTACAATCATTTTGAAAATATTTATATAGTCATTAGAATGACACCTGTATATAGATTATTTGACTTGTGTTGTGGTGATGAGAATGTTAACACAGGTGAGAAGTTTAGGGCCATCTTAGCCTTCTTGGTTGGTAAGTTTCATGCTCCTGTAATCAGTAGCTCTTTTCTGATATAAATCACAATTAGAAATAGAATTTAGATTAGTGAGCAATATAGGACACTCATGGTTTCTCTTCTTGGTGTACCTTTTCCCATTTGGATATTACTTCCGGTGATTTTAATGTTTGACTGCTTTTAAAGTACTTGTTTCACTGTTAAAGTTTAATGATAAAGATTAATTGCATGCTGCATGTAAAACAAAAGGTAATTTGGTTATGAATGATTGTTGAAAATAATTTCTTCTAACTATTACAGCTGTGATCTTTGAAATTATTTTTAGAGAATCTAATACTGCAGCTGAATGTTGCATGGTTATTGACAAGAATGCTACTGTTAGCCCAGTTTCATATGAGTTTAAAGTTAGATCATTTTTATACGCCCGTCGAAGACGGGACGTATTATGGGATCACCCGTGGTGTCCGGTCGTCCGGTTGTCCGGGCGGTGTCCACTTCTTTGTCCGGAGCATAACTCTGTCACCGTAAGTCCGATTGACTTTAAACTTGGCAGTTATATTCTTCTCATCAATACGGAGTGCAGTGCGCAATAACCATAACTCTACCTGGCCCACGTAGTGCTCAAGTGAGCTATTGTGATCGCCTTTTGTCCGGCGTCCGTCCGGCGTCTGTCGTGCGTCGTCCGTCAACAATTTCTTTAAACGACATCTCCTCCCAAACCACTGGGCCAATTTGAACCAAATTTGGCAGAAATGTTCCTTAGGTGGTCCCCTTCAAAAATAGCTAAAAGAATTGAAATCCGTTAAAAACTCTGGTTGCCATGGCAACAAAAGTGAAATTTTAAAATAATCTTTAAAAATCTTCTTCTCCTGACCCAGAAGGCGTAGAGCCTTGATATTTTGCATGAAGCATCAGTATATTGACCTCGTTCAAAATAGCTAAAAACATGATCCTCGGGTCCCCAGGGGCGGAGCCCCAGGGGGGTTGGGATTATATAGAAATAAAGAACGATTTTTTAAATGACATCTCCTCCCAAACCACTGGACCAATTTGAACCAAATTTGGCAGAAATGTTCCTTAGGTGGTCCCCTTCAAAAATAGCTTAAAGAATTGAAATCCGTTAAAAACTCTGGTTGCCATGGCAAGATAGGTGAAATTTTTTAAATAATCTTTAAAAATCTTCTCCCCCTGACCCAGAAGGCGTAGAGCCTTGATATTTTGCATGAAGCATTAGTATATTGACCTCTTACAAAATAGCTAAAATCATTATCCTCGGGTCTCAAGGGGCTGACCCAGGGGGGGGGGGGTATAGGCATGAAGCATCAGTTCAAAAACTTCCATCTTATTTCTGAAATTATAACCCATGGAAAAAGTTTTTTCCTTTTTTCAAATCAGCACTTAAGCCTTGGAATTTGTAATTTAGACTTGGATCCCCAAGTTCATAGTGTTTATATGTAATTGTGGCCCCTTTGTTTCATAATCCTAACCTTAACATGAAATTAGACTGTTGAAAGAAAAAGAGCCTTTATCTCAGGTGAGCGCCCCAGGGCCAACGGCCCTCTTGTTGTTTTTCATACTTAAAACTTGTCCGGAGTATATCTCGAAAAGTATCATAGCTAGGATCATGAAACTTCATGGATGTATAGATCTTACCAAGGGGGAGTGCAGTGCACAAAAACCATAACTCTACCTGGCCTATTTTTTGAGTTATTGCCCTTTGTTGTTTTTCATACATGAATCTTGTCCAGAGTATATCTCTTAAAGTATAATAGCTAGAACCATGAAATTTCATGGATGGATAGAGCTCACCAAGTGGGAGAGCAGTGTACAAGAACCATAACTCTACCTAGCCTATTTTTTGAGTTATTGCCCTTTGTTGTTTTTCATACTTGAAACTTCTCCAGATTATATCTCTAAAATTATAATAGCTAGAACCATGAAATTTTATGGATGGATAGAGCTCACCAAGTTGGAGTGCAGTGTACAAGAACCATAACTCTTCCTAGCCTATTTTTTGAGTTATTGCCCTTTGTTGTTTTTCATACTTGAATCTTGTCCGGATTATATCTCTAAAAGTATTATAGCTAGGATCATGAAACTTCATGGGTGTATAGATCTCACCAAGGGGGAGTGCAGCGCACAAGAACCATAACTCTACCTGGCCTATTTTTTGATTTATTGCCCTTTGTTGTTTTTCATACATGAATCTTGTCTAGAGTATATCTCTAAAAGTATAATAGCTAGAATCATGAAACTTCATGGATTGATAGAGCTCACCAAGTGGGAGTGCAGTGTACAAGAACCATAACTCTACCTAGCGTATATTTTTAGATATTGCCCTTTGTTGTTTTTCATACTTTGTTTGACAAAAAAAATTCATTCAAAATAACCTCAGTTCTATTCAAACCCCCAGTTAATATTAAGCAGTGTGACGGGCGTAGCTTGTGACAATTTGGTACCTTGTTTACCTTGTTATACAAAGGAATGTACATTCATTTTTAGCTCACCTGAGCACGAAGTGCTTTGGGGTAGCTATTTTGATAGGTCATCGTCCTTGTCGCTCCGTCTGTCCGTCCGTCCATCTGTTCACAATTAAACAAAATCCAACTTCTCCTTCTAGACTAACCATGGAATTTCAACAAAACTTCATGGAAATGATCCTTTCCATCATGTTCTTTCAAAATACTTCAAAGAATTGAAATCCATGAAGAACTCTGGTTGCCATGGCAAAGGAGTGAAAAAACTTAAAAAAATCTTCTCCTGCCAAGCGGTAAGGCCTAAGGCTTTGATATCTGGTACAAATCATCATCTATTGACCCTCTACCAAAATACTTCAAAGATTTACTGTATTCTGAAAATTAGCCCTTTTCTGGGCAATCCCTGATTTTACATAGAATAAAAGAAGGAAAACTTAAAAAATCTTCTTCTCCAAAACCATAAGGCCTAGTGCTTTGATATTTGGTACATATCATCATTGACCCTCTACCAAAATACTTCAAAGAATTATCGTACTCTGAAAATTAGCCCTTTTCTGTGTGATCCCTGATTTTACAAAGGAATAAAGAAGGAAATCTTTGAAAATCTTCTTCTCCCAAATCATAAAGCCTAGAGCTTTGATATTTGGTACATATCATCAGCCATTGGCCCTCTACCAAATTACTTAAAAAAAATAGCCCTTTTCTGTGCAATCCCTAATTCTAGTTAAGAATAAATAATGATATCTTTGAAAACCTTCTTCGCCTAAACCATTAGGCCTAGAGCTTTTATACTTGGTATGTATTGATGTCTATACTTCAAAGCATAACCATATTCAGGAAATTATTGCTATATGGTGGGATCATCTATATACCTAGGTTTAAAAGAGAAATCCTTTAGCATCTTCTCCAAAATAATTAGACAGAGGGCTTTGCTATTTTGTTTATATCATAAAGCCATGAATCATCATACTCAGGGGAGTGATTTAGGACCATCATGGTCCTCTTGTTTATGGTCCTCTTGTTCATTTATACCACAGCTTCTTTACATTTTTGCCCTTAGAACAGATCTTGCACTTTTATAATGGAAAAGGCACAGTCATTGAATAAAGAAAGACTAGGAAAATATCGAAACGAGACCAAGTCAAAAATTGCAATCTATCCAGTTCTTATCCAGCTTTATTGAAAGACATGATGATGGTCATGGTTCTTTCTTCAACACTTTGTAAAAAGCTCTCAACAGTACCCACGTAATGCTTGTCATATGTCCAAGATTGGAATGTATGTTGACCTTTATTAGCAATTTATCTAAAATCTTGAACTAAGCCCTTGTACAAATTTCCTCAATTAATCGCTGTAGAATCAAAGTGCTGAAGGCACTGATAGAATTTGTTGTTCAAAAATCAATATTTCTTTTAGAAATCAATTTCATAAACAACTCTGGCAAGAAAAGTACAAGCAGGAGGTGCAAGCTAAGATCAGACTGCACTTATGTGCAGGCTGATCTTGGCCTTCATCTCCTGCCAAAGCAGGAATATTCCGGATTCAGCATGACAATGGTTAAGATTAAACAGTACTCAGTATCTTCAAAACTATTTAACCCATTCCCACACAATGACTCTTTTGGATGCCTTTCAAGAAAATTGGGAAAAAAATTAAGAAACTGCTGATGACAAGCAATTTCTTCATTTGACACAATGTTTTCTACCTAGAAAGTTGAAAAAAGATTTAAAAATGTTGCCTGCCATTCATTTCAATTTTGACCAGTCTAAAATTTTATTGTCTGGAAATGGATTAAGCAGTAATGCTCATATTTGGTATGTTGTTGCTCTCATCAATACCCTCTTAACCCATTCCCACAGATTGACACTTTTAGATGCACTTCAAGAAAAACAATTGGAAAATATTATGGAAAATGAAGAAATTGCTTGCATCAAGCAATTTCCACATTATCCAGGATGTTCAGGATTTCTACAATTCCACAAAAATTAAAATTGTTATTTACAACTTCTTTGAATTTAGAACAGTCTAAAATTTTCTCGTGTGTCAATGGGTTAATTATACATGAAAGGTCATGGTCATATTTTTATCCAGTTTTGCTTGAAAATTACTTTTCAAAGACACACTTCTGCTTATGACAAGGTGTAGGTCATAATTGTTGTTTTAGGGGCATGCAAATTCATGTTCTAAATTTTATTTCAGCAACAACACATGTCAGAGGTGGGAAAACGATCAATGATGGAACAAATTCTAAAACTACAAAAGGACATCAAAGATCTGCAATATGAACTCCTTACAGTTAACGAACGAAGAGAAATCCTCGACAGAAAGTACGAAGAACGTAAAGTCAGGACAAAAGCCAAACTGTTAAAAGCCAGGTAAATAAAACATACTTTTATCTCCCTTTAAAACATATGCCTTCCTGTAGGTTTGGTTATTATATAATCATTTATATTTTGTTGTCCTTGTGGTAATATTTGTTTTGTAGTAAAGTCAGTATAAATTGTAATAAATTTGATAACTGTATCATTCTTTAATCCCTTCCCAAACAGTGACGCTTTTTGAACATCCCTCAAGAAATACAATTGAGAAAACATTGTGTAAAATGAAGAAATTTCTTGTAACAAGCAATTTCTTCATTTTACACAACGTTTTCTATCCAAAAAGTTGAAAAAAATCTAAAATTTCATAAACTGTAAATTGTTTTCTACAATTCCTTTGAATTTGGACAAGTCTAAAATTTTGTCGTCTTTCATAGGTTAAATTGGTCTTTAATATGTATGTGTTAAATTTTCTCGGGTATAAGAATAGAAGTACATAAGTAAAGGGCAACTTTTTAAAATTAATTGTTTGTAAAATGTTTTCGAAATTCAAGTTAAGGAGGGAATTGTCCAACTTCAAGTTACGAAGTTTAAAGTTTCTTGCTTAAGCTTTTATTATAATTTGATGTATTTCCTTACAAGATTTGTCCTTGAATGCCTAGGGAAAAAAGATAAGAAAACATTCCCCAAAATTGGATTTATCTTTAGAGCTACCAACTGATTTGAACTTTAAATACATGATTTTGATGTTGTTGTTTTTCACTGGGAGCATGGATACTAACATATTAGCCTAATGATTGACCTTTTCCACAAAATTATGATTGCTTAAGGTTCCAAACACCGAGCAATCTGAAAATATGACCTTACACATATGTCTCTCACTATGAGGGTATTGTTAAGAGCCATTACATAATAAACTTATTTAGAATATTCAAAGATTGTTCAATGATAGGTAGAGCCAGTAGCTGTCTGTTGAAAGCATGGTGAAGACTCTGATCAAAACTGTACAGATGCGCAGGCCGATTGTAGTCTTTACTTGGTTCTCATGTGAAATTGTAGGAAATATCACACACAAGCTTATATATACTACCTTTCTATGTAAGCAGCTTCTGGAGAAAGTTACAAGGCTGGGGTCAGGATTTCAAAGCCCTTACAACTTCTTTCTTGGCGAAGCCAATTCCTGAATTGGTTGAAAAAGCAAGACATGCAAGATATTGAGTACCATTAAAAAATGCCTTGTTGGTTAATAGCCACTCCAGAATTAAGGGCAGGCATTTTAAATTGTTTAGTGTAATACGAGTATTTGTCCTTTGTATATTTTTGAAGAATGTCTAGAATTGATTTGAAAAAATACTCAAACTAGTATGCTTTTAGCCCCACTGGCCAAGGGCCACTTGGGCTATTGTCGTGCGTTCTTGAAAAATCTTCTTTGAAACAACTAGATGAATTCTAACCAAAATTTCATATGTATGATCCTTGAGTTACCATTTATAAATCCTTTTTTAGAATATTTGATCGAATAAAAAACATGGCTTATATAAGCAGGGCTAATGTCAATAAATGATAAATAGTGAATACTTTAAAAATCTTCTTCTCAGTAATCATTTGGTGGATTTCATCTATAATTCATTGGAATGATACCTAGGTGATGCTTCAACAGAGTCCTTCAAGAAATTTTGATCTGAAGACAAACATTACTTTATAGGTGGACCAATTTCCATATGTGGGGTTATAGTGAAAACTTTGAAAATCTTCTTCTTAGAAATTGTTGGCTAGGTTTCAACCATATCTCAGGAATCATTCTTTGAGTGGAGCTCATTTCCAAATAAAGCTTTCGTGTTAGTTAAAGATGTAAACAAGAATCCAGTTAAAACAAACATACCAACTCAAACATACCAACTTATGTTATTTATTTTTGCAGTGATTTTGAGCAATATGGGAGGTATAAAGCATGTGTGATATCATGAATATGAAAAACATGTACATCAAATCCAAACTTCTCTTTACCATTTCATTAAAATAATCTCTTAAAATCTAAAAACTGTATGAGAGGAACTTTTAAAAGTTCAGTATCAGACTGACAGCTCTTTTAAGCTTAAATTGCAGCAGCTTTTGTTTTTAGGCAAGTCAGATTTTAGACTGACAGTCCAAGTCTAACTGTGTTTGAAATCTATGGTCTCTTGCTCATGAAAATGATTATATTTGGAATGAGTGTTTGAAAAGAATGCTATAAGTACTGGTGCTTTTGTCACATTTGAAAATAGCACATGCTGTATTATAGACTAAACTTTAGCAAATATAGTGTTACACAACTGAAAGTAGAGGCCATGCTGCACTATACAAAATAATATTCTTCAACTATATTATAAAAATTGAAATTGAAAAGAGAAGTTGTATTGAAAGGCTTCAAATATAAAGACTATTTGTTATACTATATTATGTATGTTAATTAAGCCTATTTTGGAAATAGAGATGAAAATCAAAACAGATGTCTTTTATTTGGAGTCTTATATTCACAAGTAACCATTGAGAAATTTTATCATGCTTTATGTTCATTTTACTTTCATTTTGTCAAATATTAACATAAGTTTTGGGAACAAATTCCAAAGGAAAAAAAAAAAGAAACCAAATATGGTTGATTAGCTAATTAAGATTACTATAGTATTCAATTTAACCAGAAAACATAAAGAGCATGTTTATATATATTATAATTTACTTGTTCTGCATGTAAAAGCATTATATTGCACAACCAGAAAATCAAAAATGACTTATCAAGCATAAAGATGACTTTAAGGATCTGAATGAATTGATGGGTGGTTTGCCACACCCACTGACCTCCAACATTGCAATCTGACAGAGGTAATCAAAATAATATGTGGTCAGGCCATGACTTAACCCTTGTCATGCTGAAGTAAAAACCCTCTGTAGAACTGTATAGAGGTCAAAGGGCTGAAAGCACGGGAAGCACCAATTGTTGATTTATATCTCTGTTAAATGTTATCTTAGAACAACTCTGGCTAAACCCATTCCCACACAGTCCCTCCTTTTTTTGCCTCTCAAGAAATAAGCTTTGGAAAACAGGGTGAAAATGAAGAAATTGCTTGTATCAAGCAATTTCTTCATTTTTCACAATTTTTTTCTATCCCTAAAGACAAAAAAAAATAAAAGTCCATTAACTTGAAATTGTCATCTGAAGCTTCTTTCAATTTGGATCAGTCAAAAATGTGTTGAGTTGGAATGGGTAAAAAGGGAAAAGCAGGTGGTGATGACTAATATCAGACCACACTTATGTGCAGGCCGATCTTTGTCAATACCTCATGCTAATGCAGGAATAATCCAGGTACAGCATGACACATCCAAAAATTCTTGCCAAGATATCAACAAAATGAAAAGATATTTTTAAGGTTTGTTTTACATGTACTTTGTTGAATTTTGATTTCAATGTAAATGTTGCAAAGCTTAAGATTTGTTTTTTGTCCTGTCTTCATGAGTTCAAAAGATGACGTCTATAATTGCCTTTGCTTCGAATTCATTTATAATACATGTACTAAGCAAGCCTTTTCTAACCACCATTAGTTTAAAACTTCTTTAAAGTTCTAATTCAATGAAAAGAGACTAAATATAAATAGAGAATTACTTTAAATGACTTTTTCTTACTCTGGTTTGGTTGAATTGGGCTCGATCTTCTTCAAGTCTAAATTTTTTAATCATTTATAGTTGATACTGTATCTGTTTAATTGTCATTGATATCAAAACAACCAAGCAACATTTTATCTTTTTTGAAATAAGGTATTCATTACAATTGTTTATGCCCCTGCACCAAAAGATCAGAGGTGTATTGTTTAAATATTGTCTGTCTGTCATTCTGTCTATCTGTCATCTGCAAAGCTTAACAAAAAAACTTAACATAGACAATTACTTTAAGCCTATTCAAGAAACAATGTTCATATTTTGCTTGATGATATATCTCATTGATATGCATCTGCAGATACTAAGGTCATGTGTCACGGTCATTTGTCAAAGTCAAGTTTCTGCAAACCTTAACCCAAAAACATATAATATTACTTTAGGCCTATACATTAATACCTATCTGCAGATACCAAGATCAAGGTCATGTGACAAGGTTAAGATCACTCACCAAGGTCATATTTGCAAAAAAAGCTGTAATGGGGACATGTTTCACAAGCAAGTCTTGTTTGGGGCTTAATATCAAAGAATTATCTGAATTACTACATTCATGATTTACTTGCTCTTTATTGTGAAAATTCTTTAAACTTTCAGGTATTCAAAAGATTTTATCTTCTCAAAAGAAAAGGTTGCCTATTAATTGTAGACTGTCCGCAAATACATAAAGACAAATTTCTTGATAGATTGGAAAGGTGCAAGCTGATGAAAACAACAGAAGTATTGTGTAAAGAATGAATACATGTTTCTTTCCTAGTGTTTTTGTAGTTCAAATATTGAAAGGAACCTGTGCTGAAAAAAACAACAACATTTTGTTACCTCTGTAAATGATTTGAAATTTAGCTAAAACGGTTAAGTGAGTAAATAAGTGTTTATTTGAAGCTAAGAAATTTATGAAATCATAGTGAAAGAGGCTGATTTTGACATGTTAAAAGGAAGATAGGTATTCATTAGGTCTTGGATCTTTAATGAAATTGTTTATGGTGTAACTTTGTAAACTCATGTAACTTATGATTGCATACACAGAGGTTATTTGAACCTTGTCATGCTGAAAAAAACTGTATGGAAATGTTTTCAAATTAAATGGCTATTTTGCAAGTTTTTCATGAAAAACTCTGGCTATAAAGGAACAAACAGGTGGTGTAGTCTAGGATCAGACTACACAAATATGCAGGGCTGAACTTTTTCTGTACTTCCTCAGAAACAGGAATATTCCAAGCTCAGCATGACAAGGATTGAAATAATATTTTTAATCTTGAGTATTATTTGTAGACAAAGATTGAATGATGAATATATAAGTTTAAAAAAAGAAAATCATGTGGATACTTGTTAGCTCACCAGAGCACAAAGTGCTTTGGGTGAGCTATGGTGATCGGTCATTGTTCAGCAACTTCTGTCCATCTTTCTGTTTGTCCATCTTTCTGCAAGACTGTTCACAATTACAAAATATCTTCTCCTCCTAAACTAACCATGGTCCTTAGGTAATCCAATTTTAAAATGCCTCAAAGAATTGAAATCCATAAAGAACTTTTGTTGCCATGGCAACCAAGTAAAAAAAACTTTAAAAATTCTCTCCTCCCAAACATGCATAAGGCCTACAGCTTTGATATTTGGTATAAACCATCATCTATTGTTCCTCTACTGAGACACTTCAAAGAATTACCAGCACAATACTCTGAAAATTATCCCTTTTCTGTGTGATATCTGATTTTACAAAGTAATAAAGAAGGAATCTTTGGATATTCTTCTCCTCCCAAACCATACAGCCTAGAGCTGGTGGTATAAATCATTATCTATCTTTAAAAATCATCTTCTCCAAAATAATTAGACATAGGGCTTTGATATTTTGTATATATCATACAGCCTTGAGCCATCATACTCAGGGTAATGATATAGGACCATCATGGTCCTCTTTTCTTTGATAAAGTGACATTTTTTCTGTGAAATTTTGTAACTTTGTGAAACAACTTTACCCCATTTCTTACGCACCTCAAGAATACTTCTTAAAAAACATTATGGAAAATTAAGAAATTGCTTGTCACAAGCACAATTTCTTTATTCATCCACAGATGAATACAAAGATTTTCAAAATTACATCAACTCATCTGCAACTTCTTTCAATTTGGACTGGTCTATAATTTGGTGTGGGGTAATGGGTTGATATGCAGGAGAATCATTGTAATGGCATTTTTAATTTTCCACCTGTGCTCTCACACCAAGTGGCTATATTATGTAGGAAATGATACCACAACAGTCAAGAAAATGTGGGCAATCTATTGCAGTAAAAGCTAGAGTGCAAGATTTTGCTGACTGTTCATTCAATAAATGGCCAGATACTAAAACCTAGGTATTGCCTTGCACCCACAAGCTCAACTAAGAAAATGCCTTCTTGTGTAGTGTTGTTTAAAATTAAATTGGACTTAAGATTTAAAGTGATAAAAAGTTATAAATTGAATTTGTATTTTTTATAGAATATTCCATTCATTGCTTAATTGAGACCAAATCTGCTATTTCCATTTGAGGCTATTAAATTATAGTCCCCTTCTGATAGATTTGACTTGATATTTGTGACGGGAATAAAGTATATTGCTTGAAAAGAGAGAAAATGTTAGATGTAATGAAGTTGTGAAAACAGTTATCTGTCTAACATAGGGTAGTTGAAATATGTTACATTATCAGAAACCCTGAAACTGACATAGATAATTAGCCATGAGATGCATTTATATGGTCTGTTAGTGGTTTTAATTAAAGCCAATTATTCTTGCTGTTGCTTCTGACACTTTTTCTTAACTTTGAAATGATAATATTTACAGAGATGATGACTGGTTTGGTTTTCATGAATTTTCTGTGAATAATGGGTAAATTTTCTTCTCAATTTAGATGCATTAGACAATGAGTGATACTCTTTAGTTATGGCAGTGAATGTGATTTTTGGTGAAAAGGCTTGCTAGATTATAGTTCCTTTTTTACTTTAATGGTTTGATGATTAATAGAAGATAAATGCCTTTATAAAGTCTCATTCTAGTTCCTCAAAAAGTTTAAGTTAAAGCTTTAGTTAAGCTTATCATAGAAGTATTAACCAATTATCAGATGACAAAGAACAAGATTTTTTTGCCTGGTCCAAATTCAAAGAAGTTGCAGGTGACAACTTTTAGTTGGTAAAATTTTAAAAAAATCTTTCTCTTTTGGACAGAAATTTGTGGATAATGAAGAAATTGCTTGTTATAAGCAAATTTTCATTTTTCGCAGTGTTTTCCAGTGCCTTTCTCTTATGGGGTGTTCAAAAGCAGGATCATGTGGGTGGGTACGGGTGAATTTAGGTACAAAGTCAAGATAGACTTGATGATTTTTTGAAATCAATATGAAATAAATTCTAACACCTTAAATTATTAATCCAGTATTTAACCCTTGTGATGCTGAACCAAGAATTTTCTTGTTTTGGCAGGAGGTATAGACAAATATATGTGCTACCTTGTCTTTGTCAACACCACCTGTCTGTCTGTGTTAAGCAAGAGATTGTCATGAGATAAATTTTCGAATCAATTATTAATCCACTATCAGTGCTTCCAGTGCTGTCAACCCTTTGATTTAAAAGCAATTCTACAGAGGATTTTACTGAGCATTACAAGGGATAATATAACACAAGGGGATGTTTTCATTATATTATACAAGTACAAGTTTTATTGGGAAAATTTGGCAACATCAAAATCACATTCGCTTTTAAAAATATTTCACTCTGTAAGTTTTGCATGGTCACGAAACAGTTATGTTACCCTGACTAAACTTTGACATACCAAGAGTTATCTGAGTTATATCATTTCTATTCCTTTATTATATTTTGGCAGTCTATTCAAATAAAAAAGTGTGTCCAACAATGATAAATGATAATGAAAAATCTATTTCTGTCACCAGTTTGACATATATTCTTTTCATTTGGTTCTTTTATTCTCTTTCTTGTAATACACCTGTCTCCTTACTTGCCCAAGAGGAATGTTACAGAGCAACTTTTGTCATAACCTTAGTGTCTGTAAACTTCTGAAATCTTTTACTTACAACTATCATACTTCATAAATATAATTCTCGGTTGATAGGATTTCAGTTTACATCGCATAGGTTGATCTTTCTTCTGTCACCTTTTAGTCTCTATTTTAAAAACTTCAACCTTCCACTTAGTTGAAGATTCCTTACACTTAGGAGTTTTAGAATACATATATGCAGTCCTAAGTTCAAAAGCTTATAAGCTTTCTCTGAGTTTGACCTTCAAGTGCAATGACCTTGCAACCTTGACTTTCTTGACCTACTCATCAAAATCTTTTATCTTACATGTATTTTTTCAAACTCACTACCATGTAGAAAATCTTATTTCTTATATAACAACACCAAGCCCTTTTTCATAAACCAAATTGACATTGACAATTGACCTACTTATGATTAGATTCTTGGGTATCATGGGTTTGATCCCTGGCGACAGCACATATGCTTTCTGAATTTGTCTTTCGCCAATGGGTGGATAATTGTTAACCTAAGTGGGGTAGCAACTGGAGTCTCTGAAAGGATGTAATGGTAGTACTAGTGCAAAGTATACTAGGAACTCATTTTTGGGTGCTCCACCTGCTGCAATATGACTGAAAATTGTTAAAAGTGGCATCAAACCCCATTCAAACAAATAAATAGAAAAAAAATTATTTCAATAAAATTTAGTTCACTATATGCATACCCTAATCAGGTCATAGGCTTTTACTAATTGGCCTTAACCTATAATCAGCTGAAAAAAATTGAAAGGAGACAACATTTGAAAGCTGATGATATTTTCAAAATCTTTCTCGTTTTGAAGAAATTAATCAAAGAAAATTTTGCAAGCAATTCTTTTATTTTCCAGAATGTTTTCATAAGCTTTCTTCTTGAGGGGCAACAATAGCGGGATTTTTTGGGAATGGGTTTATACTTGATCATAGTTTACCACTTATTTCTGGACAAGAAAATGAAAATGATAGTTTGAAGGACTTTTTACCTTGAAAAAAAAAAATACTGTTCCTCTAGATATTAAATCTTTCTCTTTGTGAACTGTGAAATGAATGACAAAAAGATAGATATCGAAGCTCAACAGATTGACAAAAGACAAAATCTGAAGTTCCTATATAAATTGTCTGTTATGCAACAATTTTGTAAACAACATCTTCTTAACAAAGTCCAACCTGCCTAGCTCCACGGAGAATATTCTAAAGCAGCTGGTTGTTAGTTTTGAATGTTGTGTTTGTACTGGTGTAAGAAAGAACAGAAAGCCAGCTACCCGGATATAACTGAAATACTGTTAAAAGTGGCATTAAGCCCCATACAAAAACAAAAATCTGTTAAACAACTGGACCAATTTGGACCATACTTTGCAAGATTGTTTCTTCTCCAAAATTTATTGTGAAGTTATGAAATGCCTATAAATTCTGAAGTGGCAGGACATGTCTTATTTTTACCTAAAACATTTAAATCCATTCCCAGACAATAGTATCTTACACTGGTCCAAATTAAAAGGAGCTGCAGATGACAATTTTCACTTGATAAAATTTTAAAAATTGCTTGTAACAAGTTATTTCTTCATTGTCCACAATGTTTTCCATAGCCTTTTTTCTTTTGAGCATCAAGAAGTGCAATTGTGTTTGAATGGGTTTAAGACATCCTCTTCTAATTGAATCAAACCATTGGTGACACTTCTAAAATTTGTTTGTAATTCTAAATGGTCAATAGATATTCTTTTTGTTCCATATTAAATTATTGAAACATTTACTATTCAATTATTGAAACATTTACTCCTTAAACATGAAATCAATTTTGATCAAACTCACCAAGAATGCTCAGAAACTGTTTGTTAAATTTTGATTGGTAGATGAATATGCGTGTGGTAGTGTGGGGTAATAATTTCTTTAACCCATTCCCCCATATCGACGCTTCCTGACGTCCCATATATGAAAAGGGTTTGTAACAAGCAATTTCCTCCTTTGCACAATGTTTTCTGTCTGGAAAGTGGAAAAAATCTAAAATTGTCATCTGCAACTTTTTTCAATTCAGACCAGTCTAAAATTTTTGTCATCTGGTAAAGGTGTAAAGGGCATCTCCACATAAATCATTTGGCAATTTTCAGGTGTGTTTCTTGAGGATGTCTTCTTAAATAATAGAATTTGCAATTTTGATTGGCCCCAAAAGTACAGGTGTGGCTGAGCAGAGTTTAACCATGAATTCTTTGATTATCTACTGGACAAATGAAATATTGGTGGGCTAATTGGGAAAAAATTGCTTGTAACAAGTTATTTCTTCATTGTCCACAATGTTTTCCATAGCCTTTTTTCTTTTGAGCATCAAGAAGTGCAATTGTGTTTGAATGGGTTTAAGACATCCTCTTCTAATTGAATCAAACCATTGGTGACACTTCTAAAATTTGTTTGTAATTCTAAATGGTCAATAGATATTCTTTTTGTTCCATATTAAATTATTGAAACATTTACTATTCAATTATTGAAACATTTACTCCTTAAACATGAAATCAATTTTGATCAAACTCACCAAGAATGCTCAGAAACTGTTTGTTAAATTTTGATTGGTAGATGAATATGCGTGTGGTAGTGTGGGGTAATAATTTCTTTAACCCATTCCCACATATCGACGCTTCCTGACGTCCCATATATGAAAAGGGTTTGTAACAAGCAATTTCCTCCTTTGCACAATGTTTTCTGTCTGGAAAGAGGAAAAAATCTAAAATTGTCATCTGCAACTTTTTTCAATTCAGACCAGTCTAAAATTTTTGTCATCTGGTAAAGGTGTAAAGGGCATCTCCACATAAATCATTTGGCAATTTTCAGGTGTGTTTCTTGAGGATGTCTTCTTAAATAATAGAATTTGCAATTTTGATTGGCCCCAAAAGTACAGGTGTGGCTGAGCAGAGTTTAACCATGAATTCTTTGATTATCTACTGGACAAATGAAATATTGGTGGGCTAATTGGGAACAATCTAGCTTCTTGTATCTCTCTTTCTGGTCTAGTTTCACCCCTTTCATTTTATTCTTCGTAATTTTCACAAATCATTACGTTAATAGCAGATTTGGTTTCACTTTTTCTCATGATTCTCTTTGATTTGTATATTCTTTAGCTTGACTGTTTTACAACAAAAGTTGAGCTATTTCTATCACCTTCACTTTGTGGCATTGCAATTGTTGTTTGGTTGAAATGACAAACTTAGACATATGTCATATTTCTATTGTTATTGAAGATATTTAATTGTAAGTGAGTATAATTATCATGAGTGCCTAATATACCAAGAGCAAATCATACTATCAAGACACCTTTTTTAGACTCATTTTTTAATACCATTTGATATCATTGTAGTTTTATTGAAGAGATAAATATGATTACAAATAAGAGAAAAAATTATTTGATTCAGGTACATGTTATATAGTAGGAATTTTGTATATCAGTGAAGTTTTCAGTGTAATTTCAAAACTTTTTTGCAGGGAGTTCTACATGAAAGAAAAGACCCGTGTTCAGGACCAATTAAATCGAATGGATGAAGACTTGAGACTTACAAGAGCAACACTGCGGAAAGAGTTAGATTGGAAAGACAGAATGGATTCAAATTATAAATCACTGTTAGCAGAGAAAAGAGAACTTTTGACACAGTAAGTATCTAAAAAGAAAGAAAGACTCCGGGTCAAGAAGATATTTACTGTTAAAAGTCATTGAAAATATCACATGATGAAGAGCTTTTATGTAGTCCTTTTGATAAAGTAACTTAATAACCACATGATCCTGATATTTTACATGTTCAAGATATTATACTTAGGAAAACATTAGGAAAAAAGAGAGTTGCTTGCAATTCCTCCAATTCTCATTTTAGCTCACCTGAGCACAAAGTGTTCTGGCTGAGCTATTGCGATTGGTCACCGTATGGTGTCCATCTGTCTTTCCATCTGTCTTTCTGCCCATTCACAGTTATGAAAAAATGTTCTCCTCCTAAACTATAACCATGGAATTTTAACCAAACTTCACAGAAATGATCGTATGGTCATGCTCTTTAAGAAATGTTTTAAAAAATTGAAAACCATGAAGAAGTTTGGTTGCCATGGCAACCAAGTGAAAAATAATTAAAAAATCTTTTTCTCCAAATCATAAGGCATAGAGCTTTGATATTTGGTATAGATCATCATCTATTAACCCTCTATAAAAAATACTTTAAAGAAATACCATACTCTGAAAATAAGCCCTTTTCTTTATGATCCCTGGTTTTACATAGAAATAAAAAAGGAAATTTGAGAAAATATTCTTCTCCCTATATCAATACCTTTTACCAAAATACTTCATAGAATTACTTTAAATCTGAAAATAAGCCCTTTTCAGTGCAATCCCTAATTTTAGAAGGAATAAAGAGGATATCGTTGAAAGTCTTCTCCTCCTTAACCATAGGACCTAGGGCCTAGAGGTTTATATCAATGCATATTGACAGTGTGCCAAAATAATTCAAATAATTACCATAGTCTGGAAATTAGTGCTTTATGTGGGATCTTCAATATACCTAGGATTAAAGGAGAAAATCTTTAAAAGATCATCTTCTTCAAAATGATCAGGTGTACCAATAAAATTCATATCTTAAATGTTTATCTAGGGTGCATTGTTAATACTGTCTTGGAAACTATTGACAGTCAGATCAGCTTTGGAATGCACTGAAGCACATCGCTCAGAAACCTGCCAATGATTTAGGTTGTGCAGCTGGAACAGAAATGGTGCTTACTGTAATTCACAAATGTGATTTATCTATGCACATGTTAAATGATTTTTTGATTGAATGTGGTTTAATGCCACTTTCAACAGTATTTTATTCTTATTACGGCCGCTGGAGCACCATTAAATGGATTCCAAGTATTTCTCACACCAGTACTACCACTACATCCTTTATATCCAGCTGGTATCCCGCTTAGGTTAACAATTATCCACCTATTGGTGAGAGACAAATGTCGGAAAGGATATGTGCTGCCACTGGGGATTGGCCCCATAAAATCGCATGATTGAAGATTATGAGTCTGATGCACTACCCACATGTTAAATGCCTTGCAAGATTCACTCTTGAAACATTGATTATTCTCTAAAAGACTCAAATAAGTAATTTGAATTAAGCTGTAAGAAATAAAGATATTTGAATTTTCCATGAAATTGAAAAAAAATCTGACTTTTCATGCTTGTTTATAAAGCACAGAACAATATTATTACATCAGGAAATTATTTCAACAGGCCTGTATCATTTGAAAAGTAGCATCAAATACATTTGTTTGAAAGCATTGTACTGGTACATTGTAATTTTGTTCCCTTCCCTCTAACCTCACATATAACTTTACCTATTTAGTTTCTCTTGCATCTCCTTTTTTATATATCCAGAAATGCTTTTCAGCTTTTTCCTTGATTTGCAATACTTACACTCTTAACTTGAACTTGAGCTATCTGACAGTAGAAGATTCATTTGATAAATGTCGCATTGTATTTGCATAAAAGAAGATTAACTTTTAGCTCAGTTTGTTTTTGAGAAAACCTATGGTATCCCTACAGTCTTTATCTAGTTGGAGACATTGTTCCAAATTTGGTTCTGCTAAAACTGCAACATTTGTAATATGTCTGTTTTTACTGAAGGTATTAACTTGAAACTCAGAATATGATATTAATACTTTCAAATGGATACCCATACTATCAACCCAGTACCAGATGACAGAATTTTATATTTGTGCTAATTGAAAATAGTTGCAGACGATATTTTTTAGTAGATAGAATTGAAAAAAATATTTGTCTCTATGGTTAGAAAACATTGTGGAGGATAAAGAAATTGCTTGTAACTTGTGATTTCTTCATTTCCTGCAATGTTTTCTAAAGCCTTTTTTAGCTCATCTGAGCACAAAGAGCTCAAGTGAGCTATTGTGATCTCCTTTTGTCTGTCATTGCCATGCTTCGCCTGTCAACAATTTCTTTAAACAACATATCCTCCCAAACTACTGGGCCAATTTGAACCAAATTTGGCAGAAACATTCCTTAGGTGGTCCCCTTCAAAATAGGTAAAAGAATTGAAATCAGTTAAAAACCCTGGTTGCCATGGCAACAAAACTGTAATTTTAAATTAATCTTTTAAAATCTTCTCCTCCTGAACCAGAAGGCTTAGAGCCTTAATATTTTGCATGAAGCATCAGTATATTGACCTCTTAATAAATAGCTGACTTGGTCCTGGGGTCAGCAGGGGCCGAGCCAGGTTGGGGAGGTTAAAGGCATGAAGCGCAAGTTCACAGACTCTTTTTTTATTTCTGAAATTATAACCGATGGATCCAGAGGGAGGAAAAAGTTTTTCCTTCTTTCAAATTTGCCCTATAGCCTTGGAATTTGTAATTTAGACTTTTGGATCCCCAGATACCTAGTCTATATATGTAAGTATGGCCCACTTGTATTATAATCCTAACCTTAACATGAAATTAGAATGTTTATAGAAAAAGAGCCTTTATCTCAAGTGAGCGCCCGAGGGCCAATGGCCCTCTTGTTAAATGGGTGTGATAAAGTGTCATAGTGTTATTGGGTTAAGCAAGGTAATTCTTATTATGTAACAAACGTACACAGATTGCTTATTATCCTCTATATGGTTTTCATCACTGCTTTTGAAGTCTTGCAAAATCTTTGACTTTCATGATATTTTTGGTATTACTGTAGGTATTCAATTTTTAAACCTATAATATCAAGGGAGATAACTAAATACATTTTTGTTAAAAAAAAAAGTTCCTCTATGAACTTCATTTTTTATACACTATCCATGACCCTATGGTTGTGTGTCAGGAACCTTTCTGTGGTGATTTGTTCACTGTAATCTTTATAGCACCCAACATTGGGGGTTGTGACACTGAATCAGACTTACAAGTTGATGTTTTGTAGCTTACAATTTCTAAAGAATCTTTATGACGCAGATGTGCAGACAAAAGTAAACTTGGCTAATTTCAATAGTCTGGGAAAAAGAATGAATTTTGTGATATCAGAAAAGCTATTGAAGTGACATGGATATTCTTATAAATATTGTATCTGTGGAGCAGGAGATCAAATTATTTGAATTTATATTTGGTCTGCTAATGTTATAATTATGGAGATCTTACCATTTATATATGATCTACATCATTGTCATAAATATTTTTTTCTTTTTTATAACCCATTACCAGACAGCAAGATTTTAGATTAGTCCGAATTGAAAGGTGCTGCAGACAACAATTTAAAGTTGATGAAATTTTATATTTTTAATCAGGGTAGAAAACATTTTAGAGAAATTGAAGTGTCATTGTGTGGTAATGGATTAATACCCCGTTTTTCCTTGAATGCTTACTTTGTTTTGTACTGTTCTGTTTTCCTTTGTTTTTGTTCAATTAAAGGGCCCAAAATGCATTTTTCGCTAAATTGTCACTGGAAAAGTCAAAGTATTACATGTATTTAGATATTTCAAACAGAACACAATATACAGTATACTTTACTGTGGATAAAATGTTAATTGATTACAAAAAAAAGCCTTTAAAATCACAACATTTGTGACTGTGCTGTTTTAACCAATTATCATCTATCAGATATTTATTAAATATTCTCTGTATATAAATTATAAAACTATTAGTTATTAGCTTGCAATAGCTTGCATTATCTGAGGGTTAACCTAAGTCAGAATTTCTTAGGTGATACATTATTGCTATTGGATTATACCCAACTGTCCAAACTGGGAGGCATTGTACACTACAAATTGTACTCAGCGCAAATTAGAAATAAAGCATGTAATCAGGCTAAAAATAAGGAAACTTTTCGTAAATGTGAGTGGTTTCCCATCCCCAACCCCAAATGGATTTGAATAAAATAAAATCTTGCATCTTGGGCTCATCCTATATCCATTCCTCTTGTATCTCACTTTCTGTCTGCTAGACAATGCATGCTAACACGATTTATGTTTACATGTTGTAATGTGTTTCTACATTTCAGCGTTCCACATTTATTACAGGTTGAACGAAATGGAGGAAGACACTCGAGAGAAGACGAGGAATATTTCGATACTTCAAGTTCGGACGAAATTCTTGGAGGAGGAGAATTCGAGACTGCAAGAAAGAATAGATTCAATTTTGCAACAAAAACATGGCCTCGATAAATTATTGAAGGAACAAAAACTGGGAAAGGAAAGAGAGGTATTAATGTCTCATCTATCTCCTTGTTTCAATTTTCAGGTTTCTCTTCTTCTCTTCAATGCATTAATTTTCATGAATCTCATATCATTATTATTTGCCAAGACATCTCACATAGCAAGGACTCTTTGTTTGGCCAGTAATACATTTCAACAATAATAAGTTGGTGAGATTTTGTTTACTTTGAAAATGTTATTTTTTCTTGTATAACTTTTCTGAGGCATAATCAACATTTTCAGTCCATATTTGTCTGTAAAATTTACACTCCCCTTCCATTGTTTCAGTGGTCTGTTATAATTTAGGTAAGAAACAAACTTATATTTTTACGATTTCCTTTTTAATTCTGTCTTGAGCTCACGTCTTTTCCTTTGGGTTTGATGACTCATAATTTCACCCACTTACAACAGGGGATTTTCCTTAGATATATAGGTTTTTCTGGTACTAAATCATGTGCATCATTTTTAGCTCACCTGATCACAGAGTGCTCAAGGTAAGCTTTTGTGATCTAGCTGTGTCCATCGTTTATTAGCTCGGCTGTTTTCGGAGAAAACCCGAGGTATTGTGATCACCTTGGCATTGTTCGCATCTATGTTGGCGTGACAAACTTTAACCTTGGTCATATCTCTGTTGTTATTGAAGATATCCTCATGACACTTGGCATGTGTATTGACTATCACAAGAGCTATCTAGACTATCAAGGGGGATATCTCTAAAAGTGTTTTAGTAAGAGTTATGCCCCTTTTTCGACTTAAAATTTTTGCATTATCCAGCACCTGCAGCCAAGCATTGGCACCAGTGGGCGGTGCTCTTGTCTTATATTGTCCAATGTGTGTTAATATCTTGTGTGCACTCTGTAGGCCACAGTTTTTAGGTCAAATGTCTTAGAACTTAGTCAGAATGTTTTTTTCCCATGAAACCTCGAACAAGTTCAATATTGTGTCTCTCGAGGTCAAAAACTAGGTCATAAGATCAAATCTTAGAAAAATATTGTGTGAACTCTATAGGTCACATTTTTGCCTCAAATGGCTTGATGTTTGGTCAGAATGTTTGGTTATGTGGGCTTTAAAAACAAGGTCACGGGTCAAACTTTGGAAATAGGCTTGTGTGCGCTCTAGAGGGCATTTTTGTGCCACATCAATTGATATTTGGTCAGAATATTTGACTGAATATTATCTCCGGTCATCTATGATATTGGGTCAAAAGGGTAGAAAAAATAAGTCACTAGGTCAAATCTTAGAAAAACCTTGTGTACACTGTAGAGGGCCCATTTTAGCCTGAAATATTTTAATATTTAGTCAGAATGTTTGTCCAGATGATATCTAAGTCAAAATTGAATTTGGGTCACATTTAGTAAAAAAAACTAGGTCAAATTTAGAAATACCTTGTGTGCATTCTACAGGCACCATTTTGGGCTCAAATTATTTGATATTTGGTCAGAATTTTTGCATCCATGATATCATGTCCAATATTGTATTTGGGTCACATTGGGTCAAAAACAAGGTCACTAGGTCAAATCTTTGATAAAATGAGTGCTCTCTAGGGGCCACATTTTTGGCTCAATTGATTTGATATTTGGTCAGAGTTTTGTGTCAATGACCTGTTGGCCAAGTTTGACTTCGGGTCACATGGTAGGTCACTAAATAAAATTTTAGATATACCTCGTTTACACTCCAGAGGCCACTTTTTTTTCAAATGATTTGCACTCTAGTGGCTGCTTTTTTGGCTCAATTGATTTTGTTCAGGATGCTTGTCTCAGTAAAAATATATTTTTGTCATATGGAGTCAAAAACTAGGTCCCTCAGTCTAATCTAAAGAAATCTCCTTTGTAATTTACTACTTTGTAATTTGCTACTTTTCTGGCATAAATATCTTGAAACTTTGTAAACTTTGTAAGAATGTTTGCTCTTCAAGACAAGATTTGATAATGGTCCCAAATGACCAAAATTAGTTCACTTAGACTTTAGTTGTCATTGACTCAGGTGAGTGCTTTAGGGCCAATGGCCACCTTGTTGAATGGATTTGTGGATTAGACCTAGCTTAAAATTGTAGACATAATTGCCTATTTACTCTTGATTTCTTCTCCAATACTAACCTAAATATCACCTCCAGCATTAAACTATGGTTGTATATTACTGTAATCATAATACACAATACTATAATGCAACTATGTGTCATTTTATTGTCTAGCCTACTTGCATTGAGCTAGACATAGGTGTCACAATGACAAGTCTGTGCATATGTGTTGGTGCTTTAGCTAGTAAGTGTATAAGTGCATCGCTCCATCTGAATTTGTCTGTGCCATTACTCATACATTTATGGTTAGCTTTTAAATAACTTGGACCAATTTCTCCATCATGAGTAGATGTGATATTTGAAACAAATTTTCAGATGGCTCCAAGGTCAAGATCATAGTGCAAGGTCAAATATTTGGTTGGCTTGGCATGTCCCTAGACAACTTTCTAGTTCAACCAATAAGAAAGCAATTCAAAATAAAGGCTAGAAATAAAAAAAATGCCTTTGATTTAAAGTGTATGATGGCAATCAAAACTAATGATGCAAATGAAGATTTCCATTTTTACTGATTGCGTCATGGTTACTATGTTGAAGAAGACATAGAATGCTTTTCTGAGAAAAACAACAAAAACATTGTATTTATTCTCAAAGGTAAATATTTTTTTAAAAATCTTTGAGACTTTCTTAAACATTTTTGACTGGTTCTTAATGACCAAACTTAAAGAATGATTTTTCCAACAATAGTAAAATCTATATTATCACCCTGTGTTGTGACCTCCTTGCAGCTTCCTGAGTCCGTCTCCGAAAGTAAGTTCATTGTTCTGTGCTGCTTTCACATTTATTGGCAGTATTAGTTGTTAGTCTATGTATATTTTAGCTCATGAAATAGGAGCTTTGTATTTTGTCTTGGCATTGGTAGTAATTTTACTACAATACTTCTTAAATTTGTATGTGCTATCAAAGCCTTTTAACCCTTTCCTGTTTTACAAAATTATAGACCTGTCCAAATCCAAAGGTTTTGCAGATGAATATTTAAAGTTGGTTTAACTTGGAAAATAACCATTCAGTATGGTAGGAAATATTGTAGAAAAAGAAGTAATTGCTTGTTACAATCAATTTCTTCTTTTTCTGCAATGTTTTCTAAACTATAAAATGAGAGGGACTTCAAAATTAGGAATTGAACAGGAAAGGGCTCAGACTAAGCTACTGGATTTATTCAATTCAAACTTCACAGACTGGGTATCAAGCCCAGACATGCATTTATATTGTTGTCTGCATTGTTGTTATTGTTGCAGACTTCATCATTTTGTGATGTCTCTGGTATTGCTGAGAGCATTTGTTTGATAAATGATTATGTTCAACATTAGTAGAGGAACTGATGCCATCAAGACTGGTAACTCTAAATGAATTGTTTAGCTAGGTTGTTTTTGGAGAAAAGCCAAGGTATTGCTTTGGCCAAGTTGTCATCTGCATACTTCTTAGCTTTGTTTTCATCCAAAAGCATTGACATTTTGTTAGCTTTGTTCTCATCCAAAAACATTGACATTTTGTTAGCTTTGTTTTCATCCAAAAACATTGACATTTTGATAAATCTCTGAAAGTCTGAATATATATTTTCACTATCAAAAGAGCAGTCTATACTAACAAGGGAGATAACTCAAAATATGTTTCTGATGAATTATGCCCCTTTTTTATTTAGAAATTTTACCCACTATCAAGCACATGAAAAGCCAAGTGTTGGCATCTTCTTGCGATGCATTTCCTTTAAGAGTTATGCTTTCTTAATTTTCATCAATTATAAAGCTGAGCAAGAGGTACCGGTAGGAAGTGTTCCTGTTTATTATGGTTTCAGTCCATTAATTTTTACAGAGAAATGACCCTTTGATAAATAGTCTTGTTGGCTCATCAACTCTTGGATTGATTTAAAATTCCAAGCTTTAGTTTAAGTACTTAGTATCAAGGGGAGATGATCTTTTATTTTGATATTGTACTTAACTTTTAATTATAGCAGTTATAGTAAAGACCCCTTGATGAAAATTATTGCCCTTTTTCCCCCCTTCTTTTACTCTATGGTTTTAACTCAAGCTTCACAAAAATTTGTATTATCTAACAGGGATGCATCTTTATTCTGATTACTATTCATTGCTTTCTCACACAACTATCCAACCTAGATGAATATCATTTCCACCTGTTTTTGTGTCAACTATTGGTTGGATTTGATTCCAAATTTACTTAAAGATTTAGTATCAAGGTGGGATGTGCTACTTATATTTTTTGTAAGGTCCTTGACTTTTGACAGAGTAATGGCCCTTTGATGAAAACTAATGTCTTCTAATTTTCCTGTCTTTACTCTGAGGTTTTGATTCAAACTGTGCAGAAATTTGCAGCTTTGGATTATATTAATTTCCTGCTCTTTTTTGTGTCAACTAGTGGTTGGATTTGATTCAAACTTATCTTATGGCACTTTACAGACTTTTTGTCTGTTCTGTTTTTCCCAACTTACTTTTGATTTTTCAAGTGGATAAACCTTGTTAACTGAAAATATCATAGTTCTGATGACAAACTGTTGTTCCTGTGACAAGGAGCTGTAGAAGGGCATTAACTCATTCCCACACAAGCCGACTTTTTACACCCTTCAAGAAAAGCAAGTAATAAGCACTTCCTTTTTGTCGAGCCCGCTTGGGGTGAGGGAGACATAGTTGTCACTATGACAAGTTGGTGTATGTGCATAAATCTGTTAGTCCGTCCATCCAAATTTGTCTGGACAATTACTCCTACATTTACGGATGGATTTCAAAAAAACTTGGCACAATTATTCTCCATCATGAGTAGATGTGCCATTTGAAAGAATTTTTGGGATAGTTCTAATGTCAAGGTCACAGCTCAAGGTCAAACACTAAAATTGTGGTTGTCCAGAGCATTTCTCCTACAATTAAGTATGGATTTCAAAATAAAGTGGCACAATTATTCTCCATCATGAGTAGATGAGTCATTAGAAAGATTTTGTTGATAGCTTCAAGTTCAAGGTCAAAGCTCAAGGTCTGAACTAAACTTGTGCTCGTGTGAAGCATGATGTCTACAAAACTTTGCGGGCTTGACAGCAGTTGTCCTGGGACAACCATCTAGTTTATCCACATTACTTTCTACCCCCCCCCCCCCCCCCCCCCCTTCAATGGCAAATATTGTTTGAATTTTACTTCTTGAAATTGTCTGCAACAATTTCTATTTAGACCAGTCTAAAAAAATTTCATGTGGGAATGGGTTAATCATATTCAGTGATTGCTTGAACCTGATAGCTCTAGTTTATGTGTGTAATAATGATAATGATGTAAATTAATAAGGTTGCCCTTATACAAATGTTACAAAAAAAAAGGTAACGATATCTTTCATTAATGGTAGAGATAGAGTTACAGGACTGAGAAAGCTGTTGAAAGTGTAAATGATTGGACTATAGATGTGTATAGATGTGTATCTGTTTAGATAGCTATTGTTTTATTTATTTTGCCTACCAAATAGTTATAGATTGTGATTACTAATACAGACTCATTGACCCATTCCCACACAATGAAGCTTTTAAACGCCCCTCCATATAGAAGCTTTGGAAATCACTGTGGAAAATGAAGAAATTGCTTGTCACAAGCAATCTCTTTTTTATCCACACAATTTTGACTACCCAAAACGGCACAGTATTTAAAGATTTCACCAACTTAAAACTCTGATCTAAGACTTCCTTATATTTTGACCAGTCTAAAATTTTGTTCTATAGTATTGGTTAAATACATGTACTGTCATCCAATGTGCACAACAAATTTTTTTATCAAGAATGTTTTGTGCCAAACAAGATCTGTAATTAGTAGTAAGTTTGACAAATATTTTTTTTAAAAGGTTGATACAAAGGAATGATAAATTCATAGGTAAATATTGATCTAGTTCTTTTCCATAGCTACTGTATAAAGCTACGGTATAAAGCTATGGTGTAAATTCATCTATACACCAATATAATTATTTTTTTCTTTCATGCATGCATTTTATAACCATTTTATGAAAAATCAAAATCATTTATACATTCTATTATGGGTAGTCTATGATCACCCCTAGTAGGAACATTCTCTTGGCTTACAACAAAATACCTTTCAGTTTCATGTGTTCAGTATATTGTTGGTGCGCAGTAGTAATGTCATGTTGCCCGCGCACTAACAATATGTCATATTCACCATAATTATACATATATTTGAAATAATCTAGGAAACCTACATATGGAATGAAAAAAGAAAAAACTGTCCTGGTTATGATTATTTATTGCCAAGAATGTTCCTTATTCCAAAGGACAACTTCTACCTCCACACCATGAAACATGAAACCTATATCTTACCATTATTATCAGCTTTTTCTTTATATTTACCAGTATTTGCATTACTGTTTGATGATATTGTATGATTTTATTTTCATCAATGATTTTCTTTTGTTTAATCCCTTACTGCACAACAAAAACTTTTAGACAGGTCTGAATTTAAAGATGTTGCAGACAAGGATTTCTAGTTGATGAAATTTCAAAAATCTTTGTATTTGTGAATAGAAAGCATTGTGGCTAAACTAGAAATTTTCCACTTTATTTTCTAAAGATTTCTTCCTTGAGGGCATCAAAAAAAGTAAATAATTTGGGAGTGGGTTAACTTAATTGAGACACATACATATGTATTTATCATATGTTGATGAATATAAAACCATGGGAAGTCATCCAACTTGGATTTTAGAGAACATTGTGATTTTCATTGTAGGTTTGATTTTCAAAATAAAGTTAAAATGTGATGTTATTATCTTTTGAAAATAAGCAACAATGAGACTTATTTCTAACCAGCCAGACTCTTTCTGCATACAAAAGGTTATTTTGTGTTGCCGACCCATCACTAGAGGACCGAATTATTGACTGCTGCTAATTGATTTGAAATGCAAACTTTATTTCAAATTTTGCCTAACCCATTGCCAAACATCAAAATTTCAAACTGGTCCAAATCAAAAGGAATTACAGACAACAATGTTAAGTTGATGAAATTTCAGATTTTTACAAAGTTGATGAAATTTCAGATTTTTACAAATTTCTGGGCAGAAAACATAGTGGAAAATGAAGAAATTGCTTCTTGCAATGTTTCCCCAATCGTTTTTCTAGAGGGGTGACAAAAAGCGTCATTGAGTGGGAATGGAAAATAAGTACCAAGTCTGGTAGAAAAGATTGTAGGAAAAGACAAAATTGCTTGTTTCCCAATCATATTGTAGCATAATAGGTCAGGAGATTGTAGTATCTTAACCCATTACCAGATGACAAAATGTAGACTGGTCCAAATTGAAAGATGTTGCAGATGACACTTTTTTAGCTGATGAAATTTTAAATTGTTTTGTCTTTTGAGGTAGAAAAAATTGTGCATAATGAAGAAATTGCTTGTTACAAGCAATTTCTTCACTTTCCACAGTGTTTTCCATAGCCTTTCTTCCTGGCACAATCATGTGGGTGTGGTTTAAAGAGTCAGTAGCTAGTTGTTTGTTTGTTTATTTTTATTGTTTTGAATGTCTAGATAGATTTTATGTTTGATGAGTTAGATCTGTAAAAACAACTAAATCTTGTTTTTTACAAACAAATTTCATATGTTTTATACAATATTGTCATGTTCTTGTAAATTTTCAAATCATCTTTTAACCCATTTCTGCACTATAAAATTTTAAACCAGTCTAAATTCAAAGAAGTTGCAGACAACAATTTTAAGTTGATGAAATTTTCAAAGTCTTTCCCTTTTAGGATAGAAAATATTGTGGATATTGAAGAAATTGCTTGTAACAAGCCATTTCTTCATTCTCCACAATGTTTTTCCAAAGCTTTCATATTGAGCGGTGTTTAAAAGCATCATTAAGTGGGAATGGGTCACAGCCTGAGGAGTAAAATGGCTACATGCATACTGTTGTGTATGTGTATGGTAACTCCTGATTTTATTAACACAAGCATAAAATTTCATGGATCTGATTCTCACAGTAGCCATAACACTGTTATACATGCCATGGTGTTGTGTCCTCTGTGCGTCTGTCAGTGTATGCATGTGTCTGTGTGTGCATCAGTGCACAGATTTCAGACAAATGTCACACTAATGATCTTTTACTGACCCTTCTTCAGATTTCTTGAAGAAATTTTGATAATTTTTAGCTAGCAAAGCATCGGCAGTTACTGCCACTGGAGGCTTAACCACTAAAGCCATTGAATGCCTACGCAATGAAAAGCAGATCTTATGTATTTCAGGAATATTGCAAACTAAATTCAAATTGTAAATTCAAATTGACTTTAAGTCTTCTCTTCCCAAACAGTAAGGTCTAGAGATTTGATTTTTGCGTTGCCTAATAATTCTCTCCCAAAATATTTAGAACTGGTATTCCGAGATCAACCTAAGCTGTATGTTGTTGGTTACCAGATTTTGTTTAGCAATCAAAAGGAAATCTTTTAAAATCCTCTCGAAAACTTTAAAGCCTAGAACTTTCAAATTTGGCATGTTTAATTGGCTTTATGTTACTCCATAAAAATACTTCAAATAATTACTTCAGGATCAACCTAAACTGTGAGTTGTGGGTTCCTAACCAAATAGTCCAGAACTTTTTCAGAAATTTCTGAATTTAACTCTGCTGAAAACCTTCAGTTTTGAAGTTTTTGAAGAGAAGCCTTATGTTATTGGTTCCCATTTTTACATAGAGGTAAAGAAGGAAATCTATAAGAATTTTATCTCCAAAAGCATCAATTTTGGGACAATGTAAATCTAAATTTGTGGGTTCTTGTGCGGTACAGATTTAGAGGGAAATCTATCAAAATTGTCTTTCTAGAACAAAAAGGCCTTGATCATTCAAATTTTGCATGCAATGTTGTCTTATTATACCCTACAATGATACTTTAAATTATCACTTTTTGATCAGTACAAGTTTTTGTCCTTGGTTCTTCAATACAATATATAGGTAAAGAATGAAATCTGTAAAAATCTTGAACTGCTTCCAAACTATCAGCTTAGAGATTTTAAATTTGTATTAAGCATTGCCGTATGGTATTCTACCAAATATCACAATAAAACCTAGAGCTATCATGATCAGGTTAGCAATATAGGACCATCATGGTCACCTTGTTTTTGTTTTTCAAAGCAACTACAGTAAGACTGAAATCAATTGTTTTGATCATATTGCTTCTTCTTTTTGAAGGGCAAGATAACTAGTGAAAGTTTGATTCAAATTTATTGTGTATGTTTGGGCAAGACTTCATTGGTTATTTTGCTTAAATGTGATACATCTATCTTTGGATTTATTGATATATAGAGGCTAATTGCCTATTTCGGTAAAATTGATTTGTCTTTCATTTAGCAAACAACAAAATCAATATTTTCATGAGATAGGGAGCCAAAAGAGAAAACTTACATTTTGTTGTTCATGAAATGAAATGTTTTTTTATCTTTTATGAAAAACAAATGATTATTATTTCTTTAACCCATTCCCATACAATAACTCTTTATGGTGCATTGAAGATAAGCTTTGGAAAACATCATTGAAAATGAAGGGAGTGTTTGCTACAATTTCCTCAAGAGACAAGAGACCAAAAAAATCTACTAAAATTGTTGTTTGCAACATCTTTGAATTTGGCCAGCCTGATAATTGTTGTCTGGTAATGGGTTAATGCAACAAAGAGGCACAATGTGAAAATGTTCAGACCTGGCCTCAAAATGTATCATTTCTTGCATAAATGCCATGACAACCTGATTCTTTGTTCTAGCCTAGTTAATGTCCAGTACTACATGTACAAATAAACCAGAGCTTGGGTAAATCTATCAAACAGTGAGTACATTTGTTGGTATCTGCATCATTCATGCATTTTCTAGTGCAATGTAGAAAACCAGAATTGTCTCGTGGGAAAGCTGAAATTATTATGAAATTTAGAAAGTCAATGCTAATAAAAGTAGTAGTATAATCAGGTTAACAACAGCAACAAGAAAAACTTGTACAAGATGTTTTATACCAATAAAAAAAGAAGTTTTGACATCTTGTCATTTAGACCAGTTTTGATTGTCATTTTTTTCTTTTTCAGAACAACCTGATTAGACCTATATCTCCTGCTGATAATGGCCACAGTATTACCATGGCAACCAGTGGTATTGGCAACAGTATCAATTCCTCCTGGGATCATGACAATTTAGTAGATTCTATAGTGAATTACAGGACTCAGTCTTCTGAGACAGGTGTCAGTAGTTATTTAGAGACACCGTATAGTGGAGGTAGTATAGGGAATTACAATGGGGGTAGTATAGGGAATTACAATGGGGGTAGTGTAGGGAATTATAATGGGGGTAGTTTAGGGAATTCTATAGGTAAAACTATTGACCTGTATCGTGAAAAAGATGGAACTGGAAGTGAATCAGAGTTTGATGGGGATGAATTTGATGCATGATGCTTTATAAAATGTAGAAATTTGTTTCAGTGACATTTTCAAATTGTTATAATGCCTTTAGCTAATACTAATATTACAATCCCTATGGGAAACTGCCATCTTCCAATTTGCCACTGTTGTTTTTTCTAGATCATTGAGAGTGAGGTAAATGCTAGTAAAAAAACTCTTGATAGGTACTGGTCAGCATCAGGCAGATTTTAAAATCTACGGGTAGTTGTCACATCCTTGGGACCAGGACCCAAGTCATTTAGATTAGCAAGGAAAAGTGCCATTTAAGCATCTGATTGTGGTTTTGTGGTCTACAGGTTTAACCCTTTCCTGTTTAGACTGGTCCAAATTGAAAGGGGATGCAGATGACAATGAAAATCGGGTGCAATTTGAAATGAAATCATTCTATGTGGTAGAAAATATTGTGTTATTAAAAGCTGACAAATAATTTGTTTGGTAAATATATATTCAGTGACCACAGCCAGATCTCTCTATATGGCCATCCTTGAACCAACCAATACCAACATACATGTTCTTGCAGTCTCTACTCTGCCATTTGCATATACATATAGTTTGAAATTCGAAGTGGCATGTTGGTAGCTTTAAGGCCCAAGGCCAAGTACTAACCAATGGCAGACAATTTTTGCAGATCACATGCCGATAAAATAAGTCCCTAGAAAGGGGGAGAAATCTCTCTGCATAATGCCTGCTGATCTTTCACTAACACTTACATTCAATATGATTCTTACCTGTGCATTGACAACAAAAACAACCAGAAAAAATTAGTGGGTGGCAGTTACAACAAACCCATTACCACACAACAAAATTTTGGACTGTGCCGACATTTTGTTGATGATCAAATTCTAAAAAATTTTTGACAAGCACTTTCTTCAGTTACCATAATATTTTCAGAACCTTTTTTTCTTAGGGGCGTCAAAAGGCATTATTGTGTGGAAATGGGTCAGGGATCTGATCAAATTGTGCTTACCATGGACCTGCTGCTGAAATGCCATTGTGAATATTTGGCTTGAATACTTGCGGTAACCTTGTTGACAGATTGCATTTAATGACATTAGTATCCATATCATGTGACCATAGTATACACAGGAAAAATAATTATGCAACTGCTGTGAGGTTTTACACAGCTTGTCATCATCCCTCAAGGTTTAACCCATTCGCACACAATGATGCTTTTTGATGTCCCCTAAGAAAAACAATATGGAAAAAGATTGTGTAAAATGAAGAAATTATTTGCAACAAGCAATTTCTTCATTTTCCACTATTTTATCTACTATTTTTGTCAATTTGAACCAGATGAAAATTTTGTCAAGTGGGAATTGGTTAATAGATAATCACTGAATCTTGAATTTTGTAGAAAAGTAATGATTGAGAAAAACATGCAGCAAAATTGGAGAATTTTTTTATTACATTATTATTGTCACCCAAACTGACATTTACAAATTCAACTTTTTTGAAATTGGGTCCATAACTTCTTCAAAGTGGAACCACTATTGTCATCTTGTAACAGGTTAACCTGTATCAAGGGGGGTTCCTTTCAGTTAAACATGGTTTTGGTATAGATCATTAAATGCAAAACTGTTCAAAGTATTTAAGTATAAATCATTCATACATAAACACTCTTTTTAAGCCCCTCAAGAAATAAGCTTTGGAAAACATTGTTGAAAATGATGACATTGCCTGTAAAATGCAATTTCATCCTATCTGTAATGTTTTCTACCTCAAAATACAAAGATCTTTTTCAACAGAGAGTTGTCTACTTTAACTTCTTTGAATTTGGACCACTCTAAATTTTGTCATCTGGAAATTTTTGGTAAACATTCTTAAAATTTGTAATTTGTATAATGTAAATTGTAATAGTTATATTTATGGTGCCAATTATATTTATTGTTATATGTACCAGTAGCTTTGCATTTATTATAAAATAAAAAATGTGAAGAATCCTATGTGATAAATTGAATCAGCATTTGTAGCTAATAGTTTGCATGTCTTGATTTTATGCTATACATATATTATCCATAATTTGTGATTGATTGATTGATATGATACAATCGAGGATAGAGAGCACGTGGAGTATATTTTTAACCCATCTACTCCCGCCCATTGACTCTGAAAGGAAGTGCCTCTTTGTTTTTAAATGATGTTATTTGCAAAATTCATGGCATGAGGCATGTAACAAAAAAGTAGAATGGTTTGTTGGCAAGCTAAACCGCCACACCAACAAAAATGTTTCACATAAATGGCGCCCAATGTCGGTGTTCAAATTCCACTGCCATCAAAATGAATGATTTGATGGGTATTTTTTTCTTTGATTGACAGCCTCACTTAGTCAATTACCTGCATAAATCAGCATAATTTGATTTATGCACATATGAAATGGGCAGGTTGCTGGCCATGCTCTCTGTTCTCGGACAAGTTCATTCCAATGAGACATACAGCATTAGATTGCATAATTTACAACCAGAAAACCTTAAAACAAAAAGCAAGTTGTTAGTTAGAAATACAAAAATGCTTGTTAAATGACAGAGTTTAGAATTTCCTTCCATTATGATTTTATTGTTGGCCACAATTCATTAATTATTGGATATATCATGCCCAAATAAGCATGCCTGTATGTTTTATCTTATCAACAAATGACTTTCAAATTGCAAGTGGAGAATAAAAGTGTTTAGGTTTTAATCCTCACTAGGTAATTGTAAGGCTGTAATAAAACTGCATGAAAACTCTCTCTCCACAAAAATTAAAAAGCTGTCATACTCTTATTGTCAAGAACAGAAGGCTTTTCTGAGATGTTGCAATAACTTACAACCTTATATGGCTAGTCCCAATTTGTACCTACCAAAAAGTGTACTTGTATATTACAACTTTTCTTTCGAACTTTTCTACATCATTTTCGCTTCATACAAAATGTAGGACAATGTAAGGGACAAAAGTTATGACATATTCTAATAATCCTTTTGCCCTGAGTTAAAATACAGAATAATGTGGTCATTGGTCAATCCCTTACCTTACAACTACCACTTAATGCCCTTAAAAGAGGGGTTTTCAGGAAAATATTATGAAGAATGGGAGAAATTGCATGTTTTAAGAAATTCCTCCTTTTCTTACATTTTTCTATGCTTTATGGCACTTACTATCTATCGTATTGCACTTTGAAATGTTGTCCACAACTTCCATGAATTTAGACACATCTAAAATGTTGTTACTGGTAATTGGCCAAGGTTGTACACTTATGTTATTAAGAGAGAAGGATCCTTGATTATCAAAGAATTCCAAATTTGTTTAGAGGCAGTGGCCTTGCCATCACACTTATCATACAGCCTCTGTAATGTATAAATTTCTTGATAAAGTAGAATCTTTTTAAATGCAATCCTGATAATATCAATGCACTGCAACTGGCCTTATGAAAAAACAATAGACTTATCGCTAATAGTATTTTTTCCCTTTAATCACAAGAAAAATGATGACAAATTGGTCTTGTAATTAACAGATTCCATCAAAATTTTCCACAAAATGTTAATAACAAATCACAAATAACAGATATTTTTTTGGTATATAAAATGTGTACATCCTAAATGTATTTCTTTTATTGTTAGTAGAATCTAGACATATATGTATTTATACTGATATCCGTCCGTTACTCTCAAATATTATGCATATTTGATAATAGATTAACAAGGGTAGTAGACAATTCTTGAAATGATGCCTACAAAGTTACAACAAATCAATATTAACCCTTGTCATGCTGTATAAAAACCCTTACGGTTATGCATTAAAATAAAAGGGCTGAGAGCATTGATAGTACTTGTTGTTTAATAATCAATACCTTTGTGAAAATCAATTTCATAAACTACTCTGGTAGGAAACGAACAAGCAGGAGGTCACCAAAATCAGACTGCACGTTTATGAAAGCTAATCTTTGTCTATACATGCTGTCCTAACTGAAATGATACGGGTTCAGCATGACACGGGTTACGTATAATTACATACTTAATGAGACTTGATAAATAGGTTGTCTACAAACATATGTAATGTGTTTAATTTGATAATGTATATTTCAAAATTAATGTCATATCAGGTACAATATATTGCAAGAATAGAAGAAATTGCTTAAATGTTAAGTGATGAATTAACCCATTCCAACTCAAGCCCTCCTTTTTACGCCCCCAAATTAAAAAGCTTTGGAAAACATTGTGGAAAATGAAGAAATTGCTTGTATCAAGCAATTTCTTCATTATCAACAATGTTTTCTACAAAAAAAGACAAAAAAATTAAAATTCCACCAACTTGAAATTGTCGTCTGAAACATCTTTCAATTTGGATCGGTCTAAAATTTTGATGCGTGGGAATGGGTTAATAAAAAGGGAATCACTCAGCCCCTGGTCAATTTAGAGGGTCAGAATATTTTAGTTTGTCAAAAAACGAAATCCATTGAAATGAGACTATTCAATAAGAAATCAAAGGAAATTCGTTGGAGTTCAAAGTTCACTATTGGTCTAAATGAATCATTTGATTGGTCAATCACTTTTTGTTTGACAGTGGCAATCAATCAAGAACCTTCAGTTCTCTTGTTTATTTTGAACTTGCTTTGAAATAATGTCTACAACGCCCCTGAAATTGCAAAAATCTACAATGTGGTTATCAGGGCCTGTATTCACCAAACTTTTCTAGATTTTAGAATTGGGTGTAGGCTAAATTGTCAAGCTCATACCTAAGTTCGTATTCACCAACACAATTTAGTTCATTCTAAAATTTAGACTGGGTTGGAGAATGCGTGCTGAATTCAATTTAGTCTGTTCTTTGGATTTAGCCAGCTAAATCAATTTAGAATGTGTTGGTGATAATGGGTCAGAATGGAAACAAAATATCCCTATCAATGAATGATCAAACTATTTAGTTTAGTTTATACAAATTTATTTTAGTTCGATTCTGACGAAAGCTTTCAGCTTCTAGAGTCGCTCTCGAACACACAAACCAGATGTTTTCACGTCCCTGAAAGAGAGGCAGTGGCTTAACCCCACTGCTACCCACTTCTACAGCTGGGTAGACTGAGGCTTGCTATTAAGTGTGTTGCCCATGAACACACCTCGGTGACGGTGGGGCTCGAACCAGTGACCTTCAGATCACGAGTCAAGTACCTATACCACTCGGCCATCGAGGCAGTTTATATTTCGTTTGTTGAAGGATCCTTTATGCTGGGCATACTAGAGACATTGTATATAAATAATCTCATGAATTCATTTGCCCCACGGTGGGGAAGTGTAATGAATTCATGCATTGAATTACAAAAGCCATAAGTTGCTAAACCTATTATTTCCACAGCTGTCATTTAGTACTGTTGAAATTATTTTTTATGCATTCATTTTGTTTTCTGTGATAAAACTTTTATAAATGCTAGAAGTCCCGATATAGAATTTTAATGACTTTTATTTATTATTTCAATTCTTTAACTTAATTTTTTTTTTTTTTGATTTTTAAAATTGTCTTGCAAGAACTTTTACTTCCTGCAATAGTGCACTTACTATTAAATACCAATACAGATATTGGTATTTACAAATCCTGGTTGATATATTAACATTTTAAAATTGGACAGGCCCAAATTTTGTTTTCCTGTAATACCAGTAAGCACCTTGCAGAATACGGGATACATTGCAGGAAGGAAAGAAATTGCTTGTTAGGAGCAATTTGCAATTTCTTCGCTCATTGCAATATTTTCCCTAGTATGAGCATGTATGCACCCTGAAAAAATGTGATCGTATGGTAAAGAGTTGATTCCTAAAGCTTGAAATTAATTTTCTGTCAAAGTCATTAACGAGAAATACCTATCTATCACTCTATCTATCTTTAATTAAACTATTTCAAGAACCAACTGTGATATTTAACCCGAAATCTTGCTGCCTGTATAGCTGAAATCAAAGTCATAATTTTTGTGTTATATGTATTTTTATACCACTTTGTATTACATTACTTTTATTTATTTCGTCCATTAATAAAGCCTAGAAATACTTTAGATTGCTTCGTTTTTGTTTTGATGATAATTAAATCATTATTTAGGAGAAAGTAGACATTAACCCATTCCAACATAAACCGGTTTTCTGATGCCTCTCAAGATCATAGATTTCGAAAACACTGCGCAAAATAATGTAGTTGCTTATAATAAGTAAGTTCCTCATTTACATTAATGTTTTCTACCCACATAGGAAAAGATTTAAAAATTTCCACCGACTTGAAATTGTCGTATGCAATTTTCAATTTAGACCAGTCTAGAATGGTGTCTTTTTAGCTAGCAAAGCGTCAGCTTTGATAGCTTAAGCTACAGACAAAATTTGAGGTCGTTTCAAAGTTCAACGAGTTCACACTGCCACTGGAAGCTTAACCACTAAATCCGTTAAATGCCTACGCCATATTAAGTAGTTCTTATTTTTTTCAGGAATATTGAAAACTCTGCATGCAAGTTCACCTCCTAGGTCTTGAGCGCATCGTGTTCAAAATGACTATGATCAGAGTCTTCAAAGAAATTTAAGACGACAATTTCAAATTGTTGAACATTCTAAAATATCTCTTTAGGTAGAAAACAATGTGGAAAATGAAGGAATTGCTTGTATCAAGCAATTTCTTCATTTTCCACATTGTTTTCCACAACTTTTTCTTGAGGGGCGTAAAAAGGAGGGATTGTGTTGTGTGGGAATGGGTTGACTCTTTTGTGACTTTAACCTCGTTGAAACGAGATCATCGGTAACAGGTGCTGTGTTGAAACAGTATAATCCATATACTGAAAATCAAAGTACTGAAGGTACTGTAAGCTAACAAAGCATGGTTGAATTTATAAAATATATACCTTGTTGGGTAACAAACTTTGTTGACATTGAAGAAATTGCTTGTTGCAAGCAATTTCTTCACTGTCCACAATGTTTCCCAAAGCTTTTTTCATGAGATGCTTAAAAAGCGGAATCGAGTTGGAATTGGTTAAATAGCATGATTTTGACAGTTCTCTACAATTTAAATAGAATTTGCAATTTCTTTATATACAAAAGAACTATTTTTTATGGCGTAGGCATTCCATGAATTTGGTAGTTAAGCCTCCAGTGACAGATGCTCTCGTTGAACTTTGAGATGACCTCAAAAATTTTTGTCTTTGAACTTAAATAAACCATAGCTGACGATTTGCTAGCTAAAATCATTTTGAGTCAATCTAATCTATAATATCGATTTGTGTCCTGATAGGTGAATACCGGTATATACTACACACAATTTGGTAAGCATAACTTTTTTTAGATTCAGCTTATTTTTTTGCGTGAGATAATGACGCCAGAATAGTTGCTATGAGTTGAACCCATTCCAAAATAATCTCCATTTTAATGCCTCTTGAGAAAAAAAGCTTTGGAAAACATTGAGGGATAATGAATAAATTGCTTGTTTTTTCATTATCCAAACTATTTTATATCCGAAAACGAAAAAAACCCCATCAACTCAAAATTGTCGTATGCAACTTTTTTTCAATTTTGAACTGTCCAAAATTCTGGTGTGAGGGAATTGGTCAAATGGTGTAAACTGCGCAGTTTACAAACTGCTGAAGCCTATCTGCGGCTGAAACTTGATAGGGTCACACTTCGCATAGCAAGCACTGGAAGACAATAGAACGTTTTTAGAAATAAATGCAGGTAACTTACTTTTCGTGCAATTTATTTTGGGTTTTCAATTCTAGAGAATTACTGCTTTTGCTCATATTCTTCTAAGCCTTCTCATGCTCTCATTGTTGGACTCTAGCTGACTGATCCATTGGTGTCTGATACAGTACGAGAACAGTTGTTTTCTAGACCGGGCCGACACATTATGCAGTGTGAAGAATGTCGCAGACATGCTCAACGGACTCACTAGATAGCCCATTCTCTCTGAATTCGGCATTACCAACAAGGACTCGATTGTAACCCTTAACTCGCTAAATGACTTGAAGATTTTCAAGTTGACCAGCTAAATAAGTCTACTTAGAGCTTGCATGTCTGGCATGCGTCCAAATTACAGAAATATATTTCTATGCTCCCAAAGGGAGGCATATAGTAATCGAACTGTCAGTCAGTCCGTCCGTCCCGCTTTCATGTCCGCTCTGTAACTTCTACATGCGCCGCCGTCATAGCGCAGTTGGTAGCGCGTCGGACTGTCAATCTAGAGGTCCCGGGTTCGATCCCCGACGGCGGCACTCATCCTTTCCGACTATTTGTCTCTCACCAATGGGTCGATAATCGTAGACCTATGTGGGATAGCAGCTGGAGGCTAGGAAAGGATGTAATGGAAGTACTGGTGTGAGAAATACCAGGATTCCATTGTTAGGTGCTCCAGCCGCCGCGATATAACTGAAAGATTGTTAAAAGCGGCGTAAAACCCCATTCAAACAAACAAAAACTTCTACATGCAATAGTGGATTTCAATATAACTTTGCACAAATGTTCACCGCTATAAGACGACGTGTCGAAAAAAAGACCCAGATTCCTATCTCAAAGATCAAGGTCACAATCTGGGGTCAAAGGTCAAAAATGGGGACTTTTGCCGTGTCCGCTCTGTAACTTCTATAATCATGCACGCAGGTACACATTTCTTTCATACAAATGTTCACCACCTTCAGACGACGTGTCGCGAAAAAGACATAGGTTCATATCTTGAAGGTCAAGGTCACAATCTGGAGTCAAAGGTAAAAAATCGACACTTTTTACCGTGTCCGATCTGTAACTTCTATAATCATGCACGCAGGTACAAATTTCTTTCATTCAAATGTTAACCACCTTCAGACGCATGTCGCGAAAAAGACCCAGGTTCCTATCTTAAAGGTCAAGGTCACAATCTTGGGTCAAAGATCAAAATTCGGCACATTTTGCCGTGTCCGATCTGTAACTTCTATAACCATGCATGCAGGTACAATTTTCTTTCATACAAATGTTCACCACCATCAGACGACGTGTTGCGAAAAAGACCCAGGTTCCTATCTCAAAGGTCAAGGTCACAATCTGGGGTCAAAGGGGCGTCCAGAATGGTTAAATTGCGTCCGGAATGGTTAAATTATATTTACTCTCTTATTTTTCAATGGATTGCTTCCATATTTGGACAGATGCTTAATTGGGTGGACTACTTTACATGACCTTGACCTTTGACCCACTTTTGACCTCAGAAAAATCCGTCCATAATGCATTTCTCGATTTCATTCTGTATTTATAGAAATTATTATATGTATTAAAATTTCATTTATTAAAAACCCAGACGTATAGATCACGAATGCATGTTGTTGTGTTTACAAAACAAATCAAAGTGCCACATGCCTGACCCTGTCCTTTGGGGACATTTGTCACATGACTGTGATCAGCTCTTGCTCAATTAAATCACATCTTTGTTTGCCTCAAATAAGTCCACATCAGGTGAGATTGAAATCTTATTTATATTCATTGACGAATCCAGCTTTTGCGCAAACTTCTTGACAAAATAACAGGGGTATGGAGATCTCTAAAAAGTGTTTCCCTTCAGAATCCGTTTAAACCTTTCCTGTTTTTAAAATTGTACGCTGGTCAAAATCGAAAAAGGTCGCAGACGGGAAAAATGGATAAAATTTGAAACTAAACCATACTTTGTGGTACAAACAATTTCTCCTTTTTCCACAATGTTTTCTCAATTAGAAAATGACAGCGACGTTAAATTCCGGGTTTATATAGGAAAGGGTTAAAGCCATGACCGAGTGGAAGAGGCTCAGTTGTGGTGTGGAAGAAGGAAGTGACAGGGCTATAACGATTCCTCTTGACATAACTTAGTTCAACGGCACTGACAGGGCTATTACGATTCCCCTTGGCGTAACATACAGCTATGTTACGTCCAGTGGAATCGTTATAGCCCTGTCACTGAGAGACGTTATAGCCCGTTCATTGCCAGAGAAACATACTACGTCAAGAGGCAACGTTTTAGCCCTGTCAATGCCGGAGAATTGTTACACTTAAAAGGAATCGTAATTGCCCCGTCAGTGCCGGAGAGCTATGTTACATCAAGATGAATCGTTATAGCCCAGTCAGTGCCGGAGAACTATGTTAGATCAAGATGAATCGTTATAGCCAAGTCAGTGCCGTAGAACTATGTTACATCAAGATGAATCGTTAAAGCCCAGTCAGTGCCGGAGAACTATGTTTAATCAAGATGAATCGTTATAGCCCAGTCAGTGCCGTAGAACTATGTTTAATCAAGATGAATCGTTATAGCCCAGTCAGTGTCGGAGAACTATGTTTAATCAAGATGAATCGTTATAGCCTTGTCAGTGCCGGAGAACTATTGTACATCAAGATGAATCGTTAAAGCCCAGTCAGTGCCGGAGAACTATTGTACATCAAGAGGAATCGTTATAGCCCAGTCAGTGCCGGAGAACTATAGTTCATCAAGAGGAATCGTTATAACCCTGTCAGTGCCGAAAAAACTATTATACATCAAGATGAATCGTTATAGCCTTGTCAGTGCCGGAGAACTATTGTACATTAAGAGGAATCGTTATAGCCCTACACTGCCGAAAAAACTATGTTACATCAAGATGAATCGTTAAAGGCCTGTGCCTGCCGGAGACCTATGTTACATCAAGAGGAATCGTTATAGCCCTTTCACTGCCTGAAAATTATGTTTCATCAAGAGGAATCGTTATAGCCCTATCACTGCCGAAATTACTATGTTACATCAAGAGGAATCGTTAAAGCCATGTTACTGCCGTAGACCTATGTTACGTCGAGAGGAATCTTTATAGCCCTGTCCCTGCCTGAGAATTATGTTAAATCAAGAGGAATCGTTATAGCCCTGTCACTGTCTGAAAACTATGTTACGTCAAGAGGAATCGTTATAGCCCTATCACTGCCGAAATTACTATGTTATATCAAGAGGAATCGTTAAAGCCATGTTACTGCCGTAGACCTATGTTACGTCGAGAGGAATCTTTATAGCCCTGTCCCTGCCTGAGAATTATGTTAAATCAAGAGGAATCGTTATAGCCCTGTCACTGTCTGAAAACTATGTTACGTCAAGAGGAATCGTTATAGCCCTATCACTGCCGAAATTACTATGTTATATCAAGAGGAATTGTTAAAGCCATGTTACTGCCGTAGACCTATGTTACGTCGAGAGGAATCTTTATAGCCCTGTCCCTGCCTGAGAATTATCTTAAATCAAGAGGAATCGTTATAGCCCTGTCACTGTCTGAAAACTATGTTACGTCAAGAGGAATCGTTATAGCCCTATCACTGCCGAAATTACTATGTTATATCAAGAGGAATTGTTATAGCTCTATCCATGCCGGTGAACTATGTTACGCCGAGAGGAATCTTTATAGCCCTGTCACTGCCGAAGACCTATTTCACGTCCATGAGAAATGTTATAGTCCGTTCATTGCCGAAGAACTATTTTACGTCCATAGGGAACGTTTTAGCCCTGTAACTGACTGAACTCTTTCTGTACTTTTGCAACTTTGATTTTCATGCCATCTCCACTTAAATTTAGAAGAAAAAAAACATAAACTCTTTTTATTGTCAAAATCTGATAGGCCAGATGTTTTCTTTAAACTTTAAACTACCAAACATTATTATTTTCAGTGAAAGCTGAAAAGAGATTTAAAACAACATTAAGTGCACATTTTTTATGGAACTAAATATGGATTTGGTCTAGTGGTAGAGCTCTAAACTCTAGTATTAGTTTCTCTAGTTCGAACAACCGCTCCACAAGACATTCGAACGAGACTTTGAACCGAGCCCCATCTCCAAATGACCTCAGTTGATGCTGAGTGGGAGGTCCCCCCTACAACTATTACCGTATATTTGACCCTTACCCATACAGACATGTAAACATTACATAATTTGAGTAAAGATATGTGTATAATTCGTTAGCTTAGTGTAAAAACATCATAAGAGTCTATACTTTATGTACTTTATGATGTTTTTACACTTAGCCACCGAATTGGTTGTTTCGAAGTCGGTCTACCATATATGGTAGTGATCTCATACACCGCATAACATGTATTTACAACGAAGCTCTGGAAAAAGACAAGGATTGAACCGGGTGGTAACTCTAAACAAAAACCGGGGATCTTAGATGGACGGGTTTCCCATGGGAGGGGAATCTTGCACTACAGCCTGATTATCTTAGTAGGAAGAGCACTCGCATTTAACCTCGAGATCGCGGATTTCGAGCCCTTGGCTGCCACAACTATCAAACTTATTATCTTCTCAAGGAGCCAATAAATAGACAAGATCCCCTGTATCGGAAGTCTATACACGTTCAAGAATAAGACGGAGCTCAGTAATTTATTCCCATATCCTTGCACTGTTCACTTTAACTACTGACAATCCTCTCAGGTCATCGCTCATATGAGAAAAATGCTACAGTAACGACGATAAATGAATCAATAAGAGCGATCAATTGTTGTATGTACGCCCGTGCCAATGCCTGTCAGAGAGATTGATTGATTGATTGATTGATTGATTGAATGGGGTTTAACGCCGCTTTTAACAGTATTTCAGTCATATCGCGGCGGCTGGAGCACCTAACAATGGATTCCTGGTATTTCTCACACCAGTACTACCACTACATCCTTTCCTAGCCTCCAGCTGCTATCCCACTTAGGTTAACGATTATCCACCCATTGGTGAGAGACAAATGTCGGAAAGAATATGAGCCGCCGCCGGCCTGTCAGAGAGGGAGGGGGGATAAAAATCATCGTACATGTACATAGCAGGTAGTTTGGGCGTAATATGCCAAAGAAATGATACATACAAGGCGATTAATGAAGTTTGTGAAATAATACTCAAGACAGAATTTAAGTGTAAACTATAAAAAGAAATATATTCAAAACGATGCAAGAAAGATTAATACAATGTAGTTCTAGGACATTTCTCTTCTAGATAAAGTCTGTCAACTAGTGATGCTTTCGAATTCATGGCTAGAATACTGTTAGAGAATGAAGTCTGAAAACAACTGGGGGAAATTATTTTTAAACATTTAGAAAACAAGAGCTAAATTTCTTACGGCGTCTCTCTTTGATAAGATCTGTTCATACATTATTGTTTAACGACATGCCCAAGTCAGAACAAAACGAAGGGCAATAACTACTAAATAAAGAAGAAATGTACATTCTGAGACCTGTACTATATCCTGATGACACATACATATAATTTAATTTTTAGTTTCGTGTATCACAAACGGGCGTTCTTATTGGTAAAAGAATAAAAATCATAACTCCATTAACACAATTTTGAGCGCGCAGCAATTTTGTGTGCTTCCGAAAAAAATAGTCCTATATAAAAAGGTATCAAAATTTGTAAAGTTTTTGTTTTTTCGCTCGATGCTTTTACATTATAAGAAATGAAGAAAATATTTTATGTTTTCATGAAGGTATGAACCAAAAGAACTAATCACAATGTATGAATAGGCGAAGCGGATTCATACATTGGTGTGATTAGGTTTTGCGGTTCTTACCTCCATGAAAACAAAAATTATTCTTTCAATCTCTTGAGTCTTTGAATATGCTGTAACATATTCATAGCTAGAATACTTTTGATTTTTAGTCGAGACAAAATTAAAGTAAGTCAGTTAACAAAAGGTAATAAGCAACTGGCTGAATGATCCTTGAAGCCCTTCAAACAGTTTTGATCGGATAAAAGAAAATATCTGTCTTTTATGGGTGGGGCTCATTTTCACAAATGGTATGTAGAGAAAATTCGAAGATCTTTGTCTCGGAAGCTAATACACTGTGTGGAAACTCTGTACGTCAAAAATGTTGGGAGCTTCCAAGATATAATAGCTGAATATCAACTAATTTCATAGAAATGGTCCATGTTCGAAATTTTATCAGATACCCCAAAAGAATTGAGATAAAACATGACCTTTATGGACAGCCTTATTTCTATATTTGGTGGAAACTTTAAGAATCCTCTTCTCTCAAGTTCACAGATATGATCCTTGGGTGACCCTTAATCAGATTCAGAAATTTTTACCAGGTCAAAACATGGGTTTTATGCATGTGGCTTATTATGGAGACACTTTTCAAGACTTCTTTTCAGAAAGTTTCCAAATTTTGTATAAAAAAATCCTTGTGCGATATTTCAAAATTGATTCCTTGAACAAATTTGGATAGGTTGGATATGTGGAATTTTGAGGCTCAGTTCAGTTAGGTACATAAAAAGCATATCAATAAGTACAAGAAAAATAACTTTTATCTAGACTGAAGATGCGAAAGAGTTAACTCTTTTCTTAAAATTTGCCTCTTCAAATTCTAGTTCTAGTTTTTTTGGGTTTTTTTTTTTTTTTCATTATCATTATATATTTTCTGGTTTGATAACTTAATAATTAACAAGAGAGCCGTTGGCCTTCTGGCGCTCACTTGAGATAAAGGCTCTTTTTCTTTCAACAGTCTAATTTTATGTTAAATTTAGGATTATGGTACGAGTTGGCCTGGTTATACTTTATACATACATAGGCTTTGTACCTGGGGATCAAAAAGTCTTCATGACAAATTCAAAGGCTTTAGGACTAATATGAAAGGAAGAGAACACCTTTTCCTTCTCTGGGTCCATGGGTAATAATTTTAGAAATATAAAAGAAGTCAATGATCTGGTGATTCAAGCTAAATATCAAGGCAGGAACATATTTTGTTCAACTTTGCCAAACGGTTTGGGAGGAGATGTTTAAAAATCGTACTTTATTTCTATATAACCCCCTGCCCCTCGAGCTCCGACCTTTCGGGACCCGAGGGTAATGATTTTAGCAATTTTAAGAGAGGTAATTATACTGATATTTCATGCAAGATATCAATTCTCTACGCCTTTTGGGTCGGGAGAAGAAGAATTTTAAAGATCGTCTTTTCAAATTTCACGTGTGTTGCCATGACATCCAGAGTTTTTAACGGATTTCAATTCTTTAAACTACATAGGGAATATTTCTTTCAAATTCAAAGTTCAAATTGATCCAGTGGTTTGGGAGGAGCTGTTGTATTAAGAAAATTGTTGACGGGCGATGCACGACGGACTCCGGACGGACGCCGTACATAAGATAATCACAATAGCTCACTTGAGCACTTCGTGCTCAGATGAACTAAAAATGTCAAGTTCCTTATTTTCAAAAAACGAAATTTGTCTTACTGGTAATATTGTGGGAGAGAAACAAACAATTGTTATTTACATGTACAAGAAGTTTCGTCTTTTTTTTCAAAAAGCTTTCTTACCTACCTTTCTGTGACAATATACAACATGTAATAATATTCCCCTTCTTTAAACGTCTTTTTTAAAAATTTCTTTTTGAATTTTCAACGACTTTTGTCCTTTGGTTATTGTTGTGGGTTTTTTTCTGTTCTCGGTTCCCTGACATTCCAATTGCTTTTACGGGTATGTCAAACTTTAACACGTTAGAATGTCGTATCAAAATTTTTGTTTGAAAGATATTGGACTCGCCACGCGAAGAAGCGCTTCATGCGAATTCTTGCAAAAAATGTCGACAACATTCAGATTGTGCGTCAACTATAGAGAATATCTATCTTTCATTGAGTGAACATCAAAAGCTATATTTTCCCGCAACTCGTGAAAGTATAACTTTTGATGTTCACTCAATAGAATTTTACTTTTTTACTTTTTGCAATCAACTTTAATGAAAGCAACTTGTCTTTTTGCAACAAACATTCTCAAACAAGCAGTGCCAATTATTTCCCTTGTGTCACCTTTGGTCTCATCCTGGAATTTCTTCCAGGCTTTATCATAAAACCTTAAATATTTTTTTTTTCTTAAAATTCTGATAACCAAAAGATCATTCCTGAGAAAGCATCCTCCAGTTTCTGACAACAAGATTTTCAAAATTTCACTATTCACCATATATGGCCATAATCCTTGTCCAAAAAAGCCACGTTTCTTTAACCTAGAGAAATTCTGTGAAGAAATCTTACACAAAAATCCCTAAAGGATCATTCCTGTGAAAAATGGTTGAAATCCAACGGCCGGTTTCTGAGAATAAGAATTTCTAAGTTTTCGGTTTATACCAGAAATGGAAATTGTCCCCCACCCTCCTCCCAAATAATAGCCATGTTTTTCATCCGATCAAAATTCTATGAAAAAAATCTGACAAAGGATCACCAAAGAATCATTCCTGTAAAATTTAGTTGAAATCCATCAACTCGTTTCTGAGTAAAACAATATATGGAAATATAAGGCCCGTCCATTAAAACCATATCTTTCATCCGAGCTTTTTTGTAAGGGATCTGATAAAGGGTCATCAAAGGATCGTTCTTGTGAAATCCGGTTCAAATCCATCCACTGGTTTTTGAGAAGAAGATATTCAAATTTTTCACCATATATGGAAATCAGTCCCGCCCATAAAAGCCATGTTTTTCATCCGATCGAAATACTTTTGAGGAATCCAAAGATCATTTCTATGAAATTTGGTCAGAGTCTGTGCAGTTTTTTCTGATGAGAAGATTTTGAAAGACGCACGACGGACACAACCCATGATAATAGCTCGCTGACTTTTAGCCAGTGGAGCTAATTACAAACTGCATCCTGCTATTCTCGCGTTTCTCTTTTCGATAATTGACGGATCGCCATCAGCGCCCACTGACCTCCGATATGGTAGTTTGTCTGAGGTACCAAACGATGTGAGTTTGTACAGACATCGTCATGTACATGAAACAAAACGATATTCTATGGTTGACCACTTTAACTTTGGAACTACAGCTTCAGTATGCTAAATTACCACGGATACGTCGCCAAACAACAAAAATGTTTGATATAAATGCCGGGGGTCAACATTCACTTTCGGACTAAATGAATCGTCGTTATTTTTTATAGACAACGTTTGTCCGTCAATAATTTTCTACTATCATTATGCACCGTATCAACCAAATGATATGTTAACGACTGTATAAGCCAAACAATGTGGACAATTCAGAAAATGATTGTTATTGCAATCCACTCTATTCTTAAATTGTTGCGTTTAACATGAAAGGTAAGTAATTAATTCGTCCACTATTGATAAACTTCTTTATAATGATGGCTGTCTGGATAGTGTTTGGACCAAGGTCGCGGCAAATAACCTTTACGATATTTGTCTCCCACCAATGGGTAGATAATCGTACACCTATAGGTGGGATTAGCAAATGGTGGCGTGGGAAGCTGGCGGCCTTGGAAGGTGGTAGTACTGGTAGGTGCACCAGCCGCCGCGATATGCCTGAAATACTGTTGAAAGTGGCGTTAAACCCCATTAAAAAAAATTGGATTATCCTCCTAATATCTCTCACTCGTGATTTTTTGTTTTCCCAAGACCAAAGAAAATGGTGGTAGGGTACCGTTTTGAATCCTGTTGTGGTATAGTAAGTGCGGTCTACGTATACATAAAGAGAAGTACCGGGACGAGTTCCGGAAATTAGTAGATCGGTGTAAAATGTGTAGGGAGTCAGACAGGGTATATTTTCAAGATATATATATTTTTTATTTCAATCGGTTTAAAAAAGACCGCCCTACTCTACGAACTTCAAACGTGTCAATTGTATGAAAATTCGTATCTAAATTACTTGGGGCTTTAACCCATTCCCAAATGGCAAAATTTTAGACTGGTCCTAATTCAAAGAAGTTGCAGATGACAATTTCAAGTTCAAAGAATTTTGAGTTTGTTTGTCTATTTGGGTAGAAAACAATGATAAAATGAAGAGATTGCTTTTAAAAAGCAATTTCGTCATTTTTAACCTTGTTTTCCCCTAATCTTTCTTAGGGGCGTAAAAAGCGGGAGTGTATTGGAATGGGTTAAGTCTATGTTAAGAACCAAGGTAATTGGATTCTTTTCTATTATCAATTAGCCATCCATTTACTCTTTTGTGTTTTGAAGATGAATTTGTCTCAATACTGTATGTATCATTACGAGCCAGCAAAATAAAGAAACATTTAGGACCCATGTGGGAACCCGAAAGGGTTCAATATAGGCTGCCCGTTTGGGGAAAACCCAAGGTTTATTTAGCACCTATGTTGGCAGCCAATATGGGTCCCCTCTTGGACAAATATTGAAAATTGATTTGCCTATCAAAGACACATAAGGTTTTCAAATGTGCTATATAACATTTGGGACTCATATTGGCATTAGAAAGCCTATTAAGGACCCGCATGGTTCAATATCTGCTATGGTTAACATGTTGGACATGCCGCATATTCAGTGGGGAGGGGAAGTTATATACTTATGAAACGAACAAAAGTTAAAACCAAATGCAACTGTCAAACCGTGGATGCTATTTACAGGGGCCAATATTCTGCCATCTTAGTTCGTTCGTCAATTTCCGCCTGCTTCCGAAACAATGTGGGGCCAACAATGGGGCAATATTAATGACTTATAATGCGTTTATATATTCTATGGGTCATAAGAATATCTTATTTGATAAACAACAGCTTCGCCAGAGATTGGATTTTAAATCTTAGTTTCTCTCTTCATTTGGCCTTTTAAAGATTTTTTTTAGATTTTGTGTGTCCTTTATGGCTACAGCATTGGCTAAATTTATAATATAGGACCCATATGGACATTTTGCCTACTTTCTGCCCACGTTGGAACGGCATTCCCATACTTGCTATCAGTGAACGGGATGGAATGTGTACGCTTACTATAGGAAGTTGGATTGCAGGAACAGGCTGTCGAACTCAAGGTGTTCAACCTGACGGTATCGTGTCCTCCTTCTTTTCTCCTTATACCATAACGTGATAGAGGTAAGTCAATACCAGCGTGTTGAGAATGGTATTTGGTATTGCATGGTTCGGGATCAAACCAGTGATATCAACAGCCAGACTCTGGGCAGACGTTAATTTTAACGCTAGACCATTGGTGTAAAGTAAGGAACGCCATGATATCGACAGCAAGAGTTCAACTTCGGATACCAACACCTTCTTTGATTACGTTACGTCACTACATTCGCTGAATTGACAAATCGCTGGACCCGCCCACTTACTCCTTTGGCCCCTCCTATTAATTCCGAGAGGAAGTCCCGCTTAGATTTTAAACGGCGTTATTTTGCAAAACCTATGGTCAGTAGCATGTAACAAAAAGTAGAATCGTTGGTTGGCGACCTAAACGTCGTAACTACAGCTTGAATAAACGTTTCACACAAATAGCGGCCAATCTCGGACGGTTTAAATCTCTGTCGAAGGGAATATTTTGATTGGTCGGTATACTCCTAAATTGACGGCAGCGATTTGTCACTTGCCGGAACACAAAGAATGAAATAGGAATATTTAAGCTAGCCTGGACGGTGGGAACGGGATTCTCATACATTGTAAAATTCGCAGTTGATTTGTTAAAAATCTTAGCCTGTTCCACACAATGACGCTTTTTGACGCCTCGGAAAACATTGTGTAAAATGTAGAATTTGTTTGTTATAAGCAATTTCTTCATTATCCACAATGTTTTCTGTCACACACACAAAAATAATAAATGAAATTTCGTCAGCTAAGAATTATCGTCTGCATTGTCTTTGAATTTAGACTAGTCTAAATTTTTTGTCGCCTGGTAAAGAGCAATAGAGCAAACACTTGATGATAAATACCAGTAGAAGCAGTGGATGTGACTTAATGTGTGCTTTGTCATTAAATTGTTTTTTTTTTTTATTTATTTATTTTTGTGCGTGTGTGTGGGTGTTTTTTTTTTTTTTTTTTTTTTTTTTTTTTTATCCAATGCACGTTTTGTCAATGAGATCTGTCTACCTATAGTTTCACCCTGATAACCCTTTTTAGCTCTTTGATTAAAATAAATCAAATATTGAAATTAACATAGGGCAGTCACCCTTAATTATGTGACAGAGAGTTATGGTTCTGCTCTTCTCCTCAATGATAGGCCTACTCATCTACCTATGAAGTGTCATCCCTTGCAGTTTTTGAGTTATGCTCGAGAAAATTTTGACAAACAGACGAACGGACAGGCGGAAGGATGTGACGAACTGGCGGAAAACAACCATAGGCTTAATGCAATTTGTTACAACTGTTTCAATCTTGACCAAGTAAAATACTTTAGACCAGGACCCACTGACTCCTGACCTACACTGAGATAACGTAACTGAGGGATCATCAGAGCTACAGAGGGCGTAATTCGTATTCTAGATCTAAATACTGCCATAGTTCTAAAACAATACAGCGATAAACCCTATGTTGTGGGTACTCATTTGATTAAAGTGAGTAGCAACAACATAGGATTTCATTCAGAAATAATGATTTTTAGAATGCTGTTACCCCATCCCACCCCCTCTTATCTAGACCCCTGATCATGTTTTGGGATCAAAAAAAAAAATATCATTGAAGTGAGGTGACCTGCATAACTTCGGGGTAGATTGTGCCGATTTACCTATCACAAATGGTTCGTCATTTCACGAGCTGATCTACAGCTAGAGTCGTCCATTCGTAAAAATTTGAATACCGTGGCACCGTGTTAGTCGATGGTACATTCATCTCCGTAATTGTGTATGTAAGCAATTCTATACACATTAAAATTCAACGATCGACTAACTGGTGACTCATAAATACAAATCCATCGTTATTGATAAAAAGTGAATATGGAATTACGATCCGCGTTGCTATCTGACATCATCATGCCTTTATCCATTCCTCTGTCATTCAGTGGGAAATTCCAAGATGTCAGACAAAAGTTACCTCCCTTTCACAAAAGACGCCATTTTTGTTTTTCAGAAAATATTCCCTAAATAAACGACCAAAATAAACAATAAAAGTGCCAAATATGTTTTAAAAATATACAGATAGGCATAAATAACGTCCATGCAGAAATATTATACTCCAAAATAGCACAAATCCATTGTTTAGAAAAAGTCAGATTTCTGTCGAATTGAGGTCACTGTCTCGCCTTGGATTGTTACGTCTCGCCTGGCTCGTTGAAGATCTTGGAAGAAATACGAAAATATCAAAATAAAGTCATTTTGACGGAATATATAGCAAAAGGTATATGCAGATAGATGATTGATGATGCAAATGTACCAAATCAATGGTGTCTAATGAGAAATTAGTTCATTTATAAGGAGAAATATGTCAACAAAAAGATGTCATGGGATTTCGTGGATTACATTTCTGTTTTGTTTTTCCCTGAATAATGAAACAAATTGTTTCAAATACTTCATCTTGATTACCGAATTTATTTCCTATCCAAATATTGAGAAACAAGGATGAAATTATTCTTTTCTTTTTATTTATATAGTCAGAATACACGCCAAAATAAAGCCCAAGCCACTCCCACGTAACACGATCATTTACCTCAGCAGAAACACAAAACTAATATTGGCACTTCATTAAGAGGAAGCAATACAATACATAGGCAGAATGCTGTTTGACTACTTGAAAGAAAACATAATACCTTTTTCAAATTTCATATGAGTCACATGATTCGTCACAACTTTTGTGCATCTTTCATGTAAAAGTCACATCCCACAAACTCCTCTATCCAGGGTTCTTCAGTGAAGAGATGTCTGAATAATAACATCCTAGCAAAATCGCGAGCGGGGTATGCCAAAATAGGGATTCACAAGGTGGGTTCTGAGGGATGTACAAATCGCCTCAACCACCCCCAGCCCTCAGTATTCTAATAAAAATAAATGACAATGTTAACGGTATTGTTCATCTTAGTTTAGACATTCATAAATTGTGACAATGAACATCACATTCCATTAGACTTTCCATCTCATTGTAGTGTACCTAATTAAGTATGTCTAGCTTTCATTATTGCATGGGCACGACAAGGTATTTTATTCTAGATATTTCATGACAACCCTTTATTGAAGATTGGGAGTCTGATGCGCTACCAACTGTGCTATCACAGAAGCTTAGAAACAGTTGAATATATGCAGATCTCTAAAATGAAAATATTGTCTTCTATAAAAGTATTGGCATTTTGAAAACATTTTATTAATTCAAAATTATAAATTTGGCTTTGGTTTCCGTCCGTAAACGCTGTTGATTTCGTCTTATGGCCACCGAACATCATAACTGTGATAGTTGAATAAGATGTAGTTATCAGGTTTTGATTTCCCAATTGATCTCATACATTTCTCAACAAAGTTTTTTTCATCATGACAATGTCAACATTGGGAGAAAAAGTACCTAGTCCACAGCATACCCACTCGGTTTTCACTTTGGGGATACATTTACCCCTTAGGTTTTGAAATGGGGGGTACAAAGAAAATCAGGGGGTACAGTGTACCCTTTACTTTCAGAGTTAAGGGTACACCATACGAATCTGAACCCTTTACTAATTGACAATGTTTGGTTAGATCTTTATACTTTGTCAATTATCAGTAAATAGGTGCCACACATCATGTGCAAGTTTCAGATAAATTTAGAGCAAAGGATAGCAAACTTTTTTTTGAAAAGCTGATTTTTGACAATTCACGTTTCCTTAATTCTTGGATTTTGAAAAGGTTGAGTGATGGCTAAACCACAAGTTAATCACGAGGGTGGGATGATATTTTGGAGCAAGCCATTCTCTATATAGATGGAGAAGTGATGGTTCCCATGGCATAAAAGGGAAATCACTAGCTCCCAATGCGATTTTGTTCCACTTTGCTTGCATTTTTTGGTTTTTAGGAAAAAATACTCATATAGAGTTTCTTGTTTATACGCTAATAATTCTAAATGCACACACGCAATGGCATTTTTTTTCTATGTTCATTTATATTTCTGTACATTCATGCACGTCTTGTTGTAAGATTTGTACATGAACCGATGTAATTGTACATGAATTATGTACTGCGGTTATGTACTGCGGTACATGAATGGGGACCCTGAGTCAAGATTACTTTTAAGGGAAATTCCCTCGTCTTGAAATCACATGCCCAAACTATGGACATTTTGATAATGGTCAAGTAAGGCAACATAATATCTATATAAAAGCATGTTTTAAATTCTGATGAAAAGACAGTTGAAGGTGAAGTATTCAAACTGGTCTCCTAAATTTCGCACAAAGGCTTTCCTCCATATGGTGCTATTTTCCCAAATTTTGCATGAAACAGATTGTTGGCGTGACCCTCTTCCATTACTTCATAGAGTGAAAATTGAAATTATTTTTTTCAATAGAAACCTTTGGGACATTTATCGTAATATTGTACATGTATGCTACAATGATGAATTTAACAAATCAAAACCTAACTTCAGTTAGTTTAGAGTTAGCCGCCGTCATAGTGCAGTTGGTGGCGCGTCATACTGTCAATCTAGAGGTCCCGGGTTCGATTGCCGACGACGGCACTCATCCTTTCCGACTTTTTGTCTCTCACCAATGGGTCGATAATCGTAGACCTATGTGGGATAGCAGCTGGAGGCTAGGAAAGGATGGTAGTACTGGTGTGAAGAATTCCAGGAATCCATTGTTAGGTGCTCCAGCCACCATGATATGACTGAAAGATTGTTAAAAGCTGTGTAAAACCCCATTCAAACAAATCAGTTAGTTTAGAACAAATCCAGAATATACAGTAAAACCTCTCTAATGCGACCACTTGCGGTGCTTACTTAAAGTGGTCGTAATAGTGGGGTGGTCGTAATACTGAGGTTTGGTTGTTTGTTGTCAAGTAATCGTGTTAATTCTATCTTGGTTATTTGAATATATTAATACTATACAAACAAAAAATAAAACTATAAAAACATATATTACAGCAGAATCTTCTGTCATTTACGAATTTAAAAGCTCTACTTTCTCTCTTCTCGATTTTGATCTGATTCAGAAGTCCGACCTCTGATTATTAATACCTAAGCACAGGTTCAAAGTGTCAAACTGTTGATATCATATCTTCTATAATGCGAATACCAAACATCAATTAAATTGAAATCAAAATTTAATTGCTAATTACCTGTTGGGAATGCCGTAAACAAACTATTCCTAACTTCTCAGATACTTTTTCACTTTCGACTTTATTACTTGAGTCAAAACTCATGACCTATTTAAATAGCAAATAAGAATATTACAAGGTATAATTTCTAAAAGAGATCCGCCACCTTTAATCTATTTAATAGAAATAACGTCTATCATAATAAGGGTTCGATATCACATAATCAAAAATCCAATATTGTATTGACAATGCATTCGTACCCAATTAGTGTCGCTCTTATTAAGTGTGAAATTCGGGTGGTCGGTCTCAATGTGTGGAGTTATTGGTCGTCTTAGTGGGGTTCAAAATAGTGTATCAGCTATAGTTGGTACAGAATTTAGTGGTAGTAATTCGGAATAGTGGGGTGCCCGTTTTAGAGGGGTTCACGACCAGTGAAATAAAGAACAAAAAATTCTGTAAAAATTTGGTCGTGATAGCGGGGTTCCCGTATTTCCGGGGTGGTCGTAAGGAGGGGTTTTACTGTAGTTCCGATAAATAAATTGTAAATGATCTAAAATATACAAATGACCGATTTTTGTGCACAAACCTGTGTCTAGTTTCTATTCAGGGAAATTGTGCAACATGGAAAACCCTCTCAAGTCTGTATCGTCGTCTCTTTGATGTATGTCACAACTCTGCTCCTGTAGGGTAGAATGATCAGACCTGAGATTTTTGTGACATTAGCTGTGTTTTTCCATCAACAGAGGAATTTTTGAGGGTAACTTGCTGACAGAAAAATACAATGACTTTGATCACCGTTAAAGTGAAACATAACTTTGGAAAGTAGTTTAGGAAAAAGAAATTTACAGCCATAATTAATGTCATTTTATCTCCATTTCACTTTTTAAAATTGATAGGGTTCAGAGCAGAAACAGAAAAACTTGTTTGCAATTTTGTGTGGGTGGTTTGGGTAATAGTGTGTGTGTGGGGGGGGGGGGGACAGGGAACTGGAAGTTTTAGTCTTATGTCTTGAAATTTGCTTGAACAAATTATGGCTTGTCAGATCTTATTCAAATGAACAAGATGGATCACATATTAACCCTTTCCAAAACATGTGGAAAAGGAAAATATTTCTTTTTCCACAATTTTTTTTAAAGCCTTTTTCTTCAGATTCATCAAAAAGTGGGTTTGTGTGGGAATAGTAAAGTTATTTCAAAAAAAATTTGGTGGGGGCATTGTTTTTAGCTTGGCTGTTTTCGGAGAAAACCCGAGGTATTGCGGTAGCCTTGGTTTTGTTGTTGTTGTTGTCATTGTTCGAAAACTTTGACATTTTGTGATATCTCTGAATTTACTAAAGGCATTCACTTGAAGCATGGCACACTTGTTTACTATCAAAAGAGCAACCTATACTATCATGGGGCATAACTCTAGATGCATTTTGTCCACTATAAAGCACCCAACAGCCGAGCGTAGGCACCCATTGACAGTGCGCTTGTTAATTCATTAGCTTCCTAGCTCAGCAGTCTTCAGTGGCTTAAATCTGGGCAAACAATTGGCTTCTTATTTGGATTCTTGGCAACAGATTAAGTTTCAGTTTTTGATTTGTCAAAAGTGATGGGGAAAAGAAAAATCAACCCAGGGAAAGCCCTGGAAACATACTGTTTGTATTTATAAATCGGACTGCAAAGAGCAATATCAGTTCCACTTAGAGCTAGACTGAGATAACAACCTGGAAGTCAGATTTTTATTGTCTTTGAATTAGAAAAAAAATGTGGAAAAGCGTCAGCTTTGATAGCTTAACTTACCAGACAAAATTTTGAGGTCTTCTCAAAGTTCAATGAGTGCAAACCCCCACTGGAGGCTTAACCACTAAATTCATTGAATGTCTACGCAAAAAAAAGTAGTTCTTCAAAAGCTTGCTATAAAACCCATTCCCACTCAATCCCACCTTTTAAAAGATCCCAAGAAAGGCTATGGAAAACATTATGGACAATTTCTTCACTGTGCACAATGTTTTCTACCCTATAAAGACAAAAAAGACTACTTAATAAAGCCATGCTTTGCTAGCTTACAGTTCTTTCAGTACTTTTATTTCAGCAAATGGAACAATGGAGTGTCATGTACAGAGCATTGTGCATGGAACCTGTAGTAATATTGTTAAAGTGTTTTCTTCTCTTTCCACACACAGTATGCTTTCTGGGCTCTTGTTTGCATTTATATCGTTTTCTCCAAATACCAGTATTTCCAATCGCAAAAAGTGTCTGAGATGAAAATTCCTCATTTATAGGCAAAAGTCCCCTATCCTAGACCATGCTAGGGGCATGTTTTCATATTGTAAATTTGTGTCTCTCACCAATGGATGGATAATCTGAAACCTTAGTGGGATAGCAGCTGGTAAGAAAATTGGTGTAATTGGCGAGAAATTTGCAAAAATTGACACAATATTCAATATGCAGGAATTGAAAGCACATGATAAACCATTTTTTCCACACAAAAAATGCATGCAATTCATTTTGTCCCCTCTACATCAACGGCTATATCCAGCTTGAAGGCAACTCAGTTTTCCACACACCCTACCTATCAATAGAGCAATCTTTACCAATGATGGGTTAACTCTAGATGCATTTTTGAATAAATTTTGCCTGGTTTTTATTTAGAAGTTTACTCACTATCAAGCATTTGGATAAGCTGATAAATGGTATCCGCATGGGGTAATCTCTTTTTTTTTTTTTTTGTCATGAATTCTTACATTGACCAAAGATTAATTTAGACATTGATAGAATAAACACTTTTTCATTTGTCTTAAGGATGATATTCTTTTTCAGATTCTAAAGAATGGAATTTAGATTGAATGTTAGGTGACAGTGTGACACCGAGACCCTATACCATGATAATAGCTAGGTGAAATGTTGGAAAGGCTGGGTAAGCAGGGTTCTTATTTGTTTGTTAGCTCTAGGTTTATACCATTACCACTCAACCAAGTGTTTTGAGGCACTTCAGAAATATGGATTTATAAAACAATGTGGGTTAAATGTGCAGGCTGATATTATTCTACACCTCTTGCTTGTACCTTTCCTGCCAGAGTTGTTTATGAAGTTGATTTCTAAAGGAAATATTGATTTTTGAACAACAAGTTCTACCTGTGCTTTCAGCCCTTTGATTTGACAGAATTTCAGTTAGGTAATTTATACAGCATGACAAGGGTTAAGATTATTGTACAAATTTTTCATACTATGAACTTTCAACTTATTTCAGTTTGACCTCTTTTTGTCGAGATTCTTAAGATTCTTATTTAGAATTTTAAGATAAAGTGTTCTGTAGATAAAGATTTTACGGCTGCTAAATCAGAATATTAAGAATTCTTATTGAGTAATTGAAGCATGCTCAGCATTGGATTAAACCTGTAGCCTTGACAACATCAACTGTTGTCCCCTATATTAACGAAAATTGTTCTTTTGAATGTCCCAAAAACCTTATGTAGCTGGATTTCAAAAAGAACACACCTCTGGTAATGGTTTAGTGCTGCTTTGAATAATTACTCAGTATTCATATGTTGAATCGTGACTGAGTTCACTTGTTTACATCATTCCTTGGTTTTAGTACTAAGGCTTGGGTTAACAAATCTTTTGCTTGAATACAAAATCACATGACCTTTAATTTATGAACAGATTCAATGGAAACTTTAATTACCATACATAATCAGGACTAGTTTGTTCATATTCTTACAGGATATCCACAAAGATAAACCAATTTCCACACAATGACTCTTTCTGACACCCTGAAGGAGCCGCTGTCATAGCGCAGTTGGTAGCGTGTCGGACTGTCAATCTAGAGGTCCTGGGTTCAATCCCTGACGGCGGCACTCATCCTTTCCGACTATTTTGTCTCCCACCAATTGGTCGATAATCGTAGACTTATGTGGGATAGCAGCTGGAGGCTAGGAAAAGATGTGATGGCAGTACTGGTGTGAGAAATACCAGGAATCCATTGTCAGGTGCTCCAGCCGCTGTGATATAACTGAAAGATTGTTGAAAGCGGCTTAAAACCCCATTCAAACAAACAAATCTGACACCCTGAAGAGATACTGTCATGGTAAACTTAATGGGGGAAAAGATGAAATTGCTTGTAACCTTCACTATTTTATAATTATATATTTATTTATTACACATGATGCAAGAGCAGAAAATTTAGGTAGAAAACAGTGTTGAAACAGGAGAAATTACTTTTGACAGATAATAGTTTTATTTCCAAGAATACAAAATGTATTTTCAAAAAAAATGTATTCATGGAAACCAGTGACTGGGGTTAGTGTTAACCCCTGGTAAGGAAGCTCAGGTTGTAAATCACAACACAGAATGTCAGTTAGTATAATTATGTGACTTTACTTAACTTTTATGTGACAGTTAACATTGACGCAATCTAGGTTATCCACTGAAACAATCTATCTGTGGTAGTGAATATTTCCCACAAATAAATGCTTCTTTGGTACAAGTTTTCAATTTTTTTTGCCATGATGTTTCAACAAGTTACAGAATGTATGAAAATTAGCAGTGTGTGATATCTGTATTTTACAAATTCAACATATTCTATGACCTAAATTATCTGTTTACAGGTCTAATTGAACCACTGTGATTGATAGAGACGAGATAGACTGTAATAATGGACAATCAGCTGTTCCCAGGTGGGACATACCTAGATGATATGCCACAAGTGTGTACGCTGTGTGGAGTCGTCATGAACAACACCCGTGCTCTCTACAGTCACATGCAACTACATATCCTCTCCTCCAACCTGGGAGGTCAGCCACCCGATCCTGGTAAGTAATGCAATGTTTCAGAGCTCAAGTATTAGGGGATTATTTCAGTATCAAATTGTTATGCTATGTTTTTGGTAATCACTTAAAATTTTCTTGTTGAAATTTCAAAAGACGACAAAAGTCTCTGGCGCAGAAACAATCTTGGAGCATTTTACATGATTGTAGTCATGTGCATTAAAGTTTCTCACTTTAATTGAACTTTTAACTGGCCTCAAAAGTCCCTCTATTTTTTTTCACCTTTTCGTGTTGAAAAATTGAAAGGGACACTCAATTGGAAAAACGATGTGACATTTCATGATTTTAATGTATCTATTGTGCATGATGGCAGCCTTGCCCATTGGCCAAATTTCAGGTAGGAATCACACAGTCATGCAAGGGAAATAACTGAAACTGCTTGTGTGAGAATATTTGTTGCATAAAAGTTGCTTCCCTTAAATAAACATAAGAAAAAAGTAATCCATATTAGCTTGGCTGTTTTGAAAACCTAAGGTAATGCTATGGTCAGGTCAACGTCAGCATCCACCTCAGCATTGTCCAAAAACTTTGACATTTTTGTACTGTCTCTGGTATTACTGAACACATTCATTTGAAACTCAGTATATATCTTCAGTATCAAAAGAGCAATCTATACCAACAAGGGGGATAACCATAAATACATTTTTGACTGAATTATGCCCCCTTTTTACCTACTCCCTGGAACTAAAACATCTGAGCATTGGCATCTGCATATGGAGCGCTTGTCTCTCCTGCTCAATCCCTGGTTTTTACATCCCTATGATTTTATAATTGAGAAAGCAATGTAGAAAAAGAAGAAATTGCTTGTCACAATATTTTCTGCCCTACTGAATGGTTATTTTAGCTCACCTGAGCACAATGTGAATTGTCCGTCAACAATTTTTTAAACAACATCTCCACCCAAACCACTGGGCCAATTTGACCCCAATTTGGCAGAAATGATCCTAAGGTAGTCCCCTTTAAAAATAGCAACAAGAATTGAAATCCGTTAGAAACTCTGGTTGCCATGGCAACAAAAGTGTAATTTTGAAATAATCTTTAAAAATCTTTTCCTCCTGACCCAGAAGGCAAGAGCCTTGATATTTTGCATGAAGCATCAGTATATTGACCTCTTTCAAAATAGGTAAAATCATGATCCTCGGGTCCCAAGAGGCGGAGCCCAACGGGTGTGTGGGTTTATATAGAAATGAAAATTTATTTTTTAAATGACATCTTCTCCCAAACCACTGGACAAATTTGAACCAAAATTTGACAGAAATGTTCCTTAAGCGGTTCCCTTTGAAAATTGCTAAAAGAATTGAAATCTGTTAAAAACTCTGGTTGCCATTGCAACAATAGTGAATTTTTAAAATAATCTTTAAAAATCTTCTCCTCCAGACCCAGAAGGCATAGAGCCTTGATATTTTGCATGAAGCATCAGTATATTGATTTCTTACAAAATAGCTGAAATCATGATCCTCGGGTCTCGCAGAGAGGGCGGGGGGGGGGGGGGTATAGGCAAGAAGTGTCAGTTCACAGACTTCTTTCTTATTTCTTACATTATAACCCATGGGTCCAGAGAGAGGAAAAAGTTTTTTCCTTCTTTCAAATCTGCCCTTAAGCCTTGGAATTTGTAATTTAGACTTTTGGATCCCCAGGTTCATAGTCTTTATATGTAAGTGTGACCCACTTGTATCGTAATCTTAACCTTAAAGAAAAAGAGCTTTTATCTCAGGTGATTGCCCAAGGGCCATCCGCCCTCTTGTTTAAACTAAATCCACTTGAATTTGGACAGGTCTAAAATTTTCTAAAACAGGAAAGGGTTGAATGAGTTGCCTCCTATTTTAAAGTAATTTTAGGCTGTGGAGAGAATCAGGCACCCCCAGCTCCTCTAGTGTGAGAATGGGTTAACTTTTACTTAGTGCTGTGTAGTAAATCTTAATAGCCATTCAACTCTCACTATTTACTCCAGCTTTATAAGAAAATTTTGATAATTTAAAGTACCAATGTGGTGTGTGGATTGTTAAACTTTTCTGTGTGGTATTAAGCAATTGCAATATATTAGCATGATTTTATAACTTATAGTTTCATTTATTTTATCCATGTACCGTTAGATTTGAATTGAAATAGCCACAATGAATTGAAAAGAAAGGGTATTTCCATAAGTAAGCTGTGATAAGATCAATTAATATCATGCCGTCACAATGTCTATAGTCTGGGTGTTGTGATTCCTGTCATCAATATGCAAAAAAATGACATTATGTAATATATTGCTATTACTAAAAACATTTAATTGAGACTTTGAATATATGTTCACTATCAACAGAGCAGGCAATTTCACCAATTCTCAGATGACAAAAGATTTTGACTGGTCTAAATTGAAAGATGTTACAGATGGCAATTTCAAGGTTTTGAAATGTTGGAAATCTTCATCTTTGTGTGTTTTAAAAAGCATATTTCTTAACCCATTCCCACTCAATCCCTCCTTTTTACGCCCCTCAACAAAAAAGCTTTGGAAAACATTGTGGAAAATGAAGAAATTGCTTGGATCAAGCAGTTTCTTCATTATCCACAATGTTTTCTATCTAATGGCATGAAAAAAATTAAAATTGCATCAACTTGAAATTGTCGTCTGCAGCTTCTCTCAATTTGGACCAGTCTAAAATTTTGTTGAGTTGGAATGGGTTAAGGGACCTCAAAAAGCATGATTGTGTGGAAATAAGGTAACAAAAGAAGTACTTCTGAATGCATATTTCTTTGAAATATGTCCCTTTTACGTAGATTTTTTGTTCAATCTCCAGCACCAAATGGCTGTGTGTATGGCATTAGTATGTGTGCCTGTCATAATCTTTGACTACGTTCCATGTTTGGAATCTTATTTGACATGCACGATATGTTTGATCACTGTGTACATGCAATTTATGTATTGTGCTTGAAAAAATATAGGTATATATGATGAATGTACTTGTGTTTCAGGGTTAGCATTGAACCCAGCTAACATTCTTGACTTACTTGCTGGGGTGGCCCAACCTGGACTTCCAAGTAGTGTCCCAGCTCCAATACTTCCTCCTGGAAACCTCTTTACTCCTGTGTCCTCTGTTCCAAGTAGACTTATTACACCAAGTAAGTATTACTAATTGTGCAATGAAATCTGAGCATACCCATGTCTGATCAGAGTCTCTACTGAGCAATCTGTAGGCAGAGAATATTCTATTTTGTACTTTAGTCATGTCATGCTAAATGTCAAAGGAAAAATAATATTTTAAGGCTCCACTGGATGAAAACCAGCAGGGCTATTGTCATGGCCTTTTGTCCATCGTGCGTGTTGCATCTGTCCGTAAACTTTTACTTTAAAAGCCTTCTCCTCAGAAAGTACTGAACAGAATTCAACCAAATTTTACAGAAATGATCCTTGGATGACCCTTTATCAGATTCTTTTAAGAATTTGATCTGATGAAAAACATGGCTTAAATGGATGCTGCTAATTTCCATAAATAGTTAAGCTATGAAAATCTTCTTCTCAGAAACCAGTTGATTGAGCTCAACTGAATTTCACAGGAATCATCTTTGGTGACCCTTTATCAGAATCCTTCAAAGAATTTTGATCAGATTGAAAACATAGCTTAAATGGGCGTGGCTAATTTCAAAATATGGTAAAGCTTTGAAAATCTATCTGAAACTGAAAGATTAATTTCATTAAAATTTCACAAGAAATATCCTTGGTTGACACTTTATCAGATTCCTTCACAGAATTTTAATCGGATGAAAAACATGGCCTAAAATTGGCATGGCTTATTTCCATAAATGGTGAAAGTTTTCCTAATCTTTTTTCTCAGAAACTAGTTGATTGACTTAAATTGTTGTGGCTAATTTCAAAATATGGTAAAGCTTTGAAAATCTATCAGAAACGGGAAGATTGATTTCATTAAGATTTCGCAAAAATGATCCTTATGTGCTTCTTATCAAATTTCTTAAAGAATTTTGATCGGATGAAAAACATAGCTTAAATAGGCGTGTCTTATTTTCATTTATGCTGAAAGCTTTGCAAATCTTCTGCTCTGAAATCACATGATGAATTTCAAACAAATTTTACAGAAATGACCCTTTTGTGACTTTTTATCTAGTTATTCAGAAAAATTTTGATTGGATGGCATGATTGATAACAAAAAAAAGCTTTAATTGATGGACTTATTTCCATATATAGTATATAGTTAAAACTTTAGAAATTAAAAAGAAATTCAGAAATGAGTTAGATTGATTTCAACCAAATTTCACAGAGATTATTGTTTGGAAACCCTGAATCTGATTGGGAAAAAAATGGCTTTTTGTGGAGAAGCCTGTTGATTGATTTCAACTTAATTTCACTAGAATGATATCCTGGTGACTCTTTGTCGGAATTTTATATTATTAGGATCATTTGAAAAACATGGGTTCCATGTCCATCTACTGCAAAAAATGTAAAGTTATCAATACCTTTTCATTTAGTAAATTAATTTTTCATAACTTGACTTGATTTTTTGAAAACAATGAAAAGTTTGAAATATTTATCAGGGCTAGAATATCGCAGGTGTCCGAGGTCCGGGACCTTTGAGTCACAAAAATCAAAATCATCCTAGAAAGGTTGGTAAGTCTAGCGATATAATTATCCCCAAACAAATAAAATATGATCATTTTCCTAAGGTCATTCTCACCGTTTCTGTGTTTTAGACTAACTGAAAGCATTATTCATCAACACTTTTTCAGTTTCTATACTGGTGCCAGATTCCCAATTATATCAGTATTATAATAAAAGAGTTAAAGCCGGTATCAATTCAGTGTCTATTAGACTGGACAGTTTATCTGATCATTTTGTAAAATGAGTTTGTTTAAATGATAATATGCTAACTTTTTAATAAAACAGCACTATTTCAATATTCCTGTCTACAATACAACACTTTGTTCATTTAATTTTTATTTTCTTAATTATCTTTAACTTTTAAAGATTATGCAGTAAATCACTGAAAACAATCAGTAAGTTCTTGTATCCTTTTTCAGCTCGTTTATCTACAAATCATTTAAAAAGAACAGACCTGCCCTTTTGTACTTGAGGCCCTCATATTTTTAGGTCCCAAAGGTCCTGGACCTAGCTCCTCTGACCACTATTTTCTAGCCCTGCTTATCTTGAACTATTTCAAAGATTTTTTAGTGACTACATTTATTGCTAAGTATGCCATAGGGGATTCAGTTTTAATTGAATTCCTTAAAACACCATTTACCTAATCAGTACCTTCAGGCATGTGGAGCAATACAGGTGCTCAAGCTCTTCTAGTAATTAACCCATTACCAGACAGCAAAATTTTATACTGGTCCAAATTGAAATGAGTTGCAGATGACAAAGTTAATGAAATTTTAGGTATTTTTCCAACTCTCTTGGTAGCAAACAAGCAAATTCTTCATTTTACATTATGTTTTCTCGATTGCTTTTCTTGAGGGGCATCTAAAAGCGTCATAGTGTGGGAATGGGTTAAGGCAACACATTATTTGATAGACAAGCATTTTTTGGATGGTTGTTACCCCATGGACAGCTCTGACAGCACAAAGTGCTCAAGGTGGGTTATTGTGATTATTGTGATTGCCCAACGTCTTACATACTTCAGTTGTTGCCAGTCGTCATCGACTTCATTCATCAACTTCTTTTACTAAATCAGGCCAATTTTGATGTAGGAATGATCTCTAAGTAAAGTTGTTCTAATAGTTAAAATCTATCCTTAACTCTGGTTACCACAGCAATTAAAATAGGGGAATTAAAGATATATTTATGAATCCTCTTCTTGGAAACAGTAGAAGGCTGAGAGCTTTGTATGTGGCATCTTCTAGTGGACCTCTACTGGATTAATTCATATGATGCTCCCGTTTATTTTTTGGGCAACACTAGGTAGGCTTTATTATCCACTGCCGTTTCGGCGAAGGGGATATAGTAATTGTCTTTCCGTCCTTCTGTTACTAAACTTGTCAAGGGCATATCTCTGAAAGTAATATTGCTATCAACTTGAAACTTCATAGGTCAATAGATCTCAATGAGGAGAAGTGCAGTGCACAAGAACCACAAGTCTTGCTTGCATAATTTTTGAGTTATTGCCCTTTGTTGTTTTAAAGACTAAGATTTTGTCCAGGCATATCTCTGAAAGTATTACTGCTATCAACTTGAAAAATCATAGGTGGATATATCTCATTGAGGAGAAGTGCAGTGCACAAGAAACACAACTCTTGCTTGCATAATTTGGGAGTTATTGCCCTTTGTTGTTTTAAAGACTTATATTTTGTCCGGAGCATATCTCTGAAAGTATTATTGCTATCAATTTGAAACTTCATAGATCAATAGATCTCATTGAGGAGAAGTGCAGCGCACAAGAAACACAACTCTTGCTTGCATAATTTTCGAGTTATTGCCCTTTGTTGTTTTAAACACTTACATTTTGTCCAAAGCATATCTCTGAAAGTATAATTGCTATCAACTTGAAACTTCATGGGTAGATACATATCATTGAGGAGAAGTGCAGTGCACAAGAACCACAACTCTTCCTTGCATAATTTGGGAGTTATTGCCCTTTGTTGTTTTTTAAGACTTAGATTTTTTCTGTGCATATGTCTGAAAGTATAATAGCTATTATCGAACTCATTGAGAAGAAATGCAGTGCACAACAAGCCTAAATCTAACTGGCTTCAGTTTACTATCAAGCTTTTATGGAGGGGGTTGGCCATGTCTGACATGGCCCTTGTGTTACCTAGAAAATCTTTTAGAAAATCTGTACTCTGAAATGAGAGGGTATAGAGCATCTCCTATTGAAGCTCTAATAAGTTTTTTAGCTCACCTGAGCACACCATGCTGATGGTGAGCTTTTTGAATACCTGATTGTCAGTCGTCCACCTTCTGTCCAGCATCGTCAACAATTAATTATTAACACTCTACTAGTCACAAGTTGGCTCAATTTGACTCAAATGTACTGAAAATGATTGTATTGTCATGAGGAAGAATATGGTGACATTCTGACCAATATTAGCCCTTTCCTGTCTTTTTGAAATTTTAGACTGGTTCCAATTGAAAGAGGTTGCAGACGACAATGAAAATTGGATGCAATTTAAATTAAACAATCCTAAGTGGTAGTAAATATTATGGAACAAGGAGAAATTTCTTCTTTTTCCAGAATGTTTTCCCAAGTATAAAATCACAGCGATGTAAAATTCAGGGTTTGTACAGTAAAGGTTTAGCAAAAAGGGGCCTGAATGACAATTTCTTTGTTACTCTACAGGTAACAATTTGGCTCAATTTTCTCCAACTTTCTGACATGAAAAAGCCATTAGGAAGAACTCTTCTTATAATACATGTACTATAATTCTGACAAAAATCAAGAAAAAAAGGGCCATTATTTAGGTCTGAATGCAGTGAATTTTAGAAATAACATGTGACTGTGCTGAACCTTATCTGATGAACAAGGAAAAACCAAAACTTAATCATCAGATTACCATGAATACAATACATGGCTCAAGTAATAAAATGATCATTTGAGTGCATTTTGGGGCATTTGGAAATTTTTTCTTTTCTAAGTTTCAGAAACATGTATACCTTATTGTTGACTCCTTATCAACATTGACCCTGCAAAGTAACTTGTTGTTTTCAAAATCTTTGAATTAAAGTGCAGAATTTATTTTGAAAATAGACTAATCAAAATCGCAATAATCTGCACTTTTCTTAAAAATATGATTAGCTGAGCCATTTGTCTCAAACATTCTGAGATCCTGCATGAATTTATGTAAAGGCTTGTAAATGTGTGCGTTTTAGCTCACCTGAGCACAAAGTGCCCATGGTGAGGTATTTTGATTGTCCTCTGTCCGGGTGCATTGTCTGTCATGTGTCAACAATCTTAAATGACATCCCCTACCAAACAGCTAGGTGGGTTTCAACCAAAATTGGCAGAAATATTCCTTGGGTGGTGCCCTTTAAAAATTGCTAAAATAATTGAAATCCGTTAAAAACTCTGGTTGCCATGGCAACAAAACTAAAATTTTGATTAAACCTTTAAAATTATCTTCTCCTGACCCAGAAGGCGTAGGGCCTTGATATTTGGCATGAAGCATCAGTACAATGACCACTTTAAGAATTGCTAAGATTATCACCCTCAGGTCCCCAGGGAGGGATGGTGCTTATATAGAAATAAAGAAGAATCTTTAAAACAACATCTCCTCCCAAACCATTTGGAGACTAAATTTGGCAGAAATGTTCCTTGGGTGTTGCCCTATAAAAATTGGTAAAAGAATTGAATTCTGTTAAAAACTCTGCTTGCCATGGCAACAAAACTGAAATGTTAATAAAAAAGTTTGAAAATTATCTCCTCCTGACCATGACTATGAATTTGTCTATTACTGTGGTAAAGTATCTGTGAGTACATCACGGCTGCCACTATAGGGCAGTTTGGTTTAAACCTATTTATTTAACATCGATTGGGAAACAAGTTCTTCCAACTTAGATTAATCCCTCTTGATTCTGCTTCCTGGAAAATGCACCAGTACTCGCGCCAAAAGTGTATGCCAATGTCAGAAGCAAGATCGATAACCGCTCCAGGAAATCAAACTCAGGACCTCTTGATGGGGAAGCTGACGCTCTACCTCTTGACCACATAGCGCAGTTGGGAATGCATCAGACACCCAGTCTTCCATGATTATTTCTTTTCTTTTTCAGCTTTGGACCTTGGCTTAGCAAGTTTACAGGCCGTACCAGTTCCTCATCCTCCAACAAAGAACAAAGAGAAGAAGTCATCAAAACACCAATCTCAGAATAGTACAAGTCAATCAAACTCATCCTCATCAAGGTCATCTGGCACTAGCAGTTCTTTTCAAACATTGCCTAAGGAAAGTAAGAAGGTTGAAGAGCCAAATAATTTACCAAGCAAGTCAGAGAGAAGTTCTTCAAAAGAACAGTTTCGCATATCATCTAAGTTTGATAAAGGTGAAGATTCTTTGGGAAGTGTATCCATCACTAAAGCACCTTTTGATAGGCCAATAGTGGCTGCTACAAAGTCTTCCTTGGAGCCCAATCAGAACAAGGATGTGAAGCTATTTCAACCTTTTGTTACAACAGAAAGTACATCTAGTCTAAGCTTTTTGCCAAAGTCCAATCACTTCCATACATCTAGTGGTCTAACATCACCTCCAATTTCAAGATCTCCAGATAAATCAAAGGACTTGGATGTTTTGAATACACCTCAAAAAATCAATCCTCTTTCTACAGATCTGAGAAGTGATGATCTAAATTTACCATCAGAGCCTCTTTCTCAGCCCTCTTTAGGTAGTGATGGACGCCTTGTTATTAAAGACAAAGCCCAGGAAGCAATGGACTCCTTGTTTGACAAGATGAAAGAAACACCTGCTCCACCACCTAAAACTTCAGCCAGTGAGCCTGAAAGTCATGTACTGAAGACCCAATTCTATCCTGGTATTTTAGACCCGCTTAACATCTCCCCTAAAACTACACAAGTGTTTCCAAGAGAAAGCGCCAAAGATGTTGACCCATTAATCAAATTGGCATCACAATCTGCCACCTTCACTGCTAAGCCATCAACATCTTTCCAAGGAGATAGTATTTTGAATAACAGCTCTCAGGGCCAAACAACTCCCATGATTTCGCCAAAAATACCAATAGACACTGCAGTGGAAATAAGTAATACAGGAGACAGTTCATCTAACTCTACTGTTTTTGAAAATAGAGATAGTGTAGGATCAATAGCATCTACACAACCAGTTATTCCACCAGCCATTTTTGGAAATGCCCCAAGCCAAAGTGGAATCCCAGCTGTAGGGATTGCCCCTTTGAGGAGTACCTCACCACCAGTTTTGGGTCACACAGACCCTACAAAGAATCCCCTTGGAACAGGGTTTTTCAATGCTTTAACTCAAAAACTTATAAACCCAGGGTTGTCAATGTGCACAGATTTCACAAAAAATGCCACCCCCTCATCAGCAAGTACAGGATCAGACCCATCATCTAGCAAAGCTTATTATGAAAATGGTGTGCTATTAAATCATGATTATGACAAGATCAGTGATACAAATGATGAGGATGATCTAGAAAGATTGATTGATATAGATCCAAAAGGTGACACTAATATTGATTCAAAAAGTATAGATATTATAGATGACATTCTAAACGAGTTTAATGAAAGAACTGAAGATGCCAATAAAGGTAACAAAAATCAGCTGTTTGATCTATATAATGTGTTAGATGATGGATCTAAGGGCAAAAGTGACATGAAAACAGATGCTTTATTAGAAGACAGTTCAAAGGCAAATACCAGTATAATTGACGAGCTTCTTGAAAAGGAGAAGGAACAAATTGACAGAGAAATGAGAGAAAATGCCAGAAAACAAGCAACAACTACGATATCAGTCAGCACTTCAATCTCAACATGTACCTCAAGTACTGTAACTTTCAGCTCAACACCGACTACCAGCTCAGTATCAAATATAAGTGGAACAACTGGTGTTTCTACAGTAAATGTCATTGATAATAAAATAGACAATAATCCACCAGATGACAACATTGATTTTGAGATCCCTAAAGTCGGAAAGCTTATGAAGATAAGAAAGTACTTTGAAAGTCAGGAACAAAAGAAAAAAGAGCAAACTCAAGTACAAGAAAAAAGTGCAGAAATAAAAATTCAGCAGAAGAAAGAACCAGTTGCAGAAGAAAAACCGCAGTTACAAACAGTTCTAGTACAAGTATCAAAGAGAAAGAAGATTGAATATGGACCTTATATCAATAGACAATCATTACTCGAGGGGAAGCCAAAGGAAGCTGAGGCTACTGAAACCACACCTGCTCCAGTATTCAGACCAAAACCACGTCCTCATGTACCAACAAGACGAACATTTAATTTAAGAACTAGAAAAACAAAAACTGATTTTGCTAGTCTTGCAAACAAGGGAGCAAGAAATGCTGATGGTAAAAGAATAGTGGGAAAAGGTGATGGTAAGGACAAAAGCTCTATTAAAAAAGATGAATCAGGGGAAGGTGATAATAAAATAGCTGAAGAGAAAGATGATGATTCTAAGATTGTTACCAGGAATAAAGCTGCTAAGAAAGAAACTGAAAAATCAGATAACAATGCTGGAAAACCTGATGCAAGTAAAAAGGCGAAATCAGAAAAAGACGATTCTTCTACAATTTCCTTGAGGACTCGTACAAATAAATCTGAAGCTCAGGGTGGAAATAAAAATGAACCAGAAGGTAAAAGTTTAAGAAAAAGAGTTATCAAATCTTCATCTGAAGAATCAAAGGCAAAAGCAGGAAAAACTAATGAAACTTCAAAAACTAAAGATGATAATGAAAATGGTTCTTCAAAGACACTGAGAAGCAAAGCAAAAACAACTCCAGAGAAAAATGAATTAAAAAAGTGTTCTGTTAATTTGGGCGAGAATTTGTCAGGATCTAAACTAAAAGCTGCTGCTCTGAGTACTGTAGAAAAAGAAAAGCAAAAAGATGAGAAATCGGAAGATATAGATGATAAGAAACAAGGAATTGAGCCAATTAAATCAGAGGACCTTGAATTGAACAAAGAGGTGGAAGGTGATAATACAGATAACCTTCATAAAATCGAAACTGATCAGAAAAGCAAGGATTTAAAAGCTGATGAGACGGATAGTTTGAATAATGTTGAAGATAGTGTAACAGAAGAAAAACCTTTAGTTGTGAAAGAAGAAGAGAAGTTTGAAATTGAGGTTCACAAATCAAAATCTGAAAACAAAAGTGGCACAACTCAATCTAACATATTTGAGGTTATGAAAATGGACATTGAGGATAACAAAGAGAAAATAGAAACAAATAACGAGCCCGAGAAAAAGGTGCAAGTGATGAAATTAAAACTTGGGGCAGAAATAAGAAAATCTTTAAGAGAGATCAAAGAAAGTTTAAAGAGAAAGAGCAAGGACGATTTACAAAGAGAACTTGAAACATGCACAAAAAAGGTATCTGAATTACAGAAACAAATTCAATCACATAAAGAAGCTCATGGACTATTTGGAGATAAAAGGTCTAGATATTCCCTTGATGACTCCAATAATGAAGATGAACTCTCAGAAAGTTCTTCAAAAAAAGTTAAGCATAGTGTTGAAAATGAGTTTCAGAGATTAGTGGATGAAGCTGTTGAAGAAGTCAAAAAAGCAGAAAAAGCAGATTCAGGAAAACAAGAGAGATATGTGAACTTACGTAAACGTCTTAATGAGTCAGTGAGATATAATGTGGATTTGTCTGATGATGAATCAGAACTACTTTCTCTTATTGAGCCTTTGGCATCTACACCTAAATCGAGAAAACTTACACCAAAAGCTTCTAAAATAACGCCTACGAAATTTTCTCCAAAGTTTCAATCATTTGGTGAATTTCAGAGAGGGTTACTTCTGAATAAACCTGTTAAAAAGGATGTTGATGTGTATGATTTTACTGACACTGAATTAAGTGATAAGGAAGATACAACTCCAATTAAATTGTCAACATTTAAGCCAAAATATGTAAGTAATATTGGACAGAAATTTCTTGGCAAGTCATTGAGAGTAGGTGGTCATGACAATTTAAGTGTAGGAAAAAGTGATCTGAATTCAGATGAAAGTACATATGTAGGCAAAACTGTTGAACCATTGAAAATAAAATTGACTAAGATTATCCCATATAAGGAGAAAAAACATAAGCATAAAAAGAAAAAGCATAAAAAGGATAAAGACAAACGAAAATATGAAAGCTTTGATGATGATGATAATGATGCTGATGATGATGAAGATGATGATGATGATGATGATGAAAGTATAGAAAGTATGGAAATTGATAAAGCAGAAGACAGTTTGATAAGTTCAATAGGTTCTGTCACAGCTAATAATCAGGGGGCTAAAAAATCAAAAATAAAAACAAAGAATCATATGTGTGCATTCTGTAATCAAGCATTCGGGCAGAAATGTGATCTTCGTAAACACGAGATGATTCATACAGGTGAAAGACCTTGGCCATGTGAGATATGTGACAAAAAATTTCAGAGGAAGACAGATCTAGCTAAACATGTTAGAACTCACACAGGCGAGAAACCATATAAATGTGAATTTTGTGATAAACGAGTATCGGATAAATCACAGTTAAATGTTCACCGTAGACTACACACTGGAAGTCGTCCTTATCAGTGTACTCAGTGTGGCAAAGGGTGTATTACAAGTAGCGAATTAAATCGACATAAAGCAACTCACCGTAATCAAACATCATATAAATGTGAACTATGTAAAAAGGTGTTTAAACTTAAAGAGTGTTTAGGCATGCATATGAAGTTGCACTATAAGAGTAGAGGGAAAGAGTTTAAATGTGATAAGTGTGTGCTTGGATTTGATCAACAAGTAGACTTGGAAGATCATAAATGTGCCGATTTATTGCCAAATATGTTTGTCTGTGGGGAGTGTTTTACTGAATTTACGGAAGAAGTTGAGTACGGGGAACATGTAAAAACACATGACTTGGATGTATTTTCATGTAATATATGTGCACATGTGTTTGAAGAGAAGCAGAAACTGGAAACCCACCTTTGTAGTATGGGAGTGGATCTACAAAGACAGATTCATTGTGAATTCTGCGATAAAGTTTTCCAAGACCAAGGTATGTTAAAAGGTTTTGATTTTCTTATCTCAATCCTACCATTTCCCCCTCAAGGAAATAAAGCTTTGGAAAACAATGTGGAAAATGAAGAAATACTTATAAGCAATTTCTTCATTATCCACAATGTTTTCTACAAAAAAAAGGCAGATTTTAAAATTTCCTTAAACAAACTGTTCCCACTTGACAAAATTTTAGACTGGTCCAAATTCACAGAAGTGACTGATGAAAATTTCAAGTCCCTAGAAATTTAATTGTCTCTTTCTTCTGTTGTCGAAAACAATGTGCGAAAATGAAGAAATTACTTGTTGTCAGCAATTTCTTCATTTTCCAGGATGTTTTTGAAATGTTTTTTCTTTGGAGAGTCTAAGAGTGTAATAGGTGTGTGTGTGTGTGAGGGGAGAAAAGGGTTAAAAGTGTTGTCAGTAGTTTTGAATTCAGACCAGTCTAAAATCTTGTCATCCAATAATGGGTCAAGTTTTACCTGACGTACATGTGCTTTACTTGATTTATTTTCAGAGTTTGAAATTATGTGAAAAACACGATTTTCATAATGCCCAAATAAAAATTTATTTTTCAAGCTAACCCTTGTCATGCTGAACCCAAAATGTTCCTATTTGCAGGGCTTTTTCCTAGAAATTGGGAAGAGGCCTTAGCCTGTTCGTTTTGAGAAATTTTTGTGCAGTTTTTAGAAGAATTGGGAAACATAAGTTTAATAAAAGAAAGTGATAAAAGTAAGATTCATGCATCATTTTCAAGATTCGATGATAAATAAATATATTTAACGATCTTATTAGCAATAAAATTAATAGAAATTTTAAACAAAACAAATTTTGAAGAAAATAAACCATATTCTGCAAAAATGAGCTGTAATTTTGGGAAATTTCTCTGCCACAAGTTGGAAAAAAAGAACCTTTTTTGAATTGTGAAGTAGACTTTTATAGGTCCGTTTTAAACCAAAAAAGCCCTGGTTTGCCAGACAGTGTCAGTGTACACTTAAGTTCAGTCTGAACTGAGTAATGCAGTCTGTTCTTCAGTCTACACCACATGTTTGTCCCTTTAAAGCCATGGTTGTCTATGAAATAAATTTATAGCTCACCTGAGCATAAAAGTGCGAGGTGAGCTATTGTGATCGGTCGTTGTCCGTCGTCTGTCCGTCTGTCTGTCTGTCCACAATTTCCTTAAAAATCTTCTCCTCCTAAACCAGTAGACCAATCAAGCTGAAACTTTGCAGGGATGTTCCTTGGGTGAAGTTCTTCAAAAGTTGTTAAAAGAATTTAATTCCGTCAAAAACTCTGGTTGCCGCGGCATTTGAAAATGGGAATCTTTAGTAAATCTTTAAATATCTTTAAAAATCTTCTACTCCTAAACCAGTGGGCCAATCAAGCTGAAACTTTGCAGGGATGTTCATTGAGTGAAGCTCTTCAAAAGTTGTTAAAAGAATTTCATTCCGTCAAAAACTCTGGTTGCCGCGGCATTTGAAAATGGGAATCTTTAGTAATCTTTAAATATCTTTAAAAAATCTTCTCCTCCTTTACCAGTAGGCCAATCAAACTGAAACTTTGCAGGGATGTTAATTGGGTGAAGCTCTTCAAAAGTTGTTAAAAGAATTTCATTGCGTGAAAAACTCTTGTAACCGCGGCATATGAAAATTGGAAATTTTAGTAAAATTCTTAATAAGAGCAATTTCAAAAGGCTTCTCCTCTTAAACTATAAGGTCTAGGATATTCATATTTGGTATGTAGCATAACTAGATGGTTTTGTATATCACAAAAAGTTTTCATCCAAGGGTCAAAAACAGCCCTGACTAGAGGTCCAAAAATTTGGAAAAACGCAAAATTTGAGTATGTTGAAAAAAATTGTTCATTTTAAGGCGGAGGGCATTTATATTTTGAGTGTAGCATAACCTGGCTGTTATCTATCAATTTTGATTAAATTATGCCTGTAGGTTAAAAAACACCCCTTCCCTGGGTGTCCAAAGTTTGTAAAAAATGCTCAATTAGACCATGTTCAACAGTCTTCTCCTCACAATCTACAAAGTCTAAGGCATTCATATTTGATTCATAGCATAACCAGATGATTCTCTACTATGTTAGCTAAAATCTTAGCCCTGGGATAAAACATGGCACTGCCCCAGAGGTCAAAAATTTTTGAAAACACCCAATTAGAGCAACTTCAAAGTCTTCTCCTTCTGAAATATAAGATGAAGGGCATTCATATTTGGCATGTAACATGACTAAATAATTTTGTACTATGTCACAGGAAAATATGCTCTTAGGGTAAAAAATGTCTCTGCTCCTGGGATTGAAAATTGCATAATCACATTGAAAGGATTCTTCTTAAATAGAAATGGAGAAATTGCTTGCTTTCTCACAATGCTTTTTTAAACCTTTTTCCATGAGGGTGACAAATTCTGGGATAGTTTGGTAATCAATTAAACTATGAAGCCAAAGGCATTCATTTTCATTTTAAAGCATTACTGGATTGTTTTGTACAAAGCCAAAAGCTTATATTTGTTTTATTTATTTTGCTTAAGTTGTGTCTTTTTTATACAAAAAAGTACTGTAATTTGCAGATGCCTCAGGTGAGCGATTGAGGACCATCATGGTCCTCTTGTCAAATGAAAGAGTGACCACTACTATTTCTTGCAGTTCCTTCATTCCTTTGATTTTACTGCAATAGAAAAAGTTACTTGTTTTTTACTTACAACCAATTTCTTCTTTGTCCTCAATGTTTTCCAAACATTCTTTTGAGATTGACGTCAAAAAGGGGGATTATATGCATGTTTGTTCACTTTTGAGTGTTTTTCATTAGCATGTCACAGTGCAGGATTGTGTGGTAAAACACTAATGGGTAAATGAATTTTCTTCTTTCCAGGTTCCTTGGCTAAACATATGCCAGACCATGATAATGACGAGGGCTCATTCATGTGCGAGAGCTGTCCACAGATCTTCAATATAAGAAAGGACTTCAATGCCCACTCACAGAAACATAAGATTAGTGCTTTTATATGTAATAAATGTGGAACTGGCTTCCATGATGGTGTGCGTGCTGAGGCACATCTACAGGAGTGTATCGGCGAAAAAATTGACATTAGTGCTTTGTTAAAACAGAAGAAACAGTATGGAGACGTTTATCTAAAAGATGAACCAAATCCAGTTATTGTATCAGACCAGAAACCTCAAACAGTGTCGAGAGCTAGTGTCATTTCAACTAACAGAAATTTCAAGAGTGCTGAGAGCAGTGCTCATTCAAATCGAAATGTACCTGCAAATTATTATCCAGCTACAGTGCCATCTGGTCTTGAAAGTTTATCTCATAATGTGTCAGATGTATCAGGTTTAGAAAAAGTATCACAAAATGTTTCTCAAAATACATTGCAAAATGTGTTTGCAAAACAAGAAATTGTTCCACCTAAACAAGAAATGAAAACAACAACCTCTAAAGTAGAAATGCTAGACAGTGACAAAATCTTTGAGTCGTCAGAGTTTTCTAACTCTCCTGATTTTTCATCACTAACAGAGGATGTCAATTTGACTTTAGGTTTAAACCAGTTCCAGAGGACTAAAACAAACTTTGGTTCCCAAGAAGAAATACAATTAACTGATACTCACAAAACTAATATAGGAAAAGGAAATATAAGTGTAAATTCTTTGGGTCAACAAGAGTTAGAAATGAAAAGGACAAAACAGTTCCCCATTATTACCTCAAACCTTCAAAGTTCTCATAATAATGCTCAAAGTGAAGAAAACCGGTGGATAGGCTCTTACCAAATGTCAGCCAACGATTATGTCAACTCTCTGCTCAATAAGATGGAGACCGAGGCTAGCTCATCATCATCAAATATTTCTGGGTCAAGTAAGAGATCCGGATTAAAAACAGAAACAAATCAGTTTTCAGATTCTTTTAAATATTCAACTTCTAGCAGGTTGGATTATAAAGACAGTGCCGAAAATCAAGCCAAAACTAACATATTTCCTGATTTTGATTTTCCAGTATCCAATCAAAAAGTGGCAGATCTGTATCAAAGTGCTGATAAATCTAACATTGATTCAAAGTTTACTAGTGGAGCTACATCACAGGAACAAATAGATTTCAGCAATCTAAACATCAATCAGGCGGCATTTTTATCACAACCAAGCTTTCAAGATAAGACAGACTTTTTGTCATTATCAAATGCATTTCTTGCTTTTCCCCAAGCAGCAACTTATAGTTTGACTGGAAGTGGTTCTCTGTTTGGTGGTAGTGCTGGACAAAATTCATTGAAGCAGTCGGGAACCAACAGTCTATTTTCAGGAAGTCAAGACTTGATGCACAGTAACTATTTTCTAGGAGTTGAAGAGTCAATGAAAGGGAGCTTATCCACTGATAAAAGTGATGATCCTGCAGCATTGTTATCTAACTTTGATTATGATTTGAACTGATATAGTCATCATTAAACATAACACCACACAATCCATAATTTGGGATTCAAAATATATAAAGAGAAAATATTTTGAAAAAAAAAAAAGAGTAGAAATTACTTGTTAAATACTAGTTCTTCTCTTTAACCCATTCCCACATAATCCCTCCTTTTTACGCCCCTCATCCCTGGCGGCGGCACATATCCTTTTTGACAATGGATGGATAATCGTAAACCTAAGTGGGCTAGCAGCTGGAGGCTAGGAAAGGATGAAGTGGTAGTACTGGTGTGAGAAATACCAGGAATCCATTGTAAGGTGTTCCAGCCGTAGAGATATGACTGAAATACTGTTAAAGAGGTATTAAACTCAATTCAATCGTTCAATTTTACGCCCCTCAAGAAAAATGCTTTAGAAAACATTTTGGAAAATTAAAAAATTGCCTTTATCAAGCAATTTCTTCATTATCCATGAAATTGTTGTTTGCAGCTTCTTTCAATTTGAGCCAGTCCAAAATTTTGTTGTGTGGGAATGGGCTAATTGCTTGAAGGGATGTTTTATGTTACAGTCCTGGTCTTCTGTTTATCCATCTATCTGTTTGTTATTTTTTGTGTGGGTAACTTCTAAGGTTCAACTTAAACTTATGAAAATGAATCACTATGATGTCTAGTTGCACGAGACAAAAATTAATTTGATCCCTGAAGTCACTATCTGCAAGGTAGACTATTTTACCACAATTAATTTTGTGTTGTTTCTCTTTGATGTCTTGTTTTAATGTTTAACTGAGTAAAGTAGCTTGAATTTAAGCTCATTCAGGTACATATACTCTGCAAAGCTCTTGTTCAACAATGTTTTCTTCTCTAGAGGATACAGTTGAACTTCTATAGCTAAAATACTGTAGGAACTTGTTTATTGACTCTGCTGGCCATATCCACTAGCTCCGACAGGAAGTTCCACCTCTATAATGTACGACAAGAAATACATGATCAAAAAAGTAAAATAGTTGACTGGTGACTCAAACTTAAATAAAATGTTTAACATTAATGTCGGCCAATGTCTGAGTTCAAAGTTCACTTAGGGTCCAAATTAGTGATTTGATTGATTCTCTGATTGACAGCTGCGATTGGTCAATTTGTATTTGATAATCAATTCAATACCATTCTGCATTCTCTCAAGAAAATTGCCCATTGAAAACATTGTCTGCAGCTACATTCAGTTTGGACCAGTCTAACATTTAGTATTCTAGGAAAGGACTATTTTCATTAAGTAACCAGGAAAACATTTCCACTTTAAAAGCACACTTCTGTTAATTATGGAAAAGATTTTGGGAAAAGGAAAAAAAATGCTGCAATTTTTCCTTTTGCACAAAGTTGTCTAAAATGTATTGTGCTTATTGCATATTGTTCAGTCTTTATGCAGTAACTGTTGTAGATGTTATCTGCAACTTATTATACCCCCCCCCCAATATGTTTTGGGGGTATATAGGAGTCAGCTTGTTGGTTGGTCCATCCATCCGTCCATCTGTCTAGCTTTGTAAAGTGGATTTAATTTGGAAAGAAACAATTTAGTAGGGTAAAAAATATTGTGGAAAAAGAAGAAATTGCTTGTTACAAGCAATTTCTTCTTTTTTTTTAACAATGTTTTCTCAATTATAATTCACAAGGACATAAATCCGGTGATTGAACAGGAAAGGGTTAATTAAAACTTCACTGGTATAATCTGTATCAAACACAGGTATGCAAATTATGTTTTGGTTACAGTCCATTGTTTTTTAACGGAGTTATAGCTCTGTTGAAAAATTATGTCCCCTCAATTTCTCAGCAACCATTGGACAGATTTGATTCAAATTTCACAGAAAGACTCGGTATAAGTCAGATATGTGTATATCCTTTTTTGCTATGGACCATTTATTTTTGACTGATTTATGGCCCTTTAATTAAAGAGTCCATTTTTTGTTACGGCACTTTAGCGGATAGCGCTTGTATATGGACAATCGCTGTTGGGGGTATTAATCAGCTTTGCAACAATTTCTAGTTTCAGTTTGGACCTGTCTAAAATATGTCATATTTGAAATATCACTGCAGTCAATTTAGAAATTAATTGACCAATCAAATCTTTAATTTAGACTAGAAGTAAACTTTGAGCATGAACATTCAAGCTGTAGTTACAACATTTAGGTTACCAACCATTTTACTTTTTTGTTAAATGTGTGTCAATTATAAAGCATTTCCTTTGAACTAAATCTTATGTTCTTTATACTAGTTAGGATTTTACAATTGAGTCAATTCAAATGAGTTCCAACACATGGGGTTTAGTTTTAGTTCAACAGTTATTTAACCCTATTACTGAAAAAGGACTTCACAGATGACCTGTAAAGTAAAGATTTGAAAATTGTACATATTATAAATCAAAGTATTGAAAAAAACTGTAAACTGGCAAAGCATGGTTTTGTTAAATAATTCTCTGTCTCAAAGGTTATCATGACAAATAAACAAGGTTAAAGTAACCCAGGAGTTAACCCATTACAACATAACAAAATCTTGGACTGGTCAAATTGAAAGAAGTTGCAGATGACAATTCCAAGTTGGTGGAATTTGGCAGAAAACATTGTGGACATTGAAATGGTTGGATAGCATGCTTTTGAAACAGTTCACCAAAATTTGAATAGAGTTTGTAATATTCTTAAATGCACCAGAACTACTTTTTATGGTGCACACATTCAATAGATTTAGCGGCTAAGCCTCAAGTGGCAGTTTGCACTTGTTGAACTTAAAGAAGACCTCAAAATTTTGTCTGTTAACTTAAGCTATCAAAGCTGAATCTTTGCTAGCTAAAAGGAGTCAGAACAATAATTTCTTAAACTGCCACAGTTTGGTTGTCACTTCATTTGTCAACTAACGCAAGTTTAACTGCTTAACTCTGTAATGAATCAACAAATTTTTAGACTGGTCCGAATTCAAAGAAATTGCAGATGACATTTTAGGTATGGGCAAAATCTTTGAATTTTGTACCAGGTAGGGAAGGAAATAATGAGGGAAAAGAAGAAAGAGCTGGTAATCAGACAGAATTATTGTCCGCAACTTATTCCAATTTCTTCTTGTCTAAAAGTTTGTCATCCTGCAATGAGTTATATATATAAATCAGACCAGATATTTGTTTGTACAAAAGATTTTCTGTGCAGAACAATTTTCATGCATTTTAAAAAAGATTTTGCTAAATATAAAATATGTTCAGCAAACTTTTTAAAAAGTATGTCATTTCCAGAGGGGGGATGTTTTGTCCTAGTTGCCAAAAAACAAACTGATAGATTAATGCAAAACTATTGTAAGTTTCTACATTGTTATTTGTGATTATAATAGTTATGAACTAACCTCTCAAAATGGTTGCTTAACCCTTTACCAGATAACAAAATTTCAAACAAGTTGCAGGTGACCATTTTTAGTTAAAGAAATAAAAAAAAACCAACAAATTTTAGGGTAGAAAACATTGTGGAAGTGAAGAAATTGCTTGTCAAAGCAATTTCTTCATTTGCACCATGCTTTCCAAAGTTTTTTTTGAGGGGTTTCCAAAATCAGGATTGTGTGGGAATGGGTTTATGATGATGATTTCGTGCTAAGTAGACTATTACCTAAAATCATTGTGTGTTGGTTATCTTTGTCTTGTTTTAATGTTTGTTGTTTGTGCATCAAGTGCTTCTTGTCTTGTTTTTTTTTTGTATTTATGTACAAAATGTGTGTATTTCTATAACCCATGACCAGATGTAGTAAAAGGAACGTTGGAAAGGGAGAAATTGCAGATTAGACTAGATTTGTTTTTTGCCCAGCCACTGAAGGGGGCAAAATAGTCTTCACAATCACACCTTGGTGTAACATGTGTGTAATGTGTTAATGTGTCAGTCCATCTGAATTTGTACAGAGCATATCTCTTCCGTTCATGGATGGATGTAGAAACAATTTAAGTTACACAATTATTCCCAATCTTATTAGTTGTACTATTTGAAGCGAATTTTGGGTTAGCTCCAAGAACATGTAAAATAACTGAGCAAAGTTGATCTTCATCATCAGTTTTTTTGCCATTTGATACAAATTTCGGGATAGCACATTCGAATTTAGCCTTCCAAAGCATAGCTCCTACATTTATGAATTGATTTCATATTAACAATGAACAGTTGGTCTACATCATGAGTCCTTTGAAGCAAATGTTTGAATAGCTCCATGGTAAGGTCACATCTTAGGTCAAATATTTCACATACAGGAACAAATGTTAGAGGAGTTAGCAGAATACAAATTTTTAGACTTACCTAAATGGATAAATAAAATGCATATTTAACATGTATCAACCAAGTACCAAACAACAAAAAAATAGACTAGTGGTATTCAGTGATGTTGCAGATGGAAAATTTGTGTTAAGGAATTAATTCTTGGGCTAGAAAACCTTGTGGATAATGAAGAAATAAACAGTGCTCTTATTAATCTTGCTTTCTCTCTTTGTGATCAACAATAGAACTCATAATGCATTTGATAGGCCAATAAATTTTGTTTCTTTGAGCATATCTATACTCGATTGTTTAAAAGTTTATATAATTGTTGGGGAAAATAATCATATTAGTAGGTGACCAAATTATTGTAAGTGAGGCTTGATTAAGCTGGAGATACAATATTTTGGTATGGGGAGACAATAGTATAAATTATAGTTGTCAGCTTGTCGGTTCTGTCAGTCAGTCTGATGGTTCGTAATTAGCCTGTTCCTGTCTGCCCATTTTTAGCTCACCTGAGCACAAAGTGCTCATGGTAAGCTTTTGTGAATGTTGAATGTCTGTCAACAATTGAAGTGTTTACACTCTAGAGGCCACAGTGTTGACCCAATCCTCATGAAACTTGGTCAGAATAATTGTTAGGTCATGAGGGTGAACTCTATTGATTATGGGAGGGCTCTATTTGAAAACACAGGAAAAGGGGCCTTAATGACAATTTCTTTGCTTACACTCTAGAGGCCACAAATATGGCTCTATCTCATGAAACTTTGCCAGAATAATTATAAGGTCATGAGGATGAAGCCGATTGATTATTGGAAGGATCTTTCCATAAAAACAGGAAAAGGGGCCTTAATGACAATTTCTTTGTTTACAGTCTAGAGGCCACAATTTTGGCTTAATCTTCATGAAACTTGGTCAGAATAATTGTTTGATCATGAGGATGAACCCTATCAATTATTGGAAGATTCTATTCGAAAACACAGGAAAAGGGGCCTTAATGACAATTTCTTTGTTAATGTTCTAGAGGCCACAATTTGGGCTCAATCTTCATTAAACTTGGTCAGAATAATTATTAGGGCATGAGGATGAAGCCTATTTATTATGGGAAGGTTCTTTTTGAAAACACAGGAAAAGGGGCCTTAATGACAATTTCTTCGTTTATACTCACAATTTTGGCTCAATTTTCATGAAAATTGGCCAGAATAATTGTTTAGTCACCAGAATGAACCCTATTGGTTGTAGGAAGGTATTTTTCGAAAACACAGGTAAAGGGGCCTTTATGAGAATTTATTTGTTAACGCTCTAGAGGTCATGATTTTGGGTCAATCTTCATGTAACTTGGACAGGTTACTTGCTAGGTCATAAAGATGAACCCTATTGATTATGGGAAGATTCTATAGGATAACACTGGAAAAGGGGCCATAATGACTTTTTTCTTTGTTTACAATATAGAAGTCACAGTTTTGGCTCAATTTTCATGAAACTGATAATAGTTATTTGTCTCTAGTTGCATTTTTTTAACAGCAGACTGTTCAGGTGAGCAATCTAGGATCATCATGGTCCTCTTGTTTCTTAAAATTACTGGTTTGATATGATTGAAAATTCACACTAGTACTCCTTATCAATCAAAGATGTGCACGTGTTATTTTGGTTATGTTCCATTATTCATTAAGCTACACTAGCCAAAGACCTGCCACTTTTGTCATGGTATTGTGTCCGTTGAGCTTCCAACCATCTAGCTATGAAAAGTTTTTCTCTAAAATCTTCTCATTAAGAACATTTTGCTGAAATTCAACAAATTTTCCAGGAATGATCCTTGTGCAATGTCTTATCAGATTCTTTCAAAGTATTTTGATTGCATGACAAACTTTTATGGCCATGGCTAATTTCCATAGTGAATTGTGAAATCTTAGAAATTCTCAGAAACTACTGGCAGGGTAGAAATCATTTAGTGACCCTTTATTATGTTGCTGGCTTGGATTAGAAATATAGCTTTTAGAAGGGAGAGGTTGATGTTATTTCCATATTACAATATATATCAAAATCACTCAAGGTTTTCTCCTGAGAAAGTATGAAATGGTTGTCGATGAAATCTAAGATGGATGATTGTTGTTATTTTTTTTTTCTGATGTCCTTTGATTTTTTTATCAGTTTGAAAATAAAGAGACTTAATGGGCCTAATATTGTCAGAAGTAATGATGCTCTTGGGCTGGTTAACTATGTTGCATATTAATTGCTTCCCTTATGATTTTTCTAGACCCAAGAATTTTTGATTCATGTGCTTTTGAAGTCAGCTCTTTACTAGACAACAAGATTTGATTTGGTTTGAATTCAAATAAGTGACAACTGTAAAGTTTGTGAAATTTATAAAATCATTGTGGTCAATGAATAAAAAGTTATTTTCTATTTCTTATTTTTCATGATGTTTTTCTTAGTTATTTTCTGGAAGATCATGAAAAAGCAGGAATTGCGTGTGTGTAGGTGGGTGCATATGTGGATGGGTAGTTCTTTGTGTCCAAATATCTTTTCTGGAGCAATCTTCTACATTAACTTAAACTGAAACAAAATAACTTGTCACAGTTGTTCCCCTTGAGGAGTACTAGTGTCATGCATAAAGTTATGTTTGATACTCCAAGATTAAGGTCAAAACTGAAAATCATGTGACAAACACTTGGTGGGGCGTCTATGTCTATGACACTGTTCTAGTTTCTCCAACTACTGAATGGATTTTTTCAATTTCTACATGTACACTCAGATTTGTTATGTTTCATTTACTTTTACAGAGTTATGGTCCTTTGTTAGAAAGTGGCACTATTCCAGTGAGAAATTATTTTTCAGTGACATGGAACTGTTTTGGGTATTCACATTCATTGATAGTTTAGCTTCAATTGAAAGTTCAGTGAGAAAGAGAACACCCACCATTTGTTTACCATTTGTTTACCAAAAAATTTGTCGTGATGTTTGTACTTCAAAAAGTCATTTTGATTAAAACTGTCTAAGAATTGTGTTTGTCTGCATAGTTTAGGCTTCTTTTAAAGATAGACTAAATGTTGACTATTAAATATGTGTATCTTTTATGATATGTAGTTAGGTTTAATACACATTACCCATACATTTGTGCATACTCATTGTCATACATATGTGTAGTTCATTTTCATACATCTTGGGTATAGATTGATATGTCATGTGTTTATGGAGTCGAAATATTTATATGTATATCACTGGTATAGATTGATTCGGCATCTATATGTATAGGACTAGTATGATTACCATGTTGTAAAATTAAACATCAACCCATTCCCAAACATTGACACTTTTAAATGCCCTTTAATATAAAAGCTTTGGAAAACATTGTGGAAAATGAAGAAATTGCTTATCATAAGCAATTTCTTCATTATCCACTATTTTTTCTACCCCACAGTTGATGATTTCAAAGATTTTCATCAACTTAGAATTGTCTTCTGCAACTTTTCTGAATTTGGACTAGTCTAATATTTTATCATGTGGGAAGGGGTTAAACGCACAAATCCAGTAATGAAACTCCACTTGATGACTCTCTTAAGAAATTTTGTGGGAGAAGGAGTAAAAATATGTATTCAATATTTCATTCTCCTGTACACAAAATAAAATCCAATAAATAGCTTTTGTTATTTAGAAATTCTACTGTATGAGCATAGATATATTGAAAGGTGTCTTCTGGGATCAAAGGTGATGCAGAAAATCATTTGTTTTCATCTCAAGCTAAGTCTACCTGACTCTGGTTATTTTGAAAATGGTGTTAAACACACTACAATGTCTTCATTTGGGCTAAACCATATGTATAATGTATTCTTTGAATCACAGGTACTTTTCTTTACCGATTCCCAAACAACAAAATTTTAGACTGGTCCAAAGAAGTTGCAGACAATAATTTTCTGTTGATTAATCCATTGATTAAAATTTAAAAACCTTTGTCTTATGGTATAGAAAACAATGTGGATAATGAAGAAATTGCTTGTTACATTCAATTTAGTAATTTATCACAATGTTTTCCTAAGCTTTTTTTCTTCGGGATGTCAAAAAGCAATATTGCGTGGGAATGGCTTAGTGATGTTACTTCTCCACTGATACAAGAGCTTTAAAAGGGGATTGCGCATCCGGTGAGGAAGATTAAATATTGGGGTTGTACTGGTGTGGGAAACAACAAAAAACAGGGTTAGGTGCACCAGCTGACTGAAAAGCTGTTGAAACTCTGTATACTGCCAACAATCTTGTTTCTTCTAACGTACATGGTAAATATTGTTCATTTAGTTATAGAGGTAGTATAAAATAAATGTATTACATATTGTGTATTCATTATTTTAGAGAAAAAAACATTCATTATGACATAATATTTACGTTAACTGCATTGAATTATTTTATGAAAAAACTATTGAGTTAAGTCATTGCTTTGTTATAAAATACAGTACATTTTGTTGCTGTAAGCTACAGAAATAAAGAATTCATTAGTATGAAGAAATATATACTGTGGTTTGTTATTGATGTGAGTATAAACAAAATATTCTTGCACTAGCACAACGCGATGACTAAGGTTGACAGGCTAATCTCAGTCTACATTGTATATTGACATTCTAGCTTGCCTGAGCACAAAGTGCATGGAGAGCTAATGTGATTGGTCATCATCCATCTGTCCATCAACAATTTCTTTAAAGATCAGTCAAGGTCATCTGTTAATGTAAAGGTCGTTTCTCAAGGTTAAAATCTTAAAAAAATTAACTTTTACATTGTCTATAAGTTTACAATGGTAAGTGATATAGCCTTCATATTTCACATGTGCATTGCTTATGACATGACCTTTCTGTTGGTATTAAGTTCAAGGTCATCTATCAGGGTCATTTCTCTATGTCATTATTTCGAAAATTTAACTTTAACATTGTTCATAATTTAAATTGGTAAGTGATACACCCTTCATACTTCAAATGTTTATTACTTGTGATAAGACTGTTCAGGTTCAGCAGATACCAAAATTAAGGTCATTGGTCAAGGTCAAATTGTCAAGGTCATTAATTTTCAAATTTACCTCCTTTACCAATTGCCAACATTTCTTGTTACTTTACATAAATGTTTTTTATTAAGTGCCCTAGGTAATGTTTATTTTAATTTTTGACTCAATGAACCTTACCATGCTAAAAAGGGGCTTAATGCCATGTAGCTTTACATTTTGTATATTTCCTACTCTAAATTAAATCATTCTATTGTTTCTGTAAGACTACTGAAGTTAGAGTCTTCATTTTTTGTATGGAGACATTTTTCATTGATAACTTTGATGTCAAGGTAAATTTTTTAATCCTTTACCATATGATAATATTGAATTTTACTAGAATCAGGCCTGTGAAGTCAAACAGATTCCTTCAATGTTTTTTAAACTTCCAAATTTCTTAGCCGCCGTCATAGCGCAGTTGGTAGCGCGTCGGACTGTCAATCTAGAGGTCCCGGGTTCGATCCCCGGCGGCGGCACTCATCCTTTCCGACTATTTGTCTCTCACCAATGGGTCGATAATCGTAGACCTATGTGGGATAGCAGCTGGAGGCTAGGAAAGGATGTGATGGCGGTACTGGTGTGAGAAATACCAGGAATCCATTGTTAGGTGCTCCAGCCGCCGCGATATAACTGAAAGATTGTTGAAAGCGGCGTAAAACCCCATTCAAACAAATCCAAATTTTTTGTGAACTGAACTCTCAAACTATAGTTGGATTCAATAAGAAGTTTTTTGTCCAACAATGGCATACAGTTTTGTGACAAAGTCTTATATGGGGAGCATAATTTGTCTCTGACGGGTCTTGTTTGTGAACTATGTTACTTAAATTTACGGCCCTAGGGCCAAAAACAGGTCTATACCACAGGTCCAAAATGGGGAAAATCGCCCAATTCGAGCATGCTAGATATTGCTTATCCTTCTTAACAGTAAGATCTAGGGCAATTATATTTGGAATGTTACTTTGATAGTTATCTACAGTTTTGGTTGGAATCATGCACCCTTGGTCTAAAATAGACTTGCCTAATGGGCTCATTTTTGGGAAAATTGCCCAATAAGAGCAAGTTCAAAAATCTTCTCCCAATCTATTCTAGAGCATTCATATTTGATATGTACAACCACCGGATAGTTTTGTACTAACTTTCTCTTAAAAATGGGATCAAAAACAGTTTCGAGTTAAAATTGGTTGGTGCCAGTTGCATCTTGCTTAGTAGATGACTCAGGTGAGCGATTTAGGACTATCATGGTCCTCTTGTAAGTAAATCTTCCAGAAACTACAGGAGCAAGGGCATTTACATTTCATATATACAATGTATTATAACCACATGGATCTCTACTAAGTTCGCTAAAAGTATACCATTGGGGTAAAATGGCCGCTGTAGAGGTTCAAAGTTTCGGGGGGAAAGTAAAAATTATGTCCACAGAGGCAAAAACTTCCCTGTCCACAAACTATCTAAAATTCGACAATTCGCTCGTTATTTGCAAGTAAAAAATGTTTATAACTATTAGGCCTGAATCATTCATATTAGGAATGTAGCCTAACCCATTAGTAATCTAGCATGTGTGTTGAAATTAATGCCCCTTGGATGGAAAACGACCGTTACCCAGGGGTCCAAAGTTTGGAAAAATGCTCAACTAGTGCAGCCTCAAAAACATACCCAAATGTAGAAGGCCTAAAGCATCCATATTTCATATATAGCAAAATCACATGGTTTTCTACCTAGTTAAATATTGGGTCAAAAATAGTCCATTTCAAAGTTAAGAAAAATGCTCAATTTAATTTTTCCCTAAACAATAAGTAGGGCATTCGGGTTTGGGATGTAACATTACTAGATGATGTTATACTTTGATATTAATCAAAGGACTGAATGTACTGAGAAGTTGGAATGTGCTGAAAGGGTCATAACTGTGGAATTCGGTTCAAATTCATTTCTTACTTTCCGAGTAAGCCTCCCTCCTTTAAACTTAAACCAGCATTCCCATTCGTGTACATATGTGCGTGAATATCACACAAAAGCATAAATCCACATACAGAAATCAAAAACTAGCATTGTCTTGACCCATTCCCAGACAGTTACGCTTTTAAATGACCCTCATTAAGAAAGCTTTGAAAACCAGTGTGGAAAATGAAGATATTGCTTGTTACAAGCAATTTCTTCAGTATCCTCAATGCTTTCTGTCCAAAAAGACCAGGATTATAAAGATTTCACCAATTTACAATTGTCGTCTGCTACTTCTTTAATTTGGACTGGTCTAAAATTTCATCGTGATGGAATGGGTTATAAGCTCGTGTCACGCACAGCAAAATTAGAATTTTCAAGCATAACATTCTCCTTTTGATCAACTGTAATACGTGAACTCCTTTTAGAATCTTGAAAAAGAGAATAATAGCTTCTACAGTAAGAAATCCATGACCTCGATGATTTTTTTACACTCAACTCGGCCAATTCTGTAACGATCATACTAAACTCACGTAGACTTTCACTTCAAGTTTATGAGTATACGTGAAAATTTGCGGAAATGCGCGGAAACTTGTTTCAGGGTGATCGAATTTAAATACCGGCTTAGATTTAAGAAAAAAGAATATTTAAAGCGTTGTGAGTAAAATTAAAAAATAAAAAAAGACGTTAACGTTATTGTAACGTTATTGTTTTCACATGGTATTTTTGCCCTTTTCCAAAAAATTCCTATAATATGATGGAGATGGTATCAAATTATCTTCGGCGCCCTGTAGTCGCGCGATTTCCTTATTCGTTATTCGGCTTTAGAACCGTAAAATCTTAAGTAAAAAGGGCCAAGCTGAAAGCTAGATGACACTTGTTAAAGGTTTGATGTGTTATTATTGATTTAAACTTGTAAATAACGACATAACAAAGCGTAATTATTTAGTAAATAAGTAGAAACCGGAAGTTGATATGTTTACATTCTAATCTTCAAATTCTTCTACTTTCGTTTTGCATCTATTAGATTTTGATTGAGTAAAAGATGTAAATCCCTCAATAATCGCGTTTGCTTGATGCCTACGACCCCCCTTAATCGTTCTAGAATGTTTTAAAGCACTGGGCGGTGTGATTATTGTAAAAATGCATTTGCGACCTGAGCCATATTTGTAAACATTGCCTATCTATGGTCACATGACTACCACATGTCACTTGAGATCACGTGATTACCAAACACGGGACGGCGCATCACAAAAAACAAATCACTGCGCTGATTATTACCTTATTTTCAATAATTTACAGCAAACTAAAGCATGTTTAGAAGTCTCAAAACGAATTTTTATATAATCCTTTACATGTACCATATTATTGTCTTCGGCTACAACTAACTGATTGACCGTGGCAAGTTGAGATGAGAAGTAACCCGAGGTGTATTCATATCTAAGAGATCACGTGATATGTGTTATCAAGAAACCCGAAATGAAATTGTCCTGTGTTCATTTTGCGGTTTTGTTAAATCTAAGTTGGAATTTCTCCTCATTCCAACTTAAAAACTGTGCCTTAAAGGTTAAAAATGGGAGAAAAGTTCAATTCGAGCAGGTTAAAAAAATATTTTCTTTTTAACTATATGGTGTAGAGTGTTTATATTTTGAATGTAGAATAACCTGGTGGTTATCTGCCATGTTTGTTGAAGTTATGGTCCTGGTGTCAAATCTCTCACCAATGGGTGGATAATCGTAAGCCTAGGTGGGATAGCAGCTGGAGGCTAGGAGGCTAGGTGGTAGTGCTATCCGATTATCCACCCATTGGTGAGAGATAAATGTCGGAATGAATATGTTCCGCCGCCGGGGATCGAACCTATGACCTCCCATTACTGAAGATTAGGAGTCTGATGCGCTATCGACTGCGGTATGGCGGCGGCGCTATTCATGTGTATAGACGGGGAACAGATGATAGCCCTCACGCATATTATCACTCCCGGACACAATCCCCGGCCCCCTCTAAGGAGAAAATCAAAATAATTTCACTCAGTCAAAGCCCTCCATTTATATGATTATTTTGTTCTTTTGGTAGATAAGTTTTGACATGTTCAGTTAATGATAATTATATGAAGATGTGAAAGGGGTATTCCAGATATTATTTCGACTATTCACCCAAGAGTACTTGAAACTCATATATGATAAAAAATATTACGAGGGGCTTCTTTTACAACATAATTTTATACATATACATCAACGCCTTCAAACAACAACAGCAGCAACAACAACAGGCACACCTTTCTCGAAGCGGTGCACGTGTTTTAAATTATTATTTCCGCCTATATACCAAGTCAATTTTGCTAAAACTGCCTTTCAGTCAAATGAAGTTAGTGGTATTTTACGAACTGCTACATTATTCACACAGCCTTATTAACTCTACTGGCCAAAGGCCAAAAGAGCTAAAGCGATGGCTTTTTTCCGTCCGTGTGTCCGTCCGCCCGTCTTTCGTCTGTTATCTTTTCTTTGTTAACGCTCTAGATTCCACAGTTTTCATCGGATTCTCTTCAAACTTTCTAAGAATGATTGTACCATAATAAGGACCATTCCTTTCGAAATTCGGTAAGATCTGTCTAAAAACATCGGAAAAGGAACTTAATCAAAAATTAGTTAAAAATCCTCGTTAACACTCTAGAGTCTACAGTTTTCATCGGATTCTCTTCAAAATTTCTCAAAATGAATGTATCATCATAAGGATCGTTCCTTTCGAAATTTGGGTCAGATCCGTCAAGTAACATTGAAAAGGGGCTGAATTAAAATTTAATTGAAAAAAATATTTGAAAAATCCTCGTTAACTCTCTAGAGTCAACAGTTATCATTGGTTTCTCTTCAAACTTTCTTAGAATGATTTTACCATCATAAGGATCGTTCCTTTCGGAATTGGGTCTGATTCGTCAAGTATCACGGGAAAAAGGGGCCTTAAGAAAGTTTGATAAAAGGTCCTTGTTTACACTCTAGAATCTGTAGTTTTCATTCGATTATCTTCAAACTTTTACAGAATGATTGTACTATCGTAAGGATTTTCCTTTTGAAATTTTGTCTGACCTGTCCAAAACACTGGGAAAGGGGCTTTATGAAAATTTAATTTAAAAAAATTTAGTGAATAAAGTCCACAGATTACATCAGATTGTCTTCATACTATAACAGAATCATTATACTATTGCAAGGATAGTTCTTTTCGAAATCCCACAGCTTTGATCAGAATTTGTTGAAATCTTTACAGGTTAAAGGGATCATTCTTTTCAAAATGGGATCTGAACTGTTAAGAAATCATCGTCACCAAGTCCAGAGCTTTCATGGGATTTTCTTCAAACTTTCATAGAATGATTGCACAATAATACTGAAGGGGCATTGCAATAATTTCATTAAAAATCCTCGTTGAATCATCATTTGGATTGTTCATCAGAATTGTTCCTTTTGAAATTTGGTTTGTTCTACAAAGTATCATTGGAAAAGGGGTCCTGTGAAAATTCACTATTAACTCATTAACACAATAAATCCCACATATTACACGGATTGGTTGTACTATCATTACAATTGTTGATTTGGACAGTGGATCTGATACGGCAAGTACCACATTAAAAGGGGCCTTATGAAAAACTTTCTTAAATATTCTATTTAATAAAACAATGTCTCTACGTCTCCCCGGATTCATTCAAAATTTCACGGAATGATTGCACAATAACTAGGATGGCTCTTTTCAGAATTGGGTACATTCCGTCAGGTATTGTGTAAAAAGGGGCCATATAACATAATGAAGTCCCAATATTTCATCGGATTCACTTTAAACTTTAACAGAATAATTAAACTAACATTTAAGTATGACGAAAACAAGGGGCCTTGTGAGGACTTGATTCAAATATCTTTGTTAACACAATTAAGTCTGATTAAATTAATAAATTAACTCTTTAAAGATGCATGGAATAATTATGGCATTGGAAACAGTGGAAAAGGAGCCTTGCAGATTATCATTCAAAACAATCCTGTTTGTGTGATTGAGTTCCCAGTTATTATCAGATTGTCTTTAAAATTTCACTGGACAATTGTAGGGTTGCAAAGAAAGTTCTTTTCGGAAATGAAGTGGATTCATAAAAAAGACACAGGAAAAGAGGCCTTATGGATTTTCACTCAAAACAATCCTGTTTATGTGATAAAGTCAATTATTTATCGGATTCTGATGAAAATTCCACAAGTTGATTGTAGACCCTACAATCATAAGGGAACTTCCTTCCGGAAATGGAGTGGATCCGTCATGAACACGGGTAAAGGGGCCTTGAGGATCGTTGCTCAAAATAATAAAGGGGACAAAGTCCAATTCATTATTCTTTTATGCATTCTTCTTTAAGCAACCAACGTCCTAACATATCAAATTTCTTTAACGGAAAACTTGATAACCAGTAAAGCGTCTCAGGGGCCATGCGCCTCTTGTTCAACCCTTCCCTGTTCAATCCCTGGTTTCTACACCCCTTTGTTTTTTATACTTGAAAAAATATTGTAGACAAATAAGAAATTGATTATAGCAATAAATATCTTCTTTTCCAATAATATTTTCTATTCTACAGAATAATTATTTTTCATATAAATCCAACTTGAAAACGTCGTCTGCAAAACCTTTGCATTTGGACGTGTCTAAATTTGAAATACAGTAAAGTGTTAAGAATTGAAGGGAATATTTTTTATCTAAATTGTTGTATGTACATAAAATATTTTTTTACACTAATGTAAAGTTTTTAGTTTTATACCTCAACGAAAACAACAACAGCATCAGCAACAACAACAACAACAATATTCTCTTGAAGTAGAATGTATATGATTTTACGCTTGGCTTAACAAGTAGAGGCATTAACGGGGTCCATACGTTTAATCCTTTTCCATACGACATTATTTTAGATTAGTCCAAATTGAAAGGAGTTGTAGACGACATTTTAAAGTTTATGAAATTTGAGATTCTTTCAACTGTGACACGCAATTTCTTCATTTTACACAATGTTTTCCCATGTATGATTCTTAAGAGGCGCACATAAGCGTCACTTTGTTAAGTTGTCTTTTTAACAGATTTTCATCAAAAATTGATAAAGGAAAAGTATATATTTTTTTTTCAATGTCAATAAATTCACTTAAAATTGCAATGTAATGAAGTATACTGCTAATGTACCACTTCAAACGTCAGAATTCATTTTGCGAGATCGTTAGTCTTTTTGTTAAGTCGAGAAAAACTCTGACGTCATTAATACATTATAAAAACTACAAATAAAACGATGTTTGGTGAAATCGAAAAAAAAATCGTATATACCCGATGAATTCAGGATTAATTCGGGTTGTAAATCTACGGATAAATAGACAGATGGATGGACAGACAGATAGACATGGTGAGACGAATATACTACCATCTATTTTTTATGTAAGGGGGATATAATGATCTGAAACCATTTTGAAATGAAACTTTCACTTTACTGTACAGACCCAGGATTTTATGTGGCTGTTATTTGATACATGGTATAGGAAGAAATTGCGTATAATAAGCAATGTCCTCTTTTTTCCCAAAATATTTTCTACCATATAGGCTGGATTTTTTTCATTCATTTTCAAAATTATGAACAGTAATTATAAAATCAGCTTAATCCCATTCTATGACATGTCTGAACGCATCAAAGTCAGACAGTTTGAAATAGAAAGTCAAATATTTTCACCCTGAATCTATTCAAGAGCCGCTTTAAAACATCTCATTTGATAGTTGATAAATGGAGGGGGGTGTAATCGATCTTTGACCCATCTAAACAATGTTTTATCATAAAGGGAATGTCTTTTTATTAGGGTCTTTACGGAATGTATCCATGCCTTTGTCTTGAAGGTCGGTCTTTTGTCCGGGGGTGTTTTTGTTTGAATAACTCGTGTAACACAATGATAATCGAAAACCCGAATGGACGTTCTCTATATACAAAACCCGGGAACTTAAGCTTTGTAAGAAAATCAAACTGTTACAAGAAATTTTATCATTATTCACAAGTCTGTTTCAGCGGGTTTGTTTGGGATTGAGTTTGATTCACATGTCTAATAAAATATTAATGGAAAAATAATAAAACTTGACATTTATAAGTATAATTCAAAATTCTTAGTTTATTATATAGGACAAAGAAAAAAGTTTTTAATCTTAACACAAATCAATGGATTAGTAAAGCGAACTTTAGTTGTTTTTAGTATGCAAAGCGTCAGCTTTGATAGCTTAAGTTAATAGACAAAATTTTGAGGTCATCCCAAAGTTCAACGAGTGCAAACTGCCACTGGAGGCTTAACCACTAAATTCAGAAATAATGCAAACTCTGTATGCTTCTTCGGTTTTTTAGCTCCCCTGAGCAGATCGTCTTCAAAATGACTCTAATCAGAGTCTTCAAAGAAGTTGCAGACGACAATTTCAAATTGTTGAACATTCCAAAATATTTATCTCTTTAGGTAGAAAACAATGTGGAAAATAAAGAAATTGTTTGTAATAAGCAATTTCTCCATTTTCACACATTGTTTTCCACAACTATTTTCTTGGGGGCGGAGAAAGGGCGGATTGGGCGGGAATGGAGTAACACCTTGGCTACTTCAACCTCATTCTTTATCATGATAACGTTTGACAGAGAAGATTACTGAACAAAACAATGCTTTGGTAGCTTACAGTACTTTTCAATACTCTGATTTATCATTCTTCATAAGGGTTTTCAAAGTCTGTTTCATCAACCATGTAAAAAGTGGGATTATGTGGGAATGAGTTAGATTCACATGTCTGATAAAATACTAATAGAAAAGAATTAAACTTGACTTTGATTAGTATAATTAAAATTCTTAGTTCAGTTTATAGGACAAAGAAAAAAAGTTCGTTTATTTTATCTTAACACAAATCATGTATGGATTCGTAAATCGAACCAGTCTGTTTTGTATTGGTAAATCCTGGGTAACTTAAACCTCGTTAATTTATCATGATGACCTTTGACAAAGAAGTTTACATAGCAAAACCATGCTTTGCTAGCCTACAATACTTTCGATACTTTGATTTGTTGAACGGTTTGTGGTCTAAGGGTTCATATCAATACAAGATCAAGGTGACCTCTGATTGGACAATATTATTGAAATTCAAAATCAATGATTTTTCAGGACCTTTTATGTTCCGTTGAAAAAATATGAAGTCATGTGATGTTATTTTCGACTCTAAGATCAGTCAAGTTCACAAATTGCGAACAGTTGTCGTCCGTCTTTATCACCCTCACCGTTGATGACGCTACATTCGCCATCCGCCCATTGCCAATTGTAACTTCTCCACAACATACCACAGGATTGACCATCATCCGGTTGTTGCGGGTACCAGTCAAAAACTGTGAATTAAAATTCGATGCTCATTAGGAGAGGGTCTTATCAGAAATTTCGTAAACACACACACACACACACACACACACACACGCGCACGCACACACACACACACACACACACACACACACACACACACACACACACACACACACACACACACACACACACACACACACACACACACACACACACCACAACATCAACAAAACCCCACAATAAATCTTGACCATTCACACGAATAAATAACAATCAGAAAACCGTAAAAATTACGCTAAACCCAAAGCTGTTGTTACAACATTTTGCTCGCACATCGATGCAACGCTTTCTCATGTACATGTATCAGACAGATTGATCTGACTTGGAGTACAAAGAATTGCAACAGAATAACTGCAACTCTGTTCTCTCGTATCTCAAACCAATAGGCCGCGGTCAGAGCACAGTTGGTTGCGCGTCGGACTCTCAATCATGAAGTCCAGGGTTCGATCCAAGGTCTCGGCAATCTCCTGTCCTACATTTGTCGCCCATCAATGGGCGGATAATCGTAAATTTATGTGGGATTAGCAGCTGGGGGCTTGGAAACAATGTTGTGGTAGTACTGGTGTGAGTGATACCAGGAATCGATGTTAGGTGCTCCAGCCGCCGCGATATTACTAAATACTGTTAAAAGTGGCGTTAAGCCACATTCAAGCAAACAATCTATAAATAGTTATGTCGATAAACAACAACAACAACAACAACAAAAACGCTCGATTGTCTTTAAAACACAGTATCCTACTTTGCCAATGCACTTCCCTAAATAGAGGGTTGCAACATTGGAACACATTTTAAGTTCGTAGAGTAGGGCGTTTTTCAACCGCTTGACCTTCTAAATAAGCTAAATAAGCCCCGTCTGGCTCCACACACATTTTACACTGCTCTGCCCATTTACTGGGCGCTCTCTGGGTATGTGTTACAGACACTTGTGGACCGCACTGCTTAATCCCACAACGGGATTTAAAACGATACCCTGCTTTACTGCTTCGTCGCAATGAAACGCGAAGTGAAACAGGTTCGAAATAAACTCATAATTTTTTCGACCTTTGCGTCGGTTCTGGTCTTTTAGGATAAGAAGAACCGACGCACAGGTCTAAAAAATAGATCTCCAAGAATCATTCCCGGTTATTCACCTAATTGTAAAACAAATTGAAGAATGATTCCTGGTGATTCACCTATGGTGAAACCGATTCGAAAATGAATTCTTGTGATTCAACTGATGCTCGATCTAACGGTTAAACCCGTTGAAGGGTTAGTTTAAAGTTGAACATGTTGAGGAATGATTCCATTTGATTAGTTTAAAAGTAAACTGGTTGAAGAAGGATTTCTTATGATCCATTATAGGGCGACATCGGTTTTGACAGGTGATTCACGAAGATCATTTTTATGGTAATACCGGCCGATAAATAATTCCTTGTTATCAATTTATAAGTTAAACCGATTGAAAAATGATTCTAGATGATTAATCTATGAAGTTTTTCCTCCGCGTTTTACGGATATTGTATGCATATATGTATCCGTAAAACTGAAGGAACAAGATGTATTTGTGACCCCCCCCCCAACAGGATTAAACATTTGACATTGGTAAGAGACATTGACCTTATCATATGACCTTGACCTTGACACGAGGAGATACGTAATATGAAGATGTATCATCATGCCAAATATGAGCATTGTATCGTGAATAGGCCGGAAGTAATTGGCAATGTTAAGTTTTTATGTTAAGTTTGAAGACAGACCGACAGACGGAAAGACTGAATGACGGACAGACATACAGACGAACAACGGTATAACAATATGTCCCTGATCTTTCGATGCGGGGGGCATTAAAATGGACTGAAAGTGGGCGGGTGTGTCATTTAGCATTACAAGTGCATGGGTAGATCTGCCATTAATCGATCGTAGAAGTGTGCAGAAAGTGACACCTCAGATAAACCACACATCAAACATTTCTGCCTATGTTATATGTATTTCCGGTGTATACATATGTCACGGTGTGTGTTGGATGATCTGTTAACTTGTACGGCTAACGAACACAACTACTCATTTTCAGTCGATTTTCCTTCACGTTTACGGATATCGTACGCATATATATTTATATAAATGACAAAGGCCTAATGGAATATTCGAAGAAGTGCGAATTCGTGAAGCGCGAATTCTTAACGATAAGCATTTTAACCGAACTGATAATTTCAATTTCATTCGTGATTACACGAATTGAGAACAATTCATAATTTGGCCAGCTTCTATAAAGAACTGTAACTGTAACTATTAATCGAAGAAACAGCATACTTACAGGTTGCATTTACATTATCTGGTAACCACTTCTCAACACCATTAAAGTTTCTTAAACCAATCCAGTATAAGTACTGAAAACTCCTACTGTAACAATACTCAGGGACAGAAGAAATAGATCACTATGTTCACATGAAATTGATGGATCGATGGCCCCGCCCACTGACTCCGACAGAAAGTTCCACTTCGATATTAAACCGCGTTATTTTGTAAAATTTATGTCCATTAATATTTAATAAAAAGTTCAATGGTTGGTTGCCGACCTAAACGTTTAAGTCGCCACACCACCAAAATGCTTCACAAAAATCCCAGGCAATGTTGGAGATCAAAAGTCACTTCCAGTCTGAATGAATGATTTGATTGATCGATCGATTGATTGATTGGTTCCCACGATTTGTCATTTGACGGATTGCAGCTATCATATAGAGTCGATAGAGAAATCAAACCATACATATAATAATAATAATAACAATAAATCTTTATTTAGAGAATGTAACATGTTAAGACAAATATAAACGAATCTCATTTTTAACATGGCCTTCATATCAACATATATATGTGAGTACAGCTTACGATTTTATACAATGGAAGAATTCTTTAAATTTACATGCATGTATACTACTCAAAATTTGCGAAGCACTAAAGCTTATTTAATCTATAATTTCCATTATTTCAAGATCTAATCATAATAATGTTGAAAATTGTTTGATTGTTATCCGTTTGACAAGTTTTAAGAAAGAATGGGCTTTTATAGTGATTACACGACTTGTAATGTAGACCAAACGTTGATTGAATGGGGTTTAACGCCACTTTAAACAGTATTTCAGTCATATCGCGGCGACTGGAGCCCTAGCAATGGATTCCTGGTTTTTCTCACACCAGTATTACCACTACATCCTTTCCTAGCACCCACTGCTATCCCACTTAGGTTTACGATTATCCGCCCATTGGTGAGAGACAAATGTTGAAAAGGATATGTGCCGCCGCCGGGGATCGAACAACATATCCTTGGTGACTCTTAAAATTAGACGGTTTTTTTTTTTAAAAAAAGGCAAAAATCAAATTTGTAAAAAAAAGTTTTCCAATAATTGAAACTGTTTTAATACCATGTATGAGAGCCGTGACTGTCAATAACAGCTTGACAGCGTCTCTGCATACCCCTGATTAAGTTCTGGACCAGCCGTTGAGAAATTGCGGCCCATTCGTCAATAAGGATCTGCCCAAGCTCTTGGAGAGTCCTTAGTTGGACCTGACGAGCCGAAACTCGGACCTGTAGCGCATTCCACATGTGTTCTATAGAATTTCAAGTCCGGAGAGCGAGCCGGTCAGTCCAAACGTCCTCCTCAAGAAGGTAGTCCTGGACGATACGGACAGTGTGTGGACGGGCATTATTGTCCATCAAAATGAACTCATCCTCAATAGCACCAGCGTAAAATCTTACATGGGTAGTGAGGATTTCATCAAGATACCTCTGGGCTGTGAAGGTACCTCAATCCAAGATAACAAGCTCGGTCCGTCCATTCCAGCTGATGCCACCCCAGACCACGTTTGCTGACTGAAACCGCTCTCCTGTCCTTCTCCACACCTTAACACGTCTGCGTGTAATCCAGACAATAACTTGACAAATCGGTCAAGAGAACAGGGCGCCAATGTCTTGGGCGCCAGGTAACGTGGCCATCCCCAATAAGTAAACGCTCGAATTAAAAATCGAAAATGAGAAATTTAGCCTGTACACAAAACTCGTACATGTAGAAAGAGAGAAAAGAAAATGGGGTTCCTCTGTTTGTACGACTATCACGAAGAAATTGCGCGACAGATTGTATGCATTAAACATCTTCTCAAAACATTACTTTACTATTCTAAACATTTATACATAGCCTTTGTTAAAAACTGACTCCTTCAGTGACATCGAAAAAGTTTGGTGGTGAGCATTTTTTTTAGTAGTACATAACAAAAGTTCAAATATACCAGTACAAAAATTATACGAATAAAATAAAAAAGACACTAAAAATACATATTTTTAACGTGCCAACCAGTTTTGTATCTGCTCAACAGGGCAACGTTATGCATTTGCAAAATACGAATTAGCGATTCGAATTGAAAAATCGGACTCGAATATATATTAATGATAATGGCGAATATTCGGATTTTCGTTGCCATCCCTACTTAAAGATTTTCAAAAGTATATTTAGTTTGCCGAGACATTATGGTAACTTTCATTCAAAAGTTTTGTATAATACTGTCCATAAAATGTTCGATAATATATCGTCGTTTTGCGACTAAAATATCTTAACTACAGCTGTATTCAAGACATAAACGGCATTTTGCACGCCCAACGACGATTTGGTCAGGGAAGTGTTTGTTTCCTGGTTTGTCCTATTAAATCTAAATGAAACAAGATAAGTTTTGTCCGTGCTCAATTATGTGTTTCGTTTTTGAAATCATAAAAAATTAGACATGATATGCTTAACCCATTCCCACACAATCCCTCCTTTTCACGCCCCTCCAAAAAAGCTGTGGGAAACATAGTGGAAAATGATGATATTGCTTTTATCAAGCAATTTCTTCATTATCCACAATGTTTTCTATCCAGATAGAAGAAAAAGAAGCTATCAACTTGGAATTGCAGCTTCTTTTTTTAAATTTGGACAAAATTAAATTCTATTATGTGGGAATGGGTTAAATGTTCTTTTGTTGGAGATGCATTAAAGGATGGTTAAGTAATTAAACCTCGTAAACTGGCTAAGTCTTTGCTGTTTTTTTTTTTTTTTTTTTTACTTTTTGCATTGTTTATTCCTTTGTGATAATGGAATATAAAAAAAAAATAGAAATACTCTCCATTCTTGATTTCATGCACGTTCATATTTCATAAAGTGTTATTTGGTATTTATTTCCATGAAAAAATAGTTCCCTTATATCTAATTAATATTTTTAAACTTAATCCTTTTCGAATTAATACTTCAACGCTTACACGACATTTTGAATCAAATCTCACCTGTAACTGGCAATGGGACGGTAATTTGTGCTTTTAATTTCAGAAAGTCGTTTTCGGCTGAGTCGTCTATTCGTACCAACTTAGAACCCTCTGCTTGTGACTCACAGAATAGCTGAAATAGGTCCGTGTAGGAAAATATGTTAGTTACTTTGGTGAACGGCGATTTATCTCTAAGAGCATACAAATCAAAAAGTCTTTTACGTATTACAGAACAGTAATACGAATAAAAAAGAAAATATACATACAATTTTTATATACAATAGAATATACAATACAATTTTAATTTTATTTTTAATTGATAATTTTGCACATTATCAGAAGTCTGTTTTTATTGTACATATATTTAATTCTATTTCGCAGAAAAGACATATTATCGGCCTTGAAGTTATACCAATATCACTACAAAATGAGAAAGATAAGCATCCGGATTATAATATTATTATTTTTACTACGATTGTGATGAAAGTCTTCTTCGTCATTGCTCAAGGTATAGTCAGTATTTATGAGGCATAGTTCCCGACAGACGTCATGTCACATCTTGTCACTGATAGTGGCTACAAACCCCATAGAACACTCCATAACTGTCTTGTAAAGTATTACTGGTCAAGTGATGAGGTGTAGCCTAACGTGTTGTTGTTATATAATTATGGTTACAACTTTTCTTGATATTGATTTGGCATTGCATGGTGTTGTTGTGAGATTACGTTATGAGGTAATGACATAACATAATGACGTAGTCATATTGTTGTTGTGACATGACGTGACGTGTCGAGAAATTGCGTGTAGTAGTCCTGACATTGTGTGAAGTAGTCCCGACATTTCGTGAAGTAGTCCCGACATTGCGTGAAGAAGTCCTGAAATTGTTTAAAGTATTCCTGACATTTCGTGAAGAAGTCCTTACTTTGTGTGAAGAAGTCCTAAAATTATGCGAAAAAATCCTGTCATTGCGTGAAGTAGTCCTGATATTGCGAGAAATTGTACTGATTCTGCGTTAAGTAGTTCTGGTTTTATGTGCAGTAGTCTTGATTTTGCGTGAAGTAGTCCTGACATTGCAAGAAGTAGTCCTGACATTGCGTGAAGAAGTCCTGATATTGCGTGTAGTAGTTCGGACATTGCAAGAAGAAGTCCTGATATTGCGTGAAGAGGTCCTGACATTTCGTGAAGAAGTCCTGGCATTGCGAGAAGTAGTCCTGACATTGCAAGAATTATTGCTGACATTGCGCGAAGAAGTTCTGGTATTGCGTGAAGTAGTCCTGACATTACGTGAAGTAGTCCTGACATTGTGTGAAGTAGTCTTGACATTGCAAGAAGTAGTCCTGGCAATGCAAGAAGTAGTTCTGACATTGCATGAAGTAGTCCTGATGTTGCGTGAAGTAGACCTGACATAGCGTGTAGTAGTTCTTACATTGCGTGAAGAAGTACTGATATTTTGTGAAGTAGTCTTTACATAACGCGATGAAGCTTTGACATTACATGATTTTGTTGTAACATTATGTTGTGTTTTATTCATATAAAGGTTGACTTCTCATAGTATTTCTTTTATTTTTTCTGATATAACGTCGTAAAAATAGCGGATTGCTGGCATCGTCGTCTAAGCTCTGACAAAAAGTTCAACTTCGATATAAAACGGCTTTATTTTGCCAAATTTAAGGTCAGTAGCATACAAAAAAGTAATAGTAGTTAAATGACGACCTAAACATCGTAACTACAGCTTAAATAAGCTGTAGATACATTGGTTTGACGACTTTAATGTCATAACTACAGCTTAAATAAGCTGTAGTTACGACGTTAAAGTCGTCAAACCAACAAAAATGTTTCACAGAAATGTCGACCAATGTTGGAGTTCAAAGTTCACTTCCAGACTAAATGAATGGGTGGATAGGTAGATTAATTCTCTTATTGAAAGTCACGATCGGTCAATCGTAACAATATGTGATATAAGGTTGTGACGTTTCGTTGTCTTGTTATGACTGACGTGATGTGGTTAAAGCGTTCGCCGATGCTTTATTACCTTATTCATTGTGTTGTTGCAAAATATATAACTTTCGTCATGAGATTTACTTCAAAAATGAAGAGAATACATGTATTTTATGTTTTCATTTAAGAGATGAAGAGAATGTTTTTTGTTTTCATGGAGGTATGAACCGAAAAACCTAATCACGCTGTATGAATACGCGAAGCGGATTCATACATTATGTGATTAGGTTTTTCTGTTCATACCTCCATGAAAACAAAACAACAACAACAACAACAATAAAAACATTATCTTCATTTCTTATAATTTAATAGCATCGAGCGAAAAAAACAAAAACTTTAAAAATTTTGGGGACTATTTTTTTGTTCGGAAGCATACGAAATCGCCGCGTGCTCAAAACTTTGTTCATGGAGTTATGAACAACTTTTTCGAGTATCCAGAACGCCCGTTTTTGATAGACGAAACTGAAAATTAGATTATTGAGGTATGAACCTATATATCTTAATGCAGACTGCATGAATAGGTGAGGCGGATTTGTACATTGGTGTGATTAAGTTTTTTGGTTCAATCCTCAACGAAATCAGACAAAAAACTTAATTTTTTATAACAAATCAAATATTTTACTTGTTTTGGGAAAATGTATTGATCTTCTTTGCGCGAAAGCATACAATACAGTGAGTGATCAAAACTTTTATTTTTTTGGAAGTAAGAATAATATCTAGCCAATCAAGACGCTTGAATCTTGATAGACGAAACTAAAATTAAACCATTTTGAAATAAGCTGTTTTTAGCTAGGATAGAGCATTTATGAAAGCGAGTATTAGCCAGCTTAAGAACTTAAGAATACTAAAACGATATCCTATACGGGTACCTCGAATCCAGTAAGTTTTATCATATAGATATTCATGAAAGAAAAGCACAAATATTTCCCCTTGAACAGTCATCCAAATTGAGTTATTCTAGAAGAAAAGGGCTTGGTGTCTGTATAATAGAGTTAAAGCCATCGCTCTTTCCAGCAATTTTTCTAAGAACTTTAAAATTCGGTCTAAAAAGATCTTTATTTTACTTGTTTCGATGTCTCATCCGTGTTAGCTATCAAAAGTTTAAAGGGAAAGAACCCGGCACTGTTTGTGTTCCTCACAAAAAGTAAAAAAGAAAAAAAGACCTCCATCCATCAATATAAATTTTAAAATCGACCAATCGCGGCTGTCAATCAAATAATCAGTCGATCATTCATTTACATGTCGACCGGAAGTTAACTTTGAACTCCAACATTGGTCGTCTTTTATATCAAGGATTTTTATTGGTCTTGCGACTTAAGCGTCGTAACTGCAGCTTATTCAATTGAAATTGAAGTGGGACTTCCTATCAATATCACTGGATGGGGGCCAACGGAGTGAATGAGCCGGACCAGCGATAGGTCAATTTGGGTGCTGTAGAACTTCTGCCAATAATTTTCGTACTTTTTTCAGTAAACCTCAAGTTCGAGTTGCCAAAAAGATGATTTGTACATGGCTCCGCGCTCTTTCTCCGTTTACCCCGCCCATTAAGTCTGACAGAAAGTCCCACTTCGATTTTAAATAGCGCTACTTTGCACAATTTAAGGCCAGTATCTTGTAAAAAAAAGAAGAATGGTTGGTTGGCGACCTAAACATCGTAGCTACAACTTGAATTAAATATACTTACGACCTTAAAGTCGCCGAACTAACAAAAAGCTTGACAAAAATGGCGACCAATATCAGAGTTCGAAACTCACTTCTGGTATAAATGAATGGTCTCGCATTTAATTGGCAGCCGCGATTGGCCAACTTCCTATCACTTTTCAACGAATATAACATAAAGAATAGTAACAACCCATTTTCTCACATAAATACGATTGCAAACCTTAAATTCGGGAGGGGGGTCAATGATACTTTGCATGATGTTGATATATTACTTTTAAAAAAGTACATTTTCAAACATCACTAGTATCACAACACACATACACTAGTATCCATTTAATCTCTTTTGCAATTTGCAATGAAAATTGGAATAGCTGGTATAAGTGGCTGTTACATTCGCAAGTCGATTTCGGTTCTGTAAGGCTTAGATCAAGATTGTCGTAAGAGCTTATACTAATAAAAGCTCAACCAACAGCCTTCCGCTATCTCCTTAGTGTCGCGAAATTCATTGAGTTGGTTCATACCGTTGTCACTTGATTTTCTTCTTTTGAAATTGGTTGGCATAAAATTGAGGTGTCGACATTGTACGCATTTCGGTGGCTTAGTGCAAAAACATCATATGTGTCTATACAAAGTATAAACACTTATGATGTTTTTACACCAAGCTATCGATTTGTGAAAAACTCTCTTTTCTAGGTTTTAGAAATATCGATACTCCCTTTAAACCGATACAGCAAATTCCGTTTGGTACAAAATGGCCCTTATAACGAAATGATTGCATAGGTAGCTTTCTTAAAGAATATAACGATGTTCTGTTATAGCATTTTTAAAAAAATGATTTTCGGTAGACTTTTGAGAGTTTTAGGGGGATTATCACTTGATAATTTCCCCGAATCAAACGGCGAAAAATTGAACCAAGTTAATAAACACACCGTATTTGATAGCTTTAGCCCTTCTTTCGTCCACTCTACGCTACTGAATGCCATCTTAGCGAGACAAAAGATATAAATGACGTCATCAGGTTGACGTCATCATGAGAGCAAAATATCGTGTCCTCGAATCGTGTGTAGGTATTTATACGAGGGCACCCGGTCTCATCCAATAAAAATACAAACACATGATTCGGTCTCATTCTACAAAAATATCTTAACACGATTCGAGAACACGATTCTGTCTAATCCAATACAAATACCTTCACAGGATACGAGGGCACGATAACGACAACTAGAAAAACACACTGTTGTAGTATTCCTTTTATTAAATACCTCTTTAGACTGAACACTAAGAAAATCATCTAAAAATAATTAAGAATCCCTATATTTTTTGACCCACGGAATATCACAATATATGGTTCATTTCTTTCACTATGACGTCATTCAGCTATTGAACCTAGTAAACATGAGTAAGGAGAAAGCACCAGTCACAGCAACGAGAAATATACTTACACTTGCTTGGGAATAGAACCGCATCACCGGACTAAACAAATAACAACTTGAAGAATTATTTCTTTGTACCCAAAGCTCTGTCGGACAGGGATCTGAAAGAATAGTTTTGACATAAGATGTAGTGATGAGTATAACTATCAATTTCGGAAATATCCAAGTTTAAAGCGGCTCTTGCACAGGTTATGAAATAAAAAACATGGCTCTCAATATTCAAATTTTAACTCTAAAGACTTCAGACATTTTAAGAAGGTGATTAAGCTGATTTATAATCTAAATTGACAGTTCATAATTACGAGGCGCCAAATAGGTCAGCGAAGTATAAGCCAAATGGAATCGGAATTCAACGGGTAAATACGTTATCTGTCGATTGCACGGAAAATTGTGGTGTTTGCGTTTTCCATGACGTATTGATTACATCATTGGCAATAGTCGTCATCGACATCACAAGACTTATGACCTCACCCGATAAATACTGATGTTTCAACACAGAGCACAGGGATTGTATCACATTGGATTGAAATTATACTGAATTAAGTCGATTTAACAAGAAGAAAGAATATTTTTAGCTAGCAAAGCGTCAGCTTTGATAGCTTAAGTCAGCAGACAAATTTTGATGTCGTCTCAAAGTTCAACGAGTGCAAACCGCCACTGGAGGCTTAACCACCAAATCCTACGCCATAAAAAATAGTTCTCTTATATTTCAGGAATATTGCAAACTCTATTGTAGAGAAATTGTAGAGAACTCTGTCAAAAGCATGCTATTTAACCCATTCCCACCCGATTCCGCTTTTTAAGCAACCAAAGAAAAAAGCTTTGGAAAACATTTTGGACAATGAAGAAATTGCTTGTAACAAGCAATTTCTTCATTGTCCACAATGTTTTCTACCCAACGAGGGAAAGATTTTCTAAATTCAACCATGCTTTGCTAGCTTACAGTACTTTCAGTACTTTGATTTTATAGTGAAAATGACGTTAATTACTATTGGAAAAGCAGACAATTTTCCTATATCAAGTTCTCTTTAAAATATGTTCAAGAGCCGTTTTAAAATATGACATCGTTGAATATTTTTGATATTACATAAGTTATATAACACCAGTATAATAACTATGTGAATGAGCTAAAACAATTAAGAAAGGTTTTTTTTTTGTTTCTGCGAACATGATTACACAGACATGTATGGAATGGAGTCATTTTACAATCGGCGTTATATGTTTCGTGGAACATCTTGTATTAATATAGTTCATGGGGTTTATCGATTTATAGCCAAGATTGATCTCATATTATTAATAGAATATCAAATTCGAAGTCATATCATTAAGTCCCGTTTTTGTGCTTAATTCTTTCCTCATACTGGGTCAATATGAAGTTTAATCGAGCGAATTTTGAGCAGAAAAATGACGTTTAATGGTTTAGAGAAACAATGAAGGAATATGGTTTTTTCCAGAAACACACACCCACACAAAACCATTGAAATTCTACAGTTCCTTTTTTAGGACTGCGCATGCTTGAGAATTTCAAGGGAAGTGCGTTCTTTTCCTTGAGATTCTTTAGATTCTTATTTAGATCTTTTAGAGAAAGCGTTCTTAAGATTAGGGTAATCAAAAATGATATCATTTTCATTCTGTAGATGACATCATAATGAGAATAAACGTAGTCATGATCAGAGTGGTAAAAAATGTAAGTATAAGACAAAATACAAGAATTCTGAGTTACGATCAAACATTTTGTAGTTGCTTGTCGCTGCGGAGTAATATTTTGATTTTCCACTCGACCGCTGGTCTCGTGAAATATCAAAATTTTCTTCCGCAGCCCAAAGCAAATTATCGCTATGATAACATAATATTCCCTATGTATAGCATCATTGTTCACGCAAATAAGTTCCCTTTTCTTGCTTATTTTTTTTACATGTTGAGTGATTGGGTTGATATGAATTAAATAAGTATATAGAGCGAATTTGAACGGAATACTGACGTTTAATTGGTTTAGAAAGATCAGTTTCTGTATATTCTTTTATTGACTAGCGATAATTGAATACTTTTGGGGGAAGCAACATGGTTATCATTCTTAATGTGAAAATAATCTCAGATTTGTTATTTGTATTATCCGTCTTTTTTAATTTTCAAAATTAATATTGATGGTAGGGGTAGTTTTAACGCTTTTGTGACTTCTTCGATAAACATAATCTGAGATAGCCATAAAAATTGTCGACTAAAGATAACTTACTAAATTTTTAGTGCAGATAATTCGATTGTTATTTGTGTGTATAAGTCTTTGACCATTTAGTCGATATAATTCTAAAACCTTGTAACTACAACTTTAATAACACCGTCGATTTGTTACAGTGAGACCTTTTTCTCCTGTAATTTCATAAAGCTTCATCACGGACAGCCAGATTTCTTAATCTGCATCATGGAATTGAAATGTTAAAATTTCGGAATTGCCGAAGTTAATTTTGTACTCACTCTCCTTCCCGGCTGGTGGAGAAGCGGTCTTCCTACGTCTGCAACTACAACTGTTACCAGCCAGGGCCAAATGCATGCTCTGTAAAAGATTAGATGGTTAATCATTTATATATATATATATATATATATATACGGGACGTATATATATATACAAAAAACAAGCAACAAAAAGTCAAATGGTTGATTGACCACGTTAATGTCGTAACTACAGCTTATTCATGCGACTTTTAAGTCGCCAGAGCAACTAAAATGCCTAAAAAATGTAAGCCAATGACGGGCTTAAAAGTTCATTTTTGGTCTAATTGAATGATTTGGAAGGTTGATCGGTTCTTTCATCTACAGCCGCAATGGGTCAATTTCAGAACTACCGAAAATGAAAATGGTTTTAGACGAAGAATTGCTTTATTTGTTGTTTGGATGGAGATAAACACCGCGCTGAACAACTTAATCACGGCGAACTTCATTCAATCATGTGAATTCCCAGTGGACCACCAGTACAAGGTAGAAATTAACGGATCGCCAGCCCCGCCTACTTACTCAGCTGGCCACACCCGCTGAACCGAGCAGGTAACTCCGCTTAGATATTTAACCCTTTCCCGTTTTTTTTTAAATTTTAGACTGGTCCAAATTCAAAGGTTTTGCAGACAACAATTCAAAGTTGAATTTATTTTAAAAATTTATTTTCAGTAGGGTAGAAAATATTGTTGAAAAGAAGAAATTGCTTGTTACAAGCAATTTCTTCTTTTCCCACAATGTTTTCCCAAGTATAAAAACACAGGGACGTAAAAACCAGTGATTATACAGGAAAGGTTTAACGGTGTTACATACAATCCAAAAGTAAAATGGTAAGTTAGAGACCTAATAGACGTAGCTACAGCTTGAACAGGCTTTAGTTACGACAATTAAGTCGTCAAACCAACTAAAATATGGTCCGGACAAAAATATGACGGATGGACCGGGCAACCGGTGGGGGACTAAAAACATTCATTTAGGACTGTAGTAATACGATACCTTGGTGTGTTAATAACCGACTTATTAAGTTGGAAATGAAATGTTATTTGACTTGTAAGGATATTCGCTGATAGTCTTAAAATCCGTATTGTGGCTTTGATTAAAAATCGAAATTATGTAAAAGATTCTCAAAGATTTACCTTTTAAACCATTTTCTCATAATCCCGCTTTTTTAAGCGCTAAAGAAAAAATACTTCAGGAAAACATTGTGAGAAAATGATAAATTTCTTCTAACAAGCAATTTCTTCTTTTCTCATAACGTTTTCTACCTTATACGGCCCTTATTTTTCAATTTAAACCAACTTTGTTTTGTCGTCTTTCAATTTGGACCATTCTAAAATTTTGTCGTTTGGGAATGGGTTAAAACCCGTGCTCAAGAGTGACTCGGGGAAAAATTAAGGTATAATATACTGGTATCCAGTAAAATGAAAATGATGATAACATACTTCTATTATATAGACATCTCGTCGATATTTAAAGCTGATTGACCTCCTTTTGCTCTCAATTACATGATTAGGACATACGTTTGTTTACTATCATTTGGATTTTGAATCGTTTGCTTCGGAAATGCTTAAGAAATAATGAGTAACGGTGCCAGTTTGTCTAAATTGCTGTTGAATTTAAACTTTATAGCTAACAATTTTACAAACTATCACTGCTTTAAAAAACAGCAACAAAAAAACAATAATAAATACTGTTCACTATTTTCATATGAAAATTCGATTGTTTCAAAAGTTTTACTCATCACAAGAAAGAAGATGGAAAGAGTCTTCATGACTTCTACACTAGGTCGTCAGGAAGAAAATGACACGTAGATGTAACGATCGTAGACAGATCGATAACAAAAGGACCATAACTGATTGAAACGCTCTACTGGCTATGGAATTCAAGGTTTGGGTTAGGTTTGACTAGATTTTAAATTTAAAAATGAAATATGGCATGTAGAAAAATAGAGAGAATGTAGGAATTTGTTAAAGGAAACTGAAACGACATTTTCTTAATAAAGTCTACTTTCTCTTGAACAGATCTTTCTGCATAGATCAAATCATACTTGAATAACTTAATTTTTAGTTTCGTCTATCAAGAATCGAGCTTTTGATTGGCTGAAATTCTCTGTTTATACTTACATGAGCACATTTTTAGTTCGCAACTATTTTGTATGCCTGCGCACAAAGTAGATCCACAAGATTTTACTCAAAAAATTAAATGCTTTCTTGGTTTCACTCGATGACGTTAAATTACAAGAAATGGAGAGAAGAGAGTTTGTTTTCGTTGAAGTATGAATCTAAAAACTAAATCATACTTATGTATGAATCCGCTACATCTGTTAAAAATGCTGGTTTGCTTAACATCTATATTCTCCGAAATAATGTAATTTGAGAAATTCAATTCGTGGTAAGATCATTACTGATAAAATATTAAGGTTTTTCTACTACTGATAATCTTTCATCTCTTTCATAAAGGCATAAAATACATAACTAAATGTCACAAAATACAACATTACTTTTTCGTCGTAAATCCCACTCACAAATTGTATTACGTCAGACATAGTGTAAAAAGCTGGGTATCACCCAGTCGAGAAGCTGCACTGGGGGTCGATATTGATTTGAGGGTACTCCTCCCCGTTTTTGATGGACTCCGAGGGCGTCTATCAGTGTTACCCAGTTTGGAAAATCCACTAGTATGTTACAAGGTTAGAAGAAAAGTATTGCCCAGTTAGGTTCGATTTTTTTTAGAGAAAACCTACTTCCCCCAAACAACTGTAAACTTTGAAAATGACCTAACTTGGGAATTCCATATAATTCGTAGAACGCATAAAGACTCACTCCCCTTAAATACTAAAAAACCTACCAATTACACGCTTAGCATAGAAGCGGTCACGGTTTCAACAACGCACAGTCTTTCAGTTATTATAAAATGAGTAATTAGCCTTCTATTTCTAGAACTCGGCATACCAGCTGTATACCGCGGGAGTTATAAGCTTTACAGATACATATGTTCAAAGATATTTATTTTTTTTATATTTTTTTATTAGCCTTTTCAAATCAATTATCAAACGATAATTTTGGACTAGTTATAGACGACAATTTCAAATCGCTTTGAGATTGAAAACTAAGGTCCACATAGGGTAGAAAACATCGCTTATCAATATTGCTTATCAAAAAATGGTCCAAGTTTATTGAATGATATCTTAATTATTTGTGGACTGTCATTAGGAAAAGGAAGAAAAAATAGTATTTATCTCGAAAGCTAGTTAGACTGCGATCAAGTGAATTCGGTTAAACGTCACTTTCAATAGTATTTCAGTAAATCTGCTGTTGGTAGGTGCACCCAACCATGGCTTCCTGTCAATTTTCACACCAGTAACGTGTACAGCTGCAACAATAAATTTGGACAATTACATGTCAAGCTGCTGAGCAAACTTTACAGGCAAATTACCTTTTAATTCTTTTAACCGCGGCTGATACGACATACTACAAATATCTCAAATTACGTTCTTACTTTTTTACAGTAAATTCGACCTCAGATTTTACGTATATATCCCGATGGTTATAATGTGAACAGCTGATTATCGTGTCATGTATCTGTTCATAAAAAAGAAAAAAAAAAGAAAAAAAAAAAAAAAAAAAACCTAACAAAAAACATACCAACTGATCGCAAATAGTGTCGTATTGGCCATGCTCTACTTTTTTTCGTGTTTTATTTGCGTTTCGAGACATTGTTAAGTTGGAATGCGGAGCAATTCCAGCTTAGATTTAACAAAACCGCAAAATGAACACAAGACAATTTCATTTCGGGTTTTTTGATAACACATATCACGTGATCTCTTAGATATGAATACACCTCGGGTTATTTCTCATCTCAACTTGCCACGGACAATCAGTTGTAGCCGAAGACAATAATATGGCACATGTGAAGGATGATATAAAAATTCGTTTAGAGACTTCTAAACATGCTTTAGTTTCTTTAAATTATTGAAAAATAAGGTAATAATCAGCGCAGTAATTTGTTTTTTGTGTTTCGCCGTCCCGTGTTTGGTAATCACGTGATCTCAAGTTACATGTGGTAGTCATGTGACCATAGATAGGCAATGTTTACAAATATGGCTCAGATCGCAAATTCATTTTTACAATAATCACGCCGCCCAGTGCTTTAAAACATTCTAGAGCGATAAAGGGGGATCGTAGGCATCAAGCAAACACGATTATTGTGGGATTTACTGCTTTTACTCAATAAAAATCAAATAGATGCAAACGAAAGTAGAAGATTTTAATAATAACACATCAAACCTTTAACAAGTGTCTTCTAGCTATTCGTTAACGTCTTTTTTTTTAATTTGAATTTTACTCACAACGCTTAAAATATTCTTTTTTCATAAGTCAAAACCGGTATTTCAAATCGATCACCCTGAAACAAGTTTCCGCGCATTTCCGCAAATTTCCACGTATACTCATAAGCTTTAAGTGGAAATCTACGTGAGTTTAGTATGATCGTTACGGAATTGGCCGTTTTGAGGGTCAAAAAATCATGGAGGTCATTGAGAAGCTGTCATTCTCTGTTTTCAAGATTCTAAAAGGAGTTCACGTATTACGGTTAATCAAAATGAGAATGTTATGCTTGAAAATTCTAATTTTGCTTTGCGTGACACGAGCTTATAACCCATGCCAACAGGATAAAATTTAGAACAGTCCAAATTCAAAGAAGTAGCAGACGACAATTGTAAGTTGATGAAATCTTTAAAATCCTGGTCTTTTTTGGACAGAAAACATGGTGGATAATGAAGAAATTGCTGGTAACAAGCAATTTCTTAATTTTCTACAATGTTTTCCAAAGTTTTCATAATGAGGGTCATTTAAAAGCGTCACTGACTGGGAATGGGTTAAGACAATGCTAGTTTTTTATTTCTGTACGTGGTTTTATGTTTTTTGTGTTTAATGCGTTATTCACGCACATATATACACGAATGGGAATGCTGGTTTAAGTTTTAAGGAAGGAGGCTTACTCGGAAAGTAATAAATGAATTTGAATTGAATTCAACAGTTATGACCTTTACAGCGCATTCCAACTTCTCAATAATTTCAGTCCTTTGATTTTTTTTATTCTATTCCTCGTTTTGTAAAGGGTAGATAATCTTTTATTTCTCCAAAATTGAAGAGTACATGACTATCATACACATATAATGAAGAAAACATACATCCAGGTATAAATACCGTACAAAGTCAGTGTAACGTAGGCATAAATACATATCTATAGGTATAATACATACATTATATACATGCAATTGATTGATAGATTCGAAAATTATTTCAATCGGCTACCATTTCAGCTTCTTCCTTTTTTATTTTGATATTGTAGACTTGGACTAAGAAGTCAGTAAATACCTACAGATAAGTGTTAGACTGTATCTTCTGCTTTAAGTCCTTACACGATGCGAAAAATTAACTCAAGATATACTGTACATCATGGACTGCCATGTCTTATTGTGAATAAAGATAACTACTACTACTGTATTTCCATCTTTTCAATACTTGTTACTTATATACGAACGTTTAAACAGCATCAGATTGAGTGTGATGTTAACCTTTGTAAAGGCTCAAGCTCATATTAAATGAATAAACTTTATTACTTGTTTGAAATTATGTGTTCGATCATCATGAATGCATGTTTACATAACATTATGGAGTCTTAACCGTAAAGACACATATTATATATCCTCTTGTGAACATGTCCTCTTACTCTGTCCTGTCCTGCCACTCTCGATTTACGCAATGAGTTATTTCAAAGGATTAAAAATCACTCTGACGCTTGTACTTTTGGGTTGTTTGAAAGATTAGAAGGTCAAATACAAATTGTAGCTCTGTTCACGGGACTTAGAAATGTATTTGAAAATAGTGAAGTTTATCATAGAATCCTTAGTGTCAGTATCCCCCTACTGGGAAAATTTTGGAATGTTTTCATTACATAAGACTAATAACGTATGGTCGCCGTCGGCGGGGGAAGTGTTCTAACTACAGCTGAGCTTGGAATGCTTTCCGCACAGACGGTTAGTTAATATTTTCCAAACTTTTCTTCGTGTTAAATGTGTCCTAACCCCTATCATGGTGTAAAAAAGAAAGAAAAGCATGTCAAAGTTGCATTGAAATAAAAAAAAACCCACAAAAAAATAACAAACAAACCCAAACGTTTTCTGCTTATACATTAGAAATTCGGATGGTATAGGCTGGTATCAGACTGCACATATGTGCAAGATGATCTTTGTCTACACCTTCGTTTAAAGCAGGAATATTTTGGGCTCAGCTTGACAGAGATTGGGTTTTTCCATTTCCTTGTATTTCGTTTTCGTGACAAGGATAATCAAAACCGTTGTATAATAATGTGATATTTCATGCCTTGCTTAATACACGTTACAGGTACCACAGTCTTCACTTTTCGAATGTCAGCTGGCTGTTGATGTGCGATTTGGCTTGCTTATTTGTTTCGTTTGTTTTGTTTCCTTGCTTGCTTGTTCCTTATTTGTTTGTTTATCTTATTTCTTGTGACGCCCTTCGATACCATGACATTTGTTTCATATCTTATAAAATGCCTTTTAAAAGCATAAGCTTACAATATCCCTACATAAAGACATAACCATTTTGTTAGTAGCTACGCGCTTTTTTCTCTCAGTTCGACATTTAATAGCTGGCTCAATCATGTTTATTCTTGGAAAGAATAAAAACCTGTCATGGTAACGAGAGCTGAGCGAATCTCTTTTTATGTATAATATATAGTTGAATTTGCATTAAATCTTGCCGTCTCCTTCCTATGTTCTGTCTTTCTCTCTAACCTTTCTAGTTTGTCAGTTGTTTATGATTTCTGTTTCCTTGAATATTTTATATTATTGTAATGCTCGTCAATCTGGCGGAAAAAAATAATAAAATGATAATAATAATCGGCAATAAGATATGAATTGTCAAGGTCGGTCATTTGACAGCTAATAAACAAAACTTCATATACAGTCAAGACAAACTGCAACAAAAAGCAACAAAAAGTGAGAATTATTCGCAGAACAATTGTGCTTTTTTAATAGCTGGATTACCTATGTATCTCTGCAAACTTATTCTGTCATATCATTTCTATTTTCTTAAATAAAATCTATCTATCTATAATTTCTATTCGCAGGAATTCTCTGACTTTTCGCGAGATTACTCTTGCATATTCGTTTACAGGGAGGTTAGTCCTTTGATTTAATTCCATTGTGCTGTCGGAGGACTTCTATCAAAAAGAACCACTGTATATAAAATTGTATACAAAATTTTATACAAAACTGTATACAAAATTAAAATCTAAGCGAAAGCTAATTCTGAAACAATTCTGATGTCCCATATTTTGGATATCGTCTTTGAAGAAACTGTTTTTGCTAAATTATAAGTTTCAACTGACATTCATTTTTGAAAAGTTTGAAAAAAGTAGATATTACCTGATTTATATTCTGAACAAAATCAGAAAAACTTTAAATACACGAGATAAAATGGCAAAAATTAGACCTTGGTCTGGACAATTTGTCCCTCATTTCAAACGTATTGATAAAACCAAACTTGTTCGTTTGCTAAACAATTATGGAGAAATAGAAAACTGTTCTATTTCAGAGGCCAAAATAAGCAAAATATAACGTTACAAGCCATAAGGAAGTACACCTTGTCCAGATCTTTGACTGACGACATGCAAGTGAAGTTCACAAAATGTAGGCTACAAATGAAGGAGATATTCGCGAACATATAACTTGCCCAAAATACCCTCTTTTACGACAATGTATGAAAATGGAAGAATCGGAAAAAAAAATGGCGAAATATTACAAGTAATTCGTGATTGTATTTTAAATATTATTTAATTTTACCCATGGTCTGTGAAAATATTTCTTCGGACGGACAGATAATCGGGCTATATGTCTGCCTAACGGGGTTTATAATCCATTCTTTTGCGAAACGGCTACGAATACCACTGAATAATTCAGAAATATTCCAATGCAGAAGCCGATCTGTTCTGCATAACGCATCTATAACGAAGTGAAACAAAACGACTTGAACTTCAGGATGTCGTTTTTATCATGAGCGGATGACATAAATGTCGTAACCACAGCTTAATTTAAGTTGTAGTTTCGAACCGACGATATTTTCTAAAATATTTCATACGTTCGACTTACCCGTAGAGTGTTATCTCAATGTCCTCGATCTTACTGAATGAGTACTGTACTCTGGAAATTAATCCTTTTCTGTACAATCCCTATTTTAACACAGGAATAAAAAAGAAAAATCTTCTTTTCCAAAACCGTAAGGCCTAACGCCTTGATAAATGCTATATATCATCGCCTAATTTAAAACCCTCTACTGAATTACCTAAAAGAATGCTTTACTCTGAAAATTAGCCCTATGTTGTGCTATCTCAGATTTATATAGGAATGAAGAAGGAAATCTGAAAATTTTTAGAGCTAGAGCCTAAATATTTGGTATGTATAATTGCCTATTTACCTTCTACCAAAATACTTCAAAGAATTACTCAACTCTAAAAATTAGCCCTATGTTTTTGGATCATAGAATTACGTAGGATTAAAAGGAGAAAAACTTTAAAAATCTTCTATTCTTGTTAGACTTAGAGCTTTGATATTTGTATATATCACTGAGCCATCATATTCAGGGAAGCGATAAGGGACCATCATGGTCCTCTTGCTATGCCGTCGTATCTAAAATTTGGTACATATTGAGATACTGTCGTCCGCCTGTAAGTCTGTCAGTCTGTCTGCCTGCTATATCTGATAGAAATCCTTTATATGCATCTAAGACTACCAAGGTCGAGGTCATTTGCCTAGGTCAAATTTCTACAGATATCTAACCATAAAAGTAATCAATTACACTTTCTTTAAACCTATTCAAGTTGCTCATATTTTGCATGAGATATCTCATGGATTCGCATAATGAGATACCGAGGTTGATGTCAAGTGACAAGGTAAAAGTCATTTGTCGAGGTCAAACTTCTGCAAAAACTTAACCCAAAACTTAACATTTACAATGTTAAGCCTTTCAGAATGTAAAGCTCATTTTTGGCTCGATGATAGATCTCAACGATACGCATTAAGGTCATTTAAAAAGGTCATTGTCATTTGTCTTTTCAAGATGCAATGCTAATATTTTGTCATCAACTTACATAAGCGGTTACAGAGGTTGGGGTCATGTGATAAGGTCAATGTAGTAGTCAACATCAAACTTCTGCCGGAGATTAACACACACAAAAAAAGGCCTTTTCAAGATGCAATGCTCATATTTGGCATGATGACAGATCTCATTGGTAAGCATCTGCAGATGCCAAAAGTTGAGGTCATTTGACAAGGTCAAGTCACTTACCAAGGCCACATTTTCATTTCATGGGCAAGGTGTTTCACAAACACATCTTGTTTCGTTTTAAAACCAATTGAAATTGTCGTCTGCAAACTCTTTGAATCCACTCTATTATTAAGTTATGTCGGCTGGTAATGTTTTAAACACGTGACAATGCGACTTTTTGATGGTCAGATTCTATGAATTGACATTTTGTCAATCTTATTACTGTTGATACAAGTATCCGGGAAGCTAAGGGGCGAATTAACATCACTGTTATACAATTAAACGATTATGAGTATCCAAACTAGTCGAAAATTGCCCAAATATACAACACTCACACACACAAAAAAATCTAGCGAAAAATTATTTCTAAGAGGGTTCTTCGTGTAAAGTTTTCAATAATGAGGGAACAATAATTTTTATGGTTTACGGTATCAACCGTCGCATAGATTCGGGAATGACAATAAAGTTTCAGATGCACTAGGATATTTGGTAGAATTTTAAAGAATTTCTAATTGTACATTTGCTGTCAATGCTGAAAGATAATAAATATTTGCCACAAGATAAAAACGAAATCTTACTTTCGGTACAAATTAACTTTTATCTATTTGATATTGAAAGTTATGAATGCCAAAGCGAAAACAATCATATGTTTGTCTCTCACGTTTACTTTATCCCTTTGTTTCGCTTAAGTAGCTTTTATAACAATGTGTTTTCGTGAAATTCATCGCAATAGTACGCCAGTAAATGATGACCTTCCAGCGTAGATTGTTTGGTTATTATCGTAGTATGTCTCTATCCAAGCCATCTGACCCTTTGTCATATGCTTAACGAGCGCATTTCCACCCGTTTCATCATGGCCTATCGCTACGGGTTCCGATACAAGAGATCTCAACGAATGACCGTTGATCTTTAAAACGAGGCTTGTTTGTGCTGCAACGCCCTCTGCTTTGCTGTAAAGGCCCTGGACAAACATAATGAAGAGATAGGCCCCGTCTTCGGGACAAGTAAAAATCCCGGTTTCTTCGTCGTACCCTTCACCATTATTATAGTCCACCCAGTCGTAAGCAATTATCGAGCCCTTGCTAATGCCAGAGAGTGTCTTTGTCAGCTTTGCGGAGAATCCGACAGGTTGTGTGTTTTCTGCAAGAAATACCAAAATGACAACACAGAACTGGCAAGTTACAAGTGATAGGAGTAGAACTGATAATGATTTATCCTACAACAGATGTAAACAAAGCTATTGTATTGTTTGATATAGTGTCTTAAGAACGACGGCTGCATACATCATACCACTGTATGTTACTATATCAAATAGACAGTAAGACACTTTGTACAGCATGTAACACTTCGACCGCTTAACCCATTTCTACACATTGCCGTTTTTTACGCCCATACTGAAAAGGGCTTTAGAGAAATTCGAAGGAAAGGAACAAGCAATTTCCTCATTTTCTGCGATGTTTTCTTCCCCAATAGACCAGTTTTTAATATTTCATCAACTTGTAGATGTCGTCTGCCTATTCTTTCAACCTTGGCATGCCCACTGTTGAGCGTGAATGATTTAACCGCGTTAAAGTGGACAACCTACATTTGATGTTCTCAAACATTTTTAGAAATGTAACAGAATCATATAAATAGTGGTGTGCAATGCATAGATCCACAAAATGTGGATTCGTTGTTGGCATCTTGTAAAAAGATCATGCGAAATTTTCTCTTCGTATTCATATCATACCATTTCCCTACTTGGTATACTATTTCCTGACTAAGCGGACGTTACCGGACAGATGATTGTAACGGCCGGATTTGGTCATTAATTGTCTTATAAAACTACTTACTAAGTCGCACACCTTCCCTTATACCATTAAAAAACCCTTACACGTTACGGGGGTTTGTTCTTTGAGGAGTATTTTTACATGATGATATCCGGGAATAGGGCTTTGGTTAGATTTTTATTCTATGAGCAATCTACCTGACAAAATACACCAGTTATGTTAATGCTAACAAAACCGCCAAAGAATAAAATTTCATATCTTGTGAACCCTTCTTGAAAACATACATTTAAAGATTTATGTTGCTTTACTAAACTTTTTATTGCCAAGTTTCTTGGAAGAGAATCTTTGAACTACCAGCTATTTGTTGTCTTTTCAATTTGGTATTATGCATGGCGCCTTTGAGTGTGTTTTGCGTCAAAAAGTCGCTATATAAATTTGGTGCAATGCTACTCAAGTATCTTTTTTCCTCAAATGACATTAAAAGTAGGTGAATGGCTTGTTCTTTTAATGAGAGGCATATGCCACCATTTTCGTTAAAATTTTCGTTTCTCTGTTAGTTGATAGAATTTCATTCAATGTCTAACGAATTATCATGTTGCCAATCGACGATGTGGCATTTGAACCGAAGTGTTATTTTGTAAAAGTTTTATGAAAATATAATACGATATAACCTCTAAGACGTTAATTTTGGTTTTCACATATTTTAATAATTTACACGAGGCTAAAAGAGGCAAATTCTAGCGTCGGCTTTCCATGTACGAATTTCTGTTCTTAAAGTATTACCCCTTTTTCGAATCAAACGAATATTAAAGAAGTACAACAGAGAAGTTTTTTTTTATCGGGTATGACGTAACCAAACTGCCACGTATATCTGATTGACGACCTCAGTAGTTCTTAATGGACCATTTTGTTGATAGCTTGTGTATAGGGACCTGCACATTAAAATTGATTCAAAATGATATATCAAATAATACAAAAATGAAATACCTTCGCATTTTCCAAGGTAGCAAATATCTTTGTCAAAGCCGCCATCTCCACATGGTTTGTTGCCACAGTAGCGCTCACGTGACTTTATTCCAAACCCACATTCGGTTGTACAAGGACCCCACAGGCCCCACTCCCACGAACTATTTGTGTTGAGAGTATTATATGTTGAAATTACAGTGTGCTTGTTATTCTGAAAAGAAAATTGGTAATATATTTAAAATCTGACGGATCTTTTATCAAGGGTAATTACCTCCAACATGGATATCAAAAGACGTTAGTTTGTATAAATCATTGTAAGAAGCATACAAACAAAAGCAAATCGTCGGTTGGCAACTTAAACGTCGAAATAACAACTGGATTAAGCTGTAGTAACGAGGTTTAAGTCGCAAAACCAACAAAATGCAAATACAACAGTTGGAGTTCACATTTCACTTTCAGTCTGAATGAATTATGTGATTGGTCAAACGATCTTTTGACTGACAGCGGCGATCCTACAAATAGATTCACATGGGTCAACATCATAATTATGCGCATGGTTTCTCTACCAGTGTCTTTAGAACAAGCACAGGCAGACTTGTTTCAGCAAACACCTCTATAAAGCGACCGTTTTCACAAAACGGCTAGGGTAGAAAGCACGGAGTTCTAAATATAACGTGCAGAGTTCTAGATAAAGCATTAAGAGAAAAGGATCCTCAAACCAGAGTGTGTAGACTCCGTCTTTATAGACTAGGATTAGCCATCTCTCTCTCTCTGGAGGTTTCATCATTTGCATATCTCACTGAAAATTACCGTCACATTAAAACTAGAACGATACTTCTTAATATTAGTAATTTCTTTATCCAATAAACAGTGATATTTCTTTTACTGGTAATTTTATTACCAGTTATCTTGCATTTAAAAAATGTAATTCAGAAGAACCTTTCCATTTCCTTTTTGGATTGCACTGAGCTACCATTTCCTTACATGTCCCCATTTTCATCAGCGCTTGCGTTATCGCTTACTGTAACTGCAGTACAAACAAACAAGTAAATTTTTAAGAAAATTAGGAAAATGCAACTTCAGAAACAGAGTCATGAAATCGCGCGTAACCCCTTCGGTTGATATTTTTTGCTAGTTCTCATTAAAGAATAAATGAATGAGAGAAAAAAAAAAATAACTACCTGAATATCTCGGATTGATAACAGTATGATCAAGTTCACCGCCGTTATTATCAAACAAACCAGAACTGACACTATCCCAGCGATGACACAACAACGTCCAGCTCTTTTTGAACTTTTCATGGAACCACTCTTTGTTTTGATGTCATCACTTTTTGTGGTTATCAAGTTGGTTCTCGAACTGTTTGTCAAGGTTTTCGATACGAATGGTAAACCGTTCAGATTTGTTTTGGAACTGTTCATAAACCGCTTTTCCTTTTCTAGGACGTCTTTCTTTCTGTCAGTATCAGGCGCATCGTATACCACACCCTCGTATGTGTGGTTCTGTTCATAGACTGGTGTTAAATACTCTCCTGTCATATTGGTCTATTTTTATTAAAGATACTCAAGTGTCTTTTTTCAAACTGCAAAATGTCTCCGAGTCTAGGTTTCGTTTAGCGATTCTAAGATACTTTACGATTTGATAATACTAGATATCTTTTAAAACCGAAACATGTCGTTTTAATCAGAGTTAAATCCAACATTACTCACCGGTTTGAATTGGTCCAAATTGTCTTAGATCTGATTATAAGTTATAACACAAAGAGTACACTGTACGATATCAAATTTACACTTTTCCTCAAATCTAGTGGATATAAAATCAAAATACGTTATCTTTAAATTCGATCCGATTTAAAGAAAATCTTCAGCAGTTACATTAAAGATACGTTTTGCGTAAATGGATTTTGTTTTTGGAAAAACAAGAAATGGAATATTTTAAAACAAAAGAACAGTCAACAAATACTGACCCACCGCAGTCCGTCCCTTTTTACATTGCTGAATCAGAATCCGGTTGGCCTTGTTTGATTTTTGATGACTATAGGCTGAGACGTGACAAAATGTGTATTTACCAGGACAAATCGAGGGCCCTTGGTGCCTACGTGTACACTTCAACTTGTCATTAAAGGACAAATCTGTGGTAACTACAGATTCGGTGTGCTGAAGTTCGGTCCCCCAGACAATATACTTTGTGCCTTTATTGAAATACATTTAGAACATAAACGGGCTACCCATATATTTTCATTTTCAAATAACAGTTCTTTTATGTGTTTTGTGGAATTATGGATAAAACGAGTTAGTATGCTGACAAGCACTTCCTCTTTTCCAACAGAATTCAAGTTTTCGATAAACTATAATACTGCTTAAAACTTTGTTAGCAATAATTGTGGCCAACTTTAATATGCCCCCCCCCCTCCAAGAAAAAAATCTTTGGAAAACATTGTGAACATGAGAAAAATGCTTGTTACAAGCAATTTCTTCATTATCAACAATGGTTTTTATCCAAAAAGTCGGGGAAGAAAATACAATTCAAACCACTTGAAACTGTCGTCTGCAGCTTCTTTCAATTTGACAACTCTGAAATTTTGTTGTGTGGGAATGGATTAAACCATTATCAAATGACAAAATTTAATACCGGCTCCAATTGGTAGAAGCTTCAGACGCCAATTTTAAGTTGGTGAAATTCTGAATAACAATATCGTAAATGAATAAATTGCTTCAGTTTTCACATTCTTTACCAAATTCTTTTGTTTTTTTTGTTTTTTTTTTGGGGGGGGGGGGCGTGAAATAGCGGATTTGATTGGGAATTGGTTAAATGAATATAGGTACACTTGAGGTCCCATTTTTGTGCAAGTCGTCATACATTACTAACGCCCAAATTGTTACGTACTTAATAGGGTCAAGTAATTATTATTGTATTTGTAGTATTATGAGTAAGTGCAAACTATTGCTAGAGAACTTGAATGTGTCTGAACCCACACCAATAATGCTCTTAAGAATGCGATTATTGATTTTTTAGTATCAGTTATATAATTGCTTGGTAAAAGCTTTTCATCCTAAAGTAGGATATGGATAAATACAGATTTTTGTTAAATCCACTCCTTATTAGATACGTTTTTAACAAAACTTGATGTCTGCATACAAAAATTGATTTATTAATGAATTATTTCCTAAACTCAATCTGTGAGCTTGAATTTTAAGAAACTAATTTAGTTTTGATCCAGAAAAAACTACGCATTCTGATTGGATGAAAAAAATGATTTCGGAACTTCTTTGTATGCTTGCGGGCTTTGTAGTTCCACGAAGAAATTTCCAAAACAGGTAAATGTTTTTTTATGTTTGAATATTGAATTATAAGTGATGAATCAATTTTTTGTTTCCATTGAGGTTTTCGCGACTTCAACCAGTGTGAATAGGTTTTCCCATCCATACCTCTATTAAACCAGACACACACACGCACGCACACAACCCCAACTTCCAGAGAAACAATACTATTTATCCGTAAATGATATCAACATTCTGAGCTACATTTACAAAATTAATTCGAGAAATCGATACAAAATTGGCCAGGTACTTTCAGAAACCTTCCCAGACAGTAATTCAGTTTGAAATTTAAAATATATTTAAGATATTGAAGTAAAGGCAAATGAAATTTCTTTTATTTTAATCCTAGCACTTGAAGTGTCCATAAAGAACATGTGTTTTTGTTTCAATAAGAATAGAACGAAAGTAAAAAAAAAAATAAATAAAATGAAATGACTTTCATTTTTCCAAATCTAGGACGGAAAATGACTGTATAAGAGTATGAAATTACGTCAATATCGGCCCAATGGCTTGAGATTCCATCAGTACCAGCATTAGAATTTGGACCTTTAAGCCAATGACCTTGAATATTATTAAGCAAATGAATTATTTCGCAAAAATAGGAATGATGATGGGGAAAAATTACACGGAAATCGGCCAAATAGATTCTTTGATATCGATCGGACAAGAAAATCTCTGAGGATAGGTCGACAGACGGACAGACAGCTGCGAACAATAATAAGATCTACTCATATGTTGAAGACAGCTACTATACTGTTTGTTTGCCATTTAAAAAAGGAAATTTATCATTAACGCATGACCACATTTGAATCACTAATAAATTTAATTCCAAGTAAAATACAAATTAACTAAATATACACTAAACCAATAGAATTAAAACATACATTTAACAATCAATATTCATGAAAAAAAAGGACGACTAAGATTATCACTCGACTTTCACCTTAAATTGATAGATGCTTTATGTACAGAATATTTTCATACGTTGTTTTAAGACAATGATAAGAGATTGATAGAATGATGCCAATCTACCACCAAGACTGTACTTTCATAGCATTTTACGGCATTTGATTCAATAACATTAAATTATAAGAAAAAATAGAAGCTATTGTTGTTTTGTTTTCATGGGGGGGGGGATGAAAGTAAAAACCTTATCACACTTCTGTATGAAATACCTTCGAGGCCAAAAACAGTATGATTAAGGTTTCAATTTCATACCTCAACGAATACCTCTTCATCGCTTGAATATTGTTATAAAGTCGCTTCAATGTCAACATAATGTCAAAAGGCCTAGAATGCTCTAAGTTCAAAACAAAGAGACATTAAATAAGATGAGCTATCTTTTTTATTAGAGCGAATTCGACAACTAACTTGAACAATAGGATCAAACTGGTACTAAGTATCGCCCATCCGAGTATCCTTATAAATGATAGCAGAAAGTCGAAGTACACAGAAGAAGCAACAGAAGAGAAAATAACAACAACAACAACAACTCCCATTCCCACGTCAAACGGCACACACAAAACCCATTTCTAACACATTTAAACACATGGCAATAAGATCTAAAAAGATTCCATTTCTTATTACTATATACAAGAAAGTATGCCCCAAGTGAAACCCAAGTGTAATTACTTCAACATCCACTGTAGAAGGTAATCAGGTGAGACTAACTTTTAAATCTCTTGGTCTTATGGTTTGTCTGAAGAAGACTTTAAAACATTTCCTTCTTTGTTTTTGTGAAAAATAGGTGGCTTAAGTGTGGAACTTAAGTAGGACCAAAGATTATTATTTTAACAAACTTTGCGCCGAATCATCAGGCAAAGTCATGTGCAAAATATTGCGCACCTATCCCAGGAGAAAACCAAGAATTTTCCTGAGATTTCCTTCTTTAGTTTTAAGTAATAAAGATATGCACGAACAGGGCCAAAACTTATTGCAGGGAGGGGGCATTAGTTTAACAAACAATGAAAATGGTCGTCAAAAGTATTCTCAGGTAAAAATTGGAACCTCGAGGCCTTGTTGTTTCAAGTTAGAATACTTTAAAGGATTCCCTAATTGTTTCTATATATATAAAATATTTGCTGGGTTGAATTTAAAGGGAACCCAAAGGGACATGATTTCAACAACTTTGGCAGAGGGTTATCATGAAATGTTATATGTATACTATCGAACCTCAATACCTTATGGTTTGTTTTAAGAAGATCTGTCAAAATTTTCATTTTCAACTTGTGCAAAGCATAATCATTTAGCGCTCTCTAAAATGTGGAACCACTAGGCCTTCTTATTAATAAAGGTCTTGAACGATTCTCTTAATTCTAAGCCTTTTGAACGACGTCCATTCACATTGAAAAGCTATACTTATTTATGATCATCAACTTAGACCGGAAGTAGACTTTCAAATCGACATTGATGGCAAGCGTTTTTATTGGTATGGCAACTTAACCGTCGTAACTACGACACTTTCCAGCTAAGGTTACGGCGTTTCAGTCGCAAACCAACCATTTTACATTTTCGTTACATGTAACTGACCTTAAATAACTCCGTTTTAAATCGATTCTCATGTCGGAGGTCAGATGAAGTGACCAACGATCTATCAACTGCTGAAAGGTCGTGAGTGTATAGATACACAGTACGGACTTAAGAACTTGGACGTGGAATTGTGACCTGTCACGGTAAAGGGGACCATCCTGCACTTCCTTAGGTTGTGCAGGGTTGGCATTTCCAAAATGGACGTAAAGTAAATTTAAGTGATTGATCTACTTTCATAAACATAGTGAACTGTGGAAAGAACGAACAGGGTTTGTAATTTTCGCCCTCTCTAAACAAATCTGATCCGAAATAGCTAAATTAAGAATTTGATCTTAAAATATATGTATGGTAAGGTAGAATAGCCATTTCACAATTTGCAAAAAGGAAAATACCTTCAAATCTACCAAGTGAAATTAGGGTCTGATTTTTTTATTTTGTTTTCAGATAGTCTCGCGTGACGGACCATACAAGGACTAATTCAGCATTTGACCAATAACTGTACAAACGTTATATCGTCTATGGGCAACCGAAATATCGTAACTACAGCCTAACTACAGCTGTAGTTACGACATTTTAGCAGCCAACCGACGATATCTTTTGCGTATCCTAACTAACAGTTCTCAATGACATAGCATGCGAGTTATTATCATTCAGTAACTTCTGCGCCATCTTCTTCTCGAGAAATCTGTCCCAAAGTTTCGCTACTAACTCCGACACTAAAATATCGTTAGAGTTCTTCAGCATCATCCGGATAAGAAAGGCCCCATCGTCTCGGATATACTCGGCAAATTTTCGACAGATTTTCTTGTCTGTTTCCGTCTGGAGCCTAATTAATGAAATATGAGATAACTCTTGTAGCCGATTTCCACATGAGAAAATTTCAGACTAATCCATATTGAAAGAAGATGCAGACGACAATTTTAGGTTGATGAAATTCTATAATTCTTCGTCTTGTGGGATAGAAAACCATTGTTGACATGGAGAAATTGCTTGAATCAAGCAATTTCTTCGATGTCCACAATGTTTTCCAAAGTTTTATTTCTTGAGGGGCGTGAAAAGGAGGACTTGTGTGGAAATAGGTTAATTACCAATTGCGCTGCTAATCATCAGGTTTGAGGAACATATCGCAAGACGACTAGAATGTCGTAACTACTGTTTCAGTTAGGCAGTTGTATCTTTTATCGTTCAACAACAAAAGTGTACACACTGAAGCATTGAAGTTCGATTAAGATTTTCTTGATAATCATACACGACAGATAGAAAGAAATTGTAACATATAACACATTTGTTAATTAATTTGTTTGTTTGAAAGGGGTTTGACGCCGCTTTCAACAATCTTTCAGTTATATCGAGGCGGCTGGAGCACCTAACAATGGATTCCTGGTATTTCTCACACCAGTACTACCATAACATCCTTTCCTGGCCTCCAGCTGCTATCCCACATAGGTCTACGATTATCCACCCATTGACGAGAGACAAATAGTCGGAAAGGATGAGTGCTGCCGTTAATTAAAGCGGTCCTTGAACAGATTTTCATAAAAAGAATGATACAGGGAAATTAGCTGCTTTCCAATGTTATAAATGTAGTTTTCACGATAAATATTCTTTCTTTGTGCTAAATCGACAAAATTCAATCTAAATTCAATTTGATGTGATATATTCTCATTGCCCTACTTTGATATATGGCAATATATCGGTTGAGGTCGTTTGTTTTCGGATGATGTCGATAACGACTGTATTGCTAACGACCTAATGACGCAATTGAAACGCCGTAAGACTATTTTCGGTGCAACCGATAGTAAACGTATTTAGCCGATGAATCCCGGCTCCATTCGGGTTGAACTTTGCTCACTTTTTTGGCGTCTGGTAATTCCTAATTTTTTTGCTTCTTTATTTTCATTTTTTAAAGGTATGAATAGTTATGTTCATTATAAAGACGGCTTTATCACTTTCTTACAAATATCTGATAGCATTACAGTTAAAAATTTGAAAATTGAGAGCCAGAACTTTCTTTCGTAGTCTGTGTAAGAGCCGCTTTAACCCTTTGCTGTTCAATCCCTGGTTTTTACGTCTCTGTGTATTCATACTTGATACTTGTCACAAGCAATTTCTTCTTTTTCCACAATGTTTTCTAACCTGTAGGCTCATTACTTTTCAAATTGTACCCACTTTTGATTGTTGTCTGCAACTTCTTTCAAATTCGACTGGTCTAAATATTTTAGAACGGGAAAGGGTTAAGGTAATGGCAAATTCAACTTCTCTATAATGAGTCTCTAAATTGTAAACCTGTATATTTATTTTTTACTTTTAAAACGTTTAAATGTTAAATATTTTTTCACCGTATTCTGCTTATCTTATATATCGGAACATTTCATTTTTTCATAGAATACTATTTTTTTCCATTTTATAACAACATTTTTACCCTGCGAGGGACATTATCAAAACAAAGTTGTATTAAAGGTTATTATTTAGAGTATATATGGTCAATCACATATATGCTTTATTTCGACTAATAGAAAAATCCCCAAAATTAGTTGAAATTGAAAAAAAAAAAAATGTTAATGCGCATGCCGACAAAAACAACAACTAGATGGGGAAAGTCGAGGCATTCTACATAGTAATGATAACAATAAAAATAAACGATATATTGAAACACGAACGTTCACCAGTAGCTCCTCGAAAGATAAGATGAATTTTATTTTCATGGAGGTATAAAACGAAAAAAACTCATCACACTTATGTATGAATGCGCAAAACAGTGTGGTTAGTTTTTTCTTTACATACCTCCACAAAATAAAAAAATCACTAAATTTTGATGCTTTTTTGCATGGAACTATTTTTGTGTGAGTATAAGAAATAGCTGCGTGTCCAAAAAACAATCATGGACAACTTTGTAGGAAAGAGAGAAATTGCTTGTAACTAGCAATTTCTCATTTTATCACAATCGTTTTTTCTATTTGGCATTTTTTTTTAAATTTTAATGGAATTTGGAAAGCCCTCTGCAACTTCTTTGAATTCGGACCAGTCTAAAATTTTGTCGTCTGATTAATTCAGATGTAGTCTGGATAAAGTGACTAGTTACCTTCCATGAATGGTCAAATACTTCTTCAGCAGTACTACACGGTTACCGCGGCAAATCGTCCTCGCAAACCATCTCAGTAGGTCAATTATGGTTACTATGGTAACAAACACTAGCCAGAACCATAGAAACAGAAATATCCTCTCGTTAAAAATGTTCATCGGTAATACACATAAAACTGTGTATCTCTGAAATGTAATTAACGTTGTGAAAGTTGTAATTGTGAAACAAGTTTTTCTTTTATGCGATACGATTTATTTTGTCAATATCGATGGGTCAGTTTAAAACTATCGTAAGTACAAATATCTATACTTACGATAGTTTTACAATAACCACCCGATAGAACGACGGTATCATTTTTGAGTCGCTGAAGCTGAAAGCTTCGGAAGCGACTCATTGCTATCGCACGATCTTTCTATTACAAAAGTCCTGAACCAATTTCCACCCCTGACTGCCTATGTTATAACTCTGTCATTGTGTCTTAATTGGATAAATGAGAACATTTTGGAAACAGTTAGATGATTGATTTTTGTATATTTAACGGTTTTGAAGCAAAACAATCGTAAACTTTGTCATTTTTATAGTTTTAAACGCGAACTTCTTACAGCGCTGAAATAGCCAAAGTACGTACTAATATAGAGGTCGACAGTTCTTATGAAATGACCATACTTCCCTATGTATATTGCATAACGTCATATTCGATTTGCATTTTCAAATAAAATAGATGTTAAAATTCATTTTAAATCAAAATTGAATATGTAAACCATTACTGTTCATCGTTTCGCGGAGGTAAAATAAATCAGCCGCGTTGTTAGGGACGGTTTTACTATTTACCCCGGGACACCCCGAGACACCGTGTTTAAGTCAAAACGGCCCGAATTCAATACGACCCGAGGTCAAACAAGCCCGTAATTTTGTCGGAATGACCCAAAAGTGATTTAACTTGTCAAAATGGATCAAAAGGAATTTTTCATAAAGTAGATCTTGTAAATTATCCAAATATAAACTTTTATGAAGAATTTCTGTATTTGGACCAAATGTAAATACAAGTTTGGACCGTTTTGACTTTCGGCCGTTTTGACTGTAAACCAGGACAACCTGAGATGCCTGACATATGAAAATAATATTGTCATATATTTAGTTATATATTTGTAAATCTTAATAACATTGCATTAATTTTGCGACCCCATAGATTAACGGGTTTCGTTTTTGGAAAAACAATAGAAAACTTAAAATCAATGTCCATTCTGGCAATTTTATTTATTTTTTTATTTGAATTGAGAATATTTATTAGTTAATCTAATCGTATTTCCTGTTTACAAATGATTTGGACATTCACTGGTCGTAAATGAAAAAAGGTCTCGGGTTGATGTTATTAATCTAAACAATTCGTTTACCCTAGGGCTCATAGACTTACCATGGCCGTTTTAAGCAAACCGAGGGAGTCCCGGGGTTACGAATAGGTTCTTTGTGTGAGAAATTTGGATAGCAAGTTTACCGAAAATTACCGACGAAAGTTGTAAGCATTATTAAAGCTTCAACGGAATTGTTTTTGGGCTGATTGATATCGATTGTACAGAATAGAGGCAATGAATCGAGTTGTAAATAGTTTAATTTCAAAGTATCGGAGAAAATTCAGAACGGAAATGATCGCTTAGAATACATGAATATGAAATCATCTAGGTATTAGTTTATTTTGCGAAGCTTAATATGGCATCACCATTGCTTAGTGCATACATTTCAAATGAATGAAAAAAGTAAATGTAAAGCGAGAAAAGAAAACAAAACAAACATAGTCTTACTTGTCAAAGTACTGGGGTGATTATTGAAAAATGGTAAGTTAGTTAACAAGGTTATGGAAATCATATTGAATGAAACAATCCAAACCACATTAGGTGAATGTTTGAAACAAAGTGTCGCCGTCATTCTTTCAATTGTGAACAAAAGTACTCAGAGCTAATATTGCCGTCGCAATAAAGCCGAAGATTCTCGGTAAAACACACATTCAATACAGTGAAAAAATAGATTAGCTATGGCAACATTGAGTATATATTGCCGTCAGAATGATGCAGAAAGAGTCCCGAGGTACCTGTGTTCCCATGTGATTTAAGAAACGAAGCGATCGACGGAAAATGGAATAATGACCAATCGTCAATGTATTTACTCACTGATATTAGATTGTACGAAAAGATGAGACACCAATTGGGGAAAGAGTTAAGCATACGTCTAAGGTTGGATTAGTTCTTTCCGCTATTTTATTTTTTCCCTAAATGTTCTTTTTGGGTATTTGTTTTCTGCTTTTATTTTAGCTTCTTATGCATGGGAAAGACGTCCTCAAGCTTCGCATATACCAATTTCTTTACCAAACATATGAATTTCTTTTTTGTATAAGCATGGCTTATTACACTGGGACTTATATTCATATTCGATTATCAGTCCCCCGGGTTGATATGTGACGATGTGTAGAGTTAAAAAGATTTCATAACTTCCATTCATAATCGACTAGTTAAGAGCGCAACAATATCTTGTAAAACTGTAGGTATTATGTTTTTGATATAAACCCGAAGATGTAATAGACTTTTTACGGATCTGAATGCATCTTCTTAATCTTAAGAATTGCATAAAATGATATTACGGTATCGGAGCATTTCAACGAATATTTATAAATGTTTATATATGAAAATACTACGAGATATACTTTCAAGAATATACTTTCTTGCTTATGGAGAGTCCGAGCGTATGTGAAATCGTCAAAGAAAGTCAATATGCACTTTATACTAAAACTACCGTCATTGTTTACCTTTGAATAGATTAAAGTGAAATATGGATCTAATTATAATATATACAAACCAAATTTGTCTCTGTTTACTCGATATGCAAATAAAATAATTTTGACATTCGGATATGGATCCCGGGTCAGCCAAACATTATTTAAAAGAACGCATTCATCCGGGGTATGATTATATACACTCTCAATATCTCTGATTTTTTTTACTTCAAATCACTTAAATTATCCCGCTGGTGCAATCACAAATTGTTCCAATTAATTATGAGAGATGAAACCAATACCCGGGGTACACGATGTGGCTAGACAACGTATTGAATACAGATCCAGTGTAATAACTTGTTAATATTGAATAGGTTTTTCATAATTCAAACAGCAGGGTTTAAAATGACTTTTCTTAAAACTGAACAAAAACTAGTTCCGGGATATCTAGTGTGCTTAACTGTCAAACTGGTCAGGCGAACGGACACCAGTAAAATAACTCGCCCCAGTATATTTAAAATTTGCACTACTTAAAGGGTACTTCTGTTCATCTATCGTCGCTACGGTGGTTGTAAAGCAACGTCACACGGGGTCTCGATTTAACGTCTCACCCAAAAGACAATCAGTTTGCTGGTTTGGTCAACCAAGGGCTCGAGCCCATGATCATGAGATTAGAAGTCAAGTGCTGTACCAAATGAGCTTATCGGCTGTCAAAGACTTCTTAAGTAATTCATAAAGCATCTCTATATAACTGCCTGATGGTTCCATAAGTTTGAAAGTTCAAATGAATGTATAACTGTCGAAAATCAATTTGCTGAGAGGCCGTAATATGCATGTTTCAGTATAAGGTTTATTGAAAACGCTTGATCAACAGTTACCATATTTATTTATTTATTCGTATTTTGTAAATGAATAGCGTTACAAGCATTCTTTTAATGGCGAATAAAAGAAATTCAATTCTTCATACGTAGGTTTTAATTTCTGCACCAACAAAATTTATTTACAAAATAAAATGTATGAATAGAAGTTATGAAACTTGAATATTTTTTAATGTATGTTAAAGCATTAGAAGACTAACTTTGGGTCCGGTTTGGCGACCTTGGGGCTGCTTTGACCATATACGGGCCGGTTTAACGTTTTTTTTAATGGAGAGGCCGGTTTGACTTTATTGGGCCTGTTTGACCAGGGGCCGGTTTCACGATGGGCCGGTTTAACTGGTTCCCTGTAATGCCAATTACGGACAGCACCCGTATAAATCAAAACGAAACTTTTGAGTATTACAAGAGAGTTAGTTATCATAATTCCCTACACACAACCCAATATAAATGGCAATATTACTCTATAACTGATGTCCCGGGGTTTTCCGCGGTAAATAGCAAGACGTTTCGGCGAGAATTGGATGATCGACGACAACAACAAGAATGGAGGCGTTTGAGTTCTTTTTGTACTTTCGATATTTATTCATTTTAATAGTCTTGAAATGATGTTTCTTCAATCGAGGGACACTAATAAAAATATCATAGAATAAACACCAATGTGAATAGCTGTCTTAACGAGTTAGCGTGGCCAGTTCCTTTAAAAACGTATCCGTCGTTTCCAGTGCATCAAATTTAGAAAAGGTCAGTGAATACCGTAGTCACACACATCATGTTTGATATATATTATCAGATATTTTCCTTCTTTCAAAGACAAACAATAATATTTATCAAGTTATCCTATTCTTTACAAGAGCAATTTCTGTGATTGTTTATAACTCGGCACCCAGGACCCATCAGGAACCACCAGCAAAAATGTTCATGACTTCTTAATTTTACCCATGTGATGTGCAGATCTTGTAGCCCATTTAAGAATATTTGTCAGTTTGAAATTGTCAAGAGTCTGAAAACAAACCATTCCATTAAGATTGGTTAACAGATATTTAAATCTAAAAAAAAATTGAAATTCTATGGGTGTGAATTATGATACTTATTACCTTAGGGGTAAAATATGTGTGCTAGTTGTTCTTATTGAATTACTTCGGAACATCAATATATGGACACGAAAAATATGCTTCTGAGAAAGGGATGTATACCTCTGAATCTGACAAATAATGATTGACAAACATTTCTCAAACAATCGCACCAAATATTGCAAAATTTACAGACCACAGATTACAGTATAATCTGTTCATACCACACCAAGCTAAAAATAGAATGAAACAGAGACTGTGTGTATTTCCGTTTATTTATCGTCACTACCGTAGCACATGCCATATGAGCGACGCCCCCAGAAGACGGTTAGTTGTTTCGGGGGATAGTGCAAGGATACAGGACAAAACTGCTGAGAGCTCAGCCTGGTTCTTTAACGTGCTCGATGGATAGCATCGTCACACGGGGCCTCGGTTTAACGTCTCATCCGAAAGACAATTAGTTGAGTTAGTTGATATGGTCAGCCCAGGGCTCGAACCCGTGATCTTGAGGTTTGAAGTCAAGTGCTCTACCAAATTGGAAACAGAGATGACTATCAATCTATCTATATATGCTGAGCACTATCTATATATACTGCCTAACTCCCCTTTCGGGTATTACTGGCAGGTGATCCACTCACAATCCAGCTGTGTTCACGTCCTTGAAAGAGAGGCAGTGGCTAAATTCCACTTTTACAGCTGGGTAGACTGGGGCTGGCTATTAAGTGTCTTGCCCGTAAACACACCCCAGTGATGTTGGGGCTCGAACCCGTCACCTTCAGATCTCGAGTCAAGCACCTATACCACTCGGCCATCGAGGCAGATAGTAAATAAAAGACCCTACAGAACAAGAACTTATTTTTAGTCCTCTACATTTTCCAAGAGAAAGTAATGTCCCACAAGAGATATTTATTGCTTTTATGCAACATTGAAATTGAAATCTAGAAATGTTATTCATCTTTCTAAACATGAATCAGATGAATAAATTATTTGCATAGAACCTACAGTGTGAAATGAAGTAAAGTGCAAGAAATGAAAGACCTCGGTATGTCCTTTGGCATGGCATTCAGTCACAACATAGTACTAGAGGCACTGAGCAAGTACATGATTGATTGATTAAATGAAGTTTAACACAACTCAATTTAACAGTATTACAGTCATATCTCAGTGGCTGGCGTCATGGATTCCTGGTATTTCTCACACCGGTACAACCACTACATTCTCTGAGTCTCCAGCTGCTCATCCCACTAATGTTTATGGCCATCCTTACATTGGTGGGCTAACTTATGTCAGACAGGAAGTTTGCTGTGGTCGGGGATTAAACCTGGGACCCCATGACTAGGAGTCCTATGTACTACCAATGTGCTATGGCCATGGCTGAAGTACATGGATAGTTGAACTTTGCCATGATATAACTGAAACATTGTTGTTTGAACAGTGTTATACCCCCATTTAATCAAATGAAAAAAGACTTAGCTTCATTATTAACCCATTCGAACACAATTACCTCCTTTTTACGCCCCTCAAAAAGTTTGGTAAACATTGTAGAAAATGAAGAATTTTTTTGTATCAAGCAATTTATTCGTTATCCACAATGTTTTCTATCAAAAAAGAATTAAAATTCCATCAACTTGAAATTGTTGTCTGCAGCTTCTTTCAATTTGGACCAGTCTAAAATTTTGTTGTGTTGGATTGGGTGAACAGAATTTACATGATTTAATCTGCTTCATGCATGAAATTAATCTCAAGTGATCAAAGGCAAACAGCCTGAGTTTAATGTTCAATAGCCAATACCAAACAATTTGTCTGTTATGGCGACTCTCAGGCCCTTCAGGGCTTTGATTTAAATATACTGCTAGTTTAAGAATCAATAGACCAATTAAACCTTTCATTTAGACCGGAAGTGAACTATGAACTCTAACATTGACCGATTTTTATTTGAATTTTTTTGTTGTTGGCTTGGTGACATGAACGTCATATTCAAGGTGTAGTTATGACGTTTAGGTTGCCAACCAAACATTTCAAGAGTTGCATGGAATTAAGTAAAGTACACGTTTTAAGAGAGGGGAATAAGGGGAAATAAAAGTGCATAGCAGTATCATGTCGGGTTGATCTCTTGATAGAAACTTTCGAATTCTTCATGTTCTACCTAATATAAACAAAATTTTACTTTTAAAAGTCGCAAACAACCAATTGAATAAGAGAAAAGGAACCTTTATAAAGCAAAAATCCTAGACAAGAACTACCTTTACTCGGATTTGATCTGATATAAAAACCTATATTGTAGGTTCTCATTTGAACCATTTTTGGGGAGACACTGAGCTCAGACAGGATGTTTGACTCATAAAACGACATTTTTTGAAAAAAATCACATCCAACAAAAAGTGAAAATTTTTGTTTGACGACAAAAAAGTCGTAATTACATGAGCAACAAAAAATATAATATTTGCTTTAGTTTTTCACCTCTAGTGTCCAAATTTTGAACTCATTCTAGATTTCTTATAGACCAACATTTTGACCAGTTTCAATGTTAATCATGACTTCTAAAAATATCATTAAGTTTTATACACACTTGACCTTTTTTTTTACCTTTATTACCCAATGTGACCAAATTTCAGTTCGTCAAACATTCTATCAAGACAATTATTCTGGCCAATTACATGGTTGATTGAGCACAAATTATGGTCTAAAAAGAATCTATATAGATTTTATAAGAATTGACCTTGTGACCTAGTATTTGACCCTATGTGACATAATTTCAAACTTGTAAAAGATATTAGCACGACTATCATTCAGACCAAATTTCAGGTTGACTGAGCTAAAAATTGGTCATCTTAACCCTTGTCATGCTGTTTAAATTACCTTACTGAGTTGCTGTAAAATCAAAGGGCTGAAAGCGCTGATAGAATTTTTCATTAAAAAATCAATAATTCTTTCAGAAATCAATACCACAAACAACTCTGGCAAGAAAAGTACAAGCAGGAGATGTAGACCAAGATCAGACTGCACTTATGTGCAGACTCATCTTTGTCTACACCTCCTGCCAAAACCGGAATATTCCGGGTTCAGCATGGCAAGGGTTAAGTGTCTATCAGCCATTTCTGTTTAATTAGCCTAGTGACCTAGTTTTTGTCCACAAAAGTCTAAATTTCTAACTTGTTAAAAGTATCACAAAACAAATATTCTGTAGAATTTCAAGATTGATTGATCACTTTAGAGAATCACCAAACGACATAGTTTTTTATCCTTATTGCCTAGTTTCGAACCTTTCTAGATTCTGTCAAGATAAAACATATTCTGACAAATTTTCAGGTTGATCAGGCAAAAAATGTGGCCTTTGGAGAGTCTTTAATGTGAATATGAACAACGAACGACGCACTAATCTTTAGCAGGTAATTATGCAAATTGAAAATTCTTTCAATTTGGACCAGTCCGAAATTTTGTCGTCTGGATCAGAGTCAAAATGATATATTCTTTATTCATAATTATTTTGACAAATATCCTTTTGCTTTCGTTAACCAGTCTCTTGTGTGACCTCTTTCTTTTTAGACAAGAATTATCATGACTTACATGAACGTTGTCCATTTGACGTATTTGAAAATCGCACAACGTTACTCTTGGAAACCTCTTGGACTCTCTAAACCCTGTTCTATCTGCGAGGTTATCCAGAAACTCGAACCCCCATAGGCTGAAAATTCCACCCAGGAATTCGTCCAGTAGAAAAAATTGGCCTATGACATTCACAGTGTACAGAACTTTTACCATGAGATATAAACCTGTGAATAGGTCAATTACATTTAAATGCATTTAGAAATGAAATTAAAACTAGAGAAAAAAACCAAAAAAAAACCAAAACAACTTATCGGATATATAGAATTAACAGGAACTATAGAAAATCAGAATTATGAGGTGTATTGCAAGCTAAAATTTCTTACCGAGTTGCATGTCCTTGTTTGATTGACAAATGATTACATTAATCCTTTTGGGGGATTTAGAAATGAAGAGCGGCATTCTAACTGTTTTACAATTATAAACAAGTTCTTACATTTTAGCTAGCAAAGCGTCAGCTTCGATGGTTTAAGTTAACAGACAAAATCATGAGGTCGTCTCAAAGTTCAACGAATGCAAACTGGATTGATTGAATAGGATTTAACGCCTCTTTTAGCAGTATTTCAGTCATATTGTGGCGGCTGGAGCACCTAACAATGGATTCCTGGTATTTCTCACACAAGTACTACTATAACATCCTTTCCTAGCCTACAGTTGCTATCCCACTTAGTTTAACGAGTATCCACTAATTGTTGAGAGACAAATGTCGGAAAGTAATCTGCCGCTGCCGGGGATCGAACTCATGACATCCCATGACTGAAGATTAGGAGTCTGACGCGCTACCGACTGCGCAATGACGGCGGCAAACCGCCACTGGAGGCTTAACCACTGAATCCGTTAAATTTCTACGCCATAAAAAATAGTTCTTATGGATTTAAGGAATATTACAAACTCCGTATGCAAATTTATCTCCCATGTATTTTTCGCTCACTTGAGCACATCGTATTAAAATGACTTTGGCCAGAGTCTTCACAGAAGTTGCAGACGACAATTTCAAATTGTTGAAAATTCTAAAATATTTATCAATCTAGGTAGAAAACAATGTGGAAAATGAAAAAAAAAAAAAAAAAAAAAAATGCTTGTAACACGGAATTTCTTCATTTTCCACAATATTTTCCACAATTCTTGGTTACTTAAACTTGGTTTCTTTATCATGATAACGTTTGAAAAAAGAAGATTGATGAACAAGATAATGCTTTAATAGCTTACAGAAATTTTCAGTACTTTGATTATAAAGTGTCCCACATCAAATACAATTTCTTATATGAATATTCCATATCCATCATAGACAGAATGGTGTTACTATGAAAAATAAAGAGGATATTTTAAGAGAAACTAGTCCTTTCGCATGTTCAAAAGGGCGATAATAAAATGCCGCCACTAGCCGCCTTTGTTTAGTAAACTGCAAATTATATAAGGAATGTGGGTAAAATCAGTGAAAAGTGTTTAGAATAATTTAGTTTGACAATTTTTAAAGGTAATCGCCATTAACCCATTCCCACATAATGACACATTTTGAAGCATCAATATTATTTTTCAGAAAATATTGTGGAAAATGCGGAAATTACTTGTTACAAGCGATTTCTTCATTATCCGCGATGATTTCTATCCGAAAAGTAAACAAAACAAAAAAAGGTTTTTGAATTTGGATCAGTCTAAAATTTCGATGTTAGGTAATGGATTAAATATTATCTTATGAATTATTTCTTTCTAAAATGCTTTAGTCAGGTCGTTACATGTGAATGCTATACTGACCAGTAAGATACGTTCCTTCTCGTCTGTTTAACATAAAACATAATCTAGAGGCTCGTTGTCGGAGTCGAACAAGAAAGTTCCAATGATACTGTCGTGTGGATTCCAACCACCTGTCTATACACATGGCGATCTCATCCACTCTTTTAGATCTCTGACTGTCGTCTACATAGTTTGCCGCAATTGTCAGTTCAGCAATTTTTGCCAGATCGATCCCAGAATAACCCGACAGTTGTCGCCATATAATGCTTGGAATCTGAGTTCAAACAGTATGAATATCATGATTAAGATAAGAAAAGAGGATAAAAGAAAATAAAGGCATAACTACATGTGCATTTTTAACAATATTACATTATCAAAAATATCAAACTTAGTACGATCACCGATAGATAATGTGAATATAAAAATCGTAGGCAATACGATACAAAATATCATTCAGAAAATCGTAGGTAACGACATCGTATCACGAAAAAAAATCCCACAGAAAATCGTAGGCAAAGATATTATTTTGTGATGAATTCATTCTAAACAAAATCTAACGGTGCGATATCTTACGACATTCGGGCCAAATTCCAACAAAGGTTTCTGATCCTTTTATAAAAGTATACAACCAACAGTTCAAACTGCTTGGTGACCGTTCAACAATCCATCTTGTACTGACATATATACTTGACATTACAATGTAAATATGTGTTTCAAACATATATTGATGGGTCAATGCGAACCAGTGGTTACTGGCTATATGTTTATAGGCAGTTACAACTGTTCCGTACTGACCTATCGATATGTGTCATGGACTTACCTTAAATAGAAGAGCCATCACCAGCAACATGAGGGGAACATACTGATAGTAGGGAATCTCGGTGTCCAATCTGTCCGTGGGTCGGGACGGAATATCACCGTGCATGGGTACATAGTACGTATTGTTTATCCAGCATATGTAATTCGCATACTTTTGTAAGACGGCTGAAATAGGAAAGTCTGAGGATTCAAATATCTTTCTTGAATAGCCTTAATATGTGTAATCAATTCAAATCGTCAATTTAAAGGTACTATAAAAACGGGAAATACTTGTACCATGATTGATCACGTTTGGTTTAATTAACAAGTGCAAAGAATACTATTTGTTTATATTGAGGTATGAACCTAAACACTGAATCACATAAGTGTGATTTAGCTGTTTAGGTTTATACATCATTACACCCCAAAACACAACAACAACACACGCAAAACACCCAACCAACCAACCAACAAAAAAAAAACAACAAAACAAACAAACAAAACAAAACACACACACACCATAACATTCTCTTAATTTCTTCTGATATAATGCCTTAAAGCAAACAAACCAAATATTTTACTAGTTTAGAGTAAAACTTTTATGGATCTACAACTAGCTGCAAGCTAAAAAAAATTGTTCTTGGAAGTATAAAAAGAAAAAAATCAGCCAATCAAACGCTTATTCTGATTTAAAACGAAGCATCTTCGAAAATCTAAGCAAAGCGTTCATTATTACCATAAGTTTCTCGTACGTCGGCTTCCATTAAAAAATAGAAAAATCAGAAACCAATTCCTATCCAGAACACTAAATCTGTCTTTTAGTTTTAACAAATTAAGGCAGTAGAAAGCTAAAGGAAAAACAAAACAATAACAAAATTAACAAGGAAAAATAGACGGCTTGTGAACCTTTAAGCACGCTAAAAGTTATTTAGACAGAGATCGAAAAAGTGTATTTTTTCACATACAAGAATAGTTGTTCAAAATAACTAATTACGAATCAGCAAATATTTGATCTTCAAGAACGATCTTTGACCAGTATGAAATAATGATGCAAAGACCATGGTGGAAAAATAACTGTATACATAAGTATTGAAATTAACCATTAGTGTAGTTAATTTTCGTCTCTATTTATTTTGAAAGAATAGCCTTGACCTTAAATCATTAGGTGTAATATTTGAAATGGCATATTCGCTCATGTTGGTTAAAAACTGCGTGTATGTATATCTAGTTAAATCTATTGCAATTAAAAGAACACTAGTTCTGATTTTGACCTTGAACTGGGAGTGACATTGACCTAGAAGCTATCTGATAAAAATGGCACAAAAGAGGACCGACAAAGAAAATGCAAATTGTTTCTTAAATCCATCTAAACTTTTGGAAGTTATTATACGACCTAATTCGGGTGGAGGATCTTTCAAATAAACGGACGCACTAGTGCAACAAACAGACGGACACGAAACTAACGGACGAACGCACTAACTTACTTGCATAGACGGAACTACTATATCCAGTTAATCTAATGGCATAAAGGGCCTATAAATTCTGTAATATACGGGTAATATAGGACTCAAATATATTTTATTTTGGTACTAAATTTAAACTTGTACTAAGCGACCATTTTAGGGACTGCTAAAATATGACCGTTTAAGAGAACGGTCGTTCATTACATTTTGTGACAAATAAGTAAGATCGGATTGACTGCATAAATAAATATTGTAGAATTCTAACGTAATCCTATAGTGGTGGTGGAACTCATTAGAATCGTCTTATCGAGACGAGTTCAATGAGATCAACAAACGAAGGAATTAGTTATAATAATTTCATTTACAAAAACGTCAACTTATGAAGATCTTGTGCTTTTTGAAAGAGAATATAGTTGGTGGTCGCTGGATTAAAGTGGTCGCCCGAGCAAGATTGACTGTATATCAGAATTTCAGTCGTCATCTTAATACGAGAGTAAGAAGAAAAGTTTAATCTGTAGAGGACAGCGTGGCAAAAGAAGAATTTGTGTGTTACTGGCAATTTCTTCTATCTTCGTCCCTTCTCTTCTCCAATTACGAACTGGCGACTTACGGAGATCAAATTTCACCAAGATGAACTTCTAGACGTTCTGTTACCAGAAAGATTACTTCAGACCAACGGCGACCTGTCGCGTTCATCAGTTTTCTGCCACTTTTAATCAGTTTGCTGCACCAAAATTTACCAATTCCTATTACTGTCGGGGTATCTGTCGACAATGGATTATTCAATAATATGGGAAAGAGAATATAAGCATTTCTGTTGAAAATAGAATTAAAAGCTCCAATAGAGACAATATGCCGAGCTTGTGTCCTAAATAGTGGCCGAAAAATAAATTGTTATATTTTGAAGTAACAATACTGCCATGTTTTAATTTACGATACGAAATCGATTTAAACGACTTGGTACAATCGGCGTTTTGAATAGATCGCCAATAAACTTTCGTCTCTTCGCAGCATAGAAAGTAGAATGACAGAAGATCATACAGATCCCATATAGATGGAATTGCGTTTTATTGAAATGATCTTTTCTCCCTGCATGATGATCTATGGTACTCTGGTAAATCGCATATAGCCTATAAATAAATTAGGGCATTATGTTGAATACCATTCTGTGATAAGAGAGAAAAGAAAATCCTCAAGATAAGATTATCAAGTTCAAAATCGGAAAATATTTTCGAAATTTGTTGAATTTTTTCTTGACAAACTGCATAAATTAACATTCCAAAGTTAGAGCAGTCAAAAGGTATATCCATAAGGCAGATTACATAGCCACAGTTTATGGTATTATATAGTTCACAAGGAATAAAATGTCACTAGTTTTCAAACCTTTACAATCACAACATTTAGGTCTGCGTGGTTGTAACCATTTAACATCTATCGTTCGCTTATTTCATCCTCTCGGTTAATTAGCTTTATACTTGTAACTTTCATCACTTACCATGTGAGCGAGAACGAAAGTTGGTATTTGTTAGGTGATACTTAATCGCTGTCGGATTATACATGGATTTACAAAAGGTAAGGTAATAAAAACTGCTGCATGCAATAAAACACAAACATGTATGTCATATATTCAATAACAATAAATGCAAACAAGTAAATCGATTAATGTGTGTAAAAAAGTGGTAAATTGTAGTCCTCCTTTCGACAATGACAGTTATAACGAACAAGGGAGCCAGTTGCTCTATTTCTTTCGACAAAGACTGTATTCCTTTCAACAGTCTTTTCTGACTGTTATACAGTAAAGATTGATCAAGAATGTTTTTGGTACTTACAAATTTCAGTTTTGGTAAACAATCCAATGTCTTCGTACGAAAAGAAGCGCTTAAGTTACCACAACCGAAAAAAGTGCAAAATAAAACACTAACTATTGATTTTAATGAAGCCGCCGTCATAGCGCAGTTGGTAGCGCGTCGGACTATCAATCTAGAGGTCCCGAATTCGATTCCTGACGGAGGCACTCAACCTTTCCGACTATATGTCTCTCACCAATGGGTCGATAATCGTAGACCTATGTGGGATAGCAGCTGGAGGCTAGGAAAGGATGTAATGGTAGTACTGGTGTGAGAAATACCAGGATTCCATTGTTAGGTGCTCCAGCCGCCGCGATATAACTGAAAGATTGTTGAAAGCGGCGTAAAATTCCATTCAAACAAACAAATTGATTTTAATAAAGCCATATTAAACCCCTCATTATTCACGAATCCATTAAGCGGATTTCTCATTTTACTAATGTGGCGAACGTACAAATATATCAAATAGCACATCGAACTCTGTAAGAATCGTAATATAGAGAATAGATGGATGGTGTGTCGATATGAAAAAGTTTATCGAGTAAGGCGTAGGAATTTACCTGGTAAGCCTACGGCTAACCAGATAAAATATCAAAAGCGAGCCCGATGAACTTTTTCAGAGCAATCCTGTTAACAATTTTAAAAAAAAAGTCGACCAAAAAATTTCCGCGACAAAGACCTATACCTTGATTATCGAAAATGGTTTCCCTAGATATATCATCTTGTCGAACACTCGACTTAGCGTCGGATATTTTCTGCGTGGTTATGCAGCCAAAACCAAACGAAAAGTATGGACAGAGATTCGGATTAGATGTCTAGCCGCGATTTCTAAAAGTCTTCTCACTCAAATCGTATCGATGTAAAAACCGCTCAGATAATGTTTAAAATCCAGCCTTTCTGATTGAATGATTGAATGGGGTTTTCACGCCACTTTTAGCAGTATTTTAGTCATATCTCGGCGACTGGGGCACCTAACAATGGTTTCCTGGTATTTCTCACACCAGTACTACCACTACATCCTTTCCTAGCCTCCAGCTGCTGTCCCACTTAGGTTTATGGTTATCCACCCATTGGTGAGAGACAAATGTCGGAAAGTAATGTGCCCCTGCCGGGGATCGAACCCATGACATCCATGATTGAAGATTAGGATTCTGACGCCAGCCTTTCTGAAGTTGTGTGTATGCTTCCATGTACCAAACAACGCCTGTGTCATGTATTACGCCATTCCACGTCGACTTATATAGCGAGTCGAGCAAAATAGTTTTATTTAGATATAAATTCTAGCTAAATATTTAAACATCTATTGTTTAAAAGCAAGATTTTAGAAATACCCCAACCACTGTAAAAGTAGGTCCGATTGATCACATAATCAAGTGACACGATAGAGCTTATAACCATGCGATTGTGACCTGATATCAACAAGTTTATCATAGCCCCCTTCATTAGGCAGTATTTATTGTGGGTGACAGGATAAAAAAACAACATATAAACGTAGTAAATGTAAATGATACTAAAAATAAGAAAAGCAACGTTAAAATTTGGAAACAACGTAACTAACAATGCCGTAACGTATAACTCAGCTTACGGGTTATTTGTTTGTATATACAGACAATGGGTTCGCTGATATACGTTCCCGCCGTCACGAGGAAAGCGAAGAACACCGTTATCACGACGGTGTACACGTGGTTTAAACGATCTGCCCAGCTGTCGTCACCACTTCCGGTCAACCGGGACCAGGTTACCCAGGCGTCAACGACGTTTCTCAACCTTTAATGCAGATCAAATTTAAAGATTAGAACACTGTTAACTCATTCCAACACAGCAAAATTTTAGGATTGTCCAAATTGAAAAAGCTGCAGACGACAATTTCAAATTGATGGAATTTTAATTTTTTTCATCTTTTTGGATAGAAAACATTGTGGATAATGAAGAAATTGCTTGATACAAGCAATTTCTTCATTTTCCACAATGTTTTCCAATGCTTTTTTCTTGAGGGGCGTAAAAAGGAGGGATTGAGTTGGAATGGGTTAAACGTATATTCACTGACCATGAAATAAACGGCAAAAACAGTACACTCAAGAGAACGGTCGGTTCCTCAGCGACGGCAACTTCGAAAACACCTGTTCAAGCAATTCTGCCATGACTTGGAAAATATACAGCTCCTGATAAAATTAATTGTTTGATTTGTCAGTCAATTCTCTCTAATTGATATCGGCATTGTTTGTTTTCGTAAAATTTAAAAATAGCTTCAAGCATGCAGTACTATCCTCATGTCAACACGTCGTAGTTCATCTAGGTGAAAGGAATTTTAAAAAATAAATAGAGGACAATTCCTAATATTAGAGTGCTTATATTGTACATACGCAAGATACTTTGAGCCGGAGACACCATGCTATCAATTACACGTGCTTATACAACATACATCAAACAGCGTGCAACAGAACATGCTGTCCAACCTGTAATATCTTCAGCATAACAGTTGATCTGTTCACCAAAATAAAGCCCCAGGCCGGTAAACAGTCCAAATATGATCAGCATTAAAACCGTCCAAATATGGCTGAGACAATCCGCCCAATCGTCGTCATGGTTACTTGTAAGTTTGTTCCAGGATGCAAAGTTGGCGATGTGCAGAAGACTTCGATTGTACGTGAGAGAATTGAATAAGTACATTATTAACACTGTAATGTGTGTATGTACATGTTATTTTCAAACAATTACACACGTGCATCAATTAAAAAATCGGACCTTTCTGCGCATCCGCACAGTCTGATTGGGTCTCTAATATGCACACTGTAGATAAATAATGACCGTCCCCCCCCCAAACACACACACACACACACACACACACACACACACACACACACACACACACACACACACACACACACACACACACACACACGATCAGCGATTATCCCAAATACACATGATGCCCCGGGTCTTCTTTAACACTTGTGAAAATGTTGAAAATGCAATACATATATACTGATTCAACTTTTGGAAAGTTCATATGGTACCAAACTATTTTCAAACTACTAAGAAGAATTATTCAAAATCATTGACGATAAAATTGACAAGAACAATTATAATAGTGGTAGAAATACTTAGAACATTTACATTAAGTTTCACACTTGGACCTCAATCAAAGCCTATTAGACAAATCGCTGGCCCCGCCCACTTACTTAATTGGCAAGCCATCTGACTCGAACAGGAAGTCCCGCTTCGATTTATATTATGCAAAATTTATAGCAAGCAGCAAGCAACAAATATGTAAACAGTTGGTAGGCGACCTTAAAGAAGCTGTAGTTACGACGTTTAAGTCGAAAAAAAGCTTAACAAAAGTGGCGGCCAATTTCGGACATCAAAACTCATTTTTAGTCTCAATGAATGCATGTAATTTCATTGTTCGACTGGTTACTTGTTTGACAATCGCGATTGGTCAATTGTGACCCTCCCCTTTGACCTATGCGACAAAAGAACAATAGTGCTCATACTTGGATTAGTGATAACATTTCTGTTACAGACGGCCTAAGTGAAAGCAAGGAGGCTGTTAAATTGTGACCCTTTTATATTTTACATACATGTATCTTTCGTCAAAAGTATACCTAAATAGTAGGGCATCCATGGACAAAGGGCATATTAATATCAAGCTTCATTGATCTTAGTCAAAGGGGTGTATGTACGGGGTTAAACGACACTTTCAACAGTATTTTAGTTATATTACGATGATCCGTGTATCTGACTATAGTTTGTCTGTCATTTCTCACAGAAGAATAACCACACTATTTCATCCGCCAAAAGAAAAAATACCAATGGCACAATAACTTAATTTTATCAAATGTCAGAGTGTTTAACGGACCAGGCGTCCGAACTCATGACCCCAGTATTGAAAGGCCAATGCGTTAACGACTGGGCTAATCGCGCTCGACACTTAGTCAACGGCTTTTTAGTAAGAGTAAGGAAACAACAATAACAACAACAACAAAAAAGTCTACAGACGGATAGGTATACATAGCTAAACTATCATACTAACATCTTTTACGTAGATGACTATTTGATAAGTCAGTGAGTTAACGATATCAAATTGATTCATAATCTTAACCCACTCCCAAACGACAAAACTTTAGGCAAAACCTAGGGCAAAGTGAAAAGGCTACAAAACAAAATTTATCTAAATTTAAAAATAGGGACCCTTTGAGGTAGATACATTGTGAGAAAAGAAGAAATTGCTTCTTACAAGTTATTTCTTCATTTCTCACATTTTTTCCATAGCTATATTACTTCGGTGCGTAAAAATCAAGGATTGTGTTATAACGAACTCAATTATATTTTCTAGATTTTACTGTTCAAGCTGATCCTTTTCATATGTAATTCGGACTAAGGTTTACGGGAAACGGAGTAAAAAGACGCCAAATGCTTTCTTTCCCCTATTACAAACCGATAAAAATTCAGACCGATCCAATCTAAAAGAAGACGACAATTTTATTTGTAAAACAGCCGCCATATCGAATAACAAATGGGAATAAGAAAATGAGAATTAGTTTATCATATCTTATTTCTAATTTTTCTCGTAATATCTTTAAGGCCTTAATTCTTAAGCTCATTAAATGTGGACAGATGCTGTAATGGGTTTATTGGAATATTCATAATACGGTTGATTTATAATAATTATGATAACAGTATTAATCCATTTCCACACTGTCACAATACCGCAGTATTACGCGCCGAAGAATGATAGCTTTGGAATACAAAGTCAAAAATAAGAAATTGTTTGTTACAAGCAATTTCTTCATTTCTCACTAAGTTGTCTACTTCGGAAGGCCGTTTTTTCATATAAAACCAAATATGTTTTGTCGTCTGCAACCTGTTTCAATTTAGGCCAGTCTTTTTAAATCGTTTGGGAATGGGTTAGACAATGTAAATCAATAATAGCGAGTAAAACAACTGATACTTACGACATTTTCTAATCTCTGTTTGGTTTTCGTCACTGTCAGCAACCAATGAATTAATTAATTCACCTAAACGATAAAAAAATTAAACAGAAACGCCTCAGAATAAGCCTAAAATCTCATTAAAAATTATCACGAAATTCTAAATCTATCATGAGCGGGATGTACCATTTATATAAATGTCATCATGTTTGCTATCACTTCAATTGCACCCCCTGTACAGCCGAACTAACTCTACATTTTTTTTAATTCTTTCAGATTCTAGTCAACCTTCTTTTTTTAACCCTTTCCCATTCAATCCCTGATTGATATATCCCTATTTCCTTATCCCTGATAAAACGTTTTGGAAAAAGTAGAAATCACTTACAACAAGCAATTTCCACTTTTTCCACAGTATTTTCTACCATACTGAAAAATGTTATTCGTCAGCTTAAATCCACTTTGAATTATCGTCTGCAAAAGCTTTGAATTTGGACGGTCCATTTTTTTTGTAAAACAGGAAAGGGTTGAAATAATGGAATCCGTTACCTTAAAGATTATGCATTACTAAAAATTTTTTATACAAATTGATCTTAAGCAATGAACTAGTCTAATAAAGAAAGAAAAGAACCCAATTTCGAGTGAAGGAGAAGCTGTAGTTACGGCGTTTAAGTCGCGAACCAGCAAAAATGCTTCACATAAATGGCGGCCAATTTTGGAATCAAAATTTCTTTCAATCTAAATGAAAGGTTTGAATGGTCGATTTATTCGTCGATTGACAGCCGCAATTGATCAATTGCTTCGGTGTTAGCTCGATTCATCTTTTATGGAGTGAACGATTTTATTTAATGGAATGACTCGCGGAGTCGCAGTGAAAGTAGATTTTTTGTTGTCATCGCCAAGGTAAAGCCAACAATTATTATGTTGCTTTAATGGTAATAAGAGATTACTGGTGAACATCTTTAAAGGCGCGTAATTTCGCACAGCAAAACAACCTCATCAGCGATTTTAGTCCCGCTGAAGTGCAGTAGCACGAATGAACGCAAATAGCGAAATCTATCAGAATAGTGAGTGTATCATGTAATAATTCCTGATTAACTCTTGTCATGGTTAACCTGGAATATTCCTATTTTGGAAGGAGTCATAGACAAAGACCAGTTTGCATGTAAGTGCAGTCTGATATCAGTCTACACCGCCTAATTGTCCATTTCAAACAAATTTGTTTTAAAAAAGGCTTTTTCAAAACAACAACAACAACAACAACAACAAAACCTCATAAGGACTTTCAGCGCTTTCAGCCCTTTGATTGTAATGTAGTTCTAGACAAATGATTTTTCAGCATGACAAGTTTTAATCGAGAAATCTCGATAACTGGAAAGTATTAAAGAAGAAAATAGCCTAGAATTGAAAAAGTCGTGGTTTTCTTAGTTAAAAATCTACTTTCCACTAAAAATCATACAGTTCAATTAGCTATTTTCTGCTCCAACTTGATCTGTATGCATTGCAACTATGCCCTTTGTCTTTCCATTCCGTTCTTAATTACTTCTTTGAGTTAAAATACAATTTTTTTACGCTTTCACTGTGATCCGACTTACCAAGTTAAATGAATTCTGACTAATTGGCATGAAATGCTTTTGGAATCCTGGGCTCGTTTTTGACCAACGTCGAACAGTCAAAGTATAATCGTACGAGTCTGACAATAGATGGATCGCTGGCCACGTCCACAGAGCTCAGACAGGAAGTTCCATTTCGAGGTTAAATGGCATTACTTGGTTACATTATGGCTGGTTGGTTTGCATCCCAACTGTCTTAGCTACAGCTTACATAAGTTGTTGTTACGACGAATAAGTTGCAAAGCCAACAAAACTGCTTCACACAAATGTAGGCCAATGATAGGGTTCAATTTCACTGCCGGTATAAATGACTGGTTTGATCGGTCGATGTGTTCTTTGTTTTGACATACGGGATCCGTCAAATCAAAGTTGACAGTTGATACGCTATGCCCCCCGCAACCCCCCCCCCCAAAAAAAAAAAACCAGACAAACATTTTACATTTTTATTACATATCAAGGACCATGGATATTGCAAAGTAACGCCGTTTAATATCTAAGTCGAGCTTTCTGTCGAATATGAGTGGGAGAAGCCAGCGATCTGTCAAATATACATGAGCGCCAAGTAAAGACTGCACTTACCCCGTATGATCGGAGTACTGCGCGCACTGTAGATAGCCACTGACTCAAAATTTGTCTATTTGAGCAAAAATAGAAACAATCACTGATATTGTTCGTTCTGCTCAATGTCTACGCTATACGCATACGTTAGAAATGGCAGTCATTCTGCTTGTTTTTATTTGAATGGCTCTGATAGATCAATTGATTATCTTTTCGTTGGCCACACCCTTACCTCCGATAGGAAGCTTCACTTAGGTATGAAACGGCGTTATTTTTCAAAATTCATGGCAAGTAAAGAGTGACAAAAGTGTTAAAAGAAAACGTCGCAACTTAGTTTTCAAGCTGATGTTTCAACGTTGAGGTTTCCAAACCATCAAAAATGCTTCACACAAAAGTCAGGCATTATTTGAGTTCATAGTTCATGTTCGGCCTAAATGTATTATTTGATTTGTCGATATATCCTAGATTGACAGCCACGATCGATCTATTCCTAATGCCTAAACCTTGATTGACACTAACCATGTTCTCGGCTTGTTTTATCCTGTTTTTTCGAACGTAATGTTTCGCATGACGCTTTACATAATCTGCCATTTATCAAAAAAGATGAAGTTCATTTGAAAATGTCAAAACAGTTTTGTCAAAAGGCTGTGGAATGATGAAGTGCTGATTGATTTCTAACAAAGGGCTACGGTTGCCCTATAACGCTCATCCAACTTTATGGATATTCTACATAGTGAATTAGTTTTGGACCTAATGTGTCATTATTTTGAATTACTTAAGATATTAACGAAACAACCATTACCACAAAATTCCAACTTTATTGAGCAAATTCTGTTGCTACTAGAATGTCCATAAAGCAAATCTAGATTGCACACGATGCTTACACAGTTCATCACCCAGAAACATAATTGCAACAGGGGAAAAATTAATCAGCCCTTTGAGAGAAAAAATTTAGATGGTTTTCATAAAAACCAGAATTTTCTAAGGACATTAGTTTTGAAATGGGACCACTTAGTAAGGGAACATTTCTATGAAATTTGAGTCAGATCATTTAATCGGTATTTAGAGTTATTTTTTGTGTGTGAAAAAAAAAGAAGAAAAAAAAATGAAATAAACTTAGCCTTTGTTAGTCTTTTTCCCTGCAAACAAACAGAAAACAAGCAACAAAGATGAAGGAGGTTGAATTTGCACAAATCTAAAAACCGACCTTAGTTCAAGAAGAACAGAAATAGAGAGAAAGCTCTCAACATTTCGATGACTATTAATATTTCAATATAATTATGATATTTTGTCACTTTTCAACTAAAAATTTAAAACGGAAATTAAAACGGAAAAGAAAAAAGTTAAGATAGAAAAATGGGGAGGAGTTAAATCTAGAATAGAAATTAACAACTAAGAATCAGGTACGGGTACATCCTATCTTGACCCCTAAAGGATTTTGTGACTAACAAGAATGTAAATTACACTCAAAAAATAAGTTAATTGCATAAATATATTTTATTATTTATACCTTCAACGACCTCCTACAACCAATGCCCAATCACTGTCTGAGAAACATCCTATGAAAATGGTGGCATTTCCGGATGATGTAAAAGATATGACGTCATCACGTGTCATTTTCTCCAACGTTCAACTTGATGAACTTTTCCCAAAAAGTTATAGAGTTCAATTTGTATGTGTGACCACAATATCAAAATGGTTTAGGCTCGCCTTTCCGTCCAGAGAGAGAAAGAAAAGAAATAAAGAAGTTAAACGAAGATTACTTTATAGATCGAATCAAGACCTGATTCTAGGTCAGGTGTGTAGATTCAGTCACAAGAAAATATTTAACCCTTGTCATGCCGAACCCGGAATATTCTGGTTTGGGCAGAAGAAGCAGTCTGATCTTAGTCTACATCTCCTGCTTGTACTGTCAGAGAAGTTACAAATACTACACGTCCTATCCTGTGATTGAAGGTTCACCAAACCATGCATCATGAAGTGGATCGTGTGTAGTGCATATGATTGAAAGCAGATATTGGTCAGAAAAGAGCGTGAGAAAAGAATTAATTTCTTGTCACTTGTAATAATTATCTTCTTTTATCATATTGTTTCTTTACCGAAATATCTGCGTTTCACGGAACTCGGTGATTTACTGGGTTAGGATAACAAGAGATTTATTTGAATTGGATTTGAATAAGAAAAGCTACAGGCCAAAGGGACCCGAAGCTTAGGAATCTTGACAGCCTTTCCTCTGGGTCCAAGGACTGGTGTCGATCCCTGCTATATAGGTTTAGACCTATCTCTGACCTACCTCTGCTAGACCCGATCTCTTTTTCAAATAATTGTATCAAGAGTCCGACTTTTCGCCTGATCGTATATGAATGCCCAACAGCAATTCATTCTCATCCCTAAATGATGTACATATACTGGTTAGTAGACTGGCAGCAGTCGTTTTTGATGTCTCTTTAACTCATTACCAAAAATTTAGACTGGTCAAAGTTGACAGGAGTTGCAGACGACAAATTAAAGTTTATAAACTTTAAGACTCCTTTAACTTTCTAGTTAGAAAACATTGTGTAAAATGAAGAAATTGTTTGTAACAAGCAATTTCTTCATTTTAAACAATGTGTCCCCATTGTTTTTCAAGAGAGGCGTCCAAAAGCGCCATTATGTGGGAATAGGTTAATCAAAGTTTAAAGGGTTTAGTTCAACATTGTCGTCAGTGTCTGTGTAGTCGACGTGGTTAGCTATCAATTGACGGTTCGCTTACAACCTTTGAACTCCAACAGGAAGTTCAAATTCGATATTACACAATGTTATTTTGTAAAATATATGCATAGTACTTTGTTGAAACATAATATGGTTGGTTGGCGACCTAAACGTCGTAACTACAGTTTGAATAAGCTGTAGTTTAGATGTTTATCACATAACCCTCGTGATCGCGCTTTTTGACGCCCCTAAGAAAAAGCTTTGGAAAACGTTATGGAGAACGAAAAAATTGCTTGTTACAAGCAATTTCTTCATTATTCATAACATTTTCTTCCCCAAAACAAATATTGTTAGATGCAATCAACTATAATTTGGTGGTCGGTAATGGAGTAAGTCGCCGAACCACAGAATGCTTCATATGTATATCGGCCAATGCCCCAGTTCAAAGTTTACTTTCGGTCTTAAAAAATGATTCGAATGGTCGGACGATTCTTTGATTGACAGCCGCGATTTATCAATTTACCTTTATTTGAGTCACCTAACCATGTAGCTGTAGAAAGCATTTTTGTTTCATGTGCATGAAATATGACATGATCTTCAGCCAGGCTTAAAAAGTAATTTCATGTTTCTTTATCTACGCGACCGGTCGCACCTGAACCATTTCGATGATATTGACATGGTCACGTAGCGCGGGTCTAACAAAGGCTCAAGTGTTTCTCCTTTACGGGTAATTTAGCTTCACTATGTGTTCATTAATAAGATCCTAGTCTTCAATTATAGGGTGTAAAAGAGTTCGATCCCGTTGGTAGCACATATCCTTACCGACATTTCTCTCTCACCTATTGTTGGATAATCGTAAATATCACGAGGATAGCAGCTGGAGGCTAGGAAAGGATGTAATTGGTGGTACTGGTGCGAAATAAAGCATGAAACCTTTGTAAGGTGCTCCAGCCGCTGCGATTTGACTAAAAAATTGTTAAAGCGGCGTTAAACCCCATTCAAACAAACAAGCAAATCATTACTAAGAAATCGGACCAAATTGACCTCTGCTGAACTGCTATATTCTTAAAATGTTTTTCATCTGTCATGCATGTAGAGAAATCAAAATCTCATAAATACTTAAAGTGTCGAACCTTTGTGGATTCGCTGGCTGACCAGATTCTAATATTTTCGCTATCGAGTCATTTAGACTTTATTATCAATGTATAACAAAGACAATATGCAGTTACACGATAAAATGCTATCTCGGAGTTGAGAAAGTAAACTATTATCGGCCCTGTTCAGACTGTGACAATTAAAGTTATTGAGTTCGGCATGCATCGTCCGATCGGTCGGCTATATTTCCTTTTGATCGGTGTTGATCGATTCATACCGACACAGGAATTGCCAGAGAACTACCGTTCGTTACAGCCAATGCCTTCTTCCCGAATTCAAGAGTTTCCCTGACATCTGTATTTCAGCTTATCAGATGGACGTACTTAAACATACGCGTGTTAAACCTGAAACAATTTGTTTGTATCGAGTTTAAAGCCGCTTTCAATAGCATTTCACTTATACCGCGATAGCAGATGCTCATAACTGTGGCTTCCTGTTGTTTCTCGCACCAATACCACCGTAATATTCTATCCGAACCATCTGTAGTTCACGCCGCGTAGTCGTTCTACTTATCATTTGCTAAATGGTTACAAACAATTAACGCATGTCGCGATGACATATCAATAGTCAGATATAATGTTTGGCGAGCTAATGTTTGGATTCGAACTGACGACCTCAGTTTTGAGAGCACGATGCATTATTTTGGCAAGAATATTTTCCTTTCCTTCTTGGGCTGATTTTACGTTGTCTAAATCACATTTTTGACCGATCTCTTTCAGTGTTGTCTTTGGCGACTAATGCTTCTTTTATACATAATAGACCAATGGACGTGTGAAAAACATCGGCCCAGTATGCACATATTGTATTAGATAGCTCTTTTAGCATGCTTAGCGAAATACCAAAATACGAGCGTACTATGAGTAACTGGAGTACGGCGGTGAGTTTGTGAAAATTCGATAACCAGAACACGAGAGTACGACATAGAGCTAGCGCAAGTATTTAAGCCACAGAACAATAGAACAAGTGCACAAAAATTTGCATTCTCGTGTTGGTACAGCTGTACCCTCAATCAATCGTCATCCTAAAGTGTCGTTGTGCTACTCTTATATTCGAGTTGTTTCATCATCATAATAGTGGGTCTCTAAATTTACTATATCCTACCTGTTCTTGTAGTATTTCGTATCTTTCATTTTTTTTAATCTTTGAAGTATGGTAATGCTATAACAAAACTAAAAGACAGACACCATACATGGTCCAGAGTTCAACATTAAACTATTAGCTTTTTTTCTATTTATCAATTATAATTCTTTCGATTTTTGACAGGTTCAATTTAAACAAATGTCCTGGCTACCTCATCTAAAGAGAAGTGTCGACGCCTTTTAGAAACAACAGTGCTTCCTATACATTCAAATCTGTGTAAATGCTTTACTAGCAAGTAGATTTACCTAGTCATTCCTTCACTATTGCATCAAATAATCAGATTTGTAAAATCAATAAATAGCATTTAATTTCAGGCCTTAAAGAAGATATTTTCTTTTGTTTCAATTCTTGAAAAAGTTAACTCGGATGCCTATCCCTATATATCAGGTTGATTATGCATGTTTTTACCGGCGTAAAATTGAAATGAGAATAAGAACTAAATTGGTTAAAGCAGAAACAATACATTTTATATCCATTTCTAGCAACCTGAAAGTGTAACGAACATCAAGGAAAAAATGTAACTGCATGTTTGAAATACTCCTCTAGATTAAGTATATGCATATTAAAGTAAAAGTCAGGAGTTATCTCAACACCTCTGATTCGCTATATGGTATAGAAGCACCCTTGTTATAATATAGAAGAAAATGGGTTGTTGATGTACTATTTCAATAACACTTTGTCAGAAAATGAATGAAAGTAATTGAATCAATCCAGACACGATGCTGTTTAGGTATCATTTATAGATTAAGCATAATCATTTAGGGTGGTCTCTGGCTGAATTACACAAATAAGTGATGTTCACGATATGATTGCAAGGGGGGCAGGGGGTTAACTGGCCTTTCTTCACAGATTGGCAGCTGTATAGACGTGGCTGGTTGCTTGAATTTGACTATATTTTTAGTATCTTATAGTCTGCATATGTATTTGTTAATGATCATAATTAATATTTCATTTGGGGATATCATACTAATTATTCTTATTATACTCATGCATGCATCCTCTTTTTTATATATACATTACTTATACAGAAGTTTATATCTTAAAAATTGAGAGACCGATCAAATTTTTTTTATCAAGGTCACATGTTATTCAAACTGGAATTTGATTGGTAGATCCCCCATTTCGTCGTCTATCCATTTATCGAATAGCTCGCTTTGAGTCACAGTAAAATGATTCTTCCAATCTCCAACGATTCCTGAAAAATAAAGAACAATTCGTAACCTTGGTAATCGAACTCGTGTTCTTGTAACCCACGACGACAGTCGTTTAGACTAGTCCAAACTGCTTGTTAATTATTTTCCCCTTCCCATACAAGATTTCCCTAATTGTGATTCTTTATGACCGTAAGCATTAAGATTTTATGGTAATTAGTTAAAGAGTTCGTGGATCTAAATGGGCTATTGTTATTAATCCAAGAACATAATTGTGTAATCTATCCCAGACATACTTGTAATATCCTTTTCCTGTTTTAGAAAATTTTAGACCTGACCAAATTCAAAGGTCTTGCAGACAAATTTTAAAGTGGGGTTTAATTTGAAAAACAAGAGCCATGTCGGACATGGCCATCATCCGCCGTAGAAGCTTGATAGTAAACTGAAGCCAGTTAGATTTAGGCTTCTTGTGCACTGCATTTCTTCTCAATGAGTTCGAGAATAGCTATTATACTTTCAGAGATATGCTCTGGACAAAATCTAAGTCTTTAAAACAACAAAGGGCAATAACTCCAAAATGATGCAAGCAAGAGTTATAGTTCTTGTGCACTGTACTTCTCATCAACGATATCTATCCACCTATTAAGTTTCAAGTTAATAGCTATTATACTTTCAGAGATATGCCCCGGACAAAATCTTAAGTCTTTAAAACAACAAAGGGCAATAACTCCAAAATTATGCAAGCAAGAGTTGTGGTTCTTGTTCACTTCATTTCTCCTCAATAAGATCTATCGACCTATGAAGTTTCAAGTTGATGGCAATTATACTTTCAGAGATATGCTCCGGACAAGTTTAGTGACGGAAGGACGGAATTACGGAATGTCGGAAGGACGGACGGAGACCATTTCTATATCCCCTTCGCCGAAACGGCGGGGGATAACAACCAGTCAGTAGGATAGATTTTTTTTTTAAAAAGAAGAAATTTGCTTGTAAAAAGTAATTTCTTCTTTTCTACAATGTTTTCTCAATTATATACAAGGTCCCAAAACCAGTGACTGCACACGAAAGGTTTATTTTGTCTTTGTCGAATTGTATTTTATCCCTACAACAAGGATATGAGACCGAGTAAGCTAAATGTTTTTAAATACAGTTTGATAACAGGCTGCCTCCACCTTTTTCAAACGCCACTATCTTCCCTCTAGACTCGTCCGTTCCGTGATGAACTTTTTCTATCAAATTAATTGTTTGGTTTTGACTAGTTTTAAATGGCCTTGCGAAACCCACAATGCATGGTGATGCAATGTAACATACCTTTTCTGTAAACAAAAGCACCATCTCCTTTCGTTATCTTGGCAAGGATATCTTCTTTCTCGTCATGGGCTGCTTTTAGGTTGTCGAAACCACATTTTTGGCTGATTTTTTTAACTGTTGCGTCATCAAGATCTTTTCCTAAAAACTTCGCAATTTTTCTTATTTGTCCTTCGGGGTCCTATAAAAAGTAATGCTATAAGATTTTCTTAGGTGATTTTAACCACGTTTATAAGAGAAAGTTAGTAAGCGAGCCTTGGTACGGCTAGAACGTTTCTATTCAAGATCTGGTCATGATCAATCTGTCTCAAAGAATATCGAGTACCATAATATATCATATATAACATGTTATAAAATGCTGCGATATCGTGCTTTTACATGTGATATTCGATATGGCTTTTCGTCATAAAGATATTTAAGTGACGAAAGAAAGTGTAACTTGAATGATGAAGAATATTTCGACAACCTAGAAACTACTTTGAGTCCTTTACTGCCTATATATATATTGAAAAGGCACTTCAGCACCGGGTAGTCGATTTAAGAACTGCCGATTTTACTAAAGCGACCACTTGCGTTAAGTGACCGACACCGTCAGGTGACAACCTGCTTTAAACCATCACTTGAGTAAAACGATCGCCTGCGAAAAGAGTTCTGGAAAAATGCGTATAGCAACCATTTACTTGCTTTTAATGGCATCTTGCTTTCAGTATGCACCTGCTTTAAAAGACCACCTGCGTTAAGCGACAATCAGAATTCTGAATTAAGCCATCACATGTGTTAAGCGACCACACTTGTTAAGTAGAAAGTTGCACTAATCAACCGCCTGTGTTAAGCATCTGCACAAGCCAAGGACCAGTTGCATTCACTGAACGCGTGCTTTACAGGATATGTGTGTATTTCCGTTTATTTATCGTCGCTACCGTAGCACATGCCCATATGAGCGACGCCCCCAGAAGACGGTTAGTTGTTACGGGGGATAGTGCAAGGATACAGGACGAAACCACTGAGAGCCCCGCCTGGTTCTTTAACGTGCTCGATGGGTAGCATCGTCACTCGGGGCCTTGGTTTAACGTCTCATCCGAAAGACAATTAGTAAGTTAGTTGATATGGTCAGCCCAGGGCTCGAACCCGTGATCTTGAGGTTTGTCAACTAAGCTAATCGGGCTGACAATTACAGGATATATGTGTTAAGAACCACTTGTGTTATACGACCAATTGTATTAAGGGATAAAATACAAAAAGGCCCAATAAAACACAGTTCAGTAGGGTTCATGCCTGGGTCCTAACACACATTCAACAAGGTTTCATCAATATGGAGCCAAAATGTGTTCCTAAGTCAGAAAACAAAGAAATTATCATTAAACTCCATGTCCAATGTTTTACAATATAACCTATCCATTTTCAATAGGGTTCATTTCTGTGACTAAATAATCATTCTGAAAAAGTTTCATCAATATAGATGAAATTGTTGCCCCTAGAGTGTAAACATATAACTTATTACTATGGCATCTTTTTAAGCGCTTTCAAATCGAACATGCTCATTTTCGAATGGTTTCATCTTAATTATGTAACAATGATTCTGACCAAGTTTCATGGAGATAGCGACAAACTTGTATAGACAAAGAAATTGTATAAACAAGTATAAACGAAGAAATTGCCATCGAGTCAATTTTTTGTTTGATTTACAATAGAAACTTCCCATTTTCAAAAGGCTCATTCTTGTAACCTATCAATCTTCAGAAGAATATAGCCGTAACTGCAACTCATAGAGTATAAAAAAAACTTGTCATTAAGGCAACTTTCCCTTGATTTACTTTAGAAACTTCCCATTTTCTATGGGGCTCATCATTAAGGCGAAACAATAATTTTGACCAAGTTTCATTACGATTGAACCAAAATTGCATAATCTAGGGTGTAAAGACTTAAGCCGTTGGCGACGGACGACAGACATCAAGGATAACATAAGCTCATCTTTATCACGTTATGCACAGGTGAGTTAAAGGAAGAATATCATTGTTAGTTTGTCTTATTCTAGGCATATCTTTCAAACCATACCTTATGAAATCCACATGAACCGTATCAATAAGTTTATTCTGATGAGTACCAATATCGTCAGAATTATTTTTTCTTACAAATGCATCGACACACGAACAACTTTAAGAAATTCGATTTGGTGTACAATGAAAGGAAAATAAAAGATGATTCTTTCTGTCAAACTATGGTACTGTTTGAGATAAAAAGCAATAGGTTTTGGAAGTCAATGGGGGTATATTTGAAGTAATAGAATATTGAAAATCCTACCTTCTTTGTGTCTTCATAGAAAATGTTCAGGACTGGATGATCGGGGTTGTCTGCTCGAAACTTCTCAATCTGTTTTATATACGATGGATAGGAGCACAAAGGCGCTAAAACGAAAGTCGATCTATTGTCAGAGGTGGATAGAGACTATATACAATTAAATAAACGCTTAAATAGTTTTTAGGTGAGAATAAGAAGGACATTGGCTCAAAATTCCCTTCATCTTGATCGCCCAGTAAGATTATGAAAAATCTTGGTCTTACATGACATATCGTCATCAGGCGTGCAAAATGTTGTAACTACAGCTTTATTTAAGCTATAGCTACGGCATTTCTGCGAGCCCAACAACGACATCTAATCAATGATATATAAAATCAATGTGGTCAAATTTCGATGCAGCTATACCCCCAAAAGCTCGACATGAAAACAATACTCACGATACCCATTCACTCCTCGAAATGTTTCGAGGTGATAATCCAGTGGAGCTATAAGATCCTTCTTATCGAAAGCTTCCAATCGGCGGCAAATGTGAAAGTAAAAGGATATAGCAATATCTTTCGGATTTCGCATTACATGAACGATTTTGCATCGCTTTTGAAGAAGTTCTGTAGGCAGTAGATGTGGTAGCATATGAGTGTTGAGTACACGAGGTGATGGCAATTCCGATCTCATTTCCGGTGTCGTGAATTCCAACATGGCTCCTACTTTTGTATATCCATGGTATTCTGCCTTCCCGTTCTGTATCATATGAAGAATTTCCCATGTCCAGTGAGTACCTTAGAAAAATCAAAGTACTGAAAAGTACTGTAAGCTAGCAAAGCATAGTTTTGTTCAGTAATCTTCTTTGTTACGATGAAGAGCCGAGATTAAAGCAACCAAGGGGTCAACCCATTCCCACACAATCCCTCCTTTTTACGCCCCTCAAGAAAATAGTTGTTGAAAACAATGTGGTAAATGAAGAAATTGCTTGTTACAAGCAATTTCTCAATTTTCAACATTGTTTTCTTCCTAAAGAGATAAATATTTTAGGATTTTCAACAATTTGAAACTGTCGTCTGCAACTTTTTTGAAGACTCTGATCAGAGTCATTTTGAACACGATGTGCTCAAGTGAGCTGAAAATTACTAGGAGATGAACTTGCATGCAGAATTTGAAATATTCCCGAAATACAAAAGAACTGCTTTTTATGGCGTAGACATTTAACGGATTTAGTGGCACTTTGCACTCGTTGAACTCGTTCAAAACAACATGCCATTTTATAATGCACAATCTTTTCTCGTATTTTAATAAAATACAAAAACAAGTTGGTTAAATATGGATGTCAAATTCTTTCCTGCACTTATTTTAGACAGTACAACTCCAGCAATAGTGATATACCATTGGCAGTAAAAGGTCAAAGGTCAACTTTAAAGAAATCTGAGATAGCTCAACTCATTAAGTTGTCAAAAACATTTAGATTCGAAGAAATATTTCTCAGTATGTATCTAACGATGTATTTTCTATAGTTTGTAGATAAGCCCCTTCCATAAAACATTTTGTTTCTCGCCAATTACAATTTCTTGAAGGCATATGAGTGTGATCATTTCAGCCGAATATCATTTAAATAAACAGGCAAATTCAGAGAAGTTATTTTTAAAGAAAATTCTTTATATATTCTTTACGATACTTATAAAACAAAACACTCATGTTTTGCCTAATTCAGGCATATTTCTACCACAAAATAATTAAAATCAAATACGGCCTTCCAGGGAAGTTTTGTCCCCATTTTACAATAGAATAGTAGATATGATGTCCGTCCGTTACATCCATGTTTTACGCCCAATTATACTTTCTTTGAGAAATCTGAGAGGGTTTTGTCTAGGCAACATGTCTGCTCAAATCATTCAAATCTAAAAATTAGTTTAGGAAACTTTTCGGAACTTTTTAAACGTCTTACTTCATATCTAATATGGTGAAGATAAACACTGCCAATAGAGAAACGCTAAAAAATCTAACATTACTTATTCGATTTGAATTATTTTTGGGAGGAATGTTCATTTGGTTGACATCTATAAGATTACAGCGCAAATTTTGAACATATAATGAAACGCCTTTGCTCTGAAAGTCTCCATTTGGTAGTAATAATTTTAAGTAGAAATGACTCCTGTTTGGTCCTTTCCTAGATTTCATCGAGAAATTTTGATCGTGTGTTCTTTATAAGGTGCTGAAGAGCCTATACAGCCGCGTGTTTGAAAATGCCTTAAAATCGAGAGCAGTCACAATAACAGCAGCAGATTAAGACCATAATTTACATCTAATGTTCTTTTGGTGGACCTCTAAATTAGCAATTCTGTCTAATAACTTTCGGAAAGGATGTTCAATTGAAAGTGTTTTCGGAGAAAAAAGCACACAATTTACTTTTTGAATGATCATTTTCCAAATATTAAAAAGTTACACTACCTTTTCTGGGCGAATCAGTGTCACTTTTTTAAACATCACATAGATTAATCAATGGCCTCGTTTATCATCAATAGTATTACGCCTTTCCAAATATTGAAAAAAAAAAACCCAAAACAACAACAACAACAACAACAACAACAACAAAACCCACACACACACAACAACAACAACAACAACACCAACAGCAACAAAAGAGTTTGATCTTTACATAAAGGTCAAAATATCTGTCTGAAAATATCGATATACATCGGCAAAATTGGCCTTTGGTCACTAACTATAGTTTGTACATCTATCAAAGCTGTGGTGTTCTTTATCAATGGCATTTCAGCTTTATCAAGCATGAATCTTTAATATTTCGGCCTGCATTATGTGAGCGTAGACACGAAATTCAGACTTCGTTAAATGACACATTATTGCAGTCGGTCTATATCTCATTTACATTTTTAGTGTAAATACATGTGTCATTCAGGTGTCGTTACATAACAATTGAAGCATACAGTGATATAACAATTAGAACAAGTCTCAGTGCAGAAGTCAGATTGGCTCAGGGGTAAGTTTTTTGTCAGGACAGTCCCGGGTTTAAAACCTTCGATTTTTGCTTCTTCTTTTCTTTTAAACAAAATCAAGTACTTTTTAAAGGTTTTAATTTCGGCATGTTTATTACGTCTATCTGTTAACTTTGACGGAAAATATGAATGCAATGACAAGAATAGCTTTTCTGTTTGCTCTGGTACAGACACGATTAATGGCTGGAATCTATACATTAAAATTTCATAATATCTAAACGCATCGAATTAGACGCATTCAAAAATTTAGAAATAACTAAACGCATTTGAGCGCCTTATTTGCTCCACTGGCCTTATATACTTATACATTGAAGTCAATTTACTTAAACACAGGAAGCAAACACTTTAGGAAAGAATAACGTTTTTTTTTTCAATTTACTTAAAGGGTGGCAACTCTCTTTTATATACAAGAAATGTTCTCAACTGACCAGTAACAATTTTTTAAAAGTTTCACTATATTCCATATTCATATGGAATACAGCCCCGACTGTTAATACCAGTTTTTTTAATTTGTTTAATAGTGCACGAATTTCCAGGTGTAATCAGTTCGTCTACATAAGTTTTATGGCTATAATCTTCGAATTCAGCAAATATATGAACATATCTTTTTAAATATATCGTATCATATGTCGTTTTTAAAAATCGAAGTACTGAAAGTACCGCAAGCCGGCAAGCACGGTTTAGCTAAGTAATCTTCTTTGTCAAAGGTTTTCATGATGAATAAACGAGTTTTAAAAAAACCCAAGAGCTAATCCATTACAGTTCCGCCGTCATAGCGCACTTGGCAGTGCATCAGACTCCCAAGCATCAGACACCCAATTTTGAATCATTGGGTGTCATTGGTTCGATCCCTCCGACATTTGTCTCTCACCTAAATGGTGGATAATCGTAATAGTAAGTGGGATAGCAGCTGGGGGCTAGGAAAGGATGTAATGGTGGTACCGGTGTGAGATATACCAGGTAACTATTGTTAGGTGCTCCAGTTGCCATATGACTGAAAAGTTGTTTAAAGCGGCGTTAAACAACATTCATACAAATAATCCAATACAACATGAGAAAATGTTACACTAGTTCTAATTAAAGAAGTTACAGTTGACGATTTCAAGTTTGTGGAATTTAGAAAATCTTTGCCATGCAGGCAATATAAAAGACACTGTGGACACCGAAGTAATTGCTAGTTACTAGCAATATCTTCATTGTCCACAATGTTTCAAAAGCCTTTATCTTGATATTCTTTGAAAGCGGGATTGAATAGGAATGGGTTAAATAGAATGCCTTTGAAGAAGTTATCTACAATTTGAAAAAGTGCACCACCTTAGGGTTCCTACGCTCGGCTGCTGGGTGCTGGATAGTGGACAAATACATCTAGAGTTATCACCCTTGATTGTAGAGGTTGCTCTTTTGATAGTAAACAAGTGGGCCAGTTTCAAGTGAATGCGTTTAGTAGAACCAGAGATAACACAAAATGTCAAAGTTTTCGCACGCTGACGACGACAGCAACGACGACAACGACGACGACGACACCAAGGCTATAGCAATTCTTCGGGTTTTCTCGAAAAACAGCCGAGCTAATAAATCTAATTCATGTGGCCATACAAAGTAGTGCGCATAGTGAAGACTCTCTATCAGATACATGTGATAGATATTATCACTCATCTCTCCGTTAAAACAAACATTTTACATGGTTACTCCCGGTAAAGCATGTGGGATGATCCAACTCTAATCAATATTAGATGTTTGGGTTGAAATACTACCATTAGTGACTTAAAGCTTTTGAAAGATTTAAAGTATCTTCGATATTACTGAAAAAGTGATGATGTATCAAAATGTAAAAGCCTTAAATGATATATTTGTCGGTCGTGATTATTTACATTCTTTTTTAGAACGATGAAAAGACCTTTTGCATTTGTTAGTCTTTACTATAGTAGATCAAGAAAAATAATTTACCTTAGTCGAATTGCTCGTAAGGTATATTAAGTATTTTATAAAATGACTCAGCAAAGGGATCTACAGGTATCCCCGTGCGGGAACTGTCATTGTATTTCTAGATATATGCATTGCTCTGTGTTGATTTATCGCTCTCTGGTTGGCCAATTCACTTCATTTAAGTTCTAATGGTCAGTTATTTAGTGTTTCCAATGATACAACAAAATAACTAGGATAAAACATTTCCTCATAGTTCTATACCACCGAAACTTCACCATTTGGCAACTTCGATTCAATAGTTTTGATTGTCGGCACGTTTTAATGGTTAAACACGCAATACACACTCATAATCAAGGTATTTATGAACAACCTAACTACTAGTAAACTGAAGAGTTTAATTACTCTGAAATAGTGGATTAGTTAGGCTTTTAAAACTAATAAGGAATTTCTTCACCAGTACCCTTAATCAAACTGAAGACGTTCTTTGTGTGCTACAGGAGGTTATATATTTTCCAAATCGCCCCGGAAATATTTTGCTTGTTTGAATAGGGTTTTACGCCGCTTTCAACTATCTTTCAGCTGGAGCACCTAACAATAGAATCCTGGTATTTCTCTCACAAGTACTACCATTACATCCTGTCCTAGTCTCACATAGGTCTACGATTATCGACCCATTTGTGAGAGACAAATAGTCGGAAAGGATGAGTGCCGCCGTCGGGGATCGAACCCTGGACCTCTAGATTGACAGTCCGACGCGCTACCAACTGCGCTATGACGGCGACCCGTATATTTTTACCAGTAAGTAAATTAAAGTAACGTCAAGATTAATTGACGGACTTGCTGTCGAGTGAGAACAACTTGAAAAAATATTCTCCGACCAAACCGCAAGGCCTAAGGCTGTTATATTTGGTATGTATCACTATTAACCCTAAACCATTTTTAAAAAGAACTATCGTACTTTGAATGTATACCCTTTTCTTAAATAATGCTCGATTTTATATAGGAATAAAGAAGGAAATCTTTAAAAAACATTCTTCTACTAAACCAAAAGGCCTAGACATGTAGAGCTTTGATATGTGGTATGTATCAATGCTTATTGACCCTTTACCAAAATTCTTCATTGAGTTACTCCGAAAATAAGCCATATTCTGCACTATTCCTGATTTTATACAGGAATAAAGAAGGAAATCTTTGATATTCTTCTTCTTCCAAACCGTAAGGCATAGAGCTTTGATATTTGGTATATATCGTCACCCAATGACCCTCTGCAATATTACCCCAAAGAATGACTCTATGTTGAAATTTAGCCATTTGTCTTGTGATCTCAGATTTACATAGGAATACAGAAGGAAATATCAAAAAAATTCATCTCCGAAATCACAAGGCCTAGAACCTTATATTTGGTATACACTATGGCTTATCGGCCCTCTACCAAATTACGACAAAGAATGACTCAACTCCGAAAATTAGACCTATGTCTTGGATTATACATTTAAGGAGAAAATATTTTAAGATCTTCTTCAAAACTGATAGGCATGAAGATTTGATACTTTGTTTACATCATAAAGCCTTAAACCCTCATACTCAGGTGAGCGATATAGGAACATTATGAACCTCTTGTTTATTGTCTTTATTTATTTATTATGATCTTTTTTACTTACCCGAATTTCAAGTTACAAAAGACAAGGAAAAGTATGCTTTTTTTTAAAACGAAATTCTTATCAATTTCAAAACACAGCTCAAATACTCTGGTTCCAATGCTGACTTGTATCACATACAAATTCAACAAAATAGGAAATAATTCGGGGGGGGGGGGGGGAGAACATTATCTGTTAAAAATACACAATTTGTGTACTATTATAGAGAATTTTATGAATTCCCCACCTTTGAACTACCTATTATAAACATATACGAGTCCTAATAGCTGTTCTGGGTGAAAAAGTAAAACACATTTTCCGGGCCTCCATCTGCTCATTCCACTTTACTTCACGATTACAAACCCATTGATGTGAGACAAATGTCTGGAAGATAATTTACCGCGCTCGGGGAACTCATGATTAAGAGGCCGACCAACTCAGCTATGGTCACAGTTAGTTTTCCTTTGTAGTTCCCTATTTGTGAGAAGACCGTTAATTGAAAGACAACTTTTAATCACAAAGCTGAAGATCGATTCTGTTTGATGGTGATATCAGAGATCACATAATTTAATATAATACAATTGTGTTTATATAGTATAAAGAGACTTACTACATGCTAGTAGTGTCTATCTCCAATATTCGAGGGACCGTGCAAGCGTTTGACAATTGACCCATTCATTAAAATATATATATAAATATACATATATATATCTCAAATATACAGTATATCTGGGTTTTCTTTATAAAATGACCATCATGCTTCATATATGAGCTCATCATGGCCCTGTGATTGTAAAACTTTTTTGTTCATACTCAACTGAGAATTAACGTATCGCCGATCCCGCCCACTGACTCTGCTGGCCACTCCAACAAAAAGTTCCGCTTCGATATTAGCCGAGTAATTTTGCAAACTTTACCGCCAGTAACAAGTATTAAAAAGGTATTAAAAGCGGGAGTGAAGTTATGAACTCCGACATAGGCCGACATTTATGTGAAGTATTATTGTTTGTTTGGCGACTTAAGCGTCGTAACTACAGCTATTTCAAATTGATACGACCATTTTACTCTTTGTTACATGTGACTGTCCATAATTTTTGCCTAAATACGCCGTTTGATATCGAGGTGAAAATTCCTGCCGGAGTCAGTGGGTATGGCCAGTGGAGTCAGTAGGCGAAGCCAGCAATTGGTCAATTCTATTTTGGGAGAAACCTAGCAAGAACTACAAAAAATTCAAAATCAATCAAACAGGCCCTACCTAATGGACATCTTACCTGCTTTTCCATAAGCCATCAATAGGACGTCATCATCTCGGATCTCCGTGTCCTTGATCGATTGCATCTGTTTCAAAAGGTCACCATCAGGCATTTCTTCGACAAAAAATGCTGGTAACGTCATCCCCTCATATTCATAATATACAGAAACTTGTCCGTTTGGTAACTTTGTTTCAATTTTCCTGTAAGTTGCCATTTTGTTAAAATTCAATATGCGTGCACCTAGTCTTTATATTACATGAACATACTATTTAAGATTGTTAAGGTAGTCGGACCTTTGTCGTTCCGTATTTTTGGGTTTTGCGTATAGGAAATCGACTGAGCACGAGGTATTTCCGTATAAGAAAGACCTCTGGGCACGTGATTCATGTGCCGCCGAGAGCGCCAAGCGCTCGAGGTGTTTCGTGAATCACGTACCCTGGTCTTTCTTACACGGAAAGGGTGATGTACGAGGTCGATATCCGACTTACATACCGGTACGAAAAGGTTCTTTCCTCTATTGGTTATTGTTCTTATCTAACATTTGTAATTTAGCGAATATAAAAGGTGTCTTAAATCAAAGCGCTAAAAGCCTTAGATATATATACAGGAGATATATAATCTGGGTAGAAAAAATTTGATGGTCGGAATATCGGAGGTGCCACTTTCTGCCCAAATCTACTGTCGATTATGCGCAGATCTGCCAATTTGTGCGCTAGGGGACACAACCTGCCCGCATTAATCTTCATCTCGTTGAGGTATTGTAACGATATATTTACATGTATATATCGTTACATATTTTTCACCCGATCAAAATGCTTTGAAGGGATCTGATAAAGACCACCCACGGATCCTTCCTGTGAATTTTGGTTGAGTTTGGTTCAGTATTTGTGTTCAGTACTTTCTGAGAAGAAGATTTTTAAAGTAAAAGTCGACGGACGAACGGACGGACGACGGATACCACATCATGACAAAAGTTCGATGGCTTTCAGCCAGTGGAGCTAGCGAGAGAGAGCTAGAGAGAGGTTCGAACTAGGAGGCTCTTGCGTGCGATATGAGTATTCTACCACACAGACCAATTTCGTTATGTAAATATGTGCTTTCCAGTCAAAGAGAGCGAGAGAGGGCGGGCGGTCGTTTACCAGCTTAACATGAATATGTACACCTCTCAAAAGCGGTCTGTAGACGTTGCATCCTTTGGGTAGAAATCGGAGGTAAAATATACAGACACAAAGTCCGAGCACGCCCAAACTGTTTTCAGACAGTGCGATTATGATCCTATGAATAACCAATTAATTTGTTAAACAAAACATTCCAATCGTGCGTAAAACCGACAGCTTCGCTTATCAGCTTTATACAGCAACTTCGTCTAACCGGACCGTTTTAACATTGTTAGTCTAGAATAAGTAATATTATTTTGGTATGAAACAAACACCTTATTTTTTCTTAACAATATGATATGATTATATATGTTTAATAATTTCCAATATATTATATACCTCCTTTCTTTCTTTCCATTCACTCGTCAAGTTTTGATAATTTTGCCAAATTCATAACACTCACACGTAAGTACTGTACATCGAGCCGACAGCTTTCAACGAGGCATATCTCGCCTTCGTCCTTCTCGCCTCAATCGGGCGTATTAATTTGTGGTCAGATCCGATCTACTTTTCAAGCGACAGAATATCACATTGATTGCGATAGATGTTTTTATATTATGTTTTCACATTAAACACTGCATGGGTTTGAATTTTTAGAATTGTAACTTTAGCCTCAGATTGCTTACGCAATCTCAGGCTAAAAATATGATATAAAAAGCAAGTTCACACTCATCCCAAACAAATATTGCATATACAATCTTCTGTCAGCTTATCAACTTTGGATTTTACGTCACTTTTATCAAAGAGATTAACCTGAAAATTAAAAATATCTAATATCGTCCAACCAACATAAGTGAATGCATTTAATGTATTAAATGCATTCACTTATCTTGGTTGGAGTTTAGTAATCGAACAGATTATTGAGAAACTGACAATCTTCTCTCAAACAAAGAACCAAATCTCAACGAGTTTGCTTCGAGTGAGCTATTTGAATTAGTCTCTTT